>CM060444.1:14884688-16134688 GCA_030545235.1 Helianthus tuberosus | reverse complement strand
GTAGTTCTGCCTCAGTCATGAGCAGCTGAATGATCTTTTGTGACATATTCTACGAAAAGTTTGGGTTAGTCAGGTCTCATTTGCTCAGGGACTGTAAATAGTTGTTTAGAGATCATATGTATTTACACGAAATAAATCATCATATCAACACGTCAAGCAACAGCATACTCATAGCATAAGCAAGTAAATGGAATCATGTTAATTGAGAGCACAACAGACAAGTACTGTAACAACTCTCATTAAAAGTCCTATTTATTATTTTATTTGCCCAATAGAAAACCCTAATTAAGACCCCCAAGTGATCTTGCATAAACCCTAAAATTTTCAGAACAATCGGAATCAGGATCAGGGCCCCTAAAACTCAGGGGGGGTATTTCCCCGTTAGTAATATCCACACAGTTTTACGTGTAAAACGAAATTGAACGAGCGACCAACTCATCAAGCCTACTGAGACACGGGGCTACCCTATGGTAGGGTAGCACCCCTCGCGCCACGCGACAGCCCCTCGCGCCACGCGAGGGGGCTGTTTTCCAGGTATAAATATAGGGGTGCGGGACTTGATTTCCTGCGTTGATTCGACGAAAAAACTCAATTCGTATGTTTAGTTATTATCTGTATACTACAAATACACACACAGTCACGAAACGCTGCCGCAATAACATGGTAATAACTCAATCGTTGCTACGATTTAATGTCAGATCGATAGAAACCAATCCAATGGATGTTTAAGTGCTGCTCAAACTTGGGTTATACTTTGTCATTCGTCGTGTATTCGATGGATGTTTAAGTATCGCACTTTGTCATTCGTTGTGAAGGTTTTGATCTCGTGAGTTGTCGTAAAAAGTTGGATTAAAGTTACTAACCTCATTTTCGTGTGCATTGTTATTTAAATTAGGTTAACAAGGCTAATCAGTAGGCTAGACTCTGCTCGTATTGAATCTGCAAGGTGAGTCATTCTTTTTTTATCAAAAGTATTTTACAATACTCCATCTTCAAATGTTATAATTACAGGGATTAAGTCGTGGTTATCTTAATCACTGGCTAGTGGGGTATTGTGCACATTACTAATTTCTCACGGTTAGGCTAATAAATCCTAACAGTGATAAACGTCACTACTTGGGGTGGGACCCAATAGTGGTATGACCATCGTCACCAGGTGACACGGCACCAGATAAAAATAAGATAAAAGCCATTGTAATCGCTCTTATGCTGTAATTTATAACTATGTGTCAATTTATCAAAATGAATGATTCACCAGTATTTCCCTGCTGACAAAATATTTTTAAAACATGTTTCAGGCGACTTGCTGTAAATCAAGAAACACGTGCTATGGAGCACTAACAAGCTTGAAGAGGTGGCTCAGTTAAAATGAATAAACATGTTTTAATAAATCAGGGAATTTCCTAGTAAAATTCCTCTATTGTAAATTACGGGGTTTATCCCGAATTATGAAATAAAATAATCGGGCATTTAAAGTTTTAAAAGATCCTGTCAAAATCGTCTGCTGTTGCATAAATTAAATACCACAGGTTCCTGTCCCGCAGCTCCTGACCGGGTAAAACCAGGGCTGGGGTCGTGACAGGAAAAGGTGGTATCAGAGCCACTGATCTAAGCCTATTAAGTATTTGAGAAATACTTAATTTTTACTGATTGCCATTTTGTGATTACGTGTTTTATTATTTGAATATTTGTTTACAGTATGGGTAAACAAAGACTTTCAGACATTTATCATAAAATAGATAAATTACCGAAAGAAAAAGGAACTTTATCCTCAAATTACCCAGCAGATATGGAGGAAGGAATATTTGTCCGTAAAGCACAATTTGAGGAACCACTTTCTCCTAAGAAAAGAAGTCAAATTGTTAGGAAAAGTCAGGAGAAAAGAAAGAAATCACAAATAAAAGAAGTGAGAGTTAAACCGGAAACCCAGGAAATAAGCAATAACCCACCATGGGAAGATGAGTTAGATGAAAAATAGGCAGATCTCTATATGTTAGCCACTGTAGCAGTAAATGCAAATTTTTAAACCCAGTGTTAGCACCCATATCATCTACAAACCAGAAAATCTAAAGAAAATTTTACCCAGTAAATAAATAAGTTTACAATAAACCCTAGTATGTTTTAATTTTCAGTTGTCCTTTGTATTAAAGTAAGTTACACGGTATGCAATAATACTTGAATATTTACCTGTGAAATTTTTATAAAATTCTAACTTAGCAATTTGTGTGCATTTTGCATATATAAAACAGCATGAATGAGTTATCTGAAGCCCTTCAGAATCTCAATCTTTATCCTGTAAAAGTAGAAGTTTCCAAAGACTTTACTGGTTATATAGCCTATGTGGAGGAACCTATGGAATTCCAAGCTCCACCTCTAGAGAAACCAAAGCCTAATAAAAAGAGAAGATTTGTAGGTTGGAGGCGAATACGCAGGAGGAAACCAACAACTAGAAAAATTCCCAAAATAGAAAATCCTATCAATAAAGGAAAAGGGATTGAAATTGGGGAAGGTTTTAGGCAAACAGAAATGGCAATTGGGGAAAGCTCTAGGCAAGTCGAGGAATTGCCATTACAGGAGGAATTGGATCGAGTATTGGCAAGTTGTGATATTATCAGGCCTATCAATAATAACCTATTTCCTTATCCTGGTGAAACCCAACTTCCAATAAATTTGGAACCAGCAATCCCAGAACCTTTAATCCACACCCAACCTTTAGGAGAAATGGATGAATGGTGGACTAATGACTGGCAGTTTCAAAACCTCCTTAATAATCCTTATACCTTTTTCCCTCAGTTCGACCCAGAACCTATACCAAACCCACCAATGAGCAATGAAAACCTAGCTGAACTTCGCCACTTTGGCGAGGAACTGATAAATGCAGGAAATAGGATTCGGGAGGTGGGAGAACAGATCTCCTGGAAGTATGATGAGAGGGAGCATCGTTTCTAAGAAGATAGCTGATAAGAGATAGTATGGTTGTAAAAATGTGGTTGTATAATAATAATAGTAAAATATAAAATAACCTAAAATAAAACTTTTGTAAAATAACAAGTGTGTACGGATGCATAATATAATCTATAAGAATAGAAGTCGAGAAATCGACAATTTTGATATACGTGTGGTATGATTCTTGTGCGATTATTTTACATATAGTTATTATTTATTTCATGCTAATAATTTATATATATTAATTACCAGATGGAACCTGCTAATAATGAACCAGTTAATGAAGTTAATCAATCTGAGCAAAATCAGGGAGATCAATTTATGACTAGGCAAGATATCGAGAATATCGTTGCTCAAGGAATAACCAATGCTATTCCAGTAATCCTGGCTGCTGCTCAGAAACCTGTTGAATCTCAACAAATTATTCATAGCAAACGCACACAAGGCGACAATTTTAGTAATAGTATAAACGGAGGCGACAACCATATTAATAATGACAATGACGGGTTGCAAGCTCCACTCCTTAAGAAAATGAAAGCTGCAACGCCTGGTTGCACTTACAAGGAGTTTCTTGCCTGTAAACCAGCTGAATTTGCAGGCAATGAAGGGGCGACTGCAGCACTACGTCGGTTGGAGAAAACTGAAGCAGTAATTATGATAAGTAAATGTGTTGAGGAAGACAAGGTCATGTATGCGTCACATCTTTTTAAAGAAGGGGCGCTAGAATGGTGGAATACGGTACTTCAAGCCAAAGGAAGAACTATGGCCTATGCCATGAATTGGGAAGAATTTAAGCAACTAATGGAAAGAAAATTCTGTCCTGAATATGAAAAGGAACAAATGGCAAATAAGTTCCTGAATCATCGGATGATGGGAGTAGATTGTCGAGGGTATACTTCGACATTCTTCGAGTATGCGAGAGTGGTACCAACTCTGGCTTCGCCAGAACCGGTGCTTATTTCCCGCTATATTTGGGGTTTGATTGGCGAAATTCATAATATCGTTAAAGCTGCGAGACCTCGCACTATTGACGATGCTGTGGAATTAGCTAACACCCTAACTGATGAGCTGATACGCACAAGAGAAGAGAACCGGAAGAAGGAAGTAGCCCAAAAGATTACCCAAGGATTTCGTGTGGGTAATAGTAGCAATTTCAAGAGAGGGGGGACCAGGCAATCTCCCATTGCTCCATTTTGCAATACCTACAAAAGAAAACATTTGGGAAGATGCAAAGGGTATTGCAATTTCTGCAAAATTCCAGGGCATCAAGAAGAAGAGTGTAGGAAGAAGAAAGCAACCGTCTGCTATAACTGTGGAGAAGCTGGACACTTTAGGCCAGACTGCCCAAAACTGGTCAAACCAGTTGATAACAAAGCCAAACCTGCAGAAGGAGCTACAAAGAAGAACGTAAGAGCCTTCCAGTTAACTACGCAGGAAGCCGAACTAATTCCTGATGTAATAGCTGGTACGTTCCTAGTTCACAATGTTTATGCAAAAGTATTATTTGACTCTGGTGCAAACCAAAGTTTTATAAATACTTCCTTCTGCCAAGCTCTTAACTTACCTTTAACCAACCTTAAGCAGATTTTTACAGTCGAAACGGCATATGAAAATTCTGTTAAAATAAATAAGGTTGTGCGAGAAGAAAAGATAGAACATTTAGGTCATAAATTTTCGGCATACCTATTACCTATGAATTTATCCGGATTCGATGTGGTGTTAGGAATGGATTGGTTAGTAGCCAACCATGCTCGAATTCTTTATGATAAGAATTCCATAGAAATTCATACACCCACAGGAGAATTAGTGGTGATTACAGGAGATAAACCACGAAAACCCCTAAAATTCATTTCAGTAATGAAATTGGCCAGTTATTCAAGAAAACAAGAAATGGTGTATATGATTTCCGTAATCATTAGCACTAAGAGTAAGGAACTCAAAGAAATTCCAGTAGTATCAGAATACCCAGAGGTATTCCTAGAAGAACTACCTGGATTACCACCTGATAGGGAAGTAGAATTTAGAATTCATCTAATTCCTGGAACTACACCGATAGCTAAATCACCTTATCGGTTAGCACCTACGGAAATGTTAGAATTGAAAAAGCAGTTAGATGAATTGCTAAGTAAAGGATTCATACAACCTAGTTCATCCCCTTGGGGAGCACCAGTGTTGTTCGTAAAGAAAAAGGACGGTTCGATGCGAATGTGTATCGATTATAGGGAATTAAATAAGGTTACCATTAAGAATCGATACCCATTACCTAGAATTGATGATCTTTTTGATCAACTACAAGGAGCTAGATACTTTTCTAAGATAGATTTACGCTCCGGATACCATCAATTGAAGGTACAAAAAGAAGACATACCTAAAACTGCTTTCAGAACTAGGTATGGTCATTACGAGTTTACAGTCATGCCCTTTGGACTAACAAATGCACCTGCGGCATTCATGGACATGATGAATCGGATCTGTAAACCGTATAGGACCAGTTGCCTATCGCTTACAACTACCAGAAGAACTAGCTGGAGTACATGATGTGTTTCATGTATCCAATCTTAAGAAATGTCTATCTGACGGATCCCTGGTAGTACCTCTTCAAGATATAGAGGTAAATGAAAAGCTAAAATTTGTTGAGAAGCCATTACAGATAGAAGATAGAAAGATCAAGTTTCTCAAACACAAGCGACTAGTGCTTATGAAAATCAAATGGGAATTAAAGAGAGGACCCGAATACACTTAGGAGCTGGAATCGGAGATGAAGCGAAAGTATCCCTACTTGTTCCAGTAAATCTCGAGGACGAGATTTTTATTAAGGTAGGGAGGATGTAACAACTCTCATTAAAAGTCCTATTTATTATTTTATTTGCCCAATAGAAAACCCTAATTAAGACCCCCAAGTGATCCTGCATAAACCCTAAAATTTTCAGAACAATCGGAATCAGGATCAGGGCCCCTAAAACTCAGGGGGGGTATTTCCCCGTTAGTAATATCCACACAGTTTTACGTGTAAAACGAAATTGAACGAGCGACCAACTCAGCAAGCCTACTGAGACACGGGGCTACCCTATGGTAGGGTAGCACCCCTCGTGCCACGCGACAGCCCCTCGCGCCACGCGAGGGGGCTGTTTTCAAGGTATAAATATAGGGGTGTGGGACTTGATTTCCTGCGTTGATTCGACGAAAAAACTCAATTCGTACGTTGAGTTATTGTCTGTATACTACAAATACACACACAATCATGAAACGCTGCCGCAATAACAGGGTAATAACTCAATCGCTGCTACGATTTAATGTCCGATCGATAGAAACAAATCCAATGGATGTTTAAGTGCTGCTCAAACTTGGGTTATACTTTGTCATTCGTCGTGAATTCGATGGATGTTTAAGTATCGCACTTTGTCATTCGTTGTGAAGGTTTTGATCTCGTGAGTTGTCGTAAAAAGTTGGATTAAAGTTACTAACCTCGTTTTCGTGTGCATTGTTATTTAAATTAGGTTAACAAGGCTAATCAGTAGGCTAGACTCTGCTCGTATTGAATCTGCAAGGTGAGTCATTCTCTTTTTATCAAAAGTATTTTACAATACTCCATCTTCAAATGTTATAATTACAGGGATTAAGTCGTGGTTATCTTAATCACTGGCTAGTGGGGTATTGTGCACATTACTAATTTCTCACGATTAGGCTAATAAATCATAACAGTGATAAACGTCACTACTTGGGGTGGGACCCAATAGTGGTATGACCATCATCACCAGGTGACACGGCGCCAGATAAAAATAAGATAAAAGCCATTGTAATCGCTCTTATGCTGTAATTTATAACTATGTGTCAATTTATCAAAATGAATGATTCACCAGTATTTCCCCGCTGACAAAATATTTTTAAAACATGTTTCAGGCGACCTGCTGTAAATCAAGAAACACGTGCTATGGAGCACTAACAAGCTTGAAGAGGTGGCTCAGTTAAAATGAATAAACATGTTTTAATAAATCAGGGAATTTCCTAGTAAAATTCCTCTATTGTAAATTACGGGGTTTATCCCGAATTATGAAATAAAATAATCGGGTATTTCAAGTTTTAAAAGATCCTGTCAAAATCTTCCGCTGTTGCATAAATTAAATACCACAGGTTCCTGTCCCGCGGCTCCTGACCGGGTAAAACCAGGGCTGGGGTCGTGACAAGTACGTACCTTACAATCATTAGTAGCACGTCTAACGAGAATATTACTATTAGGTTTTCATTAAGCAGGTAAGCGCATAATATCTCAATCATAGCATAAACAAGTAATTTAACAATGTATATAATGAGAATATTGTGATTGAGCTTTCATATATCAATGACCACAAATACCGTTTTACAAGTTTGTCAAATGTATCAAATCACAACAAAAGGGACTATTGGGTCACATCACCCATGTCCAGATCATCTATCAACTACAACAGTCATATACACAAAAAGTGGTCTTCAAAAGGTCTTCTCAATCTGGGCTCAATAGCAACACTCTCACTAAAAGTAAGCTATCTGCATAAGACCAAAAACCAACTACGCTGATGGTGGAGAAGGAGGAGGTGGAGGAACGAAAAGCAACCTGTGCAAATGCGCTAAATCCTCCTCAAGAGCATGAACGATACGCAACAGGTAACTAATCTGCTGCTCCATAGTAAGGAAACGGACGTCAAAATCTGGGTATGGCAGAAGGGGAGCTGGTGGAGTCGCGAATGGTGACTGACATGCACAGGGTGGAGGACGTGGTATCCTCTCTAACTCCATGACTCTCTGACATAACATCTCCTGCTGAAGGTGTAACGACAAAAGCAAATCGTCCCTCGTGTAACCAATGTAATTTGAAGGATGATATGGATCAGAAACAGACATCGCGTTGGGCGGAAACCAGATAAGTGGCTCGCCCGATGGTGTAGTAGCAAAAGGAGCAGTATGTGTAAACTGTGGTATGAAAGGAAAGGCGGCTGACACAGGAGGATTATGAGTGGGTTGCTGACTCGATGCACCTTCCCCTGGATGGGGTGGAGGGATATCCAGTAAGAACATGATCAGCAGATCAGCGCGGTGAATGTCAGACTCATGTGGGTGAAACGGGGCAAAATCAACTGGTGCATGTGTAGGTGCAGGTGGGGGAGTAACAGGTCTAACAAAAGGAGGCAAGTCATCATCGTCCTCTATCCACCCATTGCGGGTGAATGCATAACGGGGATCTACCTGGGCAGCAAAAGGAGCATGGTCAACAGGTGCAGGGATCGGGTCAGGTAAAGGTGGTGCAACAACCGGTACGTCGATAGGTGCAGGGTCATGATCAGGCAGAAGATCATGAGCAGGTATAGGCTCGGGTGTGAGTATTGGCTCAGGAGCTAGTATAGGCTCAGGGTCAGCTGGTGCCAGCTCAAGATCAGCGGGTAACGACTCGAGATCAGCGGGCGCATCAAAATGCTGATCATCGGGAATAAAATCAATCTCATGCTCTGGATCAAAGTCAGGATCAAACTCATCATCAAACTCAAAGTCCTGTGGTGGAACAGGTGCGGCAGACATAGCTGTGTCAGAATCAGAATCGGTGGGATAACGCTGCAATCCCAATGCGTGTAAAGTAGTAGATGACACAGACTCGAATGAATCAGGACCAGAATGGTCAGAAGAAATCTCAACAACAGGAATATCAACAAGTGGAGCAACAATAGCATCACCAACTGGAACGGCATCACCCTGAACAACATCATGGGGACCATCAATAAAAAGATCGATGTCGTCATCAGCCATGTCATCAAGAGGCAGATCCTCGAGAGGAAATGCAGCAAAGGGCAAAGGATCGGGGATCGGAACAAGAAGTAGATCCTCGCCAGGAAAATCATCAGCTAGTGGTACATCATCACCAAAATCTGGTAAAGCAAACGGTTGGAGATCATCGGTATCATCTGATAATATCTCTGGGCCCGGGTTGATCTCATCGTCCGAAACTATGGTCATAGGGTCTACGGTATCTGACAACTCACTCTCAGATGAGGACATGGTGTCTGTAACAAATAATCACAACATATGCACATATATCAACAATCATCAAATAAGCATGTAAGTAGTAACAATGTAAGCATGTATTCATCCTAATCTTCCCAGACTACCCACTTAGCCTCTCAGACTAAGCCTCCCAGTCTCTCAGACTGAACTACTTAGTCTCTCAGACTAAACTCCTCAGTTTCTCAAACTGTCCTAACTAGCTTCTCAGACTAAACTACCCAGTTTCCCAAACAGAATCTCTTAGATTAAACTCCCAGTCTCTCAGACCGAATCTCCCAGTCTCTCAGACTGCCCCAGCTAGTCTCTCAGACTAACTCCCCAGTTTCTCAAACTGAACTATAAACATAAATTTTGAAATGTGTTTCGTGGCTTTGTTTGTAAAATTGTTTGTTTTCGGGATCTGGACGTTTTGTGTATGCAATGAAAACATGTTTGAAAACATTTTCGTGAGAGCCCTAATGATCGTAGTCTAGACTCGAGAAGGAATCCTAGTTCGCTACGACGGAAGCTCTGATACCAAGCTGTCACACCCTGACTTTTGCAGAAGCGTGGTTATTGGTGTGACTTCTTAATACCATAGCATTCAATCATAACAATGCTAAATGATAAAACCATTTAGATGTTCATCCATTGATTAAGTTTGAAAATGATATAACATAATTGTTTGAAACATCGACACCAAATTCAAATTACAAACCATAACATGTTTTAATGAGTTCAAGAAGACTCAACAAAAGACTTTAAGTAAAACCGGGTTTAGTGACATGTATCCCGTCCAGGAGTAGGATACATCTCCTAACTCTACGACCATGGATGACATCTTTTATTCATGACGCAGCTTGACATGCAACACTTTCCTGATCCGCTTAGTTCCCTGAAATACATGTAATTTGAAAAAAAACAACAACAAAAGTTGAGCGAGTTCATGTGTGTGTATATGAATAAACCTTTAAAATATGTCTGTATGTATGTATGTCCCTGGTATGTAGCAATAAGGAAAAAGATCACGAATGGGTTGCAAAGCCAATGGTATGTGTGAAATGGTGCAGGAAAACTCAAACCTACCGGATTTTTGCCACGGCTTCAGTTTGTGGACATAGTCACCACATGGGTCACCCTGGTCCTCATGGGTGTGGGCTCGCTACACCCAAATAGATCTATCACTCATGTCCCTCGGTCCTACGACGATGATTAATGGCCTTAAGTGTTATACCCACCTTTCACATGATCACGCAGTAACCCTCCTTAGCTAACTGATGCGTGTGTGGTGGTATATGAATTTAAGTATATTTTAAGCCCTTTTTACACGTTAGTCAAGTTTTAAATTTATAAAACACGATATTTTACTAACACCAAACGCACATATGGGTAAGTGCACCCATCGTGAGCGTAGTATAGTGTTGGCAAGATACCGAGGTCGTCCAAGGACACAAGAGCTTTTAGTACCGGTTTATCCTCAACGTCTAATCAAATCAAAAGTTTAGAAAAAGGTATTAAACAAGAAAAATAAAACTAACTAAAATGCTGAAAAATAAAATAAAAGAAAAAACAGATAGACAAGATGAATCACTTGGCTCCGACTGGTGTTTAGTGTAACCTTTGATTATTTCCGCACTTTTGCACTATTTAAGAGATTATCTTAGTTATTGTAGTAGGCCCCTCTTTTGAAGGTGACGTTACCCTCAACCAGTAGTTTGAGTTAGCAAGGATACAATCCTAAAGGGTCGGATTATTGAAAGATAATTAATTAAGTTATTAATGCATAGTATGGTAGGCCCCTCTTTTGAAGGTGACGTTACCCTCGGCTAAGTAGTCTGAGTCAGCAAGGATACAGTCCTAAGTAGCCGTGTTAAAGTATTAATAGTATCTTACATATGAGGGGATCAAAGAGTTTGGACCCCCGCCATCCAATACCGGTGGGTATTGAAGGAGGTCCTACTAAATTTGACCCAGGTCCTTGCAGGATCTATACACTGAACAAGGCAAGACTCTTACCAAACCGTTCCCTTAACCCCCCGACCTGGTAGCCAACATACCTCCATATAGACCGTTGAGATACGAATGGTGAAAATCTTTTATTTTATATAGACAGTAAAATAATGCCAAGACACCACGGACAAACGATAAGGAAGAATCACCTTCAACATAAGAAACTAGTTATTAAAGTCATTAATACATAACCAAGTAAAAAGTGCGAAAAGATTAAAAATAAAAAGTATTACACTAGACACTTGTCTTCACCAAGTGATGTAAGAGAGTTAGGCAAACATGGCCATTGATTGTCAAGAACTCTTACGATAAATCTTGGATCCCCGAGACGACTCACACACTCTATGATGGACAATGGATGATGGTGGTGGATGATGGTGTTGTGATGGTGGTGGGTGGTGGGTGAAGTGTGAGAGAGGTGGTGTGCCAAGGGATGGTTTGCAAATGAGCCAAGCACCCCTATTTATAGCCTGAACAGTAGCTCGGGCACGGCCCCGTGTCCAGTGGGAACGGCCCCGTGTCCATCCTCCTTCTCTGTCTTCATTAATTGCTCTTGTCTGCATTAGTTGACCACGGCCACGTGTCCGCTGGGCACGACCCCGTGTGCAGAAGCATATCTGTACTATTAAGATTTGCCTGGATTATGCGAATCTTATAGTTGACCACGGCCCCGTGTCCGCTGAGCACGGCCCCGCGGTGGGCCATGGAAGCTTCTACAGCTTTGTCTTTTATGCTGACACTTGGGCACGCCCCCGTGTTCACTGAGCACGGGGCGTGTTCAGCCTTCTGTTCTCTTGTTTTGCTTGGGAAGATGCTGTCGGGGAGGTCAGGCATGCCACGTTTGTTCCTTTTCTTGTATTTATGTTAGATTTAGCTGCCTTTTTGCTTCTTTTGTTAATTTGAGCTCATTTAATCCTGAAAATACAAAAGGAAGACAAAAGCACACTTTTTCCTACATTAGTACTAAAAAAGGGTTAGTTTTATGCCACAATTGATGTAATTTATATGTTGCATTTTGCACACATCAAATACCCCCACACTTGAATCTTTACTTGTCCTCAAGCAAAAGTCTTTATAATGTGGCTTTACACTCCCAAATGGAATGGGTATAAGAGAAGGTTTTTGGGCTTGTCATAGAGTGTCGGGATTTCCAAGATTCTTTATTAAGTTTTATTTTTATTTATTTACAATCCTATTCGTCATGATTTATTTAAAACTTTTCATAAGATAAATTACTTATTAGGGCATAACATGCCTTCTTTAAAATTCGATTTATATACAATTGATGTATTTTAGTGAATCACTCGAGAGCGGTATGAAACTTACTCCTACCATAGGCTTGCCAAGCAATCAATCCTCCTCCTTTTTAACTATATACCTTTGTAAATATCAAGAGGACTTTTGGGTGAAGGGTTAGGCTTGGGTTAAAGGTAGGTGGTTGGGTTAGTGGTTAGTAGAAAAAGGGCGAAAAGCGTAAAAAGCGTCGGTTTTTGTAAGACTTTTTATTTTTGAAATTTTTATTTTGATGAAGCCATGATTCAAACAAAGTTATTTTTGATGAACTTGCTTGTTTATTTCTTTTTCTTCATCTTCAACAAATTTTTTTTGAAAGTCATACGAAAAACCGAGCTTGTTACTAAAACAAAGGGTTAAAAATAAAAAAAGGTTTTGGTGGGTGAAAGGGTGTTTGGTTTGGGTTAAGAAATGAAAAGGTTTAGGCTCAAAGGGGTTAACTAGGGGGATTTTGGGTAGGTGGTAAAAGAAAAGAAAAATAATGGTGTAGAAATAAAAAGGGTTAGTCCTAATGCCTCCATCATTTACTTACTCGGGTTTAAGTTGGTAAGGACCGGGAATGTATCGTCGTGGCAAGTTCTAGAGTTGTAAGAACCAAGCGGCTATTCACACAAGAAACGAAAAAAATGAGTATTTAGTTTAAAGATATGTATTTGTATGCTCAATAAAGGCTCAAAACTCACTTTTGTGGGAATGGGTATTTATGTGATCAAGTATATATAATTAAATTTTAACTAAGCTTGTCATGCCTTTTCATAATTTTCTTATGTTGGTTCTTTTTATCACGACGCTATCGGTTGTAAATTTGTAAAAATATAACCTTTTTAGAATTTGAAATTCCCAAGTTAAACCTAGACAAGTAAAAAAAATAAAAATTTTTGAAAAAAATTGGGGTGATTAGCGGTTCCAATAGAGTTTTGTGTAAGGCTTGTAATTAGGACTTGCAAGATTCAAAGTTTTAGCATCCCCCCCCCCCCCACACTTAAATTACACACTGTCCTCAATGTGTCCCAAAAATAAGTTTTTAGGTTGATTGAATATGTAAAAGGTGTGAAAAAGCAAAATTTTATGTTACTGGGCTTCTGGACACGGCCCCGTGTTCGATGGACACGACCCCGTGTCTGGCAAAAGTCTGCAGATTTAGACAAATAGCAGGTCTGGGGGAGTGAGCACGGGGGCGTGTCGGCTAGACACGACCCTGTGTAGACAATCTGCATAGGTGAAAAAACAGGTTTCTGGCTCTGGTTTTCCTGTCCCGGCTTTAGTAATACTAATGTTTAGTGCTCTAATCCTCTTATGTACCTGTTTTAGCAATAAACACTACACCAAAACATAGCAAACATCCTAAACTACCAACGTTCAACATCCACATCACAAAGTTAGAAAGAAAAACAAATGCAGAAAATAAAAAGAGTTAAAGGAAAGTAAATTGTTCAACACACGACACGCATGCCGGAAATTGTTCAAGATAAAAGGGGGTTAACCTGTGGCATCACCAAACAACCGCTTCTGCCTCCGCTTCTCCCGCCCAGTCCATGTCATCATCCTCCTCATCATCATCATCATCTCCTTCACTGTGCCCCGCAATGTACTCCCGGATATTTCCAATATCATCTTGGATATCGGATATGTTTCTCTCGATTGCTCCAACCCGATTGTACGTGTTGCTCGCCATGTTATAGGTGTTCCTGGTGCACATGAGGTTTTCCTGCAATAAATCATGTAAACTTTGGAAGTTAGGAAAACCACCTCCTTGTGAGGAGGATTGGCCCGGATCACCATGGGGCTGGTACTGGTACTGATGATGTTGTGGAGCGTGAAGGACGAGTGCCTCTTGCGGGTTCCATGCATGCCCCTGCATCCTTTGGAAGCTAACCGACCCGTCTTCAGCCTCATAAATTAAGTTCATGGAGCGGCAGATGTGTACATCCACTCTTCCCGACCATGGACTCCTTTCGAAGGACCTAGGTATGTTCGTGAAGTGCTTGAAGAGACGGTATATCCACCCTCCGAAGAAGATAGGGGTTGGTGAAGTAGCAAGTCGGTTCAGATGCATGTTACGGAGCAGGAGGTAAGGAACATCTAGGTGTCTACGGGTATGAATGCAATGAAGGACCACCAAATCTCTCAACCCCACAACGCCACTCCTATCATGCCTTTGGCTAAGAGAGTAAGCGAAGACTCTATGAATGTAACGGTAAAGCGGATCCCTCAGCTTAGTGCTCTTAGTGCTGCTCGGGTTGTAGTGCCCTTCACCAATCTGAGCCCATGTGGCTTGGCGTTCATTCTCATCCAACTCTCGCACCCCTCCGGCGTTTTCTTCATTACCCGCGTCTTCCTCCACATTTAACCCAATTATCGAACCAAATTGTGCCATTGAAATCGAGTACCTAGTTCCACCACATCGGAATGCTACCCCATCATTGTCAAATGGGTCGCACCTTGAATTAAACGTGAAGGTGCTATAGAATTCCATAGTGCACTCGTGGACTGAGCGAAGTCGAGTGGTCAGGGTGACTCTTAGTGGTCCAGTGACTAGGTTGTTGAAGCGGTCAAGTTGGTTCACCAATGCTAACAAATCCATGCATGCTTGTCTTGGGTATTCTTCCGGTCTTGTTTGAAGTACTTCGTATCTAGCCTTAGCATCGAGCTCATTTGCGTTGAACCTCGTGAATTTCCTTGACATCTGAAAGAATACACCAAAAGTTTGCATGAAACAGTGGAATTTTCGGACAAAACTGCAAACAGCGAGCTGGACACGGCCCCGTGTCCAGCGGACACGGCCCCGTGTCCAGCGGACACGGCCCCGTGTCCAGGCATCTGTTACTCAAAAATTTCATTTTTCGACCCGGTTTCGAAAACTTGAAAAGTTTTGGTCCACTAGGTGCGGTTTTCCCCGAAAATGAAACCCCAAGTGCCGTTTTTCCCAAAACAAACCGTTTACCCATTCAATTTTATCTTTTTCAGTTCAAAAACAAGGGTTTGAGGTTTTTGTGAGAAATCGGGCGAATTTTTGAACAATACAAGTTAATTTACTTCCTATAACACTACTCTAAACTAATGCTAACAGATTTAGGCAAAAATTTGAGGTTTAATCCGGATGAACTTCAAGAACCCTAGATTTTTCCCCAAAATTTTGAAGTTTTAACTACATGCAAATGCTTAATCTAACTACTAATAGTGATAGAATCATACCTTGATGTTGTTAGAATTCGAGGAGACGTAAAAAATTTGCAGAAAATCGCCTTGAACCAGAGCGTTTTCGGGGAAACGGGGCGTGTGAAATGAAGTAACTGTTATGAAAAAGGGGTTTTATCCCGACATCGCGCGGACAAGGCCCCGTGTCCAGCGGACACGGCCTCGTGCTGAGCAAAAGTTTTTTTTTTTTTTTTTTTTTGTGTTCGTGTGAGTGCCCTTTGCTTCCCAAAAACTTGGTTAGAAGACTTACCGATTAAGATGTCATCCCGTTGATTCGTAACTTACCAGGTATGATGTTGATGCTTTTATTCTTCGACCGTTTGAAGCGAGATTTCTTCCTCTTCATCCTCAATAAATCCTTGATATAGTTTTAGCCGTTGGCCATTGACTTTGAATGGAATTCCATTCCGAGATTTAATATCTACTGCACCGTGTGGGAAAATATGGGTGATGGAAAAAGGTCCTGACCACCTAGACTTTAATTTACCAGGAAATAGTCGATGTCATGAATTAAACAAAAGAACTTGATCTCCTACTCGAAATTCATTAGGTTTAATATGTTTGTCATGCAAGTTTTTCATTCTTTCCTTATAAATTTCTGAGTTTGAGTATGCATAATTCCTAAGTTCGTCTAATTCATTTAATTGACAAAATCGATTTCTACCGGCAAAATCTAAATCTAAGCTTACATTTTTAATTGCCCAGTAGGCTTTGTATGCAATTTCTACTGGCAAATGACAACTTTTCCCATAGACTAGCTTATATGGGGTTGTACCTATTGTTGTTTTATAAGCAGTTCGAAAAGCCTATAAAGAATCATCTAATTTATCTGCCCATTCTTTTCTATTTAGCCCTACGGTTTTTTCGAGTATACGTTTTAAACCTCTATTAGTCACTTCGGCTTGTCCGTTTGTTTGAGGGTGATATGCTGTTGAGACCCGGTGATAGACCCCATATCTTGTTAAAAAAATTTCAAGTTGATGGTTGCAAAAATGGGTACCTCTATCACTTATTAATGCTTTAGGTGTTCCAAAATGAGAGAATAATTTTTTCAGAAATCTTACCACGTCTCTTCCATCATTTGTTGGAAGTGCGTCGGCCTCAGCCCATTTAGACAAATAATCTACTTCCACAAGTATATATTTGTTTCCTTTTGACGGTGGGAAAGGTCCCATAAAGTCGAGTCCCCACACATCAAAAATTTCACAAACAAGAATGCCGTTTTGTGGCATTTCGTTTTTTGAAGAAATATTACCTGTTCTTTGGCAAGCATCACATGTCTTGACAAGATTTTGGGCGTCTTTGTAAATTGTTGGCCAATAAAATCATGAATCAAATACCTTTCGTGCGGTACTAGCGGCACCATGATGTCCTCCGTATGGACCTTCATGACAATGGCGGAGAATTCTTCTTGCTTCGCTACCATGTACGCATCGTCGGACGAGTTGGTCGGCACACATTTTGAAAAGATAAGGGTCTTCCTAAAAATAATGCTTCACATTAGCAAAGAATTTTTTTTCTTTGATTATGTGGCCAACCCTTAGCGACTATACCGCTAGCTAAGTAGTTAGCATAGTCTGCATACCATGGTTCTTCTTTGTATTCCACCATTTCTAGGGACTCTGTTGGAAATTTTTCATTGATTTGCTCGTCCCTGGTTGCCTCCAAAGCTGGGTCTTCTAAGCGTGAAAGATGATCTGCTGCGGTGTTTTCAGCTCCTCTTTTGTCTTTGATTTCAATATCAAATTCTTGGAGGAGTAAAATCCACCGAATCAAACGTGGTTTTGCATCCTGCTTTTTGAAGAGATATCTAATGGCTGCATGATCTGTATAGACTATAGTTTTAGAAAGAACAAGATAGGAACGAAATTTATCAAAAGCAAATACCACAGCTAGTAATTCTTTTTCAGTTGTTGTGTAATTTTCTTGTGCATCGTTAAGTGTTTTACTAGCATAATAAATTGGGTGAAAACGCTTTTCTTTTCTTTGTCCCAAGACAGCTCCAACTGCAAAGTCACTAGCATCACACCTGATTTCGAAAGGAAATTTCCAATCAGGCGCTATCATGATAGGTGCATTGACTAGCATTTCCTTTAGGGTTAGAAATGCTTGATTGCAATTCTTATCAAAGATGAAATGGGCATTTTTTTCAAGTAATTTTGTTAGAGGCCTTGAAATTTTAGAAAAGTCTTTGATAAACTGCCTATAAAATCCGGCATGCCCTATGAAACTTCTGATAGCTCTAACGGAAGATGGAGGTGGTAATCGAGAAATAGTGTCTATTTTAGCTCGATCAACTTCCATTCCTTCGCTTGAGATTTTGTGACCGAGTACTATTCCCTCAGTTACCATGAAATGGCATTTTTCCCAGTTAAGGGCGAGGTTAGTTTCCTCACATCGGGATAGCATTCGTTCAAGGTTATCGAGGCATTGGTCGTATGAATCCCCAAAGATAGAAAAGTCGTCCATAAAGACTTCCATTGTCTTTTCTATCATGTCATGGAAGATAGCTACCATGCAACGTTGGAATGTTGCGGGGGTATTACATAGACCAAATGGCATGCGTCGATAAGCAAAAGTTCCATAGGGACATGTGAAAGTTGTCTTTTCTTGGTCTTCGGGTGCTATCGGGATTTGAAAGTAACCTGAAAAACCATCCAAGAAACATTAAAATTTATGACCGGATAATCTCTCTAACATTTGATCAATGAAGGGCAAAGGAAAGTGATCTTTTCATAGTTATTACCGTCATACCTCCTTTCTTTGGAACAACTTGGACGACACTTACCCAAGGACTATCGGAGATAGGATAAATAAGTCCGGCGTCAAGTAATTTGATGACTTCATTTTTAACCACTTCTTGAACATTTGGATTTACTCGACGTTGTGGTTGTATTACCGATTTGTAGTCATCATTCATTAAAATTTTGTGCGTGCACATGGAAGGACTTATTCCTTTAATATCTACAAGCTTCCAAGCAATCGCATTTTTGTGTTTTTTCAAAAGGTTAATTAATTTTTCTTTTTCTAAACTATCTAACTTAGATGAAATAATTACAGGTGATTTACCATCTTTGTCTAGAAAAGCATATTCTAAACCTTTTGGAAGTTCTTTGAGCTCAAGAGGTGGGTCTTTAGGAGACTCCTTATTTGGTTGCTCATTTTGATCAAGAACTTTAAAAGTTTTCTCTATGGCAACCTCTTCTTCAACAAAGTGGTCAAACTTTTCACTTGTATCGGGTGGTTCATCTTCATCCTCAATTAGGGGGTTATTATTGCCGAATGGATATTTCATTGACCGCTAAAGATCGACACTCTTTTTAAATGCCCCCAATGGAAGAGGTAGATTGTTGAACTTCCGGTTTTTCAAAGCTTCGTGAGTTTTTACAAAGGGTCGTCCCAACACTAGAGGAGCGTCATCAAGGATGACAAAGTCGGTTAGGATTACCATTTGATTTGTTTGAACCAAGACATCCTCAACTACACCGATTGATTTTATTATTTTCCGATTAGATAGAAAAATGGGTATTTGAAGTGGAGAAAAATCTCTAATACTTAATTTTTCGAAAATGTAGTTGGGCATTATGT
The DNA here is from genome assembly GCA_030545235.1 of Helianthus tuberosus. Classification (NCBI taxonomy): domain Eukaryota; kingdom Viridiplantae; phylum Streptophyta; class Magnoliopsida; order Asterales; family Asteraceae; genus Helianthus; species Helianthus tuberosus. The sequence continues at coordinate 16,115,644 of CM060444.1, read as the reverse complement.
TAACGCAAAGATTTTTATCAATTGTGACATTACTAATAAATGAATTTTGAAAAAAACATGGAACCGGTGTAATGTTGATTTCAAATGGGTCTTCTTTTATTAGCGAGGTTTGATCATTAGTTAACTTAACGCTTACCATTTTGTCAATTTTAGTGTTAGTGTTTAATTCTTTTAAAAACTTAGCATGAGTTGGAACTAAACAATGATTTTCAAAAGAAGGTGATAAGAGATTAATTTCTTCAAAATTAGACCCTTCTTGAATTTTAACGTTGACGGACTCACCTTTTTTGTTGTTTAACTCATGTGTCGGTTTTTCACTTGTTTGTTCTTCCATTTTTACACTTTCAGTTATCTCTTCTTTAATTAATTCTTCTCTTGCGCGGGACTCCTCTTCCCTTGTGCGAGATTCTTTTATATAGCGCTCGATAACTTTAAGGTGTTCTAATATCCTATCGGTCACTTCGGTTATAGAAAAATGATATGGATTTTCAAAGCTTGAATTCGGTTGTTCGATCCTTTGTTCCTCATAATACCCATATGAAGTAGATGGTTCACTCTATTGTTCTTCATTATAAGCATATGATGGATAAGGGTCGTAATTTTGTTATTCATAATACTCATATGAGGTGGGTTGTTCACGCCATGGTTCCTCATAGTAAGCATATGAAGGTGGTGGCTCATATCTTGGTTCCTCAAAGTATGAGTAAGAAGGCTCATACCTTGGTTCATCAAAATATGAGTATGAGGGAGAAGGTTCATACCGTTGGTCTTCATAGGATGTGTATGAAGTTGATGGCTCGTACCTGGGCTCCTCATAGTAGGTGTATGAAGTGGACGGTTGATATAAGTTACAATATTGAACCGAGTGCGGGTCACCACAATTAGTGGAATAGTTACTCCTATAATCATCCTCCTCATAGGTGTAATTGTAACCTCCTGAGTATTGATCCATAAGAATCACTCAGCAGACCACAACAAAGTCTCGAGATCAGAAAACAAAAATAAAAACGGAAACAGAGGCTGGACAGGCCCCGTGTTCAGTGGACACGGCCCCGTGTACAGAATCTGTATTTGGGCGTTTTAATTAAAGTTACTGATTTCATTGAGCACGGGGGCGTGTTCAGTGAGCATGACCCCGTGTTCAGGCTTCTGTTACTGGGTGTTTTATGAAAAATATGCAGCACGGCCCCGAGTTCAGCGAGCACGGCCCATGTTCAACCTACTGTAAATGCAAAACTAAACTAAAATGCAGAAAAATGTGCGCGCGTTTTGAAAAACTGTTGAAAAACTGATTAGGCCGTCGATTTTAAGCTTTCTTAAAATCCTTGTGTCCCCGGCAACGGCGCCAAAAACTTGATGCGTGTGTGGTGGTATATAAATTTAAGTATATTTTAAGCCCTTTTTACACGTTAGTCAAGTTTTAAATTTATAAAACATGATATTTTACTAACACCAAACACACATATGGGCAAGTGCACCCATTGTGAGCGTAGTATAGTGTTGGCAAGATACCGAGGTCGTCCAAGGACACAAGAGCTTTTAGTACCGGTTTATCCTCAACGTCTAATCAAATCAAAAGTTTAGAAAAAGATTTTAAACAAGAAAAATAAAACTAACTAAAATGCTGAAAAATAAAATAAAAGAAAAAACAGAAAGACAAGATGAATCACTTGGCTCCGACTGGTGTTTAGTGTAACCTTTGATTATTTTCGCAGTTTTGCACTATTTAAGAGATTATCTTAGTTATTGTAGTAGGCCCCTCTTTTGAAGGTGACGTTACCTTCAACCCAGTAGTTTGAGTCAGCAAGGATACAATCCTAAAGGGTCGGATTATTGAAAGATAATTAATTAAGTTATTAATGCATATTATGGTAGGCCCCTCTTTTGAAGGTGACGTTACCCTCGGCTAAGTAGTCTGAGTCAGCAGGGATACAATCCTAAGTAGCCGGGTTAAAGTATTAATAGTATCTTACATATGAGGGGATCAAAGAGTTTGGACCCCCGCCATCCAATACCGGTGGGTATTGAAGGAGGTCCTACTAAATTTGACCCAGGTCCTTGCAGGATCTATACACTGAACAAGGCAAGACTCTTACCAAACCGTTCCCTTAACCCCCGACCTGGTAGCCAACATACCTCCATATAGACCGTTGAGATACGAATGGTGAAAATCTTTTATTTTATATAGACAGTAAAATAATGCCAAGACACCACAGACAAACGATAAGGAAGAATCACCTTCAACATAAGAAACTAGTTATTAAAGTCATTAATACATAACCAAGTAAAAAGTGCGAAAAGATTAAAAATAAAAAGTATTACACTAGACACTTGTCTTCACCAAGTGATGTAAGAGAGTTAGGCAAACATGGCCTTTGATTGTCAAGAACTCTTACGATCAATCTTGGATCCCGAGACGACTCACACACTCTATGATGGACAACGGATGATGGTGGTGGATGATGGTGTTGTGATGGTGGTGGGTGGTGGGTGAAGTGTGAGAGAGGTGGTGTGCCAAGGGATGGTTTGCAAATGAGCCAAGCACCCCTATTTATAGCCTGAACAGTAGCTCGGGCACGGCCCCGTGTCCATCCTCCTTCTCTGTCTTCATTAATTGCTCTTGTCTGCATTAGTTGACCACGGCCACGTGTCCGCTGGGCACGGCCCCGTGTGCAGAAGCATATCTGTACTATCAAGATTTGCCTGGATTATGCGAATCTTATAGTTGACCACGGCCCCGTGTCCGCTGAGCACGGCCCCGTGGTGGGCCATGGAAGCTTCTACAGCTTTGTCTTTTATGCTGACACTTGGGCACGCCCCCGTGTTCACTGAGCACGGGGCGTGTTCAGCCTTCTGTTCTCTTGTTTTGCTTGGGAAGATGCTTTCGGGGAGGTCAGGCATGCCACGTTTGTTCCTTTTCTTGTATTTATGTTAGATTTAGCTGCCTTTTTGCTTCTTTTATTAATTTGAGCTCATTTAATCCTGAAAATACAAAAGGAAGACAAAAGCACACTTTTTCCAACATTAGTACTAAAAAAGGGTTAGTTTTATGCCACAATTGATGTAATTTATATGTTGCATTTTGCACACATCACTAACCATACCATGTATAAAACGTTTGTAAATAATTGTAACATGTATTTCACCCCCGAAGTTATAAAACTGAAAACAGTTAAAAGAAAAAGGGGGACATGAACTCACTGTTTTGCGTCTTCTATGCTCGTAACCCAAAACTCCTCAGCAAACACGACTACCTACAATGTTCTAAGGTCTATTAGACGAACGGGTCGTGCCTTGCCTTATTATTAATGGTTTCGAGTTACGTTTCTTTTAAGTCCTCAATATTATTCCAAGTTATAATTACTTGTTAAAATAATAATTATTTTAACTTAAATTATATTTAGTTTTGGAATAATTGTTTAAGCAATATTTCTGTATTAATACTTCTCAAGTATTTATTTTCGTATTTCCTTACCAAGGATGGGGGTATCTCATACATGTATCTTTGTATTCTCATATTGGTAGTCTCAAAATAATATATTTTCAAGTCTCACTTTAGAAAATATATATGTAAACTCATTTTGTCTAAAAATAATGTATTTCAAGAAAATATATATTTTTCTCAAAAATCATATATCTTCTAAATATTCTAGAAAATATATTTTAACTTCCCAAAATAATATTTTCTATTTTGTCAAAGTATGATATAACTTATAATAATAATAATAATAAAAATCATACTTTCATTCCTTTTGTATCCAAAATAATATTTACCAAAAATATATTTATAACGGTATTTTCCGGAATATTTTGTAAGTTACGTCCTTGCGTTTGATTTCACATTATTAAGTGTGTAACTTATATATTTATTCCTTGTGATTTTTGGTAATACTTTGGATTGTAAATTCTTGGTATTATGTTAAGTTATATTATTTTACCCTAAAATAATATAACTATTTCACAAGTATACAAATATTCACACAAGTGTCTTAATATATATATATATATATATATACACTCCAAGTATATATTTACCCATTTTTATTTATAAAAACCAACCTCCAATATTTGTATTTTTGTTACAAAAATTATGGCAAGTTTATATTGAAAACTTATGATCAAAATACGCTTGTAAATATTTGTTAGAAAATATTTCTTTAAGTGTTTATATTTTTAGAAAATTTTGCCATAGTTTCCCCTAATAATGGAGCTGTCCATGCTATTAATGCATATCATTTTCTTTTCAAAAATCATCATAAACAATCAACAATCAATCTACACTTACCAAGTGCTAAAACAAAGCTGTCTACATAATGATCATGAACTTGAGTTTTCATAAAAACTTGTAGTAACTTGGTAGTGTGTTTAGTAGACTTAGTTACCCTTTTAAAGTGTGTTTATTTCTTTAAAAATCTAATTCTTGAAAGATTTGAGTGTTTACAACTTGTTAGATGATTTTTCCAAAAATCATTCTTTTGATTTTTTCTTGTAAACAAAATGTTCTTATACCTGTTTCAACCCTAGAAACATGATTGGTTCTTTTAAAACAATGTTCATGTAAATCTTTGTGATTTAGCTTGGTTTCTTTGGAAGACTATTTTAGAAATCATCCACTCACAAGACTTGTATTTTGTTTAAAACATCATCACATGAAAACAACTTTTATTATTGAAGTTCATGCTTATATATGAGGATGATCATCTTGTTTTGTCACACAATCATCCTCTCACTTGCTAGATCATGTGTTTAATCACAATATAGCAAGCTCCTTATGATGATCAACATCATAACCTCAAGTAATTAACAATCAAACATACACTAAACAACATAGTTTCATCAAGATTTCATCATATGTTAAGCTTATGTTAGAGATTTATGATTATGTCTTTTAGTGTTCATCAAGTTAATCAATGTACATCATCATTTAACCAACAACATATGAAGTAAATAAGGATCATGAGAGTCTTACAACTAGAACACGGCTAGGGAAGAATACTTGATGATGGTGATGACAAAAGTGGAGTATAATAGCAAATGATGGAGGTCCTTAAAGATCGACAAGAACCAAGCTCCTTTAATGACCTTCTTACACCTTGGAATGAGCTTGGAATGGATGAACTTGAAATGGAAGTGATGGTGGGGTGGGTGGTTGTTCTCGGCCGATGGGGGGGGGGGGGAGGAAGAGAAAGATGGTGTTGATTTAGTGTGTGTGAGAATGAGGACTCAAGTCTTCTTATAACCACTAATCCTTTTATCCAATAGGTTTTATGTTTCATATAGTACATACATGATCTTGATCATATCTAGGTAAGATTAAATGAGATTTTAGTGGATCAAGAGAAGATTTGGGGTGGGGCCATCCCTTGGTGATAAAGTATGAAGGGGGGGGGGGTCTTGTGTAAGTTTAAATCATAAGTTAGATAATTAAGTTAGATTTCAAGTGCATAGATTAGTGTTTATGTGTATGATATGTTATATAGTGTGTTAAGGTGTTCGGGGATCATAACTAGCTCAGAAACATTAAAACAAAGCTTCTAGTATAATTTTGGTGTTTCGGGTAGTGTCCGGTTGTTTGGTTAGATACCGGTTCGTTAAAGTGTCAAACTATACCATTAGTGATCTTTAAGTACCCTTTTGTGACACTTTTAATTCCCGACACTTAGGAAAGTATACAGGACCATTTTGCCATATTTTTGCATGTTACTAGTTTGTTAAATTGCTGAATTTTGCTGAAATATGCAGAATTCTGCACTTTATGTGAGTTTTAGTCACTTTCCGGCACTTTATCTATCACCTAGAAAAGCAGTTTTGTGGTCCTTACTTCCCTACACCCTATACTAGTGTAGAACTTGGTTTCTGACTCATACTGGGTCTCAAAACACTGTCTGTCTATGTACTGAACCCCGTCAGCATATTCCTGATTTATCCGTTAACTGTGCTAACTGTGCTTTGTGCATCATGTATGTCAATAAAGTTTGTATGTAATAATGTTGTGACATTATGCATATATGTGATGCACATGTAAGTATGATGTAGTAATCAGAAGGCAGTTTTAAGTCATTAATTGAAATTCAGCACAATCATTAAGCACTAATCAGTAATAATTAATTGTACGGATACCTGTGTTTTTTACGGTTGTCACAATTCAGTACTTCAAGGCATGCCTGTTGATTCATCCTTCTGTTGATTCAATACTTCCGAGACGATTCAAGTGAGTCATATAAAGCAAGTGTCTGTCTATTCAATTGAGAGGAATCATTGCATTACATCCCCGTTGAAAACAAGTGGTTGTAGTGATGGAACCCTTGATTTGAAAAACATTTTTGAGAAATTTATACTTCAATACGCATCGTATAGGCCTATACGATGCGTATTAATCGACGAATTTACTGAAATACCCCTGTTTTTCTGATAAATTCAGGTGTATTTTTTGAGAAAATTCAAAGTTTAATACGAATCGTATAGGCCTATACGATGCGTATTAAGCTTATATACGATACAACATAGGCCTATATGATCGTATATAACATTATTTCAAATTTAGTTTTATCGTGTTTCCCTCGGTTCAACGCGTATACGTCTCGTTTTTGCCGAACTTTCGCATATTTTGTCGTTTTATGACGTATACCTTCAACATAAGTCGTTTCGGTGCCGTTCGGTTGCGTGCGAATATTGTATTCCATGATTACGTACAGATTTGTTTGAAATCCACTTAGACTCCATAGTGCCGTGTTATATGTATACGTGTGTGTAAAGTTAGTCGCGTGCTTTGACGTATTTTTGCGTATTTTGACGTATTCTAACATATTGTTGTGTATTTAATAGTATTTTTGACGTATTTAAGCGTATTCTAACGTATTTTACCTTATTTTAACCTATTTTAGGGTATTTTACGTATTTTAGCGTATTTTAACGTATTGTAACGTAATTTAACGTAATTTAGCGTAATTTAGCGTATTTTTGGCGTATTTTAGCGTATTTTAACGTAATATAACGTACTTTAACATAATTTAGTGTAATTTAGCGTAATTTAGCGTATTTTAACGTATTTTAATGTATTTTAGTTGGTTTCGAATATACCCAACGTAGTTGATCACGCTCTTATATACATTCAAAATTGTTATTTTGAAGGATAACGCAAACAAGTTCTCCACAGTTTGTTATTCACAGTTGTCAAATTCGTTGCGTGCATTCATATTGTTTTAGACAACAACAGATAATGAACGGATTGTTGGACTTCTTGTTCCAAATGTACGCCTCAAGTCATCTTTTTTACTCTTTTCTTCGATTTCAACAAATATTTTCAATAATCAGTACACAACAAATATTGGAGAATCGTTGAATCTGCAAACCGCAACAGTTGTCAAATTCGTTGCGTGCTTTCATATTGTTTAGACAACAACAGATTATAAACGGATTGTTGGACTTCTTGTAAAAATGCAACTATGAATATTGAATGTGCAATGAATATTTTTAGAGAAGCATTGGGATTCAAGGGTTTAGTTGGAGCATGAAGAAAGGAAACCCTAACAACTGATTCAGATTTAAACAATGCACGCCTTAATTCATCTTTTTTACTCCTTTTCCTTCAATTTCGAGAAGATTCTCCGTAACATGAAGACGTGTCGTGTTCTTCTACCAGTGGTATTTTAATGAAGTATTGAAGATTGAATGTGCAAACCGCAACCGTTTTTTACTATGGAAACAATGGCTATGCGAAATACAAACCGCAATCGTTTGTGACTATGGGAAACACAAGTTTTCTTTTTGAGCTTGATGGATGTCCGTTATCTCAACGCTTCTCCTTACATTATTGATCTGGAATTGGAGGACCGTTGTTAATTTAGTGCTTCTCAATCAGATATTATTTATTGAAACATAACTGAAACAGTCGAAAAAAACTAAAATAATCAGATATTATCTATCTGTGTGTGTCACATCCATCTTGTTATAGCGCTGTTAACTACTAAAAGAATGCATACACAAATAGTTCTAGTGGACGAACAATATGGTAACAAGAGTATGTTTTTCCAAGATCAATTCCAATTGCAGTTTTTGAATGTGCAAATAGCAACCGTTTTTGACTATGCGAACGGTGGCTCTGCGAAATACAAACCGTTGTGTATTTTACTTGCTGATCTAGAATTGGAGAACCGTTGTGTATTTGCTTGCTGATCTGGAATTGGAGAACCGTTGTGTATCTGAATCAGGTTCTCAAACAAACACTACTGAAGATGAGTTGGTATTGAACCAAGAATATGGGAACAAGAGTATGTTGTTCCAAGATCAATTCCAACTGCAGTTTTTTCAACTCTCCTATTCCAAATGCCGCTGATGAAACCGGAGCTGTTATCTCGGTTGTTCAGTACTTTCATGATAAATACAATGTTATTACATCCGATACGATTCAAGTGAGTCCTATGAAGCAAGTGTCGGTCTATTCAATTGAGAGGAATCATTGCATTACATCCCTGTTGAAAAATAGAATCGATAAATTTAGGGAAATGGGGTTGAAAGATGCTAACCCAACAGTGGAGGATCTCATTCTACAACTTCGATAAATTCAGGGGTATTCTCAAATAATGTTTCCTAGATGCTTGAAGACCGACAAATGTCCAAAGTGCTGCTTCTTCGTTCGCATGACGGAAAGCTACCGCGTGACAGGAAGCTACCTTGAAAAAATTAAAAAATTAAATCGACACCCTCAATACGCATCGTATAGGCCTATACGATGCGTATTACTTTTTGGTAGGGGACAATGGCAGCCTTTGGCAGACATAGAAGTTTGAACCTACCTCAATACGCATCGTATAGGCCTATACGATGTGTATTGAGGGTGTCGATTTAATCCCCCAAGGTGTGCCAATAATACGACCCTATTTTAATAGTTATTTTTAATTAGTTATAAATAAATAGGACCAAAAGGTCTAAATTACCCCTTAACTAATTTTTTATTGAAGGACACTTGTCAATTCTGTATTGGTTCTTACAGTTCTTACAAACATAAGTGTTTGTATTTGATCTCCAAAGTATCTATATCTATATACTATATAATAAAGTAAATCATTTGAGGAACACATAGATGATCTCAAATATTTTTTCCCTGTCAAAATAAACATTCACACATAAGTTAGATAATTATCATGGAATATCTATTTAATTTACTAAATTAAATTTTAAATCTGAAAAAGAATGATTCTTTACAAAATCATTAATCAAATTTTTATAAATGAGTCGATGGACTTTACCAATTACGATAATAATATTAATTAATAATAAACAATAAGAAAAGGTAAGGGTGACTTCTATATATTAGTTATTTTAATTTTTTAAACTTTTATTATATGACACAAGAACTTTATCTTTTATCATTTTTTTTATTTATACTAGCATATAAATCCGTGTATCACACAGATTAAATATAAAAAAATTAGATTGAATAATATTTTAATTTATTAGTGTTACAAACCCGTGTATTACACATGTGTAAAATATCAAATAAATAACTTAACGTTGTTGGAAATTGAGCGTTATTTACTAAGTAATAACTCAAGCCTATCTCGGTTTCCTTCTATGCCTTACCCCGATAGTGAATCCATATCTTTAGCAGACAATCGTTTAATAGCTGACGAGCTTTCATACGATGTAAGTACTACTGGCGCTGAATTTAATAATCATTTAAGTAGTCTAACCAATGAGCAACGTTTAGTTTTTGATGAGATAATTCAAGTCGTTGATTGTAGTAAGGGTGGTCTGTTCTTCGTTTATGGTTATGGAGGTACTGGTAAAATGTTTTTGTGGAAGACATTATCTGTATCCATCAGATGTAAAGGAGATATTGTATTAAACGTTGCAAAAAGTGGAATTGCTTCTCTTTTGTTATCTGGTGGACGGACTACACATTCAAGGTTTCATATTCCTTTAAATTTAACATAAGACTCAATGTGTCATATTAAACCAGATGATGAAGTTGCTGATTTATTGAGAAAAACGAAGTTGATAATTTGGGATGTAGCACCGATGATTCACAAACATGCTTTTGAAGCACTTGACCAAATAATTAAAGATATCTTCAAATCTGATGATTCAGTAAATTTGGATATGAGTTTTGGAGGTAAAGTTATGGTGTTGGGTGGTGTGTTTAGACAAATACTTCCGGTTGTACCAAATGGTAGTAGACGAGAAATCGTTAATGCTTCAATCACTTCGTCCTATATTTGGAGTACTTGCAAGGTGCTTACCTTAACTATAACAACTCTCCTTGAACACTTAACATAACCCTAAACGTTCCTAAATACACCCCGTACGCGAGAAACGAGCCCGAAATACTCTTGTACTTATTAAAATCAACAAAAAAACAAAATTCAGGAGTCGCTCGTGGGGCGCGACTGCCTTAAGCTTAGGCTGTCGCGGGCCGCGACTACCTTTGATTGTCGGATAAGTCATAGTGCCACGTGGCACGTGACTCACCAAAGCTAGACCGATGACTAGTCAAAGCTATAGTTGACACGCAATTCCTCGCGGGCCGCGAAGGCCTTCTTTGCCTTCCTCACGGGGTGCGAGCCGCCCTAGTCCAGCCCTATAAATAGGAGATCGAGGTTCAGTTGCAACTCGTTTAAAATTCAGAATTCTCTCTCAATTTCTATATAGTAGAAGTAATACCCGGGCATAATACCTAGTATAAAGCGAAGCTCTGCCTCGTTGTAAGTATTATAACCCCTGGTTACGTATTAGTTACTCTACCCGATTGATCTAGGGATCCGTAACGCATGTCAAGGCTCTGCCTACCTCAGTCGTTAGAGTTCTGTCTCGGGGGTATGGCTAATGTAAATTGGGTTATCTTACTAAAATGTGTGCATTGTTTAATTTTAATAGATTATAACCAGGAAGTCACCAGAAAGCAGTAGTATTATCTAAAACAGCAATGTGAGTGCATCTATTTTTCTACCAAACTGTTTTAACAAAACCTCAAATGTTTTAAATTCCGATAACAGTGATTGAGTCTATGCATTCTACAATTACTATCGGTATGTTGGGGGTTTTGTATACATTACTTGTTACTATACTGTGAATAGTAACATGACCACAAGTCGGGATTGATAGTACCGTGGGTGGTAATTGGGTAGATATAAACATTGTAATCACACTCAATACTATAAAATGATGAAAGTTGTTTTGATTAAATTGGGATGCACTTGCCAGTTTTTCTTGCTGATAAAACTTTTTTAAAACGCGTTTCAGGTAACAATATGTGAAAGCCAAATAGAAGCCAGCTGGAGAGCACTGAAGGCTTGGAAAAGTGGCTATAAAAGTTACCTAAACAAGAAAGAAGTTTTATTTCAATAAATTAGGGTTTGTCCCTATAAACATATTATAATGGAAACTTGGGTTTTTCCCATGTATTTATTATTTATAAAAGTGTGGTATTTTAACTCTGATAAAGTATTTCCTAACTACGGTCCTGATATTAATTTCTGCTACCAAATTGATAAACACCGATACCACTAATCTGGATCTCGCGACACCGCTCCCGAGGTAGGGGTCGGGGGTTGCGATAGAGAGTGGTATCAGAGCTACAGCCACTAATTTAAGCCACAGAAGTGTTCTGCTGACACCAATATTTTATCAATTATGTTAGGAAATAATCTATGTGATTATGTGTAAATATGCATATTATTGTTTTGTGTTAGAGTAAATTTCTGTTTTCGTCCCTGAGGTTTGTCAATTTTAACTAGTTTACTCCAAAAATCTAATTTATAACAAATCCAGCCCTGAAGTTTGCATTTCTTAACGCTTTTCATCCCTAAGGGTGCTTTTTCATTTAATTCTTAGGGATGAAAAGTGTTAAGAAATGCAAACCTTAGGGATGAAAAGCGTTAAGAAATGCAAACCTTAGCGATGGTTTTGTTATAAATTAGATTTTTGGACTAAACTAGTTAAAATGGACAAACCTCGGGGACGAAAACAGAAATTTACTCTTTTTGTTATTTGACAATCTGTTAGTTTACAGTATGATTGAGCAAGGTACGTCTAACGCTTACCGTCACCTAGGTAGTTCTCCCAAGAGTGAAGGAACCTCGTCACATCCTACTCCTTCGGGGTATTATGCTAATACAGAAGAGGGAATTTTCATCTTTAAAGCACAATCCGAAGAACCGTTCCCTCCGAAAAAGAGAGGATGGTTCAGTAGGGGAGCACATGAGAGGCGAAAGAGATTGAAAAAGTTACAACAACAAAGAGCGTTAGCAGCAGCCAATAGGGAAGTAAATGCCCAAACTCAGGAGGCAGTTAATAGACAGTTGGCAAACTTTCATATGCTGGCCACCACTGTAGCAGATCCAAACCTTGATGTAACACCCCAAAAACGGGTTTAGTAAGCAAACCACGTTAATACTAAAAGATGGGTAAAACACCATTAGTGATAAACTTAACCCAGTGAATATTAGGACTTAAACAAATAATCCTAATATTAATTAAAAAGGAAAATAAATCCTATGAGAAAACAAATTTATAAGAAACCCGAGTTGACGAGACTTAAAATAATACAAGTTATAATCTACTCGAACCCACTAAGTTAACTAGGAATGCTTAACCTAGTTAACAAGATGAAATATTATTGGAAATAAGTAGGTTGTAGCCTACTTAATAATTAACCAAAACAAGAGGGGCCAAGGTGGGATAACTTGAAAAGTTATTTAATAAATAAATAAATATATATATATATATATATATACACACACAGTGTGTGCGTGTTCTAATCAACCAGGAGGGTGATGTGTGCAAAATGCAACATATAAATTACATCAAATGTGGCATAAAACTAACCCTTTTTAGTACTAATGTTGGAAAAAGTGTGTTTTTGTCTTACTTTTGTATTTTCAGGATTAAATGAGCCCAAATAAACAAAAGAAGCAAAAATGCAGCCAAATCTAACAATAATACAAGAAAAGGAATACACGTGGCATGCCCGTCCTCTCGACAGCATCTCCCCATGCAAAAACAAGAGAACAGAAGGCTGAACACGCCCCGTGCTCAGTGAGCACGAGGGGGGGGGGGTTCCCTAGTGTCTGCAGAAAAGACAAAGTTGTAGAAGCTTCTATCACCCACCACGGGGGTGTGCCCAGCGGACACGGGGCCGTGTTCAACGCAAAGATTCGCAGAATCTAGGCAAATCTTGATAGTACAGATACCCTTCTGCACACGGGGTCGTGCCCAGCGGACACGGGGGCGTGGTTAACTAATGCAGACAAACTACAATTAATGAAGAAAGAGAAGATGGGTGGACACAGGGCCGTGCCCAATGGACACGGGGCCGTGTCCGGGTTTCTGTGCAGGCTATAAATAGGGGTGCTTGGCTCACTTGCAAACCATCCCTTGGCAAACCACCTTTCTCACACTACACCCACCCTCCACCACCATCACAACCCACATCCACCACCATTATCCATCATAGAGTGTGTGTAGTAGTCTCGTGATCCAATATTGATCGTAAGAGTTCTTGACAATCAAAGGCCATGTTTTCCTAAGTCTCTTACATCACTTGGTGAAGACAAGCATTTAGTGTAATACTTTTTATTTTTAATCTTTTCGCACTTTTTATTTGGTTATGTATTACTGACTTTAATAACTAGTTTCTTATGTTGAAGGTGAATCTTCCTTATCGTTTGTCCATGGTGTCTTGGCGTTATTTTACTGTCTATATAAAATAAAAGATTTACACCATTCATATCTCCACGGTCTATATGGAGATATGTTGGCTACCTAGTCGGGGGTTAAGGGAACAGTTTGGTAAGAGTCTTGCCTTGTTTAGTGTATAGATCCTGCAAGGACTTGGGTCAATTTTAGTAGGACCTCCTTCAATACCCACTGGTATTGGATGGCGGGGGTCCGAACTCATTGATCCCCTCATATGTAAACTACTATTAAAACTTTAATCCGGCTACTTAGGATTGTATCCCTGCTGACTCAAACTACTTAGCTGAGGGTAACGTCACCTTCAAAAGAGGGGCCTACCATAATATGCATTAATAACTTAATTAATTATCTTTCAATAATCCAACCCTTTAGGATTGTATCCTTCCTGACTCAAACTACTGGGTTGAGGGTAACGTCACCTTCAAAAGAGGGGCTTACTACTATAACTAAGATAATCTCTTAAAAAGTGCAAAAGTGCGGAAATAATCAAAGGTTACACTAAAGGCGAGTCGGATCCAAGTGATTCATCTTGTCTATCTGTTTTTATTTTTATTTTTCAGCATTTTTAGTTTTTATTTTCTAGTTTAAAACCTTTTTTCTAAATTTTTGATTTGATTAAACGTTGAGGATAAACCGGTATTAAAAGCTCTTGTGTCCTTGGACAATCTCGGTATCTTACCAACACTATACTACGCTCACGATGGGTGCACTTGCCCATATGTGTGTTTGGTGTTAGTAAAATATCGTGTTTTATAAATTTAAAACTTGACTAAAGTGTAAAAAGGGCTAAAAATATACTTAAAAACATATAACACCGCATGCACATCAAGTTTTTGGCGCCGTTGCCGGGGACACAAGGATTTTAAGAAAGTTAGAAATCAACGGCCTAATCTTTTTTTCTTATTTTTCTGTTTTTTTAAGGTTTTTCTTAGAATTTCAGCTTCTGCAGAACTCAGCACGGGGCGTGCCCGCTGAACACGCCCCCGTGCCCAATCTTTGGTACTGGCAATCCTGTTTTAAGTCAGACAGTAGCTGAACACGGGGCCGTGCCCACTCAACACACCCCGTGCCCAAGCATCAGTTATTGAAAACAGAACCGTAAGATCCCGACAGTTGGTAATTTCTGACACAAACATGAGTGATACTGATTTTTTTACTATCGGCTCTCTTATGGTACGTGGTGTCAAATATGTGGTGGCAATCATAAAGATTTAGAATGTTATTTTCTAAATTATGAGCCCTACTATATAGACCCATTGTTTTCCTGTAGCCTTAAGATGGGCGAAAGTAAAAATAATCCTTATCTCTCCCTCGAATGCTCTCAATCAACCCTTCTAGGAGAAATGCTTCTTGATGAATTATTTCAAATGGAAGACCTAATTCTTAATTGGGTAAAGGAACTTGAGATGGATATCATTAATTCATCTCAAGAAGATACCCAAGTAGAATTGTTGAGAACGCATTCGAATAGAGACAACTCCGTTACTCCCGATATCACCCCTAGCTCTGACGAAGACTTGAGCGATAGTCGTCCCTGTGTCGATTGTGCCATGAATGACTCCCTATCGACTTCGTTCGATGCATATATAGACCTGAGCGATTCGGCATAGGAATCAC
Organism: Helianthus tuberosus; assembly: GCA_030545235.1. Lineage (NCBI taxonomy): Eukaryota > Viridiplantae > Streptophyta > Magnoliopsida > Asterales > Asteraceae > Helianthus > Helianthus tuberosus. The sequence continues at coordinate 16,100,332 of CM060444.1, read as the reverse complement.
CCTCACCGACAACCTCTTGCATTCTCGTCTAAATCTAGAGCAACTATGGTATCTCAGGCACTTCGGGGTTGTTCCGTCCAGTAAGGAACCACCCGATCCAGATAACTTCCTTAGAAATAGAGAAAACTTCATAAACAGCGTCTAGACACGGGGCCGTGTCCAGGTCAGCACGCCCCCGTGTCCACCAAAAGATTCCCGTCTGACTTTTTGTCAGAATACGGACAAAATGTGTCAGGATCTTGTCTGCACACGTGGCCGTGTCCATTCGACACGGGGCCGTGTGCAGCTTGCTGTCGTTTTCTATAAATGCAGCCAAGAATCCTGCACATTTGGACCACTCCAAAAGATAGAGATTTGCTGGATCTTCACACATACCCTCCTAGGTATATTCTAAAAGAAGGTTCCAACAACCATCTTGTCTTTTCCACTTTTGTCTATTACCTTCTTCTTCATTTTCACCTCAAAGCACCTCCATTAAAGCTTGAAATCCACATGGTTCCAAGCTTAATTGTGATGTTTGTTAGGTTTTTATTCAAGTAATCTTGTTAAAAATAAATTCTACAACGTTGTTTTAAGTTATTTCTTGTTAAAAATGCTTTAACAAACGAAAAAATAATTTAAAACTCCAAGATTCCTTGTTTCGAAAATCTGCAGACAGGTGAACACAGGGCCGTGCTCATTGAGCACGGGGCCGTGTCCGAGGTTACTGTTTCATTAAAATGAACTCTTTTCAGTTTATATTCGTAGAATGTCAAGCAAAAACAGTGGAACTTTATCAGCACATTCCCGAAACAGTCGAAGAGAACGTAGATCTTCAATCCAAGCGACTCTCGTACGCTATGTTATGGCCTTACGTGAAGCTCTCGATGAGATGACATCAGTCGAGGAGATCCTGATTGACCGTATAAATTATCTTACGGTGGGGGTTGGAAAACAGTTTTCAAGAAACCAACCTCTTGCACCAAAGGTTGAACATTCTTGTGACACCTCCCATGGAACCAATTATCCCCAAGAGGATTGGAACCTAGCACTTGGAGTCAATAATCCCACCGGATGGGATGACATCCCCGCGGAGCCCCCTCTCGACAACTTGCAAGAAGTCCCGGTGGAAGTTACGCCCCCACAAAACGATGCCAATGAGCCCGCCTTTCTTCTCCCTAGGGAGATAGAAGAATGGCTTGCCGACGTGTGAGGGACCCATATCCGGAGAAAGAAGTTCTTCGAGCCGCATCTAACCGAGAGAATTATCTTTTCAGAAAGTTTGCTAATAAAATAAACTCTAGGCTAGAACTTCTTGGTTTAGACTTGTTATGTTTTCTAACCTATTTATCTAGAATTTTAATTTATTAGGAATATTATGTAACTTTCTCTATAGAATGAATGATGGTTTTATAAATTATTTGGTGTTTGGATGATGATGTAATGGGTAAAACGCACTCGGGATGGTGAATGATACTAAGGGAAATTTGAACCGGCACCCCTTGCACAAAAACAGAGCCTCCCGCAATTTTTTTTCATTACAGCAAGTTCGGCACGGGCGTGTCGAGCCAACACGGCCCCGTGCTGAACTATTTGCAGAGGATAGCCCAGTTCAGGTAACTGGACACGAGGCGTGTTCGCTGAACACGCCACCATGCCCAGGCTTCTGTTTCTTTTTACTAATTTTTGTTACTGGCAACCTGAACACGGGGTCGTGCCCGGACACCACGGCCCCGTGTCCAGACGCCCAGTAACATAAAAAAATTGTTTTTAAACACACTTTTACACATTCAATCAACCTAAAAACTTATTTTTGGGACACATTGAGGACAATGTATAGTTTAAGTGTGGGGGGAATGCTAAAACCTTGTATTTTGCAAGTCCTAATTTCAAGCCTTACACAAAACTCTATTGGAACCGCTAAACACCCCAATTTTTTTTCAAAATCTTTTCATTTTTTTACTTGTCTTGGTTTAATTTGGGAATTTCAAGTTCTAAAAAGGTTATATTTTTACAAATTTACAACCGATAGCGTCGTAATAAAAAGAACCAGCATAAGAAAATTATGAAACGACATGACAAATCTAGTTAAAATTTGATTATATATACTTGATCACATAAAAACCTATTCCCACAAAAAGTGAGTTTTGAGCATTTCTTGAGCATATAAATATATATCTTTAAACTAAATGCTCATTTTTCGTTTCTTGTGTGAATAGCCGCTTGGTTCTTACAACTCTAGAACTTGCCACAACAATACATTCCCGGTCCTTACCAACTTAAACCCAAGTAAGTAAATGATGGAGGCATTAGGACTAACACTTTTTATTTCAACACCATTATTTTTCTTTTTTTACCACCTACCCAAAATCCCCCTAGTTAACCCCTTTGAGCCTAAACCTTTTCATTTCTTAACCCAAAACAAACACTCTTTTTACCCACCAAAACCCTTTTTCATTTTAAACCCTTTATTTTAGTAACAAATCTCAGTTTTCTTGTGACTTCCTTATAAAAAAAATCATAAAGAAGAAAAGAAAAATGAAGTTAGCAATAAACAAACAAAGCTCATCAAAAGAAGGCTTGTTTGAATAATGCTTCATTGGAATAAAAAGTCACAAAAACAAAATGTTTTACGAAAACAGACGCTTTTTACGGCTTTCACCCTTTTCTACTAACCACTAACCCAACCACCTACCTTTAACCCAAGCCTAACCCTTCCCCCAAAAGTCCTCTTGATATTTACAAAGGTTTACAGTTAAAAAGGAGGATGATTGATTGCTTGGCAAGCATATGGTAGAAGTAAGTTCCATGCCACACTCGAGTGTTTCACAAAAATACATATTCGGTCGAGTGTTGAGTGATCTCCCGTGAGGTATGTGAACTTGTTTATAAATGGAATTTTAAATAGGCATGTTATGCCCTAATAAGTAATTTGCCTTATGAAATGTTCTAAATAAATCATGACGAATAGGATTGTAAATAAAATAAAAATAAAATCTAATAAAGAGTCTTGGAATCCCGACACTCTGTGACAAGCCCAAAAACCTTCTCTTCTACCCATTCCATTTGGGAGTGTAAGCCACATTATAAAGAGTTTTGCTTGAGGACAAGCAAATATTCAAGGGTGGGGGTATTTGATGTGTGCAAAATGCAACATATAAATTACATCAAATGTGGCATAAAACTAACCCTTTTTTAGTACTAATGTTCGAAAAAGTGTGTTTTTGTTTTCCTATTGTATTTTCAGGATTAAATGAGCTCAAATGAATAAAAGAAGCAAAAATGCAGCCAAATCTAACAATAATACAAGAAAAGGAATAAACGTGTCATTCCCGACTCCTCGACACTATCTCCCAAGCAAAAACAAGAGAACAGAAGGCTGAACATGCCCCGTGCTCAGTGAGCACGGGGGCGTGCCCAAGTGTCTGCAGAAAAGACAAAGTTGTAGAAGCTTCTATCACCCACCACGTGGGCGTGCCCAGCAGACACGGGGCCGTGGTCAACGCAAAGATTCGCAGAATCTAGGCAAATCTTGATAGTACATATACGCTTCTGCACACGGGGTCGTGCCCAGCGGACACGGGGGCGTGGTCAACTAATGCAGACAAACTATAATTAATGAAGAAAGAGAAGATGGGTGGACACGGGGCCGTGTCCGGGCTTCTGTGCAGGCTATAATAGGGGTGCTTGGCTCACTTGCAAACCATCCCTTGTCAAACCACCTCTCTCACAGTACACCCACCCTCCACCACCATCACAACCCACATCCACCACCATCATCCATCATCCATCATAGAGTGTGTGTAGTAGTCTCGGGATCCAAGATTGATCGTAAGAGTTCTTGACAATCAAAGGCCATGTTTGCCTAAGTCTCTTACATCACTTGGTGAAGACAAGCATTTAGTGTAATACTTTTTATTTTTAATCTTTTCGCACTTTTTATTTAGTTATGTATTAATGACTTTAATAACTAGTTTCTTATGTTGAAGGTGAATCTTCCTTATCGTTTGTCCGCGGTGTCTTGGCGTTATTTTACTGTCTATATAAAATAAAAGATTTACACCATTCATATCTCCACGGTCTATATGGAGATATGTTGGCTACCTGGTCGGGGGTTAAGGGAACGGTTTGGTAAGAGTCTTGCCTTATTCAGTGTATAGATCATGCAAGGACTTAGGTCAATTTTAGTAGGACCTCCTTCAATACCCACTGGTATTGGATGGCGGGGGTCCGAACTCATTGATCCCCTCATATATATACACACACACACACATAGTGTGTGCGTGTTCTAATCGACCAGGAGGGTGCTCCAAGGAGCAAAACCCTAGTTCACACTAAATGACTAAATTGAAGCTCGGATCAAGACCAAAATCAATGCATGAACACATAAAAATGATCACCTAGTCATGGGGATCACAAGGTATGTCGAATTTTGTTATTTGGTGATACTTTGAAATTTTGATGAACAATCATAATCGAAATTCTGGAATGAATGATGAATCTATGAGCGTTGTTGTGATGAAATTCATGTTTAGAAACAAACCCTAGTTGAAAACTTGAAGAATTAGTGTTAAAAACCAGGGATTTGGTGATTACCCATATGTGTGCTATGTGGGTTTTATATTATTGTGATGAACATATGATGATGTATGTTAAATTATGGGAAAGCTGATGTTATGATCCAAGTTATTGATATGGTTCATGAACATTAGGCAAAGGGCTTAATTTTGATAATTAAAAACTTGGTTAAAAGTTAGTGATAAATTAGATAAAAGATGTATAAGAATCTTGCCCGTGATGTTGATTATTAAAGAAACGCGTAAGTGGCTAACTTGACTAATTACGTGTAATATGGGATTATATGGGTTCTAAATGCGTATAATATGATTAAAGGTAGTTGACTTTCGAAAGTTAAACTAACCAACGTTGAAGTAGAATAGGAATTTGGACGTAAAATCCGTAAGATGGAATAGTCAAAATTAATGATGACTAATCTAACCGTCTTGCGAATTATAAATGATAGTTTGATGCTAGACAAGTTAGGTGGAAGCTTGGAGAAGAAACGAGTCAAATGGGTCACGAATGAAGGAAAAGTGTATTTGAGTGCAAGGTAAGTAAAGCTTATACTTTACTATTAGATCACCTACTTGTTGTAGCAGTTATGGATAAGATGAAACGGTAGTTTGGTTATGGTAATCCGAGGCGTAACAATACGGGTCGGAATAAGTAAAAGTAGTAAAACGTTGATTCGGTCATGTGTAGACCGAATAAACAAAGAGTTTTAAGAAACGATATATTATGGCGTAAACTTAAATGAGTAAAAAGAGTAATACGATAATTTGGCTACGAGCTAAATGAACAAACAATTGTTTTCGAAAAAGGCGCTCAAAAGCGTAAAACATGATGTGTCAAATGAATTAGGAAAAGATTTTTAAGCAAAATGATTGAATGGTGTAAACCGGAACGGATTACATGAACGAGATGGTAAATAAATACCATCTCATGAGAGTAAAATGGTCGTTAGACCAAATGGGTTGAATGGTGACGATATCACCATTTGACATTTTCGACTAATGATTTTTGGTCAAGTATTACGATCACAGGGTGAATAGCGTAAGGAATTGCAGTGCTATTAATTTGCAATTTAATTGACGTGGTATTAAAACGGGTTTTAACTTTTACCCGAGCCAGGTACGCATGTTTAGAATTATAGCTAAAAGCGATGTTTTGGTCAAATATTAGCGAAAGTCCTTCGTCGCAAAAATGAATGACTAAAATTGACCAAAAAGCCCTTGAGGGGTAAATAAGGCAAACAACCTTTAAGAGTTGTTTAGAGATAAGTGTTTTGTTAAATTGAGTCCTTGGGATACGTATAAAAATGGAGATAGGATGTAAGCTAAAAAGAAGCTTGATTTAAGCTTGAAAATGTTAAATACCTTTAACGGGTCAAAATGAGTAGATATGCAAAACGGGTTAAGATTTGCATAAGAACCCGTAATTTGAACCTTGAATATTAGTAAACTGATATAATGTGATTTACATGACATTTTAAAGGTAACCAACAAGTTTGTTTGATCAAATCACAAACGGGTCAAAAAGTGCCATAATTGAATTTCAAGCCGAGAGCTTGAAATCTATTTTTTTTTATTTTAGATTTCGGGTTTTTACTCCATGAGATGGAGAATTAAATTACGAACGCGTAGGAAAAAGAATCGCGTAAAACAGACAAGTAGATAAAAAGTTATAGCATTTTGAAGTTTGATTTTTGTAAAAATAATGGAGCTGGGCAAATATGCAGGTCCACTCTCTGGACCTGCTGAAAAACTGTCTTCCCCGCGGCACGCGAAGGGGTGCTTGGGCGATGGCGCGACACGCGACAGATGTCGCGGCCCGCGAAGGATCGAATGGAGTCTCTCGCGTGGCGCGAGAGACTTAAATCCGGAAATTTTGTTTTATTTCAATTGTTTTGATACTAGAACTTGATTAAGCTATTATTTAATATATCAAAACTAACTTTAAGTTTGTTTTGATCATAGGTGAATGTCAGGAGTACCGGATGAAGGTCAAGCCAAGTACGAGAACCGAACACATGGAGAAGAAGCTTCCGCACGTTGCTTCGTCGTTATTTTAAAACGACGAACTCAATTACATCATGTTATATTATTTTTGTAAATTGTAAAAATCTTTAAATCAACCGTATTTTTCAATATATATGTAATCATAATTACATGTTTATTTTCGTAAATTATACAAAAACCCTAAAATAATTGCAAGGGTGTTACAAGTTGGTATCAGAGCTCATGGTTAAAGAGTAAAGTGTGTTCGGTTCGAGGCTTGATCGCAAATCCGGTAAGTATATGTATATAGTAATGGTTTAGTATGATTAAAGTGTTGCGAATAAAACATAGGATTATCGTGTAATACACGTTACCCCAAATTAAATCGATCAAGGATCGATATATTTAACGAAATTACGTGCGTTGACACGTACACCGGAAAGCCTCGTATTATAATACGGGTGATTATTGATGTTGACATTACTAACTTTTGTGAATGTTTTAATTGAAAGGACACTCGCATCTGAAGATGACGAGAGTTGTACGAATTGCAGATATAACGGTGAGACGGTCCGAGGTATGACGAACAAAGCATACTCATCAAGGACCTAAATCGCATAACGATCGCGAAAAAGGATAAAGGCATGGAAGGCCCGTTAGGGCAAGCATTACCAGGTGCACGTTTTAAATTTAATTACATAAATAGCAATATGCAACAAACATGTAGAGAATGACTATTGCATACGTGGAATAAAACTTGGAAAACCTAAATAAGACACCTATTCGGGAAGAGGTTTCCAAGAGAAAATTTAGTAGAAAAAAATGCATTATTCATGATTGTGAATAACGAAACAATAATAGAGTCAATTTATGTGGAAACTTGGACGGGGGTAATATTCCAAGTGGAGAACTCTCAATATAATGCTATTGAGAAAAGTAGCGATCATAATAACAAGTGTGATTATATAATAGGTCAATAAAAAGGAAAACATTCTATATGTTCAAGAACGAAACGGGTAAAACTAATGATCATTAAATAACAATTAGATAAAGTTTTACCAACTAAAACCATGAATATGGGAAGAATTAGAGGCGTTACTTACATGGGGTGGGATGTGAAAATTATAAAAAGGTCATGTGTGTCATGTGTTGATCGCTTACTCTGGCCAAGTAAGTAGTGAACACATGATGTCATGAACTTTTTATGATCGACACATTTACGTCCAATGTAGTAAGGATAGGGTGAATGGGACGAATTAAAAAGGTACCTAAATGAATCAAACAAGTAAGATGTTTGATAGTAAACGTAAACACAAGTCGGATGACAGAAGCGTATTACGTTAGAATAACGAGCCCGAGAGAAGGGACACGGATCAATGTAAATGAAAATACAGACCGACTAATAGGAATGTTAAGGCATAGGGATAAAAGTTTGACTGCCACAAGTGATGAAATTCACACGGACAAGTCAAGCAAATTAAATAAAGAATAAGGGACGTGATTGCATAAAAGCGATGGATTTCGCTAAGACGACCAGATAAATTAAAACGAAGTCGTAATACATACAGGGATGGTTGCTTTGATAATGACTTCGGTAAAATACCCGATAGATGGGTAGGATTTTGAAAGTATGCGTAAACTAAGAGACGGGAACGCGAAACAGAAAGTCAAAAGACTTGGATTGTGTTATAACTAAAAGACGATGAAATTTTGCAAACACAAATTTTGATAATTATGTTCAACTATTTCAAAGTTGGACGGGTCGAATAAGGAACGAAGTTTGACGTTCACAAGTGATGAAATTTCACACGAACAAGTCAAACGAGTTAAACTAAGAATAACATTTGATAATGTAAGTAAGCGCGAACCGAATAAATAAAAGCGCGAGATGTTAACAAATCTATATAAAGGGGTTATGGGTAAGCATAGAAAGGAATAACGCAAACCAGTGAAACTGGAGAGTTAAAAACATTAAGATAGAGGACCTGGGTAACGGGCCGTAAAGAAATATAAGTATGAACCGGATAACGGTAAGCGAAGAACAAACCGACGTGTAAATGACGGGAGAAGTCATAGAGTCAGAAGAATAATTCGAAAGAAAACAAATGTAGCCTTAGACTACGGTCAAGGTCAAATGAAATACAAAAGCGAAAATAAATGATTCTAAACATAAAAAAAAAGAATAAGAAAAGGGGTACCTTGACACCATAAATATATATACATAGTTGAATAAAGACTAGAATAAAAGATGATCTACGGGATCATCATAACCTATGGGATTATAAGTAGTGTTAAAATCTAATGGGACCAAAATGACCTTCGGGTCACAAATAGAAAGAAACGAATTATAGGGGTCTTACCTTAAAAGGGTAAAAATGTGAAAATCTAAATAAATAGCCTACGAGGCTAAGTGAAAGAACCTACGGGTCATATGGGTTAAGCGTGGGAATTAGTTGAAATTCCCCGCATTAAATAATGACGGAAATGAATAGATCGTTGGAAGTAACATTCCTAGAAATGAGAGAAAGAGGTAAGATAAAGAGGAAACGTAAACTAAAATTTTAGTTTTTAGTCAAAAGCAACGTTTTAACAAAACATAAGTGGTATGAGGTGATTTAGAAAATCTTAAACACACATAAGGCCGGAGATGGCAAAATAGTATACCCAGATGACGGGGTATGAAGTGACGGTGACTAATTAGTCTAGCCGGTAAAACTATTCAAAGTTGAGAAAATGTCATGACAAATACAAAGCGCTTGTTAATATAAGACAAGCGTAAGATAAACATGCTAATAGACTGATGAGACTAAGTGGTCAAGTGACAACTCGGTCAATAAAGATAAAGGATATAAGCTGAAAATAACGGCTCGCAAGGCCTTACACATGAAAGACGTGCACGTCAATATAAGTGAAAACATTAGATCGAAAAGAATGAATGAATTGCCTTAAAAACGAAACTAAGTTCGTTTAGTCTAAATTAATGAGCTACGTAAATAAGGTCTCGGGGACGAAACCTCTTTAAGGGGGTGGACTTGTAACACCCCAAAAACGGGTTTGGTAATCAAACCACATTAATACTAAAAGATGGGTAAAATACCGTTAGTGATAAACTTAACCCGGTGAATATTAGGACTTAAACAAATAATCCTAATATTAATTAAAAAGGAAAATAAATGCTATGAGAAAACAAATTTATAAGAAGCCCTAGTTGACGAGACTTAAAATAAAACAAGTTATAATCTACTCGAACCCACTAAGTTAACTATGAATGCTTAACCTAGTTAACAAGATGAAATATTATTGGAAATAAGTAGGTTGTATCCTACTTAATAATTAACCAAAACAAGAGGGGCCAAGGTGGGATAACTTGAAAAGTTATTTAATAAAATATATATATATATATACACACACACACACACACAGTGTGTGCGTGTTCTAATCGACCAGGAGGGTGCTCCAAGGAGCAAAACCCTAGTTCACACTAAATGACTAAATTGAAGCTTGAATCAAGACCCAAATCAATGCATGGACACATAAAAACGATCACCTAGTCATGGGGATCACAAGGTATGTCGAATTTTGTTATTTGGTGATACTTTGAAATTTTGATGAATAATGATAATCGAAATTCTGGAATGAATGATGAATCTATGAGCGTTGTTGTGATGAAATTCATGTTTAGAAACAAACCCTAGTTGAAAACTTGAAGAATTAGTGTTAAAAACTAGGGATTTGGTGATTACCCATATGTGTGCTAAGTAGGTTTTATATTATTGTGATGAACATATGATGATGTATGTTAAATTGTGAGAAAACTGATGTTATGATCCAAGTTCTTGATATTGTTCATGAACATTAGACAAAGGGCTTAATTTTGATAATTAAAAACTTGGTTAAAAGTTAGTGATAAATTAGATAAAAGATGTATAAGAATCTTTCCCGCAAGGTGTTTGCTAAAATGCCCAAATGAATGTTGACATAACGAGATTATGAAAGAAACGCGTCTTTGGCTAACTTGACTAATTACGTGTAATATGTGATAATATGGGTTCTAAACGTGATGTTGCTTGAGCTTAATTGTGCGTATAATATGATTGAAGGTAGTTGACTTTCGAAAGTCAAACTAACCAACGTTGAAGTCGAATAGTAATTTCGACGTAAAATCCGTAAGATAGAATAGTCGAATTTAATGATGACTAATCTAACCGTCTTGTGAATTATAAATGATAGTTTGACGCTAGATAAGCTAGGTGGAAGCTTGGAGAAGAAACGAGTCAAACGGGTCATGAATGAAGGAAAAGTGTATTTGAGCGCAAGGTAAGTAAAGCTTATACTTTACTATTAGATCACCTACTTGTTGTAGTAGTTATGGATAAGATGAAACGGTAGTTTGGTTATGGTAATCCGAGGCGTAACAATACGGGTCGGAATAAGTAAAAGTAGTAAAACGTTGATTCGGTCATGTGTAGACCGAATAAACAAAGAGTTTTAAGAAACGATATATTATGGCGTAAACTTAAATGAGTAAAAAGGGTAATACGATAATTTGGCTACGAGCTAAATGAACAAACAATTGTTTTCGAAAAAGGCGCTCAAAAGCGTAAAACATGATGTGTCAAATGAATTAGGAAAAGATTTTTAAGCAAAATGATTGAACGGTGTAAACCGGAACGGATTACATGGACGAGATGGTAAATAAATACCATCTCATGAGAGTAAAATGGCCGTTAGACCAAATGGGTTGAATGGTGACAATGTCACCATTTGACATTTTCAACTAATGATTTTTGGTCAAGTATTATGATCACAGGGTGAATAGCATAAGGAATTGCAGTGCTATTAATTTGCAGTTTAATTGATGCGGTATTAAAACAGGTTTTAGCTTTGACCCGAGCCAGGTACGCATGTTTAGAATTATAGCTAAAAGCGATGTTTTGGTCAAATATTAGCGAAAGTCCTTCGTCGCAAAATGAAGGACTAAAATTGACCAAACGCCCTTGAGGGGTAAATAGGGCAAACAACCTTTAAGAGTTGTTTAGAGATAAGCGTTTTGTTAAATTGCGTCCTTGGGATACGTATAAAAATGGAGATAGGATGTAAGCTAAAAAGAAGCGTGATTTAAGCTTGAAAATGTTAAATACCCTTAACGGGTCAAAATGGTAGATATGCAAAACGGGTTAAGATTTGCATAAGAACCCGTAATTTGAACCTTGAATATTAGTAAACTGATATAATGTGATTTACATGACATTTTAAAGGTAACCAACAAGTTTGTTTGATCAAATCACAAACAAGTCAAAAAGTGTCATAATTGAACTTCAAGCCGAGAGCTTGAAATCTAATTTTTTTTTGATTTAAGATGTCGGATTTTTACTCCATGAGATGGAGAATTAAATTACAAACGCGTAGGAAAAAGAATCGCGTAAAACGAACAAATAGATAAAAAGTTATAGCATTTTGAAGTTCGATTTTTGTAAAAATAATGGAGCTGGGCAAATATACAGGTCCACTCTCTGGACCTGCTGAAAAACTGTCTTCCCCGCGGCACGCGAAGGGGTGCTTGGGCGATGGTGCGCCACGCGACAGATGTCGCGGGCCCGCGAAGGATCGAATGGAGTCTCTCGCGTGGCGCGAGAGACTTAAATCCGGAAATTTTGTTTTATTTCAATTGTTTTGATACTAGAACTTGATTAAGCTATTATTTAAGATATCAAAACTAGCTTTAAGTTGGTTTTGATCATAGGTGAATGTCAGGAGTACCGGATGAAGGTCAAGAGAAGTACGAGAACCGAACACATGGAGAAGAAGCTTCCGCACGCTGCTTCGTCGTTATTTTAAAACGACGAACTCAATTACATCATGTTATATTATTTTTGTAAATTGTAAAACTCTTTAATTTAACCGTATTTTTCAATATATATGTAATCATAATTACATGTTTATTTTCGTAAATTATACGAAAACCCTAAAATAATAGCAATGGTGTTACACTTGATAAGATAGTTGCACCACAAACATTTCCATTATTTCCAACCCAACCAATGGAGATAGAACCTAACCCAGGAAACCAATTCCCCATACCAGCATTTGACTCTGACAAGATACCTAGAATCCCAGCACCTAATCCTTTAGCGTATGATCCATGGGAAGATGATCGTAGGGAATATCAGGAATTTTATCCTCAGGAAGAACCAATAGCACAGTACACCAACCTTAATCCTTTAGATTCGTATTGGAATGCTGATCAATATGTTTAGGAAATATTAAACAACCCGTACTCATATGGAGAATCGATACCTCAGTATCCTAACCCAGTACCCGCACCACGACCACCCATAAGTGACGAAAATGTGCAAGAACTTCGCACATATGGTGAGGAATTAGTGGAAGAAGGAAAGAGAATAAGACCGATAGGAGAAAAGCTCGTGTGGAAATACGACGAGCGAGAAATGCAATTTAAACACACTACTAGTTATGCATCGATAGATATTAGGTTATCTATTTTAGTTGATTTTTTTTTCAAACAACACACATTTATATTGTAGGATTGTAATATATATATATATATATATATATATATATATATATATATATAGGGTAGGGTTCTAGAGTGAACACTAGGTTGAGAGTGAACTGTGTGAACTAATCTGGGCCATTGGATTATATCATCTAAAGATTTTAAACAATGGCAAGATTGTAATTATAATTTTGTAACCTCCCTTTAAATTAATTGGCATAAGGGTATTTGCGTCTTATGTAAATTCCATTTATTAAACAATATAATCAAAATCCCTAAAATCTCGCTAGTTTTCGTATATATAAGATACACAGCGGTTTGTGTATACACATGTGTACAGTCTCGCTAGTATTAGTTTATACAAGATACACAGATTTTAGTTTATACACATGTGTACAGTCTTGCTAACTCTCAGTTTATACAAGATACACAACTGTTAGTTTATACACTTGTGTATAGTCTCGCTAACTGTCAGGTTATATAAGATACACAGTTATTTGTTTATACACATGTGTACAGTCTTTTATACATCTGTGTATTATATTAAAAAATGGTTACATATGTATATATTAACAACATATAGTATATTATGCATGCGCACGAGCAGATTCATATAAAAATTAGGAAATTAATGAAAACGAAACATATCACATATATGCAAAAATAAATAACTTCATCACATATTCAAAAAAAAGAGTTAATGCCCAAAAATAATTACAATTTCAATCTTATAGAATATTTTCAATATTTATTGAAAATTATAAAAAAGTTAAAAATAATATATTATGATATCTATATATATATATGGATAATAAAAGAAAAACAATATTAAAGTTAAAATTAAAACAAAATCTATGGATAAAGAAATAATAGAGAAATAATTAAAAATGAGAGAGGGAGAGAGATAGAGAGTTAAGAGATGAGAAAATTAGGGAATTTTAATTAAAAATACTTGGCTAATGTCAATCTTACCATTTTAATCTAAAAATTTATCAAGGGCCAAGATTAGTTCACTCAGTTCACTCTCAAGAAGTTGTTCACTCTTGAACCTAATCATATATATATATATATATATATATATATATATATATATATATATATATATATATATATATAGGGTAAGGTTCATGCGAGAACTACCCTTATTGCGAGAACCAATGTGAACACAAAATAAATTCTAAAAAAAATAAAAAAGCACTCAAATTTTTTTTTAATATTTTTTTTTCAAAAAATCACTATATTCCGTTACCATTAAAAAAAAACTTTTTTTTTCGAGTAACAGATATCTAGGCACATGTGCATATGTATCATTACTTCGACAAATTCGGTAATACGTTATCAGGAATAGACAATTGCACTTTAATTTACAATATTATTCGTAATACACTACTTTTTACATTACCAATATTTAAAATGCACATGTGCATCATTAGGTATAACCATGATATAACGTGTTTTGGTACAAAAAGTTTGTGATTTTGAATGGAGAAGTAGGCCCATATACATGTTTTTTGGTTAGTTATATCTAGTTGTTGGTGCACTTGTGTCTGTACTTTGTTTGTATTTTGTTATGATATAAAACGATGTATTTTGTTAGTCTTGTTTACGTCTTAGGTGTGTTAATATGTGTGCTTAATGTAAGTTTGACCAGTCAACCATCCTCCTGGTTTGACTTGGTCAAACAGTTAGAACAAGTTTGTAAGTCATGTGTGTCGAAAGATGAGTCATCGAAGGATTGTTTATATCCTTCGATGAGCTCGAAGGATAACCTTCGATGGATATAGATGGACCTCGAAGGATATCATCCTTCGAGGTATATGTGGATCCTTCGATAGGTTTTATCTCGATAGATGATCTTTCGATCAGTCTATCTGATCCTTCGACCAGACGACCTGTGATGGATATATATACTGATGTAATGTGTTTACTTCAGTATGTGAGTGAGCTTAGTCTTGTAGAGAGCGTATTTTCAGTTTGGTCAAGGGCTGTAACCGTGTCCACTGAAATACAAGAGAAAACTTTGATATCTTGTGTGTCTACCTTTCTCTTTGTAGCTTGTGTTCTCTTATAAACTACCGGTTTGCATTCTAGCTTGGATTCCGCACTTGCTAGTGTGTTAAACATAACAAGGATAAGGTTTAACCTCAACCTCCGAGGGACCTACAAGTGGTATCAGAGCCGTGGCTCTTTTCCTTGTTAAGAACCGAGTTTATACAAGACTTTGGAGTGTTTGGACAAAAAATCACATGGTTTAGCATCTGTTTTTAGTGTTTTTCTCACATTTCTAGACGTAAAAACGTGTTCTAAACTAACCGGGTGTGTTAAAGGACGGGTTGGGTAACTTAAAAACTTGTTTTTAAGAAGTTTGGTAATTTCCGGCCAAATTCCGACTTACTCCGGTGACCGGTTTCTGGATAAGAACCTTCTTTTTAGGCAATATTTTATTGGTCAAATCTGGGTTGGCAGAAAGTATGGTCTGAACATATCTTCTGCCGAAAGTTCTTACCAACCAATCACCTTTTCACCAACCTGTCAACTTTTGTCAACTGTGTCAGTGCAGATCGAAGGATATCCTTCGAAGTCGAAAGATCATCTTTCGATCAAAGGAGGTTCGATAGATAATCATCCTTCGAACATCCTTCGAAGTCTGTGACTTATCTTTCGATCCAAGGAATCTTTTCGAAGGATATATCTGTCGATCTACAGGTCTTATTCGAAAGACAAGGATCCTTCGATTGGAGAGTCTTTCGAATTCATTGTTCGAAACTCAACAGTGATCTTTCGAACACTGTTGATCCTTCGAACAAGTTCTGTTCCTTCGATCCTAGTCTGTTTAAGTTTAACAAGTTTGTATTTTTTCAGGTCTTTCGATCAAGGATCCTTCGACTGGTTGTTATCATTCGAGATTTTAAGATAGTTTGTGAAAATTAAATTTAAAAAAAAAGGAAAAACTTGTTTTCAAATTTTAAAATCAATTTTCACTTAATATATTAATTTTCTTTACAAAATGGGAACAAACGGTCAGTGGGATCCAACTGCGTGGACTGAAACAACTTTGACTCCACAATCATCAGCCACGCAATCATCAGCTACGCAATCTACGTCAGATTTCAACAAAACTGCATGGATGCAGGCTATTGCCCCACCTCAAGCTGCAATGATAACTGCAAATCAATGGGCATTGGTCACAAATCAAAGCAGCAGCATTCAAGCAATGATGCAGAACGACAGTGAAACTGGTACAAGCACAAAACCACCAAAGCTAAATCACATAAATGATTGGGGATGGTGGAAAGAAAGGCTGAGAACTTATGTTCAGGGGCAAGGTCAAGATCTATGGATGTGCTTCTTCACCGCATTTGACAATGATTTGGAAGTTGCAGGATCTAATCCACAAACTTACAGCACTATGTCTGAAGATGATAAGAAGAAATTTGAGTTAGAAAAGAAAGCATTCATGATTCTCACACAAGCTCTTCACAGAGACATTTACCATCAGTTTGTTTACTGCACGACTACTAAAAGCTTGTGGGATATGCTCACGTTACGATGTGAAGGAAATGCTCAATCTAGAAAGATCAAGCAAGAATTACTGAAGAAAGAATTTGAAGGATTCACGTGTATGGAGAATGAGACTTTGGCAGAGTTATCTACAAGGTTCCATCACTTGTTGAGCGAGATGTTTGCTTTTAGAGTCACTGCCACTCCACAAGAAATGGTGAAGAGATTCACTGATAGCTTACCAGCAAAGTGGAGCAGTTATCTTGAAATTCTCAAAGAAAATGGTGTTCTAGACACAATCACCGTTTATGAGTTAATTCAAAAATTGGAGAACAAGGATGTAGAAGAAAAGCTTAAGGCAAAAAGAACACTAACTCCTCAAAATCCAGAGATGTACTATGGGATTGCAGGAGGCATCAGTGGAGAAAAACCAGTCTCTCAACATGCGAAGCTTCAAACAGCCTTCATCTCAAACACCGGGCCTTCCACAACAAATCAGTTTGATCCTTCAGCATACACGATGTTTTCAAGACCAGATTCTTCTTCTCTACAACAGGATGTGCAACCGACAGCTCAGCAATTCACACCACCGCCTTTCTTAGACCCAAGCAGAGCTCAGCAGCAACAACCGCAACAGCAAGGGTTTTATGGAAGCTCTTCAAACTTTCAAGCCACTTCCAATCCGAACACAGTCAGATTAGACACTTCCAACTTTTCCAAAGTCAGTGTCGAAATAGCCAAGGAGCATATGGAGATGTTGAACACCTTGGTTAGTGCTTATTGTGGATTGGTCGCAGGTCAGATTGGGAATATCAATCTAACCAATGAAGATTATCAGCAAGTGGATAGAGAAGAGTTTGAAATGATGGATATCAAATGGGCTCTTGCTAGTGCAATTCGAAGAGCAAAGGAGTTTATGGAAAGGACGGGGAGAACCAACTTGAATAGCAACAACAACACCAAGTATGGTTTTGATAAGAATGCTGTCACTTGCTTCAATTGTGGTGAAAAGGGTCATTTCAAGCGGGAGTGTCAGAAGCCACCTAAGCAAGGAAATCAGAATCCCTTCAGGAATCAAGGACAGCCACAACATTCTGACAGATCAATAGTTCCCGTTGGAGGAAATGCATCTGGATCCACAAACACTAATCCCCACAGAGGATTGGTTGTTCAAGCTGATGAAATCTGCAATTGGAACCTTCAACTTGGAGAAGGGGGAAATGGTGGAACAACATGTTATGCTAAAGTGATTGAGAAGGTAGTAGAACCCGTGTCTACTGGTGAATCTTCAGAAGATGAAGATAGTTCGGGTTATAGTGGGAGCATGGATGGGGAATCACTTGATGCTGGTGATTTATCAAGTGATGCTTTAGATTTGGAAGTTGATGAGCTTTTGGCTGAAGCTGAAGCATTATGCAAGAGGAGATCTATTCTTTGCCAGAAATCTGCTGGAACTTCCGAGAAGCTTGCTCAGTTCTTCTCTGAAGATGGATCTTTTTCTTTCCATTCAGCCTTTATGGCTAATGTCGACAGTTCATCAAGTCAGGTATGTGTCGATGAACCCACTGTAGTTAGTTGTGAAAATTGTGATAGCTTAAATGTTAAATATGCTGAAAAGGAAAGTCAGTTTGAAATCACATACAAACACAATCAAGAATTGATTGTAGATCTTTCTAAAGCAACTGAAGCTAACTTGTTTTTAACCAGAAATGAAAAGGAATTTAAAGCAACAATTGCGTCATTAAAACATGATGTTTCAGAATTACAAAAGGCTGTCTTGCGAAAACAACATGCTAACAATAATCTTATTGACACAATTGAAAAGCAAATGGTAGAGTTGGCAACAGCTCGATGTGAATGTGAAACAATTAAGCAGAAACTGGAAAGCTATTCCAATTCCCACTTTGTACTGGATCACATCATTGACGTTCAAAAGAGAAAGAAAAAGGGGGATGCACACTGTATTGGATTCAAATCATGTCCTCCCCCAATGAATCACAATTACTCCAAACTGCCTGATGACGAGGATATGCCCCGTTTTGAACCTACTGTGCCACTCGGTCTAGATGACTTTGCAGCAGGCCTCGGGTTCACAACTGGTACATCATCCTCGGGTCAATCAGAATCTGAGAATGTGACAGATTCATCGTGTGTTAAGGAACAGAGTCCTCCCATTGTTGAGGATGCTGATTCTTCGGATGATGAATCTGAAGAAATTGTGAAACAACAGTCTAACTCGGTTACAACAGATATTCCAATCGAGAATCACATCCTGTGTGATCCACCAGTGAAACCGAGTAAGACTGAAATGTCAAAAGCAATGGAGTCCCTTGTATCTAGCCGTGAAGAGAATAACTTGTTGTACACGCTCAAAGGAGATAGCAAAATCTACTCTAACAAAGATTTTCCAATTAAAAATGTAAATCAAGATTTAATTGAGCAAATTTTTGAAGGATGCACTGATAAGTTTTTGGGGAACAAAAGTGGCAAGGTTACCGTCACTCAATGTGATCCAATCCCGTGTGAACAAATTAGAAAACAATACGGAAACCAAAAACTACCAATTGAGCGAAAACAACAAGTCAACTCCGGAAAGGGTAAAATACAGGGAAAGAAGCCTCAGAACAAGAATGTTCAAGCACCTAAAGTTCAGCAGCCTAAGACTGAGCAACCAAAGGTTCAACAACCTAAAGTTGAACAGTCTAAGGCTGCTCAACCTAAGGCTGCACAACCTAAGGTTCAACAACAAAAGGTGCAAAACAAAAGAGCTCCTGTTAAGAAACGAGAACCGAAAATGAACTTTGTTGGATCCACGGGTTCAGACAAACTTGAAACATTTCAGGATAAATCTAACATTGATTTTATAAAACAAGTTAGAATTTTAAAACGAAATGATCAGAATAATTACACCCAACACACCAACGGATGTGATTTGGGTCCAAGCACGTCTAGATCACAAAGTTCATTGTCTGGTTCTCCGTCTGGTCATCAACATGTTTCTCCGAAGTTTGTAGAGCGGAGAACATGTTTTGAATGTGGGACAGTTGGGCATATTGTAAGATATTGCCCACACGTGCAAAAGCTGAAGTAAAAAACGAGTGCTCCCCAAGAAATCGATTACCGAAAACGATCAGTTTCCCCGAAACAAGACCCACGTGTCTTGAAAGAAAGGGAAAAGAAGTTAAAGCAAAAGAATCAAAAGGTAATTGAAAAGGCCTTAAAATCAGAGGTCAAAGAAGAAAAACCTGTACAAGCAAAATCTGAAATTGTAAAACCAGTAAATGCTAAAACAATAAATTCAAATACTGGTAAAGGACAAACAGCTTGGAAGAAAAAGGAGGTAATTCAATCAGGGGGAGCACCACAGGTTCTTTTTCCTAATCATCAAGTGATTGAGATCACTTTCCTTGATGATCAAGGACGACCCAAGTCCACAAAGGCTTGGGTCCCCCTCTCAAACTGATAAGTTAATTGCATGTGCAGGCGGCTCCAGGAGGAACTATTAATAGTCATTGGATTGTTGATAGTGGGGCTTCCAGGCACATGACGGGCGACTATCGTCTTCTTTTCGATGTGCGAAGTATAAGAGGAGGATATGTTGCGTTTGCTGGAGACAAAGGAGGGTATATCACCGGCGAGGGAATGATCTCAAATGGAGTTGTGAGTTTCGACAAAATCAATTATGTGCAACAGCTGGATCACAATCTCCTGAGTGTTTCTCAGATCTGCGACAAGAAGTTCACCGTGCATTTTGATGATGCCGGTTGTTATGTGCTGAAGCCAGGATTCAAGATTCCCGAAGAATGGATTCTCTTATCAGCACCAAGAGTTAATGATTTGTATGTCCTCGATATGAGCCAAGCAATAACCAAGTCCAAACAAGTTACTTGCTTTATTTCAAAAGCCACTGAAAAGGAGACGATCTCTTGGCACAGACGGATGGGTCATATTCACCTCAGAAAAATGAATCACCTTGTCAAAAACAATCTGGTGAGAGGTGTCAATGTGAAGAATTTTCAACTTCAAGATGTCTGTGTGCCGTGTCAAAAAGGGAAGCAGATCAAGAAATCTCATCCATTGAAGAAGGTTAACACTGTAAACATGCCACTCGAACGTCTGCATATGGACCTTTTCGGCCCAGTCAAACACAAGAGTGTGCACGGGGAAGTTTTCTGCTTGGTAGTTACTGATGACTATTCAAGATTTTCATGGGTTGATTTCTTGGTCCACAAGAGCGAGACTCCAGAAATTCTAAAGAAATTGATCACCTTGTTGGAAAATCTTTATAATCTAAAGGTGAGGCGAATTCGAAGCGACAACGGAACCGAGTTCAAAAACAGGGTTATGGATGAATTTTGCACTGCAAAAGGAATCCTTCATGAATACAGCTCTCGGTACACGCCACAACAAAACGGAGTCGCTGAAAGAAAGAACAGAACCTTAATTGAGACTGCAAGAACCATGTTGGTTGAGTCTCAGCTTCCAGTTCGATTCTGGACTGAAGCTGTTGCCTCGGCTTGCTACACGTTAAACAGGGTTCTCACAGTGAAAAGACATGGCAAAACGTGCTTCGAACTCCTACACAAGAAGACTCCTGACTTGGAATATCTAGAACCTTTTGGTGCACCATGTACCATGATTGAGCCTGACGGGAAGTTTGGTGCCAAAGCTATCGAAGGTTACTTCCTTGGGTATGCTACTCCTAATCTGCGAGTATGGAACCTAACTACCAAGAAGATTGAAGAGTGGGGTGAAGTAAGAGTTCAAAGATATTCTAATACACCGAAGCCTTCTGGAGATCCATGGATGTTCGATTATGATGGTCTTTTCGACTCATTCAATCTGCCGACATTTGATGATGACAATGCAATTGCTCAAATGTTGTCTGAAAGCGAGAATGCGACTGGCTCTCAGTTAGTTCGCCCAATCCTTGTTGACTCACAAGCATCTTCTTCTGTCAACAATCTCGTTTCAAATGAGGTGTTTAATGATGCTGTCGACTACAATTTGTCATCGGAAGATGAGGAGTATGTTGATGCAAATGATGGTGAAGCACGGGGTCCGGTTCAAGGTACTTCAGAAGCAACGGATCCAGTGTCTGCGCCAATTGTCCAAGAAGAAAATGCATCATCTTCTACAACTCAACAGCTTCAGAATGATATCGGGAATTTAAATATCAATAACTTGAGGACCAATGTTGACATTCCTCTAGTTCCTGAAACCCGAATTCATAACATTCATCCTTAGCAGAATATTATAGGTGATGTTCTCAGTGGTGTAAGGACAAGGAATCAAATCAGAAATAACGAAAATGCTGGCTTGTATGCTGAGATACGAGAATCGGGACAACAAAATGATTGGTCTTTCGCCTGCTATGTTAGCCAAGAAGAGCCTAGATCTTGGAAGGAGGCATTGAAAGATGATTCCTGGGTGGAAGCCATGCAAGAAGAACTTCTGCAGTTCGAGAAGTTGGGCGTATGGAAATTGGTTGATAGGCCCGACAACTACAAGAAGATCGGAACTCGTTGGGTGTTCAAGTGCAAGAAGGACGACCGTGGGATTGTTGTCCGAAACAAAGCAAGGTTAGTTGTTCAAGGCTTCAGTCAGATAGAAGGTATTGACTACAATGAAGTATACGCACCTGTTGCACGTCTGGAGGCTATTAGAATCTTTCTAGCCTACGCATCCTTCAAGAAATTCAAGGTGTACCAGATGGATGTTAAAAGTGCATTTCTTCACGGAGTAGTCGAAGAGGAAGTATATGTCGAGCAACCACCGGGGTTTGAAGATCCATTACATCCTGACAGAGTTTTACTACTTAACAAAGCATTATATGGTCTTCATCAAGCACCTCGAGCCTGGTATGAGACACTGTCTATCTACCTGCTGAACAACGGGTTTAGACGGGGTTTGATCGATTGTACCCTCTTCATCAAAGAAAAAGGTGAAGATCTTCTGTTGGTACAGGTATACGTCGATGACATTATTTTTGGTTCTACCGATGATAATTTATGCAAGGAATTTGAGAAGGTGATGCAAGATCGATTCGAGATGAGTGCGATGGGTGAAATGACGTTCTTCTTGGGTTTGCAAGTTAATCAGTCCGAATCTGGAATTTTTATCCATCAAACCAAGTACGTCGGAGACATCTTGAGCCGGTTCCAGATGTCCGATTCGAAGCCAATTTCTACTCCTCTTCCGCAGAATCACAGGATTACTCCGGATGAAAAAGGGGAAGCTGTGGACTCTTCGCTTTATCGTGCTATGATTGGGTCTTTAATGTATCTCACCGCATCAAGACCCAACATTATGTATCCAACGTGCCTTCTCTCCAGATACCAAGCGAATCCGAAGGTCTCTCACTATGCTGCTGTCAAAAGGATTTTTCGTTATCTGAAGGGTTGCCCTGACACCGGGTTATGGTACCCTAAGGATGATAACTTCGATCTCAAGGCTTACAGTGATTCTGATTTCGGCGGCTGCAAGAAAGATGGCAAATCAACTACAGCAGGATGTCAGTTCTTAGGCAATCGCCTAGTCACTTGGCAGTGCAAGAAGAAGACATGTGTGGCTACGTCTACATGTGAAGCGGAATACATTGCTGCATCTAGTTGCTGCTCCCAGGTTCTATGGATCCAACAACAGATGCGGGACTACGGTTTTGAATTCCTAACTACTCCTATTTATGTTGATAATGAAGCTGCTTTACAGATCACTGGAAATCCTGTACAGCACTCAAAAACGAAGCACATCGATATTAAATATCACTTCATACGTGATTGCTTTGAAAAGAGACTTATCGATGTGGTTCACATTCATACCGATCACCAACGTGCCGACCTTTTTACCAAAGCATTTGATAAATCAAGATTCGATTATTTACTTTTGGTAAACGGCATAAAGGTGAAGCAAGAGTAACCGACATCGGAAAATCGTTTTTGTAAATATTTTTCCAAAAAAAAAAAAAAAAAAAAAATTTACTTTAATTTATTTTTGAATTTTAGGGGGAGAAAGTTTCAAGGAAAATACAAAAACATTAAAAAAAAACCGCAAAAATACAAAAATATGTCTTTACTTTATTTATTTTCTGCATTTGAGGGGGAGAAAATTCAAAAAAAAAAAAAAAAAAAAATGAGTTTCTTGGTAATATAAGAGAAAATGATATTACATCAGAGGTCGGTCGAAACATGTTTCTAGAAATCACAAGAAAAGGAAAAGATAAGTAGCTCTACTAATGATGTACCGGTAGGCTCACGATCATTTTAAAGTATGCAGGAGATATAAACATAACGAACTGAAAACCGCGTGGGAACCGCTCATTGGCATATGGTCTTGGTACCGAAATTTCGTTTGATAGATTGCCGAGGTTCTGAGATATTCGGGGTTTATGCTGTTTATCATCTGGGTATCATGGTTGTATCTTTTACCAAAAAAAAAATAAATAAATAAATAACGGGGACGCAAGTCTAGATCTTCCATGATACTATTCATACGTGTACATATTGCATTCGACCTCAATAAGTGATAAACAATCACATGTCCAATCAAATAAGTGATAAAATATCACATTCATCCGGGAGTCAAGTTCGTCTCTCTGCTGTACGGAAGTACTGACCTGTTCACGGACTTGCTCCTGTGCCCTCATGCATATGAAAATCAAGTTCCTCATCAATAAGTGATTCTATCACATAGGGCTTGTTTTCAAATCAAATAAGTGACTTGTTCACATTTTATATACGTTAAAAACGGATGATAAATGGTATACTCCCCAGTAAGATGAACTCTCGTGCATACCTTGATACGGGAATGTGTCGTGAATGGATGAACACCGGTCGGTAAGTATAAATCATACCTTAAATGTATCTCAATGTATTATGATTACACTTGATCGCTGAGTTTAAGTGGATAACAATATCGGTAATTGTGGTAGAATACTTATCCACTTCTGTAAAAGAATATTAAAAGAACATGTGTTTTGACATAAGACCGCAAACTGATATGATTCTCTTCGCCAGAAACTCGCAAAAATATTGTTGTGTGTGTAAATATTTATTTACTGCTTAACTTTTATTATTGTCTTTTTAAACAGTTTTTGTCGTTTGGTGCATATCAGCACGACATTAGCGGTGATGTCGTTTGATAACATTCAAAGGATATTAAAATTGTTGTCTTTTATTTTATCAGAATCCAAAACCTTTTTCAATTTAATCTTATTTTTGATTAACCGATGTTGGTACTCGATCAGATACCTGGCAAGCCGAGATACTTCATAAAACTGACCTTTGCAGAACTTCATAACGGACAATTTTTCAAAACGGTCGTTTCTGAAAACTTTTAAGAATTTGAAGGGTTTGAATTGCAATTCCCAAAATCCAAAGTGTTGGTGAAAATCTGATTCTTCGAGGAAGCATTGGCTCTCGAAAGATCAGATGGTCAATGAAAGTCAATCTTGATGCTCGAAAGATGAATTGGTCAACGAAAGATTTGACCAATTGGATCCTTCGAGCTGATCAGACTTTTCGAAAGATGGATCAGGTCGAAAGATATCCTTCGAGGATCGTCTTTCGAGGTTGTTGAGGGTTCCACAAATATCTGGTATCTTTCGATCCAGATCTGGATCCTTCGACCCAAAGTCCCATCTTTCGAGCACCTTCTTCATCTTTCGAAAGGTAGAGGATCCTTCGAGGCGGTTCGTATTTCAAGGTCAGGGTATAAAAGAGGTTGGAAGGATCCGCTATACAAGCCGCAGTTTCCTCGATACGAGCAGATCAGGTTCACGCTTGATCCAGAGACAAATACTGCTCGTTATCGATTGGTTTATGATCCTCCGAAGTTGATGAAGAAAATACCGTTGTTGAAAATGAAGACAGATTTTCTGGGTAACTTTCGTTGCTGGGTTTATGATGCAGATACTGGAGAAGCGGTGATCTTATTCCGAGACAGTCAGGAGAACTTTCGAATGATAGACCCAATGTGGATTACTAACTTGTCCAGGTCGGATATTATTATTCTTAAGGATCACGAGATCAACTACTTGGTTAGGGATCGTGCACAAGCAATGAAGTTTCAGAAGATGGCTTTGTATTGCTTCAACCTACTTGTGAATGCGGGAAGTGCATGGTCTACGCATCACTTAACGGTTGAAAGGACGTCAGAGACTTGAAGACACGAAGATCGAGACAAAGCTACAGCCAAGGGGGAGTTTGTTGGTGCACTTGTGTCTGTACTTTGTCTGTATTTTGTTATGATATAAAACGATGTCTTTTGTTAGTCTTGTTTACGTCTTAGGTGTGTTAATATGTGTGCTTAATGTAAGTTTGACCAGTCAACCATCCTCCTGGTTTGACTTGGTCAAACAGTTAGAACAAGTTTGTAAGTCATGTGTGTCGAAGGATGAGTCATCGAAGGATTGTTTATATCCTTCGATGAGCTCGAAGGATAACCTTCGATGGATATAGATGGACCTCGAAGGATATCATCCTTCGAGGTATATGTGGATCCTTCGATAGGTTTTATCTCGATAGATGATCTTTCGATCAGTCTATCTGATCCTTCGACCAGACGACCTGTGATGGATATATATACTGATGTAATGTGTTTACTTCAGTATGTGAGTGAGCTTAGTCTTGTAGAGAGCGTATTTTCAGTTTGGTCAAGGGCTGTAACCGTGTCCACTGAAATACAAGAGAAAACTTTGATATCTTGTGTGTCTACCTTTCTCTTTGTAGCTTGTGTTCTCTTATAAACTACCGGTTTGCATTCTAGCTTGGATTCCGCACTTGCTAGTGTGTTAAACATAACAAGGATAAGGTTTAACCTCAACCTCCGAGGGACCTACACTAGTGGTTGGTGGTTTGGTTATAGTTGTCAATTTATGATGTAATATGTTGATTGGATGGTATAAATGGCGTTTACATACATGTAATAAAGTGAACATATCGGTAATGGTATTGTATTATGGATGGTAGGAGGTAATGGTATTGTATTATGGATGGTAGGAGGTAATGGTAGTGTATTATGGATGGTATGATAGATGAAAGGGAAAGTGTATTCAAAGTAGTGTACCAAAACACCTTATTTCATGTTGATACATATAAATGCACATGTGCATTTCTAATATTGGTAATGTAAAAAGTAATGTATTACATATGATAGTGTAAATGAAAGTGCAATTGTCTAATACGTGTAATGAATTACGGAATTTGTCAAATAAATGATAAAAATGCACATGTGCATGCTTGTATATTATGGATGGAATGATAGATGAAAGAGAAAGTAGTGTACCAACACACCTTATTTCATGTTGATACATATAGATGCACATGTGCATTTCTAATATTGGTAACATAAAAAGTAGTGTATTACACGTGGTAGTGTAAATGAAAGTGCAATTGTCTAATATTCATAATGAATTACGGAATTTGTCAAAAAAATGATACAAATGCACATGTGCATGGACAACTGTGACTCGAATTTTTTTTTTTAAATTTTTTTATTGTAAACAAAATATAGCGATTTTAAAAAAAATAGTAAAAAAAAAATCTTTTTTTGGGTGTTTTTTAGATTTTTTTAGGTATTACTGTTTGTGTTCACACTGGTTCTCGCGGTTCTCGCAATAAAGGGTGGTTCATAACGGATCTTTGTCCTATATATATGAAAAGAGTAAAAGTCGCAATGTTCGACGTTTTTGATCAATTTGTTTGTGTGATTGTTTGCACTAAATCTTATTTTGTGATATTAATACCTGATAAATGCTTGTAATCCAGATGGACAACGAAGTAAATCAGGAAAACCAGAATAATGATAATAATGGAAACCAAGTAGATAACAGTGCCATCCAACATATAGTAGCACAAGGAATTATAGATGCTATGCCATATATTATCAAAACTGTTAAAAAACAGAAAATAATAAATCTGCAAGTGGAAGTAAACGTCAACACACTGAACCCAGTCACAGCGTGAATAATGGACAGCTAATCCAATTTCCTATTCCAAAAAGAAGAAGAACCATGTCATATGGTTTTTCTTACAAAGAATTATGGTCCTGTAAACCAATAGAATTCTCTGGCAATGGAGGAGCCATTGCAGCTCTACGTTGGACAGAAAAGACAGAAGCAGTCTTAAAAATAAGCAAATGTGCAGATGAATATAAGATTAAGTTTGTTTCTAATCTTTTTAAGAATGCAGCCTTAGAATGGTGGAATACTATTCTCCAGTCTAGAGGAAGTGATAAAATTTATAATATGGAATGGACTGATTTTAAGGAAATAGTCGAAAGGAAATTTTGTCCTCCTCATGAAAAGAACAAATCGCTAATAAGTTCTTGAATCTTAAAATGACTGGAATAGACCGCAAGGGTTACACTACCATATTTTTCGAATATGCTAGAATAGTGCCAACCTTAGCTTCACCAGAACCAGTATTAATCTTCCGTTATATCTGGGGATTAATTAGTGAAATCAGGC
The DNA here is from genome assembly GCA_030545235.1 of Helianthus tuberosus. NCBI lineage: Eukaryota > Viridiplantae > Streptophyta > Magnoliopsida > Asterales > Asteraceae > Helianthus > Helianthus tuberosus. The sequence goes on along the minus strand of CM060444.1, from coordinate 16,072,311 downwards.
ATGTAGTTAAGGCAGCTAGACCACAAACCATAGAGGAAGCTGTAGAATTAGCCAATACCTTGACTGATGAATTGGTACGTACGCAAGAAGAAAACCAGAGGAAGAACCTAGCCCAAAGACTTACCCAAGAATTTTGTTATGGAAATACCTACCGTGGGAAAAGTACAGGTTCTACTTTTGCACCTTACTGTAAGTACTGCAAGAAGAAGCATTCAGGAAAATGCTCAATATACTGCAACTTCTGCAAAATGTCTGGACACAAGGAAGAAGACTGCTGGAAAAAACCCAACAATAAGCTATGCTTCAACTGTGGAGAAAATGGGCATATCAAACCAAACTGTCCGAAACTAGCTCTAGCAACAAATAGCAAAACTACCAAGAATGCCTGAGCATTTGTTCTGACAGCTGAAGAAGCCAAGATGATTCCGGATGTAATTGCCGGTACGTTTTTAGTTAATGATATTTTTGCTAAAGTATTATTTGACTCTGGTGCAAACCAAAGTTTTATTAATACTTCGTTCTGCAAATTTCTCAATAAACCATTAACTAAACTTCAACAAGAATGTCTGGTAGAAACGGCAAATGGAGAATCCGTTAAGATCACTGAAATCTTGCAAGGAGCAAGAATATAAATTTTAAACCATAATTTTATTGCTACCCTTTATCCAATGAATCTGGCTGGATTTGATGTTGTACTAGGAATGGAATGGTTAGTAGCCAATCACGCCAGTATTCTATGTGATCAAAAGTCAGTGCAAGTAAGTTCACCAAAGGGTGAAAAAATCATAATTAAAGGAGAAAAGCCAACTAGGTCCACAAAATTCATCTCTGTGATGAAAACAACCAGCTATGCAAGGAAAAGATCACTAGTGTATATGATTTCCATAATCATTAACACTAAAGGAAAAGAATTAAAAGATATTCCTGTAGTATCTAAATTCTCAGATGTTTTTCCAGAAGAGTTACCTTGATTACCACCAGATAGAGAGGTTGAATTCAGAATTCACCTAATGCTAGGGACAGCACCGATTGCCAAGGCACCTTACCGTTTAGCACCAGCGAAGATGCAAGAACTGAAGAAACAGTTGGACGAACTTCTGGAGAAAGGTTTCATACAGCCGAGTTCATCGCCATCGGGAGCACCAATCTTGTTTATCAAGAAGAAGGATGGAACAATGCGTATGTGCATTGATTACCGAGAATTGAACAAGGTTACGATTAAAAATCGGTACCCACTACCGAGAATCGATGATATATTCGATCAACTTCAAGGAGCTCGATTCTTTTCTAAAATCAATTTACGCTCAGGATATCATCAATTGAAAGTACAGGAAGAGGACATTCCTAAAACTGCTTTCAGAACAAGGTATGGTCATTATGAATTTATAGTCATGCCATTTGGTTTAACAAATGCCCTAGCCGCATTTATGGACATGATGAACAGAATATGTAAACCATATCTGGATAAATTCATAATTGTCTTTATAGATGATATTCTTATTTACTCTAAAAGTAAAGAGAATCATGCAGAGCATTTGTTTATACTTTTAAATTTGCTGAGAAAAGAAAAGCTTTACGCTGAATTTTCAAAATGCGAATTTTGGTTAAAGGAAGTGCAATTCCTTGGACACCAGGTTAATCATGAAGGAATTCATGTAGATCCCACAAAAATCGAGGCGATTACTAAATGGAAAGTCCCTGAATCACCGACGGAGGTGAGAAGTTTTCTTCGACTAACAGGTTATTATAGACGTTTTATTCAGGATTTTTCTAGAATAGTCATTCCCTTAACGAAATTGACCTGCAAATCAATTATGTTTGAATGGGGACCAAGACAGGAAGAAGCTTTTAGGATTCTAAAGCAAAAGTTAACCAATGCACCCATACTAGCATTACCAGAAGGAATTGAAGATTTGATAGTCTATTGTGACACTTCTAAGTTAGGTTATGGATGTGTGTTAATGCAGCGTCAAAAGGTTATAGCCTACGCCTCTAGACAACTTAAAAATCATGAAGAGAATTATACGACCCATGATCTAGAGTTAGGAGCTATAATTTTTACCCTTAAGATTTGGAGACATTATCTTTATGGTAGCAAGTTTGCTATTTTAACCGATCATAAGAGTTTAAGATATGTTTTTGGGCAAAAGGAGTTAAATATGAGACAGAGACGCTGGATGGAGATCCTTAGTGATTATGATTGTGATATCCAGTATCATGCATGAAAAGCTAATGTAGTAGCTGATGCTTTAAGTCGAAAGTATCATGAGAAGCCAAGACGAGTACGTTCTCTCAAATTAAATCTGCAGATTAATTTAAATGAGCAAATTAGAGAAATATAGGAAACAGTAATCAAGTACGATACTGAAAAATTAAAAGGAATGATTAAGGAGTTAGAACAAGGAACAGATGGAATTTGGAGATTCCATAAGAAAAGAATCTGGACACCCAAAGAAGGAAACCTCTGCCACCTAATTTTAGAAGAAGCCCATAAGTCTAAGTATACGATACATCCTGGTAATGATAAAATGTATCAAGACTTAAGAAAGAATTTCTGGTGGATAGGAATGAAAAAGCATATAGCAATCTATGTTGCTAAGTGTCTAACCTGTTCACAGGTTAAAGCTGAACATCAGAAACCCTCAGGTTTATTACAGCAACTAGAAATACCTATATGGAAATGGGAATTGATAACAATGGACTTTGTTACTAAATTACCCAAGACCCGAAAAGGTAATGATGCAATCTGGGTGATTGTAGACAGATTAACCAAATCTGCTCATTTCTTACCTATGAAGGAAATTTTCAGTATGGAACAATTAGCCAAGTTATATGTAAATGAAATAGTTTCATTATATGGAATTCCTTTATCTATTGTTTCTGATAGAGATAGCCATTTTACTTCTCATTTTTGGACTAGTTTCCAGAAAGCAATGAGAACCAAGTTAAAACTAAGCACATGCTATCATCCTCAAACGGACAGACAAAGTGAAAGGACAATTCATACAATGGAGGATATGCTTAGAGCTTGTGTAATTGATTTCGGAGGAAATTGGGACAATTATTTACCATTAATAGAATTTTCCTACAATAACAGCTATCATACCAGTATCAATGCTGCACCATTTGAAGCACTCTATGGACGAAAGTGCTGAACTCCAGTCTGTTGGGCAGAAATCGGAGAAAAACAACTGTCTGGACCAGAGATAGTACAAGAAACAACGGACAAGATTATTCAAGTCAAGTAAAGACTGAAAGCAACACGCGATCGTCAAAAGAGTTATGCTGATAATAGACGAAAACCATTGGAATTTCAGGTAGGAGATAAGGTATTATTAAAAGTATCTCCATGGAAAGCAGTGGTCAGATTTATTAAGAGGGGAAAGCTAAGCCCCAGGTATATCGGACCTTTTGAGATTATTAGAAGAATAAGACCAGTAGCTTACCAGCTACAAGTGCCAGAGGAAATGGTAGGAATACATGATGTATTTCATGTATGTAATCTCAAGAAGTGTTTAGCAGATGAATCATTAATGGTACCTCTGAAGGACATAGAGGTAAATGGGAAACTTAAATTTACAGAGAAAACGTTAAAGATTAAAGATAGAAAGATCAAGAATCTCAAACACAAGAGACTAGTTCTGGTCAAAGTGAAATGGGATTCCAAGAGAGGACCAGAATACACTTGGGAGCTTGAATCAGAAACGCAAAGGAAATATCCACACCTGTTCCAGTAGACCTCGAGGACGAGATCTAAAACAAGGTGGGGATGATATAACAACTCTCCTAGAACCCTTAACATAACCCAAAATGTTCCTAAATAGACCCCGTACGCGAGAAACGAGCCCGAAATACTCTTGTACTTACTAAAATCAACCAAAAAAAAATTCATAAGTTGCTCGCGGGGCGCGACTGCCTTAAGCTTAGGCTGTCGCGGGCCGCAACTACCTTTGATTGTTGGACAAGTCATAGTGCCACATGGCACGTGACTCACCAAAGCTAGACCGATGACTGGTCAAAGCTATAGTTAACACGCGGTTCCTCACGGGCCGCGAAGGCCTTCTTTGCCTTCCTCGCGGGCGCGAGCCACCCTAGTCCAGCCCTATAAATAGGAGATCAAGGTTCAGTTGCAACTCGTTCAAAATTCATAATTCTCTCTCAATTTCTATATAGTAGAAGTAATACCCGGGCATAATACCTATTATAAAGCGAAGCTCTGCCTAGTTGTAAGTATTATAACCCCTGGTTATGTATTAGTTACTCTACCCGATTGATTTAGGGCTCCGTAACGCATGTCAAGACTCTGCCTGACTCAGTCGTTGGAGTTCTGTCTCGGGGGTATGGCTAATGTAAATTGGGTTATCTTACTAACATATGTGCATTGTTTAATTTTAATATATTATAACCAGGAAGTCACCACAAAGCAGTAGTATTATCTAAAACAGCAATGTGAGTACATCTATTTTTCTACCAAACTGTTTTAACAAAACCTCAAATGTTTTAAATTACGATAAAAGTGATTGAGTCTATGTATTCTACAATTACTGTCGGTATGTTGGGGTTTTGTATACATTACTTGTTACTATACTGTGAATAGTAACATGACCACAAGTCTGGATTGACAGTACCGTGGGTGGTAATTAGGTAGATATAAACATTGTATAATCACCCTCAATACTGTAAAATGATAAAAGCTGTTTTGATTAAATTGGGATGCACTCCCTAGTATTTCTTGATGATAAAACTTTTTAGAACGCGTTTCAGGTAACAAAATGTGAAAGCCGAATAGAAGCCAGCCGAAGAGCACTGAAGGCTTGGAAAAGTGGCTATAAAAGTTATCTAAACAAGAAAGAAGTTTTATTTCAATAAATTAGGGTTTATCCCTATAAACATATTATAATGGAAACTTGGGTTTTTCCCATGTATTTATTATTTATAAAAGTGTGGTATTTTAACTCTGATAAACTATTTCCTAACTACGGTCCTGATGTTAATTTCCGCTGCCAAATTGATAAACACCGATACCACTAATCTAGATCTCGCGACACCGCTCCCGAGGTAGGGGTCGGGGGTTGCGACATTAACGAAAAACATGAGGTTAACTGTAGGAGCCAACACATCTGAAATAGAAGAGACTAATCTTTTGCAAACTAGTTGCTTCAGTTGGGCGAGGGAAAGATTGGTGATACTGATTATTGTGAGGTCTTTATAGATATTCCTGAAGATCTTTTAATTAAGTGCTCTGTGGATCCTATGTCAGATTTGATCAACTTTGTATACCCTTCACTTCTTCAACTATACAAAGGCAAAGATTATTTTGCTGAAAGAGCTATATTGGAACCAACAAATGAAGTTGTACAAGAAATAAAAGAAAGATTGCTTGCTTTGTTTCCTAGTGAAGAAGTCGAGTGTTTTGAGCTCTGATAGTATTTGTCAAACTGAGCAAGCAAAGAATCCATCAAACGGTAAACTATATTCTCCCGATGTTCTTAATGGTCTTCAAATATATGGTTTGCCTAATCATTGATTAATCCTTAAAGTCGGTGTCCCTGTAATGTTGATTCGAAATATTGATCAACAAAATGGTGTATGCAACAGTACAAGATTACATATTACTGAACTTTACAAACGTGTTATAGAAGCTGGGATTATATCCAGATGAAACATAGGGATAAAAACGTATATTCCACGAATCAGTTTGACACCATCAGATAAAAGAAATCCTATCAAGTTTCAACGACGACAATTCCCTTTATCTGTATGTTTCACAATGACAATAAACAAAAGTCAAGGACAATCCCTTTATCCATTTTTCTCACATGGTCAACTTTATGTTTCATTATCAAGAGTCAAAAGCATAGCCGGTGTGAAGTTGCTCATACTAGATAAAGATGAGAATGTAACAAATAAAACAACTAATGTGGTCTACAAGGAAGTTTTTTTCGGGATTTGAATAATTTTGTTTTTTTTGTCTTCAAATGTATGTGTTTTTATATAGTATTAAATTTGAACATAAATAATTGGTTTTTGGTTGAAGTCGTGTTTAACATGGGCATTAGCCTAGTAGACAATAAGAAATGGAAAGGGTGACCTCTGTATATTAGTTATTTTAATTTTTTAAACTTTTATACGTCTTAAGAACTTTATCTTTTATCATTTTTTATTTATACTAGCATATAAATCCATGTATCACACGAATTAAATATAAAAAAAATTAGACTGAATAATATTTTAATTTATTAATGTTACAAACCCGTGTATTACACATGTGTAAAATATCAAAAAAAAAAAAAAATGTAAATCATAATTCTATATAATCCTAATCACAAAGTTAAAAAATTGTAATAATAGTATAATCCAATTATTGCGTTATTCCGATTTGTACTAAAATATGATGGTTTAGTGTAATACCTCGAAAATTTATGCCCAAAAATATATCAACACGTGTCATGGACTTTAAACGTGTAAAGACGTGATTTAGAGGGACTAAAGTTGACAAACAAAGAAAGTATGTGAATATAAGGGTTCAAAGTGTCAACAATGAATAAATATACTTCACAATAGCCCCACATGATGTTTATACCCTTAAACGAATAAATCATGGATCATAAGAAGCTAATTGTGAAAGAAAGCGAGGAATTACAAACTACAGGGGTTAAATGTGTCAACATGTTTAAAGTATACCTCTGAGTGACCTTTTAGCAAACCCAAAGCTTTGTAATGATTAATTATGCTCACTAGAATAAGTGATAAAAAAATTTCACAAGGTTTCGATAAAGTATGAGAAAGTTATGACAATATTCGTATACGAGGGGTTAAAAGCATCAACGTTGAAATTTAAGGCTTTACGGGTGATCACAAAGTTAACCGAGGACTTAACGGTGTTTGGTTATGTCTTGGAGCCCTTAAAAGTCAAGTTAGGGGGTTGAAATTGCAAGAAAAGAAGTTAAAACCACGTTTGGATGGACCAGGGACCTAAAATGCAATTCTTGCAAACTTGTTGACCGAAGCCAACCTTGACACGGGCCGCGTAAGACCAGGCCCAAGTCTTACGCGGGCCGCCTGAGTCCACCAGCATCAGAAAAACTTCACAGCTGCCAGTTTCAGCCTGTTACACCGCTTCAATTCACCATTTTTCGATTCTATGGGCTTGTTTGATGGTTTTTAAGGGCCTAGGAACACTTGGGATGATCAGGGAACATCCATAGACTTGGTTGTCATGATCTAAAGGCATCAAAAAGTCCTATATAAGAAGTTCTTGGTTGCACCATTTGAGCACTTCATTTGCAATCATTCACAACTCAACTTCTGGAGGTTCCTGAAGCTCAAGTACAATTCCTAGGAGTCATTAGTCGTACTTAGGACTATTGTAAGTGTCCTTAACCTTCTTTAATTCAGTTTTGCTTAGTTAATTAGCTTAAAGTCAAACCGTCATAATTAAGATTTGACTTCGTCATTAATCTTAATTTGTCCAGTCAAATTCTAAATTGAAAGTACCTATGAGTTGGTAATTATGTGGGCCTTAAAAGGGCACCCTCTGATTCCCACTCTAACTATGTCAATTGTCGGGTCAAAGTTAATCTCAAAAAGTCAACAGAAAGCTTATTTTCAAATTAATACATAATTAGCAATGTAGAAGCTATGCAACCTGTTTTGTCATTAATATAACTTGGTAATTAATGTAAGAACATGTCTAAACATGTTCAACTCGACAATTTTCAGTTTAAGCTCGGTTTCGGAACCAAAAGTCGCAAAAGTAGACTTTTGCTTTGACTTTCAATTCTGACCCAATAGAGCATAGTTTAGAAATGCCTTAGAGATTTATTAGGACCAAGTTACACATAAGTATAACCCTCTGTGATTATACAACTTGGTTCATTAGTTATCCAATTCATATGCATACTTCCGTTAAATGCCTAAATGTTGACTATTATGCCCACATGACCTTAAAACATGAATTTTGAAAATGTAAAAGAGTAGAAACCTTAGTTACTGATTTATAAACTTGTACCTAAAATTTGACATCAGTTTGAGGTCTAGATTAAGAGTTATGCTCATTAGCGTAATTGGAAAGCTTTTTAGTAATTAAACGGTGTAATTAGCGTATAGCCTATCTAAACCCGATTTTTGATACCAAACTTTTTACCCACTGATATAAAATAATATTTTGGGATTTTTGGAGATTTTTATTTATTTTTAGGCTAAGCATAACATAGAGTTCTAAGCTTGATCCGGTAATTGTCGGTTTTGCCCTTTTAGGCTATAAAATGAGTTTTACAAATCCTTTTGATCCCAAACCTTTTACTACTGATCCAATATGATAGATAAAATATTTTAAGCCTTTTGGAATAATAAAAATATCAGCTTTTCTTATAATACCCAGAAATCGCTTAAAACCGCCTTTTTACGCGTTTTAAACGCATAGTATGTATTAAAACCAATTTAGATTTGTAAGACTTGATACCTACTGATTTCTAAAGTAAGTTTTTATACTTTAACAGTAAGCAAAATTTTTAAACTTAGATTTCCAGTTTTGACCCTTTTAAGCTTAAGTGAAATTACCAAAATGCCCCTTCGGTGCATAGTATGGTTAGAAATGATAAATTTCACATATAGGTTATACCCTACTGATATAACTTAGTAAATTAAGTATTTTTACTGATTACATCAGACCCAAAACTCAGATTTATATTTAAACTCTTTTATAACCTTTAAAATGACCAAAATACCCCTACGGGGCGTAATTTGAGTTTAAATCCGTTTTGGGTATAATAGAAGATATCTTACTGATGTCACAACATATTTAAGGCATATTAACTTAGGAAACTTGTATATGACTCATATGGTTACCGTTACGCACTTTTCGCGTTCGGATCGGCTTATGTAACTAGTTTGCATAATTTAGCCGAAACGGGTCAAACCATATCGTTTTCATCTCAAAATCCAGAATGTGTTTAAGTTACCCATATTAAACAAGCATACAAGCTTGTCGGGTCAAAACCACATTCTAAACCGGTCTTCGCCTTATCATGCGTTTGAACCGTATCCTCTTTTAAAACTAACCGGTCTAAGCTTAAGCTTAATTAAAGATGTGTTTAAGTTACCCATATTAAACAAGCATACAAGCTTGTCGGGTCAAAACCACATTCTAAACCGGTCTTCGCCTTATCATGCGTTTGAACCGTATCCTCTTTTAAAACTAACCGGTCTAAGCTTAAGCTTAATTAAAGACTCGTTAGGATTCTAATAGGTTATTAAAAACCTTCGTTCCAGATTTAGGAGCCCAGTAAAAGCTATCTGTACTTTCTTGGTGGTATACGGCTGGGATAAATTGTATAAATTTGCTCAGGTAAATACTCTTAACTTATTTTCCTTATACGGCCTTGGGATACAGTATTATAATAATACCGCTTAGTCGGGTATGTAGTCATTTAAATCGGATTGTTATTAATGCGTTTACATAACTCGTTTTATTCTGTATTATTTGGTGTATGGCCTTTGGGGGGTTAAATGACCATGTCCCGGATATCCTTGGCATCATTCAAAGAAATGGCCACGACCTAAGCACGGGGTGTAGGCGTACACCTGACAGTTGCATATGTAAAAACTGGTAGTCCACTTAAAGGAATCAACCTTGTGGGTATTATACCTGTGGCGTGTCAGTTAATCTAGACCGGCCCTACAAACCGGCCCTAATGGACGACAAATAAGTAAAACTGTATACAAGATTATTTTTGAATAATTGTCCCAAGTTATAAAAGATATTTTTGCCTAAGTGCATTCAAATCAATTTTTAAACATTTTTTTAAAATGTGTCAGTTAAGTTGTATTTACCAGTGTAAACTGACGTATTTTCCAAAAAGGCTAAGTGCAGGTACTATACGTAATAGGCTGGCTACTCCAGGCATCAATAATCAAGTCTCGCAAGCTTTAGATGTTAAAGTCTGTTGAACAAATTCCCTTTTCTTTCGATCTGCCTGTGGATCTGTTTCAACTATTTTGTGATACTTAATATTACAATTTCTTCAGTTGAAATGAATCTATCTTTTACTTCCGCTGTGCATTTAAATTTGTGTTGTTTGACTATGATGATATCAACTACATCACGATACTCCCCACCGGGCCCACTGGTAAAATGTGGAAATATCGGGGTGTGACAGGTTGGTATCAGAGCCAACACTGAGTGAATTAAACACTAGCCTTCTGTGTTTAATCTCAGTTAAACAGTTGCGCATTCTCGAGTCTAGATAAAGAACATAGGACTAATCCTAATTCGTTTTATTTGTTTCCTTGTTATTTTCTGTTTAGCCCTTGCATGGGCAAGACATTTCAATTAGAAGTCCCGTTTAGGGCAACCATGTACTTGTTTAAATTTTAATGGAACGGTTAGATTTAAAATAACATTCCTATTTAAGATCTACCATTATAATAAGATGGCAAAAATCTAAAAAGGACAAGACCTAGCCATGTGTCACCTTAAGACATGGCCAAGATGGTAGTTCCTCAATTAGATTCAGATCCTTATTAACATCTTAATTTAGGATTGTTCTGCGTTAAATATTAAAAAGAATCTTAAAGGTAAAACCTAGCCTAAATGTCGTTGCAGACATGGCCAAGATGGTAAAACCTATTCAAAAGATTCAAATCCCTGTTAACATCTGAAGACATGTTAACATTGGTGGCAAAAATGTGATTCGATAAAATCACATAAGTCATCCTTAAATTGGATTACTCCAATTTTCCTTATTAAAATAATCATCCCTTTATAGATGAAGTACCTACGGGCTATAATTAACGTCCTTTGAGACTAAAGACAGTGGTAGCCTACAACTCCCTGTCAAAGAAAAGGTAATGAACTTTGATTCAAACCTTAATGCCTCGATTCCATAAAATCTGGGCTTATAAATTAAACTTGTCTACGTGACTAGGCCTTTTTGTGCTATTATTAAATTATAACTAGGGATTTTAATAAAGATCCTGAATATGTATATATTTAGCAAATTAACTAAAAATAGTTATTAAAGACCATGGTTAATAAATCGTCAAGAACGATAGTACTGTATAGGCTTCTAAATAAACCCTGTCCTTATTTTCTTTTATGTAGCAATTAAAGCTACATGACTAGGTCAGAAGAGGTAAACAGTCATCCGGTGGAAAACCATGAAAATGCTAAGATACATGTGACCGGTGCGGAGCTGCAAGCATTAATAGATAATGCTGTTACAAAAGCTATAGAGCGGCAGTGTAATGATTCTAGCGGGACTCGAAGTAGGACCCTATCCGCACCGCATTCCAAGCCTAAGACTCATTCAGAAGCTCACAGCAAGCCACCCTCTAAGAAAGATGAGCCAAAGAAAGATGATGATCAATATTCATCTAATCAACACAGTGCTCCATCCAAGAGGATAGTGTTCGATAATGAACCGCGTACCAAGTCCTGTACTTATAAGTACTTTGTTTCCTGCAAACCCCGGGATTTCACTGGGGAGAAAGGGGCAACTGACTGTATGACTTGGTTAGATGAAATGGACACCGTGGTCGATATCAGCGGTTGTGCTGAAAGAGATGTAGTGAAGTATGTATCCCAATCATTCAAGGGAGAGGCACTAGCATGGTGGAAGTCCCTTATTCAAGCTGCTGGGAAGATCCCACTCTACAATCTGTCATGGGATCAGTTCGTTGCTCTCATTAAAGAGAATTATTGCCTGCAGCATGAGGTTGAAAGGATTGAATCAGATTTCTTATCGTTGGTGATGAAGAATCTAGATTGTCAAGCTTACCTTACTAGTTTCAATACCCTGTCTAGGCTAGTTCCGTATGTGGTAACACCAGAACCCAAGCGAATTGCTTGCTTCATTGGGGATTTAGCCCCAGAAATCAAAGCCAGTGTTAAGGCTTCAAGACCTGCTACTTTTAGGTCGGCAGCTGATCTATCTTTGTCCCTCACTTTAGATGCGGTCAGGCTAAGATCGCTCAAGAACTCTGAAGAGGGTATGAGGAAGCGTGAGGATGATACCTCACGAAGATCTGAGAAGAAGCACAAAGGTAATATGGACCACAAGAAGGAGTCTGGGTCCAACAAAGGTAATCAGCAAACAGAGGAAAAGCCAAAGTGCAAGACTTGCCAAAAATGTCACTTTGGAAAATGCAGACTTGAGTCCAAGTCTCGGTCAGGACCAACTGCATGTGGGTTATGCAAGTCTAAGGAGCACAAGACTGTTGATTGTAAAGAAGATTAAAGATGCCACATGCTACAACTGCAATGAGAAAGGGCATATCAAGACCAACTGCCCTAAATACGCCAAGAAGCCTGATGAGGTCAAGAAGACCAATGCAAGGGTCTTCCGGATGGATGCAAAGGAGCTGTTCAGGACGATAATGTGATAACAGGTACCTTCCTCATAAATGATGTTTATGCAAGAGTGCTATTTGATTCAGGAGCTGATAAGTCGTTTGTAGATAATAAGTTTTGTAAGTTGCTGAATTTACCTGTTAAAACCTTAAGTGTGAAGTATGAAGTATGAGGTTGAATTAGCTGATGGAACCATAGAAACCGCATCAACCGTGTTAGATGGATGTGTTATATCCATTAGGAACCACTCTTTTCCATTATCCTTACTTCCTTTGAAGTTAGCCGGTTTTGATATAGTTATAGGCATGGACTGGTTATCGCATAACGAAGCCCAGATCGTCTGCAGTAAGAAGCAAGTGGTGATTAAGACTCCGTCTGGTGAGTCACTTACCATTCAGGGAGATACCCAGTATGTACTGCCTGAACAAATGTCTATGCTCAAGGCATCTAGATGTTTGAAGAAGGGTTGTGTCATTTATATGGCACAGGTGACTATTGATAAACAGAAGCCCAAGGTCGAAGATATTCCCGTCATTTCTGAGTACCCTGGAGTATTTCCTGAAGAACTACCTGGTTTACCACCAGATAGGCAAGTAAAATTCAGAATTGACATCATCCCTGGAGCAGCGCCTGTCGCGCGAGCGCCTTATAGATTGGCACCAACAGAGATGAAGGAATTGAGGACACAACTAGATGAATTGCTTGCCAAAGGTTTTATTAGACCTAGTTCGTCTCCTTGGGGAGCGCCAATCCTGTTTGTAAAGAAGAAGGATGGATCGATGCGTTTATGCATCGATTATCGTGAACTTAACAATGTCACTATTAAGAATAGGTATCATTTGCCCAAGATCGACGATCTGTTCGATCAATTACAAGGGGCAAGCTACTTCTCTAAGATTGATTGGAGGTCAGGCTATCATCAACTGAAGGTTAAAGATGAAGATGTACACAAGACTGCCTTTAGGACTCGCTATGGTCATTATGAGTTCTTAGTGATGCCTTTTGGGCTCACTAATGCACCAGCGGCGTTCATGGATCTCATGAACCGCGTTTGCAAGCCATACTTGGACAAATTTTTTTCATCTTCATTGACGACATTCTGATTTATTCAAAGAATCAAGCTGACCACGAGAAGCATCTTCGATGCATTCTGGAACTGCTTCAGCAGGAGAAGCTCTATGCCAAGTTTTCAAAATGTGAATTCTGGCTACGTGAAGTCCAATTCCTTGGACATGTGGTTAGTGAGCGTGGTATCCAAGTAGATCCCGCTAAGGTTGAAGCTGTTATGAATTGGCAAGAGCCAAAGACGCCTATAGAGATTCGTAGCTTTCTAGGTTTAACAGGATATTATAGGCGATTTATTGAAAACTTCTCAAGGATTGCTGCGCCCCTAACTTCGTTAACGTGTAAGAATATTAAGTTTGACTGGGGCCCTAAGCAGTAGGAATCCTTTGACATTCTTAAGCAGAAGTTGAGCAATGCTCCAGTATTGACATTGCCTGATGGAATAGAGGAATTTGTAGTATATTGTGATGCATCACACACATGTATGGGTTGTGTGCTTATGCAGAAAGGCAAGGTCATTGCCTACACTTCTCGACAATTAAAAGTGCATGAGAAGAATTACACCACCCATGACTTGGAGTTGGGTGCCGTGGTATTTGCACTAAAACTGTGGAGGCATTATTTCTATGGAACTAAGTGTGTGATCTACTCTGATCACAAAAGCCTTCAACATCTGTTCAATCAGAAGGATTTGAACATGAGGCAGCGACGTTGGATGGAAACTTTGAATGATTCTGATTGTGAGATAAGATACCATCCTGGCAAGGCGAATGTAGTCGCCGATGCCTTAGGTCGAAAGGAAAGAGTGAAGCCTATAAGAATCAATGCCAAGAGCATTGAGATAAAGAATAGTTTGAATGAAAGGTTGTTAGCTGCACAGAAGGAAGCTGTATTGGAAGCTAACTATCCTGATGAAAAGCTAGGAGTAACTGAAGAACAGTTATCCTATGGGAAGGACGGAATCCTGAGATTAAATGGACGAATTTGGGTTCCAGTTTATGGAGGACTTCGGGATGTTATCCTCCAGGAAGCCCACAGTTCTAAATATTCCGTTCATCCTGGAGCTGATAAGATGTACCAGGATCTGAAGGCAAATTATTGGTGGATAGGCTTGAAGAAGTTTGTAGCTACCTATGTAGCCAAATGTTTGACGTGCGCGCAAGTTAAAGCTGATCACCAAAAGCCGTCAGGTTTGTTACAACATCCTGAACTTCCCACCTGGAAGTGGGAAATGGTGACAATGGATTTTATCACCAAGTTACCAAAGACAAAGAGAGGAAATGCTACTATATGGGTCATAGTAGATAGACTGACTAAGTCAGCCCATTTCCTACCCATCAAGGAGACTCATAGCTCCGACATGTTAGCCCAATTATACGTAGATAAGATTGTATCTCTGCATGGCGTACCAGTGTCTATTATCTCTGACAGAGATACTAGATACACATCACATTTTTGGAAAAGTTTCCAACAATCTTTGGGTACGCACTTAAATTTTAGTACAGCTTATCATCCGCAAACGGATGGTCAGAGTGAGCGTACAATTCAAACGCTAGAAGATATGTTAAGAGCTTGTGTCATTGATCTGGGTGGAACTTGGGATGAACATCTTCCACTGATTGAATTTTCGTACAATAATAGCTATCACTCAAGTATCCAAGCTGCACCATTTGAAGCTTTGTATGGAAGAAGATGCAGAATGCCCGTTTGCTGGGCAGAAGTTGGAGATGTCCAACTAACAAGACCTGATATAGTCCTGGAGACGACAAAAAAGATTGTACAGATAAGAGATCATCTCAAAGCTGCCAGAGATAGGCAGAAAAGCTACGCAGACTTAAGACGTAAACCTCTAAAGTTCGAGGTTGGTGACAAAGTGTTGCTTAAAGTATCACCCTGGAAGGGAGTGATGCGATTTGGTATGAAAGGTAAGTTAAGCCCAAGGTATATAGGACCATTCGAAATCATCGAATGTGTGGGAACAGTGGTTTATAAGTTAAACTTGCCTGAAGAGCTCAGTGGTATTCACAATGTATTCCACATCTGCAATCTGAAGAAATGTCTAGCTGATAAGTCACTAGTCATATCACATAAGGATGTGGACATAGATGAGAGCTTGAAATTTGTGGAAAAACCTTTTTCGATTGAGGATCGACAGGTTAAGAAGCTTCGAAGGAAGCATGTGCCTATTGTAAAGGTTAAATGGGATGCCCGCAGAGGTCCCGAGTACACATGGGAGGTAGAGTCCACAATGAAAGAAAAGTACCCTTATTTATTTCAGTAAATCTCGAGGTCGAGATTTCTTTTAAGGGGGTGAGGATGTAACACCTCGAAAATTTATGCCCAATAATATATCAACACGTGTCATGGACTTTAAACGTGTAAAGAAGTGATTTAGAGGGACTAAAGTTGACAAACAAAGAAAGTATGTGAATATAAGGGTTCAAAGTGTCAACAATGAATAAATATAATTCACAATAGCCCCACATGATGTTTATACCGTTAAACGAATAAATCATGGATCATACGAAGCTAATTGTTAAAGAAAGTGAGGAATTACAAACTACAGGGGTTAAATGTGTCAACATGTTTAAAGTATACCTATGAGTGACCTTTTAGCAAACCCAAATCTTTGTAATGATTAATTATGCTCACTAGAATAAGTGATAAAAAAATTTCACAAGGTTTCGATAAAGTATGAGAAAGTTATGACAATATTCATATACGAGGGGTTAAAAGCGTCAACGTTGAAATTTAAGGCTTTACGGGTGATCACAAAGTTAACCGAGGACTTAACGGTGTTTGGTTATGTCTTATAGCCCTTAAAAGTCAAGTTAGAGGGTTGAAATTGCAAGAAAAGAAGTTAAAATCACGTTTGGAGGGACCAGGGACCTAAAATGCAATTCTTGCAAACTTGTTGACCGAAGCCAACCTTGACACGGGCCGCGTAAGACCAGGCCCAAGTCTTATGCAGGCCGCCTGAATCCACCAGCATCAGAAAAACTTCACAGCTGCCAGTTTCAGCCCGTTACACCGCCTCAATTCACCATTTTTCGATTCTATGGGCTTGTTTGATGGTTTTTAAGGGCCTAGGGACACTTGAGATGATCAGGGAACATCCATAGACTTGGTTGTCATGATCTAAAGGCATCAAAAAGTCCTATATAAGAAGTTCTTGGTTGTACCATTTGAGCACTTCATTTGCAATCATTCACACCTCAACTTCTGGAGGTTCCTGAAGCTCAAGGACAATTCCTAGGAGTCCTTAGTCGTACATAGAACTATTGTAAGTGTCCTTAACCTTCTTTAATTCAGTTTTGTTTAGTTAATTAGCTTAAAGTCAAACCGTCGTAATTAAGATTTGACTTCGTCATTAATCTTAATTTATCCAGTCAAATTCTAAATTGAAAGTACCTATGAGTTGGTAATTATGTGGGCAATAAACCCTTAAAAGGGCACCCTCTGACTCCCACTCTAACTAGGTCAATTGTCGGGTTAAAGTTAATCTCAAAAAGACAACAGAAAGCTTATTTTCAAATTAATACATAATTAGCAATGTAGAAGCTATGCAACCTGTTTTGTTATTAATATAACTTGGTAATTAATGTAAGAACATGTCTAAACATGTTCAACTCGACAATTTTCAGTTTAAGCTCGGTTCGGAACCAAAAAGTCGCAAAAGTAGACTTTTTCTTTGACTTTCAGTTCTGACCCATTAGAGCATAGTTTAGAAATGCCTTAGAGCTTTATTAGGACCAAGTTACATATAAGTATAACCCTCTGTGATTATACAAATTGGTTCATTAGTTATCCAATTCATATGCATACTTCCGTTAAATGCCTAAATGTTGACTATTATGCCCATATGACCTTAAAACATGAATTTTTAAAATTTAAAAGAGTAGAAACCTTAGTTACTGATTTATAAAATTGTACCTAAAAGTTGACATCAATTTGAGGTCTAGATTAAGAGTTATGCTCATTAGCGTAATTGGAAAACTTTTTAGTAATTAAACGGTGTAATTAGCGTATAGCCTATCTAAACCCGATTTTTGATACCAAAATTTTTACCCACTGATATAAAATAATATTTTGGGATTTTTGGAGATTTTTATTTATTTTTAGGCTAAGCATAACATAGAGTTCTAAGCTTGATCCGGTAATTGTCGGTTTTGCCCTTTTAGGCTATAAAATGAGTTTTACAAATCCTTTTGATCCCAAACCTTTTACTACTGATCCAATATGATAGATAGAATATTTTAATCCTTCTGGAATAATAAAAATATCAGCTTTTCTTATAATACCCGGAAATCCCTTAAAACCGTCTTTTTACGCGTTTTAAACGCATAGTATGTATTAAAACCAATTTAGATATGTAAGACTTGATACCTACTGATTTCTAAAGTAAGTTTTTATACTTTAATAGTAAGCAAAAGTTTTAAACTTAGATTTCCAGTTTTGACCCTTTTAAGCTTAAGTGAAATTACCAAAATGCCCCTTCGGTGCATAGTATGGTTAGAAATGATAAATTTCACATATAGGTTATACCCTACTGATATAACTTAGTAAATTAAGTATTTTTACTGATTACATCAGACCCGAAACTCAGATTTATATTTAAACTCTTTTATAACCTTTAAAATGACCAAAATACCCCTACGGGGCGTAATTTGAGTTTAAATCCGTTTTGGGTATAATAGAAGATATCTTACTGATGTCACAACATATTTAAGGCATATTAACTTAGGAAACTTGTATATGACTCATATGGTTACCGTTACGCACTTTTCGCGTTCGGATCGGCTTATGTAACTAGTTTGCATTATTTAGCCGAAACGGGTCAAACCATATCGTTTTCATCTCAAAATCCAGAATGTGTTTAAGTTACCCATATTAAACAAGCATACAATCTTGTCAGGTCAAAACCACATTCTAAACCGGTATTCACCTTATCATGCGTTTGAACCGTATCCACTTTTAAAACTAACCGGTCTAAGCTTAGGCTTGATTAAAGACCCGTTAGGATTCTAATAGGTTATTAAAAACCTTCGTTCCAGATTTAGGAGCCCAGTAAAAGCTATCTGTACTTGCTTGGTGGTATACAGCTGGGATAAATTGTATAAATTTGCTCAGGTAGATACTCTTAACTTATTTTCCCTATACGGGCTTGGGATACGGTATTATAATAATACCGCTTGGTCGGGTACGTAGTCATTTAAATCGGATTGTGATTAATGCATTTACATAACTCGTTTTATTCTGTATTATTTGGTATATGGCCTTTGGGGGTTAAATGACCATATCCCGGATATCCTTGGCATCATTCAAAGAAATGGCCACGACCTAAGCAAGGGGTGTAGGCGTACACCTGACAGTTGCATATGTAAAAACTGGTAGTCCACTTAAAGGAATCAACCTTGTGGGTATTATACCTGTGGTGTGTCAGTTAATCTAGACCGGCCCTACAAACCGACCCTAATGGACGACAAATAAGTAAAACTGTATACAAGATTATTTTTGAATAATTGTCCCAAGTTATAAAAGATATTTTTGCCTAAGTGCATTCAAATCAATTTTTAAACATTTTTTTCAAAATGAGTCAGTTAAGTTGTATTTACCAATGTAAACTGACGTATTTTCCAAAAAGGCTAAGTGCAGGTACTATACGTAATAGGCTGGCTACTCCAGGCATCAATAATCAAGTCTCGCAAGCTTTAGATGTTAAAGTCTGTTGAACAAATTCCTTTTTCTTTCGATCCGCCTGTGGATCTGTTTCAACTATTTTGTGATACTTAATATTACAATTTATTCAGTTGAAATGAATCTAACTTTTGCTTCCGCTGTGCATTTAAATTTGTGTTGTTTGACTATGATGATATCAACTACGTCACGATACTCCCCACCGGGCCCACCGGTAAAATGTGGAAATATCGGGGTGTGACATTTAGTAAAAAAGATCTAATTATTGTATTTTTCATTTTACGATAATATTTAATAAAATACATTGTATTTATCTAATAATATTAATTAAATAGTGCATCCTAATCTGGTTATTAACATATTTAAATTAAATTTATTATATTAGTAAGGATAGGGATTAAAAAAACATTTAAAATAAAATGTAAGTCTATATTGTAAGATTGAAGGAGAGAGTCACACGTTACCGTAATCCTATATTAAAATATAAATTAGATTTGATCTTTTGTTTGTAACTTTACCAGTTTTATTAATAATTAAAAGTTTAAATTATTTTGTTTTAGAAATATATGTGGTTAATCTTAATGAGGTGTTATATTAACAAATAATGTTATTATAATAATGGATACATAATTAAATTGGAGATATTTATAATAATAATAGTTTTGTTATAGATAAAAATAAACTAACGATTAAAAGGATTTTAAGTTTTAAATGATATTAAAATCAAACACAAATATATTAAAAAATATAAAAACCCTTTATCGTATGTCATAGAGGCAAATATAATCTTGACCTCTAATCTGTAAAATCGGTATATTCAAGAGATAACGTAACTCTTATATTTTTATCTCTGTATCGAATAGTATATTTTATTAACCCAAGCATCATGGTATATCAATTTCTTTTGAGGAAGGTGTGGTTTATTTAGAATTAGTTATTAAGATCGATAATGGTTCTTATATTAATTTACTTATTATTATTATTATTAATATTATTATTATTATTATTATCATTATTGAGGTAACATAAAAAAATTTCACATGGCATTTTGATGACAATATTATTACTAAATTGATGGAGAGAATGCCAAATGACATTAAATAGATTCTTTTATTAGTATTAGATGTTATCCTGTCTTTACTTTATTATATATTAATCAAAATTAACAATATGCCAAACGCATGTAATAATAAAATAAGCATGAATAATTTTTTATTTAAATAAATACAAATAATAATAAAACCCATAAATAATAACATATAACAATTTAATTTATTTTAATACTCTAACAATCTATAATCTATATTAACCTATATAAAACTAAAGTTAAGACGTTTTTTATCAACTTGGTGTTTCATACCATGATTAGTAATGTATTTGGCATTTATGAAATAGACATTAAATGAATGTCATTGTAATGATATTAAATTAAAGAAGAAAAGTCCTTTGGTTTGTAATTTTTTAAACTAATAATAAATAAAATAAAATAAAATGTTACAATAATTAAATAGTACATCAAAGCCTATATCGTTTGAATATTAGGATTTTATATAATTTGTTAATCAGTTTAATATTAACTAATAACTATATATTAACATTATTATTATTATTATTATTATTATTATTTCCAAACTATAAATTTCCAACAAATTTGTGCTACATGTTGTTGTAATATAGGCCTTGGTGGTTTTTCAAAAAACTTTTGCATTTTTTCATTTTTAACCATAAGATTTTAATCTCTTGCATTTTAACCCTTTGACTTTTTTACTTTTAACAAAAAGTTTCATCTTTTACAATTTAACCCCCAACACTTTTTTGTTTTCAACTTTGGTCCCCCCATACTTTTCATCTTTCATAAGTTTTTCGTTTTAAGTTTCGTTATAAATTTTTCGAGTCAACAGGCCACATGTGTCTAGGATTCAACGTGTTTTTGTCTGTTTTTCCCATTTGACAGGCAGTCGCAACACGTCTATTTTTCTTCATTTGACAAGTTCGTTGCAACACGCATGTCCTGGATCGACTTAGTTATTTTTTTCTACGTTTTACATTTATCTCTAATTTTTTCGAATGAACACGTTGCAACGGGCGTACGTGGTTCAATGATTTTTACGGCTGTTTTTCGTTCGGTGTTGTTTTTTACTTTTTTATTTATTTTATTTTTACGAGCTCTTCTGATGTTGGTGGTTGTTGGCAGTGCTGTGGCATTAGTGCTACTTGGGAAGATTTTACGAACGTATTTAACCTATAAAGTTTTTTACTAATAATTTGTTTCGAGTTTACAACTATATCTCTTTTACTTAAGAAAAACCAATTTTATGTGCATATTTTTATGTTCGTGTCGATATAAATTCGATTTGCCCTACGTTTCGACATAAAAATTTTATGGCAACAAGTCTGGTTAAGAATAATACGTTTTTGTTTTAAGGAAACAAATTTTACGTACATATTTTTATGTACGTTTCGGTATAAATTCGAGTTGGTGTATTTCGATGTAAACTTTTTGGGAAACGAGTCAGGTCAAACATAATATGTTTTCTTGATTTTATGAATGTTTTGTAAAATTTGTTTCGATCCAAGTGGAGTCAAATTGCGTTTTTTTCTTTTTTTAAAGCTCTAATTAATACATTTTGATTATACGTGTCAACATTTCCGTTATAACGGTTACATTTTCTATGCATGACTCGGGTCACATATAATATGTTATAATTGTACAGTATAAATTTGATTTCTTTATGTTTTAATCCAATCGCAATGCTTATATAGGTTGCATTGAATTCAATAAGATACGTCGAAACACATGTTTTCATATGATTAACACATCACATAATGGTTTGACTAATCTATTCGATGTTTGTGATGTACCTGCGCCGCAACGCGCGCAGGTCTTAGTACTAATTATTATTATCTGTTTACTTCTGAGCCACTGAGTTTGACCCATCCTTTCTTTTTTTTTCTTTTTCTTTTTTAACATTTACATCCTTATGACTTTTTAAAAACTTTGTAAAATGTTAATTTGATCCATCTAGAGTTTTATGTGCTTACGTTTATGTATATGTCCATATAAATTCAAATTGATTTACATTTCGACATACCTTTTTTTTTAAAAGCGAGTCATGTCCAATATAATACATTTTCATTAGACAGTGTGTATTCGAGTACGTTACGTTTCATGAGTCATGTCAAATATAATATTTTTGGTGCTTATTTTTATCGATGTTTTAGTTTTTATACTTTTAGATGTTTATGTACGTGTCGGTATAAATTCAAGTTGGTTTACGTTTCGACATTTTGATCCTACCCCCCCCCCCCCCACACACGAGTTTTACGTGCTTAATTTTATGTATGTGTCCGTATAAATTTAAGTTGTTTACATTTTGACGTAATTTTTTTTTCGAAAACGAGTCATGTCAAATATTATACGTTTTTGTGTTTATTTTTAAGAAAATTTTCAGTTGGTCTACGCTTGATCGGGGAATCAATTATAGTTTTGTTCAATTTGTAATCAGTTCAATATTTACTATATATAACCATGGATATATTAGTGTTTTTTATTTAACCTATAATATAATGACAATATAATGATGATAATGCACTTTCTTTAAAAATATATCCAAACCACATGTTGTCCTTTTCATATAACTTTTTTAAATAAAGCGGGTAAATAAAACCAACTTGTAACAACACCCAAAACACCTTATAAGGACCTCTGATTGTAACCCCAGACTTGTACGGCGCGAATCAGTACGAAAAACAAAGAAACTTGTAACTGGACTCTTAGGAGACACGCGAGGGGGGGGGGGGTGGTGCCCCTAAATCTTCAGCGTGTCGTGGGGGAGTACTAAGACACTTGTGGCTTGAGCGCGACGTGTGGGGGGCTATACATGCAACGAAGGCAGTCTAGGCAAAATAGGTCTGCTAGGCGACACGTAGAGGAGTCCCTGGATCCTGGCGTGACGCGCGAGGGGTGCCGGGGTGGACCTATAAATAAAGAAACTTGGGACAGAAGCATGTGCACCTTTTTCGATCAACTTTTGATGAACACTCTCTCTCGTATTTCTGTTTCTTTGCACTATACCCCCAATTCTGCGAAACTCTGCCCCGTTGTAAGTGTTTTAACCCTAATCACTGATTCGATACCCTGTCCGATTGATCCGAAACCCAGCAACGGATGCCAAAGTGCTGCTTGAATAAGGCTATACTTTGTTAACTACGTTGGGGTTTTGATCTCGTGATGTAACGTTAAAGTTTGAGTTGGGTTGTTACACTGACACGTGTTGCATTGTGTTGTTATTAGGAACTCAGGATTAGCACCAGGAAGCTTTAAGTTAAAACCCTAAATCTATAAAGTGAGTCATTCTTTCTTTTTACCAAATGCATTTGCAAAACCCCAAATGTTTTTTAGTTACACTTACAGTGATTAAGTTTTTTGTAATCTGTAATTACTGCCGATATGTAGGGTTTTGTATACACTACTTGATAATCTTCACTTTCGGACGAAAGTTAGCCAATGAGTGATATGACCACCGTCACATCGGAACTGCCACCATGTGACAAATACTGATTGAGTATTTGATACATATAACAATGTATTCACCCTTGATACTGTAAAATATAACAATGTATCTTTTCATAAAATTGAATGAACTCACTAGTATTTTTCGCTGATAAAATGTTTTCAAATGCGCTTCAGGTAACTTACTGTGAAGGTAGTAGAAACCCACTATGGAGCACTGAATAAAAGACTTAAATAAAGTGGCTATGATTACCTGAATAAAAGAAGAAATTTATGTTTTATCAATTAGGGTTTATCCCTATAAAACATTTAAATGTAATATGGGTTTTATCCCATTTAATTAATATTAAAAGTTTGGTGTTTTACCACTACTAGAAAATCTAAAATTTCTTACACCAGTTTTCCTAGGAAATGCGTCACAAAACTGGCTTTTCTACGCATTTATGACAAACACTTGATGTAGGAAAACAGCTCGTAGGAAACCTGTTTTCAACGCATTTCCTACGCAAGTTCCTACACATTTTCTACGAAACTAGTACGTCACAAATTGCTACGAATCTCCTACAATATATTTAATTATTATCTTTTAGGATTTATTTTTTTTGCTACACATTTCCTACCAAAATAAAAAAAAACAAAAAAATTAATAAATTTTAATAGAACATTCCTAGGAAACTGAGTATTTTTGTGACCCACTTCCTACAAAAAGATTAGAAGTGTTGTTACAAATTTCCTAGGAAACTGAGTATTTTTTGTGACCCACTTCCTACAAAAAAAATTAGAAGTGTTGTTACAAATTTCCGAGGAAACTGATTATTTTTTGTGACAAATTTCCTAGGAAACTGAGTATTTTTTGTGACCCATTTCCAACAAATAAATAAGAAGTGTTGTTACAAATTTCCTAGGAAACTGAGTATTTTTTGTGACGCACTTCCGACAAATAAATAAGAAGTGTTGTTACAAATTTCTGAGGAAAATGAGTATTGTTTGTAACGGTTTTTTGACGAAACTGAGTATGTTTTGTGACAAATTTCTGACAAAATAAAGAAAAAAGGTCTACTATTTTTGACCGTTTTCCGACAAAACCTATTTATGTTGTGACACATTTCCAACCACCTAATTTATTAAATAAAAAAAACTGCAAAAAAATAAATAATATTTCTACATTTTTCTGGCGAAAAATTCCAGAAATAATCTGCAATACCATACCAAAAACCTGTTTTACAAAATTCACCGAAGTTACAATGACATAAATTCAAAAATCATGCGTTACAACGCAAGTTCCAATATGTTTAAACCGTAAGCTAATACAATTCAACGTAATTCCAAAAAGATATCAAAAACTACAACTAATTAGAGGGAGGACGCCAATTCTTCATAAACTCTTGAAGTTGTTTTTGAAGTTCTTCCCTTGCTTTCCTTTCTTCGTCAAGACGAGTTGCAAGTAGATCCCTTTCTTCTTCAAGACGAGATACAATTAGATTCCTTTCTTCTTCAACCCGAGCTTCAAGATCAACCATTCGGGTTCGCATAACTTGAGCCTAAAAAGTTGTTAAAATATATATTGTTATAATTAGTAAATACATTATATAAAGAAATGTTTTGAGGCAAAAGAAAAGGTGTTTATTAGTTTGATTTCCAAAGATAATAATGCATGCATAGATTCTATATACATACATTCACGGTTTGGTAAAACCGCGAACCAAACCGTTAGATCTTGCAAAACACAATTATCCCAATGGGTCGGCTTAGTGAGATCTTAGTATGTGAAAATTGAACTATCAAATGGTTGGGTCGGCTTAGTGACAAGAACCAACATTTTTAACATTTAGTAATACCAAATCGTAATAAAGATACCTCTTCTTGAGACCGTTGATACTCTCCTTGTGATGGTGCAGGCCCGACAGAAAAAGAAGATGTCCCGGTCACCAAGTAATGTAGATCCGAAGATCATATCCCGTATACACGACGCGTGCGACCATCTCCAATCACACGTGCCCACACCTCAGGGTCATCTGGATACTCCCTGAAGTTCGGCCCGTAAACATTTTCCATCGCACTCAAATAATCCCCCTACAATTTATCAAAACAACGTGATAGTAACTGCAATAGATACGGAAATTATATAAAAATAATACGATCATTTACATATTCCCCCTACTAGCTAAGATCATTTATTACATGGGGATATATGTAAAAATCCCAAAATAATAAGAGTTAACTATAACAGCAAAATAATACTCAACTAATAAAGATAACTTACATATACTTTTTCGGCTCGTTTCGTACAAAACTTCAATTCCTCCAAGTTATATATGTCAATGTCCCCATCCCATAATTTTTTTTTTTTGCATTCTTTAGTGAGGTGGGTTTCCAGAAATACTTGTTTAAAATTGGGTTCCTCGTTCATTTTCCTTTTCTACATAAAATAGAGTGCAGTTAATGTTAAAGGTTGAATTAAAACCAATTACTTAGGATTACAAGTATGATTAGCTTACCATTCGGGCACGACGCTCAGCGTATCCCATTGATCCACCCGTGTGTCGCGATGACTTCCCACTCATATCACCGCTCTTGCGGTTTCTTGACCCACTCTTGGACTTGTTAATCCAACCAGTTGTGTTCCAACGCTATAAAGAGTGTGTATGTATATGTGTGTATCATATGTTAAAGGAAAATAATGATAAGAAAAAAAAGGCACAAACTCGCTTACCCTACACAATTCACGCCATACTTCGAGTGACATTGAATGAGGCGGATAATCACGAATTATGTGAAATTGTATATAATTTGTTGGATCCATATCTTCTCGAACGAGTGATGCCATCCTTGTGGAGGTTATTCTCAAATGCCTCATTATGTCACTATAACGTGTCTTTAGCACGTTAATAAACCCTTCATGTATGAGTTGCTCGCTTGCCGGATCCCACCTCCAACGGGTCTATAAAAATAAAAAAAAGATGTTCAAAATGCAAACTTACAAGCGTTCCACACAAGTGTAACTTAATATGGGTTTGCATATTCCACAGAAATTGAATTTTTCTTTTTAATTGCTGAATTGGGGGTGGTATCACAAGCATTTTTATATTTCTTTATTTAGAAGCTGTGAATTAAATGGTAAAAAAAACACATTAAAGTGACCAGAGGTATATAACTGAATCTTTGTCATTCTTCATCACCTCTACTAAAATTCATGGTTAAATGATAACTATCTATCTAATTAGAAAGTTTGATTAATATTTAGAATCTCTATTTAAAGCACCAAATATTATATATATATCCTATATGTATACATACTCAAATCGGTGTTTCACATGGCTGGAACCACAAATTTGATTTATAATATTTGAACATTGGCTGGATTCGATTCTTGGATACGAGACCACCGATGGGACTAGTGGTGAGCAAACGAGCGGCGACCGATGAACAAAAGATCCAACTTGCTGAAGGATGAGAGGTGTAGGGTTTATGTGGGTTCGTGTAATGTAGAGAAGATGAAGAGGTGGGAGCTGAGTTCGTGTAATGTAGAGAAGAGGAAAAGGTGGGAATTGATAATTGAGAATGTGTTATGAAAAGTTTTTAAGTTGTATAGTAAAATGGTATATTAAAACATTTTTAAGTGATGTATACGGTGTGAATTTCTGACACGGTCCGAAAATAAGACACGAACCTTACACGAAATTTGCGGGTTTGGGTTTAGCTTAAACGGGTTTGTGTCAGTTTCAGGTTGAACCCGCCAACCCATTTAGCTAAACGGGTCAGGTTCGGGTCAAGCCGGTCGGGTTGACACGTTTAACCCATTTCTATAATATTATATTTTTTACATTTTATGTTATAAATTAAATTTGGTGTGTATTTTATGCTATACTTATAACTTAAAAATAGAATTTGACATAAGATTTTATGATTTTAATGTAATTTTATTATCTAATTTGTGTTTTTTTTTCTAGTAGATGTTAATTTTAATATATTAATTTGCTGAAAAAATAAAAATAATTCGGGTTGAACGGGTTGGGTTCGGGTTAGCCTGCGAATATTCGGGTGACGTTCGGGTTCATATGTATGAAATTTCGGGTTCGTCTAAAATTTACAGGTTCGGGTCGGGTTGAACCCGCCAACCCGCGAACATGACCCGTTTAGCAACCATTGTTACGAAAAAATTGTGGTACCGGTACCAAGTACCAAACTCTCATCCCCACACATAGGTAGGTACATACGTTTAATAAAATAAGAATTATTATATGGGTTGTTTTCTACATATTTGTGACAAATACTATAAAATCGTTAGAAATGTGTCACAACTTGTGACGGATTTCCGAAAGAATATAAATTTTGTCATAAATGCGTAGGAAATAGCTACCAGCTTCCTACAGATTTCTGACGAACAAATTTTACATTTAATCTTTCTAAAGTCCAACAACGTTTTTTCAATCAATCTTTGGTACAACTTTATTATACATGATATACTTTTGTTTTGCAAAGTTATACCTATTATACTTATAGATACCTACCAATCCATCTTCCGTTTTAGAAAGTTATATCTATTATCCTATACGTATATGTATATGCACTTCCGAACCCATTATACAAAATATAATTTGGCAATATGTATTAGTACATATATATATATATATATATTTAGTGGCAATTTGTATAAGTACATATATATTTAGTGGTTTATATACACTGTGATACATACTCATATACATACACACAAACATATACGCACAATACACCCATACATATCCATGCGTATATACATGCATATACATAGAAATCAATCACATGCCATTGAAAGAGAATAAAGATGTTGGGGTCCTGAATCGAGAAACTAATGTAAAACTGTAACATGCTTCTAAAAGTCCTTAACCTTATTCCTACGTCTCCTTGAACTCCTATCCTCAACCATGTCCTCATAAAGGTGTAAGTCTACCAAATCCTGCCTAATCCGCTACTCCCAAGTCAATTTCGGCCTGCATATATATAAATACACAAACAGATACATACATACATACATACATACATACCTACCTACCTACCTACCTACATACATACCTACCTACCTACCTACAGTACGTACACTACGTACAGTACGTACAGTACATACCTACACACACACACACACACATACATACATACATACATACATACATACATACATACATACATACACACACACACACACACACACACACACACACACACACACACACACACACACACACACACACACACACACACACACACACACACACACACACACACACACACACACACACACACATACATACATACATACATACACATATAATCACATATATAATCACATCCACATACGCATACGCATACACATATAGATACAAACATGCATACACATACACATACACATACACATACACATACATACATACATACATACACATACACATACATACATACATACATACATACATACATACATACATACATACATACATACATATTGTACGTACGTACATACATACATACACATATAATCACAAATATAATCACATCCACATACACATATAGATACAAACATGCATACACATACACATACATACATACATACCCACATACACAAATACATATATAATACTCACATTATACTCATATCCATACGTCCATAGTACGTTACGTACATTTATTATTTAAAATAAGAATAATTATATAGGTTGTTTCTTACACATTTATGACAAATCCTTAAATGTCGTAAGAAATGTGTCACAACTTGCAATGGATTTAAGCATTTTGTCATAAATGCGTAGGAAATTGTATTCATACATGGATTGTTTCCTATGCCTTTGTGACAAATATATTTAAAAATAAGCATTTGTCATAAATGTATAGGAATATGTTTATTTTATAATTATTATATACTAGTTTTATTATTATTTAACCTTTTGTTGATTATTTGTGAGAGATCTATGACGTAACTGTCAATTAATTACGATTTTCTTATTTTTTTGTCAAAAACTTGTCACAAGTTGTGACGGAATTCCGACGGATGGTTTAAGTTAATTAAAAAATAAATATTCCGTCATAAATGTGTAGGAAACGATATCATTTTCTCTTTTTTTTTTGTTTTGTAGGTTATTTTCAATAGATTTGTTACGCAACTGTCAATTAATTAGGGTTTTCTTATTTTTCGTCATGGATGCATCAAAAATTTGTAACAAAATCTTGAAATTTTTTTTTTGTAGGAAATTCGTCATAACAGTGTAGTAATCTGTGACGAAAAAAATTGTGTAGGAAATTTCGGCCTACATATATATAAATACACACACAGATACATTAAATACATACATACATACATACCTACCTGTACGTACGTACAGTACATACAGTACGTACAGTACAATACATGCTTGCATGCATGCATACATACATACATACATACATACATACACATATAATCACAAATATAATCACATCCACATCCACATACACATATAGATACAAACATGCATACACATACACATACATACATACATACATACATACATACATACATACATACATACATACATACATACATACATACATACATACATACATACATACATACATACATACATACACATATAATCACAAATATAATCACATCCACATACACATATAGATACAAACATGCATACACATACACATACATACATACCCACACACACAAATACATATATAATACTCACATTATACTCATATCCATACGTCCATAGTACGTTACGTACATTTATTATTTAAAATAAGAATAATTATATAGGTTGTTTCTTACACATTTATGACAAATCCTTAAATGTCGTAACTCGTAAGAAATGTGTCACAACTTGCAATGGATTTAAGCATTTTGTCATAAATGAGTAGGAAATTGTATTCATACATGGATTGTTTCCTATGCCTTTGTGACAAATATATTTAAAAATAAGCATTTTGTCATAAATGTATAGGAATATGTTTATTTTATAATTATTATATACTAGTTTTATTATTATTTAACCTTTTGTTGATTATTTGTGAGAGATCTATGATGTAACTGTCTATTAATAACGATTTTCTTATATTTTTTTCAAAAACTTGTCGCAAGTTGTGACGGAATTCCGACGGATGGTTTAAGTTAATTAAAAAATAAATATTCCGTCATAAATGTGTAGGAAAAGATATTATTTCCCCTTATTTTTTTGTCATATATAAATATTTATTCGGTAAAAAATAATAATTAACCTTTTGTAGATTATTTCCTACAGATTTATGACGCAACTGTCAATTAATTAGAGTTTTCTTATTTTTCGTCATAAATGTGTAGGAAACGATATCATTTTCCCTTATTTTTTTGTTTTGTAGGTTATTTCCAATAGATTTGTTACACAACTGTCAATTAATTAGGGTTTTATTATTTTTAGTCATGGATGCATCAAAAATTTGTAACAAAATCTTGAAATTTTTTTTTTGTAGGAAATTCGTCATAACAGTGTAGTAATCTGTGACGAAAAAAATTGTGTAGGAAATTTCTGTAGGAAATTGTCCCTTTTTCTAGTAGTGTACAAACTCTGAAATATTTCCTAACGACGATCCTTATGATATTTTCCGCTGCAAATTTAATAAACATCGATACCATCTGTAACTGGTTCACGGCTCCCGCCTAGGGTGTGGTCGGGGGCTGTGATAGAAGGTGGTATCAGAGCCACTGGTTTAAGCTATTTATGTGTTCTTTTAATACCTAAACTTAAACATTAATGTTAGGAAATTTGTATAAAATAACTTACGTGTTATTTCTGTGAAAATAAATTTTCAATATATATAGGGAAATTGGCCTGTAATAATCCCACCTTGACCTTATTGGCCATTAATAATCCCACCTCAGAATATTCCCCCCACCAGTCCCACCTTTCACCTATTTTTCTACAATGGTCCCCCGTTAAAAAAACTTAACGGAGTTAAGCTTTTTTTTCCAAATTACAAACAAATTTTTTAGGGCGTTTGATTAGAACGACGATACGAGTCCATTGATGTAAAACTTGCCTCGAAACGGTGCTCCAAACGATGATAACGGTGTCGCAACCCCCGACCCCTGCCTCGGGAAGCGGGCGGTCGTGGCCTACTCAGAGATGGTGGTATCGATGTTTATTCATTTTGGCAGCGGAAATTACATCAGGGCTGTAGTTAGGAAATATTTTATCAGAGTAAAATATCACATTTTTATAATATTAAACACATGGGTAAAACCCAAGTTTTCAGTACATCATATTATAGGGTTAAACCCTATTTTATTGAAAATAAAACATCTTCTTTATTTTGGTAACTGTCCAGCTGGTTTCTAATTGGCTTTCACATTTTGTTACCTGAAACGCGTTTAAAAACATTTTATCAGCAAGAAATACTGGCGATTGAATACTAGTTTAATCAAAATAGGTTTTATCATTTTATAGTATTGAGAGCGATTACAATGTTTATATCTACACAATTACTCATTCAGTACTGTCAATCTCGACTGGTGGGTCATATTACTCATTGGCTATCTCATTGTCCAATGGTAACATGTTCCACATTTTGTATACAAAACCCCAACATACCGGCAGTAATTGAAGAATTATAAAGACTCAATCACTACTAATTTTAAAACATTTAAGGTTTTGTAAAAACAGTTTACAAAAAGGAGATTACTCACATTGCTATTTTAGGTATTTCTCTTATGACTTCCTGGTTATAATATATTAATTAAAAAAATGCACACGCTTTAGTATAATAACCCATTTTACATTAGTTATACCCTCCCTGGGACAGAAATCCAACGACTACGTCGGGCAGAGCCTCGACAGCTGTTACGGAGCACTAGATCAATCGGGCAGCGTATCTAATACGTAACCGGGGGTTATAATACTTACAACGAGGTAGAGCTTCGCTAATTAGGGGGATATTATACCCGGTATTATGTCTACACTACAGAAATTGAGAGAGAATCACGAATTTTGAACGACGGAAATGAACTGCCGATCGATCCTATTTATAGTGCTGATACAACACTTCCTCGCGGCCCGTGAAAGAAACAACAAAGGTTGTCGCGCCCAGCGAGCTATGTCAGGTAGGGCCTAGGCTTGAGCAGTCACCGGTATAGGTTCGACAAGTGGCGACACGTGGCGGCACCAGGCTGCGCCTGGTGGCCCAGCTGTCGCGGCCCGCGACTAGGGTAACTGAGGGCTTCGCGCCCCGCGAGCGACCTCTAAATCTTGTTTTTATTTAATTTTTATAAAATAAAGGTATTTCGGGTCCGGTTTTCGTATATGGGGTGTATTTTAGGATGTATAGGGGTGTTCTAAATATTTTTAGGAGGGTTGTTATAAACGACACTTTAATTCGGGTGTTTAAATTTCCAATTAACCAAAATCATGTCACTTGGAGTACCATTTCGAAGTAAGTTTTACATCAATGGAATCATATCATCGTTCCGATCAAAAGCCCTAAAAAATATGTTTGTAATTTGGAAAAAAGCTTAACTCCGTTACGTTTTTTTAACGGGGGACCGTTGTAGGAAAAATAGGTGAAATGTGGGACTGGTGGGGGGAGTATTCTAAGGTGGGATTATTAATAGCCAATAAAGTCTAGGTGATATTATTACAGGCCAATTCCCAATATATATATATATATATGATTTTTATGTTACTTTGACGATTTCTAAGTCCACTGTATGAGTGACAAAAGTGTGTCCGATGCTTTCCAACATATGTCTGATTCGAAGATGGACGAAGGACCATCCGGAGCTGTATCAGGCTAAGAAGCAGATGTGGAAGGATCTTTTATATTCCAAGCTCAACCAACTGAAACCTTTCCACCTAAGAAGAGAGGTTGATTTAACAAAGGAAAAAGAGAGAAAAGAAGGAAGAAGAAAAATCAAGAGACAACCATAACACTATTAAAAGGACCAGCCCAAATACCCGTTACTAAACCACCGTGGGAAGAATTAAACCGAAGGCTAGCAAAGTGTGACATTTTCCAACCCACAGAAAGTGAAATAAACTTAAATTAACTAGCAGATCTTGAACCACAAATACTACCACTTTACCTAGAGCAACCATTAGGACCAATACCTCTTTACCCAGAACCTATCCAAATGAACCCACAACCAATACCTGCATTTAACCCAGAGGAAATACCCAGGATACCTGTGCCAGCACCAGATCCACTGGAGCAATGGTGGACAAACGATTGGGAATTCCAGAGCATGATAAATGATCCCAATCCCTACTACCCATACGGTGAACCAGTGCCTGTATACAACGAACCAGTACCTGCGGTGTTCCCTCCTATGAACCCTGATAATGTAGCAGAACTTCGTCACTACAGAGAAGAACTCATATACGAAGGAAACATGATCTGTGCTATAGGAGAAAATCTCGTTTGGAAGTACGACGAGAGAGAGCCGCAATTCTAAAGACGACAAACCTAATATAATATTATATATATTTTTTCATTATACTTTAATATATATATATATATTAATAGCAGTAATAATAATGTATAATATATAACACACACACATACACACACACACACACATATATATATATATT
The DNA here is from genome assembly GCA_030545235.1 of Helianthus tuberosus. NCBI lineage: Eukaryota > Viridiplantae > Streptophyta > Magnoliopsida > Asterales > Asteraceae > Helianthus > Helianthus tuberosus. The sequence goes on along the minus strand of CM060444.1, from coordinate 16,038,104 downwards.
GACGCATAATAAAAACTAAAATAATGATATAATTATCGTTTGTATTAATGCAATATATATAAAAAAGAGTATCACGTCGCAATAATCGCCGATTTTAATAAAATGTGTTTGAATATTTGTTTTTGTTTTAATTATTTTGTTATATTAATATCTGATAATGTTTGCAATTCAGATGTCGAATGTAGTAAATCATGAAGTCCAGGCTAATAATGATAACGGAAACCATATGGATAAAAATGCTATAGAGCATATAGTAGCTTAAGGAATAATTGATGCCATGCCATTTATTGTTGAAGCTATTAAGAAACCTACGTCTATAAACAATAATACTATTTTAGGCAGTAAACGTACTCACACTAAATCAAGTTACAGTGTCAATGGAGATAGTGGCATTCTTGTCAAAGCTCCAATTCCTAAACGAAAGAAAACCATCGCTTATGGTTGTTCTTATAAAGAATTCTTATCCTGTAAACCAATTGAATTCTCTGGTAATGAAGGAGCCATTTCAGCTTTACGTTGGTTAGAGAAGACTGAAGCAGTGACAAAAATTAGTAAATGTGCTGAAGAAGATAAGATAATGTATACTTCTAACCTTTTCAAGGATGAAGCGTTAGAATGGTGGAATACCATTCTTCTATCAAAAGGAAGTGACATGGTTTATAATATGGAATCGAATGATTTTAAAGAAATAATTGAAAGGAAATTCTGTCATCCTCACGAAAAGGAACATATAGCTAATAAATTCCTAAACCATAAGAAGATTGGGCTAAATTGTCATGAATTTACTACCAAATTCTTCGAATATACAAGAATAGTACCAGCACTAGCTTCATCAGAACCGGTATTAATCTCTTGTTACATTTAGGGATTAGTTAGTGAATCAGAAATATGGTCAAAGCAACTAGACCACAAACAATTGAAGAAGTAGTGAAGCTTGCTAACACTCTGACAGATGGACTAATAAGCACACGGGAAGAAAACTAGAAAAAGGATTTAGCTCAAAGGATTACCCAGGAACTATGTTCTAGTAATTCCTACCGTAAGAAAGGAACAGGTCCATCCTCTTCATCACCTTTCGGTAAGTTCTGTAAAAGGAAGCATTCAGGAAAGTGTACGGTGTTCTGCAACTTCTGCAAGATACCGGGACATAAGGAAGAAGAGTGTAGAAAGAAAATTAAAGCTAAAATATGCTTCAATTGCGGAGAGGCAGACCATATGCGACCAAACTACCCAAAAATAGCTACGACACCTAACAACAAGGCGAATACAATGAAAGGACCCAAGAAGAATGCTAGAGCATTCGTACTGATAGCCAAAGAAGCCGGGTTGATTCCTGATGTGATTACAGGTACGTTTCTCGTTCATGATGTCTATGCTACAGTAGTATTTGACTCTGGTGCAAACCAAAGTTTTATAAATACTACTTTCTATCAATTACTCAATCAACCACTAACTAAACTTCGTCAAGACTATACGGTGGAAACGGCAAATGGAAATTCTATCAGCATAAACGAAATCCTTCAGAAAGGAAAGATAGAATTATTATGACATAAGTTCACAGCCAACCTGTTACCAATGAATCTAGCCGGATTCGATATAGTGTTAGGAATGGATTGGTTGGTAGTCAATCATGCAAGAATCTTATGTGATAAAAATTCAGTTGAAGTTCGTACGCCAATAGGAGAAAGGATCACAATCCAGGGAGACAAGCCAACAACATCAACAAAATTCATCTCTGTGATGAAAGTTGCAAGCTACGCACGAAAAGGAGGAATAGTGTATTTGATCTCTGCGATCATTAGCACAAAAGGAAAAGAATTAAAAGATATTTCTATAGTATCTAATTTCTCATATGTTTTCCCAGAAGAGCTACCTGGACTACCGCCTAGTCACGAGGTTGAATTTAGAATTCACCTAATACCAGGAACTTCACCGATTGCCAAAGCACCCTATCGTCTAGCACCAACAGAGATGTTGGAATTGAAGAAGCAACTAGACGAACTATTGGAAAATGGTTTCATACAACCTAGTTCATCGCCTTGGGGAGCACCTGTGTTATTCGTCAAGAAGAAAGATGGATCGATGCGCATGTGTATTGACTACAGAGAATTGAATAAAATCACGATTAAAAATCGGTATCCACTACCGAGAATCGATGATCTATTCGATCAACTTCAAGTAGCTCGATTCTTTTCAAAGATTGATTTACGCTTTTGATACCATCAATTAAAAGTACAGGGAGAAGACATTCCTAAGACTGCATTTAGAACTAGATATGGTCATTATGAGTTTACAGTCATGCCATTCGGTTTGACAAATGCTCCAGCTGCATTTATGGATATGATGAATAGGATATGTAAACCATACCTGGATAAATTTGTAATTCTCTTCATAGACGATATACTCATTTATTACAAGAGTAAGGAAGAGCATGCCGAGCATTTACAGGTACTTCTGACATTGTTAAGAAAGGAAAAGCTTTATGCTATATTCTCAAAATGTTAATTCTGGTTGCAAGAGGTACAATTTCTTGGACACCTAATTAATCATGAAGGAATTCATGTGGATCCTACAAAGATCAAAGCTATTACCAAATGGAAAGTCCTTGATTCACCAACAGAAGTAAGAAGTTTTCTTGGACTGGCATGGTACTATAGACGTTTTATTCAAGATTTTTCTAGAATAGCCTTTCCATTAACCAAGCTAACATGCAAACTAGTTAAGTTTGAACGAGGACCAAAATAGGAGGAAGCTTTCAAGATCCTGAAACAAAGACTAACTAATGCACCAATACTCGTTTTACCAGAAGAAACTGAAGATTTCATAGTATACTGTGATGCATCAAAATTAGGATTTGGATGTGTGCTGATGCAGCATCAGAAAGTGATTGCTTATGCCTCTAGACAACTAAAGAAGCATGAAGAAAACTACACAACCCATGATCTGGAGTTAGGAGCGATAGTTTGTGCCCTCACGATTTGGAGACATTATCTTTACAGTAGTAAGTTTACTATCTTCATAGATCATAAAAGTTTAAGATATATTTTCGGGGAAAAAGAATTAAACATGAGGCAAAGACGCTAGATGTAGATCCTTAGTGATTACGACTATGATATCCAATATCACGCAGGGAAAGCTAATGTAGTAGCTGATGCTTTAAGTCAAAAATATCATGAAAAAACTAAAAAGGGTACGTGCTCTCAGATTAAACCTGCTGATAGACCTAATGGAAAGTTTGAAAAAGATTCAGGAAGCAGCAATCAAAATTGATGCTGAAGGATTAAAAGGAATGATAAAAGAATTAGAAAAAGGAACAGATGGAATTTGAAAATTCCATAAGAAAAGAATTTGGGTACCCATCCAAGGAAATCTATGAAACCTAATTTTAGAAGAAGCTCATAAATCCAAGTATATGATGCATCCTGGAAGTGACAAGATGCATCAAGATTTAAAGAAAAATTTCTGGTGAATAGAAATGAAAAAGGACATAGCAATTTATGTTTCAAAATGTTTAACTTGCTCAGAAGTTAAAGCTGAACATCAGAAACCTTCAAGTTTACTTCAGCAATTGGAGATGCCAATTTTGAAATGGGAACTGATAACAATGGATTTTGTTACCAAACTACCCAAGATACGGAAAGGTAACGACACAATCTAGGTGATTGTGGATAGATTAACTAAATCTGCACATTTCTTACCGATGATGGAAACTTTCAGTATGGAACGATTAGCTAAAGTGTATGTGGATGAAATAGTCTCATTATATGTAATTTGTTTATCTATTGTGTCCGACAGAGATAGTCGTTTTACTTCTCATTTTTTGACAAGTTTTCAAAAAGCTATGGGAACTCGATTAAATCTACGTACAACTTATCACCCTCAAACAGATGGGCAAAGTGAAAGAACGATTCAGACTTTGTAAGATATGCGCAGAGCCTGTGTGATAGACTTTCGAGGAAGTTGGAACAATCAATTACCATTAATAGAATTTTCTTACAACAATAGTTATCATACAAGCATTAATGATGCACCATTTGAAGCACTCTATGGATGAAAATGCCAAACACTTGTATGTTGGGTAGAAATAGAAGAAAAGCAATTGTCAGGACCTGAAATTATACAAGAAATGACTGACAAAATAATTCAAATCAAGGAAAGACTGAAAGCAACACGAGACCGTCAAAAGAGTTATGCAGATAATCGTCGAAAGCCAATAGAATTTCAAGTCGGAGACAAAGTGCTATTAAAAGTTTCACCTTGGAAAGGAGTCGTCAGGTTTGGTAAGAAAGGAAAGTTAAGCCCAAGGTATGTTGGAACTTTTGAAGTTATCAAACGAATAGGACTAGTAGCTTACCAGCTACAGTTACCTAAAGAAATGGTAGGAGTACATGATGTATTTCATGTATGTAACTTAAAGAAATGTTTCACCGACGAATCCTTGATAGTACCTCTTCAAGACATAGAGGTAAATGAGAAACTGAAGTTTGTGCAAAAGCTATACAAATTGAAGATAGAAAGATTAAGAATCTCAAGCACAAGAGGTTAATTCTAGTCAAAGTAAAATGGGATTCGAAAAGAGGACTAGAATACACATGGGAATTAGAATCAGAGATGAAACGAAAATATCCTTACTTATGTAGGATCGTATTGACGATCAAATGAGTCAATCTGAGTGAAAACACCACTGTTTATAAGGCGGAATCAAATAAACAGCTTGAATCAAAGAGAAATGAGTAGAAAAGCACTGAAAGACACTTTAAACACTGGTTCTCATATGAATCTGACGCAAAAATTCGGCAGCAGTTCAATACACCAATCTCCAGAACTGTTGCAAATGAGAGACCAACTCACCTATATATAGGCTAGCAAGGTTCGCTTGAAACAGACTCAAGCGAGACCTTTCGCTTGAACTTGACACAACATGTGTTCAAGCGAAACCCTAATACACATAACATTAACATTTACAATTCAGCCCCATGATCTATACATTATTGACATATTTGACCCTAGACTAAGACGTAGGCTTTAGACATCGTGTACCAACAAACTCCCCCTTGGATACAGCCGGAGTCTTCAGTCTTGATCTTCAAAACTTCACAGGGACTTGAACTTCTCTTCACGAGGCTTAAACTTCTTCAGTAACGCTTTTCTAAGATTCTCGTTTTCTTTCGCAGCTTTCAATCTTTCTGCTTCCTGTTCTCTCATAAATTTTCCTTTGTTCTCCTCCAACTTCTTTCTTTCCTTCTCAGCTTTCAACATGACTTTCTCTTCAAGCTTCCACCATTTAGAGTTCCATTTGTTATCTGCATTAATGCCTTTTTGAAAACAAATAGAAATAACTCTTTGAAATTGCATCGCCTGCTCTCTGTCTTCAGCTTGAAAACGAATCTTGTGTATGAACAGACATTCTATATCTTTTGCAGAGCAGTTCACTAACCACATCGGATCAAACACATGAATTGACGAAGACCTAAAAATCAAAACAAATCAATTCATGATGAAAAACTTACATTCACCATTTTACCAGTTGTGCAAACCAACTAATAAAAACAAGATTTCGGTGAATTTTGGCAGCGTAACGGCTAGAAAATTGAGTTTTTGAATCGTCGCTTGAAATCGCCCAGAGAAAACTTGAAGCGAACAGGTGTAGAAAATGATTTCAAGCGAAAGACAAAGCCTTATATATAGTCAGAGGGGTCTCGCTTGAAAATGAAATCCAAGTCTTCAAGCGATACCCATTCAAGTGAACTGCCATCTCGAAGCGATACCAAGTTTAATTTCAAGCGAAATGTTATGATAAACACTTTAACTTATTTTTTTTTCAAGATTTTACCAACACACTCAGTCAACCAAGTTTAAATTAATGACCCTGGTCAACTGTATAGCCTGCCAAGTCCAAATTAATGATCCTGGCTGACCAAACTTATGAAGATGCTGAATTTCTGAAATGAAATCAAGTTCAAATTAATGAACTATTGAACGTTTAAGCAATTACCAATCATTTTTCACAATCTACTGCTTTCCCAACCCTCAAGATCCGACATGTTTAGCAAATAAGACTTTGATCATCCAATCCTCAACATCTGTTGTCTAAAATAAGATAAAAATAAAATCTTTTTGGATTTTGAATATGAGAAGCAATAAACTGTACACACAATCTTTTTGTGAGCGTGTTAAGGGATCATATCAGCTTCCGACAAGATACAAGTCCCGTTAAGCTTAGGTGACATTTTAAGCACTAAACAGTTTGCAATGATTGTCGATATACTGGTCCACTTTAAATTTTCACACAAAGTTCAATCTGTTCAGGATACAGATTTAGTATTTTAGAGACTTAAACTTATACGTGTGTCCCACCTCTTGAATATACTCCCGTATCCAGATCCCAATATTCAGTCTTACAGGTGAGTATACCTAGATGATATATGTAGGGGGTTAGATGCGAAGGTCGTGAGAGCTCAGGTCAGAACTTCTGTTCAGCAGAGAGATGACGACTTCTTCGACTTTGGTGAGTCCCCTTTAGAGGATCTTTTTTACAACAGCATTGATTTAGCAATTTTATTGTCTATTTCTGCTGAGGGCGGCGCTATATTTCAAGCATGCAGTAAAGTATTCTCCGGGGACTATGCCATTGCTTCCGCATTATCAGAAGTCCCGGGATAATACCCCAGATATCACTAAGCATAAAGACCTAGTATCTCAGAAAGAGGGACCTTTCAAACAAGATTTCGGGGGTTACCCATATATCCGAGAGATGTTCCCCACATAAAAGCAAGTGAAATTTATGTTTATATCCCGAACAAATCTACTAAATGTGTAAAAACCTATCGGCATATCATCTACAAGACTGCTTAACACGTTTATACTTTACAATTCTTTAGCGTACTGCACTGTCTAGCTGATGTACTATCATTTCCCTTTTATACACAAACTCATTTTTACTTTTTCAAATGTTTTTGGTTTTTGTAGTTTTTATCATGTTTTTGTATTTTTCTGCAAACTTTCTCCCCCTAAAAAGAAAAACATATTTTTGTGTTTTTGTTTTTATCGAAAAGCAGAAAACAAACTGTACAAACAAAGTTGACAACATGATGTGGTTCACTTTTGATCGCCGTCCTCCGCGGCTTCACACTCAGTAACCCTCCCAGAAAGCAAAATTTTCAACCCATTCAATTTTAAAAGATAGTTAAATCTTTTTTGATCAAAAGGTTTAGTATAAAAATCAGCCTTCTATTCATCGGTGTGCACATATTCAATTCTGATTAACTTCTTTTCATAGCAATCACGTATGAAGTGATGCCGAATCTCAATGTGTTTAGTTTTCGAGTGGTGAACCAGGTTTTTAGTAATGTTAATGGCCGCTTCATTGTCCACAAATATCGGTGTATCCAAGAATTGCAAACCGTAATCCCTCATCTGCTGTTGGATCCAAAGGATCTGTGAGCAACAGCTGGAGGCCGAAACGTATTCAGCCTCGCATGTAGAGAGAGCGACCGCGGTTTGTTTCTTCCACTGCCCAGTGACCAATCTAGTTCCGAAGAACTGACACCCAGCAGTGGTGGACTTAGCATTCTGCTTACAACTACCAAAGTCCGAATCAGCAAAACCTTTGAGAGAGAAATCGCCAGACTTAGGATACCACAAGCCGGTGCTTGGGCAACCTTTCAAATACCGTAATATGCGTTTCACGGCTGTCAAGTGCGACTGGCGAGGATTTGACTGATAACGGGCGCACAAACAGGTCGGATACATGATGTCGGGCCGGGAGGCAGTTAGATACATCAACGAACCGATCATAGACCGATACAACGTCTCTTCAACTTTCTCTCCATTCTCATCAGGACATAACCCATGGTTCTGCGCTAAGGGGGTTGATGCTGGACTGCATTGTGCCATGCTGAAATTTTCCAGGACATCATTGACATACTTAGTTTGATGAATGAAGATTCCATCGGGCATTTGTTCTACCTGCAACCCGAGGAAGAACTTCATCTCCCCCATCGAACTCATTTCGAACTTCCTTTTCATCACTAACTCAAAATCTTTACACAAGTCGTCGTTCGTCGAACCAAAAATGATATCATCAACGTAGATCTGCACAATTAGGAGATGGCCTGCAACTTCCTTTGTGAACAATGTACTATCGACTGTCCCTCTAATGAACCCGTTGGCCAAAAGATGTTTGGAAAGCGTCTCGTACCAGGCTCTCGGGGCATGGTGAAGTCCGTAGAGTGCTTTATCCAGCAGATAGACTTTGTTCTTGTGCAGTGGATCAGTGAACCCCGGTGGTTGTCCCACATACACCTCTTCGGTAATCTTTCCATACAGGAAGGCAGATTTCACATCAAGCTGGTACACTTTGAAATCTTTCCATCACGCAAATGCCAGGAAGATCCGAATAGCTTCAGTTGATGCAACATTTGGATCCTCTTTAAATATCGGAGCGTTCTCCGAATCTGAGTCATCGGATGGATCAAATGATGGAGCTGGTTCTACTAGGTCGTCATGAGCTGTTCCACTCGGACCTGCCTCGTGATCATTTGCACCAGTTGTAGGAGCATTTGTATCCACATCTGGTTGAGAAACCCCCAACGGTCTAGGCACCTGATCTTGAAAAGATGATTGCTGTTGTTGGTATAAGTAAATAAGTTCCTCTTCACTCGGCTCCGTAGGTAGTTGGAACGACTCCCAGAGTTTATCATAATCGAACAACAATCTGTTTCCGGGAAGTTGAGGTGACGCCGTGTGTTTCTGACAATCCACATGATGAACTTCAATTACCTTCTTCAAGCATGGAACGAACACTCTTTTTAAGGGACTTGCGTATCCCACAAAGAAACCTTCATTACTCTTCGCGCCAAACTTTCCATCTTGATCTATGAAGGTACACGGTGATCCGAACGGCTCTAGAAACTTTAGATTAGGCTTATATCTGTGAAGAAGTTCAAAGCACGTCTTTTTGTATTTCTTCACAGTAAGCACTCGATTCAAAGTATAGCATGCCGCTGCCACAGCTTCACTCCAGAAAAAGATCGGTAGTTTTGAATCGGCCAACATGGTTCGAGCAGTTTCAATAAGAGTACGGTTCTTTCTTTCAGCTACACCATTCTGCTGTGGACTGTATTGTGCACTGTATTCATGAAGAATTCCCTTCTCGTTACAGAACTCGAGCATGCGGTTATTCTTGAACTCCGTCCCATTATCACTTCGGATTCTTCGGATTGGTAACTTGTACAATGTCTCCATCTTTTTGAACAGAATCATCAGCGACTCAAACATCTGATCCTTTCTTTCCATGCATACTACCCACGAAAACCTCGTATAATCATCAGTGACTACCAAGCAATATAAATCACCACTGATGCTTTTTACATTGACCGGCCCGAAGAGATCCATGTGGAGTCTCTCAAGTGGTACTCTAATCGAATTAAGCAACTTTTGTGGGTGTGACTTCCTGGTCTGCTTTCCTTTCTTGCAAGCTACACAGTCATCATTCAAATGAAAGTTTCTCAAATTTACACCTTCAACTAAATCATTTGATACAAGAAAATTCATTTTTCTAATATGAATGTGGCCCATCTTTCGATGCCACATTATCGAAACCTTTTCAGTAGCTTTGGTTTTTGACACAAAACATTGTTTTTGATAATCTGTTGTTGTTGCGACACTAATATCAAGAATGTACAAATCATTTACTCGTGGAGCTCGCAACAACACCATTTCTTCCAGAATTTTGAAACCAGGTTTTAAGACAAGACACTCATTTTTAGTGAAATGTACGGTAAAAGAATTATAACAAATTTGTGAAATACTGAGTAAATTGTTTTCCAATTCAATTATGTAATTCACTTTCTCAAACGAAATAACCCCATTTGTCAGGGTTCCTTGGCCCACAATCCTGCCACCCTGATTTCCTGCAAATCCCACATAACCTCCGTTGATTGATTTTACGTCGTAAAGCAGTGCCAACATCCCCGTCATATGTCTAGAGGCTCCACTGTCCATGATCCATTTTGAAATTATAGACTTGGGCAGCCCCTGCAAACATTAGAGCAACTCATTCCAACAATGATGCCCATGGCTTCTTAACTGTTGAGACACTTCCAAACACTATATCACATTTCTCATCAATCTTTGGAAAGTTAAACGTGACATTCGGAACATCAGTTTTTACTTTTGGTTTTACTTCATTTGTGATCGGGGGAAATTCTGCAAGAAACTTATCAAGCTCAAATTCAAATTTATGATTATCATTAGCAACCACTTTTGATTCATAAAATTCCTTTACCCCTTTGACTTTTCTGTCAACCATTTTTCCAAAAATATTTAGAACATTGGGATTAAAGACTTTTGAATCAAACTTTAACTCATTTTCCATTTACTTCACCTCAACAAATTGTTTTGGTTTAACCACCCATGATTGAGTTTCAAAAATTTTTGTTTTCGGATAAATCTTTGAAGTCTTTTGTGACTTTGAAGATTCGCCAATTTCGAATGTCGATTTTGGATTATCTTCTGACTTCAATGATTCACCTCTTTTCAAGATGCGGATTGATGAAACCATTTGTTTTTTACCCTTTTTGTCAACTGGTGACTTAGGTCGAGGTTTTTGAACAACAGATTTTACGACATGTTTTTCGAAAACTTTCTTGCATTGTTTTGCCATGTGCCCGATTTCATTGCAGCGATAACAAACTCTTTTGTCATACTCGACAAAAGTTGACTTGAACGACTCTTCTTTCAGTTTCTTAGCCGCATTGAAATCGTCTACGGCTTTTTGGCTAAAAATGTATTCCTTCTCATCATCCACACTTGGTCCAACAACAAAAACATCATTCATTTTATCCTTTGGCTTAACAACTTTCTTAGCCATCTTTTTCTCAAAACCAATTCCTTTGTTTTTAAAGTTGTTACCATTTTTCTTGTTACCATTCCCTTCCCACTCCTTTTTGCCCGAGTTGTTGGAACGTGTCATAACAAATGACTTTTTAGGTTTCGAAAAGAATTCTTTGTTGTTTACCACATCAATGTCAAATTCAACCAATTTGAAAATCTTTTCAACATTTTCAATTTTAATATTCTGAATCGGATACTCAAAATCAGAATAGAGCTTGTCAGTTCCAATCATAGTGTAAACCTCCATAATCGGATCATCATTCGTACTCTTGTCTGATTTCGGTATGAAACGATCTAAAAAGTTATTTTCGTCTTCAGAATCAGTAACAGACTTCTCAGAATGAGATTTCATAACTTCAATCTCAGAGTTATCACTCTCTTCATCTAACACCTGATCGACAACAGTCTTGATGACCTGTGACTCGTTGTCCGTGTCGGATGCAGAGAAAGTAACATCAATGCTCTCTGGCAATTCATCCTCAATTGTTTTCAACTTGAGATTCAATGCAGATTCCACCCCATCTGGATACTTTTGAGTATAATGATTCCACATTGGGGGTGGAACACTGTTAAAGACCGGTGCAGCATTGGGCTGTTGTGGAACAATTTGTTCAAGAACATAGGACGATGCAACATAGCTCATCAATTTCTTATCAATTCGCTCATTTTCAATTTTAGTCAATTCCAATTCTTTCTTTAATGATGCGATTGTGTCAATATGAAAATTAACTTCCACTTGTTTATCAAAAAGTGTTGCTTTTGCTAGTTTTGTGGCTTTATCATTTTCGACACTTTCTTTTTTAATCATTTTAACTGATCTGGCTAGTGTATCATATGCTTCTTTGACTTGTCCTAGATCAAATTTTAACATGTCAGCATGTTCTTTCAATTCCTGAAACTTAGTGTCTTTTTCAAGACACTCCATGCACGGTTGTAAACACTTTTGGCATGGTGTTTCAGATATTGAATCCACTTTCTCAACAATTTCTGCTTCATGAGCAGTTTTCACTTCCTGTTTAACGACATCTTTGGACTCTGACTCAGACACTTTCTTAGTTTTGGTCTCCTCAATTCCCGACTCCTTATCTGACTCCTTTTGAACTGACTCGGTACCGACAGACTCGGGTTTCACAAGTTCTGTGTCTACCTTTCTCAGTTTCGCCATGAGAGCCTTGTCAGCAATTTCTTTCAAAGTGTCTTCGGTCATTTCCTTTGTCACATCGATCATTTCTTCGACAGATTCTTTCTTCTCCTCATATCTTGGACACAATCTAGTCGTCGGTTCTTCAAAGAAACCTACAAAAGATTCAAAAATTTTAGGAAGCATGATAGATCTCAAAGAACTGGATAATACCTCCTGCTCAGATTGAGAATAATGAACTTCTGCATCTAACTTCTCAATGTCAACCACATTATCCACAGAAACATCTTCAACAACTACTTCAGATTCAACAACACTTTCAGTCACTTCAACTATCTCAGCCATCATAGCTTCACTTCCAGGGATATATTTATCCCAACTGAATCCCTCAACAACTTTCTCATCATCCTGGTTCACAATGAGAGCTTTCTCTGGTTTGTTCTCGATTTGTGGTCTTTGAACTACAGGTTGCTAATTTGGTCGGTGATAAATTGCCTGTCTGTAATAATCATTCGTGAACGGGTTCTGATGATTATTCACTTCTCTATTTGGGCATTCCCTTTTGAAGTGGCCTCTCTCTTTGCACTTGAAGCAGGTTACTTTAGACTTGTCGAAACCTAGTTTCTGATCAGGTCCAGAAAGGCTGTTTCTGCCAGCAATTTCCATAAAGCGCTGTGCTCTCCTCACAAGACTAGCCATCCCCCACTTAATATCTATTAACTCAAGCTCCTCCGGGTCAATCTGATCGTAATCTTCTTTGGTCATGTCCGGATTCCCTATCTTACCTGCTACCAGAGACTCATACGACTCTAACATGGAAGCCAACAATGCAATATGCTGTTTCACAGCTGATTCAGTGAATTCATTCCCATTCTTGATATTTACTGCGATGTTGCATTGGATCCCAGAAACATACGCCTGATTGTTTGAGCTGGTCGAGCTTTGAGGTGATGTTTGTTCAGAAGCTTTAAAGTTTGGCTCGTAGCTGGCAAATGGTGAAGACTTGTTTGTTTATGGAGTATTTGATGAAGCACTTGATGATGTGTCAGCACTGAAACCAGTTTGTATCTTTGGACTCTGATTTGTTGTAACTGGAATACTGCCTCTGTAATACAAAGATACATCTTGTTGAACATTTATTGAGTTCATCTTTCTAATTTTTAGCAACTCCAACTCTTGAGCTTCAATCTTTTCTATGAATGCACTAAGATTTAGATTCCCAAAATCTGAATTATTTTTCAACATCATCAGATACGTGCCCCACTCTTCATATGGTAATGCATCACACAACTTATCAATCAATTCTTCATTGTTCATTTCAATTTCTAATCTCTTCATTTCAAGTACTAAATGGCAATATCTATCGAGCAATTGCTTTGTTGTTTCACCCTTCATGCTGGTAAAAATATCAAACTCCTTCTTTAATAAAGCCTTTTTATTCTTGACCATTGACACACTACCTTGAAACTTCAATTTCAATGCTTCCCACATAGATTGAGCATTATCTTCATGTTGTAATAATACTAAAATGTCTTCTTTGATAGCCTGCTGAAGGATACTAATCATCTTTTTCTCGGCTTTGAAATCATTTTGTTCTGATTCTGTCAAACTTCCTATACCCTTTGGATAATTTCTCCCATCAACCGGTGGAACATACTTTGACTCTATCTTCATCCAGCACTCAAAATGATTAGCCTGAACCCAGTTTTTAAATCTGCTTGACCATCCCGCATATTCATCTATGTTCATAAACTTGGGAGGCTTTTGCATTGTTCCCAATTCGTTCTCCATGTTGACGTTTTGCATAACAATACCCGAGGTTTGTCCTGCTACCATACCACTGCCGGCGAAAAAGTTGTAAAAATCTTGGTTTTCCATTTTTATAACTTTACCGAATAGATTTTAAGTTTTTCAAACACACGCTTTTCATAAACTCAGACAATCGAACAATAACTCGAACACAATGGACTTTTGAGAAATCAGCAACACTCAAGCGAAACCTTTTAAGTAGAAAATAGTTTTCAACCGAAAGCAATCTCAAGCGAAAACCCAGAGGTTTTCAAGCGAAACAGCAAGTGATCTCAAGCGAAAGGCACAAATCAAGCGAAAAGGACTCCTTCGCTTGAAATAATCACACACTTTCAAGCGAAACACAAGTAACTCAAGCGAAAGGATGTGTCTCGCTTCAAACTGCCATGTTTTTCAAGCGATATGATAAAAGTTCAAGCGAGAGACTCGATTTTCAAGAGATAGGGTACAGTTCGGTCAAGCGAAACCCAGTTTTAAGCCATTTTTTAACCACTTTTAAGTCGAATTTTAAGCTGATACTCTCAAGGGTTTGTTAAAACTTAGTTACGCACACAATGTTCAAAAATCAGTCCATTTTGTCCGTGTAAAAGTCCAGAAATCAGAATTTGTGTAGAAAAAAGCTTTGATTCAGATATTTTTACTCATGATTGGCTCTGATACCAATTGTAGGATCGTATTGACGATCAAATGAGTCAATCTGAGTGAAAACACCACTGTTTATAAGGCGGAATCAAATAAACAACTTGAATCAAAGAGAAATGAGTAGAAAAGCACTGAAAGACACTTTAAACACTGGTTCTCATATAAATCTGACGCGAAAATTCGGCAGCAGTTCAGTACACCAATCTCCAGAACTGTTGCAAATGAGATACCAACTCACCTATATATAGGCTAGCAAGGTTCGCTTGAAACAGACTCAAGCGAGACCTTTCGCTTGAACTTGACACAACATGTGTTCAAGCGAAACCCTAATACACATAACATTAACATTTACAATTCAGCCCCCTGGTCTATACATTATTGACATATTAGACCCTAGACTAAGACGTAGGCTTTAGACATCGTGTACCAACAACTTATTCCAGTGAATCTCGAGGACGAGATTTAAAACAAGGTAGGGATGATGTAACAACACTCAAAACACCTTATAAGGACCCTTGATCGCAACCCCAGACTTGTACGACGTGAACCAGTATGAAAAACAAAGAAACTTGTGTAACGCCTTGGTCTTTTGTACTTTCCATAATTAGAAAGCCTTGTTCGTATTTCTATTTTTGGAAACCTTGTGTTCTTGTAATCGTTCTTTCGTTGTAATCGTTGTAAAATCCAATACTTGGATCATAAATAAAACTGGTATTTCTTTAAATTCGTGTTATACATACTTCATACATGCTCGTACATTTGATTTCTTGAAACATTTGATGCATATTCATAATTCTTGGAAATTTTGTGTTAATCTTGCAAATACGTGAAACTTATGCATAAAACGTCTTTTGAACAAATACGATACTTAATTACGGATTCATATGCTTAATTATACTTGGTTTATGTTCTTCATACTTATTTTGCCCTTATACTATGCTTATATGACGAAAACAACCCCTAAAACACCTTAAAACCCTAAAATACAAACCTAAGGGACTAAAGATGTCAAAAACCAAAACTCGTCTGGAGGAGAGTCGCAGGCCGCGACCCTATAGGTCCCCTGGTTTATACGGATTATCGCAGAATTGTATATCTAACTTAGAGTGCGGAATCCTCTAGATCAGATTTATCCTAGAAATGAGTAGAAATAGAGAAATTCACAATCAAACAGTCTTCTATTGATTTATCCAAACTACAGTTTTACAATCAATTCAAGACCTGCACAATCTCACAGCCTATCTCTGTGATATTGCTCTACAAAACCTGAATTTTGAAATTCTCTCTCTCTAGACTTTCTCTCTCTAGAATTGTCTAACCCCTGACTAACTTAAAACCCTAATCACAAAACATGTTTATATACCACATGTTTGTGAACTGGGCTTCCTACTGGGCTAGGCCATTTTCCAAGCCCATTACAATAAATAACTCACTAACCAATATGCTAAGCCCATTACAAAATATCCAAAGACTAAATAATCAAAATATTAAGCTGTTATCACAGAATATGCACCAACAGACTCCCCCTTGACAATAGCTTCATAGTGTGACTTTGTCTTCAAACATCTTGTGTTCTTTTGGTCTTTGGATAGCGTCAGCTACACACTTTCTGACATCAACAGACTCCCCCTTAGCTGATGCTTCCAATCTCCAAAACTTTCATTCGTTGTAGATCAGTTAGCTAGCAATCTTTGGTTAAACAAGTAAGCTCCAACTCTTCCATATATCTCTTCCTCTCTGCAATGTAGTAGAAGGATCCTACCATGCATCTTCACACATCTTCAGTTCACTCTCAATCTGCACTTTACTTGTATTCTGCACTTCATTTTGATAACTGTATCAATCTGTTTAGCAACACAAGCAAGTATCTCGAAAAACCATTAGTCTTTTCACATTTAAAACTAAAAAAAATAGTTTATCTCATCATGCAAAAACAATAACTTGTCAATTCAAAATGGAAGTCTTTTAAAAGGAAAATATTTTTTGTATTTTTGATAATTTTCAAAACAAACTAAACAAACTAAACTAAACTCAAAATTATTTACAATTTCATCTTTTTTTGTGAGAATCGTGTGCAAGAAGATCATATCAACAAAATCAAACTGTTTCACACAAGCAGTTAATTCTTTATTTATTTTCCGTGAAAAGCAGTTCAAGACGATTACCAGTATGTTTGTCCACTTAAACAATATGCATGAACATTTCAAGTACCTTTACCGTGTGATACGTATAAGGTAATTTTATACTGATATACTAGTGTGTCCCACTTCAGGATGTACCCCCACGATCAAGGTATGCACAAAGATTCATCGTAGTAGGTGAGTATACTGAATTCATCCATTTTTTTTTCAACGATAGATCATTGGTGATCAGGTCAGTACTTCTGTACAGCAAAGAGACCAAAATATCTAACGAGGGCTAAGACAAATACCATTTTGGTACGATTTATGCATTTTGCACTTTTTGAATGACTCTCTAGGAGAGCTTCTTCATTTATGGGTTTTGGCATTTTTAGCTCTTTTAAGATATCCTGATTGTGCCTAGGTCAGCATGTATCTGGATGCAGCAGAAGGACAACCCTGATACCCCCGGATGAAATAACAGTATAAAGACCCAAAACCTCAGATTTTGGCAATCTATCAACGCAAGATTTAAGGTCATTAAACCATACACCACCGATGTGTTCCCCACTCATACACAGTTCATTTAGGTTTATATCACATTGGTAAGTTGATTATTTCATTCTTTTGCCTACTGGTACATCATATGATGAAGCTGCTATCACACTTAAGCAATTTAATTTCAATTTCAGTGTGACCGTCTAACATGCTAATGTACTATCATTTCTTCTTTTTCACAAAGTGATAACTCATTTTTTCATTTTTTATATTTTTTTTTATGTTTTTGGATTTTTAAATTTTTATAACTTACTCCCCCTAAACACACACACAATCTAAACTCTTTTTGGCTTAGGGAAATTTCTCCCCCTAAATTTTTGTTTTCATGGAGCAAGTTTTAAGAAACACAAATTTAAAACACAAACAGACTCCCACTTTAAATCTGACAATAAGTTTTTCAATGTTAAAGTCTCAAATAAACAAGACAATCACAGAAGTAAATAGTTCGTTACCCATGTTAACCGACTATTCACCTCAGATGCTTTACAGGAATAACCATTGTTGTACACATCAACAGTCCTTCTTTGTCATCCTGCACTTACTCAACAACTCAGTTAGACTTAACAACCCAAACCTGACCGGTTTTGGGTTAACCATGTAAATCCATATACGATGCTTCTAACCAATATCCATCACACCTTACTGGTGTCTTGGATGTTTTACCCGTTGTTGAACAAGATTTATAACTTCCACTAGGTCTTTGATCGCGAGAGTTCCAATAAAATCTCAGATTTTTTAACCTTTGAAAATTATTATCTTGATACATTCTTCTCCCATTATTATACCATGAATTTTGAAAAATTTTTGGATGTTGTTGAACATTCGAGTTACTAAAACCCCTATGTTCGTTTCTTCTTTGAAAATTTCGATCACCGTTAGTATGGTATCGATTTTGATATCCAAAATTTCTATTTTGATTTTGAAACCGATTTGATTTACCATTAAAATGACTAAATTGTGAAGGTTTAGATTGAAACCTTGGTTGATTACTTTGACAATGTGGTTGCACATTATTATTTAAACCAACCCTATTCCCATCTTTAACCTCATCAACTTTTTGATTATTTTTCTTCAAAGGACAACAACTCGCCACATGCCCTTTGGTGTGACATTTAAAACAAGATTTTGTCTTATAAATTCTCTTTTTGTTAAATCTCTTTTTAAATGTTTTCTTCTTTTCGTCTTCAGTATCCTTATCCGATTTATGAGGTGTACTGTTAGACCCTACAGATTCTTTCAAAGAAACTGGACTATTTGGCAAGTCCACAGCTATCGGATACACTACCTCTTGTGCAGTGGGAACAAAATTAATTAGCTCATCCTCGTTTGGTAAAAAAAGGAGTAGTCTTGGTTTTTAGAAGGTGAAGCTTTACTAAACCCCACTCCCGTTCTATCATTACTCCTTTTCAGCCCCTTTTGAATTTGAGTTCTAACTAATGAAGAATTTCCAAATTTGTCTAACTTTCCTTTAAGTTCAACAATTTGGTCTTGTGCAATGGCCAATTCCCTGCACTTTTCAGAAAATTCATTAGTTTTATCTTTCACAGTTTCACGAGCCAAATCAATGATCTGTAACAGTTCATTGACTTTGCTTGTTAAACTGCTGATTTCTTGTTCATTTGATTTGAGTTTATCTAAACAATTTGACTCTCTTTTAATCAAAAGAACATTTAACTCTTTTCGGTTTTCCACTTTAGCTAACAGAATTTTGTTTTGCTCCGATAGTCTGTCAACTTTACCTTGTAGTTCAGTGCAATTATGACATGTATGACTTACAGATTCTGATTTTACCTTTACCTCTGCTGTAAGTCCATTCACACCATTCAAGCCCTTTGAAACTTCTGCCTCCTTCTTCTCAACACTCTTCTCATCAGCTTTCTTCTTCTCTTCTTTCACAGCATCTACTTGCTTATCTAAAGCAAGATCTCCTACACTCTGTCTTGATGAACTCTGATAACGTTTTTCTAAAGCTTCCCACAGATCTCTAGAAGTCCCATACTTCTTAAAGATATATTTAATGCCCTCAGGCAAGGACACCTTAATCTCTGCTAAAGCTTTCTTCTCAGCATCAACCATAAGTTTCTTAGAATCATCCATCTTGTCATAAGAAATAAACTTTAACTCTTCCTTCAACACGATGTGTAGGAGCAACATATCCATCAATCATACAACACCACATTATGGTATCTTCACTCTTCACAAATACCTTAAACTTCTATTTCCAGTCAACATATTCTTTGACGTTTGTAAGCTTTGGCCAATTCTTAACAGTCTCACTGACCTTGTCCATTTTGACCATCTTTAAACACGTTTTTACCGTAACCGTACTGATAAAAATGTACAAAATTTTTCCGAAAACAGTTTTTAACAAATTATACTGTTAGAATCGTCTCGAAAAAACGAATCCAATGATATATAATGTCGAAAACCAAATTCGTGATTTCCAGAGTTTTTTTGTCCTAAAAATTCAACGAATCCAACCGTGCAAACGGTTTGTCGATATGAGCTACGGATCACTTTCTATTCACAGAAACGTTAAATCCTCTATACGTATCTAATTACTCCACAAAAATAAATTCTCGACCTTTTAATTCCTCTAGATAATTTCGCTGACAAACCAAGTTAATTATGCTGGGTCACGCTAATTATGCTGGCAAACCAAGTTAAATATGCTGATAGAGTAATTATAATTATGCTGGTAGAGTAAATATGCTGGCTTATTAAATTCGCTGCACAATTTCGCGAATAAGACGACTGGTAAAGTCGCCGAAACCGTGATAATTGCGCTGAGGAAAATTATACGGTTACCAAAGTCGCCTTTGGATTTTAAATTCGCTGGTCAACCAGTGTAGATGTTAAATTCGCTGGTAAATATGGAAATTCAATCTGTTTGAAATTTCTGAAGATTTTCCTGATTCTTCTAACAGTTTCCTGAAAAATTAAACAACCAAATCAGCCTAAAATTTTCAAAAATATGAAGAACACGAAGAACAGTCTTCGAATCTTCAAGTCTTTCTAGCCAAAATTCCTCAATCAATCAACCTGAACTATCCCGAAAACCTGAAAATCAGCAAAACAAACAACACAGTAAGATCAAACCAAACACAAATTCGTAGAAATTATATCAAAAACTCAAACTTTTCGAAACCCTAAAAGAATTTTCGAAAATTTTCCAACACTTCCACCCGAATCAGCAGTCTGCAATTCTGAACCGAGCTTCTTCAAGAGCCTAAAGCCCTGATACCAATTGTAGGTCCCCTGGTTCATATGGATCGTCACAGAATTGTATATCTAACCTAGAGTGCGGAATCCTCTAGATCAGATTTATCACAGAAATGAGTAGAAACAGAGAAATTCACAATCAAACGGTCTTCTATTGATTTATCCAAACTACAGTTTTACAATCAATTCAAGACCTGCACAACCACACAACCTATCTCTGTGATATTGCTCTACAAAACCTGAATTTCGAAATTCTCTCTCTCTCTAGACTTTCTCTCTATAGAATTCTCTAACCCCTGACTAACTTAAAACCCTAATCACAAAACATGTTTATATACCACATGTCTGTGAACTGGGCTTCCTACTAGGCTAGGCCATTTTCCAAGCCCATTATAACAAATAACTCACTAACCAATATGCTAAGCGCATTACCAAATATCCAAAGACTAAATAATCAAACTATTAAGCTGTTGTCACAGAATATGCACCAACAGACCCAGCCCCCAGAAACTTATGCTAGTCGCGAGCTAGGCTGATCCGGAACAGCCCCTAACCAGCTCACTGGTTGGGCGATTTTTGGTGTGTTTTGAGTGGTTTAAGGTGTATTTCTTGCATTTAAACCTCACCTAACCCAACCACAACCTTCCCCTATAAAACCCAAGTTCTATCCAAGCATTTTTCACTTTGCTAATCACTCACAACCCTCTCAAATCACTCCAAATCGCAGCTGATTCCAGAAGTTTGAGCAGATTGATACCTTCATACTAAAGTGAGCATAACTCACTCATTTCTTATCCGTTTCACTTGATTCTTTTTCCTACATGCTTGGATTAACCTTAGGAATGTTTCCATTGGTTTTCCATGGAAAACCAGGCCCTGGAACGTCACCAAAACGGCTCCAAAGTTGACTGACTTTTCTGTTTTGATTCAATCTTTGCTAAACTTGATTAAACTTGAGTCTAACTCATCTCAAACCTATGTCCTTATGCTTATAACCAATTTTATGGTTAGTTAGGCTTAAAAACAATGTTGAGACATGCAAAATAAGAGGTGTAAACCTCACAAACTTTCTGTTTTGTTTAAAGGTTTAACCCACAAGTGATGTTCAAGCCTAAGGTTTGATGTTTGTGTGATTCAGGATTAGCATGGGCTATCCTACTTGAAAATCCACACATTGCTTGATGTTTTCTCATAGATTAGTTGTTCTTATTTACTTCATACTTGTTAGTTCATAACATCAAGTGTAGTGGTGAACATCTAAAGGTACCTAAATGGAAGACTTGTTCTTCATACCTCCTACATGATTTCTATAATACTTAGAGGTACCTAAATGAAGACTTTTATCTTCTACCTCATGCTTAACATACATGGTATAGTATACTCTAAATAAGACTTATATAACATAATCTACAAACCGAACTCTTGATAATGAATAAGTGGGCATTGTCAAGTTAGTAAGTGTCATCTAAGCATCATATGTGATAGATGACTATTTTCATATGTTAATTTCATGTTATTTAAATTTCAAATCTATAATATTCCGTTAACTCCCAAAACTCACACACCTATGTTTTCTTCGTGTAGAAGGACAAGGTGATCCACCCTAAAGAACCAACTTTCTCGCGGATTCAAGTAGGAACAACTTGCAAAACCGTGAGTATACTCGAATCCCCTCTTTACGTTTACCACTTTTTGGGGTGTAACATGTTTATTTACAAATCTTACACATGAACTTTATACATAAATGCACGGACATTCCTTTAATATGCTTGTATACGTGATTACTTGATACATTGAACTTGGGTTTATTTCATCTTGTGTTAAACTTATCATTAGCTTTGATCGAGCCTATCCTTGACATATATAGCACTATACGATTAACGCACCGCACCTAGACTTGAGGTTATGTCATGAGCTTATTCTGTTTCATCATTGGTTTGATATGTTAGACACATGCCGATTTTAATGTTTATCTTGTATCATAAGCTTGCCATGAGGAATTGTTTAAACTTATCTTTTTATGCTATGTATGTATCAAACTTGTATACACGCCTTTGCTTTTGCATTGAACTTTATTTTAAACATGTTACAGGTTGAGGATGATGATTGCTATGAAATGAAGTAGCGACGATGCTGAGATACACATATAGACGTGTTAGGTTTAATATGTTGTATCAAATTTTGTTTTGTTATGATTCTGAACATGTTGTTATTGGAATTTATGTAATGTTTGACAATTTGAAGTTATGAAATGAAATGGGATTTATTTAAATATTGTCACAAATAGTGTTATGAAGTCTCTTACAATCTTTTTCATCCCGCTCTGATTATTCCGCCATTGGTTGGGGTGTGACAGATTGGTATCAGAGCCATAACTATAGGGAATTAGGTAGAATTGCCATGTTTGACCTAGTCTATAGTAGGAACCATGTTTTGACCATTCTTGTTTCATGCTTAAAATGTTATGCTTCCTTTCTCTTTTTTTGGTCTTAATACTTACATAATGTCTTTCCTAAGACATTTTACACAATACACTTGAAGACTTGAAGACACTCTTTATACAAAAGAGACGAGTTTAACAAAATAGGCATGAAACCCACATTTTGGTGAACGACTCTCATCTCGCTTATACTTTATTTTCGCATTTAATTACCCCATTAAGATAGGAGTAATATCTACATCTAAATGGTAAATTTCCAACTCAAACTCTAGTGGACCCTCGTCAAATTGTTGAAATTATATTTAGACCCGACGAGTACCAACCACATTAGGGTACGAAATGGTCAAGTTAGGGGTGAAACCCGCATCTTGTCGATTATGTCTCGTTCCGCGAATTTCAATCTCGTCAAAGTTTCGATTGTTTCGATCGATTAGAGACGTGTAGTAACTGGAAGGGTAAGATACCGTTAATCGCTTCTCGACGAGAGTATCTTACCTATAGGCTAAAGCACATTTCTCTAATTTAAAAGGACTTTCGATTCACTTTGGAATAGTCGACGTTTCTAAACCCGAAACACTCCCATGTTTTATGAGCTTCTCTTTTATGTGATTCAATTTATATGTGATTTTATAATTGTTACCTCATTCATTTCAAAGCCGTTACACAATTCGCACGTTTATTGCAATCAAGAAAAATAATAATTCACGTGAAAAAGCTAAATTTATACTCCTTTTATACGCATTCTTACCTGATTATGCTTATGATTACATGTTGAAAACTTATGCTTTGTGTGAATTATACAAGATACGTGAACACTTACATGTTTATATGTGCAAAACCCTTGTTTGAAAATTTATGATCAAGTCTCATCCTTTTCTTTTCTTTCGAACTTCTAGATGGCTTCTTCAAGCTCGACCGAAATGCCCAAGTCCAAGAAGGGTTCTCGCTCAGGTTCCATCTCCAAAAAGGAACTCGTAGGCCGCATTGCTGAACAAATGGCCAATCAAATGGCTTGAGTTATACCCGACATCGTTAGCCGCATCCAAACCAACACCGATTCGCCTCATGGTTCTGTGGACTCCAAGGTGGAGAAACCAAAGACACCTTTTCTCTTCAAACAATTCATGGCTTGCAAACCATTGGAATTTACTGGAAAGGATGGTGATACGGTACTATTCACTTGGTTTGACGCTATGGAGATCACTTTTCGTCAGAGTGGTTGTCCTGATGACTTGCGCACCCAAAATGCTACAGGGGTGTTCCGATCAAGAGGCCTTGATTGGTGGACCTCTGAGCGAAGCACGAGAGGTGAGGATGCAGCCCACGCTTTACCATGGGTGGAGCTGAAAAGGATCATGAGGGAAGAGTTCTGTCCGCCTCATGAGCTGAAAAAAATTGGAAAGCGAGTTTTGGCACCTCAAACAAGTTGATGATGACAATGATGGTTTAACCCTCTGTTTCAAACAGCTTAGCATTCTTTGTCCCAGCCAGGTTGATACCCCTGAGAAAACCATCAACAAGTACATCCATTGTTTACCCGATTCGTTCATGAACCTCGTAGAGGCTGCTTGCCCAGCAACTATCGAGTAAACCTTTCGTTTGGCCGCTCATCTTAACAGTAAACATGTCATGCGTAGAAATCCCGCGAAAGCGTCATTGCAAAACGCACATCAAGCCACCGTCGAAACCACTATTGAACCCACTGTTGAACCCTCCTCATTCACCAAGAAAAAACGAGGCGATAAGCGGAAGGCTTCAAGCCAAAATTGCGTGGTCGTCACTCCGCCAAACCCTCAACCCTTACAAGCCATGCCTGCCGTATCCAATGTTGACCCTACACGCAAAGGTTACACTGGGACACAACCCAAGTGTGGCCAATGTGAATACCATCACCCTCCCAACGTTTCGTGCCGCAAGTGCGCCAACTGTAACCGATATGGGCACTTTTCTCAAAACTGCCACAAACCGCCTATAGCAAATCAAAACCAGGCTATGGTAGCTCAGAACCCTGCCCCCAATCAAGCTCAAAACCAAGTCGCTCCTATGCGAGCGTGTTTTAAATGTGGTGATCTTAACCATTTGGCTAATGTATGTCTGCAACGAAACCAGCCTCAGCAGCAACCACAACAACAACAGCAGCAGCAGCAACAGGCTCAACAACCTGCTCGAGGCAGAGCTTTTCTTCTTACCACCACGCAGGCACAAAACGCCAATGACGTCATTACTGGTACGTTCCTTGTGAACCATGTTTATGCTTCAAGTTTATTTGATACTGGCGCTGATAAAAGTTTTGTGTCGTTAGAATTTTAACCTATGCTTAAGTGTAAATGCTCTAAGTTGCCAAGATCTTTCGGTGTCGAAGTCGCTGATGGTAAATCCGTCGCTGTCGATTTTGTTCTTTCCAAGTGTTCTTTGATGCTTAACGATCATACGTTTCGCATCGATCTCATACCTATGCTAATGGGTAGCTTTGACATCATAGTAGGCATGGACTGGCTTAGGCGAGTTCGTGCTGAAGTCGTTTGTTCTGAAAAGTTTATCCGTCTTCCTCTTCGAAATGGTGATTCCTTGCATGTCTATGGCGAGAAACCTTCTCAAGGTCTCAAATTCATGTCGTGCATCCAAGCGAACAAGTGCTTACGCAAGGGTACCTTCGCCTTCCTCGCCCATATTATGGAAAAGAAGGACAAAGGCCCAAGCATAAGCGATGTTCCTGTAGTACGTGATTTCCCTGATGTGTTTCCCGACGATATTCCTGGTCCTCCTCCTGGCCGATATGTTGACTTTCGCATCGATTTAGTGCCTGGCGCCACGCATGTCGCTAAGTCTTCCTATCGTTTAGCACCTTCTAAGATGCAAGAGCTCTCAAGCCAACTTCAAGAGCTTCTTGATAAAGGATTTATACGCCCTAGTACATCTCCTTGGGGCGCTCCTATTCTGTTCGTCAAGAAGAAAGATGGGTCATTCCGTATGTGCATTGACTATCGCGAGCTCAACAAGCTCAAAGTAAAAAACCGTTACCCTCTTTCTCGCATTGACGATCTCTTCGATCAACTGCAAGGCGCGACCTGTTTCTCAAAGATCGACCTTCGTTCTGGGTATCATCAACTTCAAATTCTCAAAGAAGATATACCTAAAACCTCCTTTCGTACACGATATGGTCACTACAAGTTCATGGTCATGCCCTTTGGTTTGACCAATGCACCTGCCGTTTTCATGGATTTGATGAACCACGTGTGCAAAGCGTATTTAGAACGTTTTGTGATCGTCTTCATCGACAATATTCTTATCTATTCGAAGACTCAAGGAAAGCATGAGCGACACATGCGTCTTATCCTTCAACTCCTTCGTACTGAACGTCTATACGCCAAACTCTCCAAGTGTGAATTTTGGTTAAAAGAGGTTCAATTCCTTGGTTATACTGTCAACGAACTTGGTATTCATGTTGACCCCGCTAAAATGGAAGTCGTGAAGAATTGGATTGCCCCAAGTCTCCATCCGAAATTCGTTCGTTTCTTGGCCTTGCTTGTTATTATCATCGTTTTATCTCCAACTTCTCGAAGATCGCCGTTCCTCTCACCTCTTTGACTCAAAAAGAGAAACCTTTTGTTTGGGGTCCCGAACAAGAGGAATATTTTCAAACTCTTAAGGACATGCTTTGTAATGCTCCTATCCTCACGCTTCCTGATGGTAGCGACGACTTCGTCGTGTATTGCGATGCTTCAAACCTTGGACTTGGTTGTGTCCTTATGCAACGAGACAAGGTTATCGCTTACGCGTCGAGGCAACCCAAAATACATGAGAAACTATACAACTCATGACCTTGGACTTTGCGCAGTTGTTTTTGCCTTGAAGATTTGGCGACACTACCTTTATGGTACCAAGTGTGTGGTCTTCACCGACCATAAGAGCCTTCAACATATCTTCAATCAAAAAGAACTGAACATGCGTCAACGTCGTTGGGTGGAATTGTTAAATGACTACGACTGCGAAATTCGCTACCATCCAGGCAAAGCGAATGTAGTAGCCGACTGTAGTCGTAAAACTCATGTGAAGGGTATTCGTTGTCTCCAACTCATTAACGATCTTCAAAAGCGCATTCACGAAGCTCAATATGCCTCTATTAACGAAGGTAACCTCTTTGTTGAGATACGAGGCGCTGTTGAGCAAGATCTCGTGTGCAAATCTGATGGTATTTTGTACTATTGCAATCGTATCTGGATTCCTAATCGTGAAAACCTTCAAGACTTCCTAATGAAGGAGGCACACAAATCAAAGTATTCCGTTCATCCTGGCGCTGATAAGATGTACCAAGATATGCGTACGTCTTACTAGTGGTTTGGAATGAAGAGGGATATCGCCTCTTACGTTGCGAGATGTCTCACTTGTTTAAAGGTTAAAGCTGAATACCAACGTCCCTCTGGCTTGCTAGAACAACCAGAAATTCCTGTCTGGAAATGGGAGAGCATCGCTATGGATTTTATCACTAAGCTCCCTCGTACTTCTTCTTGTGATGACAGTATTTGGGTGATCGTCGATCGATTGACCAAATCAGCTTATTTTCTCCCCATTTGTGAAGATTTCAAAGTTGAGAAATTGGCTAGAATCTACACTAATGAGATCATCTGTCGTTATGGTATCCCCATTGACATCATCTCTGATCGTGATGCTCGTTTAACTTCTCGTCTTTGGCAAACTTTTCAATCTGCTATGGCTACTGTCCTTAACCTTAGCATCGCCTTTCACCCTCAATCTGATGGTCAAACCGAGCATACTATCCAAACCTTGGAGGATATGTTTTGTTCAAGCGTAATCGATTTTGGTGGAAACTAGGATTCGCACTTGCCTTTGATCGAATTCTCGTACAATAACAGTTATCATGTGAGTATTCAAATGGCACATTTCGAAGCATTGTATGGTTCCAGGTGCCATTCGTCAATTTGTTGGCACGAGATTGGTGAATCTCAATTCACTGGTACTGAGCTTATACAAGAAGCAACGAACAAGATTTTACAGGTTCGAGAAAACTTACTGAAAGCCAGGAGTCGACAAAAGAGTTAAGCCAACAAGCGTCGCAAACCCTTGGAATTCGAGACAGGTGACTTCGTACTTCTCAAGGTATCCCCTTTGAAGGGTGTGGTTCGATTTAGTAAGAAAGGGAAACTCGCACCTCACTACATTGGTCCTTTTAAGATCCTCGAAAGGATTAGCAAGGTTGAGTATCGACTAGACTTGCCTGAAGAACTCAACAATGTACATCTTGTCTTCCACGTATCCAATTTAAAGAAGTGCCTCACTGACGAAGGACTTCAAGTTCCACTCGAAGATCTCCAAGTCAATGAAACCTTGCACTTCGTGGAAAAACCCGTCAAAATCATGGATCAAGGAGTCAAGATATTGAGGAGCAGTAAAATTCCTATCGTCAAGGTTCGATGGGAAGGAAAACGTGGCGCTGAATTTATTGGGAACTCAAAAGTGACATGAAGACGAAGTATCCACATCTTCTCGTTACTTCTTCCTAAATTTTGGGACGAAATTCCCTAAAGGAGGGGAGACTGAAATGCCCGGCTCTTTTGTACTTTCCATAATTAGAAAGCCTTGTTCGTATTTCTATTTTTGGAAACCTTGTGTTCTTGTAATCATTCTTTCGTTGTAATCATTGTAAAATCCGAGACTTGGATCATAAATAAAACTGGTATTTCTTTAAATTCGTGTTATACATACTTCATACATGCTCATACATTTGATTTCTTGAAACATTTGATGCATATTCTTAATTCTTGGAAACTTTTGTTAATCTTGCAAATACGTGAAACTTATGAATAAAATGTCTTTTGAACAAATACGATACTTAAATACGGCATTCATACGCTTAATTATACTTGGTTTATGTTCTTCATACTTATTTTGCCCTTATACTATGCTTATATGACGAAAATAACCCCTAAAACACCTTAAAACCCTAAAATACAAACCTAAGGGACTAAAGATGTCAAAAACCAAAACTCGTCAAGAGGAGAGTCGCAGGCCGCGACCCAGCCCCTAGAAACTTACGCTAGCCACGAGCCAGGCTGATCCGAAACAGCCTCCAACCAGCTCGCTGGTTGGGCGATTTTTGGTGTGTTTTGAGTGGTTTAAGGTGTGTTTCTTGCATTTAAACCACACCTAACCTAACCACAAACTTCCCCTATAAAACCCAATTGCTATCCAAGCGTTTTTCACTTTGCTAATCACTCACAACCCTCTCAAATCACTCCAAATCGCAGCTGATTCCAGAAGTTCGAGCAGATTGATACCTTCATACTAAAGTGAGCATAACTCACTCATTTGTTATACGTTTAACTTGATTCTTTTTCCAACATGCTTGGATTAACCTTAGGAACGTTTCCATTGGTTTTCCATGGAAACCAGGCCCTGGAACATCACCAAAAAGGCTCCAAAGTAGACTGACTTTTCTATTTTGATTCAATCTTTGCTAAACTTGATTAAACTTGAGTCTAACACATCTCAAACCTATGTCCTTATGCTTATAACCACTTCTATGGTTAGTTAGGCTTAAAAACAAGGTTGAGACATGCAAAATCAGAGGTGAAAACCTCACAAACTTTCTGTTTTGTTCGAGGGTTTAACCCACAAGTGATGTTCAAGCCTAAGGTTTGATGTTTATGTGATTTAGGATTAGCTTGGGCTATCCTACTTAAAAATCCACACATTGCTTGATGTTTTCTCATAGATTAGTTGTTCTTATTTACTTCATACTTGCAAGTTCATGACCCTCCTTGAATGTTCATAACATCAAGTGTTGTGGTGAACATCTAGAGGTACCTAAATGGAAGATTGTTTCTTCATACCTCCTACATGATTTCTATGATACTTAGAGGTACCTAAATGAAGACTTTAATCTTCTACCTCATGTTTGACATACATGGTATAGTATACTCTAAATAATACTTATATAACATAATCGACAAACCGAACTCTTAATAATGAACAAGTGGGCATTGTCAAGTTAGTAAGTGTATCATCTAAGCATCATATGTGATGATTATTTTCATATGTTAATTTCATGTTATTTAAATTCCAAATCTATAATCTTCCGTTAACTCCCAAAACTCACACACCTATGTTTTCTTCGTGTAGAAGGACAAGGTGCTCCACCCTAAACAACCAACTTTCTCGCAAATTCAAGTAGGAACAACTTGCAAAACCGTGAGTATACTCGAATCCCCTCTTTACGTTTACCACTTTTTGGGGTGTAACATGTTTATTTACAAAACTTACACATGAACTTTATACATAAATGCACGAACATTCCTTTAATATGCTTGTATACGTGATTACTTGATACATTGAACTTGGGTTTATTTCATCTTGTGTTAAACTTATCATTAGCTTCGATCGAGCCTATCCTTGACATATATAGCGCTATAGGATTAACGCACCGCCCGTAGACTTGATGTTATGTCATGAGCTTATTACGTTTCATCATTGGTTTGATATGTTAGACACATGCTGATTTTAATGTTTATCTTGTATCTTAAGCTTGCCATCAGGAATTGTTTAAACTTATCTTTTTATGCTATGTATGTATCAAACTTGTATACT
Organism: Helianthus tuberosus; assembly: GCA_030545235.1. NCBI lineage: Eukaryota > Viridiplantae > Streptophyta > Magnoliopsida > Asterales > Asteraceae > Helianthus > Helianthus tuberosus. Next base: position 16,007,671 of record CM060444.1, on the reverse strand, counting down.
CGCCTTTGCTTTTTCATTGAACTTTATTTTAAACATGTTACAGGTTGAGGATGATGATTGCTATGAAATGAAGTAGCGATGATGCTTAGATACACATATAGACGTGTTAGGTTTAATATGTTGTATCAAATTTTGTTTTGTTATCATTTTGAACATGTTGTTATTGGAATTTATGTAATGTTTGACTATTTGAAGTTATGAAATGAAATGGGTTTTATTTAAATATTGTCACAAATAGTGTTATGAAGTCTCTTGCAATCTTTTTCGTCCTGCTCCGATGATTCCTCCATTGGTTATGGTGTTACAGATTGGTATCAAAGCCATAACTATAGGGAATTAGGTATAATTGCCATCTTCAACCTAGTCTATAGTAGGAACCATGTTTTGACCATTCTTGTTTCATGCTTAAAATGTTATGCTCCCTACTTTGTTTCCTTTCTCTTCTTTTTGTCTTAATACTTACATAATGTCTTTCCTAAGACATGTTACACAATACACTTGAAGAATTGAAGACACTCTTTATACAAAAGAGACGAGTTTACCAAAATAGGCGTGAAACCCACAATTTGGTGAACGACTCTCATCCCGCTTATACTTTATTTTCGCATGAAATTACGCCATTAAGCTAGGAGTGAAATCCACATCTAAATGGTAAATTTCCAACTCAAACTCTAGTGGACCCTCGTCAAAGTGTCGAAATTATATTTTGACCCGACGAGTACCAACCACATTAGGGTACGAAATGGTCAAGTTAGGGGTGAAACCCGCATCTTGTCGATTAAGTCTCGTTCCTCGATTTTCAATCTCGCCAAAGTTTCGATCGTTTCGATCAATTAGAGATGTGTAGTAACTGGAAGGGTAAGATACCGGTAATCGCTTCTCGACGAGAGTATCTTACCTATAGGCCAAAGCAAGTTTCTCTAATTTGAAAGGGCTTTCGATTCACTTTGGAATAGTCGACGTTTCTAAACCTGAAACATTCCCATGTTTTATGAGCCTCTCTTTTATGTGATTCAATTTATATATGATTTTATACTTGGTACCTCGTTCCGTCTCAAAGCCATTACATAATTTGCATGTTTATCGCAATCAAGAACAATAATAATTCTCGTGAACAAACTAAATTTATACTCCTTTTTCTACGCATTCTTACATGATTATGCTTATGATTACATGTTGAAAACTTATGCTTTGTGTGAATTATACGTGATTCGTTAACATTTACATGTTTATATGTGCAAAAACCTTCTTTGAAAATTTATGATCAAGTCTCATCCTTTTCTTTTCTTTCGAACTTCTAGATGACTTCTTCAAGCTCGACCGAAAAGCCCAAGTCAAATAAGGGTTCTCGCTCAGGTTCTATCTCCAAAAAGGAACTCGTAAGCCTCATCGCTGAACAAATGGCCGATCAAATGGCTCGAGTTATACCCGACATCGTTAGCCGCATGCAAACCAACACTGATTCGCCTCATGGTTCTGTGGACTCCAAGGTGGAGAAACCAAAGACACCTTTTCTCTTCAAATTAATTCATGGCTTGCAAACCATTGGAATATACCGGAAAGGATGGGGCTACCGCACTGCTCACTTGGTTTGACGCTATGGAGATCACTTTTCGTTAAAGTGGTTGTCTTGATTACTTGCGCACCTAAAATGCTACAGGGGTGTTCCGATCAAGAGCCCTTGATTGGTGGACCTCTGAGCGAAGCACGAGAGGTGAGGATGCTGCCCACGCTTTACCATTGGCCGAGCAGAAAAGGATCATGAGGGAAGAGTTCTGTCCTCCCCACGAGCTGAGGAAACTGGAAAGCAAGTTTTGGCACCTCAAACAAGTTGATGATGACAACGATGCTTTAAGCCTCCGTTTTAAACCGCTTAGCATTCTTTGTCCCAGGCAGGTTGATACCCCTGAGAAAACCATCAACAAGTACATCCATTGTTTACCCGATTCATTCATGAACTTCGTAGAGGCTGCTTGCCCAGCAACTATCAAGGAAACCTTTCGTTTGGCCGCTTGTCTTAACAGTAACCATGTCATGCGTAGAAATGCTGTGAAAGTGTCATTGAAAAACGCACATCAAGCCACCGTCGAAACCACTGTTGAACCCACTATTGAACCCTCCTCATCCACCAAGAAAAACCGAGGCAAGAAGCAGAAGGCTTCAAGCCAAAATTACGCGGTCGTCACTCCGCCAAACCCTCAACCCTTACAAGCCATGCCTACTGTATCCAACGTTGACCCTACACGCAAAGGCTACAATGGGACACAACCCAAGTGTGGCCAATGCCAACACCATCATGATGTGCGGGTACAAACACGTCATATTATGTATAGTTTTGTGTCGGTTTTAAGTGTTTGAATGTGTTTATTCATATTGATATTTGTACTTATTGGTTGTCGGGTTTTTCAGGCTTAACGGTGCTTAAATGCAGTATAGTGATCATACAAGCTGGAAAACGGGTGTTACGAGGCAATACGGAGCAAGAAATCAGTTTGGCTGGAAACCATGCTCCCTCACGCCACGCGAGGGAGGCTGTGTAATGTGTCGCGTGGCGTGAAAGACAGAAGTCAACGAAACCGGTCAAATATACTCCCTCGCGCCACGGGAGGGAGGGAATATGTAATGGCGCGTGGCGCGAAGATGTTAAGCGTGGAAACTTTGTTTTTTAACCTATTTTTCACACGGAAAGGGAGAGGATTCACTCAGCAGCCGCCACGAACGAATTGGGAGCACTTTTGGGCGATTTTTCTCACCATACTTCATCTTCCAAGGAAGTCCTTCATGTCCGATCAATTCATAACCAATCTTCAAGCTGGGATGACTACGATGCAAGGCTAAACTTTTTATAACTTCTACTCGGATGAAATTTTACATTGTTTTTCATTAATTCTTGTTTGCGGATTCGTATAACTGATACAGCTTGATCACTCGTGTTGAATTCATGGTAAACGTTTCTTGTGTTTGAATTACTTGTCATTTATTAAGCGTATTGGCAACTTACTTGCGTTGTTAGCGGGTTAGTAAATTGGTGGGTAGTTGATACAATTTAACGGGTTATTAGGTTGCATAGTGAATCTTAAAAACTATCCTTGATAATTAATCAGATTCATTAATTCCGAGGCCATGTCTATGTGGTGTTTTGAATCGGTAAACAGGTTTTGATGTTAAACGGGTAATTGGGATTCCGGGTAGAGGTTATTCTTTTTCGTATTGATTACAACTTTATTAATTAGCTTTCTAGTTTTTATAATCAAACTCACAAAACCCCTAATCTAGTTAATTTAGTTCTTAGTTAAAAACGCGGCACTGACCACAAATTCCCCGTGGATACGATACCCTACTTACGCTATCTACTTAGTTTAATTAGGTTTTTGCATGACCCTTACGACAGTCATCAAAATGGCGCCGTTGCCGGGGAATTCGTGCGCTTAGTGTTAGTTTAGTAGTAGTGTTTTTTCTTATTGTTTTTGAAAAAAAAAACATAAAAAATCCAAAAATATTTCTTTTTGTTTATTTTGTCTTGTTCGGTATTACGCTTTGTTTTCTTGTTTCCTTGTGTGCAGGTGATCTTTTTGCATGCATACTCGGTTTTCAGGAAGATCTTCTCCGCTCTTGTTCGACCCTGAAATTGAAAAGACCGCACGCCAGAATTTGCTTCTTCGTTCAGCTTTGAAGGGAAAAGCAATTCAAACCACCATGAATCCCTCAGAAAACCAATCCACCCCACAACAACAAACATCACAACAAACAACGACGACTGAATTGCCACCGATGCCATCGCCTCCATTTACATCTGAACCACCACAACAAACCCCACCCAATGCACCATCATCAAGCACAACCACCCAACCAACTTCTGCTCCAAATGAAGAATTTCATTTTATTGGTGAACCACTTTACCCTCTAGAAAGCCGACTACCACCACAGCCCAATCCTTTGCGGACCGTGAATCAACCGAATCTAGTGCCACACCCGAACCGGTCGGGTGCTATGTTTGAGCAAGTGGACAATAGGGCGAGAACAGAGACGTGGGATGATGGATACGGAGATGAGGAGTGGGAGGTAAACGATGGGTATATGGGATATCCAGGTGGGTACCAAAATCGGGCATTTACTCGCAATCAACCAGTGTATCAGCAACAGAGACAGCCACGGGGAGTAGATGCTTATCAGACCCCACCACAGGTTCATAGAGCACCAGTTGCACCTCGTCAAAGGCAAAGAGATCCTCGATTTCCGGATCCGACTATTCGAGGGGTTGAGAGTCACTTCAGACCACACATTGCTGAGCATGCATCCCCGATAGTGATGCCAGTAGCAGCGGGTAATGTGGAACGTTCGTTTGAAGCAAAACCACATATTCTGAACATGCTACCTACTTTTCATGGGAAAGGTATTGAGGAGCCATTTGCACACATAGCAGATTTTGAGGCAGTTTGTGGTATGATTGCTGGACACGGGTTCACGCCAGATCAGGTTAAGTTAGTGTTATTTCAGTTTTCACTAAAGGATGCTGCGAGGGATTGGTTTACATCTTTGCCATATGCTAGTATTTATACATGGCAAGAGCTGCAGCAACAATTTTTGGATGAGTACTATACCCCGCAAAGAACTAAATCGGGGAGAGCAGCTATTAGAGAATTCCAACAGTTACCGGGTGAGCTTCTATACGAGTCTTGGAAACGGTTCAATCAATTGATCCGTAATTGTCCTCACCACGGTATTCAAAGATGGGAGTTAATTACCGCCTTCCACGATGGGATTTCAAATGAGGATAGACGAGATATTAAGGCTATCACCGGGGGTACCTTTTTGAGAAATCATGTGGATGTGGATTGGGAGTATTTGGATACTGTTGCAGGGGATTCAAAGAGGCAAGCACAGTCGGATAGGAATAAAAAGTATCCGATTATGGCACCATCAAGTGTGGGAGCTTCTAATGCAAGGGTTGTTCAGCTAGAGAGAGAGAAGGAGGCGTTGGAACGCCAGTTAGCGAAGTTTAAAGGTCTTGGCGAACGGGATGCATTGCATGCGGCGCAAACCTTTCCGGTTTGTGATTCATGTGGAGATGTGGGACATACGTTGGATGCATGCCCGGGTCAGTTTGTAGCGGCTGAGGAGGACGTGAACATGTTGTATGGAGAGCAAATGAATTATGATATGAACTCAAACACATATCATCCAGGTTTGCGTAATCATCCAAACTTTCGGTATAGTAATACTAATCAATTGAATCCTCATTTTCAGGTACCAAATCAGGGAAGCCAGCCGTATCAGAACCGTCAGTCGAACTATAATCAGAATTATAATCAAGGAAATTACAACAAGGGAAATCAGAGAAGCTATCAGCAACAACACGAGCAAGGCAAGTCAAATACTTCAAACGATGAGATTTCCAATCGTGAGATTATGGAAATATTGAAGCAAATTAAAAAGGACCAAGAAGTGCAAGCTAAATCTCATCAAGCATTGGAAAAGCAAGTCGCCCAGTTGGCGACTGAGATGGCACAAGGGAGAAAAGATTCGAGCCGATTGCCTAGTGATACCACGAAGAATCCACAGCATCAAGGGAGCTCGTCTAATGCCAGGATTAATCAGGTAAGTATTCTTCGTTCTGGGAAAGTTTATGATAATCAGGTTGGGACTCCTCCACAGTTGGTTGAGGGTATTGTGGAGGAAGTTAATGAGGAAAATGAGTCTGATGCTGAACCGGAACCTATTAGCCCTAAAAAGAATAAAAAAGAAACTCTTGAAAATAATAATAGGGTGATAGATACTGAACCGGGTAACAAAAAGGAGAAGGGTATGGAGGGTAATACCGTCCCATTTCCTAAGGCTTTAATTAACCCCGAAACAAAAGTCGTTAATAAACGGGGCCCACAACAAGATGAGATGTGGGAAGTTTTTAAACAGGTGAAAATTAATCTTCCGTTATTAGACGCAATCAAACAGGTTCCGGCATATGCGAAATATTTGAAAGAGCTTTGCACCCAAAAACGGCACAATAAATTTCCAAAAAAGATAGCTTTAACCAAAAAAGTTAGTGCCGTTTTGTCGGGTGATCTTCCACCAAAGCTCCGAGATCCAGGTGCTCCTCTAATACCCATTCAAGTGGGTGAATTTAAGATGAGTCGAGCCTTGCTGGATTTGGGGGCTAGTGTTAGCATCCTACCGGGGAGTTTATACGATCAATACGACTTCGGACCATTGAAACAAGCCGACACCACCGTGGTGTTGGCCGACTTGACGCTAAAACTACCCCGGGGGATCTTGCGTGATGTCATTGTCAAAGTTGATGAGTTTTATTACCCGGTTGACTTTTTGGTTCTAGATTATATGCAAATTGAAAATAATAAACAACCTAATGTCATACTCGGTAGACCATTTTTAGCAACTGCTAATGCACTAATTGATTGTAGAAATGGTACGGTTGACATCACGTTTGGAAATCGTAAGGTTCGATTAAATGCTTTTTCCTGTGCATCTGATTCTCTAGTCAATGATGAATGCTTCATGGCTGACATTATTGATGGGTGTCATCCTCACGAAAGCGGGGAAGGCACTATAGAGACGTGTTTTGTTTGTGACAGGGAATTGGTAGAAACAGAGTTGGAATTGGAGTATGCGGAAGAAGAGTTGGAGGTTATGGCTGCTAGGGAATTGAAGCCGACTTGGACTCATCAAGTCGAGAATTTACCGGATCATATTGACACACAATTGAAGCCATCACTTGAATCACCTCCACAAGTCGAGTTGAAGACATTGCCAAAGCATTTGAAGTATGCTTTCGTGGGCGACAACAAAACCTTACCGGTAATTATTGCTTCCAATTTATCACTTGAACAAGAAAAAGCTTTGATGGAAGTGTTGATAGCCAACCGGGCCGCTATTGGGTGGACAATCGCTGATCTCAAGGGGATTAGTCCATCCATTGTTATGCATAAGATCATCACCGAAGAGGGAGCAAAACCGGCTCGAGATGCTCAATGAAGACTGAACCCGAACATGCGGGAAATTGTGAAGAAGGAAGTTTTAAAGTGGTTGGATGCAGGGATCATCTATCCCATATCGGACAGTACTTTGGTGAGTCCGACACAGACGGTGCCTAAAATGGCGGGCATCCAGATTGTTACAGGTGAAGACGGTAAGGAAGTCGCCACCCGGCCGGTAACCGGGTGGAGAATTTGCATATATTATAGAAAGTTGAATGCTGCAACTTCAAAGGATCACTTCCCACTGCCCTTTATTGATCAGATTGTGGAAAAACTAGCAGGTCAGAAATTTTACTGCTTTCTTGATGGTTATTCAGGTTATAATTGTGACAACCCTCACCAAACCAGGTATCCGTACGACTTAATTAATGATTAATTACTGCTTAATTACTGTGCTTGTTTGAACTAGCTGATGAACTGCTACTTGAATACTGATACATGTACTTACTTGCATCATACTTGCTTGCTGTCACTACACTATTTACATGTTGAACCCTAGTGACAAACATGATGCACAAAAAGCACAGTAGCACAATACACGGATAACCTATTGAACATGCTGATAAAGCCAGCATCAGGCAAACACTGCCTCTAAGGCCTGTAAGAGCCTGAGATATTTTGCTACACTAGTGGTGAGTGTAGGGATATAAGGGTTGTGGAACTGCGTCCCTAGGAATAAGTCACTATGACTGGATGTGCCTAAAACGTACTCTAAGTACAAAACTCAGCACTTTACAAAATAATTCAGCTTTTAGCTAACTAATAAAGTGCCAAAACATGAGAAAAATAACACTAGACACTTTCCAAAGTGTCAGGAATGAATAGTGTCACTAAAAAGAGTATTAACGACACTTTAAAGCTTTGTTAACACTTTAACGGATTACTATCCAACCAAACAACCGGACTATACCCGGAACATGAAAATATTGTTATTTTCACTATTTATCTTTTTCTGAGCCAGTTAGGGTCCCCGTATACCCTAACACCCGTCATAGCACACTGCACATTAGTAACCGGGTAAGACACTTAACTTAACTAACTAGTCCCTAATCACCTAGTTGGATTCGAACTAGGTACCCCCCCCCCAACCGAACTCGGTCACATTGTGACCCCATGGTATATCATTTGATTATTTTAATCTTCCTTGTCTCATATCTAGAAAGCATAAGATCCTTTGGACAATAATCTTTCTAATTATCTATAAGAACAAGCTTAAACCCATTTGATCACTCACATTTCACCACTCAACTTACCAAAACTCTCTCCTCTCTTGCTCTCTACCACTCTCGGCCGAACCCCCCTACAAGCATCCATCCATTTTCGAGTTCCATCTTGCAAGTTCTAATCACATACAAGTGTCGAGGGACGTATACAAGGAGTCTTGGAGCAAGCGGAACGCGAAGGACCTCTCTACTTAGCTTTTATCCACCTCTTTTGCGCGTAGATTCTTCCCTAGCCTCGAGCTAGAGGTATAATGCTTAAAACTCGTATTCGAACTAATCTAAAGTGGTTAAAAGGATTTTTATCGGTTAAAACTCGGAATCTTGCATTTTGAAGCATTAAAGTTTACTAAAAACACTAATAATAGTGGTTAATAGCTCATATGTTGTGTAAATGTTGTAGTATTAGAAATGTATGATTATTTAGGCCCGATCTATGATGTGGTAGCTCGGATCATCGTTTAACCCGGTTTGGTAAGATCATGGATCTTAACATAAACTTGTTTTAAATGATACAAGGGTTAAAAGGTGAAACTCTACCACACGCGAATCATGAACTTGTGTAAAAGAGTTTTACTTGTGAAATTGTGTTTAAAACTAGCAGATCTACGTATCTGCAAGTGGTATTTTCAAAGGACCAAGCGTTAAAGAAATCATGCTTTCTAAAAATGGATCTTACACTAACAAGAATGATTTTTATAAACCACAAGTGTGTAAACACTTGTGAAATGAAAAGATCCGACAAAATAACAGTTTTTGTAAAAGATGACGGAAAGTTGTAAAAATAGATTTTCTCTAAAAACGAGGTTTTTACAAGATCAAATTATCTTATGTGAAGATCTACTAAATTTAAGGGGATTTACACCACAGTTTTGGGAAAACTACAAGTTCATGTAATTTTTGGCAAGTTACACATATGTTGATTAGTTATTGTGATGAAAGTTGTTCTGATCAAATAAAGAAAATTGTTGAGTTGATTTGTTAAAGAAAATGATACGCTTGAAAGCGTGGCCACCTCCAGTTACAGAGGAAACTCTGGCGAAATTTTTCTAAAAACCTAACAAACAAATGTTGAGCACATGTTGAGCACTTAAGTCCAGATCCAAAACTTTTTACAAACAAATGTTGAGCACATTTTATTATTTATAGGCTCAGCCTGGAGGGCTGAGGCTCGGTCTGGAGGATCGAGGCTCGGTCTAGGTGACCGAGGTAGTTGAGCACGTTGATTTATTATAGGCTCAGCCTGGAGGGCTGAGGCTCGGTCTGGAGGATTGAGGCTCGGTCTAGGTGACCGAGGTAGTGGGCTAGCAAGGCTAGGAAGAGTAAGCTCAGTCATGAAGGCTGAGGCTCGGTCAAGGGGACCGAGGCTCGATCTAAGAGGTCGAGGTGGAGGATAGAGCAGTCTTAGAGACTGGGAGAAATTGGCTAGTGAAACTAGGAGAATTATGTGATATCTTACTTGGTGACTTATGGGATTATCTGATTGTGTGACTGATTATTTGAGCATATTTGTGTTTATGTTACAGACTCATGGATTCAGCCGGTACTGGCGTTACGGACACCACTGGACCCATACCTATCGTATCTGATGACCCCACATCCTCCGAGCATGAGGTGTACACATCTGACTATACCAGTACTGACGAGGATGATTTCCAGCCTTTCGCACTACCCGATGGTGCTGATGAGCCTGCAGATGACCCTCCCGCTGAGTACCTACCTCTAGTAGAGATTCCGGCCCCTATACCCTTAGCCGTTTATCCAGCATATGATCTTCTTCTTGACGCCGAGGCTGATGGCGATATTGACCTGTTTGAGGAGGAGCCCTTTGAGGATGAGATCCAGGGCGAGGCCCTTCTTCCTGAGGACGATCTTCTGATGATCGCTGACGTTCCCGCTGAGGATTCGCCTGCACATTCTCCTGTCCCAGACTCCTTCGAGTCTGTGGCATCCGCACCTTCTCACACATTGAGTGCACAGCACTTTGCGCATGATTCTGATCCTGACCAGGCATCCTCTGTTGCACCCATTCCTAGTTTTGCGTTCGACCATGATGACATAGAGGATTTTGATCCTATCCTTCCCCCGGGATACGACCCGGATCGTGATATGGAGTTTATACCTATGGATCAGTCCATGGAGGATCCAGCTGACCCAGTAGACCCTATCGACCCCGAGTTTGACTTCGAGATGGCTTTTGATGATCCCGAGCCTGTCGTCGCTCCTGAGCAGGCAGCCGCTCTAGACCCCATACTTGAGCATGACCCCGTACATGCTGACATCCCTATTGAGCCTGTTATAGCAGACCCACCTGTTGATGATCTCCCCGTGGATGTTCCTTTGTTAGAGGGCGATCATGTTGTTGTTGATCCTGTTGTTCCTCTACCTGTTGTTGATATACCTGTTGACCATCCTGTTGAGCACATTGCACCTGTTCACCCTTTTGTTGCTCCCCCACCTGATCCCATCCCACTAGAGCCCGAGCATGCACTGTTCGCGGCACGCATGGATCCACCAGATGAGCATGCACAGCACGGTTGGATACCTGCTGATGAGGATGTTCCACCTTTTCCCCCTCAGATCCCTGATACACGACATGTTGATTTTTCTTTTCAGGTTCCTCAGTTTACCCCTCCAGCACGAGCTGGGGAAGGTTCTTTGGCACACCCTTTTGGGCATGTACCGATGTCTATCCCTTTCATGATGTCATCTGTTCCACCCTCTGTTGCTCCATTTCATGTGGCACCTTTTGATCCCACCAGTGAGCCGTTCCTTTGGGCACCAGACTCTGCTATGCCACCTACTGACCCCTACCATTCTTTCCACATGGGGTATACTATTGAGGATGTTTTGATGTCTTTTGTCGCCCAGCACGAGTCGCACACGCAGCGCATCCAGGAGCTTGAGAGAGCTCAGCTGCCACCATGCCAGTGCCATGGTCAGACACACTCTCCTCTGCAGTCATTTCGACCCTTACCTCCAGATTATGCTGCCCGTCTCTTTACACTAGAGCAGCAGGTTGCTTCTATCATTCGTACCCAGCGAGCCATGGAGGAGGACTGGCTCCAGTTACGTCGTTTGCTTTACACTCACTTTTCCCCTCCTCCACCACCATCTGTATAGAGCTCATCAGTGCTGTTTGGGTAGACGAGGGTGAGAAGACGGCGATTGTTGGACTGCACAGCATTTTTGGAGACTACTTTATGATCCTGACTTTTGTTGACATGTATTTGACGTATTTGACACTGACATGATATAGTTTTTTGGACAGGGGTGATGTAGCCCCTAGTTGATTGATGATTGTATGACACAGGGATGTACTGATACACTTACTATGTGGTCTCGATATATGGCAATCGCAGTATTCTCACCATATTTGATTCGCTTGATTTCTTAATTACATTTTTATGATATGGGATGTTGTGTGTTTGGTATTTGTGATGTGCTGATAACATGAGATGTTATGTGCTATTACTATTACTATATACGTACGTTTTACTATGGCCTGACCAACGTAAACCATCTTTTAGAAGATGCCGCCGAGACGCGAGACACACATGCCTACTAATGAGGCAGAACTCCAGCAAATTATCGCTGCTGCCATTGCACAATACGCCGCCTCTCAAGGAGGGACTAGTGGAAGCAACTCTGGCAACACTGGCAACAACAATAATCCACCTCATGGTAATACTAAGTCATTTAGACATACCATGACCTAATTGGATATCTTTAGCAATGATGCTAATGCCAAACGTATGTTATAACGTATGTGCAGGATGCACCTACAAGCAGTTCTTAGACTGCAAGCCCGTAAACTTTGATGGCACAGGAGGTGCTGTCGCCTTTGTTCGTTGGGCTGAGAAAACCGAATCTGTTCTTCGCATGAGCAAGTGCGCGCTGGATCAGCAAGTCACCTATATCTCAGGGCTGTTTCTAGATGGAGCCCTATCCTGGTGGAATCTACAAGTACAGACACTAGGCGAAGCTGCTGCCTACGCGCTGACCTGGACCGAACTGAAGGAACTTATGCGCAAAAAGTACTGTTCCCGCGCAGAAATCCAGAGATTGGAGACCGAGTTTTGGCATTTGAAAATGGACGGTCCAAAGATCGCAGAACACGTTCAAAGGTTCCATGACTTATCGCATGTGGTACCCTACATGGTCACTCCAGAGTTCAAGAGAATTGAACGCTTCATTTGGGGACTAGCTCCTCAAATCATAAGCATGGTAACCTCATCCAAACCTGCGACCATTACTGAGGCGATTGATTTGAGCGTGGCTCTCACAGAGGAGGCCATTCGCCTGAACAAGTTTGATGATGCTGAGCATAAGAAGAAAGAGACTCACGTCGAGTCATCAGGAGGTAGCAAACGGAAGTTCTCAAACTTCAAGCAGGGCGCCAGTGTGGCGGTTAAGAAAGGAGGATCAGCTGGCAGTGGAAAGAAAGGAAAAGGATATCAGGGCACCCAGCCCAAGTGTAATACCTGTCAACGCCATCATACTGGCCATTGTAGTGTGAAAGTATGCGAAGCATGTGGAAAGCCGGGCCACTTGAAGGATTCTTGTTGGGCTAGTGCTGGCCGGGGAGGCCAGGGAGGATTTGGGAATAGGAATAATAATCGTGGTGGTAATCGCTCACAAGGAAACTATGGAGGAAACGGGAATCGAGGCAACTTTGCGAACCAAGCTGGCAATGCAAACCAAAACAACAACCAAGCTGGAAATGGAGGTGGAAACGGGCAAAGACTTGGATGCTATAACTGCGGTGATATCGGGCATTTTAAGAAGAACTGCCCAGAGTTAAACCAAGCCCATGGAAGAGTGTTCCAAATCGAAGCTAGGGAAGCGCGCCAGGACCCCAATGTTGTTACTGGTACGTTCCCTGTAAATCAACGCTATGCATCCGTTTTATTTGATACTGGTGCCGATTATAGCTTCGTGTCGTTAGAATTTAAGAATATGCTTGGGTTAGCCGCTAATAAGTTAGATATTCCGTACTCAATCGAATTGGCCAATGGGAAGTTAGTAGAAGCCAATGAAGTTATCAGAGGTTGTGTGATCGAATTAGGAGAGCGTGAGTTTGCTTTAGATCTACTACCAGTCCAGTTGGGAAGCTTCGACGTGGTGGTAGGAATGGATTGGTTATCAGGCAACAAGGCAGAGATAGTTTGTCATGAAAAGATTGTTCGTATCCCAACCAAAGATGGCGAGACAATTGTGGTTCACGGAGAGAAGCGTGATACGCCGTTAAGAATTATCAGCTGCCTGAAAGCGCGAAAGTGTTTGCAGAAAGGATGTGTTGCCTTCCTGGCACACATTGTGGATAAGAAGGCTGCTGAGCCAAGAATCGAAGACATCCCTGTCGTGAGGAATTATCCAGAAGTCTTCCCAGAGGACTTACCTGGACTGCCACCTCAGAGACAAGTAGAGTTCCGCATTGACTTAGTTCCAGGCGCCGCGCCTGTGGCTAAGGCACCGTATAGACTTGCTCCGTCTGAGATGCAGGAACTGTCGACACAACTTCAAGAGTTGTTAGACAAGGGTTTTATCCGACCAAGCTTCTCGCCTTGGGGAGCTCCGGTCCAGTTTGTCAAAAAGAAGGACGGTAGTTTTCGTATGTGCATCGACTACCGGGAGCTGAACAAGCTGACGATCAAGAATAGATACCCTCTGCCAAGAATCGATGATCTGTTTGATCAACTGCAAGGCTCAAACTTTTATTCAAAGATCGATCTTCGATCTGGATACCATCAGTTAAGGATACAAGAGGAAAGTATCCCAAAGACAGCCTTCAGAACTCGTTATGGACACTACGAGTTCCTTGTTATGCCGTTTGGTTTGACAAACGCGCCTGCAGTCTTTATGGACTTGATGAATAGAGTTTGCAAGCCGTACTTGGACAAGTTCGTGATTGTGTTTATCGACGATATCTTGATCTATTCAAGAACCAAGGCTGAGCACGAACATCATCTAAGAGCTATTTTGGAGTTGCTGAAGAAGGAACAGCTGTATGCCAAATTCTCCAAGTGCGAATTTTGGCTACGTGAAGTCCAATTCCTTGGGCACGTGGTAAATGGAGATGGAATCCACGTGGATCCAACCAAGATCGAGGCGATCAAGGATTGGGAAACGCCAAAGACGCCAACCGAGATTCTACAATTCTTGGGTTTGGCTGGCTACTATCGAAGGTTCATTGAGGATTTCTCAAAAATCGAGCAACCATTGACGCTCCTCACCCAGAAAGATAAGAAGTTTGATTGGGGAATCAAACAGGAAGAAGCATTCCAGATACTGAAGGATAAGCTCTGCAATGCGCCAATCTTAGCACTACCGGAAGGTACAAATGATTTTGTGGTATACTGCGATGCATCGCGTCAAGGATTAGGTTGTGTGTTGATGCAACGCCAAAAGGTTAGTGCTTACGCATCGCGTCAACTGAAAGTGCACGAAAAGAACTATACCACACATGATTTGGAACTTGGCGCAGTGGTTTTTGCTTTAAAGATCTGGAGACACTACCTTTATGGTACGAAGTGTACAATCTTTACAGATCACAAGAGCCTACAGCATATATTCAACCAGAAGGAGTTGAATATGAGGCAAAGACGATGGGTTGAGTTGCTAAACGATTACGACTGCGAGATAAAGTATCATCCAGGGAAGGCGAACGTGGTCGCCGATGCCCTAAGTCGTAAAGAGAGAATCAAGCCCATAAGGGTTAGAGCTTTAGAGATGATTATCCAAACCGATCTTTCCTTGCGCATTCGTGCCACGCAGAGAGAAGCTCTCAAAGAAGGAAACCTTGAAGAAGAATATCTCCGTGGAATGGAGAAGCTACTGGTACCAAACGAGGAAGGAACGTTATGCTTCGAGAAAAGGATTTGGGTTCCTCTGTTTGGTGGTTTAAGGAAAGTTATTTTTGACGAAGCTCACAAATCACGGTACTCTATCCATCCTGGAGCGGATAAGATGTACCAGGATCTCAAAGATTATTATTGGTGGCCTAGGATGAAAGGCGATGTTGCTGTTTACGTGAGCAAATGTTTAACGTGCGCTAAGGTTAAAGCGGAATACCAGAAGCCTTCAGGACTTCTGCAACAACCTGAGATTCCCAAGTGGAAATGGGAACAAATCTCCATGGATTTTATTACAAAGCTGCCAAAAACGCCGAGAGGCCATGACACTATTTGGGTAATAGTGGATCGATTAACAAAGTCCGCACACTTTCTACCTATCAGAGAGGAGGATAACACTAGCAAATTGGCTGAAATTTACATGAGAGAGATCGTCGCGCGCCATGGAATACCTCTCTCAATCATTTCTGATAGAGACGGAAGGTTTGTGTCAAGGATATGGCAATCCTTCCAAGAAGCCTTTGGCTCACAATTGAATCTGAGCACTGCGTTTCATCCGCAAACTGACGGCCAGAGTGAGCGAACGATACAAACATTGGAAGACATGCTGAGAGCGTGTGTTATGGATTTGGGCGGTAGCTGGGATAAACATTTACCTTTGGTCGAATTTTCATACAACAACAGCTACCACACCAGTATTGGTGTCGCGCCATTTGAAGCCCTTTACGGACGCAAGTGCCGATCACCCTTATGTTGGGCTGACGCAGGTGATAGGCAACTTGCTGGTCCCGAAATCGTCCAAGAGACGACAGACAAGATCGCGCAGATTCTTAAACGCATCGAAGCAGCTCGCCACAGACAGAAGGCCTATGCGGATCCAAACCGGAAACATGTGGATTTCCAAGTTGGAGAAATGGTGTTATTGAAAGTCTCACCCTGGAAGGGTGTGGCACGCTTCGGAAAGCGTGGGAAGTTAAATCCGCGCTACATTGGTCCTTTCAGAATTCTGGAAAGAATAGGACTAGTAGCATACAAGTTGGACCTACCTGCTGAACTGAATGGTGTTCACGACACCTTTCACGTATCCAATCTAAAGAAAAGTCCAACTCAAATCACCGTTGCCATTCCCACCGACGAGATTCATGTTGACGACACGCTCCACTTCGTTGAAGAACCTGTTGAGGTCACGGATTGGAAAGTTAACAAGACCCGCCGGAGCAGTGTCAAGCTCGTCAAAGTTCGTTGGAATGCCAGACATGGTCCTGAATACACCTGGGAACGTGAGGACCGGATGAAAGAGAAATACCCCCACCTTTTTCCTAAGAACCCTGCATCTACAAGCAGAACTTAAATTTCGGGACGAAATTTATTTAACGGGGGGAGAATGTGACAACCCTCACCAAACCAGGTATCCGTACGACTTAATTAATGATTAATTACTGCTTAATTACTGTGCTTGTTTGAACTAGCTGATGAACTGCTACTTGAATACTGATACATGTACTTACTTGCATCATACTTGCTTGCTGTCACTACACTATTTACATGTTGAACCCTAGTGACAAACATGATGCACAAAAAGCACAGTAGCACAATACACGGATAACCTATTGAACATGCTGATAAAGCCAGCATCAGGCAAACACTGCCTCTAAGGCCTGTAAGAGCCTGAGATATTTTGCTACACTAGTGGTGAGTGTAGGGATATAAGGGTTGTGGAACTGCGTCCCTAGGAATAAGTCACTATGACTGGATGTGCCTAAAACGTAC
Source organism: Helianthus tuberosus (assembly GCA_030545235.1). Lineage (NCBI taxonomy): Eukaryota > Viridiplantae > Streptophyta > Magnoliopsida > Asterales > Asteraceae > Helianthus > Helianthus tuberosus. The sequence continues at coordinate 15,990,835 of CM060444.1, read as the reverse complement.
TCTAAGTACAAAACTCAGCACTTTACAAAATAATTCAGCTTTTAGCTAACTAATAAAGTGCCAAAACATGAGAAAAATAACACTAGACACTTTCCAAAGTGTCAGGAATGAATAGTGTCACTAAAAAGAGTATTAACGACACTTTAAAGCTTTGTTAACACTTTAACGGATTACTATCCAACCAAACAACCGGACTATACCCGGAACATGAAAATATTGTTATTTTCACTATTTATCTTTTTCTGAGCCAGTTAGGGTCCCCGTATACCCTAACACCCGTCATAGCACACTGCACATTAGTAACCGGGTAAGACACTTAACTTAACTAACTAGTCCCTAATCACCTAGTTGGATTCGAACTAGGTACCCCCCCCCCTAACCGAACTCGGTCACATTGTGACCCCATGGTACATCATTTGATTATTTTAATCTTCCTTGTCTCATATCTAGAAAGCATAAGATCCTTTGGACAATAATCTTTCTAATTATCTATAAGAACAAGCTTAAACCCATTTGATCACTCACATTTCACCACTCAACTTACCAAAACTCTCTCCTCTCTTGCTCTCTACCACTCTCGGCCGAACCCCCCTACAAGCATCCATCCACTTTCGAGTTCCATCTTGCAAGTTCTAATCACATACAAGTGTCGAGGGACGTATACAAGGAGTCTTGGAGCAAGCGGAACGCGAAGGACCTCTCTACTTAGCTTTTATCCACCTCTTTTGCGCGTAGATTCTTCCCTAGCCTCGAGCTAGAGGTATAATGCTTAAAACTCGTATTCGAACTAATCTAAAGTGGTTAAAAGGATTTTTATCGGTTAAAACTCGGAATCTTGCATTTTGAAGCATTAAAGTTTACTAAAAACACTAATAATAGTGGTTAATAGCTCATATGTTGTGTAAATGTTGTAGTATTCGAAATGTATGATTATTTAGGCCCGATCTATGATGTGGTAGCTCGGATCATCGTTTAACCCGGTTTGGTAAGATCATGGATCTTAACATAAGCTTGTTTTAAATGATACAAGGGTTAAAAGGTGAAACTCTACCACACGCGAATCATGAACTTGTGTAAAAGAGTTTTACTTGTGAAATTGTGTTTAAAACTAGCAGATCTACATATCTGCAAGTGGTATTTTCAAAGGACCAAGCGTTAAAGAAATCATGCTTTCTAAAAATGGATCTTACACTAACAAGAATGATTTTTATAAACCATAAGTGTGTAAACACTTGTGAAATGAAAAGATCCGACAAAATAACAGTTTTTGTAAAAGATGACGGAAAGTTGTAATAATAGATTTTCTCTAAAAATGAGGTTTTTACAAGATCAAATTATCTTATGTGAAGATCTACTAAATTTAAGGGGATTTACACCACAGTTTTGGGAAAACTACAAGTTCATGTAATTTTTGGCAAGTTACACATATGTTGATTAGTTATTGTGATGAAAGTTGTTCTGATCAAATAAAGAAAATTGTTGAGTTGATTTGTTAAAGAAAATGATACGCTTGAAAGCGTGGCCACCTCCAGTTACAGAGGAAACTCTGGCGAAATTTTTCTAAAAACCTAACACTTAGAACTATTTACACTACAAGTGTTAGAATTATTTTTGACATGTTTTCGAAACATAAATTTCGCCATGACTTTATTTACTAAATATTCGGAGGTGGGATTTTCACAAAATTTAACGTGATAAATATATATATTTTCACACACTGTTTATGATTATTTTGTGAAAATACATAAATATTATTTTTAGAGTAAAAATAATATTTACGAACGTTAATGAATCCAAAATAATACGAACGCTTTCACCATTAATATATAAGTTACATCGGTAATTATATTACCACTCGATTGTTAAACGTAACTTACGCACTTACGGAAATATTTATGAACGCACATGTATTGAATCCCCCATCCTTGGGAAGGAAAATAATTACCAAGTATTTACAAAATGTAAACACGAAATAGTTGTCTAACTATTTCCCAAAAACATAAACCATGAAGCTAAGGCACGGCCGTCCGTCTAATAGAATTAGTACGTGTAGGTCGTCACACAGCTGCGTGAGCAGGAGATACTTGGTAGAGACGCTTCACTGTGAGTTCATGTCCCCCTTTTCTCTAACTGTTTTCAGTTTTCTTAACTGCGGGGGTGAAATACATGTTACTTTGATTACAAGTACTTTATACATGGTATGGTTAGCGTAAGGAGGTTTACTACTTAGATCATGTGAGTGGGTAGGAGCAATATGAGGCCATTAGTCCTCATGGCAGGACCGAGGGACAGGAGCGATAGATCTATCTGGGTGTAGCGAGCCCAGCCCCAGGCCAAACTAGAAACGGACCTTGGGGTGACTTTGTCCACATACTAATGCCGTGGCGAAATCTGCTAGGTTTGAGTCTCCCTATTTGCACTTCACATATATCAGTGGCCTTGCAAACCATTGGTGATCTCAATTCCCTTATTGCTACATACCAAGACTATTTTTATACTCACAAAGGTTTACTTACTCACTTACACATGAACTCGCTCAACATTATTGTTGATTTTTCAACTTACATGTATTTCAGGAAATTAAAGATCTGGCGCGGTATGTTATGTGTTCCCGCTGCATAAGGGTTCCAAGGTCATCCCAGTTTAGGAAATGTGACTCTTTCCTGGACAAGTCACAAATCTTAAACTGCGTTTATTTCATGTTGATGTTTATGTTTTTCAAGACAATGTTTTATGTTATGAGGTTGTAAGTCCCTAAGACAATGTTATGTTACTCTGGTTTTAAAACTTAATCGAATGGATGATCTTGCATGATTTTATTTCATATAGCTTTGTTATGGTTAAGCTATGGTATTAAGAAGTCACACCAAAATTAACCACGCTTCCGCAAAGCCAGGGTGTGACAATAATCAGATTGCTATTCATCCTGATGATCAACAAAAGACCACATTTACCTGTCCATACGGTACTTTCGCATTTAGGCGAATGCCGTTTGGATTGTGTAATGCCCCGGCCACCTTTCAAAGGTGTATGATGAGTATCTTTTCAGATATGGTCGGGGAGTCTTTGGAGATTTTTATGGATGATTTCTCAATATTTGGCACATCTTTTGAGGCCTGTTTGGAACAATTGTCTCGAGTGCTAAAAAGATGTGTCGAAACAAACCTGGTATTAAGTTGGGAAAAGAGCCATTTTATGGTTCAGGAGGGCATCGTGTTGGGACACGTTGTCTCGAGTAAGGGGATTGAGGTAGACCACGCTAAAATTCAAGTAATTTCAACCTTACCACCACCCACAAGTGTCAAAGGCGTTCGTTCCTTTCTTGGACACGCCGGTTTTTACAGACGGTTCATTAAAAACTTTTCAGTTATCACTAAACCGTTGTGTAATCTTTTGCTAAAAGATGTCCCATTTGTGTTTGATAAACATTGTAAACGATCTTTTGAGACACTAAAACAAAAGTTAGTTGAAGCACCCATCCTACAATCCCCTGATTGGTCACTTCCTTTTGAAATAATGTGCGATGCTAGTGACTATGCAGTAGGTGCAGTGTTGGGACAGAGAGTTGACAAGAAACCAGTGGCAATTTACTATGCGAGCAAGACTCTCGCGGATGCTCAATTGAATTACACAACCACGGAAAAGGAGCTTCTTGCTGTTGTCTATGCTTTAGACAAGTTTAGACCTTATATTTGTGGTAGTAAAGTAATTGTGTTTTCTGATCACTCTGCAATCAGGTATCTTATGGAGAAAAAGGACACAAAGCCAAGGCTTATCAGGTGGATCCTTTTATTGCAAGAATTCGATTTGGAGATACGAGATAAGAAGGGAAGCGAAAACGTGGTGGCTGACCACCTGTCACGAGTGGTGAATGAGATTGAAGGACCTGAACATGATATTCTGGAAACTTTTCCGGATGAGCATTTACTTACTATTGATACTCAACCATGGTTTGCTAACTTTGCTAATTATGCTCATTCAGGTATCATTCCGGACCATTGGTCGAGATCTAGGAAGGCGCACTTTCTTTCACAAGCAAAGCAGTATATATGGGATGAACCAGATTTGTTTAAAGTTGGAGCTGATCAGATCATTCGGAAGTGTGTTGAGGATGAAGAAATTCCATCAGTTTTGTCATTGGTGCATGAGTCCGCATGTGGTGGACATTTCAGTGGGCAGAAAACGGCACGAAAAGTGCTATCATGTGGGCTATATTGGCCTACGGTGTTTAGGGATTCGTTTGAATACGCTAAGAATTGTCTACGGTGTCAACAAATGGGTAGCATTTCGAAACGGGATGAGATGCCCATGCAGCCAATCCTTGTTGTCGATATCTTCGACGTATGGGGAATTGACTTTATGGGCCCATTCCCGAATTCGTTTGGAAATCTCTATATCTTGGTGGCAGTGGATTATGTGTCTAAATGGGTTGAGGCCATTGCCACTAAGACCAATGACCATAAGGTTGTTTGCAAGTTCGTTCAATCGAACATTTTTTCGAGATTTGGTGTCCTTCGTGTGATCATAAGTGATGGGGGGTCTCATTTCAAAAACTTTAACTTTGGCAAACTCCTTAAAAGATATGGTGTTGATCATCGAATTGCTACTCCGTATCATCCTCAAACGAGTGGGCAAGTCGAAGTTTCTAATCGGCAAATTAAAGAAATCTTACAAAAAACTGTGCGAGCCGACCGCAAGGATTGGTCTAATAAACTGGACAATGCTTTGTGGGCGTATCGTACGGCGTACAAAACACCGATTGGAACAACACCGTATCGACTGGTCTATGGAAAAGGATGTCACTTACCGGTAGAAATTGCACATCGTGCATTTTGGGCAGTTAAACAGGTTAACATCGATTATGATACTACAGGTAAGGAGAGACAGTTGCCTTTGGGAGAACTGGAAGAGATAAGGAACGAAGCTTACGACTGTGCTGCTGCATATAAGGATAAGATGAAGAAAGTGCATGACGCGAAGATTAGGCCGAAAGTGTTTGAAGTTGGCCAGCTGGTGTGGTTATACAATTCCAGGTTGAAACTGTTCCCTGGAAAGCTGAAGAGTAAGTGGACAGGACCTTATCGTGTGAGAAAGGTTGGGAAGCATGGTGATGTTGAGATTGAGGACTTTGATGAACATATCCGCCAGATGGTGAACGGCCACAGACTGAAGCCGTACTTCAATGCTCGAGAAATCAACGGTCCTGAGAAAAACGTGGAGGTGCTATACGTGAGCACAGTTCGCGAGTATGTTGAGTAATCGCACAGGTACGATCTGGCTGAAGATCTAAAACTTAGCGCTCTTAGGAGGCAGCCTAAGGTTCATTTGTAAGCATTTCTGCTTTCGTAGTTAGTTAGATTGTTTCCAGTAAGTTTTCGAGTATAACTGTGCCGTTATTCAAGTGTGGGGAAGCTCGGGAGGTTTGGTTAAGCTTTAGTGCAGTTGAGGGCAACGCACATTCGTTTGGGGGGTAGGACAAGATGAGTTTCAAAGTGATTTTATGATCACATAAAAATTTTGGCCGAAAAAAAATCAGTTTTTGGAGCATTTTTGCACGATTTTCGGTTGTGTTCGGTATGTTTTCGGAGTATTGCAGGGATATGAAATGATTCGGAGAAAGTGAACTATGAAAAGAAGAACCTCAGGTATGTTTCGATTGCTAAAGTATCTTAAAAACTCGTTTGGGGAGTGAAGGCGGTAAAAATAAGTAAAAAAAAAAAAAACCAAAAATTTTCTAAGGCATTAGAGCTAAAAACTTAAGTAATCTGCTGGAAAAGTGGTCCATAGGCGTGTCGCGGACGGATCCGTATTCAGTTCCATGTGTCGCCTAGCATGCAGGTCAAAAAGTCAAAATTAAAAAAAACAGCTTAGCGTGTCGCGTGGGGTTCCTTTTGTTCTTCCGCGTATCGCGGCCCAAACCCACTGAATAAAACCTTTCTCAGTTTAGATCTTTAAACCTAAAACTTATTATCCACTCCCTCTTTCCTCTCCGGTGAAACACCCATTATACTCACCTCCGATTCCCCTTCAACCACCTCCGATAACTACACAACTCTCCGGCTGGAGACCACCGATTGTCACCAGTCTTGGCCGGCGACCACCTTCTGACACCACCAGAGCCGACATTGTCCAATCATTCACTGTGGCTACGATTAACCTCCGTTGATTCCGATAAAGTATCATTCATCTCTGATTAACAAATAAAGTGGCATAAATTCTCTGTCATCAGTTCAAGTAAATCAGGTATGAAAGTTTATATTGTTTTAATTGATTTATCGTGATGGTTATGCATATGTGATTGGAAATTTTGAAGATTGTTAAGGAAGCTGACTATTGAGAAATTTGTGTGAGTACAGAGAGGAGTCAGAAATTTCAATTTAGACAGAGTTTTGTTCAGATTAGGATGAGAATTTTTGAGGTATGATTTGATTTTGTTAAAGAGGGGTAGTGAAAGTCGTGGTAAAGTGTTGATTTTTAGTCGAGAGGTGGTTTAAAACAGGCATTTAGGATGCTGTAAGTTGAAATTGTGGTAAAAAGCGAGTCAAAGTTTGTTTGTTTGAATAGGCGTTATTTGAGACGGTTCAAGTTGTGAGTACAGGAAGAGATATAGAATAAGGTGTTTGGTGTTTATTTGAACATGAAACTAACGAGCTTGAGGATGTGTGATGAAGCGTTTAGGTTGCAAGTTAGTGTGAAGTTGAGGAAGCAAGTTAGGATAGGAAATGAGTCGCGGATTAGTGAATATTTGTGATATTGTTTAGGATTGTAGGAAAGGGTATATGAGCGAATAAATGGTACGGTTGCATTCATTGCAAAGGTAAAGGATATCAAAAGGGTTGAAGATGAAGTTGGCGTTACACTTGGTGAATGGTTGTGAGGTGTTAAGATATGCGAGTAGTTAGAGCAATGATGAATGTCGAAGTGGGTAAGTTGAATGAAGAGTTAGGCTGGGTGGTTTAGTCGGGGTACGGTGTGTATATATGTATATTGAAATTAAAAAAAAAAAAAATCTGAAAAATTATAAAAAGTTTTCTGAATAATTAACAGCACTCTTCATAAATAGTTAATTCGAGTCGAATATTAAAATAAGTTTTATAGATTTCGGTCGATTCGTTCGTACTCAATCTCCATTCGAACGAATTGACCGAATTACATGATAGTCCGACTCGTGTCATGATTTCCTCACTGTTGTTTTGTTATTGACTTCGTAACCGCGAATGAAATGCTATACGGTTACGAATGTCACTGGTATTAAACTAACTCAAAATTTTGAATGTTTTCAGGATGTCGGGCGAAGGTACATCAAGTGCAGGAGGAAAACGCAAGCGCAAGTCAACGAAAAAGCAGCAAACGGTTCAATATAGGATGCCCGAGGAGTGTCCGGAACCCAATGCCGTCGCAGTGCCTCTCGATCAGCGGGTGTTGCGCAATCACACACTGTTACAGTTTATGCTGGGCACCGACGAATATGAGAAATGCTAAAAGTTTTTGGAAATGGAATTATTTCCGCACCGGACTGTGAATTGGGGAATGATTGATACAATGAATGAGAGGGCGAGATTGGAAGGGTTGTTAGGACATAGATGGTTAGAGGCGATACGGTGCGCAGAGCCACAGTATGCGGAACTCACTGTTGAGTTTCATTCTACCTTTAAGTATTCGCCTGAGTGGTTCATGCAGCCATATACAGTTCGGTTTATGTTGGGGCGTCGAGCGTTCAGAATGAGTGTCCCACAGTTCGCAGAGGCGATTGGGTTATACACCAAGGCGGAGTCGAGTGTAGTGGGTTTTAGGAGGTCGTTACGGGGAATTACAGTTAAGCAAGCGAATTATTATGTGAGGGAAAAAGAGTTATCTGAGTTCTGGCAGACGATAGCTGATTCAGCATGGTCGACACGCGCGGTGGCATCCTCGATTCGGGATCCGTTTGTCAGATATATTCATAGGATCATCGCATGTACAATCATGGGTAGGAAGGGTGGAGAAGATAAAGTGAGTCAGAATGATTTGTTTTGTTTGTATTGCATTATGAATAGGAAAGAAGTGAATTTGGCAACAGTGATGTTGGCGTCATTCGCACGGGGTCGTCGTAAGGGTGGTCAAGCCAGGTTGCCATTGGGTACTTATGTGACTAGGTTGGCTAGGCATTTGGGTGTCACTGATATATATGAGGAGCGTCTGTTGACTCCTGGTCCAGTTACAGCCGAGTTTGGGATTGAAGAGCTGCGTCGAGCGCAGATGATTTATTTGGACGAGCCGCTTCGTTGGGAGGCGGTAAAGCAGGGATCACAGGTACCTCACAGACAGAGGGTACGTCTGCAGTCAGAGCGTCCTCAGTCCGAGCGTTCTCGTGCGCAGCGTCAGGTACGTGCTCCTGCATCAGCACCACTGACATTGGAGTCGTTGCGGGATATGTTGTTGGTTCAAAATGACGTGTTGAGATATATTATGGAGCGTCAGCACATAGAGGTGCCGGATTGGTTTCTGCCACCACAGCAGGCTGGTGGGGGTGATGAGGTGGCTGGTGAAGTCGAGCAGACGGAGGATGTTAGTGAGGAGTCTGGAGAGGATGACGAGTAGATGGTTCAGCAGTATCAGCGCCGGTGATTTTGGTTATCTTTTGTATTTTTCCCTTTTATTTTGTTTTTAGCTGATGATGGTCTGTACTTAACTTGATATTTGACATATTTGGGAAAAATTGTAAGGGTTAACCGGTTGGGCTGATATATATATATTATGCTATGATTATGTTTGGTGATTTTGCTAGAATTATTAATGGGTCGTATTTGGCTGGGAACTATGGTTGGAGTACTAGTGCGTTTTGGAAGGCATGGAACTAGACAGATGCAGATCGGCAAGGAAATCAGGGGAGTCTGTTCCATTTGTTGTTGTATTTTTATTTCTAGTTTTATTTTTTAGTTGTTTGAGTCGTAGTTTCCTTCTTCATTGAGGACAATGAAGGAAATAAGTGTGGGGAGGGGGAAACTAGTGTCTAGTTTAGGTTGTCGTGTCATAGTTAGTTCAGTCGTTTGAAAAAAAAAATTGAAAAAAAAAAATTTAGAAAATGTCCTGTAAAGGTTTTTGCACAAAAATGGAAAATGATAGGTGTAATTAAATCAGTGGCTTTTCGATTACTATATATATGAGATAATACACAATCGGTCACACGTCTAACTTAGGATATGTGGGTAGGCCCAGCTGGTTGAAAGGTTCCTTAGGTTTGATATAAAATAACTTAAAATAGGAGTCTTGTGGGTTTCCGCCTTAGGAGCTAGGGTGAAACTGAAACTGTGGAAAGTATAAGGGGTACGTCATAAGTAAAAAACTTATAAGTTTCTCCGATTAAACTGGCACACCTGTTTCTTTTTTTGTGAAAACAAATCCGAAACAGTGTGGCGCCCCAAAAAGAAAAAAAATATTCCATCAATTCATCTGAGCACATGTAAAAAGAAAAAAAGAAAACAAAGCCTATGGTTTTGCCGCGGGGATAGCGACTCATGCGGTACATACCCTCTAGGTGGAGTTATGAAAAAAAAAAAACGTGAAGTTTATGGCATTAACCATGGGGATGGTGACTCGTGTGGCGTATGTCCGCTGAACTGATCGTATAAAAAAAAACATGTAAGCTCGCAATATCATCCATCTATCCATCATAAAGTTTAATCGGACTAACATAAGAGTTTTTTATATAAGACGGTAAATTTAATATCTTTTAATCTCATAAGCTTGAAACAGGAATAGGTGGAGTCGTAGTCTTTTGAGTGTGGGATCCGTAGACAACTATATATTACTTGAACTTAATGGATCGAAAATAAGGGCTTTGAAACCGGCGGTTGGGTTTAAGTGGATCGTATATTCACAATCTTAGTTAACGTGTGGTTAGATTTGTGTTAATAAAATAATTGAATATATTGAAAGCCATTTGTTTTAATTGTGATTCCATTGCGAATAATTTTTTCGGGGACGAAAAAAGATAAGTGTGGGGATGTGATGTGCGGGTACAAACACGTCATATTATGTATAGTTTTGTGTCGGTTTTAAGTGTTTGAATGTGTTTATTCATATTGATATTTGTACTTATTGGTTGTCGGGTTTTTCAGGCTTAACGGTGCTTAAATGCAGTATAGTGATCATACAAGCTGGAAAACGGGTGTTACGAGGCAATACGGAGCAAGAAATCAGTTTGGCTGGAAACCATGCTCCCTCACGCCACGCGAGGGAGGCTGTGTAATGTGTCGCGTGGCGTGAAAGACAGAAGTCAACGAAACCGGTCAAATATACTCCCTCGCGCCACGCGAGGGAGGGAATATGTAATGGCGCGTGGCGCGAAGATGTTAAGCGTGGAAACTTTGTTTTTTAACCTATTTTTCACACGGAAAGGGAGAGGATTCACTCAGCAGCCGCCACGAACGAATTGGGAGCACTTTTGGGCGATTTTTCTCACCATACTTCATCTTCCAAGGAAGTCCTTCATGTCCGATCAATTCATAACCAATCTTGAAGCTGGGATGACTACGATGCAAGGCTAAACTTTTTATAACTTCTACTCGGATGAACTTTTACATTGTTTTGCATTAATTCTTGTTTGCGGATTCGTATAACTGATACAGCTTGATCACTCGTGTTGAATTCATGGTAAACGTTTCTTGTGTTTGAATTACTTGTCGTTTATTAAGTGTATTGGCAACTTACTTGCGTTGTTAGCGGGTTAGTAAATTGGTGGGTAGTTGATACAATTTAACGGGTTATTAGGTTGCATAGTGAATCTTAAAAACTATCCTTGATAATTAATCAGATTCATTAATTCCGAGGCCATGTCTATGTGGTGTTTTGAATCGGTAAACAGGTTTTGATGTTAAACGGGTAATTGGGATTTCGGGTAGAGGTTATTCTTTTTCGTATTGATTACAACTTTATTAATTAGCTTTCTAGTTTTTATAATCAAACTCACAAAACCCCTAATCTAGTTAATTTAGTTCTTAGTTAAAAACGCGACACTGACCACAAATTCCCCGTGGATACGATACCCTACTTACGCTATCTACTTAGTTTAATTAGGTTTTTGCATGACCCTTATGACAGTCATCACATCACACTCCCAACATTATGTGCCGCAAGTGCGCCAACTGTAACCGATATGTGCACTTTTCTCAAAACTGCCACAATCCGCCTATAGCAAATCAAAACAAGGTTGTGGTAGCTTAGAAACCTGCCCCCAATCAAGATCAAAACTAAGTCGCTCCTGTGTGAGCGTGTTTTAAATGTGGTGATCTTAACCATTTGGCTAATGTTTGTCCACAACGAAACCAACCTCAACAGCAATCACAACAGCAACAGCAGCAACAGGCACCGCAACCTGCTCGAGGCAGAGCTTTTCTTCTTACCACCGCACAGGCACAAAACGCCAATGGCGTCATTACTGGTACTTTCCTTTTGAACCATGTTTATGCTTCATGTTTATTTGATACTGGCGCCGATAAAAGTTTTGTGTCGTTAGAATTCGAACCTATGCTTAAGTGTAAACGCTCTAAGTTGCCAAGATCTTTCATTGTCGAAGTCGTTGATGGTAAATCCGTCGCTATCGATTCCGTTCTTTCCAAGTGTTCTTTAATTCTTAACGATCATACATTTCGCATCGATTTCATACCTATGAAAATGGGTAGCTTTGACATCATAGTAGGCATGGACTGGCTTAGGCGAGTTCGTGCTGAAGTCGTTTGTTCTGAAAAGTTTATCCGTCTTCCTCTTCCAAATGGTGATTCCTTGCATGTCTACGGCGAGAAACCTTCTCAAGGTCTCAAACTCGTGTCGTGCATCCAAGCGAACAATTGCTTACGCAAGGGTACCTTCTCCTTCCTCGCCCATATTGTGGAAAAGAAGGACAATGGCCCAAGCATAAGCTTTGTTCCTGTCATACGTGATTTCCCTGATGTGTTTCCTGACGATCTTCCTGGTCCACCTCCTGCTCGATCTATTGACTTTCGCATCGATTTAGTGCCTGGCACTACGCCTGTCGCTAAGTCTCCCTATCGTCTAGCACCCTTGGAGATGCAAGAGATCTCGAGCCAACTTTAAGAGCTTCTTGATAAAGGCTTTATACGCCCTAGTACATCTCCTTGGGGCGCTCCTGTTCTGTTCTTCAAGAGGAAAGATGGGTCATTCCGTATGTGCATTGACTATCGCGAGCTCAACAAGCTCAAAGATCGACCTTTTTTCTCGGTATCATCAACTTCGAATTCTCGAAGAAGATATACCTAAAACCGCCTTTCTTACACAATATGGTCACTACGAGTTCGTGGTCATGCCCTTTGGGTTGACCAACGCACCTACCATTTTCATGGATTTTATGAACTGCGTGTGCAAAGCGTATTTGGACCGTTTCATGATCGTCTTCATCGACAATATTCTTATCTATTCGAAGACTCAAGGAGAGCATGAGCGACACATGCGTCTTATCCTTCAACTCCTTCGTACTGAACGTCTATACGCTAAATTCTCCAAGTGTGAATTTTGGTTAAAAGAGGTTCAATTCCTTGGTCATACTGTCAACGAACTTGGTATTCACGTTGACCCCACTAAAATCGAAGCTGTGAAGAATTGGATTGCACCAAAGTCTCTGTCCAAAATTCGTTCGTTTCTTAGTCTTGCTGGTTATTATCGTCGTTTTATCTCCAACTTCTCGAAGATCGCCGTTTCTCTCACCTCTTTGACTCAAAAAGAGAAACCTTTTGTTTGGGGTCCCGAACAAGAGGAATCTTTTCAAACTCTTAAGGACATGCTTTGTAATGCTCCTATCCTCGCGCTTCCTGAAGGTAGCGACGAATTCGTCGTGTATTGCGATGCTTCAAACCTTGGACTTGGTTGTGTCCTTATGAAACGAGACAAGGATATCGCTTACGTGTCGAGGCAACTCAAAATACATGAGAAACTATACTACTCATGACCTTGAACTTGGCGCAGTTGTTTTTGCCTTGAAGATTTGGTGACACTACCTTTATGTACCAAGTGTGTGGTCTTCACCGACCATAAGAGCCTCCAACATATCTTCAATAAAAAAGAACTGAACATGCGTCAACGTCGTTGGGTGGAATTGTTAAACGACAACGACTGCGAAATTCGATACCATCCAGGAAAAGCGAATGTAGTAGCCGATGCGCTTAGTCGTAAAACTCATGTGAAGGTTATTCGTTGTCTCCAACTCGTTAACGATCTTTAAAAGCGCATTCGCGAAGCTCAATTTGCCTCTATTAACGAAGGTAACCTCTTTGTTGAGATACGAGGCGCTGTTGAGCAAGATCTCGTGTCCAAATCCGATGGTATTTTGTACTATTGCAATCGTATCTGGATTCCTAACTGTGAAAACCTTCTAGACTTCCTAGTGAAGGAGGCACGCAAATCAAAGTGTTCCGTTCATCCTAGTGCTGATAAGATGTACCAAGATATGCGTACGTCTTACTGGTGGCCTGGAATGAGGAGGGATATCGCCTCTTACGTTGCGAGATATCTCACTTGTTTGAAGGTTAAAGCTGAACACCAACGTCCCTCTGGCTTGCTCGAACAGTCAGAAATTCCTGTCTGGAAATGGGAGAACATCGCAATGGATTTTATCACTAAGCTCCCTCGTACTTCTTCTGGTCATGATAGTATTTGGGTGATCGTCAATCGATTGACCAAATCAGCTCATTTTCTCCCCATTCGTGAAGATTTCAAAGCCGAGAAATTGGCTAGAATCTACATTGATGAGGTCATCTGTCGTCATGGTATCCCCATTGACATCATCTCTGATCGTGATGCTCGTTTTACGTCTCGTCTTTGGAAAACTTTTCAATCTGCTATGGGTACTATCCTTAACCTTAGCACCGCTTTTCACCCTCAATCTGACGGTCAAACCGAGCGTACTATCCAAACCTTGGAGGATATGCTTCGTTCATGCGTAATCGATTTTGGTGGCAATTGGGATTCGCACTTACCTTTGATCGAATTCTCGTATAATAACAATTATCATGCGAGTATTCAAATGGCACATTTAAAAGCATTGTATGGTCGCAAGTGTCGTTCGCCAATTTGTTGGCACGAGATTGGTGAATCTCAATTCACTGGTCCCGAGCTTATACAAGAAGCAACAGACAAGATTTTACAGGTTCGAGAAAACTTACTGAAAGCCAGGAGCTGACAAAAGAGTTACGCCGACAAGCGTCGCAAACCCTTGGAATTCGAGACAGTTGACTTCGTACTTCTCAAGGTACCCCCTTGGAAGGGTGTGGTTCAATTTTGTTAGAAAGGTAACCTCGCACCTCACTACGTTGGTCCTTTTAAGATCCTCAAAAGGATTGGCAAGGTTGCGTATCGACTATACCTGCCTTAAGAACTCAACAATGTACATCCTGTCTTCCACGTATCCAATTTAAAGAAGTGCCTCGCTGACAAAAGACTTCAAGTTCCACTCGAAGATCTCTAAGTTAACGAAACCTTGCACTTCGTGGAAAAACCCATCAAAATCATGGATCAAGGAGTCAAGATATTGAGGAGCAGTAAAATTCCTATCGTCAAGGTTCGACGGGAAGGAAAGCGTGGTGCTGAATTTACTTGGGAACTCAAAAATGACATGAAGACGAAGTATCCACATCTTTTCGTTACTTCTTCCTAAATTTCAGGATGAAATTCCCTAAAGGAGGGGAGACTGTAACGCCCTGCTCTTTTGTACTTTCCATAATTAGAAAGCCTTGTTCGTATTTCTATTTTTGGAAACCTTGTGTTCTTGTAATTGTTCTTTCGTTGTAATTGTTGTAAAATCCAAGACTTGGATCATAAATAAAACTGGTATTTCTTTAAATTTGTGTTATACATACTTCATACATGCTCGTACATTTGATTTCTTGAAACATTTAATGCATTAGTTCTTGGAAAGTTTGTGTTAATCTTGCAAATACTTAAAACTTATGCATAAAACATCTTTTGAACAAATACGATACTTAAATACGGCATTCATACGCTTAATTATACTTGGTTTATGTTCTTCATACTTATTTTGCCCTTATACTATGCTTATATGACGAAAACAACCCCTAAAACACCTTAAAACCCTAAAATACAAACCTAAGGGACTAAAGAGGTCAAAAACCAAAGCTCATCTGGAGGAGAGTCGCAGGCCATGACCTAGCCCCTTGAAACTTACGCTGGCCATGAGCCAGGTTGATCTGGAACAGCCCCCAACCAGCTCGCTGGTTGGGCGATTTTTGGTGGGTTTTGAGTGGTTTAAGGTGTGTTTCTTGCATTTAAACCTCACCTAATCCAACCACAACCTTCCCCTATAAAACCCAAGTGCTATCCAAGCATTTTTCACTTTGCTAATCACTCACAACCCTCTCAAATCGCAGCTGATTCAAGAAGTTTGAGCAGATTGATACCTTCATACTAAAGTGAGCATAACTCACTCATTTCTTATCTGTTTTACTTGATTCTTTTTCCTACATGCTTGGATTCACCTTAGGATCGTTTCCATGGAAAACCAGGCCCAGGAACGTCACCAAAAGGCTCCAAAGTTGACTGACTTTTCTGTTTTGATTCAATCTTTGCTAAACTTGATTAAACTTGAGTTTAACTCATCTCAAACCTATGCCCTTATACTTATAACCATTTCTATGGTTACTTGGGCTTAAAAACAAGGTTGAGACATGCAAAATCAGAGGTGTAAACCTCACAAACTTTCTGTTTTGTTCAAGGGTTTTACCCAAAAGTGTTGTTCAAGCCTAAGGTTTGATGTTTGTGTGATTTAGGATTAGCTTGGGCTATCCTACTGGAAAATCCACACATTGCTTGATGTTTTCTCATAGATTAGTTGTTCTTATTTACTTCATACTTGTAAGTTCATGACCCTCCTTGAATGTTCATAACATCAAGTGTAGTGGTGAACATCTAGAGGTACCTAAATGAAGACTTTAATCTTCTACCTCATGCTTGACATACATGGTATAGTATAATCTAAATAATACTTATATAACATAATCGACAAACCGAACTCTTGATAATGAACAAGTGTGCATTGTCAAGTTAGTAAGTGTATCATCTAAGCATCATATGTGATAGATGATTATTTTCATATGTTAATTTCATGTTATTTAAATTCCAAATCTATAATCTTCCGTTAACTCCCAAAACTCACACACCTATGTTTTCTTCGTGTAGAAGGACAAGGTGCTCCACCCTAAACAACCAACTTTCTCGTGGATTCAAGTAGGAACAACTTGCAAAACCGTGAGTATACTCGAATCCCCTCTTTACGATTACCACTTTTTGGGGTGTAACATGTTTATTTACAAAACTTACACATGAACTTTATACATAAATGCACGAACATTCCTTTAACATTCTTGCATATGTGATTACTTGATACATTGAACTTGGGTTTATTTCATCTTGTGTTAAACTTATCATTAGCTTCGATCGAGCCTATCCTTGACATATATAGCGCTATAGGATTAATGCACCGCCTGTAGACTTAAGGTTATGTCATGAGCTTATTCCGTTTCATCATTGGTTTGATATGTTAGACACATGCCGATTTTAATTTTTATCTTGTATCATAAGATTGTCATGAGGAATTGTTTAAACTTATCTTTTTATGCTATGTATGTATCAAACTTGTATACTCGCCTTTGCTTTTGCATTGAACTTTATTTTAAACATGTTACAGGTTGAGGATGATGATTGCTATGAAATGAAGTAGCGACGATGCTTATACACATATAGACGTGTTAGGTTTAATATGTTGTATTAAATTTTGTTTTGTTATGATTTTGAACATGTTGTTATTGGAATTTATGTAATGTTTGACAATTTGAAGTTATGAAATGAAATGGGATTTATTTAAATATTGTCACAAATAGTATTATGAAGTCTCTTGCAATCTTTTTCATCCCGCTCCGATGATTTCGCCATTGGTTGGGGTGTGACAACTTGTACCTGGACTCTCAAGACACACACGCGGGGGGGGGGGGGGTACCCCTAAATCTTCCGCGTGTCGCAGGGGAGTACCAAGACATGTGTGGCTCGAGCGCGACGTGTGGCGGGGCTATACGTGCAACAAAGACAGTCTAGGTAGAATAGATCTGCCAACGACACGCAGAGGTGTCCCTGGATCCTGGCACGACACGCGGGGGGGGGGGGGTGTCACACCCCCAAAATCCACCTGCGGAGTATCACCGCTTGGAGGCATGACTGACCAGGATCCAGCCACCAATCATATTGAACAAGCATGTAAGTAATTATAAAGTTCCAACCAATACAATTGGTGTCAAAACAAAATATAGTTTAAGTTGCAAGCGGAAGCATAACGTTTAATTCAAAACAAAATATAAATGTTTAACATGGCACACAACTGTCCATGTCCCACAACGACTCTTCCCCATGCAAGCTCCAGCTAAGTACCTATTGACCTGCAAAGCATGTAGTAACGAGTCAACAATAATGTTGAGCGAGTTCACAGTTGGGTGTTCGTTTTAAGTTATTCCAAAAACAGTTTCCTTTAGCTGGCATCCTGCCGTGGGGGTTACCCTATAGTTGAAAACGTGATTTGTTTAACCCATTTACTCTGGCAATCCAGCCGCGGGGGCTACCCCATGTTTAGTTATCTGGCTTTCCGGCCGTGGGGGCTACCCCATGTATGTACTACTAGACTCGTTACCATATCGACTGCTGACTGTAGTCATGTTTAAGTGCCCTGAACTGTCAATGTCTATCATCATTGACGTGCCCAGATCCATTAGTTCACGCCCGTCCTCTGCGGCACGGTGTGAGGCTTGTCAGACCTAAATAGCACTATCTAACTAATGACCCGCTCGCCATTGGCCCGGTGATTAAGTCGATATAAAATGGAGGGACTTCGTGATAGAGTTTTGGTCTAGTGAAAGTTAACTGTCCATGAGGACGAGGAATTACATTCCTGAACCAGTACTGTCCTACCCAAGAAAGGACGAGGAATCCATGTTCCCTAAACCCATTCCCAACCCCTGGGAATCCCATGCTTTGGAGAAAGTGTGAACTCACCTTAGATTAGCTCGGCAGATAAGTAAAGGTCAATCGAGCTGCTAGAGGTCAACCACGTCCTAACATGGTTACCATACAAGTTAGGTCTAGGTTCAAGTAGTGCACGTATGTTTCACATAAGCTAGCAGATTAAGAACACATACAGATCATGGCAAACACACATCAACACGTTTAATAGTTATAACGTATCTAACTTGTGCGATTAAAAGATTGGGCCCGCACAAGTCTAATGGCCTTGTGCGAGTCATCCGTTGGAACCCAATAATGCCCGACCCAATATCAAGAACCCAAATGAATCTATAAGCATAAACACGACCCAATTAAATAAACAGATAACATGTCTTGTGCGATCCGTTTGAGCTTGTGCGACTGAGTTGTCCTTGTGCGATCCGGATAACTTGTGCGACTGGGTTTTGGGCCATTCGGTCCAATAACATGTCAAGTTCAAACAGTGTGTGTGAGGCCCAAGATCTTGTGCGATCGACACCATCTTGTGCGATCCACCAGATCTTGTGCGATCATGCATAAATAAACAGTACTAGGTGCCTTATGTGTTTGTACTCTGTCTTGTGCGATGCACTTGTGCGATCAGATCAGGTCTTGTGTGACCTGACCTTGTGCGACCGAGATGGGACTTGTGCGATTGGTTTTATTATCCGAATATAATGCTAATCAGTTACATTGTTTCCAAAATTTGATTCAGTTACAATCATTCAAGGGTTTCCAAATTATGAATTCTATCAATTAACAATTTCTAATTATCCAGTTAACATACAATCGATCAAACTAAGCAATTTATCATTAATTCATAAGAACCCTAATCATACTCATAGCATGAACAATAACTTATCAATTCATATTATTTGGTCCGATTACATGAACATACATCCGATTACATACAATCGATCCTAAATCAACATGCAAACAAATCCGAAAGAAAGACAGATAGTCGATTACCATCATCATACACATCCGATTCCCTAGAACATCATCATGTAAAACATACATATATCACAACATCATGCAACCTAATTATTTTCGATTCGAAAAACAGGAACCCTAACCGGATTTGATCAATCATATAGCCATACACAATCATCGATCAACATAAAATCAAATAACAACAAAACAATAAAACACTAACCGGATTAGAGATGAATAAGGGTTAATCTGAATGATAAAACTTCGAGAGAGGGACACTCTTTGTTGCCGTCGAGTTCAAGCAGGAGAGAAAGAGTGCTAGGGTTTGTGTGTGTGGGTGTTTTGCAAATTATGAGGAGTATACCCTATCTCCTATGTGTTATGCGACATAAGGGAGTGGGCCGAACCCTCACTTGGGCTGCCCATTGTTCCGAATACAAGAGTGTAGCCCGAATGGGCTTGTGCGATCGGTTTGTGTTGTGCGTTTGGGCTGTTTATATACATACATTACATTACACAAAGCACATATCAAACATAACATTCATTTAATCAACCAAGTTCATATAATCACATCACGTTCACATACGTTACATCAAAGTACAAAGATAGGTTCCAAAATACGAGATGTCACATTATCCCCAAGTTGAAAGAAATTTCGTCCCGAAATTTGGTACGTACTCACTGAGGAAGCTAGTTAAGTTGCATGGTTTTCCTGGTTTTCCTGGGGTGTCACATCCTCCCCCCGTTGATCTGGAATTTCGTCCCGAAATTCCGTAGCTTCAGCCTCAGTAGTGGTTATATTGTTTGCGAATAGTTGGGGATACTTTTGTTTCATCTGATCTTCGCGTTCCCAGGTGAACTCTGGGCCACGACGGGAGTTCCAACGAACTCGAACAAGAGGTATTCTAGTGCGCTTGAGGACCTTAACATCCTGGTCAGTGATTTCAACTGGTTCCTCGACGAATCGTAACTGCTCGTCGATAGTGAGCTCCTTCAAAGGAACTATGAGGGTCTCATCTGACAGACACTTCTTCAGATTCGACACGTGGAAAATGTTGTGAACTGCACTGAGTTCTGCTGGTAGGTTCAGTTTGTAGGCCACCTTGCCTATTTTCTCAATGATGTCGAATGGTCCAACGTATCGTGGGTTAAGTTTTCCTCGTTTGCCAAAATGAACCTCACCCTTCTAGGGTGAAACTTTGAGTAGCACTCGCTCCCCAACCTGGAGCTCGAGTGGTTTCCTGCCTTTATCGGCGTTGCTTTTCTGACGGTCACGAGCTGCCGCCATTCGTTGTCGTATTTGAGCAATTCGTTCTGTTGTGTCTACCACAAGTTCTGGGCCAGTGATCTGACTATCCCCCACCTCTGCCCAACAAAGAGGTGATCGGCATTTACGCCCGTACAATGCCTCAAACAAAGCAGCTTTAATGCTGGTGTGGTAGCTGTTGTTGTACGAAAATTCCACAAGTGGCAGATGCTTTTCCCAGCCGTTGCCAAAGTCAATTACACACGCCCGAAGCATGTCTTCTAAAGTTTGAATAGTACGCTCAGACTGCCCATCCGTCTGAGGGTGATACGCTGTGCTCATGTCTAATTGTGAGCCAAAGGATTTGTGCATCGCTTGCCACAGTTCTGAAGTAAAACATGCATCACGATCTGTAGGACCGGTTTGACTCCGTTTCGATTGCTAACCGACTCGTACGACGTGCGGAAACCGTGCACGAGTGAGACCGAACACACGAACAGTAAAATAAACTGTGATTCTTTGATAGATTTGATAGCGTACAAGAACCTGAATCACGTGGACAAGCTTTCTCTCTCTAGAATCTCTCTCTAGATCTCTAGCTCTCCAAATGCTCTAAATGGCAAAAGTCCTAATTCTTAAGTCTAATGCTCTATTTATAGGCACAAGGTTATAAGGAGGTTTTCCTTATTTACAATAACGCCACCTTGCCCTTTTTACTAACTATTACATCATAAAGTCTAGTATTTTTCATTTTCTGCTACGGTTCTGATTGACGGAGGCGATAGACACATATTGCACTAACAGACTCCCCCTTGGATATTGCCGCAGTCAATCTCGTAGCGTTTTATCTTTTCTTTCTCCGAGTCTTCTTGAAAATGTGATATTATCTGCAACCACAGACTCCCTCTTACTCGAACAGAATCCCCGTGGATCTGTCTTCAGGTTTCCGTTGCTCTCTCTCTCTCGATAGACTCTTCCTTCAGGCTCCCCCTTTCGTCAAGCTTCCGTGCTTTTAGGAATCGACACCTAGCTTTCCATCTACAAGCTCCTACTAACTTTCAGCTTGTCTTTAGACTCCCCCTTAGACTCAGCTCTCGGGATCGTAGTCTGGACTTTTCCTGCAATCACTCATACAATTATAAGTAACAACATTTTAATCTTTCAAATATTGTAAACTAACAATCCAATCTCCTCAAAATCACTTCTCATAAATTTGCAGTTTCATCGAATCGTATCGGAAACTAGCTCTATAACAATATAAGCATCCAAATCCCCCACAGTTAATCATCCAAGTCCAAATTAATGACCTTGGAGATATCACAAACTGTTTTTGAATTTTTGATTTAAAAAAACTTCAATTTTCAAATTAATGAACTTGTTTTATTTTCAGAAACACGATCAGCTTACTTAGATTTTGAAACTCAGCACTCAGACATCAGTTGTCGAAAATAAAGCAGAAATCAAAATCTTTTTGGATTTTCTGAAATATAAAGCAGTAAAGAAATATGTACAAACATATTTACAGACAATATTTTTGTTTGAGTATGCGTCAGAGGATCATATCAGTTTTTGACAAGTCACAAGTACCGTTGAGCTTAATTTCACCTTAAGAATTAAACAATTCACTTAGATTGTCGATATACTGATCCACTTAAATTTTCATACAAATTTCAACTGATTCAGGATACGAATTAAATGTATTAAGAACTTAAACTCATTCATGTGTCCCACCTCTTGAATATACTCCCGTATCCAGATCCCAATATTCAGTCTTACAGGCAATTATAACACAAATGATATCTGTAAGGGGTTAATAAATTATGAAGAATCATGAGAGCTCAGGTCAGAACCATCGTTCAGCAGAGAGATCATGACACAACTTGTGGGTGTGTCCCCTTTAGAGGATCTTTTTTACAACAGCATTGCTAAGTAATTTTATTGTCTTATCATATATGCTGAGGGTGATGCTGTGTTTCAAGCATATGCGGAAAGTATTATTCGAGGACTAGGTCAGAACTACCGTTCAGCAGAAGTCCCGGAATAATACCCCAGACATCATTGAGTATAAAAACCTGTATATCAGAATACGAAACCTTTCAAACGAGATTTCAGGGGTTACCTATATATCCAAGTAGTGTTCCCCACGAAATAAGCAAGTGTTTGAATTTAGGTTTATATCCCGAAAAAGTTTACTAAGTGTATAAAAACCTACCGACACATCCACGGTGAGATCATTTAACACATTTTGACTTTCCATTTCTTTAGCATACTGTAACTGTCTACTGATGTACTATCATTTCCTCTTTTTTACGCAAAACTCAAAATTTTTAATTTTATCATGTTTTTGTCATTTTCAAATTTTCAAATGTTTTTGGATTTTCTAACAATATTTCTCCCCCTAAAATGCAAAACCATTTAAAGAAAATTTGACAACCAACACTGATAGCTTTGTCTCGCCATCTATTTTCTGCATCTCATGCTCTGTTTTGCAGAAAATATAACACACCCCCATGATTTACAACCCATTGATCTTAACAGTTTGAAAACCGTTTTTCAATCTGATGAAAGTAATCATGTTTGTTCAGCCGTGAGGGTTTCGGCGTATTCAATCAACATACATTCAAACAAAATTAAAAACAACATATTTTTGGTTTTTCAAATTTTAACAAACTAAAAACATATTTTTGGTTTTTAATTTTTCAAATTTTTAGGATTTTGAAAATATTGTTTATTTATGTACAGAAAACACTCAAACTAAACTCCCTGTTCAACCAAACCAGGGTCCTGCAACCTCTTCCTGTGCCAGGCTGCTCCAACTATCATTCTCACAATCTTCAGCGTCGTGAGCACCTGCACATCCAAACTTTATCAATCATTTGAACAATTTAGCCCAGGTCTGTTGGACCTGAGGCATTTCAACACAATAATGTTCATTTAATTTTGGAAACTCTTTGTCATTTAAAACGTTTTCAATTTTGACTTCAACTTTCTCATCTTTTACCGACGTCACTTGTTTCTTAATACTCCACATTTGACCTTCCGGAGTACCTCTTTTGTAAAAATTTGTCTCTTTTTGAACTTTTTGATTTTGATTAACATTTTTAGGTTTCCAAAACTCTTGAGGTTTTGTCATATCAACAGATGTTCTCCAACTCTGTGTTGTTCTTAATCTGGGTGTGTGAGAATTCCAGGTCTGTCTTGAATCAAACCTGTTCGGGTTTGATTTCCAATTTTGATTTGAAGCAAACTTGTTTGTATTATACCTCCAAGTTTGTTTCGAATCAAATCTGGTTGACCTCTGTTTCACATTCTTAGATTGCTGTTTTTCAACATCAACAGGCTTTGGATTTGGACACTTTCGAGCAACATGTCCAATTTGATCACATTTAAAACACAATTTCTTTGAAACATCATTGGCCTGTTGTTGTTTCTTTTTCATAGCATCAAACTCTTCATTAGACTGTTGTCCAAATTTGAGTTTTTCCTCTTCTTTCAAGCTTTTCCCTTGAACAAAACTCATCTTTTGTTGCAAATTTGGTTTTTTACTTTGATTCCAATTCCGTTTCTTTTTATAACCCAAACCAGCCTTCATGTTTTTCTTCTTAAAACCTGGTTTGTTATAAAACGATTTATGACCTTTACCAGCAAACTTTGGAATCTCAGACTTCTCAATCTCAACCATTTTAAAAACTTGATCGACCTTCTCTGAAATCACATTCTGAATCGGGAATACAATATCTAAGAATAATTTGTCCGATCCAATCATGGTATAAACCAATCCTTTTGAATCATCATTCAAATTTTTCTCGGATTTTGTGTTTTTCAGATAACCATCATAAAGATTTCCTTCATCTTCATCCTGTAATTCAGACTTACCTTTTGTAGACTCATCTTTCAAAACGCTTTCAACAACCTTACTTACCACCTCTGAATCATTAGCATCATCAGATTTGGAGTAAGTCACATCGATACTTTCAGGTAACTGGTTAGCTATGTTCAAACCCTTTGCCACCTTTTCCTCATCATAAAAAGTATAATTGTTTCTCAATGGTGGTGGTACCTGATGAAATTCTGAACCAATACCCTTTTTGCAATTTTCAGTATCTTTGTCATCTGGTGTGATGTTGAAAATGCGTTCGAGAATGTACGAAGAGTTATGATAACTTTGAAGTTTGGTAACAACCTTTTCTTTTTCAGCCAAGACTTGTTTAAGATTTGCAATTTCATCAACACATTTGTTCAATTCAATTTGCTTTTCTTTAAACTTTCTTTCATACATTTCTTTAGTGACTAAAGTTTCTGACAATCTTTGATCAAAACTTTTGACTTGGCTCTTCAAAGTATCATAAGCTTCTTGTACTCTCTGACTCGACCACTTTAAAGAATCATATTGTTTTTGTAAATCTTGAAATTTAGATTCTTTTTCAACACAATCGACACATTTTGCTGAACACAGTTGTCTATACACATCATTATCTTTTTCAAGATCTTGACACTTCTGTGTTAGCTTTTCGACTTTTAATTTCAACATTTCTTCTGTTTCAACCATTTCTTTACATTTTATTTTGAAAACATTTTCAAATTTGGTTGCTTCAATTTCTTTAACTTTTATGATGTCATCTTTTTTAGTACAGGCTTTGCACATTTCTATGCAATTCCTGCACTTGTTTTTATTTTCATCAACCAATTCAACATTCGGTAAATCAGAAGATTTTCTAACCTCAGTAGCATTCAGCACCAGTTCTTCTGTCTTAGCTTTCTGATCTTGCTCTTTGTTCTCCACTTTTTCTTCTTTCTGAGCTTCTTCATTCTTCTGTTCTTCTTCAGCTTTCTGTTCCTCTTCAGCAGCAGTCTTCGCAACAGCCTTTACTTCTTCAATCATCTTCTTCAATTCTTCTTCTTTTCTCTTCTTCATCTCTACCACCTTCGGTAGACTTGCTTCACAAACCTCTCTTATCTTCTTCTCCAAATCAGGCAGATATGCTTTATCAGATAACCTTCGTGTGTTGAAAGTAGCCTGCCTTGGAACCAAATTTATTACAGCTTCAAAATCCACTTTTGATGGATCAACAACTGGATTACCCCGTGGATCCATGTAACATTCCAACTCTTCATTCCATCGTTTTGCTCTCTGGGCTTCTTTGAATGGTTCATTTAATTTTCCAATTTCCCATCTTGCATAGTCTGCTTTCCAATATCTATCAGGATCAGCATTCACCACAAATGCATATCCAACTGCATCTTCTTCAGGGCAAACTTGACACCAGTCGTAACCTTCATCGTCATATATAACTGCAAGAGCCCTTGATCTTTCTTCTGGTTGCTTTAATCTTGGTGGCTCAGACTTGTTTTGATGGTAAATCGCTTTCTTGTAATAATCTTCGTTGAATGGATTTTCAGAATCATGATCAGCATACGCATTTCTGCACTCGCGTTTGAAGTGACCTCTTTGTTTGCATTTGAAACATGTCACCTTAGATTTATCAAATCCCAGTTTGGTAGATGGTCCACCAATTGACTTTCTCCCCGTTATCTCCATGAACCGCTGTGCCCGACGAACTGCACTGGCCATGCACCATCTTATATCCATCAGTTCCATCTCCTCGGGGTCTAATTGATCATAATCTTCTTTCGTCAAGTTGGTGTTGCCAATCTTCCCTGCAACGAGGCTTTCATACGATTCAAGTACAGATGCCAAGAAAACCATCTGCTGTTTTGCCGACTCTTCGCTGAAATTCTGCCCATTCTTCAGATCCACTGCGATATTACACTGAAACAAATTCTTTGAAGCTGATTGGTTTGAAGTGTCTGAAGAAGATCCACTGTGAAAACCACTGTGAAGACTTTCATTATTCACTGAACTTGAACCTTCTGCAGAAAATGCTGTTCTTGGAGACCCAGCCTGCGGTACATTTCCTCTGTAGTAAAGCTCTACATTCTGCTGATAAGCTGGATTGTTGACTTTAGTTCTCTTTATCTCCAACTCATGACTTTCAAGTCTTTCGATCAGCAAATCCACTTTTAAATCTTCAGGCTTGATTGTGTTCTTCAACATTAAAGCAAAGTATTGCCACTCTTGATCATTTGGCAATGAATCAAACAATTTATCCACCAAATCCTCTTCAGAATATGTGATTTCATGTCTGGCTAACTCCATTTTTAGATGTCCGAATCTCTCGATCATTTTACAAACATATTCATTTTTCATACAACTGAAAAGATCAAACTCTTTACGCAACAATTTCTTTTTGTTTTTGACAATTTCATTACTTCCTACACACTTTTTCCCTAACGCTTCCCACAAACTTTTTGAAGTTTTCTCTTGTTCAAGTAACGAAATAATATCCTCTCTCACTTACTGTTTGATTAATGTGATCATTTTAGATTCAGCCACAACATTTTTTATATCTATGTCTGAGAAATCCTTCGCATCTATTAACTCTCCTCCCTCTTTTACTGGTTTAGTGTATCCATCTGTCATTTTTATCCAACTTTCAGGAGCAAAAGCTTTTACCCAACCCTCAAATCTGTTTTTCCACCAGTGATAGTCTTCAACTTTCATTAACTTTGGTGGCTTCTGTTGGCTTCCGTACATGTTCTCAAACTTCAAATTCTCTGAAATCTCTCTTGAATATTCTTTCATCTCAGATCTTCTATCTGACGATTCGGAAGTGAACGCGTTGTAGAAAGTATTGTAGAATTCTTCACCGTTGTTTGACATCTTCAATTACCTGAATAAACAAACAAACAAAATCAGTTCAAACACTATCAAACAACTGAATTAAAATAATACTCGAACTGGTGAATTTTCTGTGCGGACTGAAGGTTGACAAACTGTGCGGACTGCTATGACCCGGATCAAAATCCAATGACCTTTTCCAATGACCTTACTAAACCACACGACCTTGAACAAGTTTGAATTCAAATGAACTGAACCACCTCTTGTGAACTGATATATTGGTAATTGATAAAGCCAAGTCTAAATCACATGTAAATCTCATAAACACACATGAATCGAGATATCATCACATGGGCTGCACATAACAAATTCCAATTTGCCCTTCCTTTAATTCTGCCGACAACTAGAATACCATTTAATTTCTGATTGGACCAATATCTTTTTCAACAAATAAATCTTGTTCTCACATGAATGAATAGACAGACTTTAACACAAACACATGTATTGGTCGGTTGTGATGTCACATTATCCACAAATTAAATCTTCACTGATAGGACCAACACTTCCACTAAACCATGTGACTGACAAATTACAAATTCCAAACAAATTGTTTGTTTTTTTTTAAAAAAATCCGATAACCACTTAAATGATTTTACAATTTCGATGTGTGTGACCAACAATCAACGCAATCTTATTGAACCGAAGAACCGAAACCACAGTGATGACTGATAAGCAGACCTAATGAGCGGATCTAATGAGCGAACCACTGATCTGACTAAATAAGCGAACCACAGAACAATGAGCGAACCACCACAGAACTTTGGAGCGAACCAGAATGTTGCACTAAGAGCGAACCAGGCAGCTCACTTTCGAGCGAACCACAAATGATCTTTGGAGCGGACCAGAAATATGTCTTGTTCAAGTGAACCGGACGAGCGAACCAGCAACCAAAACTGCCATTTTGAGCGGACCAGAACTAAAAACAGGAGCGAACCAGCATTACTTGTACGTTGGAGCGGACCAGAAACGCGAACCTGAAATTTTGACAGCGAAATCGAACTGAAAATCTTAGATTTCTCCTAAACGGTTAGGAATTTGGATCTGAAACTTGGTAGGGTTATAGATCAGGTATATACGCACAACATATCAAAAAATCAGACGATTTGGACCATAAAAACCCGTTCAATTTGACGAATTTCAGTAAAAACGTGATAAAAGTGAAAAAAATGAAGAAATAGATGAAATCCGGATCTGAAATCGATGAAATCACGAGCGGAAATGTGTGTTGGATCAGTGCAATCGAGCTCCTAGCTCTGATACCACTTGTAGGACCGGTTTGACTCCGTTTCGATTGCTAACCGACTCGTACGACGTGCGGAAACCGTGCACGAGTGAGACCTAACACACGAACAGTAAAATAAACTGTGATTCTTTGATAGATTTGATAGCGTACAAGAACCTGAATCACGTGGACAAGCTTTCTCTCTCTAGAATCTCTCTCTAGATCTCTAGCTCTCCAAATGCTCTAAATGGCAAAAGTCCTAATTCTTAAGTCTAATGCTCTATTTATAGGCACAAGGTTATAAGGAGGTTTTCCTTATTTACAATAACGCCACCTTGCCCTTTTTACTAACTATTACATCATAAAGTCTAGTATTTTTCATTTTCTGCTACGGTTCTGATTGACGGAGGCGATAGACACATATTGCACTAACACGATCCGAGATAATAGAGTTGGCACCCCGTGCCTCAAGACAACTTCCTTAAGGTATATGTCTGCTAAAGTGGAGAACTTATCCGTTTCCTTGATATCCAAAAAGTGTGCAGACTTTGTGAGTCGATCCACGATCACCCAAATAGTATCGTTACCACGTTGAGATCTAGGCAGGCCAGTTACAAAATCCATGTAGATTTGTTTCCATTTCCATTGTGGTATCTCAGGTTGTTGGAGTAGGCCTAAAGGTTTTTGGTATTCGACTTTGACTCTCGCACAAGTCAAACACTTGCTGACGTAAGTTGCAATGTGGGCCTTCATGCTAGGCCACCAGTATGTGGTTCTGAGGTCGTGGTACATCTAATCCGAACCAGGATGTACTGAGTAGCGAGACTTGTGTGCCTCATCCATCACAAGCTCTCGTAGGTTGCCGTAGAGTGGGACCCAAATGCGTCCTGTTACATAGTAAGCACCGTCTTCCTTTTGTTCTAATCGTTGCCTTGAGCCGCGTAGGGCTTCAGCCCTGATGTTTTCTGGTTTCAATGCTTCCACCTGAGCATCTCGTATCTGTGCAGGAAGGGTAGATTGGATAGTGAGTTGTAAAGCTCGTACGCGCTTAGGCGTAGTGTCCTTTCGACTAAGGGCGTCAGCCACAACATTGGCTTTGCCTGGGTGGTACCTGATCGAGCATTCGTAGTCATTCAGTAGCTCGACCCATCGCCGTTGTCGCATATTTAGTTCCTTCTGTTTGAATATATGCTCGACACTCCTGTGATCGGTGTAGATGGCGCACTTGGTACCGTACAGGTAGTGTCTCCATAACTTAAGTGCAAAAACAACAGCTCCCAACTCTAAATCGTGCGTTGTGTAGTTCCTTTCATGAACTTTAAGTTGGCGTGAGGCGTAGGCTATAACTTTATCCCGTTGCATCAATACACAACCAAGACCCTGAATTGATGCGTCGCAGTAAACCAACAAGTCGTCTGTGCCCTCTGGCAATGAAAGGATAGGTGCACTGCAAAGTCTATCCTTTAAGTGCTAAAATGCTAATTCCTGTGTATTTCCCCATCGATAAACAACTCCTTTCTGCGTTAGTGAGGTGAGAGGCTGTGCAATCTTGGAAAAATCCTTAATGAACCTCCTGTAGTAACCTGCCAAGCCCAAGAATTGGCGGATTTCCGTTGGTGTACAAGGTGCAGGCCAGTTCTTAATCGAGACTACTTTGGATGGATCAACGTGAATCCCATCCTTGTTTACCACATGGCCTAGGAAATGGACTTCACGAAGCCAGAAGTCGCATTTTGAAAACTTGGCGTACAGTTGTTCTGCTCGAAGGAGTTCTAAAATGAGTCGTAGATGCTGCTCGTGTTCCTCCTGACTCTTCGAATAGATCAGGATGTCGTCGATGAAAACTATAACGAACTTGTCCAGGTAAGGCTTGCACACTCGATTCATCAAGTCCATGAAGACCGCAGGTGCGTTTGTCAGCCCAAAAGGCATGACCAAAAACTCGTAGTGTCCATAACGAGTTCTAAAGGCTGTTTTGGAGACGTCCTCTTCCCGGACTCTCAGCTGGTGATATCCTAATCTCAAATCAATCTTCGAGTAAAAGCTCGACCCTTGCAGCTGGTCTAATAGGTCGTCAATGCGTGGAAGAGGATAACGATTCTTCACGGTCACCTTGTTGAGTTCACGGTAGTCGATGCACATTCTGAAGGTACCGTCTTTCTTCTTCACAAATAGCACTGGAGCTCCCCATGGCGAAGAGCTAGGACGAATAAAACCCTTATCCAAGAGTTCTTGTAGTTGCGTAGAGAGTTCTTCCAACTCTGATGGAGCTAAGCGATAAGGTGCACAAGCGATAGGTGCTGCTCCAGGGGCTAGCTCGATGTAAAACTCGACCTGACGATGAGGCGGAAGGCCAGGTAATTCCTCAGGGAATACCTCAGGAAAGTCACGTACAATCGGAAAATCTTCAATCTTCTTCTCTTTCTTCGAGGTGTCAGTAACGAGAGCCAAAATGGCAGTATGGCCCTTTCGTAAGCACTTCTGAGCCTTAAGGAAGGAGATGATGCTCACAACAGCACCACTCTTGTCGCCACGAATCATGAGAGGTTCATCACTTGAACGAGGAATGCGGACAATCTTTTCGTTGCAAAGAATCTCTGATTTATGTTGGGATAACCAGTCCATCCCAATGACAACGTCGAAACTACCCAGAGTGATAGGAAGGAGGTCGATGGAGAAGGTGTGACCAGCAAGGACAATGTTACAACCCTTGACTACGTGTGTGACCTCTAAGTTTTTACCATTAGCTAGCTCTACCGTGCGCTTGGTGTTCAAAAGTGTTGGGGTACGCTTAAGCATCTGACTAACTTTTAGGGACACGTAGCTAGTATTGGCACCCGAATCAAATAAAACTGTAACGTAAAAGTCATCGAGAAGGAACTTACCCGTCACCACGTTGGGATCATTCCTTGCTTCACCTTGGCCAATAACGAATACCCGACCCCTTGCACCATTACCGTTATTGCCCCCGTTGTTTCCATTCCCCTGGTTGTTGTTATTGTTATTGTTGTTCTGGTTTCTGTTCAGTTGGGGACAATCTCTCTTGAAGTGGCCTTCAGCTCCACACTGAAAGCACCCTTTGTTGTTACCTTGCTGCTGCGGCTGCTGCTGGCGTTGATTCTGTTGGGCCTGTTGTTGCTGATGATTTTCGTTTGCGGGGTATAAACTTCTGCAATCCTTTGCCGCGTGGCCTGGCTTGTTGCACCGATGATAGTTACCCCTGGTGCATGGCCCGCTGTGGTGTAGGTTGCAGCGATTGCATTTGGGGTGATTTCCCTTATACCCACCATGACTTTGACCACCAGATGTTTGCTGACTAGTGCTCTTGTAGTCGTCAGTCCTTCTCTGCTGAGACTGAGATTGAACAGAAGTCGAACCCTTGCTTGAAGCTCCATCCCATTTTCGTTTGTTGTCACTAGGAGCATCCGAAGTAGCTGTAGCACTTATACGCTTTGGTAACATGTTCTGCTCCACCGCCTGATCAGTGAGACGATGAGCCAATTGTACAACTTGCTGGATGGTGGCGAGGTTTGCTAAAGTTACATGACTTTGGATCTCTGGCACTAAGCCCTTAAGGTATAGTTCAATGCGTTTGATGGGAGGATCCACCATAGTAGGACACAAAATAGCAAACTCATTCGATCTTTTCGTGTACGCTTCAATTTCCGACCCCGTCATCTTGAGGTTGAAGAACTCGACTTCCAGTTTGTGAATCTCATCACGATTTCAATACTCCTCTTTGATCATTTCATGAAAGTTGTTCCATGGGGTGGCATTAGCAGCAACCAACCCCAGCATTTGAACCTGAGCGTTCCACCACGTGAGCTCTAAACCCTCGAGAGTACCGGTAGCATACTTCACCCTGCGAGCCTCAGGGCATTCACACATTTCAAAGGCTGACTCGAGCTTCTCAAACCAGTGGAGGAGACCTACAGCTCCTTCAGTGCCGCTAAAAGTAGTGGGTCGGCAGTCCATAAAAGTTTTGAAAGTGCACACAGGAGGTTGTGCAGGTTAACCTGTCGTGGGTGTAAGAAAGGACAAAGTTTAACACAAGTGTTGGTTTACGAGAGTGAGTTTGGACTGCAGGGTATACCTCCTTCTTGTGCAGCTGCAAGTGCCGCAGCAACTTGTTGGTTAATCAGAGCCGTCAACTGGGCTTGGGTCATGTTAACGCGTCCACTCATGATCTTCATACCAAAGGAAAACATGAGTGAGAGAGGTTCGTGAAAGTGCGATGACAGAAGAGAGTAAGCACACATGTGTTTTCAAACTATAGTTGCTATGTTTATCTAGGCATATCATAATCAAAGTTCTATGTAATCTAGCAAGTAGGCAATACGACATAAACCATATCACCTAGAATGTCGAGCCTTGCACGTGGAGTGAAGCATCGTTGTGGATCGTAGAGCACTGTACAGGTTATAGTCTGGTTTTAACAAAAACGTTTTTCCCTTATTAAAACCAAGTTCACTATAACCAATGGCTCTGATACCAATCTGTCACACCCCCAAAATCCACCTGCGGAGTATCACCGCTTGGAGGCATGACTAACCAGGATCCAGGCACCAATCATATTGAACAAGCATGTAAGTAATTATAAAGTTCCAACCAATACAATTGGTGTCCAAACAAAATATAGTTTAAGTTGCAAGCGGAAGCATAACATTTAATTCAAAACAAAATATAAATGTTTCAATGTTTAACATGGCACACAACTGTCCATGTCCCACAACGACTCTTCCCCATGCAAGCTCCAGCTAAGTACCTATTGACCTGCAAAGCATGTAGTAACGAGTCAACAATAATGTTGAGCGAGTTCACAGTTGGGTGTTCGTTTTAAGTTGTTCCAAAAACAGTTTCCTTTAGCTGGCATCCTGCCGTGGGGGTTACCCCAGAGTTGAAAACGTGATTTGTTTAACCCATTTACTCTGGCAATCCAGCCGTGGGGGCTACCCCATGTTTAGTTATCTGGCTTTCCGGCCGTGGGGGCTACCCCATGTATGTACTACTAGACTCGTTACCATATCGACTGCTGACTGTAGTCATGTTTAAGTGCCCTGAACTGTCAATGTCTATCATCATTGACGTGCCCAGATCCATTAGTTCACGCCCGTCCTCTGCGGCACGGTGTGAGGCTTGTCAGACCTAAATAGCGCTATCTAACTAATGACCCGCTCGCCATTGGCCCGGCGATTAAGTCGATATAAAAAGGAGGGACTTCGTGATAGAGTTTTGGTCTAGTGAAAGTTAACTGTCCATGAGGACGAGGAATTACATTCCTGAACCAATACTGTCCTACCCAAGAAAGGACGAGGAATCCATGTTCTTTAAACCCATTCCCAGCCCCTGGGAATCCCATGCTTTGGAGAAAGTGTGAACTCACCTTAGATTAGCTCGGCAGATAAGTAAAGGTCAATCGAGCTGCTAGAGGTCAACCACGTCCTAACATGGTTACCATACAAGTCAGGTCTAGGTTCAAGTAGTGCACGTATGTTTCAAATAAGCTAGCAGATTAAGAACACATACAGATCATGGCAAACACACATCAACACGTTTAATAGTTATAACGTATCCAACTTGTGCGATTAAAAGATTGGGCTCGCACAAGTCTAATGGCCTTGTGCGAGTCATCCGTTGGAGCCCAATAATGCCCGGCCCAATATCAAGAACCCAAATGAATCTATAAGCATAAACACGGCCCAATTAAATAAACAGATAACATGTCTTGTGCGATCCGTTTGAGCTTGTGCGACTGAGTTGTCCTTGTGCGATCCGGATAACTTGTGCGACTGGGTTTTAGGCCATTCGGTCCAATAACATGTCAAGTTCAAACAGTGTGTGTGAGGCGCAAGATCTTGTGCGATCAACACCATCTTGTGCGATCCACCAGATCTTGTGCGATCATGCATAAATAAACAGTACTAGGTGCCTTATGTGTTTGTACCCTGTCTTGTGCGATGCACTTGTGCGATCAGATCAGGTCTTGTGTGACCTGACCTTATGCGACCGAGAGGGGACTTGTGCGATTGGTTTTATTATCCGAATATAATGCTAATCAGTTACATTGTTTCCAAAATTTGATTCAGTTACAATCTTTCAAGGGTTTCCAAATTATGAATTCTATCAATTACCAATTTCTAATTATCCAGTTAACATACAATCGATCAAACTAAACAATTTATCATTAATTCATAAGAACCCTAATCACACTCATAGCATGAACAATAACTTATCAATTCATATTATTTGGTCCGATTACATGAACATACATCCGATTACATACATTCGATCCTAAATCAACGTGCAAACAAATCCGAAAGCAAGACATGATAGTCGATTACCATCATCATACACATCCGCTTCCCTAGAACATCATCATGTAAAACATACATATATCACAACATCATGCAACCTAATTATTTTCGATTCTACAAACAGGAACCCTAACCGGATTTGATCAATCATATAGCCATACACAATCATCGATCAACATAAAATCAAATAACAACAAAACATTAAAACACTAACCGGATTAGAGATGAATAAGGGTTAATCCGAATGATAAAACTTCGAGAGAGGGACACTCTTTGTTGCCGTCGAGTTCAAGCAGGAGAGAAAGAGTGCTAGGGTTTGTGTGTGTGGGTTTTTGCAAATTATGAGGAGTATACCCTATCTCCTATGTGTTATGCGACATAAGGGAGTGGGCCGAACCCTCACTTGGGCTGCCCATTGTTCCGAATACAAGAGTGTAGCCCGAATGGGCTTGTGCGATCGGTTCATGTTGTGCGTTTGGGGTGTTTATATACATACATTACATTACACAAAGCACATATTAAACATAACATTCATTTAATCAACCAAGTTCATATAATCACATCACGTTCACATACGTTACATCAAAGTACAAAGATAGGTTCTGAAATACGAGTTGTCACAGGGGGGGTGCCGGGGTGGACCTATAAATACAGAAACTTGGGACAAAATCCTGTGCACCTTTTCGATCAACTATTGACAAACACTCTATCTCGTATTTCTGTTTCTTTGCACTATACCCCTAATTCTGCTAAACCATGCCTCGTTGTAAGTGTTTTAACCCTGATCACTGATTCGATACCTTGTCCGATCGATCCGAAACCCAGCAACGGATGCCAAAGTGCTGCCAGAATAAGACTATACTTTGTTAACTACGTTGGGGTTTTGATCTCGTGATGTATCGCTAAAGTTTGAGTTGGGTTGTTACATTGACACGTGTTGCATTGTATTGATATTAGGAACTCAGGATTAGCACTAGGAAGCTTTAAGTTAAAACCCTAAATCTACAAAGTGAGTTATTCTTTCTTTTTACCAAATACGTTTGCAAAACCCTAAATGTTTTTCAGTTATACTTACAATGATTAAGTTTTTGTAATCTGTAATTAATACCGGTATGTGGGGTTTTGTATATACTACTTGATAATTTTCACTATTGGACGAAAGTTAGCCAATGAGTGATATGACCACCGTCACATCGGAACTGCCACCATGTGACAAATACTGATTGAGTATTTGATAGATATAAACAATGGAATCACCCTTGATACTGTAAAATATAACAATGTGTCTTTTATAAAATTGAATGAACTCACTAGTATTTTTCTCTGATAAAATGTATTCAAATGCGTTTCAGGTAACTTACTGTGAAGGTAATAGAAGCCCACTATAGAGCACTGAATGCTTAAATAAAGTGGCTATGATTACCTGAATAAAAGAAGAAATTTATGTTTTATCAATTAGGGTTTATCCCTATAAAAACATTTGAATGTAATATGGGTTTTATCCCATTTGTTTAATATTAAAAGTTTGGTGTTTTACAAACTCTGAAATATTTCCTAACTACGAACCTAATGATATTTTCCGCTGCAAATTTAATAAACACCGATACCACCTGTAACTAGTTCACGGCTCCCGCCCAGGGTGTGGTCGGAGGCTGTGACATAACTAAACAGATTCACTTGGATAATCATCATGATGCTATTAAAAAATTAGAGTATTAGATACACTTTTTTTAACGCCAAAGAATCTTACATGTAAACCCACTCTACTCGGGGCTATGTCCAAGGTCGATTCCTCGATCGCCATGGGAACCGGATAGAATCCGTAAACCCTCACCCCCTGTCAGGTTCAAACTCTGGATTAAAGCCTCGATTCGTACCTTCACCCAGATGTCCATAAAAAATTCCCTACGAAGAATCGAACCTGCACCTCCACTAGAGAGGACAGACCAATTAACCGCTGAACCAAGTTGGAATAACTTGTGTAGCTCGTTGGATCAAGTATTAACACATATGCTAATAATATTATATATGAATATATTGATTTATAGTTAGTATTTTTGTGACATCTCGTATTTTCAGGTTAATGTCGTTAACCCTTTCTGTTAATTACATTTAGTAGCACACGAACAAACATACAGAGTTAATTTGATTAACTTGGCAAAATGAAAGACCTGTGTGTCATTTTATAAAGTTATGTTGATAACTTCCTGCTCAAGTTTAAGACTTGGGAAACAAGAAGGACCATTTGTACATTTATTAAAGGTTCGTTTAAAAAAATAATTAATAAAACCAAATCCCAACCCTAGGTCACCCCCATACTCATGTACATACACTCTCCCTCTCATCTCTCCCAGACAATTTTTCAAGAAGCCAAGGAAACACTAATCTCACTTGTTTGATATTCATCTCCATCCCTAGGTAATCTTTTAAGGTAATCTATCTTGTTGTGATTCTTGATGTATGATAACATGGATTCTATATGTTAGGGTTGCTAGCTAGAAACATATATTTTAATGTCTAGATGATGATAGTTGTTAGTTTAGTAACTCTATGATCATGTAGGCATGCTAGGGTTTTGGATATATATGATCTTGATAATGAAAATAGATGCTAAATTCGTATATGTGATGTTTTTGGGGTTTTTGATTGCCGAAAATAGTGTTATAATGTCATAAAGATGTTTTAATTGAAAGCTGAATTCAAACAGAACCTGATTAGAATTTATAGCCAACTTGTATTGGCTATAACGTGGGCAAAACTTGACAAAAATGTGTTTTTCTTGATTCTAAAATATAATTCCAGGAAATAGCTTTCAAACCCCTCTAGACTCATAATTTTTTGATGAGTTTTGATATTTTAAATGAATTTTTCCGTGTCAAAGGTGCAGGATGCGTTTTTTGGCAGAAATTACAGCCTATTACGAATGTCATAACCTAGTCCGTGTTTGGAAATTATATGTTAAATTTATACAGTAGGTAGTGCTAGGAACTTCCGAAATTCTCCAACTGGAAATTCGTTAAAAGAGTTAACGAGGATTTTTAAATAATTTTTACCATAAACTGTCACCAGAATGTGTCAAATCAGACCTAGGTGTACTATTTAATTTTTGGTGAATTTTCTGTAAGTGTTTAGGACATGAGAAAAATACAAAAGCATTCTGTATTAAATTACATGCCTTGTAAATTATTTGGAATTTTTTTTATCCGTTTACTATTTTAAATAAATTCCTCAAAACAGCCCAAAAACTGACATATTGGTTGAAAGGGGCTGAAAGTTTACAAAAGTATTTCTAAGTGTGTTGCATGTTGTTTCAAGGTATATCAGGGGTTTGGTTGCCGAAATTCAAAGTCTGGTGACTTCAGCTAACTTCCCCACGATCCAGCAGGTTATCCATCTAGCACATCGTCTCACTGATCAAGCTGTGGAACAGGGAAAGCTACCCAAACGTATCGGTACTACTGCTGAAACTTTTGGAGACAACAAACGCAAATGGGATGGAAACCAGGGGAAAGATGCCAATCCCGCACAAACCCCAGCTCAACAGAGGAAGTTTGAGAACAACAAAGGCCGGCACCAACAAGCTAACCAAAACCAGGGCGGTTATCGAGGGAACCATCCCAAGTGCAACAAGTGTAATCGGCACCACAATGGACAGTGTGCAGGGAATCAGTGTCAGCGATGCAACAAAATGGGGCACGAGGCCAAGGATTGTAGAAGCCCTTATCTAGCAAGACAAAACCAACGTGAACAGCAGCAACAACAACATAATGGTAACCGTAAGGGTTGTTTTCAGTGTGGAGCTGATGGTCACATCAAGAAAAATTGCCCCCAGCTGAATCAAAATAACAACAACCATGGAGCTGGAAACAACAACCACAATGGCGGGAACGGTGCAAGAGGAAGAGCCTATGTGATAGGCGCTGGTGAAGTAAGGAATGATCCTAACGTTGTGGCGGGTAAGTTCCTACTTAACGATCATTATGTTTCTGTATTGTTTGATTCTGGAGCCGATGCTAGTTATATATCCCAACGTATTAGTAAGACACTTAAGCCGGAACCAACACCTTTAAACTCTAAGCACGCCGTTGAATTAGCTAACGGTAGAAACATCGAGCCCTCACACGTTATCAACAATTGCAAGCTAGTACTATCTAGTCAAACTTTCCTCATAAATATCTTTCCCATCATTCTTCGAGGCTTCGACGTTGTTATCGGAATGGATTGGTTATCAAAACATCGAGCCGAAATACTCTGCCAAGAGAAAGTCGTTCATATTTCGCGTTCTTTTGGCGAACCTCTTCTTTTTTAAGGCAACAAAAGTGGTGCTGTCACAGGCATCATCATGTTCTTAAAAGCCCAAGAGTGTTTGCGAAAAGGGCATACAGCCATTTTAGAACTTGTCACTAACACCCAGGAGAACGAACGAAAGATTGAAGATTTTCCACTCATGCGAGACTTTCCCGAGGTAATCCCTATGGAACTACCTGGCCTCCCACCTCATCGACAAGTTGAATTTCAAATTGAGCTAACCCCTGGAGCGGCACCCATAGCTCGTGCACCTTATAATGGTTAGCCCCAGCCGAGCTGGAGGAATTATCTACGCAACTGCAGGAGCTGTTGGATAATTGTTTTATCCGTCCTAGCTCGTCACCATGGGGAACCCCAGTGCTCTTTGTCAAGAAAAAAGATGACACTTTTCGTATATGCATTGATTACCGAGAGCTGAACAAAGTAACTATCAAGAACCGCTACCCACTCCCACGTGTTGACGATCTTTTTGACCAGCTGCAAAGGTCAAGTTTTTACTCCAAAATCGATCTACGATCGGGCTATCATTAGCTGAGAGTCCGTGATGAGGACATCTCTAAAACCGCTTTCCGAACTCATTAGGGTTAGTACGAATTCCTTGTTATGCCTTTTGGAATGACAAACGCGCATGCGGTTTTCATGGATCTCATGAACCGAGTGTGTAAACCATATCTTAACAAATTTGTGATCGTATTCATCGACGACGTTCTAATTTACTCAAGGAATTAGGAGGAACACGAGCATCACCTATGTCTTATCCTAGAACTTTTACGCAACGAACAACTTTACACTAAATTCTCAAAATGCGACTTTTGGCTTTGCGAAGTCCATTTCCTTGGACATGTGGTCAACAAAGCTGGGATCCACGTCGATCCAGCTAAGGTCGACTCCATCAAGAACTGGCCTACACCAAAAACTCCAATCGAAATCTGTCATTTCTTGGGATTGGCAGGTTACTATCGTAGGTTCATCGAGGGATTTTCGAAGATTGCTCAACCCCTGACAACTTTAACCCAAAAGGGTGTTGCGTATAAGTGGAACGATGCTCAGGAGTCTGCGTTCCAGAAGCTAAATGAGAAACTTTGTAGTGCTCCTATTCTTTCATTACCTGAAGGCACTGATGATTTTGTTGTCTACTACGACGCGTCCATTCAAGGACTCGGTTGTGTGTTGATGCAACGCGAGAAAGTTATTGCCTACGCTTCCCGAAAACTCAAGATCCACGAATGGAATTACACAACACATGATTTGGAACTGGGAGCAAGAGTCTTCACACTCAAAATATGGAGGCATTACTTTGCACGGTACCAAGTGCACGATTTACACCGATCACAAGAGCCTCCATCATATACTAGACCAAAAGGAGTTAAACATGTGGCAACGCCGGTGGGTCGAACTCCTAAATGGCTACGAGTGCGCAAGCAAGTATCATCCGGGCAAGGCAAACGTTGTGGCCGATGCCCTCAGCAGAAAAGAAACCAGACCTAAGCGTGTTTGTGCTTTACAGCTTACTATAACTCGAACCTCCCTAACCAGATTCGAAATGCTCAAGTCAACGCACTGAAAGCAGAGAACCTTCTAGCTGAATCT
Organism: Helianthus tuberosus; assembly: GCA_030545235.1. Taxonomy (NCBI): domain Eukaryota; kingdom Viridiplantae; phylum Streptophyta; class Magnoliopsida; order Asterales; family Asteraceae; genus Helianthus; species Helianthus tuberosus. The sequence continues at coordinate 15,950,450 of CM060444.1, read as the reverse complement.
ATGTGGGGCATGGAAAAGCAGCTCAAACTCAAGGACGATGGTATGCGCTATTTCATGAAACGTATCTGGGTTCCATCTTACAGAAATCTTCGATAGCTTGTGATGGACGAAGCACACAAGTCTCGCTACTCGATACATCCCGGCTCTGACAAAATGTGTCACGATCTCAAGGCCCTGTATTGGTGGCCTAACATGAAATCTATCATTGCGAAGTATGTTAGGAAATGCTTGACCTATGACAGAGTCAAGATTGAATATCAAAAGCCGTCGGGCTTACTGCAATAACCAAAATTACCAACGTGGAAATGGGAACATATTTCTATGGATTTCGTCACCGGCTTACCAAGGTCCCAAAGCGGTACCATTTGGGTGATCGTAGACCGCTTAACCAAGTCTGTGCATTTCCTCACGATCAAAGGACCGACAAGTTTTCAAAACTTGCAGCCATCTACTTGAAGGAAGTAGTTGCTAGGCACGGGTGCCAACTTCTATCATCTATGATCATGATCCACGTTTCACGTCCGAATATTGGCAGGCTATGCACAAATCCTTTGGCTCACAATTAGACTTGAGCACTGCTTATCACCCGCAGACGGATGGTCAGACTGAATGTACCATCCAAACACTTGAAGACATGTTGAGAGCATGTGTTATCGACTTTGGAAATGGGTGGGAACGACACCTGTGTCACACTCGCTCATAACGGAAGCGTGAGGTGTGATTTGATTGATTCTCATTGCATACAATATAAGTGAACATACTAAATGAATAAAAACAAGCTCCATTGCCATAATCGTTTCAAACATAACAAAAGTTGAGTATATTGTTTACAAAACCACCGAATGTAAATAAGTTGTTATAACATCATACATCAAAATGCTAGTTTTAAAATGTCAAGGTTTTGTCCACTATATCACCGCAATGAGGCTGCATATAACGGGCAAACCCTTCAAAAGGTGGCATGGAGTCTTGACACCTGCTTTATTGACTCGAAATTCCCCGCATGGTCCACTAATTCCCTGAAATACATGTGAAGTTGAAAACATCAACAAAAGTTGGCGAGTTCATGCATTTTAGTTGTATAAGATGAATTCATAAAAGGTGAGATGGATTTAGATGAAAACCGGTATGTAAAGCGTTAATGGAATCGTTGATCAATAATGTTTTGCAAGGACATTAATATGTGTGACGACATAGGAAGCAATCCAAACCTAGACGATTTTATGTCGATTACCCTCGACTGTGACACAAATGCACTCTTCTGTGTGGGTCTAAAACCAAGAGTGGGGATCGCCAAAACCGGTTAGATCTAACCCTTTGTTCCTCGGTCTAAACTAGATTAATGGTGCTTAAGTACAACCCTATTTGCACATGATCTAAGTTGTTTGATTCCCTAGCTTATCATACCGTTGTACATGTATTTCCCCCGATAGTTGTAAAACTTAAAAGCGTTTAAATTGAAAAGGGGACATGAACTCACAGGATTGTGTTCCGTAAAAAGCGTGTATTCTTACGTGCGGTTCTCTTGATTCGTATTACGACCTACAAACGTCCTAGATTCGTTAGACACGTCGGTCTTTGTAATGACTCATGTACAAGTCTTCCATCTTGAATATTTATTAAGACTTGTATGGAATTGTTATTCATTGAATTGTGTTTTAGATAAATTAATTGATAAAGTGTTAATATATATTTTACCATATATATATATATATTCTTATATCTTGTGAGTTGTATTAACGGGTCTAGCCCTCTTGACTTTGTGAATAAGTTGTATGTGTCTACGACACTTGTAGGGTCGTCTCCCCCGTTTGACTCGATAGATGTTAAAAATAACATATATTTTTAACTTATTGGTGTATATGTATACTTATACTTTTCCATATATTCTTGTCTTTGACGCCCTTGACCAAGTCAAAGTAGATGTCTAGTTGTATTTATTTTTCAAAATAAATATTATTGATTTGTTAAATAATATTTTTAGTGTAAGTATACTTGTATGATTTATTTGCATATCTTGTCAATTTTACCAAATGTATACTTAGGCAAGTATACATGTATTTGGGTATAAATACTCGCGTATTTTTATATTTGGTGACAAGATCCTTTCCGGAAATTATATTTCTTAAAAATAATGAATTTTTAAGACTTGCTTGTAATATATATATTTTCATCATTCTTGTTAAATATATACTTTTGTCCTTTGTCCGGCTTTGTAGAATTTTCACTAATTCTTGTAAACCCATATATTTTGATCTTAATGTATATACTTGTCCATAGTCCAAATGTTATATTTAGTGCAACCCTTGAATGGGGAATTATTTATATAATTATATAAATGTGTAATTCTTTGTATTTGTCCATATACCCAAGTATGGGTAAGTATGTGTATTTTATACTTAGCCACCTTTTATGTATATTGGGTGTATTTTTGTGAGGATTATTTAGTGAATTATAAATTCCTACAATTACACTATATATATATATGCACATAATATACAATTAAGCACACAACTTGAGTGACAACTAAATATATATATTTTGCCCTAAATATATATATATATATATCCATGTTAATTCTTGAGGGAAAAAAAGAACTCTATTTTTTTAACTTGTATTTTTATATAAAAACTTTGGGAAAAGTTATGTTTAATATTTTTAAACATTTACTAGTAAGATCTTGTCAAAAAAAAATATTTTTCTAAGTGTTAAAATTTTCAAAAAAAATTTGCCATGGTTTCCTTTGTAACAAGAACTTTTCCCATGTTTAAAAAAAATGTGTTAATGTATTCAAAACTCATCAAATCATCCAAAATAATTTTACAAGCCTACACATATGAATAAAATGCATTTTCATGCCATAATAAACTTGAATCTTTATAAAAACATGTAGTATTTTAAAACTACATTTTAACATGTCCATCCTTTTAAAACATAACCATATCTTTTATTTGTTTATGTTTTGTAAACTTTGTATAAAATCACTTTTGAAACTTTGTTCATCCTCTTTTCATATGTTCGTCCATAAACATAAGTTTAAGATATTAACAACTCCATTAAAAAACCATTTTTCATGTCCATCAAGTTCATCAACCTATTTATTATGGATCTTAAGATCCATATGTATACTTGCTAGGTCTTGTCTTTAAATATTTCTTACCAAGTGTACATGTAATATATTTCATCAACATCCCAAACTAGCAACTAAACAACTTCTTAACAATTTCAAGAATATTAATTTCTTTAGATTTTGTTAGCTTGTTCATGGTGTTCATCTTTTTAAATGAGAGCTCTTGATGGTTCCACTTGTACATTTATAGTCTACTAATAACAAGAAGTAAAAATAGTGATTAAGAATACTCACTACTAGCACAAGGCAAAGGATGAACTCCAAGAACAAAGAAGATGAAGATGAGAAGAAAATGGTGGATAACAGCTCCTTGAAGTGGTCCTTGAACTTCTAATACTTGCACCTTCCTTAGAATGTCCTGGAACACCTTTGAGTACACTTAGATTACTAGTAAAATAACTTGAAGATGGAGGTTGAGTGGGTGATGTTGTGGCCATAGGTAGTGTGGATGAGAGGAGAAGTTTGGTTTTTGAATTCTTGGTAATTGTAAATGTTGATAGGATTAGGATATTATAACTTTGTCAAGATTTCTTTTCTCCACTAACTTTCACAATTAACCAACATGTAATAATCCTTATCTTGAGACAAAAAATGGGAGCATGTAGGCCCCCTTGTTGACCGTTTATATGCTTGGGGAAAGTGATTTAGTTTGTTTCAAATGGTAGTTAGGTGATTATTTAGGAATTAAGGGATTTAGTTAGAAGATATTTGGTGGTGAATCTTTTTTTTTTTGGTGTGGTTTAAGTTGTTTAATGGTTTTAGTGGTGTTACATTATTAGACAATGTCTCTTAGTATTTAAATTGTGCCTAGTTGATGTTCGGGTGTTTAACCGGGTGCTAGTTTCGTTGACGGATCACTAAGACGTTAAGTTGTGTAACTTATATGGTAGGTGCGTTTTTTTTTTGTCTAGATAATATTCCCGACACCTTTTAAGTAGTTTAGGATGTCTAACACCATTTTTTTTTATCTAGTGTAATTTACCAAATGCTGAATTTTGCGGACAAATTGTTAGTTATGGTCCAAATCGGACATTTTTAGAGCTAGTGTATATCCGGAAGACACTAGTGCATATCTTTGTTTTCCCACTTGGGGTTTAATATATCATCGTTGTCGGACTTAGTTCTAGGTCCTAAATTTGTCGTTTAGTTGAGTAGCGAAACTGTGCCAGCACTGTTAGTCTAACCGGTAAGTGTACTAGTTGTTTCGGTGCGCCACTTAAATTGTTTGAGATGCGATAAATAAAATGAATAATATGCACCATTAAAATGTATTATGCGAGATTTCTAGATGTATGACGTGAAATCATGCAGTTCTAACATTCAAAACATATAGTCATATAATATAAATGACAGTTTTAATTGTACAAAAATTACCAGAAAGTGCTGGTTGTCACATTCTCCCCCTGTTAAAAAGAATTTCGTCCCGAAATTCAAGTTGAGTTATCCGTGGCAGGAGTCTTCTCGAACAGATGAGGGTATTTAGCTTTGATTTGATCTTCACGTTCCCAAGTATACTCGGGTCCGTGCCGAGAGTTCCAACGGACTTTTACTAATCTGACAAGACTCCTTCGTGTTTTCTGGACCTTCCAGTCCATGACCTCAATAGGTTCTTCAGTAAATTGGAGTTTATCGTTAATGTGAATCTCATCCACAAGGATGATAACTGTTTCCTGAGTTGGACTCTTTTTAAGGTTTGACAAATGAAACGTGTCGTGCACATTACTAAGTTCGTCTGGTAACTTCAACATGTAGGCAACGGTGCCAATCTTTTCCAGGATTTCAAATGGTCTAATGTATCGTGGGTTAAGCTTCCCACGCTTACCAGACCTTGATACGCCCTTCCAAGGCGAGACTTTCAACAAGGCTTTGTCTCCGACCTCGAAGGATAATGGTTTCTGTCTCTTGTCTACGTAGCTCTTTTGTCGGTCGCGAGCTGCCTTGATACGGTCTCTGAATTGAAAAATTTTATCTGTAGTTTCTTGAACTAATTCCGGACCAATTAATTGTTTATCACCAGTTTTCGCCCAACATAGGGGAGAGCGACACTTTCGACCATAAAGGGCTTCAAACGGTGCAACTTTTATACTTTGTTAGAACTTTTGAGATCGTTGATACTTGTGCTGGATTAGTTTAGTCATAGTCTGTAGCTATTTTGAATGTACAAGGGCTTATTTTGTAATTCTCTAGAAGATAGTTTCCTGACTTAGTGTAGATAAGATTCCAGCAAATTTATAAATTTGCTGGCTAATCAGGAACACTATATATAGCCCTCTCATTGTAACCTTGGCAAGCTTTTGGCTCTTGAATGAATATTGGTGTTGTTACATTCTTGTGTTGATCTTGTGCTCAAATCTGATATCCAAGGTGGTTTATTGTTATATCTTATTATTTGGATTCAATACAACACTTGTTGTATTCATTAATCCATAAGCTTCACCTTCATCTTTGATCTTTCTTAACTTTTCATATCTCAAACACCTAATCAATAGGTGTTATGGGTTAAAACAACCAACCACTGTGATCCGGATTCGTTTTTGGGATTTACAATTTGGTATCAGAGCCTTAGTGCTCTTGGTTGTTGTGTTCTTGTTGAGATTTTTCATAGTTTTGAAGGTTTTCAATTTTTTGAACTTAATATGGATTGATTTGGTGTGTTTAATCGATAGGTTGTTGTTAATATATGATTAGGGAGTCATTTTGGACATTTTGATGTATCAAAAGGTGGTTTTTGAGCTGTTTTCGAGAGATTAGAGGGTTTTAGTTCGTGTTAAACCCTCTATCTAGCGAAATTATTTTGAACACAGCGAACAATTTCTGAAGATAGCGAAATTATTTGTTGAATGTAGCGAACTCAGCGTTGAAGATAGCGAACATAATCAAATCATTTAGAAACTCATCGCAGGATCATTAACTTCGACGATCGTCATTCGAGCGAAATTAGTGATCATTTGCGAAATAATGTCCAGTGACCCTTGAGCGAAGTTATCGAAGGCGACTTCGAGAACCGTGATAGCGAACCACAGCGTTCTTATCACGGTAATCGGTGATATTAACCTAACTATTGTCTGTGTTGTGTTTTGTCAGCGAAATTATCGGATTCGCTCGTGCAGGACTCCTTATAGCACCAGCGAAGGTCGAGCATCTGTCAGCGAAGTTGATCAGGATCCTTCGGTCATCGGCGAAGTTAATCTTTTCACTGGTTGTCTGTGTCTTGTCAGCGAAATTAACTTCTGATCAGCTCCATTTTGTGTAAAACAAGCAAAGATGTCGTTGAATCAACTAAGTCCAATTGCTCAAGCGGAACTTGAGACTGGAACCACCACTCGTCCACCAAAGTTGAAAGGTGCTGAAGACTTTAGCACTTGGAAGACTCGCATTCAATCGTTCTTCGAGTACACAGACTACAATCTGTGGCTCTCTGTCACCGCCGGACCCCACATTCCAACGGTGGTCCGAGGAGATGCGGTGGTGGCCAACAATGATGCAACCACCTTCACTGATGAAGACAAGGCTCTAATCCAACGTGATCGTCGTGCTCATGCTGCTTTAACCATGGCACTATCAACTGATGACTGCAACATGTTTGAAGAACACCGAACTGCAAATGCACTCTGGAATGCATTGATTGAGTACTATGAGGGAAATGAAGAGTTGATCGAAAGCAAGAGAGATATGGTGCAGAAACAATATGACATGTTTTGCGGAGTTCGTGGAGAAAGTCTTTCCGATCACATCAGTCGCTTTCTGAATATGATGACCAAAATGAAGAAAGTGGGAAATCCTGTCACAAACCGTGCTGCAATAAAGAAGCTGCTAGATTCACTTCCCAAGGAATGGAGCCTACAATGCATGATGATCAAGAAGGATTTCCTCAACAATCCAAATCCTGTCACTCTGTCCGACCTGATCAACACCTTAAGAGCCTTTGAAATGGATGTCAACAAAAGAGAGATGAACACTGCTAGTTACCCACCAAAGTCTACTCAAACCACTGCTGGATTGAAAAATGTAGCATTTCTTGCTTCAGGTGGCATCACTCCACAAGCTTCTGACCTAATCTACGCCAACGCTTCTGCTAGCGCATCGAAAGCTCCACAACTTGTTGAGAAGACTATCACTGTTGACACTCAAGCCTTGAAAGTGTCCACTGAAAACGTGGCACTTTTCAACACATTTCTGAGCAGCTATGAAGCCCTGATGTCTGGAGAACTGAAAAAGGAGATGTTCACTGCTGAAGACATGTATCAGGTTGATCCAGATGGATATGGAGGAGATGGATCTGAAATGGCAAATGGCCATGATCACCTTGAGGCTAAAGAAATTTCAAGACAAGACAGGAAAGCGTTTGGGTCTGGGAAAAGCTGGTTTTGACAAATCCAAACTTAGGTGCTACAACTGCAAGAATCTTGGCCATTTCAAGTGGGAGTGTCCTCTGTTGAAAGAAGGAAACAGTGAAACTACTCCTGCTGTAAAGCAAATCACCGTTGAAGAAAACAAGAACAACGTGTCTCCCAGCACGCCAAAAGCGTTAGTCGTTGAAGACTATGATTGGAGTGAAGAAATTACTGAAGCAAAGGAACAAGTCAACAAAGCTCTGATGGCTAAGATCTCAAGTGAATCCTCATCGAGGCAGTTTGAAAAGCAGACACCCGGAATTCCAAAAGGAGACAATACTGCTGACAAAGGGTTGAAAAGCATTCTCACTTCAGTGGAGCCTGAAAATGAAAAGAAGTGTGGAGAAGCTGAGGAGCATGTTTTGAAAGAGGCATCTAATCAAAAGAAAGGTAAAGAAAAATTCCCAGCAGCCGCCATGAAAGCAGATTCATCAAAAGAGAAAGCTGACAAGGACTTGGTAAACAGCATTCCACTCAGTTTCAAAGAAAAATTATGCACACCAGCATGCGTTGATGTCGTGGCACATTACAAGTCTCTTAATCTAGAATTTGAGAGACAAAAAAACAAGGCCTTAAAAATGAATAACGAACTTAAACTGAACGAGGCCGCATACCAGAGAAAGTTGAATTCAACTTTAGCTGAGATGCAAACTCTAAAAGAATTTGTGATTAGAAAAGATTTCATCATTAACGATCTCACAGATAGATTAGAAAAGGCCTTAAATGAAACTAACAAATTGCAAATTATCATTGATAAATGGAATGTCAGTCAAAAGGCCTTTACTGACATCAAAAACTGCCAACGACCAACGTATGTGAAAGACGGGATCGGGTATAAGGATAGGCAAGGAAACGAAAGAAAACTCTTCCTTCCACCACATAGAAAAAACTATGTGCCTATACCTACTCCTCATCCCGAAAATGATCTCATTGATGAAAAGGCCTCTATAGAACAAAACGATTCTTGTAAAAACGAGACAACCGCTAACTTTTCTAAAAGTAATGCAGATCCAATTGTGTGTAAAGAAGATGTGTGCGATGAGGATGGAGACTGCGGCGGTTCAAAAATAGGAATCGGATATTCAGGCGACAGTTATTCCACCGTTAACTGGTTCGTCTGGAATTGTTCTAAGAAAAACAATGTTAAGGATGAATGTAATAATTTAAGTAGGATGGATGACTGTAATGGCCGAGTGCCTAAATTTAAATCTTCGGATGACTGTAAGGGCCATGTGCCTACATTTGAGACCCGTGATCGTGAACATGCTATGTTTGAATGTCATGATTTAAATTCTGCATTTTGTGATGATAAAGTTGTCTGTGAATCTCCTGTATTTGTTCCAGAATTGAAAAAGAATAGCTTTGGAAAATTCCTCACCGAGGAAATTCCAGAATTTATTCCATCTCGAACAGGTATGACAGATTCTGAAAAGAAAGTCACTGAAGATCAATGCACCGAAGACTCAAGCACTGCTTCAAGCCATGAGGATGAGCAAATGTCAGAAACAACAGACAGTGAGAGCACAGAATTCTCAAGTGAAGAAACCTTGAAAACCTCAAGTGAAGATCACACAACAAATGATGAAAGCTCAGAAAGCTCAAGTGTTGAAACTATTGAAGACCAAAATCCAGAAGGTTCAAGCGAAAATCAAAGCTGCAATGATTCAATTTACGAAGCAAGTGAAGAACAGGACTCAAGTGAATACCAAACGTCGGAAAGCTCGTCTGATTATGACAATAATGAAGAATGTTCAGAAGATGAAAGCAGAGTTGACAAGAAAATGAAGAAAGCAGAAAGCTCAAGACACTCATCACATACATCATCTTCTAACACCAAAAGACCCAGACATAAAAGATGTTTTCGCTGTGGTCATTTAGGACATACAGCGAAACATTGTAAAACCAAGAAGTTTTCTAAACCAGAGCATGATTTTCTTACAAACGTCACATATCAGTTAAATTATCTTAAGAAGTCTGTTAAAAATCTGGTTGAGTCAACTGCCTATTTTTGGAAACAAAAAGAGGCCAAAGTGGGTCAAAATCACGATAGATTCGAAATGAAGCAAATCTGGGTTCCCAAAACTAACTAATTTGTATATTTGTGTTTTTGTGTATATCAGAATAAACTCCAGAAATGGCTCCGCATGCTCATGGAATACATCTGGCACGTAGACAGCGGATGTTCTAGACACATGACAGGACTGAAGGAACTCCTGAAGAATTTTCGCTTCATTGATGGTGATTTCGTATCTTTCGCTGGAGACGAGAAGGGAGGAAAGATTGTTGGAGTAGGAGATGTGGTGTCTGAAGCCCTCATTCTGGAGAATGTCAACTATGTGCCGGAGCTGTGCTACAATCTCATGAGTGTCTCACAAGTCTGTGATAAAGGAATATCGGTGCTTTTCAATGACATGGAATGCTTGTTCTTGAAGCCCGGATATGTTGTTCCTGCTGAAATGATCATGCTCACGGCTCCAAGACAAAACAACACATACGTGCTCAACATGAAAAACGCCAAGACAAATGACAACTTAACCTGCTTGATCTCTAAGGCTTCAGAATCGGAATCACTGCTTTGGCATAGGCGACTGGGGCATGTTAATTTCAAAAATATGAACAAACTCTCTAAGTTAAACTTAGTTAGAGGTCTTCCAATTAAAGAATTTCCATTTTCTGAAAAATGCATTGCATGCGCCCAGGGAAAACAACATAAGAAACCGCACAAGTCCAAAGCAGTGAACAAGATTACAGCACCTCTTCAGTTGTTGCATATGGATCTTTTTGGTCCAATTAGTGTTAAAAGTCTCGCTAAAAGTTCTTATTGTTTGGTGATTACAGATGATTTCTCTCGTTTTTCATGGGTTTATTTTCTTGAGGCAAAAAGTGAGACAGCGGAAATTCTCAAGGCTTTCATTCCCTTGATTGAGAACATGACCAAATTAAAAGTGAAGTCAATCAGAAGTGATAATGGTTCCGAGTTCAAAAATCAAACTTTCATATCCTTCTGTGCAGAAAAGGGAATTCATCTTCAATACAGTGCAGCCAGAACTCCTCAACAAAATGGGGTTGCTGAACGCAAGAACAGAACATTGATTGAAGCCGCAAGGACCATGCTGGTGGATTCAAAGCTTCCAATCATCTTCTGGGCAGAAGCAGTTAACACAGCATGCTACGTTCTGAACAGGGTTCTCATTGTAAAACCACATGGAAAAACGGCGTATGAACTTCTTTTCAAAAGGAAGCCGCTTATTGATTTCTTGAGACCATTTGGATGCTCTTGCACTCTTCTAAACACTCAAGAGAATCTCATTAAGTTCGAAGCAGTGGGTGATGTCTGCTACTTCATGGGATATTCATCCACTCAGAAAGCTTACAGAGTCTACAACAAAAGAACAAAGATGGTGATTGAGTCGTACTACGTTGATTTTCAAGAAGGAAATTACACTAATACTGGAAGTACTCCCAACTGGTTTTATGATGTGGGTGTGATCTTCAACACCTTTGAAATTCCAGAAGATGTTCCAGAAGCAGAACCTGCAGAAGTCGCTCAAGTTGAACCTCTGTTTGACACTTCAGATATTGATCTTACTCCGTTCACTACCCGTTTCACTCCATTATATGCTAATCCACTTCTCTCTGTGGATGAAGCGACTGGTGACACTTCGCCTGAGAACACCCCTGAAAACGGTGCTTCTTCTTCACAGGCGAACGTGGATGAACCAACACAAGAAGATGACCCTCCAGTCATTTACGTGGACGAACACTTCACCAACCTTCCGCAGCAGATTGAGTCTCAGACAAATGCAGGGTACAAGACAAATCGAAATCATCCTCTAGAAAATGGCATAGGTGCAGTCGAAGAAGGAGTGCGTACACGAGGTCAGTCGTCAAGCATCAACAAAGGTCTTTATGCAGCCTTTCTATCACAATCGGTGCCACGGGACATTGAAGATGCAATTCTAGACTCCAGCTGGGTTCGGGCCATGCAGGAAGAATTATCTCAATTTCGCAAACTCAAGGTCTGGGAGTTAGTTGATCTACCAGAAGGAAAGTTTTCGATTGGTACCAAATGGGTCTTTCGAAACAAGATGGATGATCGTGGAGTAGTTATCAAGAACAAGGCCAGATTAGTGGTGCAGGGTTTTCGTCAGGAGGAAGGAATCGATTACGAAGAGGTTTTCGCTCCAGTTGCAAGATTGGAAGCCATTAGAATATTCCTTGCCTACGCGTCATACAAAAACTTCAAAGTCTTTCAGATGGACGTAAAGAGCGCTTTTCTGTATGGGAAGGTAAAGGAAGAAGTCTACGTGTGCCAGCCTCCGGGTTTCGAAGATCCTCATTTTTCAGGACGCTACTACAAGTTGGACAAAGCCCTCTATGGTCTTCACCAAGCTCCACGTGCTTGGTACGAGACTTTGTCAACTTATCTTTTGAAGTGTGGATACACCAGAGGAACGATCGACATGACTCTCTTCACTAAAAGAGTCGGGAAGACGTAATGCTGGTTCAGATTTATGTGGACGATATCATCTTCGGGTCGACCAACGAAGAACTATGTAGAGAATTCGAGTCTGTCATGAAGGCACAATTTGAAATGAGCATGATGGGAGAGCTGACGTTCTTCTTGGGGCTAGAAGTGAAGCAAAAGGAAGACGGGATTCTTATTCATCAGGCCAAGTACATTCGGGATATTCTCGCAAAATACAACTTGAACGAATGCAAAGTTGCAAGTACTCCATTTGCATCTCAGACAGAGCTTACTCTAGATCCTTAAGGAAAACCTGTAAACAAGTCATTCTATCGCTCGATGATCGGATCTCTGATGTACTTAACGGCTAGCAGGCCTGACATCATGTGGGCTGTCTGTCTCTGTGCTCGCTTTCAGACTAATCCCAAGGAATCTCATGAAACCGCTGTGAAGCGCATCTTCCGCTGTCTTAAAGGAACTCCGAAACTAGGTCTTTGGTATCCTAAAGATAGCAATTTTGATCTTATTGCTTATTCTGACAGTGATCATGCAGGTTGTAAAGTACATCGCAGGTCTGTATCAGGAGGATGTCAATTCTTGGGAAATCGTATGATCTCATGGCAAAGGAAGAAACAGACAACTGTGTCCACCTCAACCGCTCAAGCAGAATACACCGCGGCCTACAGTTGCTATTCACAAGTTCTCTGGATACAAAATCAGTTGTTGGATTATGGAATCAACATCATGAAGACTCCTATATTCATCGACAATGAGGCATGTCTGGGAATTGTGAAGAATCCCATCCACCACTCCAGAACGAAGCATATCGAAATTCGTATTCACGTAATTCGAGATGCGTACGAGAAAGGATACATTCAAGTGGTACCAGTGGATACAACTCAGCAACGGGCCGACATTTTCACCAAAGCTTTCGATAAAACACGATTCAACCAGCTGGTAACCTGGTTGGAAATGGTAAATTTCCTTGAATGGAAATGAATCTTGTGTCCAAACGCTTTCGTAAATACACTATCCCTGTTCATAGTTTTTGTTAAAAAAAAAAAAAAAAAAAAAAAAAAAAACGTTTGTTGAAAGTAAAACAAGTATCGTACAGCGTTGCCCACCAAAAAGATTTTCTGATTCTTAAAATTTTATTTTCGGGCAAATGGACTTTCGAAAATAAATATTTTAGGGGGGATATTCCAGAAAATCAAAATGAGATGCTTGTTTCTGACTCCTGTTAGAGGAAATGATAGAAAATTGCTAACACTTAGCCATTTCTTGTAAAACAGAAAAGCCTACAAAAAGAAATCGGGGTACCAAGCAACGACGTGTCGGTAGATTCAGCAACACCGACGAGTAAACTGCTGTTAGGGAGCAAAACAAAAAAAAAATCTACACAAGGATTCTGGCTTATCTCAGGCATTACGCATCTTGTGGGTAACACGTTGCGGCATATGGCTTAATGGTCTTAAATCTTGTGTTGATAGATTGCCAAAGTCTGAAATCTCGGGTCTTTATATTGGTTTCCATTCGGGGGGTATCATAGTTGGTCTTCTGCTGCATCCAGATACATGCTGACCTAGAACTTCTATGATATCCCTTCATAATAAGCGCCTTAAAAAAAAAGGCCAAACCCTTTCATAATAAGTGCCTTTTGTGGCCAGAAACCTGTTGATGGATTAGTTTCGGTCTCTCTGCTGTACGAAAGTACTGACCTGTTCACCGAACTATCTGTCTCGCCCTCGATAGTTCATGGAATCTCTGTTGTACGAAAGTACAGACCTGATCTCCGTTCTATCGTTGAAATGAATGGATCCAATATACTCACCCGTTATGAAGAACCTTTGTGCATACCTTGATCACGGGGGTATGTCCTGACGTGGGACTCACGGGCGTGATGTTTCTATTCTCAATAGCTTGTGTGGGGGCCATAGAAGTCTTGTCAATATTACCGAAAACATGATAAAAGCGCTCTCCGAAGGCATGTTGAAAGAAGGATGCATGGATTTAAGCGGACAAACATACTGGCAGTTTTTCTTGTGCCCTGGTTAGTACTTATTAATAATAATAAATAAATAAGGAATTGGCAAGTGTTGGCGATATGATCTTCTGCAGGTAAGTCACCGAGCGTAGAATGTTTCAAGAAATTCAGCATCAAATGAAACCTCCCAGAGCTGGAATTTCAAAATTCGGAGTCTAATTGGCCCAAATTTTCTCTGTTGTGTAAATATTTAGTAATCTTTAGCGTTTTAAACAAAACTGGGCACGCTTTTCGAGAAAGTTTGAAATTTACGAGCGAAATTAAAATTATTTTGAAAACTTATTAAAGACAGCGAAATAAAGATACCAGCGAAATAGTTATTTCGCCCGGTATGGAAATCAGTGTATATATATCATGTAACCGTCATTTTTCAAAACTTTTCAAAAATAAAACCTCTTCATCTTCTCTCTCGCTCATCTTCGGACACACTCTCAAATCGACGCAAGATTTATTTTCGTTCAAGGATCATCAGGTAATTCTTCGATTAATCATCATTTTCTACAATCGTAGTCATCGGTTCACAATTTCGGTAAACTGTACAATGTTTGAATTTCTTTAACTGATATTTGTGTTCATAAGCCCTAAAAATTTGAATCCGTAATCTTTGTCCGAAATCCTTGTGGTTTGATTTGGATGTCTGTTTTTAAGAACCGATCAAACAAAGTTTCACAATGAACTCATCCGTGATCGTTGCTTGGACTTAACTAAATCGGTGATGAAATGTTAGGGTTTTAAAAGGGTTTAACATGAACTCGATGATGACAGCGAATTAAAGATGAACGTAGCGAACTCAGCGAAGATAACAAGGAATCTCTAAAGTCTCGAACGCGAGTTCGAGCAACCGGTGGAATAATCTATTTCACCGGTAATGTGGCCGAGACAAGTGTCTCCGCTGCTGAATCATTTCCGAAACAAAACCATGTCTTCGCTAAATTCGCTAGCGAAATTATCTCGGGTAATCGTGTTTGCTGCTAAATCGCTCCGAGGTCAGAACCCCTTTGTGTTCGGTGTTGGGTCATCTTCGCTGGTGAATCGTTCTCGATGAGATAACCTTCGACCCGGCAGCGATCTTACTTTAATTTAAATTTTCTTTTTGTAAATTCTCTTGTAAATATTTGTTTCTATCTTAACGTTTCTCTCACTTGGCTCGTTTGGTGTTTCAGAAGCAGTATGGTGAAGAATCTCGAGTGGGATAAAACGTCTAAACATAATCAAAGCATCAATCTAGATGAAGTGCCTCAAGATTTTGAAGATGTAACCAGATGGGTGCGTTCCAGCAGAATCGGTTATGCTGTGGAGACAGCTGTTAAAGTTTACAAGAATCACATACAACAATTCTGGGAAAACGCAAAACCAGAAACCATCAACAACAAAAGAGGGATAGTGTCAACTGTTTGCAACAAAAGAGTAGAGGTGACTGAAGATCGGATACGCCAGGTTCTGAAGCTTCAAGACAATGATCAAGATCCGTTAAGCATGGATCAAGATGATATCCTGGATGGTTTTCGAGGGATGGGTTATCCTGGAGATTTCCGTCAAAAGAAAGAGATCAAGAGAGGAGGACTCACCAGAGACTGGAGATTCATTGTTCATGTTATTTCTATGAGTCTGGCACACCGAAAGGGTGGCTTTGATGGACTGAACTTGGAATGGTCGGCAGCCATGCGAAATCTGTGTCTTAAGCAGAAATTTAATCTCTCGGGCTTAATATTCAAATACATGCTTGAAAATGTAAGTGGAGCAACGTGGGCGATGTATCCAAGATTCGTTCAGGTGCTGATAAATAACCAACACAAAGATATTCCAACTGATGGAGATCTTTACAAGTTCCACATCTCCACAAGCCGTCAGTACACTGAGATAAAGACTAAAGAATGGGTGATGTTGCATGATTGGATGTACCGAGCAGAGAGACTACCAATAGTAAAGGAAGCTTATAGAAAGTACAAGGAAGCTGTTCGAGAAAAACAACAACGAGATGCTCACGCTCAAGCCGAAGCAGCTGCAAAAGAAGAACGCGCTAAAGGAAAAAGGAAAGAAAAACAAGTGGCTGAAGACGAACCACCCAAAAAGAAAAAAGGAATCGGAAAACACTGAACGATTTATGGATGCAGGCATAAAGGCGGCCGAGTCAGAAGAACACCGCCAGCACATTGAAGATTTGAAAGCGATTCACGCCTTGCAAGAAAAGGAGAAAAGAGAAAAGAAGTTGAAGCGAAAGGAGATATCATCCACAGAAAGACCAGAGATTGTGACTGAGGAAGTTCAATCGTTAAATGACTTCGTTGATACTTTGATAATAGATCCGGATGAAGCTTCAGCGAGCAAGGGCCCTTCCAAAGTATCTCCTGTAAAGCCAACGAGGTTTTCAAAGCCTCCAGTCCCGCCACAAAGGATCCGTCCCTTTCAAGAGCTTTACGATAAACTTGTTGAGAACGCCAGTCCATCTGTGGCAAAGGAGATCTGTCTTCTCAAAAATCAAGTCAACGACACAAACATTTTAAGAGAGAAGATTAAAGATCAGCGTAAGAAGAATAAGGAGATGAATGCCTACATGGCCAAGCAGTCCAAGTTCATCAGGTTCCTGCAAGCTGGGTTGGAGAAAATGTATAGAATGATGAGAAGCATGTGTGAGCAAATGAAAGTAAAACCCATGTTTTCATTTGAAGAAATCTTCGACTTTGAGGGTTTCGTGGAAGAAGAAAATGCTCGAAAGGAAAAGGAGGCTGAAGCCAAGAAAAAGCGTTTGGAATCGGTGGAAAAAGTAACTGAGGGAAACGAAAGTGATGAAGAGGAAGTGGATCGAGATGTTATGCCAGCCAAATTCCTCGAATGGGGTCTTGAAGATGAAGTTCTCTACGAACAAGAAAATGGAAAAACCTTCTCTCCTGAACATCCTGAATGGTTCAAGAAAGAGAGAGAACGACTCCCAGACCTTTATCAAGTCATAACGGTAGAAAAGAGTGAAGCCACTGATAAAATCCTTAGCTGGATGTACGACAATCTTCGAGGAATGTTTGTGGTAAAGAGACGTGGTGGAGTAATCCAGTACTTCCAGACCGGCTTTGATCTTTTCACACTTCCTAGGTGGGATCTTCCGGAACTTGGTCGCCTAGACATATTGAACCCAGAAGAAAGAGGAATCGGGAGGGATTTCGAGCGAATTATTGCCAAAGAAAGCATCAAGGGTTTCCCCAATCATGCTCCACAGCGTCCAAGACGCAGAGTGTCAAAAACATCTATTGATCCAGTAACCGGAAAGGGAAAAGTGACGTGGGTGATCAACCCTGCCAAAGTTGTCACGAGGATCAAGCTTCCGGAAGAAGTGCCTGTCGCCCTCAATGACTTTAAGAAATGGTTTTACGACAGCAGGACTGGTGAAGCTGTTATAAGATCCAATGCAAATGAGGATATTCGTATTCTGGATCCGATGGATGTTTTTATGTTTGGGCTCTCAGATCTAACAATATTGAACGCTAGCCGTATAAATGTGGGAGCTGGTAATGCAAACATAGAGGAGGCAGCGTTATTTCAGAGAGCAGTGGAGCGAGCCTGGAAGTTGAAAAGAGATATGCTGGATCTGGTAGATAGAATTGAGAAGAGAAAAGAAAAAGGAGAAAAGAAAAGGGAAGCAAGAAAGAAGAAGAAACACGAACGAAAGACAGAAGGAACTTCTGCTTCCACAACTGAACCCACCACAACGTCACCACCTCCGGCCTCATCCACATATGAGGCCACTAAGGAGGACCAACCAATTAGTGAAGCTGCAACAACTCAAGAAACTCAACATGTGCCAATCGAGACCGAAGCACCAACAGAAATGACAACAAGCAAAGAAAAACCAACAGAGCCTGACAAGCAAGCGACAGAGAATCCAGCAGCCACAACTGAAGAATGAAATGACAAGTATGCAACGATCTAGGGGGATATTGTTAGAACTTTTGAGATCGTTGATACTTGTGCTGGATTAGTTTAGTCATAGTCTGTAGCTATTTTGAATGTACAAGGGCTTATTTTGTAATTCTCTAGAAGATAGTTTCCTGACTTAGTGTAGATAAGATTCCAGTAAATTTATAAATTTGCTGGCTAATCAGGAACACTATATATAGCCCTCTCATTGTAACCTTGGCAAGATTTTGGCTCTTGAATGAATATTGGTGTTGTTACATTCTTGTGTTGATCTTGTGCTCAAATCTGATATCCAAGGTGGTTTATTGTTATATCTTATTGTTTGGATTCAATACAACACTTGTTGTATTCATTAATCCATAAGCTTCACCTTCATCTTTGATCTTTCTTAACTTTTCATATCTCAAACACCTAATCAATAGGTGTTATGGGTTAAAACAACCAACCACTGTGATCCGGATTCGTTTTTGGGATTTACATACTTGTATGGTAGTTGTTATTGTAGGAGAACTCAACCAGGGGTAAATGAGTGTCCCAACTGCCACCCAAATCCATTACGCATGCCCGAAGCATATCTTTGAGTGTTTGGATGGTCCGTTCGCTCTGGCCTTCAGTTTGAGGGTGAAATGACATGCTTAGATTTAACTGCGATCCAAAGGCCTGTTGAAATGACTTCCAAATTCTTGATATAAAGCGGCCGTCTCGGTCTTAAATGATCGAAATAGGCACTCGATGATGAGCCACTATTTCCTTGAGGTACAGTTCCGTTAGTTTCTCTGTGCTATCCTTCTTCCAAATCGGTAAGAAGTGTGCGGATTTTGTTAGTCTATGAACTATTACCCAAATCATGTCGTGACCTCTCGGGGTCCTGGGTAATTTCGTAATGAAGTCCATCGTTATATGTTCCCATTTCCAAACTGGAATCTCGGGTTGTTGTAGCAAGCCCGAGGGTTTCTGATACTCAGCCTTAACCTTCGCACAAGTCAAGCATTTTCTGACATAAGTAGCAATGTCACGTTTCAGGTTAGGCCACCAATAGTACTCTTTCAAATCTTGGTACATTTTATCCGATCCTGGGTGGATCGAGTACATGGACCTATGAGCTTCATCAAATATAACATCCTGAAGGCCACCAAAGAGTGGAACCCAAATTCAACCCATAAGGTATAGAGTTCCATCTTCTTTCGGCACTAATTGTTTTGTCCATGCCCCGAAGTACTTCCTCTTGGATATGCACCTCCTTGAGCACTTCTTGTTGTGCGTTATGAATTCTTGTGGTGAGATCCGTTTGAATTGTCATCTCCAAGGCTCGAACCCTTAACGTTCTAACTCGTTCCTTACGGCTCAAGGCGTCCGCTACAACGTTCGCCTTGCCCGGATGGTATTTGATTTCACAATCATAGTCGTTCAACAATTCCACCCAACGTCGTTGATGCATATTTAGCTCTTTTTGATTGAATATATGTTGAAGACTTTTATGATCAGTGAAGATAGTACATTGAGTACCATATAAGTAATGTCGCCATATCTTCAAGGCGAATACCACTACGCCTAACTCGAGGTCGTGAGTGGTATAGTTCTTTTCGTGTACTTTTAGTTGGCGTGACGCATACGCGATAGCTTTTTCCCGTTGCATGAGCACGCAACCCAATCCTTGGCGCGAGGCATCACAGTATACCATGAAGTCATCGGTACCGTCGGGTAGTGATAGGATCGGTGCATCGCACAACTTATCCTTGAGAGTTTGAAAAGCTTCTTCTTGTTTGTCGCCCCAATCAAATTTCTTTTCTTTCTATGTGAGGGAGGTTAGCGGTTGAGCAATTTTAGAAAAATTCTCAATAAACCTCCGATAATATCCCGCTAATCCCAGAAATTGTCGGACTTCAGTTGGAGTCTTGGGCGCTTCCCAGTTCTTAATCGCCTCAATCTTTGATGGGTCTACATGTATGCCCTTCTCGTTCACTACATGACCGAGAAATTGTACCTCGCGAATCCAAAATTTGCACTTAGAAAATTTCGCGTAGAGTTTCTCCTTCTTTAGCAACTCCAAAATGGTTCTCAAGTGTTGCTCATGCTCATCCTTCGATCGTGAATATATTAATATGTCGTCAATGAATACTATGATGAATTTATCAAGATACGGCTTGCATACGCGATTCATCAGATCCATAAAGACCGCCGGTGCATTTGTTAAACCAAATGGCATAACAAGGAACTCGTAATGACCATAACGAGTCCGAAAATCCGTTTTCGGTATGCTTTCTTCCTGAATTCGCAACTGGTGATATCCAGACCGTAAGTTTATCTTGGAGTAGAAGCTCGAACCTTGTAGTTGATCGAATAAGTCATCAATCCTCGGTAGCGGATACCAATTCTTGATGGTGAGTTTATTCAACTCTCGGTAATCTATGCACATTCTGAACATTCCATATTTCTTCTTCACAAATAAAACTTGAGCTCCCCAAGGCGAGAAGCTTGGTCTGATGAATCCCTTATCCAACAACTCTTGGAGTTGCATGGATAATTCTTGCATTTCAGAATTTGCTAATCGATATGGGAACTTGGCTACGGGTGCGGCTCCCGGCACCAAGTCGATGTGAAACTCGATCTGTCGTTGTGGTGGTAGTCCTGGCAAGTCTTCAGGAAATACTTCAGGAAACTCCTTTACTACTGGAATATCCACCAACTTTGCCTCCTCGGCCTTCTTATCAACATGTGCTAGAAAGGCTATGCAACCTTTCCGTAAGCACTTCCGTGCCTTCATACAATTAATGACCCGCAATGGTGTGTCGCGCTTCTCTCCATGTATAACAAGTGTCTCCTCGTTCGGCAGTGGTAGACGAATGATCTTCTCATGACATATGACTTTGGCTCGGTTATCGGATAGACAATCCATGCCAACCACTACGTCGAAACTACCCAACTCCACAGGTAAGAGGTTGATATTAAATTTCCGCTCCCAGTTCCAAAGAACACCCTTTAACAACTTCCCTCGACTCGACTAATTTACCGTTTTCCAATTCTATGGAGTACAGAACGTCTAGTTTACTTGATTCTACACACAGTATATTTTTAAATTCCATAGAAATAAAGCTAAAATCGACACCAGTATCAAAATAATATGGATGTGAAATGATTGTTGATGAGAAACGTACCAGTGACCACGTTGGGGTCTTGGCGCGCATCCTTTGCTCCGATCACAAAAGCTCTACCACGAGCTTGATTTTCTTTAGGACAATCCTTCCTAAAGTGGTCCTTGCTACCACAACCATAACAGCCTTGCCCACGCCCATTACCATTTCCGTTACCGTTACCGTTTCCATTTCCGTTCCCGTTACCATTTCCATTTCCGCCCCCGTTACCATTTCCATTTCCAGCTCCTCCTCTAGTTACAGTTGCCCAACACGCATCAGTACGGTGGCCATTCTTGCCACACTTATCACATTTGATAACCGGACAAGCACCCAAATGGTGGTATTTGCATCGATCGCACTGGGGCAAAGTTCCCGCGTACTTTTTAGGGCCAGTGTCATTTGTGGTTGCAAACACCCTTGCATCCTTAGGCGGGTTAGTCTCTCTCTTTTTGTTGTTATTGTTGGTGTTGCTGTTGTTGTTGTTGTTGTTCACACGAGTTCCCTTCTTGAAGTTCGAGTACTTCCTTTTTCCATCACTGGAAGACTCGACATGAGATTCCTTTTTCTCCGTCCCTTTCAAGGACAATTTCTTCATCCTTACTGCGTCCTCAGTGAGACTCACGGCCAAAGTCACAGCCTGAGTGATTGTAGCGGGGTTTGCCACAGTAACCATGCTTCGAATTTCGGGCGCTAGATCCCAAATGTAGCGTTCAATACGCTTGAATTCCGGTGTTACAAGATAAGGGATTACACGAGATAGGACGTGAAACCATTCCGTGTACCCCGTAATGTCTGCCCCGATTATGGTAAGATTCCAGATTTCAGTCTCCAATTTCTAGAGTTCAGCCCGAGAACAATATTTTCCCTCATTCTTTCTTTCAAATCTTCCCACGTCATTCCATATGCAGCATTGTCACCCAGAGTTTGCAGTTGCAAATTCCACCAAGTAAGGGCCTCGTCAACAAACAGGCCAGTGACAAAGGTGACTTGTTGATCTGCGGAACATCGGCTCATTCGGATGGTTGAATCCGTTTTCTCTGTCCAGCGCACAAAAGCCACGGCACCACCGGTGCCATCATAGTTCAGTGGCTTGCAGTCCAGAAACTGCTTGTATGTGCACCCTGTAAATTGCACAAACGGATTAAAATGAGCGAATAATGAAACGCACGAATAGATTTTAAAAGAATTGCTTAAGTTGTAATAAAATAGCCAATCATTACCATTAACATTGTTTCCTCCAGACGATCCACCATGTCCATTACCACCTGATCCGTCGGTTCCGCCTGTTCCACTGCTATTTTCAGCACGAGTCTCCTCATACAGTGCTATAGCGTGTGATATTCTTTCCTCTATCAGCGAGTTCAGTTCCGCCTCTGTCCTAGGCATTGGTGGTGGTGGAGGCAGAGGTGGAGGTGGGGGGTAGGCTTATCGTTCATTTGCGAACAGTTCTTCTTTTCGGTGCCATGATCTTCCAAATGATAAAACGATAAAGATTAGGCGTGTATATAATAATTAATATTTCGAATGATATTTATAAATAAATATTCTTATATACACAAACATATAATTATTTATGTAAATAACAAGTAAACAAATAATTATGCGAATAACCAACATCGTACACACCACAACAAATATAGTCAACAACTAAAATGCAATCACATCGAAGACATCAAGTTTTTATACATAATAAGAAAACTTGTTACATCATTGTTTTGTGAAGGAAACAAAACGTACTCGGGTTACATCACCCGAGTTTACAACTTTAATACATATAAAATAACAAAATCTTACTTCACATAAGTGGTCTTCAGTCTTCTAGTTGTCTTCAAAACTCGATGTATAGCCTTCACCAAAAACGGGTATGTAGTCCCTGTTTCCAACAGTATCTGCAAAAGAAAAATCTACGGTGCGGGAGGTGATGGTGGTGGTGTAGGAACCACTAGACTATGGAGGTGGACAACCTCATCCTCGAGCTCATGGACTCGACAGAGCAGCATGCCCACCTGCTGCTGGAGTGCCAGTACTCGGGCAGCAAGATCATCCGGGTGCATAGGAGGTGGCAGTGGTGATGCTGGGGTGGTGGTGAAGCTGGTGGTGGAGGTGTAGCTGGTGGTGGGTATGCGGGCGGAGGTGGTGGTATGGTATCCTCATGTTTCTCCAGCTCATAGATCCTTTTGCAAAGGATCTGGACCTGGAGCTCCAAGGAGAGAAGGAGATCATCAGTAGTGTAACCCGAATAGTGAGAAGGATGATATGGATCAGACATGGGCATGACATGGGGTGGAGAATACCGAGTCGAGAGGTGCTCGGCTGGAACATGTGGTGACGGATGTGACTGCTGGCGAGAAGGGCCTGCCTCGTGGTCGAATGATGGGAGGGAAAATCTGCCAGGGTGAGTGTACCGATATCGAAATGGGTCATGGGGTAAGGTGCGTCTGAAAGTAGGGCGGCCCACTGGCCTAGGATGGTATCTGGTGTCCTTAGTGGGCGGAGTAGGGGTACAAGCTGGGGAATGAGTGGGAGCAGGACTCGGGATGGGTGAAGGAATATCTGGTAAGGCGGATGGAACATCATCACTAACGACGGGGTACGCCTCCAGGCCAGCGGCCTGGAGTGCAGATGAAGTAACTGAGTCTCAAGAGTCATCACCTAGGACGGGGTCGGAATCTGAGGAGATGTCGATGATGGAAACCACTGGCGATGCAACCTTTAAAATGACCACATCGGAGACCTCCCCATACCCGATGTCCTCATCCCCGTCGTCCATGGGAAGAACAGGGATGCCATCATCGTCATCATCGAGATCAATGATAAAGGGTACGACAGCAAGTGGAATAGCGGGAAAAGGGTATGATCTCGACCAGATGCTCACCCTTTGGGTGGCCAATGATAACTATGTCGTTGAGCTGCGGGGGTAAAGCTAGCACATCGTCCACAAGAGGGACGTCATCGACCATGTCATCAGGTAACGCGAATGGCTGAAAGTCGTTCATGTCGTCGTCAGAATTAAAGTTGGGTTCCTCCTCAGGATCTGACTCGCTATCCGAAGTAATGATCACCACCTCGGTTCCATGCTCATCGTTAGATGTGAGCTCCCTGGGGGTCTAAGTCATCCAACACGTTGCTTCCCTCAGAGGAAGACATGGCAACCTGGAAAAATAGTTTGTACGACATATATATTAATAATTAATTATTACTTAATATATACACATGAAATGTAAGAATCACATAAGTTCATTTTAAGTTTATCCTATTTGTGTTGTGCGGATTAACCTAGTATTTCATGTCTACCATTTAGAGACTAAGACACGTAATGTCCTTGCTTGGTTTGTGTGAAATGAACTTATTGTAGTGGACCTTGCGAAATGTTTATGCAATGAAAATTTCTTGTTCTTGTGAAAATTGTTTTCGTGAGAGGATCCTAGTGATTGTAGACTAGACTCGGGAAGGAATCCTGGTTCACTACAATCGAAGCTCTGATACCAATCTGTCACACCCACTCGTAGCGGAAGCGCGAGGTGTGATCTGATTGATTCTCATTACATACAATATAAGTGAACATACTAAATGAATAAAAACAAGCTCCAATACCATTGCCATAATCGTTTCAAACACAACAAAAGTTGAGTATATTGTTTACAAAACCACCGAATGTAAATAAGTTGTTATAACATCATACATCAAAATGCAAGTTTTAAATTGTCAAGGCTTTGTCCACTATATCACCGCAATGAGGCTGCATATAACGGGTAAACCCTTCAAAAGGTGGCATGGAGTCTTGACACCTGCTTTATTGACTCGAAATTCCCCGCATGGTCCACTAATTCCCTGAAATACATGTTAAGTTGAAAACATCAACAAAAGTTGGCGAGTTCATGCGTTTTAGTTATATAAGATGAATTCATAAAATGTGAGATGGATTTAGATGAAAACCGGTATGTAAAGCGTCAATGAAATTGTTGATCATTAATGTTTTGTAAGGACAATAATATGTGTGACGACATAGGAAGCAATCCAAACCTAGATGATTTTATGTCGATTACCCTCGACTGTGACACAAATGTACTCTTCTGTGTGGGTCTAAAACCAAGAGTGGGGCTCGCCAAAACCCGTTAGATCTAACCCTTTGTTCCTCGTTCTAAACTAGATTAATGGTGCTTAAGTACAACCCTATTCGCACATGATCTAAGTTGTTTCATTCCCTATATTATCATACCGTTGTACATGTATTTCCCCCGATAGTTGTAAAACTGAAAAGCGTTTAAAATGAAAAGGGGACATGAACTCACAGGATCGCGTTCCGTAAAAAGTGTGTATTCTTACGTGCGGTTCTCGTGATTCGTATCACGACCTACAAACGTCCTAGATTCGTTAGCCACGTCGGTCTTTGTAATGACTCATGTACGAGTCTTCCATCTTGAATATTTATTAAGACTTGTATGGAATTGTTATTCATTGAATTGTGTTTTATATAAATTAATTCATAAATTGTTAATATATATTTTACCAAATATATGTATATATATGTATATATATGTATATATATATATATATAGGGAGCCGCTAAAATAGAAACCATCCCTAGTTGTAAGAACCGCGAGAACCACTCTCAACCAATCAGAATAAAGGGTATTTTAGTCATTTACTATAAATGTCAAATATTTCTCTCTCTTGCATTTAAAGTCTCCAGACATTATTAAATCCTCTTTCATCTCTCCTCTGTCATATTTCACTTTCCTCTCTCTCCATTTTCAACTTTCATATCTCTCTCCATTTTCAACTTTCATATCTCCTTTGTCTCTCTCTCATTCAAAACAATCACAAAGTCTTTGTTTTCTCTCTCTCCATCTCTCGCATATCACATATTAGAAAAATTATCCATTTCTCACACAATGTAACTAAAACCCATCTGGGTCAGAGTGATACCAGCCACTGTTGGTATTTTCCACGGCGGAGGGCTCGCCGGGAAGTGAAGGAGGAGGAAGAGGAGGAGCCGCCGCCGCCGCCGCCGTACGTTAGATCTGGTATTTTCCAGTGACAGTTTATGGTTGTCTGAAGCGAAAATGGTGGAGGATGCGACAGTGGTGGTTTCTTGATTTTCCGGCCGAAGCGCCGCTGGCACGGCGACAGTGGCGGTGTCAGCTTCGCCATGAGACGACATGGTGGATGTAGAGGCAAGTGGGCTTCCATTAGCGGTGATGTTCTCAAGTGTAGTTTGTTGTTCGTTTTTTCTTTTTCTCTATCAAATCTTGTAAATGTACAAGTGAAGATGCATAAAGGTACAACAAGCTCTTGTTGGTGGTTGTTCAACACCACCATCCCCTTACCCTCAAACTCAAAGCTTGAAACAAAAAGTTGTAGAAAAAGAAAAGAAAAATAGATTTTTGAAAGCTAAACGTTTACGAAAAAAATATGAATTAAATGTTTGTTATTAGTATATGAATTAAAAGTTGTAGAAAATGAAAAGAAAAAATAGATTGTTCAACACCACCATCCCCTTACCCACAAGTGGAGATGCATATGAATGACGCGTTAATTGAGGGGGTTGAGATTTTGATTGTGTAAGCTGTCTGATGGCGACCATGGTGTTTTGAATGTTTTGAATCTGTTGAAAGGTTTAAACCCGTAAAAAAGTAGTTTTTTAGTAATTTTTTTTGTTTTTTGTAAAAAGGTTTAAACCCGTAAAAAAGTAGTTTTTTAGTAAAAAAAACTAAAAAAGTTGTTTTTGTAAAAAATATGTTTTTTTTATGTTTTACGTAAAAACGTAAAACGTAAAAAGTTTAACAAGAAAAACGTAAAAAGTTTAACGTAAAACGTAAAAAGTTTAAAAAGTTTAACGTAAAACGTAAAAAGTTTAACGTAAAACGTAAAAACGTAAAAGGTAAATTTTTTTGTTTTTTGTAAAAAGGTTTAAACCCGTAAAAAAGTAGGTTTTTAGTAAAAAAAATCTAAAAAAAATTTGTTTTTGTAAAAAATATGTTTTTTTTCAAAGTTTTACGTAAAACGTAAAAAACGTAAAACGTAAAAAGTTTAACGAAAAACGTAAAAAAGTTTAACGTAAAACGTAGAAAGTTTAACGTAAAACGTAAAAAGTTTAATGTAAAACGTAAAAAGTTTAATGTAAAACGTAAAAAGTTTAACATAAAACGTAAAAATTGTAACGTAAAACGTAAAACGTAAAAAGTTTAACGTAAAACGTAAAAATTTTAAAGTAAAACGTAAAAAGTTTTGCGTAAATCGTAAACCGTAATACGTAAATTGTAAAACGTAAAAAACCGTGTGATAAAACGGCGCCTAAACAAGGGGCATGAATGCGGCGCATAAAAACGCCACGAAAAAAACGGGACGTAAAAAACACCGCGTTAAAACGGGACGTAAAAAACGGCACGTTAAAAAAAAACGACGCTTGAAAAGGCCAAGTGTAAAAAACGGCGTGCAAAAACGACCTGTTAAAAAACGATGCGCGAAAAAGCCGGGCTTAAAAACGGGAAAACGAATTTTTTTAACGTAAAACGGAAAACGTAATTTTTTAACGTAAACGACGGCGCGTTAAAAAAACGGAAAACGTAATTTTTTAACGTAAATGACGGGCGTAAAAAAGGAAAACGTAATTTTTTAATGTAAATGACGGCGCGTTAAAAAACGACATCTGAAAAAGCCGGGCGTAAAAACGGGGCGTAAAAAAACGGCTCTTCAAAATGTTTTTTTAAACAAATCTTAAAAAAAATTATCTTAAAAATCTGATTTCAAAAAATTATTTAACAAAAAAAACTGTTTCTTAATAAATACTCTCTCCGTCTCTTAAAAATTATCATGGTTTGAAAGACACAAATTTTAAGGCAGACTTGATGATTGCTTTCTTTTGCTTACAAAATTACAATAATACCCTTGACATACATAAAAAGATCAATAATATAGAAAATGTAAACAAATGTATTGGCCCTACTAAAATTGTACACTGACAACTTTTTTCACACAGGATAACTTTTGAGTTTCTTCAATTCAGTTACATTTCAATATACCGCCAAAACTATTTTGTTGAGATTAACCATTGAATTTTAGAGCCAACTTGACTTTTAATTTGACTCCGTATGTACCGCCAAATTTTTTTTAACCATTTCAATAGTGAACCGCCAAAATAAAACTCCAAATTTACCGCCCATTTTTCCATTCATTGATAAAGTAGCCTTTTTAATTCTATACAATCCCATTTGTTAGTTTGAAGAGTACGTCTTTCACTAAGCTTGTCTTTGTATTCAAATGGTTTATATTCAATGGATAACCGTATCAACTTAAACGCTAAGCCCAGATTGACAAACTCCCAACGTCGAACTATATATGAAGCCTTATTGCAGCAAAGTAATGACGGGAAACTAAAATATGGATCTATAAGCGATGTGGCATCACATTTCTCCGTATCTACCCGCACCGTGAGTCGCATTTGGCATCAAGCTAGATTTCAAGTCCAACATGGATATTTGGTTAACGTATCAAGGAAACCATATATAGCTAAACAAAAAAGGATACAAATCAATTTCGATCAAGTTGCACAAATACCACTACGTCGTCGAACCAATATTCGATCAACTGCGAAAGCACTAAATGTTTCAAAATCAACCGTGCATCGAAGAATAAAAGAAGGTGAACTTCGACCACATACGAATGCCATAAAGCCGAATTTGACCGAGGAGAATAAAAAAGAAAGGTTAGAATTTTGTTTATCTATGATTACACCGTCTTTGTCTAATCCTTCATTTTATGATATGTTTAACGTCATTCACATTGATGAAAAATGGTTTTACATGTCAAACCCATCTAAACGTTACTACCTTGTACCCGGTGAGGATGACCCATTAAGAACATGTAAATCCAAAAAAATTATTACAAAGGTCATGTTTTTGGCTGCCGTTGCACGACCAAGATTTGACACGTTAGGTAATGAAATTGTCTCGGGAAAGATAGGTATCTTTCCTTTCACAAAACTTGAACCCGCAAAACGTTCAAGTAAGAATCGTGTTGCGGGGACTATGGAGACTAAACCTATCTTGTCGGTGACTAAAGAAGTAACGCGGACATGGTTAATTGATAAAGTACTACCGGCAATTAGGGATAAATGGCCGCAAGGTCATACGGGTCCAATATTTATTCAACAAGATAATGCGAAGCCGCATATTAGTATTGACGATGAACAATTCATTCAAGAAGCATCTCGAGGTGGGTTGGATATTCGACTTCGTTTTCAACCTCCAAATAGCCCGGATTTAAATATGTTAGACCTCGGGTTTTTCCGCGCTATTCAATCACTTCAAGAACAAGAGGTTTTAGGATCGAAGTTACAGAATGTAATGTACTGCTATTTTTGGGAATTAAAAGAAGGAAGTCTTTTGTCTTGTTTTGTTAGTTTATCAATATTGTTTATTAATGTTACTGTAGTTGTGTAGGCCTAAGGGTAAAATTGGAAATTTGACTAGTAGCTTTTGGAAGTGGACAATTGTAATGGGACAGATAAAAAAGAGAATATGGACAATTTTTAAGGGACGGAGGGAGTAATAATTAACACAAAAAGTATTTAATGAATATGACAAAAAAACAATTAAATATAATATATGTAAAAAGACAAAAAAAACACTTTTACTTATATACCTTTTAACAATAAAATATTAAAAACATAATAAGACAAAAAAATTTTAATATTAATTTTAACTACTTTTAATCTTATCCATCAATATTCTTGATCTAATGGCGAGAAAGTGGTTCTCGTGTTTCTTACAACAGGAGGTGGTTTTCATTTTAGCGGTCCCCTATATATATATATATATATATATATATATATATATATATATATATATATATATATATATATATATATATATATTCTTGTATCTTGTGAGTTGTATTAACGGGTCTAGCCTTCTTGACTTTGTGTCTCGCACGAATAAGTTGTATGTGTCTACGACACTTGTAGGGTTGTACCCCTCTTGTAGTCGGGTCTCCCCCGTTTGAATCGATAGATGTTAAAAATAATATATATTTTTAACTTATTGGTGTATATGTATACTTATACTTTTCGATATATTCTTGTCTTTGACGTCATTGACCAAGTCAAAGTAGATGTCTAGTTGTATTTATTTTCTAAAAATAAATATTATTGATTTGTTAAATAATATTTCTAATATTATTTTTAGTGTAAGTATACTTGTATGATTTATTTGCATATCTTGTCAATTTTACCAAATGTATACTTAGGCAAGTATACATGTATTTAGGTATAAACACTCACGTATTTTTATATTTGGTGACAAGATCCTTTCCGGAAATTATATTTCTTAAAAATAATGTATTTTTAAGACTTGCTTGTAATATATATATATTTTCATCATTCTTGTTAAATATATACTTTTGTCCTTTGTCCAACTTTGTAGAATTTTCACTAATTCTTGTAAACCCATATATTTTGCTCTTAATGTATATACTTGTCCATAGTCCAAATGTTATATTTAGTCCAACCCTTGAATAGAGAATTATTTATATAATTATATAAATGTGTAATTCTTTGTATTTGTCCATATACCCAAGTATGGGTAAGTATGTGTATTTTATACTTAGCCACCTTCTATGTATTTTGGGTGTATTTTTGTGAGGATTATTTAGTGAATTATAAATTCCTACAATTACACTAAATATATATATGAACATAATATACAATTAAGCACACAATTTGGGTGACAACTAATTTTGCCCTAAATATATATATATATATATATATATATATCCATGTTAATTCTTGAGGTAAAAAAGAACTCTATTTTTTTAACTTGTATTTTTATATAAAAACTTTGGGAAAAGTTATTTTTAATATTTTTAAACATTTACTAGTAAGATCTTGTCAAAAAAAAAATATATTTTTCTAAGTGTTAGAATTTTCAAAAAAAAATTGCCATGGTTTCCTTTGTAACAAGAACTTTTCCCATGTTAAAAAAAATGTGTTAATGTATTCAAAACTCATCAAATCATCCACAATAATTTTACAAGCCTACACATATGCATAAAATCCATTTTCATGCCATAATGAACTTGAATCTTTATAAAAACATGTAGTATTTTAAGACTACATTTTAACATGTCCATCCTTTTAAAACATAACCATCTCTTTTATTTTTTTATGTTTTGTAAACTTTGTAGAAAATCACTTTTGAAACTTTGTTCATCCATTTTTCACATGTCCATAAACATAAGTTTAAGATATTAACAACTCCATTAAAAAAAACATTTTTCATGTCCATCAAGTTCATCAACCTATTTATTATGGATCTTGTAAGATCCATATGTATACTTGCTAGGTCTTGTCTTTAAATATTTCTTAGCAAGTGTATATGTAATATATTTCATCAACATCCCAAACTAGCAACTAAAAAACTTCTTAACAATTTCAAGAATATTAATTTCTTTAGATTTTGTTAGCTTGTTCATGGTGTTCATCCTTTTAAATGAGAACTCTTGATGGTTCCACTTGTACATTTATAGTCTACTAATAACAAGAAGTAAAAATAGTGATTAAGAATACTCACTACTAGCACAAGGCTAGGGATGAACTCCAAGAACAAATAAGATGAAGATGAGAAGAAAATGGTGGATAATAGCTCCTTTAAGTGGTCCTTGAACTTCTAATACTTGCACCTTCCTTAGAATGTCTTGGAACACCTTTGATTACACTTAGATTACTAGTAAAATAACTTGAAGATGGAGGTTGGGTGGGTGATGTTGTGGCCGTAGGTAGTGTGGATGAGAGGAGAAGTTTGGTTTTTGAATTCTTGGTAATTGTAAGTGTTGATAGGATTAGGATATTATAACTTTGTCAAGATTTCTTTTCTCCACTAACTTTCACAATTAACCAACATGTAATAATCCTTATCTTGAGACCAAAAATGGGAACATATGCATGGGGAAAGTGAGTTAGTTTGTTTCAAATGGTAGTTAGGTGATTAGTTAATTTAGTTAGAAGATATTTGGTGGTGAATCTTTTTTTTTTGTGTGGTTTAAGGTGTTTAATGGTTTTAGTGGTGTTACATTATTAGACAATGTCTCCTAGTATTTAAATTGTTCCTAGTTGATGTTCGGGTGTTTAACCGGGTGCTAGTTTCGTTGATGGATTACTAAGATGTTAAGTTGTGTAACTTATATGGTAGGTGCGTTTTTTTTGTCTAGATAATATTCCCGGCACCTTTTAAGTAGTTTAGGATGTCTAACATCATTTTTTTTGATCTAGTGGAATTTACCAAATGCTGAATTTTGCGGACAAATTGTTAGTTATGGTCCAAATCTGACATTTTTAGAGCTAGTGTATATCTGGAAGACGCTAGTGCACATCTTTGTTTTCCCACTTGGGGTTTAATATATCATCGCTGTCGGACTTAATTCTAGGTCCTAAATTTGTCGTTTAGTTGAGTAGCGAAACTGTGCCGGTACTGTTAGTCTAACCGGTAAGTGTACTAGTTGTTTCGGCGCGCCACTTAAATTGTTTGAGATGCGACAAATAAAATGAATAATATGCACCATTAAAATGTATTATGCGAGATTTCTAGATGTATGACGTGAAATCATGCAGTTCTAACGTTCAAAACACATAGTTATATAATATAAATGACTATTTTAATTGTATGAAAATTACTAGAAAGTGTCGGTTGTCACAACCTGCCTCTGGTAGAGTTTTCTTATAACAACAACTACCACACTAGTATTCAGGCAGCACCATTTGAGGCATTGTACGGTCGTAAATGCCGGTCGCCTTTGTGTTGGGCGGAAGTTGGTGAAAGCCAAATTACTGGCCCGGAACTTGTACTTAACACTACGGATAAGATTGCCCGAATTAGACAACGCATGGCGGTGACTCGGGACTGTCATAAAAGTTACGTTGATAAGCGTAGGAAACCTCTAGAATTCCAGGTCGGGGACCGGGTTCTACTAAAAGTCTCACCTTGGAAAGATGTGGTACATTTTGGCAAAAAGGGCAAGCTTAATCCGCGATACGTTGGACCTTTCGAGATTACTGAGAGGATCGGTAAGGTAGCTTATAGACTGAACCTGCCTAAAGAGCTGAGTGCGGTACATAACGTTTTTCACATGTCAAATCTGAAGAAGTGTCTGTCAAATGAAACTCTTATCGTCCCATTTAAGGAACTCACGATCGACGATCAACTACGCTTTATCAAGGAACCGGTTGAGATCATGGATCGAGAGATCAAAACCCTTAAGCGTAGCAGGATACCTATCGTTCGAGTTCATTGGAACTCGCGTCGTGGCCCAGAGTTTACCTGGGAACGGGAAGACCAGATGATGCGCAAGTATCCCCAATTATTTGTAAACAATATTTCCAGCACTAAGGCTACAACTGAATTTCGAGACGAAATTCCAAACTAACAGAGGGATGATGTGACACCCCGCGAAACGTTCAAAACACACTAGCTTGTCAATGGTCGCGCTCTAAATTTCGGGACGAAATTTCCTTGAACTTGGGGATAATTTTTTCTGTACATTATGATTATGTGAGGTTATTAAATGAGAATCTAATTGGCAAATTATGTGATTGAGGTGTAGATTATATTAAATACGGTGATCTCTGTATGAATTATTATTACCATTTATATCGTTCAAATTAGGCCACACACCACACAATCACAGGATGTAACTGCACACCCCTCTTCCTAGTCGCACACCCAAGTGATTGGGCCTCAAACCTGACGAGCCCATGCATAGATGGACCACAAAGCCATTCACTTTGGGCTTCTCTCTATTGTTGCACACCTGATTGTGTGAAAAGACCGCACACATGAGAGCTAATAAGTGTGCGGCATGGTGATGATAATGACAGTTGGATCCCTCAATTAAATGTGCGACACCCATGGGAGAATTATAAATACCTACCATACCTAAAACCCTACGCTTTTTCCAACATTCTCCAGCTGCCGCACAGACATTCCCTCTCTCTCTTCCCAATCCGGAAACTTTGCCATTTTGGGATTTTTTTTGAACGGCCAACAGAATTAATCCCGAGCACTCTCGGGGCACCCACTGGACCAAACGGAGTACTCCGAGAGTACCCGGGTCCACCACCAATTCCGGGGAAAACCCGGTAACTCACCCGCCCGTAGGCACGACGATAAAGTTACCGGTAAAACCCGTTTGGCTCAAGAATCTGTTGATGCATGTTTGTGGACGCGACTCGACCCGACGTGATACGATCAAGGACTCGGCCTTCCTCCATCGTGTGAAAGAACAAGCATATCGGGCCAAGAGAACAAAAGACTTGAACTGGTCGATGGGCTAAGCTAATCGGCTGAAACAGATCAATGAAACAAGACATCAAGCACATGGGCTTGTAACTGTTTGGCGAAACACCCTTTGGGCCCAAGCCCAACATTGATGAAACATGTGTATAGTTGACGAAACAAGTCTGTTTCGTCAACCTAAATTGTGTTTCATCAATATCAAATGTGTTTCATCGAGTTTGGTTTTGATTCGTCGAGATTAGTCTGTTTCGTTGTGTCTGGTGCTATAAATAGACAGTAGTTAGACTGAAAATGTAAGACACAAGGAGGAGACACAAGTTAGAACACACACACACACGAGAGTTCTGAGAGAGTTTACAAAATACATTTGTAAACATTGCTTTGTAACCGAACCTTTCATACGTATTAATACAGAGGTGTTAAACGGTGAATATTGTGTGTCGTGTATTTGCGTGTTCGATCTCGGTTTGCCTTTCCGGTTGGACCACTTGTAGGTCTGGCTAGGGGAGGATCTAGTCGCCTAATCCTTGTGTACAAACCACCCCGGTTGTGTTGGTTTTCCAGAACTTCATATTGTTCATCTTCCCTTCAAAGTGTTCTTGCTTATTCAACTTTTTGATCTTCAAAAGTGATTTATAAAACCTGTTTATGTTTTGAAAATTGTGAACTCATTATAATATTATTATCAGAGATATCAAGTTGGTAAAACAATGATTTAGTTGGTGAGTCTAGACGTGCATAGTTGACAAAGGAGTGTTGTGTCAGACTGATCTCACCTACCAGATCATACCTTTTCGACGAAACAGACCCCGACGAAACACAATAATCAATTTCATTGTTTACATAGTGGGCTTAGTAACTGGGCTTTATTTAAAATCATTTTCGTCGACTGATTGGGCCCAAATCTGTTTCGTTGTGGCCCAAGTTTAAAATCTGTTTCGTGGAAGCCCAAAAAGGAACCTGTTTCGCCGATAGTCTTTTTGGGTTCCTGTTTCGTCAAGCCCAAATCAACCAAACTTGTTTCGCCAATTTGAATTGCAATCAACTTCTGTTTCGTGGAAACTGGTTTCGGCGAAACACTTTGTGAATTTTAAACAGAAAGTTTGTCAAAGTGATTTAACTGTTTGTTTGATGTGTGATTTTTAGGTATTCATTTTTCTTGATAAAAAATGAATCCGATTTGGGGTACTCCGGTAAATACAGATATGTATTATGGTACTCCGTCTCCGGATAGCGGAATGTATAGAAACATGAGTTTGTCTCCTTCGTGGGCCGAA
The DNA here is from genome assembly GCA_030545235.1 of Helianthus tuberosus. Classification (NCBI taxonomy): domain Eukaryota; kingdom Viridiplantae; phylum Streptophyta; class Magnoliopsida; order Asterales; family Asteraceae; genus Helianthus; species Helianthus tuberosus. Next base: position 15,914,805 of record CM060444.1, on the reverse strand, counting down.
TCTCCCGCACCGGTATCTTCACAAGCTAATGCAATTTCTACCGGTCAATGGGCATTCGTATCAAATCAAACTCCAAGTATTCAAAGCATTCTCTTAAGCGAGAGCGAAACCGGAAGTTTGAATCGGCCTCCAAAGTTGATGCACTTAAGCGAATATCCGGGATGGGTAGACAGATTTCATACATATGTCCTTGGGCAAAACACGGAATTGTGGTTACGTTTCACCACAGATTTCGATCAAGCTATAGAAGTTGCCGCTTCAACTGCGGCTACATTTGCCGATCTTCCTGAAGATCAGAAAAAGATATATGACTTGGAAAAGAAGGCATATGCCATTCTTACTCAGGCATTGAGCAAGGATATTTACCATCAATTTGTCAACTATAAAACGACAAAGAAATTATGGGATGCGTTGAAGACGAGAGGTGTAGGAAATGAAGCGACTCGCCAATTGAGACAAGGTCTACTCAAGAAAGAGTTTGATGGGTTTACATGCATGGATAAAGAATCTTTGGGAGATTTGACGAGTCGATTTTCTCATTTGTTGACTGAAATGGGAACTTTTGGAGTGATAACGACTCCAATCGAAATTGTCACCAAGTTTGCTGATGCTTTGCCACCACAATGGAGTAATTTCTTGGAAATCCTGAAGCTCAATGTCACTTTGGGTACAACAAGCTTCAATGACTTTGTTCAAATCCTGGAGAATAAGAATCAGGAAGAAACCCTTAAGGCGAAAAGGGTCCTAGTGCCACAGAATCCTGAGATGTATTATGGAACTCCTAGCGCTCCTGCAATACAAGTGCGACATGATCCTGAGATGTATTATGGAACTCCTAGTACTCCTGCAAGACTTTCTTCACACGCTCCAATTCAAACAACGTTTGTGTCTAGCACAGATATGTATGGCAATCCTATCCAAGTTCCGGTCAAGCCTCCTCCAACAACAGACATGTATGGGAATCCACTTCCTGCTCAACAACAAGCATGTTATGGAAGCACATCATCTGCTGGTCAGCAATCCAAGCCAAATACAGTGCGGCTCGACACCTCAAGCTTTTCTAAAGTCAGTGTGGAAGTAGCAAAGGAACACATGGAGCTGCTAAACACTTTGGTGAGCGCATACTGTGGATTAGTGGAAGGTCAGATTGGCAACATTAATCTGACACAAGAAGACTATCAGCAGATTGATAAGGAAGAGATGGATTTGATGGATATCAAATGGGCGTTCGCAAGTGCTGTAAGGCGAGCAAAGGATTTCATGGAAAGAACGGGCAGAACCAGCTTGGAAAGCAAGAAAGACACCAAGTATGGGTTCGATAAACAGGCAGTGAAGTGCTTTAACTGTGGTGAACGGGGTCATTTTAAAAGGGAATGTACAAGGCCAGCACAGCATGGAAACCAGAATCCCTTCAGAAATCAAGGCAATCAGCAGAATCAGAACAGGAACAATGAGCGTACGTTGATACCTGTCAACAACCAAAGCCAAGCGGGACCATCAAATTCCAATCAGGCACTTGTGGTTCAAGTAGATGAAGGTTGTGATTGGTCTATTCAGTTGGGAAATGATGCTCCTGATAGAACAGCGTGTTTTGCTGAAGTTGTCAAGGATCTTAAACACGCCAGTGGTGGAGAATCTTCCGCTAATGGTGGTGAATCTTCTGAGGATGAAGACTCTTCTGGTTACAGTAGAAGTTCGGATGAAGAATCCTCGAGTTCAGGTGATGATCATGTGGATGAGACATCAAGTGCGTCAGTCGATGAAAATATTGATGAGCTTTTGGAAGAAGCTGCAGCAGGAACTGAAAGAAGATCTATTTTGGTGGATCAAGCTGCTTATTCTTCGTCTTCTCTCCATTCAGCCTTTATGGCTAATGTCGACAGTTCATCAAGTCAGGTATGTGTCGATGAACCCACTGCTGTTATTTGTGAAAATTGTGATAGTTTAAATGTTAAATGTGCTGATTTAGAGGTAAACATGTCTGAGTTGCAAGGCAAACATGATGCTTTACAAGCTAGTTTGTTTAACTTGCAAGACAAACATGTTTCGTTGAATGATAAGTGGTGTGAATTGCAAAGCAAACACAAGGCTTTGCAAGAGAAATATGATGTGACATTCATTCACAATCAGAAATTGACCGTGGATCTTTCTAAGTGCACTGAAGCCAACATGTTTTATGAAAACCATGAAAAGGAATTTAAATCGATGATTGAAACATTAAAGAAAGATAAAACAGAGCTGACAAAAATGGTTTCCAGAAAACAAACTGACATAAATTTGTATATCACACGTCTTGAGATAATGCAAAAGGAGATGGCTTGTGTCAAAACTGAAAGTGAGGCGATCCAACTTAAGCTAGACAGTTATTTGAGCTCTAGCTATGTGTTGGATCACATCATTGACGTACAGAAAGAGAAACGAGATGTCACATGCATAGGTTACAAGAAATGTCCACCACCTGTGAGACACAATTATGATGCCATGCCTGATGAGGAGTATAGAACTCACTTTGAACCATCTGTTCCTTTGGATGTTGAGGAATTTGCAACAGGACTCGGATACAAGAAGGAAGTATCATCAGATTCGGATGTGTCAGCAGATACATTTGTAACTGCTGAACATAATCAGGATCCTCCAGTTGTGATTGAGGATGCTGATTCTTCTGATGATGAATCTGATGATACTGATTCAGCAAAGTCTGATGCGGTGATCAAAGAAGAGGACATACCTCTTGAGAATCATATTCTATGTGATTCTCCCGCAAAGCCCGCTAAGACTGCTGCAACCGAGTCCTCGTCTGCAAAAGAGTCTGAGAGTGTGGATTTGCTGTACACTCTTGTTGGTGATGATAAAATCTATTCTGACAAAGATTTTCCTATTAAGAATGTTAATCAATCCTTAATCAGTAAAGTCTTTGAAAATTCGACAAGTAAGTTTTTGGGAAAGACAGGATCACATGTTACAGTAACACAGTGCCCTCCGATTCCAAAGGCCGAAGTTCGAAAACAATATGGCAATCAGAAATTACCGACAGTGAAAAAGCAGCAAAATCATACCAAACCAAAAGGTAAATTACAGACTCAAGGTCAAAAGAAACAGACCAAGAAAAAGGACAACAAGGTGAACTTTGTGAAATCGAGGGGAACGGATAAAATTTACACATTCGAAAACAAATCTAACTTAGATTTTGTTAAACAAGTTAAAATTTTGAAAAGAAACAGTCAAAACAATTACACACAACACACAAATGGTTGTGATGTAGGACCAAGTACCTTAAGATCACGAAGTTCATCATCAAGCTCCTACAGTTATGATACTCCGAGGTTTGTTGAGCGGAGATCATGTTTTGAATGCGGTGAGTACGGGCACATTGTCAAAAATTGTCCTTATCTCACGAAAGGAAAGGCAAAGGTTGATGCCCCCCATGGTAACAGTTACCCTAAAAGATCTGTTTCACCAAAACAGGACCCTCGTCTTGTTAAACAACGGGAAATGAAACAGAAAAAGAAACAATGACAAGAAGTTGAAAAGGTTTTAAAACCAGAGGTTGTCCAAACAAAATCTGTTGAATCAAATGTTAAAAATGAAAAACAAAAACAGATTTGGAAACCAAAACCAGTAACTGTTTCAGGGGGAGCTACATCAATTCCGAATCATCGAGAAATGGATGTCACAATCCTCGATGATGACGGACGACCCAAGTCTGTGAAGGCTTGGGTCCCCCTCTCCAACTAATCTCTGAATGAGTGTGCAGGATGTTCCAGGAGAAACTATTGATAGTCTTAGGATTGTTGATAGTGGAGCGTCCATGCACAAGATCGGCGACATAAGGCTCCAAAATATTGTTACATCTAGGAGAATGTTGTTGCCTTTGATGGAGAGAGGAGAAAAGAAGACAAAAATGTCTGATGAAAGAATGTGGTTGAAAATTCGACAAGATGAAAAATGTGCCAAAATTTGGTCGTTATGGTTTTTTATCGGGTCAAAAGGATAGATTCAAATGAAAAGTACGCGCCTGTAGCACGTCTGAAGCTTTTTGAAGATTCATGGATTTTTCTTCCACAAGAAGTTCAAAGTCCACAAGATGAACGTGCAGTGTACATTTCTCCACGGTGTGTTTGAAGAAAATGTGTTTGTTGAACAAACCAACCGGGTGTGCGGATGCCTTGGCGTGGATTGATCAACCGCACACTACTTCTCAAAGAGAAAGAGAAAGACAAAGACCTTCGCTGGTACAATGTGGAAGACCAGCCGGACCCAGAGGTTTATGATCTTGTTGCTGTGAAGAAATTTCTCAGTAGCTACAAAAATCGACTTTGAAGTCCACAACGGGTGGATATCCAGTTTGGGAGAGCGCTCAGATTCCTTGCAATGCACGAAGCAGTTGCAGGATACGGTTTTAAATTTCTAATCTCTCCTATACTTGTCGATATTTAAGCTGCTTTATGAATTATTATCATCTCGTACAGCACTCTTTGGCCAGACACATTGATCTCGAATATCACTTCACACGTGATTGTTTCAATATGAAACTCATCGATGTTTTCATGGTCCACACCGACGACCAACGTGCCGACCTTTTTACCAAAGCATTTGACAAATCAAGATTTGACTTTTTATTATTGGTAAACGGCATTAAGGTCAAACATGAGAGTAAAACCAACATCGGAAAATCATTTTTGTAAATACCTTTGTGTTTTAAATTTGTCTTAGTTTATTGATTTTAGGGGGAGTAAATCCAATATTTGAAAATCCAAAAACATCGAAAAATTTTAAAAACACAAAAACAATAGAAAAGCAAAAATGAGTTTCCTGGCGAGCAAAAGAGAAAATGATAGTACATCAGTGGTCTATCCAAACCTCTTTAAACCTAAACTGAAAAACGATAAGCAGCTCTATATAAGATGTATCGGTAGGCTCACAATCATTTTAAAGTGTGCAGGGTGATATAAACCTTAAATCGACTGAAGACCAGGTGGGAACCATTCATTGGCATATGGTCTTAGTACCGAAATTTCGTTTGAGAGATTGCCGAGGTTCTGAGATATTCGGTCTTTATGCTGCTTATCATCTGGGTATCATGGTTGTATCTTTTACCGAAAAATAACGGGGACGCAAGTCTAGATCTTCCATGATACTATACATACGTGTACATACTGCATACGACCTCAATAAGTGATCAACAATCACATGTCCAATCAAATAAGTGATAAAATATCACATCTATCCGGGAGTCAAGTTCGTCTCTCTGCTGTACGAAAGTACTGACCTGTTCACAGACTTGCTCCTGTGCCCTCATGCATCTGAAAATCAAGTTCCTCATCAATAAGTGATTCTATCACATAGGGCTTGTTTTCAATCAAAATAAGTGAGAATCTCACATCATATACGGTCAAACAGATGATAATCGGTATACTCACCGGTAAGATGAACTCTCGTGCATACCTTGATACGGGAATGTGTCTTGATGTGGATGAACACCGGTCGGTAAGTATAAATCATACCTTAACGTATCCCCTCGCCATGATTACATCTGATAAGTTGAGCTTATGTGGACAACAATACCGATAATTGTTATAGGATGCTTATCTTAATGTTAACTAAAAGAACAACAAGAGCGTTTTGGCATGACCGTACACTGATATGATTCTCTTACCCTCGAAACTCACAAAAAGAATGTCTGTAAATATTTATTTACTGCTTTCAGTTTCTGCATCTTTGTATATATTTATTTACTGCTTTCTGTCTTTACATTTGAAACATTCAAAAATTCCAAAAAGATTTTAGGTGTGTTTTAATATAAACTTTATAAAATCCAAAAAGATTTTATTTCTATCTTATTTTCGATTGTACGATGTTGGAGCTCGAGTCTTCGTTCCCTGAAACCTGATTGAAAACCGATTTGACTAAATCTTCATAAACGGTCAAAATTTGCAAGTGTTGAAAGTTAAAGTCTAAAATTGACAAATTTGTTAAACTTTCAAGCTGTCGGACGGTGTTTGATTGTACAATGGTCATACGTGTGTCGTTTGTTATGTTAACTATATTCCAAGCAGTTGTTCTCATTACGCGTTTAGATTTCTTGCATGTGCAGATTCTAAAGGCAAGGAGAACATGGTCGATGACAAGCGTCGGAATGAAGATACGACGTGAAGGCACTCAAATGATGAAGATGATCGAGTTGCCGCTGACCATCATCAACACCACAAGGATCTCAAGCACTGAAGATCAAGTTTTTCACGAGCATAACTCAAGGGGGAGCTTATGTTAAAGGGGAGTTTGTCAACACACTTCCTACATGATACGGGTAGTTTGTTGATACACTTTCTGCTTTCAAGACGTGAAGACTTTCAAGATCCTCCGACATAGAAGACATGAAAGGCGAATCACGCGAGTAGCGTCCAAGGGGGAGTTTGTTGATGCATGTTTGTGGACGCGACTCGACCCGACGTGATACGATCAAGGACTCGGCCTTCCTCCGTCGTGTGAAAGAACAAGCATATCGGGCCAAGAGAACAAAAGACTTGAACTGGTCGATGGGCTAAGCTAATCGGCTGAAACAGATCAATGAAACAAGACATCAAGCACATGGGCTTGTAACTGTTTGGCGAAACACCCTTTGGGCCCAAGCCCAACATTGATGAAACATGTGTATAGTTGACGAAACAAGTCTGTTTCGTCAACCTAAATTGTGTTTCATCAATATCAAATGTGTTTCATCGAGTTTGGTTTTGATTCGTCGAGATTAGTCTGTTTCGTTGTGTCTGGTGCTATAAATAGACAGTAGTTAGACTGAAAATGTAAGACACAAGGAGGAGACACAAGTTAGAACACACACACACACGAGAGTTCTGAGAGAGTTTGCAAAATACATTTGTAAACATTGCTTTGTAACCGAACCTTTCATAGGTATTAATACAGAGGTGTTAAACGGTGAATATTGTGTGTCGTGTATTTGCGTGTTCGATCTCGGTTTGCCTTTCCGGTTGGATTCCGCACAACCGGGGTGGTTTGTACACAAGGATTAGGCGACTAGATCCTCCCCTAGCCGGACCTACAAGATTTTTTTTTCACCGATTAACACCTCTGTATTAATACGTATGAAAGGTTCAGTTACAAAGCAATGTTTACAAATATATTTTGCAAACTCTCTCAAACTCTCGTGTGTGTGTGTTTGCTCTCTGTGTGCTCTCTTCTTGTGTCTTTCATTTTCAGTCTAACTACTGTCTATTTATAGCACCAGACACAACGAAACAGACTAATCTCGACGAATCAAAACCAAACTCGATGAAACACATTTGATATTGATGAAACACAATTTAGGTTGACGAAACAGACTTGTTTCGTCAACTATACACATGTTTCATCAATGTTGGGCTTGGGCCCAAAGGGTGTTTCGCCAAACAGTTACAAGCCCATGTGCTTGATGTCTTGTTTCATTGATCTGTTTCAGCCGATTAGCTTAGCCCATGGACCAGTTCAAGTCTTTTGTTCTCTTGGCCCGATATGCTTATTCTTTCACACGACGGAGGAAGCCGTGTCTAAGCTGATATGCGTCAAGTCGAGTCGCGTCCACAATCAAGTATCAACAAACTCCCCCTTGGATGCTACTCGGGTATCATGGTTGTATCTTTTACCGAAAAATAACGGGGACGCAAGTCTAGATCTTCCATGATACTATACATACGTGTACATACTGCATACGACCTCAATAAGTGATCAACAATCACATGTCCAATCAAATAAGTGATAAAATATCACATCTATCCGGGAGTCAAGTTCGTCTCTCTGCTGTACGAAAGTACTGACCTGTTCACGGACTTGCTCCTGTGCCCTCATGCATCTGAAAATCAAGTTCCTCATCAATAAGTGATTCTATCACATAGGGCTTGTTTTCAATCAAAATAAGTGAGAATCTCACATCATATACGGCCAAACAGATGATAATCGGTATACTCACCGGTAAGATGAACTCTCGTGCATACCTTGATACGGGAATGTGTCGTGATGTGGATGAACACCGGTCGGTAAGTATAAATCATACCTTAACGTATCCCCTCGCCATGATTACATCTGATAAGTTGAGCTTATGTGGACAACAATACCGATAATTTTTATAGGATGCTTATCTTAATGTTAACTAAAAGAACAACAAGAGCGTTTTGGCATGACCGTACACTGATATGATTCTCTTACCCTCGAAACTCACAAAAAGAATGTCTGTAAATATTTATTTACTGCTTTCAGTTTCTGCATCTTTGTATATATTTATTTACTGCTTTCTGTCTTTACATTTGAAACATTCAAAAATTCCAAAAAGATTTTAGGTGTGTTTTAATATAAACTTTATAAAATCCAAAAAGATTTTATTTCTATCTTATTTTCGATTGTACGATGTTGGAGCTCGAGTCTTCGTTCCCTGAAACCTGATTGAAAACCGATTTGACTAAATCTTCATAAACGGTCAAAATTTGCAAGTGTTGAAAGTTAAAGTCTAAAATTGACAAATTTGTTAAACTTTCAAGCTGTCGGACGGTGTTTGATTGTACAATGGTCATACGTGTGTCGTTTGTTATGTTAACTATATTCCAAGCAGTTGTTCTCATTACGCGTTTAGATTTCTTGCATGTGCAGATTCTAAAGGCAAGGAGAACATGGTCGATGACAAGCGTCGGAATGAAGATACGACGTGAAGGCACTCAAATGATGAAGATGATCGAGTTGCCGCTGACCATCATCAACACACAAGGATCTCAAGCACTGAAGATCAAGTTTTTCACGAGCATAACTCAAGGGGGAGCTTATGTTAAAGGGGAGTTTGTCAACACACTTCCTACATGATACGGGTAGTTTGTTGATACACTTTCTGCTTTCAAGACGTGAAGACTTTCAAGATCCTTCGACATAGAAGACATGAAAGGCGAATCACGCGAGTAGCGTCCAAGGGGGAGTTTGTTGATGCATGTTTGTGGACGCGACTCGACCCGACGTGATACGATCAAGGACTCGGCCTTCCTCCGTCGTGTGAAAGAACAAGCATATCGGGCCAAGAGAACAAAAGACTTGAACTGGTCGATGGGCTAAGCTAATCGGCTGAAACAGATCAATGAAACAAGACATCAAGCACATGGGCTTGTAACTGTTTGGCGAAACACCCTTTGGGCCCAAGCCCAACATTGATGAAACATGTGTATAGTTGACGAAACAAGTCTGTTTCATCAACCTAAATTGTGTTTCATCAATATCAAATGTGTTTCATCGAGTTTGGTTTTGATTCGTCGAGATTAGTCTGTTTCGTTGTGTCTGGTGCTATAAATAGACAGTAGTTAGACTGAAAATGTAAGACACAAGGAGGAGACACAAGTTAGAACACACACACACACGAGAGTTCTGAGAGAGTTTGCAAAATACATTTGTAAACATTGCTTTGTAACCGAACCTTTCATACGTATTAATACAGAGGTGTTAAACGGTGAATATTGTGTGTCGTGTATTTGCGTGTTCGATCTCGGTTTGCCTTTCCGGTTGGATTCCGCACAACCGGGGTGGTTTGTACACAAGGATTAGGCGACTAGATCCTCCCCAAGCCGGACCTACAAGATTTTTTTTCACCGATTAACACCTCTGTATTAATACGTATGAAAGGTTCAGTTACAAAGCAATGTTTACAAATATATTTTGCAAACTCTCTCAAACTCTCGTGTGTGTGTGTTTGCTCTCTGTGTGCTCTCTTCTTGTGTCTTTCATTTTCAGTCTAACTACTGTCTATTTATAGCACCAGACACAACGAAACAGACTAATCTCGACGAATCAAAACCAAACTCGATGAAACACATTTGATATTGATGAAACACAATTTAGGTTGACGAAACAGACTTGTTTCGTCAACTATACACATGTTTCATCAATGTTGGGCTTGGGCCCAAAGGGTGTTTCGCCAAACAGTTACAAGCCCATGTGCTTGATGTCTTGTTTCATTGATCTGTTTCAGCCAATTAGCTTAGCCCATGGACCAGTTCAAGTCTTTTGTTCTCTTGGCCCGATATGCTTGTTCTTTCACACGACGGAGGAAGCCGTGTCTAAGCTGATATGCGTCAAGTCGAGTCGCGTCCACAATCATGTATCAACAAACTCCCCCTTGGACGCTACTCGGGTATCATGGTTGTATCTTTTACCGAAAAATAACGGGGACGCAAGTCTAGATCTTCCATGATACTATACATACGTGTACATACTGCATACGACCTCAATAAGTGATCAACAATCACATGTCCAATCAAATAAGTGATAAAATATCACATCTATCCGGGAGTCAAGTTCGTCTCTCTGCTGTACGAAAGTACTGACCTGTTCACGGACTTGCTCCTGTGCCCTCATGCATCTGAAAATCAAGTTCCTCATCAATAAGTGATTCTATCACATAGGGCTTGTTTTCAATCAAAATAAGTGAGAATCTCACATCATATACGGCCAAACAGATGATAATCGGTATACTCACCGGTAAGATGAACTCTCGTGCATACCTTGATATGGGAATGTGTCGTGATGTGGATGAACACCGGTCGGTAAGTATAAATCATACCTTAACGTATCCCCTCGCCATGATTACATCTGATAAGTTGAGCTTATGTGGACAACAATACCGATAATTTTTATAGGATGCTTATCTTAATGTTAACTAAAAGAACAACAAGAGCGTTTTGGCATGACCGTACACTGATATGATTCTCTTACCCTCGAAACTCACAAAAAGAATGTCTGTAAATATTTATTTACTGCTTTCAGTTTCTGCATCTTTGTATATATTTATTTACTGCTTTCTGTCTTTACATTTGAAACATTCAAAAATTCCAAAAAGATTTTAGGTGTGTTTTAATATAAACTTTATAAAATCCAAAAAGATTTTATTTCTATCTTATTTTCGATTGTACGATGTTGGAGCTCGAGTCTTCGTTCCCTGAAACCTGATTGAAAACCGATTTGACTAAATCTTCATAAACGGTCAAAATTTGCAAGTGTTGAAAGTTAAAGTCTAAAATTGACAAATTTGTTAAACTTTCAAGCTGTCGGACGGTGTTTGATTGTACAATGGTCATACGTGTGTCGTTTGTTATGTTAACTATATTCCAAGCAGTTGTTCTCATTACGCGTTTAGATTTCTTGCATGTGCAGATTCTAAAGGCAAGGAGAACATGGTCGATGACAAGCGTCGGAATGAAGATACGACGTGAAGGCACTCAAATGATGAAGATGATCGAGTTGCCGCTGACCATCATCAACACCACAAGGATCTCTAGCACTGAAGATCAAGTTTTTCACGAGCATAACTCAAGGGGGAGCTTATGTTAAAGGGGAGTTTGTCAACACACTTCCTACATGATACGGGTAGTTTGTTGATACACTTTCTGCTTTCAAGACGTGAAGACTTTCAAGATCCTCCGACATAGAAGACATGAAAGGCGAATCACGCGAGTAGCGTCCAAGGGGGAGTTTGTTGATGCATGTTTGTGGACGCGACTCGACCCGACGTGATACGATCAAGGACTCGGCCTTCCTCCGTCGTGTGAAAGAACAAGCATATCGGGCCAAGAGAACAAAAGACTTGAACTGGTCGATGGGCTAAGCTAATCGGCTGAAACAGATCAATGAAACAAGACATCAAGCACATGGGCTTGTAACTGTTTGGCGAAACACCCTTTGGGCCCAAGCCCAACATTGATGAAACATGTGTATAGTTGACGAAACAAGTCTGTTTCGTCAACCTAAATTGTGTTTCATCAATATCAAATGTGTTTCATCGAGTTTGGTTTTGATTCGTCGAGATTAGTCTGTTTCGTTGTGTCTGGTGCTATAAATAGACAGTAGTTAGACTGAAAATGTAAGACACAAGGAGGAGACACAAGTTAGAACACACACACACACGAGAGTTCTGAGAGAGTTTGCAAAATACATTTGTAAACATTGCTTTGTAACCGAACCTTTCATACGTATTAATACAGAGGTGTTAAACGGTGAATATTGTGTGTCGTGTATTTGCGTGTTCGATCTCGGTTTGCCTTTCCGGTTGGATTCCGCACAACCGGGGTGGTTTGTACACAAGGATTAGGCGACTAGATCCTCCCCTAGCCGGACCTACAAGATTTTTTTTTCACCGATTAACACCTCTGTATTAATACGTATGAAAGGTTCAGTTACAAAGCAATGTTTACAAATATATTTTGCAAACTCTCTCAAACTCTCGTGTGTGTGTTTGCTCTCTGTGTGCTCTCTTCTTGTGTCTTTTATTTTCAGTCTAACTACTGTCTATTTATAGCACCAGACACAACGAAACAGACTAATCTCGACGAATCAAAACCAAACTCGATGAAACACATTTGATATTGATGAAACACAATTTAGGTTGACGAAACAGACTTGTTTCGTCAACTATACACATGTTTCATCAATGTTGGGCTTGGGCCCAAAGGGTGTTTCGCCAAACAGTTACAAGCCCATGTGCTTGATGTCTTGTTTCATTGATCTGTTTCAGCCGATTAGCTTAGCCCATGGACCAGTTCAAGTCTTTTGTTCTCTTGGCCCGATATGCTTGTTCTTTCACACGACGGAGGAAGCCGTGTCTAAGCTGATATGCGTCAAGTCGAGTCGCGTCCACAATCATGTATCAACAAACTCCCCCTTGGACGCTACTCGGGTATCATGGTTGTATCTTTTACCGAAAAATAACGGGGACGCAAGTCTAGATCTTCCATGATACTATACATACGTGTACATACTGCATACGACCTCAATAAGTGATCAACAATCACATGTCCAATCAAATAAGTGATAAAATATCACATCTATCCGGGAGTCAAGTTCGTCTCTCTGCTGTACGAAAGTACTGACCTGTTCACGGACTTGCTCCTGTGCCCTCATGCATCTGAAAATCAAGTTCCTCATCAATAAGTGATTCTATCACATAGGGCTTGTTTTCAATCAAAATAAGTGAGAATCTCACATCATATACGGCCAAACAGATGATAATCGGTATACTCACCGGTAAGATGAACTCTCGTGCATACCTTGATACGGGAATGTGTCGTGATGTGGATGAACACCGGTCGGTAAGTATAAATCATACCTTAACGTATCCCCTCGCCATGATTACATCTGATAAGTTGAGCTTATGTGGACAACAATACCGATAATTTTTATAGGATGCTTATCTTAATGTTAACTAAAAGAACAACAAGAGCGTTTTGGCATGACCGTACACTGATATGATTCTCTTACCCTCGAAACTCACAAAAAGAATGTCTGTAAATATTTATTTACTGCTTTCAGTTTCTGCATCTTTGTATATATTTATTTACTGCTTTCTGTCTTTACATTTGAAACATTCAAAAATTCCAAAAAGATTTTAGGTGTGTTTTAATATAAACTTTATAAAATCCAAAAAGATTTTATTTCTATCTTATTTTCGATTGTACGATGTTGGAGCTCGAGTCTTCGTTCCCTGAAACCTGATTGAAAACCGATTTGACTAAATCTTCATAAACGGTCAAAATTTGCAAGTGTTGAAAGTTAAAGTCTAAAATTGACAAATTTGTTAAACTTTCAAGCTGTCGGACGGTGTTTGATTGTACAATGGTCATACGTGTGTCGTTTGTTATGTTAACTATATTCCAAGCAGTTGTTCTCATTACGCGTTTAGATTTCTTGCATGTGCAGATTCTAAAGGCAAGGAGAACATGGTCGATGACAAGCGTCGGAATGAAGATACGACGTGAAGGCACTCAAATGATGAAGATGATCGAGTTGCCGCTGACCATCATCAACACCACAAGGATCTCAAGCACTGAAGATCAAGTTTTTCACGAGCATAACTCAAGGGGGAGCTTATGTTAAAGGGGAGTTTGTCAACACACTTCCTACATGATACGGGTAGTTTGTTGATACACTTTCTGCTTTCAAGACGTGAAGACTTTCAAGATCCTCCGACATAGAAGACATGAAAGGCGAATCACGCGAGTAGCGTCCAAGGGGGAGTTTGTTGATGCATGTTTGTGGACGCGACTCGACCCGACGTGATACGATCAAGGACTCGGCCTTCCTCCGTCGTGTGAAAGAACAAGCATATCCGGCCAAGAGAACAAAAGACTTGAACTGGTCGATGGGCTAAGCTAATCGGCTGAAACAGATCAATGAAACAAGACATCAAGCACATGGGCTTGTAACTGTTTGGCGAAACACCCTTTGGGCCCAAGCCCAACATTGATGAAACATGTGTATAGTTGACGAAACAAGTCTGTTTCGTCAACCTAAATTGTGTTTCATCAATATCAAATGTGTTTCATCGAGTTTGGTTTTGATTCGTCGAGATTAGTCTGTTTCGTTGTGTCTGGTGCTATAAATAGACAGTAGTTAGACTGAAAATGTAAGACACAAGGAGGAGACACAAGTTAGAACACACACACACACGAGAGTTCTGAGAGAGTTTGCAAAATACATTTGTAAACATTGCTTTGTAACCGAACCTTTCATACGTATTAATACAGAGGTGTTAAACGGTGAATATTGTGTGTCGTGTATTTGCGTGTTCGATCTCGGTTTGCCTTTCCGGTTGGATTCCGCACAACCGGGGTGGTTTGTACACAAGGATTAGGCGACTAGATCCTCCCCTAGCCGGACCTACAAGATTTTTTTTTCACCGATTAACACCTCTGTATTAATACGTATGAAAGGTTCAGTTACAAAGCAATGTTTACAAATATATTTTGCAAACTCTCTCAAACTCTCGTGTGTGTGTGTTTGCTCTCTGTGTGCTCTCTTCTTGTGTCTTTCATTTTCAGTCTAACTACTGTCTATTTATAGCACCAGACACAACGAAACAGACTAATCTCGACGAATCAAAACCAAACTCGATGAAACACATTTGATATTGATGAAACACAATTTAGGTTGACGAAACAGACTTGTTTCGTCAACTATACACATGTTTCATCAATGTTGGGCTTGGGCCCAAAGGGTGTTTCGCCAAACAGTTACAAGCCCATGTGCTTGATGTCTTGTTTCATTGATCTGTTTCAGCCGATTAGCTTAGCCCATGGACCAGTTCAAGTCTTTTGTTCTCTTGGCCCGATATGCTTGTTCTTTCACACGACGGAGGAAGCCGTGTCTAAGCTGATATGCGTCAAGTCGAGTCGCGTCCACAATCATGTATCAACAAACTCCCCCTTGGACGCTACTCGGGTATCATGGTTGTATCTTTTACCGAAAAATAACGGGGACGCAAGTCTAGATCTTCCATGATACTATACATACGTGTACATACTGCATACGACCTCAATAAGTGATCAACAATCACATGTCCAATCAAATAAGTGATAAAATATCACATCTATCCGGGAGTCAAGTTCGTCTCTCTGCTGTACGAAAGTACTGACCTGTTCACGGACTTGCTCCTGTGCCCTCATGCATCTGAAAATCAAGTTCCTCATCAATAAGTGATTCTATCACATAGGGCTTGTTTTCAATCAAAATAAGTGAGAATCTCACATCATATACGGCCAAACAGATGATAATCGGTATACTCACCGGTAAGATGAACTCTCGTGCATACCTTGATATGGGAATGTGTCGTGATGTGGATGAACACCGGTCGGTAAGTATAAATCATACCTTAACGTATCCCCTCGCCATGATTACATCTGATAAGTTGAGCTTATGTGGACAACAATACCGATAATTTTTATAGGATGCTTATCTTAATGTTAACTAAAAGAACAACAAGAGCGTTTTGGCATGACCGTACACTGATATGATTCTCTTACCCTCGAAACTCACAAAAAGAATGTCTGTAAATATTTATTTACTGCTTTCAGTTTCTGCATCTTTGTATATATTTATTTACTGCTTTCTGTCTTTACATTTGAAACATTCAAAAATTCCAAAAAGATTTTAGGTGTGTTTTAATATAAACTTTATAAAATCCAAAAAGATTTTATTTCTATCTTATTTTCGATTGTACGATGTTGGAGCTCGAGTCTTCGTTCCCTGAAACCTGATTGAAAACCGATTTGACTAAATCTTCATAAACGGTCAAAATTTGCAAGTGTTGAAAGTTAAAGTCTAAAATTGACAAATTTGTTAAACTTTCAAGCTGTCGGACGGTGTTTGATTGTACAATGGTCATACGTGTGTCGTTTGTTATGTTAACTATATTCCAAGCAGTTGTTCTCATTACGCGTTTAGATTTCTTGCATGTGCAGATTCTAAAGGCAAGGAGAACATGGTCGATGACAAGCGTCGGAATGAAGATACGACGTGAAGGCACTCAAATGATGAAGATGATCGAGTTGCCGCTGACCATCATCAACACCACAAGGATCTCAAGCACTGAAGATCAAGTTTTTCACGAGCATAACTCAAGGGGGAGCTTATGTTAAAGGGGAGTTTGTCAACACACTTCCTACATGATACGGGTAGTTTGTTGATACACTTTCTGCTTTCAAGACGTGAAGACTTTCAAGATCCTCCGACATAGAAGACATGAAAGGCGAATCACGCGAGTAGCGTCCAAGGGGGAGTTTGTTGATGCATGTTTGTGGACGCGACTCGACCCGACGTGATACGATCAAGGACTCGGCCTTCCTCCGTCGTGTGAAAGAACAAGCATATCGGGCCAAGAGAACAAAAGACTTGAACTGGTCGATGGGCTAAGCTAATCGGCTGAAACAGATCAATGAAACAAGACATCAAGCACATGGGCTTGTAACTGTTTGGCGAAACACCCTTTGGGCCCAAGCCCAACATTGATGAAACATGTGTATAGTTGACGAAACAAGTCTGTTTCGTCAACCTAAATTGTGTTTCATCAATATCAAATGTGTTTCATCGAGTTTGGTTTTGATTCGTCGAGATTAGTCTGTTTCGTTGTGTCTGGTGCTATAAATAGACAGTAGTTAGACTGAAAATGTAAGACACAAGGAGGAGACACAAGTTAGAACACACACACACACGAGAGTTCTGAGAGAGTTTGCAAAATACATTTGTAAACATTGCTTTGTAACCGAACCTTTCATACGTATTAATACAGAGGTGTTAAACGGTGAATATTGTGTGTCGTGTATTTGCGTGTTCGATCTCGGTTTGCCTTTCCGGTTGGATTCCGCACAACCGGGGTGGTTTGTACACAAGGATTAGGCGACTAGATCCTCCCCTAGCCGGACCTACAAGATTTTTTTTTCACCGATTAACACCTCTGTATTAATACGTATGAAAGGTTCAGTTACAAAGCAATGTTTACAAATATATTTTGCAAACTCTCTCAAACTCTCGTGTGTGTGTGTTTGCTCTCTGTGTGCTCTCTTCTTGTGTCTTTCATTTTCAGTCTAACTACTGTCTATTTATAGCACCAGACACAACGAAACAGACTAATCTCGACGAATCAAAACCAAACTCGATGAAACACATTTGATATTGATGAAACACAATTTAGGTTGACGAAACAGACTTGTTTCGTCAACTATACACATGTTTCATCAATGTTGGGCTTGGGCCCAAAGGGTGTTTCGCCAAACAGTTACAAGCCCATGTGCTTGATGTCTTGTTTCATTGATCTGTTTCAGCCGATTAGCTTAGCCCATGGACCAGTTCAAGTCTTTTGTTCTCTTGGCCCGATATGCTTGTTCTTTCACACGACGGAGGAAGCCGTGTCTAAGCTGATATGCGTCAAGTCGAGTCGCGTCCACAATCATGTATCAACAAACTCCCCCTTGGACGCTACTCGGGTATCATGGTTGTATCTTTTACCGAAAAATAACGGGGACGCAAGTCTAGATCTTCCATGATACTATACATACGTGTACATACTGCATACGACCTCAATAAGTGATCAACAATCACATGTCCAATCAAATAAGTGATAAAATATCACATCTATCCGGGAGTCAAGTTCGTCTCTCTGCTGTACGAAAGTACTGACCTGTTCATGGACTTGCTCCTGTGCCCTCATGCATCTGAAAATCAAGTTCCTCATCAATAAGTGATTCTATCACATAGGGCTTGTTTTCAATCAAAATAAGTGAGAATCTCACATCATATACGGCCAAACAGATGATAATCGGTATACTCACCGGTAAGATGAACTCTCGTGCATACCTTGATACGGGAATGTGTCGTGATGTGGATGAACACCGGTCGGTAAGTATAAATCATACCTTAACGTATCCCCTCGCCATGATTACATCTGATAAGTTGAGCTTATGTGGACAACAATACCGATAATTTTTATAGGATGCTTATCTTAATGTTAACTAAAAGAACAACAAGAGCGTTTTGGCATGACCGTACACTGATATGATTCTCTTACCCTCGAAACTCACAAAAAGAATGTCTGTAAATATTTATTTACTGCTTTCAGTTTCTGCATCTTTGTATATATTTATTTACTGCTTTCTGTCTTTACATTTGAAACATTCAAAAATTCCAAAAAGATTTTAGGTGTGTTTTAATATAAACTTTATAAAATCCAAAAAGATTTTATTTCTATCTTATTTTCGATTGTACGATGTTGGAGCTCGAGTCTTCGTTCCCTGAAACCTGATTGAAAACCGATTTGACTAAATCTTCATAAACGGTCAAAATTTGCAAGTGTTGAAAGTTAAAGTCTAAAATTGACAAATTTGTTAAACTTTCAAGCTGTCGGACGGTGTTTGATTGTACAATGGTCATACGTGTGTCGTTTGTTATGTTAACTATATTCCAAGCAGTTGTTCTCATTACGCGTTTAGATTTCTTGCATGTGCAGATTCTAAAGGCAAGGAGAACATGGTCGATGACAAGCGTCGGAATGAAGATACGACGTGAAGGCACTCAAATGATGAAGATGATCGAGTTGCCGCTGACCATCATCAACACCACAAGGATCTCAAGCACTGAAGATCAAGTTTTTCACGAGCATAACTCAAGGGGGAGCTTATGTTAAAGGGGAGTTTGTCAACACACTTCCTACATGATACGGGTAGTTTGTTGATACACTTTCTGCTTTCAAGACGTGAAGACTTTCAAGATCCTCCGACATAGAAGACATGAAAGGCGAATCACGCGAGTAGCGTCCAAGGGGGAGTTTGTTGATGCATGTTTGTGGACGCGACTCGACCCGACGTGATACGATCAAGGACTCGGCCTTCCTCCGTCGTGTGAAAGAACAAGCATATCCGGCCAAGAGAACAAAAGACTTGAACTGGTCGATGGGCTAAGCTAATCGGCTGAAACAGATCAATGAAACAAGACATCAAGCACATGGGCTTGTAACTGTTTGGCGAAACACCCTTTGGGCCCAAGCCCAACATTGATGAAACATGTGTATAGTTGACGAAACAAGTCTGTTTCGTCAACCTAAATTGTGTTTCATCAATATCAAATGTGTTTCATCGAGTTTGGTTTTGATTCGTCGAGATTAGTCTGTTTCGTTGTGTCTGGTGCTATAAATAGACAGTAGTTAGACTGAAAATGTAAGACACAAGGAGGAGACACAAGTTAGAACACACACACACACGAGAGTTCTGAGAGAGTTTGCAAAATACATTTGTAAACATTGCTTTGTAACCGAACCTTTCATACGTATTAATACAGAGGTGTTAAACGGTGAATATTGTGTGTCGTGTATTTGCGTGTTCGATCTCGGTTTGCCTTTCCGGTTGGATTCCGCACAACCGGGGTGGTTTGTACACAAGGATTAGGCGACTAGATCCTCCCCTAGCCGGACCTACAGAATACAACCCAGGTTTCCCTGGGTCTCCTATCATTGCCCACCAATGCCTCACTCTGCACCAAGTGGGAATTGAACTTGCATCTCCCAAGAGAAATGTAAGTCTTTCACCACTTGATCTAGAGATCATTGGCTGCCATTTTGGGAATTACCTTCCTATTTTCTCTGAAAACTCGAGCAACATCAACAGCAGTCCATCTCCTTTCCTGGAATTCTTCCTAAGGATCTCTCCTCTCCCAAGCCGCACACTCGTCTTCTTCCCTGTTTCCTTCTAGATTCTTCATCTAAGGTTAGTAAACTCTTGAGCTTGATGCCCATAATTGTCTTGGAAATGATTTTGTCTTGGAAATGATTGTGTAGAAAAAAGACGGTCTTGAAGTAATGTTTTCCACTGTTTGACTTGTGGTTTTGCTCAGCGTATACATGATATAACTTGGAGTGTGTATGTTGCTAAATGTTAGAGATCTAGGGTGTTGAGTAGACAATGATCTAAAATGGTTCACTATTTTAAATGATGAAAATGATGATGATTTCTGTTAACTATTTTAAATGATGATGATTTCTGTTGACTATGTTGAATGATGAAAATGATGATGATTTCTGTTAATTGTTTAAAAACGATGAGAAAGATGATGATTAGAACCTCTTACAAATGACCAATATGATAGTTGTTAATAGCTTCGTGATTTTGAAACAGTAAAATAAGGGCTGTGGTGATTAATGAATGTCACCTTATGTGGGTTTTCACCAAGATGAATGCTTGAATCTATGTACTGGATGTTGGACATGAATGTATAAATTGAAAAGAACGATGCTACACTTTTATATATAACGTACAACTCGAGTTGCTTGATGTACAACTAATGTACTGCACCTCGCACAGTAGGTGCGCCCGGTGCGCCATCTATTAAATAGGATAAGACAAAAATTCATGAAATGCACCAAAGAAAGCCGCACACTTTGGGGTACTAATTTCAATGCACGAAGTGAAAATAACTAACGATGGGCCGCACACTTCAAAGAATGGACTGACAATCCACTGGGCCGCACACCTCTTAACAGACCAAGAATCAACCTGGGCTGCACAATAGAAGACTTTCATATTTGGCTGATTTAGATTAACGTTTTTAATGGGCTCATGTATGATTTTTCGTATGGCCTACCTGTTAATTTAATGAATTTGTGAGATTTTCAACTTATGTCTTACCTGTTAAACACATGTACAAATACATGATATTACTTGTATAATATCAGACTGCTACCGGTAACTATAATAGGACGTGGTTGATCAAACTTTAAAACATTTAAATAACCTGCCAAGCAAACCCAGGTGAGTTCACACACACTAAAAGCATGCGTCCCGGGGGGACACGGACGAACTACTATCCTAGGGAAGGATACTTTTAAACTACTATTCACGGGGGGGGGGGGGGGGATACGTTTGGATACTATTTATAAATCATGTCTTAGCAAACTAAATGAAACTCTATCATGAAGTCCCCACTTACAATACCGATTATTCGTCTAGGGCAAACGGGATATTTGTTAATAGCGCTATTAGGTTTGACAAACCTCACACCGTGACCAGGGGGATCAGGCACAACAACACAACGTCATCAGTATTCGGTATCTACAGTTTAGTGAGCTTACAAATGGGGTAGCTCCCCATAACGTGATTATAAATGCATTATTAAACAATTTACGTTTTCGAAATTAAAACTGGATAACTCGTGAGCTCGCCAACTTTATGTTGACACCCTACTGCATGTTTTGCAGGTAATCAGTGATTGCAGGAGCTTGCAGCTTGAGGAGTGTAGTGGTCGCATTAACCCGTGTTAGGTTTTTAATAAATTTAAACTTTGAACTTTTGATTGAACTATTGAATCTATGCTTCCGCTATTTCCTTTAAACGTTGTTCTAAACTTAAAACTTAGATGTGGACTTTAGTAGTCGCTAATCATATTTTGATAAATTGCTTTATTACGGGGAATTGGCCTGTAATAATCCCAACTAGAGGTCATTGGCCATTGAGAGTCCCACCTTTGAATATTCCCCCACCAATCCCCCTTTCACCTATTTTTCCTACACCGGTCCCCCATTAAAAAAAAAACTTAACGGAGTTATGCTTTTTTCCAAATTACAAACAATTTTTTTAGGGCTTTTGATCAGAACGACGATACGAGTCCAATGATGTACAACTTACCTCGAAATGGTGCTTCAAATGACTTATTTTTGTTAATTGGAAATTTAAACACTCGAATTGAAGCGTCATTTTCATCGTTTGGAGCACCGTTTCGAGGTAAGTTTTACATCAATGGACTCGTATCGTCGTTCTGATCAAAAGCCGTAAAAAACAGTTTGTAATTTGGAAAAAAAACATAACTTCGTTAAGTTTTTTTAATGGGGGACCGGTGTAGGAAAAATAGCTGAAAGGTGGGACTCGTGGGGGGAATATTTAAAGGTGGGACTGTCAATGGCCAAAGACCTCTAGTTGGGATTATTACAGGCCAATTCCCCCTTTATTACAATGATTGTTCAATATGATTGGTGGTTGGATCTTAGTCAATCACACGCCTCGCGGTAGTACTCCGCAGGTGGAGTTTGAGGGTGTGACAGATAAGGAATTAATATTCCATAGCATCATCTTCATTCTTTTCGACGTTGGGGATCCAAATATTTTTTCCTCATAAATGGAAGAGAGAGAAGACGCAGTACAGGCACCACTAGGAAAGATATAACACCGGTACATGTAGGCTCAGCACCTGAATGTGCCTTCTAGGATCCTTTCTTCGCACCCGCCTATCGCAGAACAACAACTTTCTTTGCAGCAATCGCATTGGCAGATGATTTCGATTTCACAACATTAATGGGGGACGTTGGATGACACTGTAGAACACGCCGCCATAGCAGCTGGAAGTTGAAAATTTTCCGAATGAACGCTGAGGATTCCCGCTTCCTCATCAGATAAATCATGATCATCAGGCTCTAGCAACGCCGCTCTTTGCGAGTCCACAAAATCAAACAAAGACCAGTCACCTGATATTATAATGTGAGTTCACTACAACTTAAAAAATAATACTCAGGAAAAATATGGACACTTACCACCATCTGTACTTTTAAACCCCATATATAGTTATATATTATTCTTCCAAACTTGGCTCGTACCGATCAAAACCAAAGCACCCTCAAGGATAACAATACATTATGAGGGATGGGAACATAGCTTCTTGAACAAGGCATTCTCCTTGAAAGCATCCACGAGAGGCGGAACATCCTTTACCTTCTCTTTCAATGCCATATCACGCCAGGACCTACTCCCCGGAATGACATTGGCGTCGACATAAAAGAATTTTTTTCTTCCAATCCTATTTGTCTCTCAAACTGCTAGGCATAGATCACAAACAAATATCTTTATAACTGAATTACCAAAATGCCCTTACTTTTATTCTTAAATTACCAAAATACCCTTCTAGTTAACAAACATTATGGATGAAGTTAAGGCATGGAGCAAAGTAGAAAAAAACATGGTAAACTATTGGAGTAAAATGACTATTTTTAAAGGACCGGAGCAAAACCATTAAAACAGTCAAACCACATGGAGGAAAACCGAAGTTTACTAAAAAAAAGTTATATTTGAAATGCAAGCTTCATTAATTAAGTCATGAGTAAATTACAAGTTTTGTCCTTTATGTTTGCATCAAATTTCAGGCGCTGTCCTTTACCTTTAAAATTGTCAGGCGGTGTCCTTTATGTTTCAAAATCTTGCACGTTATGTCCTTTAAGGCAAACCCAATTAATTTTTTCAGTTAAATGAAGGCATGTGCACTGCACATGAGGGTAGAACGGTCATTTCACCAACCCACTTGTCTTTCCCCTTTTAATACCCTAATTTATAGATCCAGGTCCAACAAATTTCTTCATGTCAAAACTGGCATCATCTTCAACACCAAAAAAACCAGAAGCAATCTTGGATTGTATCTCCATCAATTTCTTCCCTGTTGCAACTATGTACCTCTGTAATTGGAATGTTTCTTCAAGAAAGTGCTCTAATTTCTTAGTTTCTTCCTTAGATTTTGCAGCTATACATCCCCTGCTGCTTGCATCTCGATCATTCCCATACTGTAGAAAGTAACTAATAAGACATAAGTATACAGATTTTCAAGCAGTCAAGTACACGAGGGCAATTCAGATCGGCGACATCACCATCATCGACAGCCCTGTTCAGATCGGCGAATAGAGAAACACCCCTGTTCAGATCGGCGACATCACCATCATCAACACCCCTGCTCAGATCGGCGACATCAACATCATCAACACCCCTGTTCGGATCGGCGAATAGAGAAACACCTCTGTTCAGATCGTCAACATCACCATCATCACCATCGAGTCTTTTCCGAGCCTCTCCTTCTGAGTACGTGTAGGGGATGCGGTGGTTGACGATTGTTGCAGGGGGATGCAGTGGTGGACGGTTGTTGCAGGGGGATGCGGTGGTGGAAGGTTGTTGCAGGGGGTGCGGTGGTTGACGGTTGTTACTGGGGAATGCGGTGGTGGACGGTTGTTTTGGGGGTGAGAGAGATCAGATTTTTGGTGGGTGATGTTTAGCCCTAACTATTGGGTGTTATCAGAGTATTAAAGGGTATTAAAAGGGGAAAGACAAGTGGAGAGGTGAAATGACCGTTCTACCCTCATGTGCAGTGCACATGCCTTCATTTAACTGAAAAAATTAACTGGGTTTGCCTTAAAGGACATAACGTGCAAGATTTTGAAACATAAAGGACACCGCCTGACAATTTTAAAGGTAAAGGACAGCGCCTGAAATTTGATGCAAACATAAAGGACAAAACTTGTAATTTACTCTTAAATCATTAAAATATCCTCTTCTTCATCAATCGTTTCCGGTCAATCTCCACTGGCAATGGCCACCGTCAGTCACTTCTTTCTCATCCTCTTCTTCACTCTCAACCTATTAATTCAAGCCAGATTGAATCTCCAAACTACCAACCATGAAGCTCTCTTATCAATCCATAACAACTTGGGTATCACCACGCGCTCCACCAGCATTTGCAATGCTGGCGGAATATTTTGTGAACAGAGAATCTCCAACAACACCACCGTCCTCCGCGTCACACTCAAAGTCTTCAAACACCACCGCCTGAGAGGCTCCATCTCTCCGGCGATCGGAAAACTCTCTGAGCTCAAAGAGCTTTCTCTACCTAACAACCACCTTGTCAACCAAATCCCAGTTCAAATCACAACTGCCGGAAACTGGAAGTTTTAAACCTTAAGAGCAATAGATTTTCTGGCAAAGTCCCGACCGGTTTATCCTCCCTCGTACGTCTCCGGATCCTAGATCTGTCCTCCAATAAATTCACCGAGAAAGTACCGTCCCCATTGTGGTCGTTCAGAAACCTCCGGTTCTTCAACATCTTCGACAATAATTTTCTGGACAAACTTGAATCTCCATCTACGGAGGACAAAAAAGTGGTGCTAAATAACTATGTCTTGGCCGAGTCTAAATCAACTACAAAAGAAGGTAACAACTCTGATAATCTCCCAGCTCCAGCACCATCTCCAGCTTATGAGCTAATTCATAAACTATAAACACAAGAAGAGAGTCATACGTTGGATCCTAGAGTTTTCGTTTGGAACACTAGCCGTAATTATATGTGGGACGATCTTCTATGTCCTCTTTAATTTGGAAGATGATTAAAGGTAAGAAACAAGAACTCGGCCCAGCGATCTTTAGTCGCCTGATAAAAGCCGAAGATTTGGCATTCTTGGAGAAAGATGACGGAGTAGCATCGCTTCAGATCATAGGAAAATGTGGGTGTGGAGTAGTTTACAAAGCTGAATTACAAGAAAGCGGAGTCAAAGCAATTGCAATAAAGAAGGTAATAGTGACCGAAAAAAATGTTGCAGAGCTCATGGAAGAAGATGCTGAGCTACTCCACAAGAAAATGCGACAAATCAGTTCAGAAATAGAAACCGTTGGCCAATTCAGACACCCTAACTTGCTTCCGTTACTAGCTCATGTTTCCCGGCCACATTGTCATTACCTAGTTTACGAATTCATGAAAAATGGTAGTTTACAACATGTATTACAAGAAGTTAAAGTTGGCATCCGGGAATTAGATTGGCTGACTAGACACAGGATCGCACTAGGAGTAGCCATCGGGCTTGAGTATCTTCACATGAATGATAATGTCAATTATCGTATAGTCCATAGAGATTTAAAGCCTGGGAATGTTCTTATTGATGATAACATGGAAGCCCGTATAACTGATTTTGGGCTTGCAAAGTCTATCCCGAATGCTGACACGCATATTCAGACTTTCCATTTTGTTGGAACTCTAGGATACATGGCACCTGAGTATTATGAAACGAGGCAGTTACAGATAAGTGTCATATTTATGTTGGGTATAATCTTGATGGTCGGGTCAAACCGGGTCATGAATCGATTACGGGTCAAATATATGGATTCGGGTCAGCAGTAGAGTGGGTTTAATGGGCTGAAGAAATGGTCTCTGTTTGACCGAATTGCATGGGAAGTGACGTTGGAGTGTAGCTAAATAAAAGGAGTTAGTGGACTAGGTTATTTTGGCATGTGTTTTACTTGTTTTTCTATAAATTATGCAGTTGAAGTAGTTTGTTTTACACACTCAATTTTATTAAGAAATTTGCAAGTAGAAATCTTTTGTTAATATTGTTTGTTCGTGAGTTTTTCTAAGTGTTTAATTGGGGCCTGAACCAACATTTGGTATCAGGGCAAGGCTGAAGAAGGAGGCCGTTTTGAGAGTCGGTGGCGAGAAAGAGTGCAGCCCTCATAAGAAAGAAAAAGACCGTAGCTTTGGCAGTTTGGCTCATAGCAGATATCGTGAAGAGGTTCTATGTGAACCATAGCTGTTCAGTAACAGTCGAACCAAACTCTGTGTGAGTTGGGTTCATGTGAAGAAGAAAACAAGAAGGCGAAACGGTTCTGTGTGAGCCGAATATAGTTCTGTGTGAACCTAGCAGTTTTGTTCTGCGTGAACAGAAGAGAAGAGAGAGACCGTGACCGCTCGCCGGAGTAGGGACCGACCGGTGAAGAATCAGCGGCTGAAATAGATCCGAAGATTACAAGATTAAATGGAGAAGAAGAACGGGTGCTGATGTGGTGACCGAATGAAAGTTAGAAAGAAGACCGAGACCGAGACCGTCACCGGGAAATTTGAACCGGTGAAAAGGCCGGAGCCGTAACAGACCGAACGGCTTAAAAGACCGCTGCCGGAAAGTAAATTCCGGTGGGAGAAAAAGAAGACCGACAAGCTGCAACAGACCGGCGGCTTGAAAGTTCAAGACTGAAAGTGTGAACCAAGACCGAAGAGGTTCACTTCAGACCGAGAAAGAAAAACCGCGTAGGAGTAGAACCGGCGAAGATAGACCGATTCAGGTGACTTAGACGGAGGTGTGCCTGAGAAGACCGATAACCGGTAAAAGAAGACCGTCGCCGGACACCGAGAAGAAGACCGTGGCCGGAGATTGATTCCCGATTAAAGATCGAGAAGCCGGAGAGAAAGATTAAGACCGTAGATGTGAGCAAGAGACCAAAAGCTTACATCAAAGAGACCGAGAGTTTGTGAACAAAGACCGTAAGAGTTCACAATAGACCGAGTCGTGAACCGAAAGGTTCATGTTAGAAAGAGAATGAGAATGACCGGACCCGTGTGGTTCGTATAGCAAGAGCAAGACCGAACCTTTGAGTAGCAAGTTAGCAAGAAAGATGATTCGAAGCAAGAAAGAACGAATTCGAATCAAGCAAGAACGTAACAGTTTAGCAAGAAAACCGGTTCCGGTTATAGCAAGTAAAGAAAGCACGAATGCAAGCGAGTAAGGATCGAGTACCAAGAACCGACATCAAGATTAAGGGGGTGAATGTTGGGTATAATCTTGATGGTCGGGTCAAACCGGGTCATGAATCGATTACGGGTCAAATATATGGATTCGGGTCAGCAGTAGAGTGGGTTTAATGGGCTGAAGAAATGGTCTCTGTTTGACCGAATTGCATGGGAAGTGACGTTGGAGTGTAGCTAAATAAAAGGAGTTAGTGGACTAGGTTATTTTGGAATGTGTTTTATTTGTTTTTCTATAAATTATGCAGTTGAAGTAGTTTGTTTTACACACTCAATTTTATTAAGAAATTTGCAAGTAGAAATCTTTTGTTAATATTGTTTGTTCGTGAGTTTTTCTAAGTGTTTAATTGGGTCCTGAATCAACATTTGGTATCAGGGCAAGGCTTAAGAAGGAGGCCGTTTTGAGAGTCGGTGGCGAGAAAGAGTGCAGCCCTCATAAGAAAGAAAGAGACCGTAGCTTTGGCAGTTTGGCTCATAGCAGATATCGTGAAGAGGTTCTATGTGAACCATAGCTGTTCAGTAACAGTCGAACCAAACTCTGTGTGAGTTGGGTTCATGTGAAGAAGAAAACAAGAAGGCGAAACGGTTCTGTGTGAGCCGAATATAGTTAGTTCTGTGTGAACCTAGCAGTTTTGTTCTGCGTGAACAGAAGAGAAGAGAGAGACCGTGACCGCTCGCCGGAGTAGTGACCGACCGGTGAAGAATCAGCGGCTGAAATAGATCCGAAGATTACAAGATTAAATGGAGAAGAAGAACGGGTGCTGATGTGGTGACCGAATGAAAGTTAGAAAGAAGACCGAGACTGAGACCGTCACCAGGAAATTTGAACCGGTGAAAAGGCCGGAGCCGTAACAGACCGAACGGCTTAAAAGACCGCTGCCGGAAAGTAAATTCCAGCGGGAGAAAAAGAAGACCGACAAGCTGCAACAGACCGGCGGCTTGAAAGTTCAAGACTGAAAGTGTGAACCAAGACCGAAGAGGTTCACTTCAGACCGAGAAAGAAAAACCGCGTAGGAGTAGAACCAGCGAAGATAGACCGATTCAGGTGACTTAGACGGAGGTGTGCCTAAGAAGACCGATAACCGGTAAAAGAAGACCGTCGCCGGAGACCGAGAAGAAGACCGTGGCCGGAGATTGATTCCCGATTAAAGATCGAGAAGCCGGAGAGAAAGATTAAGACCGTAGATGTGAGCAAGAGACCAAAAGCTTACATCAAAGAGACCGAGAGTTTGTGAACAAAGACCGTAAGAGTTCACAATAGACCGAGTCGTGAACCGAAAGGTTCATGTTAGAAATAGAAAGAGAATGACCGGACCCGTGTGGTTCGTATAGCAAGAGCAAGACCGAACCTTTGAGTAGCAAGTTAGCAAGAGAGATGATTCGAAGCAAGAAAGAACGAATTCGAATCAAGCAAGAACGTAACAGTTTAGCAAGAAAACCGGTTCCGGTTATAGCAAGTAAAGAAAGCACGAATGCAAGCGAGTAAGGATCGAGTACCAAGAACCGACATCAAGATTAAGGGGGTGAATGTTGGGTATAATCTTGATGGTCGGGTCAAACCGGGTCATGAATCGATTACGGGTCAAATATATGGATTCGGGTAAGCAGTAGAGTGGGTTTAATGGGCTGAAGAAATGGTCTCTGTTTGACCGAATTGCATGGGAAGTGACGTTGGAGTGTAGCTAAATAAAAGGAGTTAGTGGACTAGGTTATTTTGGCATGTGTTTTATTTGTTTTTCTATAAATTATGCAGTTGAAGTAGTTTGTTTTACACACTCAATTTTATTAAGAAATTTGCAAGTAGAAATCTTTTGTTAATATTGTTTGTTCGTGAGTTTTTCTAAGTGTTTAATTGGGGCCTGAACCAACATTTGGTATCAGAGCAAGGCTGAAGAAGGAGGCCGTTTTGAGAGTCGGTGGCGAGTAAGAGTGCAGCCCTAATAAGAAAGAAAGAGACCGTAGCTTTGGCAGTTTGGCTCATAGCAGATATCGTGAAGAGGTTCTATGTGAACCATAGCTGTTCAGTAACAGTCAAACCAAACTCTGTGTGAGTTGGGTTCATGTGAAGAAGAAAACAAGAAGGCGAAACGGTTCTGTGTGAGCCGAATATAGTTCTGTGTGAACCTAGCAGTTTTGTTCTGCGTGAACAGAAGAGAAGAGAGAGACCGTGACCGCTCGCCGGAGTAGGGACCGACCGGTGAAGAATCAGCGGCTGAAATAGATCCGAAGATTACAAGATTAAATGGAGAAGAAGAACGGGTGCTGATGTGGTGACCGAATGAAAGTTAGAAAGAAGACCGAGACCGAGACCGTCACCAGGAAATTTGAACCGGTGAAAAGGCCGGAGCCGTAACAGACCGAACGGCTTAAAAGACCGCTGCCGGAAAGTAAATTCCGGTGGGAGAAAAAGAAGACCGACAAGCTGCAACAGACCGGCGGCTTGAAAGTTCAAGACTGAAAGTGTGAACCAAGACCGAAGAGGTTCACTTCAGACCGAGAAAGAAAAACCGCGTAGGAGTAGAACCGGCGAAGATAGACCGATTCAGGTGACTTAGACGGAGGTGTGCCTGAGAAGACCGATAACCGGTAAAAGAAGACCGTCGCCGGAGACCGAGAAGAAGACCGTGGCCGGAGATTGATTCCCGATTAAAGATCGAGAAGCCGGAGAGAAAGATTAAGACCGTAGATGTGAGCAAGAGACCAAAAGCTTACATCAAAGAGACCGAGAGTTTGTGAACAAAGACCGTAAGAGTTCACAATAGACCGGGTCGTGAACCGAAAGGTTCATGTTAGAAAGAGAAAGAGAATGACCGGACCTGTGTGGTTCGTATAGCAAGAGCAAGACCGAACCTTTGAGTAGCAAGTTAGCAAGAAAGATGATTCGAAGCAAGAAAGAACGAATTCGAATCAAGCAAGAACGTAACAGTTTAGCAAGAAAACCGGTTCCGGTTATAGCAAGTAAAGAAAGCACGAATGCAAGCGAGTAAGGATCGAGTACCAAGAACCGACATCAAGATTAAGGGGGTGAATGTTGGGTATAATCTTGATGGTCGGGTCAAACCGGGTCATGAATCGATTACGGGTCAAATATATGGATTCGGGTCAGCAGTAGAGTGGGTTTAATGGGCTGAAGAAATGGTCTCTGTTTGACCGAATTGCATGGGAAGTGACGTTGGAGTGTAGCTAAATAAAAGGAGTTAGTGGACTAGGTTATTTTGGCATGTGTTTTATTTGTTTTTCTATAAATTATGCAGTTGAAGTAGTTTGTTTTACACACTCAATTTTATTAAGAAATTTGCAAGTAGAAATCTTTTGTTAATATTGTTTGTTCGTGAGTTTTTCTAAGTGTTTAATTGGGGCCTGAACCAACAATTTATAGTTTTGGGGTGTTGTTGGCCACTTTGGTAATGGGTAAGCTTCCAACAAATGATTTTTTCAAATATACTTATGAGATGGGTTTGGTGATATGGATGAAAAATTTGTTGACTTGTGACTCTGAGGATCCAAAACAATTAATCGATCCGAAACTGATGGGAAACGGGTATGAAGAACAAATGACTCTTGTTCTTAAGATTGCTTGCTTTTGTACACTAGATAATCCTAAAGAGAGGCCGAATAGTAAGGATGCTAGATTGATGTTGGTTCAGATCCACCCTGAAAATGTAAGTTTGTGAATTTAGATGAAGATGCATGACAAATATGATACTTTCCATGTTAAGTGTTATGTCTAATGAATTCTTTTTTTGTTCCTTGTACGTCTACTATCTTCTATCCCAATGTTCATATGGGAATATGTAACAAATTTTTTATCATTTGAATCTTCTGTTTTTAAGGAATTCATATAAGAATTCCCTTTGCTTGTTCAATCAGTTTGGATGATAATGGTCTATGCATCTAGTTATATCATTTTACTTATGCGCCTGTCGACCTGTCTTAAATTTATAACAAAAAATTTCAATCTTAGGTTTGTCACATGAGAATCAAATTATTAATTTGCATAATTTCAAAATATAGATGTAGGCTTAAGGTGAAGTTTAAAAGAAGAATATACATGAGACTGAAGTTCATCACTATACAAAGAGTGGGTTTGTTTCTCTATGGTATAAACGAGTCTTTCCATCCTCAAGATGTTTTCTGGCAAATGCCAAACGTTGATGCTGGTCCACCAATTTCTTTGGAGCTTCTCCGGTGGTAAAATCCGGACACCCATATGGTGCATAGGTGGCATCCGTTTCAGACGCAAACACTAGAGGAAGCATCTAAAAATGGAAAAAATGCTGGGCCGTCCGGATTCCCAAACTCCTCCTAATCTCTTGAAACCCAACTTCAGAACTCGCTTGCCGAAAGGAACTATTAGAATGTATATTCTAATAGGAACAAGATATTGTCGACAGTAGCGGAAAGAAACAGAGAACGCTGGCCATGGTATACTTTTTTGGTGGTTGGTAACGAATATAGAGACGAGAGGCCACTAAGAAAGGTGAGGGCCCCCTACCACATAGAGTCGAGTACTCAGCATAATATCGATACCAAGAGTTTGAAGAAGAATTTAGATGTTGAAGATAAAGATAGAAGGGGGGTGTTCTATACACAATAAACTAGTGAACCATAATCAATAAAAACAATCAACTTTACAATGTCTCAAAGTTTATGTGCAGAAAAGTAGCATAAGTGTACATAAATGTAAACATTATCATCGACGGACTTGACTGTGCTATCTGTAGCCTATCAGTAGCCATGCAGCTGGGCTTCTCTACTAGTGAGGGGAACATAACGTACTGAAGTCTCTGTATGCACTTTCATACAACCATCCTCATTCTTATCAACAACTTTCAATTCCTGAAGTACATTCCCAACTGGAATCACCAACCTCCCCCCTGGTTTTAATTGATCAATAAGTGGTTTCGGGATTTCTGGTGTGCTGCCCCAACATGAATAGCATCATAAGGTGCAAACTCCGGCCACCCTTCCCTACCATCTGTCGTCATACATGTAAATTCCATAAATCATTACTTTAAAGAAAAAGAAAAAGTTATACAAACAGATTTTAGAGCTCACTCATCACCTCATGCTTCTTAATGTTATGGATCATAGGCTAATATTCTCTTAATGACACATGGTATCTGATTTAAAGAAGCCATACATGTTTTGTTTACAATGCCTCACCACCAACAAACTATATCCTTCAGCCTCCTTTTAGATATTAAAATTCCGTAATTACATGCAACCCAAAGACCAAAATTTTCAATCATACATGCTCCTAGCAGTCTACCACATGTAAAGTACATGACACTCGGACACAATCACAATACATGCGATATATGTATCACCATTTTCAATCATTACCCAGAACTGAAAACTAGAACAGTACAAATAATATAAATTTTGAATGATTAAATAAGCATTTCAATTATACTTGGATTATGTAAATCATGTTTTTAACAAGATTAGTATAATTTCTAGCTAAACTTACACACAGCCCCTTACACTTACAGCTTATAAAGATTAGAGCTTATCCAATAGGCTTTATGACACGCCCACCTATTCTGGATTTTTCCAATGGGCTAATTGGGCCTGTAAGACGACCCGGTAGATTCAAAACCCACTGTAAACTTTAAAGCAGTCTCAGGCCCTCAGCCCAATAAAAAAGGTGATTCTTAGAGACTCAAACAACCAACCCAAAAAAAAAAAAAATACTGTATGTGTAAAGATCCGGTTTTTGATGATTATATTTAGGGTGTGAATTATGGAAGGCAGGGGTTCATACAAGCCAATTTGAGCCCAAGTTCGTTTAACTTATGAAAATTCGAGCTCAAGTTTGACTCGTAGGTAGTTTTCAAGCTGAAGCTTGGCTCGAGGTTATTTTATTTATTAATAAATTTATACTAACTATAATTATTATTACTTAAACATATAACTAATGTATCAATTAAAAATTATATATACAGTGGGCTCGTTTAGGCTCGCGAACCAGCTCAAGCTCAAGCTTGTTTTTAGTCTCGGGCTTGGCTCGTTTCGAGTATTTTTTGTAACAAACATGATATTCATCCCAGATCTAACCACAACTAATGAACAAGTACCCAAACCAAGATTTATTAACCCTGAATCTTCAACGGTGGAGGTATCCACACCCCCCCCCCCCCCCACCACCCCCACCCCAGCCAACCCACCACCACCACAGCCTACCCACCCACCCCCACCACCACCACCACCACCACCACCACCACAACCACAACCACAACCACAACCCCAACACCACCACCACCACCACAACCCCAACACCACCACAAACCGCCAAAATAAAACCACAAAAAAACAAGGGTAAACAAACCTTGAATATTCCGACCATATAGACCGATACGAGAGCAAAAACTATACGAGAGACGCGTGTGGTCCCCTTCCAGATTGTCATCGTGTAGTCCGGAACTCGTTCAAAAAATAACTTTTTTTATTTGGATATGTACTTGTTCTCGGTTAAAGTATAAAAAGGAAGGTGAAACTGAACTTCAATGAGACCCGTATGGGTCGATGAGAGGCATATGCAAGTGGGTGTCATAAATGTCCTGTCAACTTTTCAGAAAAGGTAGGTGGATATGGGTCTCATCGGGCTATACGAGGCATATGGGCTGAAAAGTAGTTTTTCAATTAATGAGGGGCGTATAGGGCAAAAAGGGCCATATAGGAGTTGTTGCTAAAGCATGTATAAAGCATATACTATAACCAATTTATCAGCTCCTGTACAGGAGGATAAACTGGTTAAGGCTTGTGTGTTCTATGCGAGTTGTGCGAGTTCGAATCCCGGGGGAGGCCGGTCCGATACAGAAGGACCCCTCCCTTTTTTATTTGACATTTTTTATTATTCATTTATTTATATTAAAATTAATTCCTTTTATTAAAAAAAACAGATTTCATTTTTAGTTTGAGTCAACAATTTTAAATCCTTTTAAAACAATAATAATAATAATAATAATAATAATAATAATAATAATAATAATAATAATAATAAATAATAACAATAATAATAATAAGAGTAAACTGCCATTTTGGTCCCTGTGGTTTGGGCAGTTTTGCCATTTTAGTCCAAAACTCAAACTTTTTAAATCTGGGTCCCTGTGGTTTGCATTTTGTTATCATTTTAGTCCAAAACTCAAAATCTCTCATTTTTTACTATTTTAATGTCCCTTTTTTGTCTTTATCTGCAGGGGTAGTTTGGTCCATTTAATTTTCATTAAACCAATTACTTTATTGAAAACAATTTGTTGAACCTTTTTTTTTTTGTGATTTTTTTTAGCGTTTGATAATTGTTTGTGTGATTCTTTGATGCATAATTGTTATTGAGTTTGTTTGATGCATAATACAACATATAATCACTTACAGTTATATTTTTATTTATTCTTTAACGGTATGGCATGTATTATATTGATGGATAAAAGGTCCACAAAGACATAAGCAACATTCCTGTTTATTGGCAAAATCTAAACATGAAAACCGTACACTAGTGTACTTGTCTGCTACCGTCGTACACAGGTGTACTTGGAGGTTTACATCACAAGTACTCATGTGTACCTAATTTACTATGTAATAACTATGCTCATTTTTATGATACGTGGAAACGTTTAATTACTTTTAATACACAACACACACATTACGTACATTAACAACCTGTCAAGTAGTTTGACAAACCAAAAAACCATACTAATACACAATAAACTTTTATTCAACTCTTTCAAAAAGTAACAAAATACCAAACCATCAAATGCTTCCAGTATGGCAATCACCACATTTGGTGTTAATAACTACATTCCAAAAATTCAAACCAAAAAACGTTAACTATTGTCAACAAATATAGACGTACTAAAAACAACCAATTTCGTTTGCCTTTTCATGTTCGGCTGCTTCATCCAATACGCGCCTACGATGCTTGTTGGCCTCTGAAGTAACTAGCTTTATGGCGTACTTTTTCCTCAAACGTGTCAACGTCGCCTTCTTCTCCTTATGGGTTAGTGGGAAGCCACTATCCCACTTATCGGCAGTTACCCCGAACCACGTCTCCATACGCCTCATGACAAACACTCCGCAATCCACGGTGTTGTTGACTGTCTTCCATTCAAACTCCAACCTTACCACGTCCGCAATCTCAATTTCTGCACTCTTAGGATGATTCACCATCTTCAAATACTTACAAAAAATGTCTTTCTGAAAACAAAACATCATGTAATAACAAGTTACAATGTGCTCACTAACAACTGAACTAGTTTATGTATTTAAATGAAACATACCACTTTGTAAGGCGTAGTCTTTCGGAAGAAGTTGTTGTCGTTGATCAGGTGAATGGGGCTTTCGCATGCGTCCATATTATGTGGGTTTTTTAATAAAGGAATTGGTTTAATGAAAATTAAATGGACCAAACTACCCCTGCAGATAAAGACAAAAAGGGGGCCTTAAAACAGTAAAAAATGAGAGATTTTGAGTTTTGGACTAAAATGGCAACAAAATGCAAACCACAGGAACCCAGATTTAAAAAGTTTGAGATTTGGACTAAAATGGCAAAACTGCCCAAACCACAGGGACCAAAATGGCAGTTTACTCTAATAATAATAATAATAAATAATAATAATAACAAACAATAATAATAACAATAATAAATAATAATAATAATAATAATAATAACAACTTTAAAACTGGAAACCACCAGGGGAGGCTTTTTGGTCAATGAGACACTCATAAGGTGTCAACCAGGGGAGGCTTGTTGATCAATGAGCACCTTATAGGAGTTGTATATGGGTCTCATTGCCCTATACGACTCATATGAAATTAAATTTTTTTAACAATTTTATGTGGTAATTAAGGGTTTTTTTATGTTATAAAACACCCTATTTAATATTTTTTTTTTAAATTGTTGCATACAATATATTTCACGGATGTTACACCTTTGCCAAGTTAACAAATTCTTTTTCGTGAAGTTCTATTACTATATACTAACGCCCTACCCTGTGTAATACGATACATGTGCATTGCCACTCATTCATAGCTTCTATACGTTGGTGAGGTAATTCAAAGTCCATTTCGTACCGACATCGGACAATCATCCCGTTAACTTAGCAATAATAGTAATAGTAATAGTAATAGTAATAGTAATAGTAATAGTAATAGTAATAGTAATAGTAATAATAATTATTATTATTATAACAAATAATAATAATAATAATATTAATAATAATAATAATAATAATAATAATAATAATGATAATAATAATAAAACATATGCACATTTAAAAAAAAACGATGTTATATCTAGTCCCGACAAACGGGTCGGCCGGGGGTCGGGTACGGTCTTTGACCCATGACGATATTTTATAAAATGAACTTTGTGTATTATAAAATGTCAAATTTTTCATTTATCAATTATTATTATGTCTTTAATTATTTTTCATTTGTCATTTATTAACCATAACGCAATAAATACACGAAACATCGTTTTATATTAATACACAAAACATGTCATTTTAATACAAAATGTAACGACTAAACCCTAAATCGCTAACTGTTACATATTCTTAAATTCTTGCAAACTGTATCGGTTATTCAGATCTCTATTCGGTCACCATATTGTTGCTATCAAGTTTAAGGATGCGTTCTACGGTAAACGTGCTTTCCGCTTCCCCATTACCACATGAAGAACCTCCGACCTGATCTGGTGCTCCCTCGTTGTTGTAGAAGATATCTCAGTAACCGGTTCCACAGCATGAAGAACCAATCCGTACAGAAGGAGTTCTCCCTCGAGGTTGCTGACGCAGAAGCATTGCGTTGGTGGAGGTGGAAGAACATTCCAGTTCACCCTCACAGTCACCGGTAAATATCTACTTCCACCGTCACAGACTGTGGGTGCAGAAGCATTGTCGTTGGTGGACGTTCCGGTGCATGAATCTGGAATACGAACGCAGTTAAGCGTTTGAATCTGAAATATGAACGCAGTGTACTTCTCCATAAGGATTACGCTACCACCACCGTCAAAAAACCGACTTTCGATATCCTGTTAATAAAACATACAATTATAGCATTAGACCCGACATCCGAAAATATATTGTTAAAGATAATAAATATAATAATAAAAATAACATATGCACATTTAAAAAAAAACGATGATATAAGTCTAGACCCGGCAAACGTGTCGGGCCAGGGGTCGGGTAGGGTTACGCTACCACCAACACCACCACACCCGCCTAACCACCACCACCACCACCACAGCCACCACCACACCCGCCTAACCACCACCACCACCACCACTACCACCACAGCCACCACCACACCCGCCTAACCACGACCACCACCACAGCCACCACCACACCCGCCTAACCACGACCACCACCACTACCACCACAGCCACCACCACAGCCACCACCACACCCGCCTAACCACCACCACCATAACCACCACCACCACCACCACCACACCCACCGAACCACTACCACAACAATCACCACCACCACAGCCGTCAATCCCCACCACCACAACCACCACCACCACAACCAGCACCACCACCAGCACCACCACAACCACCACCACCACAGCCACCACCACAGCCACCACCACCACCACCACCACCACCACTACCACCACCACTGCCGTCAATCACCACCGCCGTCATTCCCCACCACAGTCAATCCCCCACCGCCGTCATTCCCCACCATAGTCAATCCCCCATCACCATCAAACCCAACACCACCGTCAAACCCAACACCACCACAAGCGGCGGAAATAAAACCAAAAAATAAAAAAAAAGGTTGAAGATTAAGCAATAAAATTTGGAATACAAACTAACCTTCATCGTGTGGTCCAGAGTTTGTCTTGTGAAAATCGTGTGGTCCAGAGCGTTTGTGTGTGTGTTCTTGGTGTTTTAGTGTGTGAGTTTTCAAATTTTAGATCTAGTTTACCCTTTTATTGAAGTTGGGAAAGTGTTTGTGTTCAATGAGAGCCGTATGGTTCAATGAGCAC
The DNA here is from genome assembly GCA_030545235.1 of Helianthus tuberosus. Lineage (NCBI taxonomy): Eukaryota > Viridiplantae > Streptophyta > Magnoliopsida > Asterales > Asteraceae > Helianthus > Helianthus tuberosus. The sequence goes on along the minus strand of CM060444.1, from coordinate 15,876,168 downwards.
CTTATAGAAGTTGTTGGGTTTAAAGCGTATGTAGTGTATAAATGATACTATAACCAATTTATCAGCTCCTGTACAGGAGGATAAACTGGGTAAGGCTTGTGCGTTCTATGCGAAATGTGCAAGTTCGAATCCCGGGGGAGGCCGGTCCGATACAGAAGGACCCCTCCCTTTTTTGAATCAATGAGGGGCGTATAGGGCAATAAGGGGCGGATAGATTTTTTGAATCAATGAGGGGCGTATGAAGTGTATAAAGGTTATACTATAACCAATTTATCAGCTCCTCCTGTACAGGAGGATAAACTGGTTAAGGCTTGTGTGTTCTATGCGAGTTGTGCGAGTTCGAATCCCGGGGGAGGCCGGTCCGATATAGAAGGACCCCTCCCTTTTTTATTTGTGTAATTCTAATATTTTTATTATTCATTTATTTATATTAAAATTAATTCCTTTTATTAAAAAAAATAGATTTCATTTTTAGTTTGAGTCAACAAATTTAAATCCCTTTAAAACATTAGTTTTCTTTTATTTTGTACTCTTTTCTTTTATATGAAGCACTTTAATTAAAAAAAAATTATAAAAAAATTGTTGCGTACACTATATTTGACGGATGTTACAATATATTTAAATTATAATAAAGAGAAACATTAATAAGTTCGTTGCGTACACTATGTTTCATGGATGCTACACCTAACACAAGTTAATAACTTCTTTTTGTCGAGTTCTATTACTACGTAGTAACGCTCTACCCTGTGCAATACGAGACATGTACATTGTCTCCCATTCCATTGCTTCCATACTTCGGTATATATTCCAAAGTCCATTTGGTACTGGCATCGGGCTATCATCCGCTAACTTAACCATGATGAAATGGCTATCTTCGACATAAGCAATCATTAAAATGGAATGGTTCGGGTAAACCTGCGGTCCATCGAACATCGGGAAGTAAGTTTGACAAACACCGTTGCTTAAATGTTGAACAATCACCCCAAATTTTTGAGCCACCAACAACCCTGTGTAGGGCAACCACATCCAGCATGCCATAGGTGCAGGTTGAACATTTAACCAATTTATCGATCGATACACATTTTCGTAACATCCCTTGTCCAATGATTCGAGTATATGCCCCCAACGCATTTTGTTAATGAACATCTCGTCGAGTAGCTCTTGGCGGACCCACTTCCACTGTTTCTGGTCATACCCCAAACCCATAGCTATGGATCGAAACCCACAGCTACCGTCCGGCTGGGCATCTTCGATATGTGTTATGTATCTCCGATAGCTAGATGGAAGCCAATCCTTAAAACGCTCGATCACGTTTTTGTACCTATAATTGGCAAAAAAAAAAAAAAAAAAAAAACTAAAAAATATTAAAAAATAAAAAATTGAAAAAGTATTCTAAATAAATGTATGTATATACGTATGTACCTGTGCCCGGCCAACCGTGGAAAGTCTTTATCTAAAATTGGAAGTGTATTTTTTTCTTCTTTGGTTTTCTTTGAATGACTACGTCGCACAGTTGGCTTTTGAGTGTAGTCGTTCCTCTGTGATTCGGGTTGTTTATCTTTATTCTTTTGTTGTTTTACTTTCGTAGTTGGGCGGCCCCTAGTATCTTGTTGTACCTCAGGTGGTTGATGGTCAGTCATACTTGGATTCAACACCGCTTTCATCTTCGACAACATACTTTTTAACATTAGAGGTGGCTGCGTATGTAATTGCTGTGTGAGTTTATCCATTTCCGCCTGAATATTACACTTGTCTTGATTAAGTTCTTCTGTCGAAAAATCAAGTTTTGTCCAGAATTTATCTATCGCGGCAAGTGGAATTTTGCAACCTGTTTTTCAAGAATCATTGTTAAAACATGAAGTACAATGATGATTATATTCTATGGATCGAAGCATATGTTATAGTTGTTATGTTACCTGTATTTTCCCACCACTCCATCTGACAAGCACATGGCAACCCACAACTCGTAGAAAGCTGGTGGCCACAAGTCCCCCCTCCTGCCCTCAACGCATTTAGCTTCTTCCTCTCGACAACCAATAACTCTAAGGCTTTTTGGGAAACATTACCGCGTAGATTGTCAAAAAATGGAAATCTGTGGTCCCCCATTTGCACGGACCTGCTCTCCTGAAAACTAAGTTTTATTTGTATCTTTTGTGACTCTACAACTTTGCCAACAAGACACACAAGTCTATGGAGCGAGTTGTTTGGCCCTTTAATGTATCTCTTAAACTTAGAATGTTGGCTTTCAACTCTATTGGTTGTATGTTGACCAAAATTGGGGACTGTGTTAGTCCAAGCTGAAACAAACTTTTCTTTATAATCTTTCAGCCACACATCATACAAATAATCCAGAACATCATCTGAAAAAAAAATTGAATACAATGATTTGTAATGTTTGTATGTATATATGTATGGATGAATGTATGAAAACTAATATAATATGTACCTGATCGTCCGTCGTTAACCAGTCGCGTGAAAAGCCGCTAAAAGTTATAATTGTATATCGTCGGAATGGGAGAATTACACAGTCGAGACCAAGAAAGCTTGAATATTTTCCAGTCTTCATCCGTAAATTTTGCCCGACAGTGTTTTAGAATATTCTGTGAGATGTGCCACCTACATAGCAATTTGGAAGCTTTTGGGAATACTTTATCGCAAGCATTCATTAAAGCTTGATCCCTATCTGTTACAATTACACGTGGCTCCATGCAATCTACCAACAATTCTTTGAGCTTCTCGAGGACCCATAAGAAGTTATCTTTTTTTTCTTTAGAGAAAACGCATGAGCCACACAAAAAGACTTGTGTGTCGATGTCACACCCACAACTTGAATAAACGAAAGCTTATACTCATTCGTCTTGTAGGTAGCATCAATCATCAACATGTGGGAATGCACGCCACATGTTGTACGAGTCCGGATGAACGAAAAAAACCTCCTCGACCGCGTTTGTGGAGGGATTCACTCTGGTGAAATAAACGTACCTTTCTTCTTGCAACATGCTCTCCAATATCTGCATTGGAGTTCGATCGCCGTACATTTTTCGTTTAATCTTTTTAATCACGTTTTGTACATCTTGTAGAATGCACACGCTATGTGCGTACTGATTTCTTATGGTTAAATGTATATTTGTAGGCTCCATGTTTTGCAGATAAAGTCTCTCCACCAGTGATTCTTCGTCCGGGGTCAGCCTTCTAGCAAACGCGTGGCCCTCGAGAAATTCAGCACGCTCATGGTTGTGAATGTTTTTCTTCTCCACAAGGCTCCAACTACCACTACTTGAGTCTAGTTTCCCTATCAAACTAAAAGGACAGCCAACCTTTTTGCTACCGGAACGCCGAACGGATGCTTTACTTTTGGGTTCGCCGCCACAATCGTATTACAACCATATCTTCACTGTCCTTGCTGACGCACCTTCGCTTTTTTTCCTCTTCAATTCTTCAAGTGACCCAAATACCTCAAAAAAAAGGGTTCATTAGAAATCCACATAAATGAAATTAATATATTAATTTGTCAAAAAAAACAATAAAAAAACTCGGGTTCAACATCGGGTTCGGGTTAATATGTATGACACATTTTAGGGTTTGTATGAAATTTCGTGTCATACATTTTCTATTTTTAATCAGTATACATGCCTCGTTCGTGTTCGTTCGGTTCATTTACAAGCCTAAGTAATCTATTTTTAACAAAATATTTCACCAGAACATGTATAATATTTAACCAAAATGATAACGAAATCGGGTTAATATGTATGACACAATTTCGGGTCGGGTTCGGGTTAAGGTTAAGGTCGGGATGGGTCAAACATTTTCTAGATTTCTCCTACCTAATAGAAATTATATACATACGAATAACACGTATACAAAATCATTTTATCTACTCTAAAATTATATCAACATTATGTAACACGAATAACACGTAATTGACGGTTATGTCAAACCTTTTTTGTTTTTTTCTCGTCATTAGCACATTCCTCGTTAGCAGGTTCCTTGTTAGCACGCTCGTCGTTGTGAACACCTTCCTCGTTAGCAGGTTCGTCGTCGTCAACATCCTCCTCAAAGTGCATTACACCTTCCTCGATTTCGTTATCATTTTCCTCAAAGTCCTTAGCACATTCCTCGACTTCGTTATCATTTTCCTCAAAGTCGTTAGCACCTTCTTCGACTTCGTTATCATTTTTCTCATACTCCTTAGCACCTTCCTCATACTTTAACTTGTGTTTGTTTTCCGTATACGAATGGTAAGTCCCGTATTCGTGTCGCGGATAACTTTGGGCAATGTAAGATGGTTCCCCCTCATCTACAAACACCTGGTTCAACTCAGGTAACGTGGGTCGCACACCCCCGTCATCACAACGAGGCACGGACACAACCTCCTCCTCACCTCGATCAACGCCGGATAACCAAACGCTTTCGGAGACGTACGACTGGTTTGAATCTTCGCCAAAAATATTACCAATGCCCCAAAACGACATCTTTATGCTTCACGGTCTCAACCAAATTTTTAAGTTAAGAATCTTCTGGAGTTCAGTCGGAATTTTGCGAGTTTGAAAAAATTTGGAAGCCATAAATCCCGTATGCTTGGGTAAACAAACATTTTTGCTAGATAAGGGTCGTATAGCTCGATAAGGGTCATATGGGTCACTTTCACACTTTTTCAGACTGAACTCCTTTCATGTCAGTAATTATACCTTAAATTCATCAAAAGTCGTGCCGATAAGCCTCTCATTGCTCAATAAGAGGCGTATAGGGTTTAATGCTCCAACTACCACAATCTTATATGCCTCTCATAGGGCATAGGGCAATGAGAGGCTTATCAAAACCCTTTATCTGGTACATTAATTGCTTTCACACTATATACTCCCCTTATTGCCCTATATGCCACCTCTAGGGGGTGTGCACTAAAAAAGTAGGGGTGTGTCAATACCCTCACCCATCTTCAAACAGCTCACAAATACAATAACATACTCTCTGAACAATGATAAGAGGCTATCAAAATCTTCAAACAGTTCACAAATACAATAACAAACTCTCTGAACAATGATAAGAGGTTATCAAAGGAGATAATCTCTAGACAACAAGAGGCTAACAACTCTAAGATCAGATTCAATCACGACTATATAAGTTATTCTTAAGAGATTCAATATAGATGAAATCGTGAAAGCGGGCCTTTTACCATCTCCTAAACTCCTCCACATAGTATCATTCATCTTAGGTTAGTTATATTGTTTTATTATTAATAATTGAGGTGCAGCTTGTTGCCCGTTTACCTGTTACTCTACTGTAAATTTCAAATGGTTTTAGCTACTAAGGGATATAACAAAAGTAATTGTTAGTGATGAGATTTTTCTAGGATTTAAGAGCAAGTTTAATTACTTTGTTGGGTTTTGATTTTGGGTTCCATTTGCGTTTGAGTTATGAGGCTTTAATTGGAAATTTAAAGAAGAGTAAAATGCAATTTGTGTCCCTGTGGTATGTCCCAAACATCAGGTTGAGCCCCTAAAAACAATTTTTTGCATTCTGAGTCCCTGTGGTATTCATTTCATAACACTATGAGTCCTTCTGTCAAGATTCCGTCTGTTTGACCGTTTGACTATTGCTAAATGTCCAATATACCCTTAATGACCTTATACATATAATCCCTTACCTGTAGTTGTCAAACTGATTCATAAGAACCCTAACCCCAATTCCCAAATTGATCGATCCAGTGTTAAACGATTGTGAAGATGTCTCAAAAATCAGCTTCAAGCTCCAACAAGAAATCAGCTGGCGGGGAAGCTTCTCAATTCCTGTGTTCTAGTGGTGCACCTACTTGGTACAAGGTATCAAAGACGGAAGCTAACCCAAATCGACGTTTCTTATGCTGTGTAAGTTAAAATTCTATAAGAAAGATTGAAGTTAATTATATTGCAACATTTCCTGATTGATGTGTTTTTACAGAAGAAAGATTGTGGATTTATAAGGTGGGCTGATACACCTTCATCTCCACCTTCAAATTCATGCTCTGCTTGTGAGAAGGTAATACCCGCATTGTTAAGGAGCATGGAAAAGAAAGATGATTTGGCAATGAAGAAAGCTAACGAAGTGATGTTTTTGAAAATGTGTTTATTGTTTAGTTGGTTAATGATTGTGGTTGTTTATGTGTATTTTTAGTTAGTTTATTGTAAGACTCTGTTAATGTAATGAATGAACATTGAACAAGTTTTGGTTAGTATCACTTTAATGCTGTGAATGTTGCCGTTGATGTGTAGAATGACGAATTGGTTGAGGAAGTGGCTGACAATGAGGAGGACTTTGTTCCGTCTGTGCTGAAGGAGGAGTGGTTTGATGACTATGATGCTGTGATAGAAGTCTTGGAAGCAGAGTATGAAGCGTCTTTTCCAGAACCAGCAGCGGACTATGACTCAGAAGAGTTGGAAAGGGATAGGTGGGAATGTGCAGTTCAACCAACGGAGGATGATTGGTACCATGATCCCTACCCGGGAGAGCATTCTTCTGACTCCGAATGGTCAAATGATGATGCACATTGGAAGTAGATTGTTAGGTTTTTAAATGTTTGTATTGGATGAGACATCTAATGTGTTTGATACGTTTAATGAAATTTAGTTATGGTTGACACTCAATGTGTATGCTACATAAACTGCATAAACTGCATTTGAACTGCATTACAGACACTCAATGTGCATAAACTGCAGTTGAACTGCATAACATAAATTGTAAATCCCACATAAACTACAGTTACCAAGATCAGCATACTAGACTGCATAACATAAAGTGTATTACAAACTGCATACAAACTGCATACTAGACTGCATAACATAAAGTGTATTACAAACTGCATACAAACTGCATACTAGACTGCATAGTTGAACTACATAAACTGCATAGTTGAAACAAACATAAACTGCAAACATAAACTGCAAACATAAACTGCATACTAACTAAGCTTCACTCAACTTGGTGCACCTTCTGATACAGTTTGAGATTCTTGAACATTCTCCCCTCCCTGACCCTTGCATGTCCTACTGTTGTGTCCCAAGGTTCCACACTTGCTGCACTTCTTCCTGGTTATGTTATCTTCACCTGCAACAACTTGATCCTCACTTGGTGCATGTTCAATATTCTCCCCTCCCTGCCCCTTGCATGTCCTACTGTTGTGTCCCAAATTTCCACACTTGCTGCACTTGGTTGTATTGCCCTTCCTGGTCATTTTTCCCTCACTATCAAAATGAGCTTCAACTTCAGCCTCACCAACTGATTTCTTTCTCTTCTTTTGTGGCCTCCCAACCTGCTTATGGTGTTTGGGAGGCAGAAGTTTGGTGGGACATTGTGAGGGGATCCAATTCTCAGGCCCGGGAATTGGATTAATCACATTCTCATAAACCTTCTTCCATGTGGATAACCAATACACTTCATCAACCAATTCTTCGGGCACCCCTATCCTAATATCATTCCTGGCCATATCATTGATAGCAGCCACTGCATGTTTACATGGCATGCTAGTTAAATCCCACTTTCTGCAGGTGCATGTTCTATCCTTCATATTAACAACACACTGGGATCTTGAGCTATTCACCTACACAAAATCAGTATCCAACAGTCAAACATTGAGTTACTCACCTAGTAAAGATTCTTGTTTGGTCAAACTGCAATATACATACCTGGTACTGAACTGCATCCACCATTAAAACATTGAGTTGTGAGGCTTCTTCTTTGATCTTATCAAACACTTCTTGAGCATGAGGAGTTAATGGACCATGAGCTTTCGCTTGAATCTTCTTTACATTCACAATTCTTTTGGTCATGTACACTCTTATGAACTCTAAACATGTGATTACAGGTTTGTCTCTAGCTCCTATCAACTGCCTATTGAAGACTTCACATATGTTATTCAACAATATGTCACATTTGGCCCTACCTGAAAAGTGTGCTTTTGACCAACTGCTTGCTGGGATAGTTAATAGCTTCTCATGGAAACCAGGCTCTGCAATCTTAATTTCTTCCATTGGCTTTTCTAAATATGGAATTGATGTCTTGCCTGCTACTCCATACAACAAGTTTTTGTACACATCACCTAGCCAATCCTTCTTCAGATTCTGGTGGATATGTCTTAAACAGAACCTGTGTTCAGAGTCTGGGAACACTTTGGATAATGCAGGCAGTAGTCCCTGCCTCAGACAATGTAAGTTAGATATGATAAAATGCCATAAACATTTAAATGATAAAATGCCATACCTTTTGCCTGTCTGAGATGAAAGTGAAGTTGGTTCTGTCTGCTAAGCCAAGATCATCCTTGAGTAATTCCAAAAACCATTCCCAAGATTTAAAAGTTTCAGCCTCCACCAAAGCATATGCTACAGGATATATACCGTTGTTGCCGTCTACACCAACTGCAGTAAGAATCTGTCCAGGATATGGACCTTTCATAAAACATCCATCTAGTCCCAATATTTCTCTACCACACATCTTGAACCCTCTCATAATCGAAGCAAAACAAAGATAACATCTCTTGAATTGCCTAGTAGGAAGACAAGGGTTAGCACAGGGTTCACAATCTATTCTAATTGTGCTACCTGGATTTGCCCTCAACAGTGCTTCACAATAAGACCTTAGGATATCATACTGCTCTCTATAATCTCCAAAGATCCTTGTTGTAGCAATTCTTTTAGCCCTAAAGACTTTCTGGATTGAAACATTCAACTGATGGTTCTTCACAAGCATATCCTGTATGGCTGGCAAAGGCATGCCAGGGTTTGACTCGATCATGGGTTGGATCTCATTAGCTATCTCAGACATGGTGTACAGGCCCACTTCTCTTGTTTGGAGGCAATGATGTTGTGAGGTAATGGTTTTCACACACCAAGATTCCTTTTCATTTATCCTAGAGATCTGAACCGCCCAAGGACAAGTGGGCTTCAAGTGCCTTTTATCTTGTTTTAACCCTAGCCCTCTAAATTTACTATTCTGCCCCTCACCAGAACCCAAACTTGGATTAGTCCCAAGACAAATAACTCTGAACCTCAACTTATCATTTTTTAATATATAAATCTGCCTTCTACTCTTAATAGCATATGTCTTAACCATGTCAATCAATTCCTTTTTATCTGGTATTAATTGACCAATTGAAAATGGGAGGTATGAGTCACTAACATTACCTGTATTTTTTCTCTTCTTCCTTACCTTCTTGGCAACCTTCTCCAGCAGTGTACAGTTATCATCTTTATCACTATTGTCCTCATGATCACAAGTTATGTCTTCCTGCCTAAGTTCTTCTTCAGTATTCTCAGTTCTAGCATCCTTAATTGTCTCACTGACCTCATGAAGATCAAAGTCAACACATGCTATGAACTGACTCATATCTACTTCATAATCAAACACTGGATTACCTGGTTCCTGATCTAATGTGTAATCTGGATCTTCTTCATCACTGTTCTCTTTATCACTTCTTTCAGCCTCACCCTCAGAAACTGCCTCGCTACTTTCTGACTCACCCTCAACCACATTATCTTCACCCACATTATCTAGTAAAGCTAGGCTCAATGCAGTTGAATCCTTGATTCTAGACTCTCCTATTTCAACATACAAATCTACTAACTTGCATCCTTTTCTAACTTGGTCATACACATAATCTAACTCATCATCATCACTAATGTGTCTAAGACCAAAATCCAAACACACATTAGGATCTTTAACAAAATAATTGAACACATCATCTGTTATGTAACCCATATCTATCAGCATTTCACGAAGAACATCAACACTTAAGTTTTCAAAATCAACCCAGTCAATGTAACTAACCTTACCGTTGACATACTCCCTTCCTGGATAATCAGTAAACTCACCTCCATGGTTAATCTTTAGAGAAAATAGTCTGGGTTCATTCCCTGTTAACACAAATGTTCAACACATCACATAATATTCAACTTACCCAAAACAAACTATACCCCTGAGGAAGAAGACACAATCAACGTACCATATATATCTTCAGGGTCGTAGTATTCACCTTGAGGACGAATTCACCATGTGAACTCCATCGATTTGGGTTTCTTTCTTGCTCAACTGTCTTCGTCTTTTGGCGGGAGGAAATTAGGGCATAATAGTGATTTTTGGGGTTTTAGAAAGGAATTAAATCAAAAAGACGGTCTTACCCCTGGCTCAAACGGTCAAACAGACGGCAGCTTGACAGAAGGACTCATAGTGTTATGAAATGAATACCACAGGGACTCAGAATGCAAAAAATTGTTTTTAGGGGCTCAACCTGATGTTTGGGACATACCACAGGGACGCAAATTGCATTTTACTCTTTAAAGAAAGGTTTACTTCAGGGTATAATAGTTTTGACTTTTTAAGGTCAAATGTAATAGTTTTGAACACACACAATGTCAAACTTAGTTTGATTATAAACACGAAACAAGAAATCACCAAGTTGGAGAAAATGGTACCACAATTGAAAAGAATTCACCTAAAAAGTTGGCATCTTGAATGGGAAACATTGAAGGAAGTGATTTATGTTCTTTCTTTGATGAAATTAGAAACCACAAGAATTTTTCCAGGTTGGTTATTCATTTCTCCCTGGCTCTTCTGCTGACTTTTGCTCCAGTACCACGAGGCTTGATTTCTTAGCGTTAACCATGTCCGCACATTCATTCCTTACAACATATGTGATCATTTTATTATGTGTATAGTATTGAAGAGGGAAATTGCATTTATGGTGGGCAGGTTCTCTCCATTGCTAGGGTATAGTATTGAACAAGTTTTATGGCCGAAATACGAGTTTCTAGCAAATTCACAATGCAAAAACCACTAGAAGATTTAGGTACTCACTGGAGAAGAAGTCACTAGCAATACATCAGCAGAAACCTGTACAAGCAACTCTCCGATCCAAACGACTACAGTTTCTTTCAGCTAAACAAAATCTTCACACATGGAATTGTCAACTGGAGATTCATTTACAATCGTAAATATTTTTAAACATTCTAAACATAATCATCACCTGTTCATAATCTTTACCCATTATCATTAAATTAGATTAAAAGGATAATGATTATGACTATGATGATGAATGAAAGTTAAAGTTTTTTTGTTAAAGGCTGTGGAAACAAAGAAATGAGTGTTTGAGAAACACATAGGTAAAATTATGTAACAATGTCGGTATAATTATGCTAAGATATAAACATGTTCACGATTATTTAGAAAAAAAGTTATGAGTTTGAAATTTTACTGAATGCTTTATAAATGCAAATAAGATGTTTACATAAAAACTATAATACATACCAGAAAGTAGAATCATCTTACAAATTAACAAAACATCAAATCTATAGTTACATGAATTTTATCTCATTTGGAAGTTCAAAGTCCTGAGGAAGAAGGCATAAAGCAAGGCAAAGAACACGCAAAAACCGACAAGAACTGCAGCAACGGGACCCATGAAATCCAATTCAAAACCATAGTAGTCATTGATAAATGCTGCCATGGTTGTGTTACCTGTCTGCCCAAGCACAAATATTTCATTATTCGCGTCATGATATTGTGAAACAATGCACCCGTACACAGTCCACGCCATTGGGCAGATCCAGTAATACCAAATCCACCATCCTGGAATTTTCTGAAAATTCAACAAGTCAAAGTTAGTCAACTCTTCTTTCTAAAACAGAAGTTTTTTGTAAACAAATACAAGTTTGGTTCTTACGGGTCGTGGGATATAAAACCCTGAAAAGATGTTGAAGAGTAGGTAAAACCCTGCGGCAAATATAGCTGCTATTTGCTCATTTGGTGTGATGGAAACGGTCATCATTCCAAAGTATGTGAAGTATAGAAACGAAAAGAAGTTGAGGAAGAAAGACCAGAAGAACTTATCAGCTGTCCACTCGAACGACACCATGGAATACACAATCACGGAGTAATATACCGTTTGAGCAAATACATATGGTATCTCCACAATCACCTGTTCCAAATTCAATAATAAGTTTCTAAGGTTTGGCTAGTTTTGCGACTTTCGTTCAAAGGTTTGTTTTTTTGCATCTAGCTTGTTAACTCCATCCATTTTTCTTTGTTAAGTCAGGGGTATTTTCGTCCTTTATGTTAACTGAAAGGGAAATTCGGCCTTTTAAATACTTGTACATTATGTTATATGCTTGTACATATAATGAAAAAGACTGAATTGCCCTTTAAGTTAACAAAAAAGACGGAAATACCCCTTACTTAATGATGAAAAATGGAAAAAGTTAACAAGCCGGATGAAAATGGTAAGATTTCAAACCTTTTGGATCCAGATGCGGAAAAAAAAGCCGCGTTTATTTTGGAATTAAAAACCAACCTGTGCCATGGCGTATGGTAATGAAGAGTACATCCCCGCTGCTCTTTCTCGATAAAAGACGGTTCTTTCTGTTGCAACAACGGGCTGCACGGTCTGGGAGTTGTTAATACCGACGAAAAATATAGCAGCATACATGGCACCAATGACTGTGCTCAGATCACCACTGCTGGACCTGAAAATTTAACCAAAAATCAGTTTATATTCTTATAATTATGAATCAAGATTCGGGTGAGGCGAGACTTACTTTTTGTTGCCAATTTTCCAAAATACGGTCCCGACCATTATTGCACAAAGCAAGGTGAAGCAGAAACGAACAAGGTTATAATCCGGATTTCGCCAGTAACTCCACCACATTTTCCATATACATGACTTGAATTGTCCCCATGAAGATTGAGCATATTGTGTATCAAAATGAAGATCTTTAGCTTCTGCGGGAGGTACACTTAATTCCTTCACTAAAGCCTTGTTCCTCCTGTAATTATCATATTAATTAATAAATTATTTAATTATATATTCTAATGTCACCATTAAAGTCAACCCACTCCTATAATTAATCACAACCATTGGATAAGGCTGAGATTAAATCTCAACCCTTTAAAATAGAAGAAACCTTCTAGAAGCAGAGGTTATTTTACGGTTTCCCCTTCTTTCAACTGGTGATCATCGGCTCTGCAGTTTTTTTTTTATGGTTTTTCATTTTAAATCGGCAGTTCGTAGCTCTTTCCAACCTTGGGCGCCTAAAACCATCCCTATAAGGTTAGATTTTGATTTTCTTTCCTTTTTGTTCTTCATTTTATTTTCCCTAATTATTGAAGTACACACAGAATACTTTCTATTTATGGTAGTCTCATTTTGAGATGATGAAATGAATAAAGTGCTTCCTTGCTGGTTTGATAATTAGAAGCTCGAGTATCCGGTTTGCACATCCATAATTTTTTATCTTGATAATTAGAAGCTTAAGTAAATACAATATTTTTTTAATTAACATTGATTTGGGATATGGATATTATTCGGGTTTTTTTTGGTCCGAGTATTTTTCAGTTCTATCTAATTTGCATAAGACTTTAATGTAGGATGAAGCCATTGAATATTTGAACCAACTCCAAATGTAAGTACAGGTACATGTTTCTTGATGCACATCATGTTATCTTTTCTTCATTGTGTGTTTAGTTTGATGAATTGGATCATTAGTATAACATATGATTGATTTTGTTTCAAAACTTAACTGATGATTCTTAATCATCATGTTTGTAGATGATGTTGCATTGCTGACACTTACCGTGAGAAACCGGTTCGGTTTGCCACCTGTTTATGCACAAGAACAAGGGATGCTAAGGGGAGTGGGAATTGGAACTGGATATAATGAGGGAATGGGAATAGTATGCAAAGAGGGATACAAATTGCCAAAGATAAAGCGAAAGGTTCTCAATGTGAAGGGAATTTGGTATTATGCCCAACCACATTGGCATGTGACGAGGTAAGGTACTTGACCAGGCTCAAATGGCTACACGTTACTTATCGCCTTTTCTATTAATGTTTATTATTATTGTGTACTAACCCGCAAAGCCCAGCGCGTTGTAGTTTATACTACACTAGGCTGTGGGCGACAACCCCTAACTGGGCCTGACCCATTGAGGTTAGGGTTTTCCCATATCTCCTATATAAGGAGGTCTCCGCCTCCTTATTAGGGCATGAGATATAGGGCAACACACTTTTGTAGCTGGAAATAGGGGATTCTTCCTCTACCGGCCGTCTCTACTTTCCCCACGTTTCTCTCTTCCTGTTTACAGGTCTTGGATGAAGTGGAGAAGACGAGGTGTGGCCATATCCTTATTCATCACCGTAGAATTACCGACCCGCTCGGGTCCATTCTTCTTCATTGGCGCCATCCCTGTGACACGGACGCATGGTAGGGATTGTCGTCACATCAACATCAACTCTTTCAAATGGGTTGAACACCGTATAGTGTACCATATGCTAACCAACGAAAGTCACACCAAAAGGTGAATATTTTACAGTAGCCCACACGACCGTGTGCGCACCGCTAAGGCAGGGCCACACCTTAAAAAATCATCCAAAGGCGAGACACTGAATTACTAAAACTCAGCCTGTTCAGAGGCTCATGCACGGGACCTAACCACATACGCGCAACTTTAACAAGCTCGTGGTAATGCAAACGACGGTTGTCTACAACCAATCAGTATGCGCCAAGTTTGCCCAACCAATTTCCACGATGAACAATCGTGTACCATTCGTTGCTCCATTATCTCCACTCACAGCTAACGACAACCACAACAAACGTGGCCAGCAACTTTCTCGCACCTGGACGGCTTGTAAGCCTAAAATTAGTGATCTTCACTCCCGAGCTCCTGATAAGTCCAGTGCTACTCCCAGCACTTACACGCGGGAGCAAAACTAGACTTGGGGGACATGGCGAGGTAAGGTACTTGACCCGGCCCAAATGGCTACACGTTACTTATCGCCTTTTATGTTAATGTTTATTATTATTGTGTACTAACCCACAAAGCCCAGCGCGTTGTAGTTTATACTACACTAGGCTGTGGGCTTGTAGGGACAACCCCTAACTGGGCCTGACCCATTGAGGTTAGGGTTTTCCCATATCTCCTATATCAGGAGGTCTCCACCTCCTTATTAGGCCATGAAATATAGGGCAACACACTTTTGTAGCTGGAAATAGGGGATTCTTCCTCTACCGGCCGTCTCTACTTTCCCCACGTTTCTCTCTTCTTGTTTACAAGTCTAGGATGAAGTGGAGAAGACGAGGTGTGGCCATATCCGTATTCATCACCGTAGAAGTACCGACCCGCTCGGGTCCATTCTTCTTCAGCATGTTGTCATCAAACCGCATGATGAAAACATATCCCCGTTTTAGCTCAGAACTGGCAAATGTGAAGCAGTATAAATATCCCAATCATTCGACATCAATGAAGGTAATTCTAATTGTTGTTGGATTTGATAATTTATGTCTAAATCTACGGAAAGTTCCAGTTTTATTTGTGGATTATTGGGCTCCTCTGAATACAGTTACCTTAATCTTTACCAGCTTAATTGAAGATATGCAATGTAATTTTGATATAGGTCTGTTTCACGGACACACGAATTTGGTATGCAATGTATGTCACTCAGGTGAGGTTAGTGCACATGCTCCTTAATTTATGTTTTCATCCAAACATAATCTTTCTCATGGCATCATCATTATCTGCTTTTTGATGTTTAGATTCGTACGCATTTTTGTCTACATATCCTCTTGCTGTAAGTATTAATCTGTATTACTTACTTTGGATTGACTTGATAGTCAGTCTTTTGTGAATCTATTTGTAGTCTTGACACATATGGTGTATCTTATAGGATATATTTTTATGCTATTAATTAAAACTTACAAGCAGTGGAATTTCTTTTACTTTTTACATGAGCGTGAAACCTAGAATAAAGTTGAAACAATATGCTTGAGGTGAATTATTCTTAATTCTTGAAGCTAGCATTGGGATCTGGATTCTTGAACTTTATGCCATATTAAATGTTGAAATTTACTTTGTTTTACAACATTTTTTGGTTACACTTCAAATAATATTACAAGTTTACAACTTTGGCTTTCAGGTTATGGATTTGTGGATAAGATTAATGTTTCAGCCACTTATCAATGGTCGGAGGGATTAATTTGTAGTATTCTTGTGTTCCTTACTTGTCCTCTTGTATGGTCACACAAACAATGGAGGCGAAAGATGAATTTACAAAGGAATACGGGAATTTGTTAGATCGTAGTATGATCATGCCTGCCTATCTTCTTGTCGTTAACCTACTCTATATGAAGCTCGTAGGGTTGCTTCAGTTCTTTGTGATTAGTTAGTTTTTTTATATCTGAAGTCCCACACATTTTGGTTGGCGGTAAACAAAAAATATTTTTATTTGGAATAGTTTTTTTATATCTGAAGTCCTACACATTTTGCACGCGCTTACAATGTGGAAAGATGGGTCTGGGTTTGATGATTTGGTCGCTTCCCTATTGGATAGCGTGGGGGAGACGGGGGCCCCTAGGGGAGAATGCAGGAAAGAGGAAGAAAAAGAAAGGGACCCTAATATTAAGCAATGTCTTCGGAAAGTCAGGGATGGACATTTCACAGCTGCGGTTAAGGTCCTATGCTCTAGTGGAGTTGCCCCTCTAGGTGATTCGACCTTGAAAGCTCTTATTGATAAACACCCAGTGGTGTCGCCCCCGTCATTGCCTTCCAACCCTTTGGCCCAGCCCACTCTTGTTGTTGATGGGGATTGTGTGCTCAAATGTATTCGATCATTTCCTAAAGGGACATCATGCGGTAGAGACGGGATGCGGGCCCAACACCTGTTAGATGCTATTGGTGGCGAGGGCTCGGTGACTTCCTCAGGTTTGCTTACGAACATTACTGAAGTTGTTAACTTATGGCTTGGGGGGTCCTGCCCTATGGTGCTTGCTGAGTTTGTTGCCTCGGCCCCCCTCACCCCCTTATTGAAACCTGATAAAGGAATTCGGCCTATTGCTGTGGGGGGTATTTGGCGAAGGTTGGTTTCCAAGGTGGCGATGAAGAAGGCCGGGAAAGAAATGACCCAATACTTAGGTGACTATCAGTTTGGGGTGGGGATGCCAAATGGGGCAGAGGCGATACTTCACAGTGCAAATAGGTTTCTCAACTCGTTTCATGCAGATGGTTCCTTAGCCTTGCTTACTGTGGATTTCTCCAATGCTTTTAACACGGTCGACCGCACAGCCTTTCTCCAAGAGGTTCATCAGCGTTGCCCGTCAATCTATCGGTGGGTCCAATTTCTTTACGCTCAGCCTGCTAGGTTGTATGTTGGTAACGAGTGTATTGGGGCTACTACCGGAGTTCAACAAGGAGACCCTTTGGGGCCCCTTCTCTTTGCCCTCGCCTTACACCCCCTTATTCTCCGAGTTCAGAACCGCTGTAAACTCCCGTTTCATGCTTGGTACTTGGATGATGGGACGATTATCGGCAACGCCTCTGAGGTTGCTAAGGCCTTAGACATCATCAACGAGGAGGGGCCATCTCTAGGGCTTTATCTCAATATTAAGAAAACAGAGGTTTATTGGCCGACATGCGACGGCCAGAAAGTTCAGGACGGGCTTTTCCCGAGAGGGATCGGTATACCAGAGAAGGGGGTTAAGCTCCTTGGTGGAGCTGTTAGTCGGGATCCTAGCTTTATTGGAGAGTTGGCAGGGCGGCGGGCCTCGGGGGCGGTTGACCTTATGAAACTCTTACCCTGCCTGAGGGATCCCCAATGTGAACTCCTTCTGCTAAGGTCGTGCATGGGTGTTGCTAAGTTGCTTTTTGGGCTGCGGACTTGTCAACCCCATTTGATGGAGGATGCGGTATCTCGGTTCGATGATGGCCTTAGAAAGGCTATAGAAGACATAGTAGTGGGTGGCGGCCCCTTCTTTGGTGACCTCCAGTGGCGTCTAGCATCTTTGCCAATGCGTCTAGGTGGTTTGGGCCTCTTCTCAGCCCGAGATGTTGGGGCTTATGCCTTTGTGGCGTCTAGAGCTCAATCTTGGGAACTACAGGATCATATCCTTCGAAACGGTGGGGTTGTCGGGCTTGACCCAGACTATCAACAAGCGCTCGAACACTTAAATGTCTCTCTCCCAGACTTGGATATTGGCGGTTTCTCTAACAAGGACACCGCCCCCTCGAAGCCACAAAAAACTTTGGCGAATGCACTTTTTAGCAAAATCGCTCAAAGCCTGGGAGAAGCTTTTGATTTGTCACCCCGCCAGAAGGCGGTGTTTGAGTGTCTGAAGGGTCCCCATGCTCAGGAATTTTTTACCGTTGTCCCGATTGAGGGGTTAGGACAATGCATGTCGGCAGTAGAATACAGAACCATTCTCAAATACCGGCTAATGATCCCTATGTACCCAGAAGATGAAACCTGCCCGATATGTCGTAAAGCTTGTATGGATAAATATGGGGAGCACGCAGTTCACTGTAAAGAGCTCCCTGGGTTTAAATATCGGCATGACTGGGTGCGAGATGTTTTGGGGGACATCTTAAGAAGAGCTGAGATTTCTGCTAAGAAAGAGGCCCCTGTGAATTTCCTCACGGACCCTATGGAAGGGAGATCTACTCTGCGACCAGCGGATCTGCTCGTCTTTGGCTGGGCTGGGGGGAAACATGCTTGTGTAGACCTCACGGGGGTTTCCCCTTTGGTTGGTTTAAGGGAAAACGGGTTTGTAGCTGGACTAGCAGCAAGAAAGGCAGAATCAAAGAAAGTGGATAAGCACGCTAAAGCTTGCGCAGAGAACCAACATGTCTTTATCCCTTTTGCCTTTGATACTTTTGGCTCCCTAGCACCAGAAGCCATCAACTTCTTGACGAGGGTTCAACGGGTTATCCACAGCAATTGTTCGACCCCAAGGGGGCAGGGGTTTGTGTTCGGGAGGTTGGGGTTTGCAATTCAGAAAGGGTTGGCGGCGCAGCTTGTTGCCCGTCTACCTTCTGTTTTGATGTAACTTAACAAGTTTTCTGGTTATATCAAATTACATTTGGAATAATGTAAATAAAACATTTATTTTATTATACCCTAATAATTCCCGTCCACCGGACGGGTATAGAACTAGTTATAAATAGATTATAGTAACACTGTAGTTTTTATTATATGTAAATGACTTACTGATGCAAAGATGATGCACTGAAATGTTCAGCAAAATCGATACCGAGCCTCATCTCTGCAGACCCCGAGCTCACTTCCAACATCCATGTTGCCGGATTGTATTTTGGGGTTATCTTCGGAACCCCATCAACTGCCTGATAAATGCACAAAACTATCATTAACTTCATCAAGATGGAAAAAAATATGAGTTTTTATTCAAGTAAAAGTGTAAAACACATACCTCAAAATACTCGATGATTTGTCGAGAATTTCTACCAAGGGGACCGGAATAGATAACTTGACCCCCTCTTTTCAATAGTAACAACTCATCAAAGGATTCAAAGATATCAATGCTAGGTTGATGAATGGTGCAAACAACTGTTCTTCCAGTATCTACAGTGTTTCTTACGGCTCTCATAACAATGGCTGCGGCTCTTGCATCAAGCCCGGAAGTTGGTTCATCCATGAAAATAATAGAAGGATTAGCAACAAGTTCGACCGCAATTGTTAGCCTTTTTCTTTGTTCTGTTGATAATCCGCTAACTCCTGGAAGTCCCACTATTGCATCCTTGATGTTTTCTAGTTCAACTAGCTCCATCACTTCGTTCACAAATAACTGAAAACATCAAAGCAAAGTATTATTATCAGTATAATTATTGGTATGGTATTGATTGATTAATAATATCAATGGCATTTTACTATTTAACTATTTACCATTTTGTCTTCCTTGCTAACTTCTTTTGGGAGACGGAGGAAAGCTGAGTAGATCAAAGATTCGTGAATGGTGATTGTAGGAGAGTGGATATCGGTTTGTTCACAGTATCCAGAAACTCTAGCGAATGTTTCTTGTTTCTTTGGAAATCCCGATATTCTAATATCGCCTTCAATATAACCACCTGTCTTTCTTCCTGCTAAGACATCCATTAAAGTCGTTTTTCCAGCACCACTAACTCCCATCAATGCGGTTAGGACTCCAGGTCGAAAAGCACCAGTTACATTACTAAGTAATTGCAACCTGTTATCCGTCACACCTTGTTCTCTCATTTCCTGTTACAAAAAGTAATAAAAAAAGTTAGTATATAATATATACACATGCGCACGTAAACTTATAACATTTTAGTGAAAATAAGGAGCTTACACTAGGCATGTCGACATAATAATTCATATCATCGAATGACATGGCGAGTGGAGTAAACGGAAGAACCATCCCTTTCTTAGACACAACATTAGCATTAGATATAGAAGAACTAAACTGTCGCATTTCCCGTCCCTCTACAAAATAATATTATAGTTAGAACATCCGGTTATCATTTTTGTGTAAACCATGAAGTATAAACTAGTAAGTTTCTAGAACCAGTTTTCATACTTGAACCATCTAGTTCAACATCATGACCATCCTTGGCTGCAGCTTCAGCCTTCGAGATGATTGCTTGTGGTTTTCCAGGTGCTGGTTAGTAAATATAAGAATCACAAATGTTAGTTATTGAAGATACATATATAAGTCTTAACTCTTAAGAACCATTTAAGAAGAGTCAACTAACTTACCTTCTAAATACATAAGAGACACAGTGAATAGAACATTGAAAAGAACTATAAAACCAGCAAGAGCACCAGCACCAATCCAGTACGAGCTTTCTGAAGTCGGGATGTCCAAACTCTTTAACACGGCGAAGCCTAAGTTTGTTGAATTGTCGGTACTCTGCGAAGAAAAGTGAAATTTTAAATATATTCCTATTTTGTAAGAATAAAAGGGAATTTGGTTATAAGGACATACATTTTGGCTGGTCCACCTAGAGTCAAGGAACTCGTTGATGGTGATGGCCTTGAAGATGTACGACAACGGTGATAGCCAATATGCCCATTCCCACCAGTTTGGAATTTGCGTTTTCGGTAGAATGAAACCGCCCAACAAAAATATAAGTAAAAGTACAACGGATCCACCCGTGTTAGCAATAGTCATCGTCTTACAAACGCCCGCAATCAGCCTAAACAGTCCCGCTGCCACGTTCTGGATTAGGAAAACCAACAAGAGATGCTTGAAGAACCTGAACATGAAGCATATGTTATTATTATATATTAGCATACAATGTTCTAAAATTTAGTTAAATAATAATATCGAAATTAGTTACCTGCCAGCATCAGGGGCAAGATCGACACCCCAGTATAGAAGAACGGTCCACAAAATACTTTCGATCATAGACATGGGAATTCTAAGCAAGAAAGTCGGTAACGTGAAAGCCCATGGAGGGTGGAACATGAGGTCGCGTTGTTTGTAAACAACGGGAAGTCTCATGACAGTGAACGACAGATCAGCAATCCCGTTAAACATGTTAATAAGCATACTGTCTAATAGTGCGCCGACGTAAAGGGATCCGTCTATCTCGTTCCTTGTGTTCATTTCGGTCCTTAGATACAAAGTTGTGCAAATAAATGATATAAACACGATTTGTATAGTTCTGAAAACGTAGACAGGAGCATTTCTTTTCATCAGAAGCACTTCTTTATCCCATGAGGCCTTAAGGAGCTCCATTTTGGGTACCAAGTACTTCTTATACACTAAAGCAGCCTTGTGGCTTTGGTTCTTGTCGTATGGGACCGATAACTCTCGTTGCAGCTTCTCTCCTACATGAAAACTCTGGAACCGTTGACTAAACTCACTCACCAGGATGTATCTATATGCGTTGTGTCTATCTGCCCAATATTGCTCTTGGTCCTTTTTAGATGTCACCTATTTTCAACACTCAAAAATTTGAGTAAATCGTACATAGTACATAAAAAAATAAAGCAACTTATAGTTTTTACCTCTTGTAAGAAGTCAGCGGTACCCTTTCTCTCTGGACATTTGAATCCACAACTCTCGAAGAACTCAACAATGTTCTCTCGTGGGCCCAAATACACGATCTGGCCCTCGGATAGTAAGATGATGTCGTCAAAAAGATTGAATGTCTCGGGGGCAGGTTGTAGTAGGGACATGAAGATTGTGTTGTCGGTGAGGTGTGCTACTTCTTGCATACATTTTACTATCTGAAACGTTGTCGAGCTGTCTAGACCTGTTGATATTTCGTCCATAAACAACGTTTTTGCTGGTCCGACAAGCATTTCTCCAGTGGTTACACGCTTCTTCTGTCCTCCAGAGATTCCTCGTCTCATTTGGTCTCCGACAAAGGTGTCACGACAGACATCAAGCCCCAAAATCTGATTTTAGGTGTACCAAACATATTAACATAATCATATTATGATTTTTGAAATTTGTATAAGAAAGATAAAAGAGTCATGCATACTCTGAGAGTGTAGTAAGTTATCAAACTGCTCTGATCTCCTTCAATGGCGGTTGCCTTCATGAAAAGATCAACTTCGGCTTCCGGAAAGATCCCTGCTTCTTTTTCTCTTCTTGCAAGCTCAGTTAACATTTCTGTATTTCATTGTATAGTTAATTATAACTTATATGTTTTTATTTCAAGAATTAACACAAAGTTGCCATCATGACAAATTCAGTTAAGTTAGTTATACCTAAACGAGATCCAACGCCTTGGCATCTTGCGGAAAAGTCAAGTGTTTCTTTAACTGTCATTTCTCCTGCATGGATATCCATCTGGCTAATGTAAGCCGCGGTCCTTCGAGGTTCGAATTCATTGAGCTTATGACCGTTGTAACTAATCTCTCCATCAACTCTTAACGCGGAATCTAACCTTCCCGCCAAAGCCAACAAAAGCGTTGTCTTACCAGAAGACGGTGGGCCCAAAAGAAGCGCCATCCTGCAACATTACAAAACATGTTTTTATGATGTGTACACATAAATGTTCAGAAAAAGTTAACAGCAAAATGATAAGATCTTAAATGTTGGAACATACCTTCCAGGTTTGATGATCCCAGAAGCGTCTTTGAGAATGCGGAGTTTTGCTTTCTCGGTGAAACTGATGCCAATAGAAGCTAGAAGAGATTCGACGATATTTCTGGCTGCATTTATCAGCGTTGGAAGCGCTCTGTCTCCGACGTGACAATCGGCTTCTACCGACAGATTTTTAAACCGAACTTCTACTGTTGGAAGGGAGATTCCAACCCTGAAATTATTTAGTTTGATAATGTGTTTATTAGTAATCAGGTGTTGACTTAAACAATCCCATAACTGACTCTACTCTGTCAATAATTAGAACCTTAACAGTAATTAAAAAATGTTCAGCTCATTCAGTATGAAATTTTGATAAACAACTAAAACAAAACAGTTATCAAACTTATCAAATTTTATTAATGTTTTAAAAACATCAACAGCTCTACTGATTTACTGGTATGATCAGTTGGGCCTTAGTAACAAGAGTCTGTAATTTATAATTTAATATTAAAAAAATATAAATATACTATAATTAAATCCAACATAGATAGGAAAAAGTTAATAAATAAATATGTTCTTTTAATCATTATGAGTCAATTATATTATAAGAGTCATCTCGAGTATAAACAGTTACACATATAAATCACAATTATGAATTATCATTAGATACATAAGTTGATAATTACAGATTTGGATTATAGCAAACGTTCCAAAAATAAAACCAATCTAGCGGTTAAAATCGTCTGAACCGTAAATGCGTTAATGATTATTCTTTTTATGCAACCAAATTTCAAGTTTGTTCCAATTTTAAGGCTATGTGTTGTGGTTCATGTGAAATGTGAAAAGACCACGTGGACAATGAGGGCTTTCACAATTCACATTTCACTCCGCTAAGATGTGTTGTGGTGGTGTGAAATGTAAACCAGAGATATTATTATAAAATCTAGAAATTTAGTGATATACATAGACACATGGCCCTCTCTCAGCCCATTGTTCAACTTATCCCCGCCCTCACACCTGTTGGAAATCCCACGCCCCTCCTTGGCCCCGGGCCGTGGGTTGTTAAGTGTCCCACACCCCTCCATACGTGGCTTGTATTCGCACCACACAACGTTTGGTCTAACTTATTTATAACAAATATGATAAGATGTGACAATGCTGGTTTTAAGGTTACAAGGTATGAGATATAATAATGACCATAAAAAAAAAACATTTATTAGTAAACTGTAAATAGATGTTGACTTAACCAATTTCAAATTTAATTCCACTAACTGCAACCTATAATAGTTTCACCAGTCATTTTTTACACCTAAATACCATCTAACAAATTAACCAGACACTTTTTTACGGGGTGCAAGCACCATACCACCGTGAATTAAACTATTTCAAAACAAAAACTTACTTGTCAACCCGATCTCTATACTTCCTAAAAAAAACCTCATTATCCTCTTCTGCAACTTTAAAATTCTGATCAATAAAGCTTTGTCGCGCATGCGGATCAAGCTCTCGGACATCTAGCAACATCTGTTCACCAACCATCTGCTGCTGATCCGCTGGAACATACGACTTAAAAATGGTCGTTCGTAACCGATTATACGTAGGCAGTTTCTCCAAAGCGGCCCAACGTAACGCCTCTTCGTCTTCCAACGAATGACGACTACTTCGGCCATCGTGACTAGCACCGCCACCCGTAGCAAACACATCCTCCATCCTCCAACTGTCGGATGCTCTACTAATTCCTCTACTTATGCTTCTTCCTAAACGCTGGCTAATGCTCATTTTCTGATCTTTATCCATTTTTGAAACTACAAATGTGTGTGTTATTCAGGGTTCTCAATCGTTTATATAGAAATGGAGAAAAGTGAGCATTTATTAGTTTAGTTATGCGAACCTACGAAATTTGTTAAGTGGATGTGGGACCGCCTACATAAATATCTTTTTTCGTATTCGAGAAAATTGTAAATATAGACTTGTAACGTACGACATGGACCAGAGGATTGCGTTTAACTGTTGTTTATTTGTTTTATTATATATCAGTATTTGTTTTATTATATATCAGCAGGATGCTTGTGTGATGCGACGGAGAGACACATTAAATTGCGATACTCGTTTTTGGTAGTTTTCTTATTCATATAAATTAGCATCATTGTGATAAATATAAATCAAAAGCGAAGTAATCGGGTAATTCATTTCATTGTATTGTGCATGTTTCGGTCAATCGGTTATTATCCTCAATCGAAACCGAAACCAAAGTCATCTGTTAGTCTATTTTATTAACCAATCAATTTTCGGTTAATCACTTAAGTTTATTCGGTTAGATTGACGGTTTTGTATGTAAAGACTAAAACTAATGTTAGTGCACCGGTAGGGGATACTGATTTCTTTCCTTTGGAAGTAGGACTCCACCAAGGGTTAGCGTTGAGTTCTTTTCTATTTGCGATTGTCCTAGATTAGTTGTCAAAGTCGATTTAGGAGTCAGTTCCGTGGTGCTTGCTTTTTGCAGACAATATTGTGCTGATAGAAGAAAGTAATCAGAGCTTGAATACGAGGTTAGAAGAATGGCGTGTAGCCTTAGAATGCAAAGGTTTGTGAATAAGTCACTCTAAGATTGAGTACCTTTACTGTGATTTTAGTGGAGCAGGCGATGAACACGACACTCAGATTACCATTGAGGGCCAGGTGGTTCCACAGGCAACTAAGTTCAAGTATTTAGGATCGTTTGTTCAGAGTAAAGGAGAGATAGACAGCGACGTAGCTCACCGTATCTAGGTTGGATGGTGCAGGTGGAGAGCACCCACAGGGGTATTGTGCGACAAGAGGTTCCCTGATAAATTAAAAGGGAAATTTTATAGGGTTGCAATTAGACCCTCTATGTTACACGGAACAAATTGTTGGGCTATTAAGAAAATTCATGGACGAAAGCTAGAGATAGCGGAGATGAGGATGCTAAGATAGATGCGTGAGCATACTAGGTTGGACAAGATAAGAAATAAGGTTTTTAGGGAAAGATTAGGAGTTGCTAGTATTTCAGACAAGATAAGGGAGGGGGGATTGAGATGATTTGGGCATATCAGGAGGAGGCAGACGGCAGACCCGATTAGAATAGTTGAAACACTCATTGTAGATGGAAGGAGGAGTAGAGGCAGGTCGAAAATGACTTGGGGTGAGCGGATTAAGCAAGATTTGCTAGATTTGCACCTCTTTGAAGACATGGCCGAGGACAGAACTTTGTGGAGACGTAGGATTAAAGTTAAGGACTTTTAGAAGTTTGGCCTGGTTTTTGGTTTAGGTTCTCGTCTTATGAGTTTAGTTTTTTAGTTTGTATGAGGTGTGATATAGCTTTTTATAAGTTTTCACCTATTCCCGGTGTCGTAGTCTTACTAAGAAGTACTTACTCATTTATGTGTTTATTTTTATTATTTTTCTTTCCACCTTTTTTAGTAGTTGTGTGCTTATATATTTTTCCAGAAGCTTATGTAACGCCTCACTTTTTAGAACTTTCCGTATTTAGAAAGCTCTCCTAATCTATTTCTGGAAACTTACCTCTGTATCGTATTCGTGTTTCACTTCTGTTTCGTAATTCGTATCCTTGATCATAATAAAATTCACTATTTTATACAAATTATACCTTGCTTAAATGTTCATACTTATACATTTATTCGTTGATGCACTTGATACCTTATGATTCTCGTAAACATATGTTAAAGTTGCAAACATATATCGTATACACATAAATCCATACGTTTCACATACGCTTATATATCATTAACCCTTACGATACTTAATCCATGATACTTATGCCTATTTAATACTCGGTTAAATGTTTAAAATACATAAACTACCTTATAATATATATCTAAACAAACATCCGGGACCAGACTTGCTAAAAAACAAACCTTTTGCGGGAAATTATACCCGTCACGGTACGCGACGGGATTGATCCTTTCTCTTCGCGGCACGCGAAGCCTGCGAATCCGCAGAAAGTTGTTTGTTGTTCATAGGTTGGTCAGAATTGTGTTTTTGGTTGTGTTTCTTCCACCTAATTGCACTTATTACACACCTAACTTAAGCCTAATCCTCCCACTATATAACCAACGCTTCTCACACTCATTTTACACTTTACAAACCTTCAAATCACTCTCAAAACACTCTTTAATCACTGTAAAATTCCATATTTTGGACAGAAACTTCAAGGCATTCTAAGTGAGTTCTAGCTCACTTCTATAACCATTTCTTACTCATTTATTCTTCTTTAACACTTGGATAACCTCTAGGAAGGTCTTCACAAGATTACCTTGGTAATCTAAGGTGCAACCTCACCACATTAGAGGTCCAAAGTGCATTAAACTTTCTGTTTTGTTTGTTATTCTTGTATGTTCATATTTTTGTTAATAACTTGGTGGAATCTTATGCCTACCAAGCTCACAATCAAGTCTATGATGGTGGTTTTGTGTTAAGACTATTACCATCAAAGTTATGAGTTCAAACACTCATTTTATTTATGTTTATACATGGTAAAATTAAATGATGAAAGCAAGCACAAGTCATCATCTTCCTTATGATGAACTTGTGACTTGTGAAGTGTGAACACATGGAAGCATTGGCTTTCCAAACTAAGTTCCACTCCTTCATTTTGATGCTTTGTGTATAAACACTCAAGTGACTTACTAGAATTAAAGTATCTTAGCCCCGTCTAGCCTCGATCCCTCACTTAGTTAATTATTTTCATGATGTGTTGGCACACCCGGGTTGTAGAGTACTTGGTCGCTTGAGCTTATGTTAGTTAGGTTTATTTCTTGTTATTTATGACCCTCTGAACCATCCTTGTGATGGTTTGTGTAGTGGTGAATCATATAATGAGGTCTTAACCTCCATGCTTGACATCCATGATACTATATGATATCTTTGATTGGATTTAGCTTAGGTTACTATTATTATGACTATATAATGTATAACTCTAATTAAAAACAAGGTTGAATTTGTGATGATAATCAACCCATGGTTAACCATCATAAACTTAGGCCATTATATCTATGAACTAAGTCACTCGTTGATGATTCTAATGGGCAATTTGGGACCCATGAAAACACATACACAATAGTGTCAAAAACGAGTACTTGGAGCTAGATATTACTTTTGTATCCATACTTTTGATACTTTAAATTCTAAATCCCGAATCTTACCACTTCCTAAACGTCATTTAACCTTACCATTTACTTGTTATTCTTAAACAACTCGTCACTCGCGGATAATCGGAAGAGTATTGCAATATTGTGAGTATACTTGACCCATTTTACCGTTTTCACACTTTTTGGGTGCAACATGTTTATACATACAAAAACACACTTAACATACATACTTTTATGCAATCATACATAAAAACAATCCAATAGATGCTTACTATTATGTTATGCTTGATTCGTGTTTTCTGGGTGATTCTTATGTGATGAACTTGTCATTAACTTCGTACGAGCCTCCACTTAACATGTATAGCGCTATAGGAATAGCGCACCACCCGTGAACGAGAGGTCATGTTAAGTTTATTCATTCTTTATACTTGTGGTAATCAGAGGGTTGACTTGTAAATCACATGTCAGTTTATACGTTAATCTTGATAACTAGGTTTGCCATGTGGATTATTCATTATCATTTTTATACTTATATGCTAGTACACCAAACTTGTATACTCGCCAATACTTTTGTATTGAACTATGCTTTTAAACATGTTGCAGGTTTATGATGATGTTGATGATGCGCGGAACTTAGTAGGATGCCTGGAAACGCATTTGAACTTTAATACTTGTTGTATTGTAATTTATTTGTTTTGACTTATTGTATTTTATTTCAAACAATGTAATTGATTCTTTTATGCAATGAAATGAAATTTATTCTTAAATACTTGTCACATGTTAGTGTTATGTGTAATGAGCAATCTCGTTTTCGTCTCACTCCAATGTTTCCGCCATCAGTTGGGGTGTGACAGCTTATGTCTTGGGTATGGTTTTTGGAGTCGGGGGTCTTACTGGAAGCAGCCTCTCTATCCCCTAGGGTAGAGGTAATGCTTGCCTATATCCTACCCTCCCAGACCCTATCAATAACCTTCATAGGTGGGATTATACTGGGTATGGTTGTTGTTGTAGCCAAAACCAAACTTAGGCTAAAATTTTTGTTTAAAAATATATGAAATTGAAGTATAAATACATAAAATGAAAGTATAAATATATGAAATGGAGATATAAAATATGAAACATATAAACTAGTGTTATAAAACCTAGAAATATATGAAAACATGAATGATTCGGTTAAGTTCAGCTAGTTTTCGTTAAACAAGAGTAGAAAATAATTGATAACTGTTTTTGGTTAATTTGGTTTTCAGTTTTCATATAATTCAATTTTTGGTTGATTTCGGTTTGATTTCGTCTGTTTTCGGTTTGGTATAGGTTAACAATTTAGTTATTGCTCACCGATAACCGATTTTAGTTAATAACTGATAGGTGCACGCGCGATTCGGCGGTAA
The DNA here is from genome assembly GCA_030545235.1 of Helianthus tuberosus. NCBI lineage: Eukaryota > Viridiplantae > Streptophyta > Magnoliopsida > Asterales > Asteraceae > Helianthus > Helianthus tuberosus. The sequence goes on along the minus strand of CM060444.1, from coordinate 15,846,849 downwards.
ACACAGACATTGTCATGGTGTGCATGATCAGGATGTCGCGTCCCGGTCAAAGATAATATTTATATACCCAAATTACCCTTAACTATGAGTTAGTGGTAGTAAGGGGTCGATCCAGGAAGAGTTTGTGAATTATGTATGGACTTGATTAATTAGGAGGTTTTGTCATAGTTTATGAAGATTGCTATTTTTCGTTTTTGTTTGTTTGGAAAAAGGGATGTCGGATTGGACCGACACATTGAGTTGTAAAAATTACTAAAATTAATCAATTACAATTAGCACTAACTTTGATTAATTAGAACTTGCTCAAAACATAATTTGGATTAAAAACAATAATTAAAACAAGGGTCACACCTAGTTCGGTAATTGAAGACCTAGGGTTCCTATATGTTTTAGATTCAATTTAGTTGCATATGGTGATTAACGGATTAGTGTCACTTGGCTTAGGTGCCAAGAGCTATCAACGTTCAAGAACAGACTGCAATGCACTTCTTGACCAATAACATGTAAATCCTATCAATTGATAAGGCATAAGTGCACAAACTCATTTTGCAAAGTCAAATTTTATCATCACTCGACAATTCACTAATCCAATTCAAATGCACGACAATTATCAAAAGTTTTTGAATACTTAATACAACTTGTCACAAACTCAAATCTAAAACATTAAATTGAAACCCTAGAAATCTTACAAAAACCTACACCGGGGTGAAACCCCAGGATATTCGCCGCTCATGGTTGAAGGAGCACGATCAATGGATGACGAGCTCGAGCAATGATCCATGACCTTAATCCTTGGAGAGATAATGAAGATGATGGTTAGGGCTTGGAGGTGATTGTGGATTGGTGAAGATGAGGTTGTGATTGATGATGATGATGGTTAGGTTTTCGGAATTAGAGGATGATGATGGTGATCAATGGTGGATTAGAGATGGATTAGGGATGAAGGTGATAGTGTTTTTGGCTCCCAAGAACAGATAATAGTGTTTCCAATTCGTAACCCCCTTTGATAATCCCCCAAAACATGGTCAAAACACCCAAAATTGCAAATTCAGCACAGCACAAACCAGAGGGCGACGACGAGGCCCTCTCCTGATGCTTTTTCTGCCGATGCACTATCCTACTGTTTAGGGTGTTTTCCAGGTGACGGAATGCATCACCGACGCCCTCTTGCATTGCCACCTGCTCGTTTTGTTCGTTTCTTGCACTCGGTTGATCTCGGACGCTTCCTGATCCGTAAAGCTCCCGAATAGCTCCTTAAACTCCGTTAGACCTGTAAAACACAATTCCAATCAAAGTAGGCCATTCGAAACCAAAGTTAACGTAAAAACACAAACTTAATATGATAAACTAACGAGTTTTCAACCACGTATCAGTGCATTGTTCGGTTGGTTAGATTATTGTCCTCAACCGAAATCAAGGTCATCGATTAGTCTATTTTATTAACCAGTCCGTTTTCAGTTAATTGGTTTGGTTTATTCAGTTAGATTCACAGTTCTTTGTTTGATTCATTTAATTTCGGTTAATAGCCAAAACCAAACTTATGCTAAAACTTTTGATTAGTAATACATGAAATTGATATATAGGTACATAAAATGGAGGTATAAATGCATAGAATTAGGTATAAATATGAAATACATGAACTGGAGGTATAAAAGCTATAAATATATGTAAATAATGGTTTGGTTTAGTTAATTTTGGTTAAATGAAGGTACAAAAAAAATCAATAACCGTTTTTGGTTAATTCAGGTTTCGGTTAATCAGTTTTCAGTTAATTCAGTTTTTTGTTGATTTTGGATCAGTTTCGGTTAACGGTTCAGTTATTACTTACCCTTAGACACTATTAATCACGTAATATATCAATTTTTTATTAAAAAAAACTATAGCAATACTATACTCAAATTAAAGAAAATAAAATACTCGTTTATATTGTGTAATTTAGTAAAAAAATATTAACGTACCAAAAGTTATGACCTTTAAAAATAGTGGGGGAGTTAATTTTTATAAGAGGATAAAGTGTAACTATTAACGAATTATCTATAATTTTGTTAAAGATGAAAGATTAAAGTGTAATCTAGATGAGATGATTAAATTGACGGTATTTAATCACTTGACATTCTGTAGCTATTAAATATTCTAGGATAATGACTAAGTATGTTGGGCTTTAATCACTTGTACACTAAGGCATATCTACTTGTACCTTTTAACCCACACGTCAATACTGACCAAGACAACTATGGAAACATCGACAAAAATGAGTAAGTCGTCATGGTACTTTTAGATTTTTTTAAACATTATAGTTTATAAAATATGGCAAGAATACGTAAAAGAATTATAAGTTTGTTGTGAAGTGAAAAAGCGTAACTAATTACCCATAATTATGTTAAAACTTAGGGTTTTAAGTGTAATAAGATGGGGCTAAAATATAATTAATGTTTAAAAAACCAATTTACCCTTATTTTAGGATAAATTAATAGGGAAAAAGTTTTTATCTTTTGGTTATCCTAAAATATCCCTACCTATAATATAGTATAGATGGCAGATGATAGATGATAACTTTTCGAAATAGTAACATGCTCAAAAGTTTTTTCTTGGGTTGATAATGGACTGGATATTAGTAATCATCCAGTTGTAAAATAGTGTTTTATAGCCGGTACAATACTAGTTATGCGTCGGGTATCATGTATATACCCGTTAGTTTCAAATTAACCTGTTACACTATAAATAATATATGGTTTTAACCTAATAGTTTTATTTTTCTTTTATAACATTCGTTCGTTAGCTTCTTTTTTTTAAATAAAAACTAAGCATGCAATAATTTTTTTTTTTTTTTGAAAACAGACCAAGCTTGTACCACCGAAAAAATATTAAAACTATTTTTAAAAGCTAAATATATTTCCATTTAAAATTTATTAAAAATCGGGTTGTTCCCCACTGCTATAATATATTATAATATAACACAACTACCTAGTAAGGGAACCCTATCGGCCACAACCGTGAGTGGTGGCGGTGGTAGTTGTTAGTTGGTAATTTCCGGTTTGTCAGGTCGCAACACCACATCATAAGTTACCACTAGGGCTGCAAAAAGAACTGAACACGAACAAGACCTTGTTCGTGTGTGTCCGTGAACTATTCATGAACACTTGCCAAACGAGATTTTATAAACGTGTTCGTGTTCATGTTCGTTTATTACTTTTAGGTAACGAACGTTCATGAATACATGTGAATACTAACCAATGTTCATAACACAAATAAAAGTAAACAAATACAAACAAGCGTTTATGAACATAAATGAACGAACGCGCCCTCTGTTCATGTTCCCTCAAAGAACTAAACGAACGAAATTTTTTGGGCGCTGAATGTTCGGTATGTTTGCAGCCCTAGGTACCAACACCCCCATTTTCTCTTTCTTTTTTTTTACTTTATTTTCATTTTTGATTGTTTTACACATTTATATTTTACAGCTTCATACTGGTATTTATCATTTGGTTCGTATACAATTTTTTTGCCGCAACACGCGATGAGAAAATCCCAGTTACTTTAACATGACAACCAAGGACGTTGTTACTAACTAGTTGGATTTTCGTGCTTCGCAACGGGCTTTTGGTCGGCATCGAATCGGTTCGGTAAAGATAGGTATGATACATGCACTCAGTATAACTACCAATAGAGATACGCCCAAAAGGATATCGACTCTAGTTTTACATTAATCAAAAACTATAGAAACAAATACCGGTATTGATGTTATTCGAGCGGGTATTGGTTCGGCCGGTGTTACTCACTATAGCATACGGTAGTACGGCACCAAAAAACTCTTTTACCAACATAACTTTATTTTCAATCACTTTTATACCGCAACGTCGAGAAAACTATAAAAACAAATACATATCAGTACCGATATAGTTCGAACAACTGGGTTGGTTCATCACCGTAAAGAACAAAAAATCAATTATATTTACCTGTTCGATCAAAAGCTTTTTCGAAAAATAGATAAAAATAAGCATGTTGCAACAGTGTATTCAAAATTGTGTATTATGCTACTCGGATAACAAAAAAGGTAAAAGATGTAAGTGTATATAAAAAAAACTCAATGAATTTTGTATCACTGTATTGAGAAAACCATAAAACTGAATACAACACCGGTATTGATATTTGTTTAAATAAAATTTTATCATAAATAAAAATAAACACCTCGCAATGGTATATTCAAAATATTATTAAACGTCATAATATATTACTCAAATAACGAAAAAGCTAACCGGCTTATAAAACGTCGTATTATATTGCTTAAATAACGAAAAGGGTAAACAACATCATTTTATATTACTATGTATAACTATGTTTTAAATAAAATTTTTATATACACACAAATAAATTTAAGCAAATTACAATAAAATGCTCGGAATTTTATAAATATTGTATTATTTATATGTTATAAACGCAAAAGATAATCTAATCAAAATGAATTATAATATTAAGATATTAAATTAAAAAAAAACAAAGAGTAAACTTCCATTTTGCTCCCTGTGGTTTAGTCGTTTCAACGGTTTTGCCCCAAACCTTTAAAAATAGCCATTTTACTCCCTAATGTTTCATTTTTGTCGCCATTTTGCTCCACGGTCTTAATTCCATCCATATTGTATGTTAGCTGAAAGGGTATTTTAGTAATTTCAAGTATAAAATAAGGGTATTTGGTAATTTATATTTAAATGTAAGTTATTAATATATATATATATATATATATATATATATATATATATATAAGTGACCGCTAAAATGAGAACCACCTCGAGTTGTAAGAACCGTGAGAACTTTTTGATCCGGGGCGAGGTGGACCAAAATTTTTTTATAAACGTAGATGCGTGTATTTTAAACACATTTGTAAAAAAAAAAAAAATTAAAAAAAAATGTTGTGTGTGTAGTTTTGAGCTCCAAAAGTTTGTGTTTACGGGTACCGTAAATTTTCCGGTTAGATTTACGGTACCCGTAAACACAAACTTGTGGTGCTCAAAACTACACACACGACATTTTTTTTTTGAATTTTTTTTACAAATGTGTCTATAATACACGCATCTACGTTTATGAAAACAAATTTGGTCCACCTCGCCCCGTACGGTGTAGTTCTCACGGTTCTTACAACTCGAGGTGGTTCTTATTTTAGCGGTCCCATATATATATATATATATATATATATATAGAGAGAGAGAGAGAGAGAGAGAAAATAAGTATAGTCTTTACTCTCTCTCTCTCTACAACATCACTCTCTCTCTTCTACACCACCACCTCACACCGCCGCCACCCACCACCACCTGGGCGCCACCATCCCTTTTTCCACCAACAGCTACCACCATCAACCACCACGTACCACCACCGGAATACCCTATAAAACCCACAACAAACCTTAGCTGATCTAAGACTACTTGCATCATCCTTGTCATTATCAAACAGTTAGACCACCAATGGATTTCCATCACCATCATCAGCCGTCACCCCCACCAATCGACATCATCGCTATCAGCCACCATCCACACCCCACGCTTTAGACATTAAAACCATAAAGTTTGCACGTAACTCCCACTTCCTTTCATTAGTCCCCTGTAATGTTTCTCCCTCAAATTCACCAAAATTTCAATCAATTTCAATCTAGTTCCAAACCATAATCAAATCAAACCAAAACCCATTAATAGTTTTCAACTTTGAAATTTGTGTTTCAGTCTATATGGGATATGGTTGTCTGTCATCATTTCTTCTCATGTGCGACATCACCGCCTTTGTTCCGGCGGTACCGTCGGATTCCGATATCAGTGATTGCCACCGCTGTTCAAATTCCACACTCCACTAAACCGAGATCTGTTTACGAGATTCGTTGAAGGAAGGCATAATTAAACCCAAACCACTAGATGGACTGAACCCTAGATTGAAGCCCTAACTGTGTCGTCTTCTATAACCCTAGATCGACGCCGAAATCGAAGCTCTATGGTGGTCTCTGGCGGTCTGGTGATGTTGATGGTGGGGTGGGGTGTTGAGGTGGTTGCCGGCAGGTGACAATGGGTTGCTCAGGTTGTTGCCACCAGCAGGTGATGATGATAGTGGGCTGGTTAGTTTAGAGAGATAGAGAGGGAGAAATAGCGAATGGTGGTGGTCGGCAAGGATGGAGATGGTGGTGGCCAACTCTGATTTTAGGTGGCAGCGGGTGGTGTCTGACAGTGGGGGTGATTGTTGTTACATTAGGTTAGAAAGATAAGAGGGATGAAAGTGATTGAGTGGCGATTGTTGTTATAGTAGGTTATAAAGATAGATGGATGAAAGTGATGATGGATTTGTTATTTTTTATTATTATACATGTGAGCGCATCGTAGGACCGTAAACGACTCCGAAACGATTGCGAACGATACATGCGACGTGTGGAATCCGTGCGCGTGCGTAGACCGAACACAAGAACGTAATATAATATGATTCTATAGAATATCTGACACAATACAAGCACCTCGAATCACCTTTTGTAATTTTCTCTCTCTAGTCTCTCTCTCTCTAAGCTCCAAAGCTTCCAAGTCACCAAATGTGCAAAAGTCTCTAAAACTAAACATAAGGGTCCTATTTTTAGGCCATGGCAATAAGGAAGGTTTCCTTATTTACAATAATACCATTCCCTATATTTACTAAAACCTTATTTTGTTCAGTTTTCTGCTACGAACTGAATTGACGAAGGCGATAGACATTCCTGCACTCACAGACTCCCCCTTGGATATTCCCGCAGTCAATCTCGTAGCGTTTTTAACTTTTCTCTCTCTCTATCTCTCTCTCTGAGTCTTCTTGAAGGTTTGACGTCTTCAGCAACCACAGACTCCCTCTTGCTCGAACAGACTCCCTGTGGATCTGTCATCAGCTTCAGCTGCTCCCCCTTTCGGTAGACTCTTTTTCTTCAGGCTCCCCCTTTCGTTAAGCTTCCGTGCTTTTGGGATCGACACATCGCTCTCCGGTTACATGCTCCCCCTTGCGTCAAGCTAGTCTTCAAAGTCCCCCTTAGACTCGGCTATCGGGATCGTAATCTGGCATAACATCTGCAAATCTCCAACATTTAACAGTAAAAGCATTTTGAACATCCACGATTGAAAACCTGTCTCTAAAAATATTCTAATCAAGAACCTGGCTATTACACAAATATAAAAATATGAATATATCCAGGATTAGTTGATTCTCTCCCCCTATCAAACTACTTTATAGATTTGGCAGTTTAAGCAACCAAGATCGTAACCTGCCTCTTTACAACAGATTTCAACAATTTAAACATCCAAAATCCTCTCATATAATCTTCCAAGTCCAAATTAATGACCTTGGAGACTTCACAAACTGTTTTTGATTTTTGATTTTAAAACTACAAGTTTCAAATTAATGAACTTGTTTATTTTCAGAAACACGTTCAGCTTACTCAAATTTTGAAACTCAGCTTCTCAGACATCGGTTGTCGAAAATAAAATGAAATCAAAATCTTTTTGTATTTTTCTGAAACATAAAGTAGTAAAAAAATATTACAGACAATATTTTTGTTTGAGTTCGTGTCAGAAGATCATATCAGTTTATGACAAATCACTAGCATCGTTGAGCTTTTAACACTTTAAGTATAAACGATTCACTTAGATTGTCAGTATACTGATCCACTTAAATTTTCACACAAATTTCAACTGATTCGAGATATGGATTAGTGTTTTAAGGACTTAAACTTATTCGCATGTCCCACCTCAGAATATACTCTCGTATCAAAATTCCCTAGATTCAGTCTTACAGGTGAATATACTAATTTGATATCTGTTCTCTGGGATAGTGTGAGGCCTTGAGAGCTCAGGTATGAACTACCGTTCAGTCAAAGAGATGAAGGCTCGACTTTAGGTGTGTTCCATTTGGGAATCTTCTTTACAACTGCACTTGATATATATCTTTCGATATTTTCTCAATTTTTATGCAGAGGGTAAGCTTTAAGCGCGTAAAGTATTATATGAGGTCTAGGCCATTGCTTCCGCAATATCAGAAGACCAGGTATAATACCCCAGATATCAAACAGTATAAAGACCTAGTATCTCAGAATCAGGCATTCTCTCAAACAAGATTTCGGGGGTTACCCATATATCCGAGAGATGTTCCCCACGAGATAAGCAAGTTATTTGATATTTAGGTTTATATCACAAAAACAATCTACTAAGCGTGTAATAACCTACTGGCATATCATCAGTGAGACCGTTTATCACATTTAACTTTCCATATCTTTAGCGTACTGTGACTGTCTACTGATGTACTATTATTTTCTCTTTTTACACCAAACTCATTTTTGAATTTTATCATGTTTTTAGCTTTTCAAATTTTCTAATGTTTTTGGATTTTCTGAAAACGCTTTACTCCCCCTAAAATTTATAACATTAAAAGAAAATTTGATAACCGATGTAGATAGCTTTGTCTCGCCATCCATTTTCTGATTCACACCCTCTGTTTTGCAGAAAATATACCCCCATTATTTACAACACATTGATATTTTACAGTTTGAAAACCGTTTTTCAATCTTGTGAAATAATCATGTTTGTTCAGCCGTGAGGGTTTTGGCATATTCACTCAACATATTTTTTGAATTTTTGATTTTTGACAAAATTTAAAAACAAACATATTTTTTTTTCATTTTTGAAAAAAAAACATATTTTTGGTTTTTAAATTTTAAATTTTTATGGTTTTTGAAATATGGTTTATTTATGTACAGAAAGGAACAACTCCCTGTTTTAGTACCTCCTCTCATGCCAGGCTACTCCGTCACTCCTCTAGTTGACATTCAGTTTTCTTTGGGAGCACCTGCACATTTACACAACTCAATTACTTGAACAATTCAGCCCAGGCCTATTTGACCTTAGGCATTTCGACACAATATACTTCATTCAATCTTGGAAAATTATCGTCGTTTGGTACAAACAACTTTTCATCTTTTACTTCATCCTTTTTGATTGAATCAGTTTTCTGTTCAGAAGTAGGTTGTGTCTTAACCACCCAGTTTTGTCCTTTTGAAGCACTTCTCTTGTAAAAATGAGATTCATTTTTAACATTTTGATTTTGAACAACAACTTTTGGTTTCCAAAACTGGTTTGGTTTTGTTCCATCAACCGTTGTTTTCCAACTTTATGTTGTTCTAAATCCGGGTGTGTGAGAATTCCAGGTTTGTCTTGAATCAAATCTTTTCGGATTTAATTTCCAAGTTTGATTCGAAGCAAACTTGTTTGTGTTGTACCTCCAAGTTTGTTTTGAATCAAATCTGGTTGACCTTTGTTTCACATCCTCAGATTTCTGTTTTTCAACATCAACAGGCTTTGGGTTCGGACACTTGCGTGCAAGATGTCCAGTTTGATCACATTTAAAACAAGTTCTCTTTGAGACATCTTTGGCCTGTTGTTGTTGCTTTTTCTGAGCATAGAACTCTTCATTAGACTATCGTCTAAATTGGAGTTCTTTCTCTTCTTCAGGACTCGTTCCGTGAACAAAGTTCATGTTTTCCTGATAATTTGGCTTTTCAAATCGTTTCTGATTTTGTTTCTTCTTATAACCCAACCCAACGTTCATGTTTTTCTTTTTGGAACTAGGTTTGTTATAAAAAGTTTTGTTACTTTTTCCAGCAAACTTTGAAATTTCAGACTTTTGAATTTCTACCAGTTTGAAAACTTTGTTGATTTTGTCCGATCCAATCATGGTATAAACCAGTCCTTTTGAATCATCATTCACAACTTTTTTAGATTTTGAGTGTTTAAGATAACTATCATGAAAACTTCCCTCATTTTCATCTTGTGATTCAAACTTATCTGTTTTGGTAGACTCCTCTGCTAGAACACTTTCAACGACCTTACCAACCACCTCTGAATCACCGATGTCATCAAATTTGGTGTAAGTCACATCGATGTTTTCGGGTAATTGGTCAACCATGTTTATTGCTTTTTCCACCTTCTCGCCATCATATAATGTATAATTATTCTCCAACGGTGGTGGAACCTGATGGTATTCAGACCCAATTCCCTTTTTGTTCTTTTCTGACTCTTTCCCATCGGGTGTGATGTTGAAAATACGTTCCAGAATGTATGAAGAAGCATGATAACTTTACAGTTTATTGACCAACTTTTCTTTATCTGCCAATTCTTGTTTAAGTTTTGCAACAGCATCAACATATTGATTTAAAACCATTTGTTTTCCTTCATATCTGGCTTCAAGAAATTTTGTTGTTTTCTGACATGCAGACAATCTATCATCTAAACTTTTAACTTTACTTTTCAAAGTTTCATAAGCTTCTTTTACTATGTGATATGACAGTTTCATTACATCATATTCTTTTTGCAACTCTTGAATAGTTTTATCTTTTGGAACACATTCGTTGCAAACAGTTGAACACTTTTCTTTCAATATTTTGTTTTCTTTTTCAAGATCATCACATTTTTGTTTTAGCTTTTCATTTTCTTGTTTCAAAAACTTTTCATTTTCAATCATTTCATGACATTTATCTTTGAAAATCCTTTCTATTTTAGTGAATTCAATGTCTCTGATTTTAAACTTTTCATCTTTTTCAGTACAAGCACTGCACGTTTGCATGCATTTCTTGCACTGTTGTTCAGCTTTATCATCAATTTCAATTGACGAATCAGAAGAATCAGTTTGAGTTGTTACCTCAGTGTATGACATCGTGGCTTCTTTTTCTTGTTGAGTCTGATCTTCTTCAAGCACCTGCTGTTTCTCAGCAACATCTTCCTCAGTTTTCTCATCAGCCTTCTTTACCTCATTCACCAGCTTCTCACTTTCATTAACAATCTCCTCAACCATCTTCTTCTTCTTCTCCAGACTGGCATATATCACCTTCTTTATGCCTTCTTCAACCTTTTCTTTATACCTTGGAATCTCCTTAAGGCCTTTGCACCAGACACTCACAGTCGGTATTGCAGCAACTAGTGCTTCAAAATCAACTTTATCAGGATCAACTGTTGGGTTTCCTTGTGGATCAACAAAGCATTCCTTTTCTTTACTCGACCTTCCTGCTTGTGTTGCTTCCTTGTAAGCATCATACACGTCATCCAATCTCATGCGAGCATGTCTTTCTTCAAGACTTTGTTTGATCTTAGCAACCATTGCCTTGACCTTTTCATCTTCTTTGTCATGTTGACTCCAATCATACCCTTCATCATCAAGAATTACAATTCTGACGCCTTCCTTATCATTGAAGTAATCATCCCAATTAAAATTATCCCAAACAGATTTTTCATTTTGTATATTGGATTCACTACGATCACGAATCATCAATACAGCATGTTTCTTTTCTCTAGAAGGTCCTTCATCAATCTGCTTTCTTGTTGGTTGCTCGTTATTCTGATGATAAATAGCCTTTTTGTAGTAATCCTCATAAAAAGGATTCACGGTATCATCAACTTTGTTGTTCGAGCATTCTCTCTTGAAGTGCCCCTTTTGTTTATACTTGAAGCAAGTGACTTTGTTCTTATCGAAACCTATCTTCATGTCTGGGCCTTCCAAGCACTTTCTAGCAGTTATCTCCATGAACCTTTGAGTTATTCGGATGACGCTTGCCATGCACCAGCGAATGTCCATGAGTTCCATCTCTTCTGGATCGACTTGATCGTAATCCTCCTTCGTCATGTTTGGATTCCCGATCTTACCAGCAATTAAACCTTCGTAAGATACCAGAATAGATGCTAAGAAGCTCATGTGCTATTGAGCAAACTCATTGTTCAAATGTGGAGAATTTTTCCAATCTTGACTTGGATTAGATTTGGATGAAGCAGATAAAGAATGATATCATGGATCATTGCTCGAAGATTTGTTGTTTGACGAATCACCAGTCTTATCTGCACTGAAAGCGGTTCTTATCTTTGTAGATTCGTTATTTTGTGGGATTCCTCTGCGGTAGTACAGATCAACATTCTGTTGATAACTAGAGCTAGACATCTTGTTTTGTTTTTGTAGCAGCAAATCGTGTCCCTCTATTTTTCAATCAAACTTTCTAACGTCATCTCATCGAATTTATCATCATTTTTCAAAACGATCACATAGGTTTTCCAATCTTCCTCATGTGGCAATGCTTCGACGAGTTTATCCACCAACTCTTCTCTGTCTTTGTAAATTCCAAACCTTTCAATTTCAATTTTTAGATGGCAAAACCGTTCTATCATTTGACGAACTGTTTCACTCTTCATGCAGCCAAACAAGTCAAACTCTTTCTTCAACAATGATATATTGTTCTTCTTGATATCCTTCCCATCTTCAGCTTTCAACTTTAACGCTTCCCAAATTGACTTAGACGCTTCACCATGCTGAAGTAGTGAAAAAATATCCTCTCTGACAGATTGTTGAATTAGAGTTATCATTCTTAATTCACTTGAATGTTCCATTTTATCATCAGCTGTGAATTGTTTAAGTGTGATTAATTCATGTTTTTCATTTCTTGGTTTTTCATATCCTATTGTCAATATGATCCAACTATCATACGCATAGGCTTGCACCCAATTTTCAAATCTTGTACACCATCAGAGATAATCTTCGATATTCATAAGCTATGGTGGTCTCAGATGATTTCCGTACACGTTATCATGATTGAAACTCTCAGTAATCATAGTTGTAGCATTCTTTGGTGTCACTAGAGTTTCTTCAGTTATAAACGCGTTATAAAACGTGTTATAAAACTCTTCGCCAATTCCCGACATCTTCGAATCGCGTCTTGAATTTATCGTTCCTAGAATTTTCACCTCGTTTATCACCTGCAAATACATAAACAAATGACCAGTTTAAACGAACTGAATATGTGAAAGTGTGTGATGGTGGAATCGATCTAGGACTCGTGCCGAAGACTCGCGGACTCATTCCAATGTTTGGATGAATACTCGATCGGATGAACCTGATCGGATGATGATCCGAGCGGATCACTTTCAAGATATGTTTCGTCCGAATAGTCGTTCGGTCGAATGACCGTTCGACTACTTTGTTCAATAGTGACTTTGGTCTGGATATACGTTCGGTCGGATGATAATCCGATCAACTACACAAGTCAATTGACACCTTTTGAATATAAACGGCAAATGATCAAAGCTTATTGGACCGATGATATGAAATGTATTAATTGAACTGTTGATTGGACCGAGAACTTTAATCAAATCCCATTGGAACGCAAATAACACTGTATTTGGCCTCTAAACTCACTTTCATCTTTTTGCAATTCCTTGGGCTGCTAACCTTGCAATGATTATTCTCGTGAATATCTGTATTAAAATGAAAATGATTGAGCCTCCAAGTTTATTCACGTGATGATATGATTTTCAATGAAATTGATTGGGCCACTCGGATGAATGTTCGAGCGGATGAGTATCCTCTTGAAGACCTTGCTAATATGTCTATTCCATAATTGATGAGGATACGTCCTTGGTCGGACCGAATGCTAGCAAACACGGAGCCGAACCAAAGAGTCAATGGGTCGGATCGTATCTAAAGCTACAAACAGCACGATCAGGGCCACTAATCCGCCGTAACAAACTAGGACCCACGACCTTAACTGCCATGATAGCGACTGGTCCGACCCTAACTAACTTGCCACGTCAGCATCCCCCAAAAGTATAAATACCCCGCCAAATTTCTCGCCAAGGGTAATCGCTACTTTCTCTCTCTAAACTCTCCTCTCTCTCTCTCTCTCTCTCTTCCAGACCTATTCTCTCATCACAAATACTTATTCTCACGCCCGAGCTTGGTCACAGAGAGGCCCCCCTCCTTGTGACGAGGCTAACGGTGTGCTTGTTTCCTTGTGATCTTGCAGGTTCTTGCCAGGTCATCTGAAGCTCTGTTTAAATCGGGTCGGATCAACTGGTTTTGAGTCTTCAGTGGCGCCATCCCCTCGAATTCACACAATTCATTCTGTTAATTTTGATCACTTGAGATTATAGAATCCATAACAGCTGCCTCCACAAACACTTTCCCATCTTATAACGACACCTGGGAAGGAAATGTTGCATCCACAGTTGTCCCTACAGCAGTTGTCACTACAGCGATCCAAGCAGGATCAGCGACAGTACCTCCACCTATAAGTTCTGTGATAGCAAGCTCTGTCACCACACTATCAGTTACCGCTCCAGTCGCTGCGCCGTTGCCTAGTTTTGACAACGCTTTCCTCCTACAGAATGCTGATTTGCTACGGCAACTACAGCAGCAGCAGCAGTGAGAAGAAATGTTGCAGAGTCTCCACACGAACTTGTTCAGCAGCATTCACCTCTGGATCTATGGTAAGTCCTATAATCTCCACTCCCATAACATGTGTTGCAAAATTTTCCTCGTTTACGAACGCTCTGATAAATAACGGTCTCAATGACCCGTTTCACCAGGGATCTATGGGTCTAAACCCTCAGGATCAGGAGTTGATCATGCCGTATCATCCTACGTCCATGACTTCTAAGTCAAAGTTCACGCTAAGGATTGTTAATGCACCGCTCCCGGCTAAATTGAAGATGCCCCCAACGTTAAAAATTTACGATGGCACGTCCGACCCGGACGATCATATGTTTGCCTTCACCGGAGCAGCTAAAGTCGAACAATGGCCCATGCCAGCATGGTGTCACATGTTTGCTCAGACTCTTACTGGGTCAGCAAGGGTGTGGTTCGACGGTTTACCAGAAGGATCGATTAATCATTTTAAAGATTTCCGGCGTATGTTTTTGCAAAACTTCTGTCAGCAGCGTCGCTGCAAGAAGGACATCACTGAAGTTCACCATATAAAACATCGTGATGGAGAGTCCGTGGAAGATTTCATCGATCGTTTCAATCGAGAGAGTATGCAGATAAGTGGAGCGGTCGATCAGCTCCGTGTTTCCGGATTCTGTCACGGAGTTCGAAACAATCAGCTCGTAGAAAAGCTCCATGAAGATCTTCCGAAAACCATGGAGATACTTATGGAACGGGCTCGAGCCTTTGTCCGAGGAAAAAGCGCTTGCGGTCAGCCGAATGAAACAGCGGCAAAGAATGCAAAGGCCCGTACCGCATCGTGGAGATGAAACGCATCGCCCCCAAAAGATAGAAGCAGCAATTGGAGTAGAAACCGTGGGCCGTACCAGAAGTCTGATCGCAACAGCTTCCGAATGGGAAACGTACGTTTCAATACTTTCTCCGAACTAACCAAATCGCTGAGCGAGATCCTTAGTACGGAAACTACCCGATGTCCTACACCCTCGAAACAGTGGCCTACCTCAGACAAGCATTCTAAGAAGTATTGCGAGTATCACCGAGACAAGGGGCATACGACTGACGAATGTTGGGCGTTAAAACAAGAGATTGAGAAGGCCGTACGATCCGGAAAACTCTCCCATCTCGCAAAAGAAGTAAAGGATGGGAAGAAATATGCAGCGACGATTGATAATCCGAATACCGAGGCTGGAATCAACATGATTCGGTCTACCGAACCAAGGGGGTAAAGCGGTCGAACCAACATATGGCAGTTTGGATGCACCAACCAACGTACTTTCCTCCGATCGATCCAGAAGATGCTCGAGACGGACCGATCACGATATCGGTCGTGATTGCAGGACACTTGGTTCGACGAATTTATGTCGACGGAGGAAGCGCCTTTGAGATAATGTACTTGCAATGTTTTCAGTAGCTGAACCCCCAAACAAAAAAGAGATTGATAGAGGTGTCTACCGCTCTAATAAGTTTTTCGGGAGAGGTGGTTCGTCCGATAGGGCAAATCACCCTTCCGGCCACATTCAAAGATAATGACAAAAGCAGAACTGTTCAGTTAACCTTTTTGGTTGTGGGTACTCACTCGTTGCATAATATAATACTCGGACGCCCCGGGTTACGAGCTCTCGGAGCAATTAGTTCAACTATACACGGTGCCATAAAATTCCCCACCGAAGCAGGGGTCGCCACTATCTTCTCAGAATCAAATTCATTCGTAGCAGAGGTAAGGCATGCAGCAAAGACAAGCTCCAAAAAATCTGAAGTGCATACAGAACTTTGGGCGATTAACCCGGATTTCCCGGAACAGCAAGTGGCTATCGCTGCTCAACTCCCAAAGCGAACGGAGAAGCTTCTATGGGAATTGTTGAGCAACTCGATGGATGTTTTTGCATGGAAGCACTCCGATATGCAAGGGGTTCCCAGATCTATGGCGCAGCACCATCTGAACGTAAAAGAATTAATTAAGCCAATAGCACAAAGAAAAAGGCACATGGCACCGGACCGAGCCAAGGCAATTGCCAAAGACATAAAGAGTCTCCTAGATGCTGGGATTATTCGAGAAGTCCGCTACCAAACCTGGGTGTCGAACCCAGTTATGGTACGAAAAAAGGATAACTCATGGAGAATGTGTATCGATTTCACCGATCTAAACGATGCATGCCCGAAAGATTGTTTTCCATTATCGGAGATTGATGAGAAGATTGATTTTGTCACCACGTTCAGACTGAAATGCTTCCTAGATGCTTATAAGGGGTACCACCAGATACAAATGGCAGTCGAAGATGAGGACAAGACAGCCTTTTTTACCAATGAAGGAGTTTATTGCTTTACCAAGATGCCTTTCGGTCTGAAAAACGGCGGAGCTACATATCAGTAAACTCCTTCATTGGTAACAAAGGCTGTCTTGTCCTCGTCTTCGACTGCCATCTGTATCTGGTGGTACCCCTTATAGGCGTCTAAGAAACATTTCAGCCAGAACGTGGTGACGGAGTTAATCTTTTCATCAATCTCCGGTAATGGAAAACAATCTTTTGGGAACGCCTCATTCAGATCGGTGAAATCGATATACATTCTCCACGAGTTGTCCTTCTTTCGTACCATAACTGGGTTCGACACCCAAGTTTGGTATCGGACTTCTCGAATGATCCCGGCATCTAGGAGACTCTTTACATCTTTGGCAATTGCCTTGGCTCGATCCGGTGCCATGTGCCTTTTCCTTTGCGCTATTGGCTTAATTGATTCTTTTACGTTCAGATGGTGCTGGGCCATAGACCTAGGAACCCCATGCATATCGGAATGCTTCCATGCAAAAACATCAACTGAGCTACTAAAAAATTCCCATAGGAGCTTCTTCGTTCGTTTTGGGAGTTGAGCACCAATGGCCACTTGCTGTTCCAGGAAATCTGGGTTAATCGCCCAAAGTTCTGTAGGTACTTCGGATTTTTTGGAGCTTGTTTCTGCTGCATGTCTTACCTCTGCAACAAATGAATTTGATTCCCAAAGGATAGTAGCAACCCCCGCTTCGGTGGGGAATTTTATAGCACCATGTATTGTTGAGATGATTGCTCCGAGAGCTCGTAATCCAGGTCACCCGAGTATTACGTTATGCGACGAATGAGTACCAATAACCAGAAAGGTTAGTTGAACAGTTCTTCTTCTATCGTTATCTTTGAATGTGGTCGGAAGGGTAATTTGCCCTATCGGACGAACCACCTCTCCCGAAAAACTTATCAGAGGGGTAGACACCTCGATTAATCTGTTTTTTGTTTGGGGGTTCAACTGCTAAAAGCATTATAAGTACATTATCTCAAAGGCGCTTCCTCCGTCTACGTAAATTCGCCGGACCAAATGTCCTTCGATTACTACCGATATCATGATTGGTCCGTCTCGAGCATCTTCCGGGTCAATTGGAGGAAAGTACGTTGGTTGGTGCATCCAAGCTGCCATATGTTGGTTCGACCGCTTTACCCCTTGGTTCGGTAGACCGAATCATATTGATTCCAGCCTCGGTGTTCGGATTATCGATCGCTGCTGCAGATTTCTTCCCATCTTTTACCTCTTTCACGAGATGGAAGAGTTTTCCAGATCGTACAGCCTTCTCGATCTCCTGCTTTAAGGCCCAACATTCGTCAGTCGTATGCCCCTTGTCTCGGTGATACTCACAATACTTCTTAGAATGTTTGTCCGAGGTAGGCCGCTGTTTCGACGGTGTGGGGAACCGGGTGGTTTCCGTACTAAGGATCTCGCTCGGCGATTTAGTTAGCTCAGAGAAAGTGTTGAAGCGTACGTTTCCAGTTCGGAAGCTGCTTCGATCAGCCTTCTGGTACGGCCCACGATTTCTATTCCAATTTGTCACACCCTGACTTTTGCGGAAGCGTGGTTATTGGTGTGACTTCTTAATACCGTAGCATTCAATCATAACAATGCTATATGATAAAACCAAAAGATATTCATCCATTAATTAAGTTTAGAAAATAGCACAACATACTTGTTTTGAAAACATCGACACCAAATTAAGTTACAAACCATGACATGTTCAACTGAGTTCATAAAGACTCCACAAAAGGCTTTAAATAAAACCTGAGCTTAGAAACATGTATCCCGTCCAGGAGTAGGATACATTCCCTAAACTCTACGACCACGGATGACCTCTTTTATTTAAACGCAGCTTGAAAACACATGCATACCCTTGCCAGATCCACTAGTTTCCTGAAATACATGTAATTTGAAAAATCAACAAAAGTTGAGCGAGTTCATGTGTGAGTGTATGAATAAACCTTTAAAGTATGTCTGTATGAATGTATGTCCCTGGTATGTAGCAATAAGGAAAAGAGATCACCAATGGGTTGCAAAGCCAATGGTATGTGTTAAATGGTGCAGGAAAACTTAAACCTAGCATATTTGTACCGGGCCTCCGGCTGGAAGACATAGTCACCACTATGGGCCACCCTGGTCACCATGGGTGTGGGCTCGCTACACCCAAATAGATCTATCACTCATGTCCCTCGGTCCTACGACGAGGATTAATGGCCTTATGTGTTGTACCCACCCTTAACATGATCTAGTAGTAACCCTCCTTAGCTAACCATACCATGTATAAAAGTTTGTAATAACCGTAACATGTATTTCACCCCCAACGTATAAAACTGAAAACAGTAAAAGAAAAGGGGGACATGAACTCACTGTATTGCGTCCTCTGCTCGTAACTCAAACTCTGTCAGCAAACACAACTACCTACAGTGTACTAACGTCTATTAGACGAGCGGGTCGTGCCTTTGCTTAGTATTTATGTTCTTGAGTTACGTTTCTTATATTATTCCGAGTTATAATTACTTGTCAAAATAATATTTCAACTTAAATTATATTTGGTTTTGGAATAATTGTTTAAGCAATATCTCTGTATTAATACTTCTCA
Organism: Helianthus tuberosus; assembly: GCA_030545235.1. Lineage (NCBI taxonomy): Eukaryota > Viridiplantae > Streptophyta > Magnoliopsida > Asterales > Asteraceae > Helianthus > Helianthus tuberosus. The sequence continues at coordinate 15,827,702 of CM060444.1, read as the reverse complement.
AGTATTTAACTTCGTATTTCCTTCCCAAGGATGGGGTAATTTATACATGTATTTTTGTATTATTGTATTTGTAATTTCCGAAATAATATATTTCCAAGTCTCACTTTAGAAAATATATTTGTAAACTCATTTTGTCCCAAAAAATAATGTATTGTCCAGAAAATATATATTTTTCCCCAAAAATCATATATCTTCTAAATAAACTAGGAAAATATATTTTTACTTCCGAAAAATAATATTTTTCTCCTTGTCTAAAAATAATATTTACCAAAAATATATAAGTAACGGTATTGTTTTGGATAGTAAATTTCACGGTACTTTGTTAAGTTATATTACTTTACCCTAAAATAATATAACCATTTCACCGAGTATACAAATAATCACACAAGTGTCTTAATATGTATATATATTCTAAATATATATGTTTACCCATTTTTATTTATAAAAACCAACCTCCAATATTTGTATTTTTGTTACAAAAATTATGGCAAAGTTTATATCGAAAACTTGTGATCAAAATATACTTGTAAATACTTATTAGAAATTATTTTTCTAAGTGTTTATATTTTTAGAAAATTTTGCCATAGTTTCCCCTAAAAACGGAGGTGTCCATGCTATTAAAGCATATCATTTTCTTTTCAAAAATCATCACAACAATCAATAATTAATCCTAAAAAAAACTTACAATTCTCAAGTGTAAAAACTATGCAATTTATATAACAACATGAACTTGAACTTTCACAAAAACTCGTAGTAATTTGGTAGGGTGTTTAGTAGGTTTAGTTAACCCTTAAAGTGCGTTTATTATTTTACAAATCCCATTCTTAAAGAAACTAGGTGTTTACAACTTGTTAGATGATCCTTCTAAAAATTATTCTTTTGAACTCCTCTTGTAAATAAAGTGCTCTTACACTTATTTTATCACCAAAAATAGTGTACATTTAAGTAAGAATCAAGTTCTACTAAAAATCATATTTTGGACTTAGTTTTCTTGGAAAATCATTCATGAATCATGAATCTATTTTTATTTTTCAAGAAATCGTCTTATCATTCAAGTTCATGCTCATGCATGAGGATGATCTTCTTGTGTTAGCACATAATCATCCTCTAACTTGCTAGATCATGTGTTTAATCACAATCTAGCAAGCTCCTTATGATGATCAACATCATAATCTCAAGTAAATAACAATCAAGTGTCATGCATGCTTTAATCAACATTATTTCATCCATATATCATCATATGTAAGCTTCAAGTTCATGATTCAAGTTCAAGTCTTTTAGTGTTCTTGTGATTTATAACATAATACATCTTTTAACAAAACAAAATTAGAAGTATCAAAGGGTTAAGAGAGTCTTACTACTAGCTCTGAGCTAGGGAAGAACACAAGAGAAAAAGATGATGAAAATGGTGGATGAAAGCAAGCAATGGAGGTTCTTCAAGTTCTACAAGCACCAAGCTTCATAAAACACCTTCTAGCTCCTTGGAATGATCTTGGAATGCTTGAATGGTGGATGAAAATGGTGGTGGTGGTGGCGGCACTACCTAGGCCGAGAGAAGAGGGAGAGAGTATGAGAGATGGAGTGTGAAGTTGTGAAGTGAAAGTTTCTAGAATGTAATGATCTCTTGCAATCATGTGCCATACTTATAATCTTCCTTCCAAATATTATGTTCACTAGATCAAGCAAGGATCTATTAAAATAAGAAATCAAATCTTGTGGGGTATGGTGGTGGGTCCTTGTGACCGTAAATCATGAGGGGGGGGGGGTTAATTGTAAGATTGAATGGTAACTTGGATAACTAGTTGAAGGTTAAGTGAAAAGTCTAGTGTTTTAAGTGTGTGACACTTTATATAGTGTGCTAGGGTGTTCGTGGATCATAACTCGTCCAAAAATAATTAAACAATATTTCTAGTAAAATTTTGGTGTTCCAGGTAATGTCCGGTTGTTCGGTTAGATACCGCTTCGTTAAAGTGTCAAGCTATTCCGTTTAATGATCTTTATGTTACTTTTTGTGACACTTTTAATTCCCGAAACTTAGGAAAGCATTCAGGACCATTTAGTCAAATTTTTACATGTAACTAGCTTGTTAAAAAGCTGAATTTTGCTGAAAAATGCAGAATTCTGCATTATAAGTGGGTTTTAGGCACTTTCCGGCACTTTATCTATCACTTAGTGACGCACTTTTATGGTCCTAACTTCCCTACACACCATACTAGTGTAGTACCTTGTTCCTGGCCCATACCGGGTCTCAAAACACTGTCTGTCTATGTACTGAACCCCGTCAGCATATTCCCGTTCTATCCGTTAACTGTGTTAACTGTGCTTTGTGCATCATGTATGTAAATATGGTTTGTATGTGATAATGATGTGACATTATGTAATATGTGATGCACATGTAGGTATGATGCAGTAATTAGAAAGCAGTTAAGTAATTCAACACAACCATTAAGCACTTAATTAACATTAATTAATTGTACGGATACCTGGATTTATGAGGGTTGTCACATTCTCCCCCTGTTATGAAAATTTCGTCTCGAAATTTTAGTTCTGCTACTAGTTGCAGGGGTCTTGGGGAACACATGTGGGTATTTCGCTTTCATTCGATCCTCACGCTCCCAAGTGAACTCTGGGCCATGTTGCGCGTTCCAACGAACCTTGACGAGTTTGACACTACTCCGTCGCGTCTTGTTAACCTTCCAATCAGTAACCTCAACAGGTTCTTCAGTAAAGTGGAGTGTGTCGTCAATGTGGACTTCGTCGGCAGGTATGACAACCGTTTCTTGAGTTGGACTCTTTTTCAGGTTAGATACATGAAATGTATCATGAACGCCATTCAGTTCTGTGGGTAGATCCAACTTGTAAGCTACAAGGCCAATCCTCTCCAGGGTTTTGAATGGTCCAATGTATCTCGGGTTCAACTTCCCACGCTTCCCGAAGCATGCTACACCCTTCCAGGGTGAAACCTTTAACAAAACCATATCCCCTACTTCAAACTCCAACGGTTTCCTTCTTTGGTCCGCGTAACTCTTTTGTCGATCACGAGCCGCCTTTATGCGCTCTCGGATCTGTGTAATCTTATCAGTCGTCTCTTGAACCAATTCCGGACCAACAAGCTGTCTATCACCCGCGTCTGCCCAACATAACGGTGATCGACACTTGCGTCCATAGAGAGCTTCAAATGGCACAGCTTGGATACTCGCATGGTAGGTGTTGTTGTATGAGAATTCTACCAAGGGTAAGTGAGTGTCCCAACTGCCACCCAAATCCATCATGCAAGCTCGTAACATATCTTCCAACGTTTAAATCGTTCGCTCGTTCTGGCCATCTGTCTATGGATGGAATGCAGTACTCAGATTCAACTGAGAACCAAAGGCTTCTTGGAAGGATTGCCAAATCCTCGATACAAATCTTCCATCTCTATCAGAGATAATCGAGAGAGGCACTCCATGTCGTGCAACAATCTCTCTCAGGTACAGCTCAGCAAGCTTGCTAGTATTATCTTTCTCCTTGATCGGCAAAAAGTGTGCAGATTTGGTTAGACGGTCTACGATTACCCAAATCGTATCATGACCTCTGGGTGTCTTTGGCAACTTCGTTATAAAGTCCATTGAAATTTGCTCCCATTTCCACATGGGTACTTCTGGTTGTTGCAGAAGGCCTGAAGGCTTCTAATATTCGGCCTTTACCTTGGTGCAAGTCAAACATTTGCCAACATACGTTGCAACATCACCTTTTAATCTCGGCCACCAATAGAAATCCTTTAAATCTTGGTACATTTTATCTGATCCTGGATGGATCGAGTACCGTGACTTGTGAGCCTCATAAAAAATAACGTCTCTCAGACCACCAAAGAGAGGAACCCAAATTCGTTTCATGAAGCACAATGTTCCTTCATCATTTGGTACTAACTGCTTCTCCATCCCACGGAGATATTCATTCTCAAGATTCCTTTCCTTAAGAGCTTCTCTCTGCGCGGCACGAATGTGCAACGAGAGGTCCGTTTGAACAATCATTTCCAAAGCCCTAACCCTTAGGGGCTTAATCCTTTCTTTCCGACTCAAGGCATCGGTGACTACATTCGCCTTCCCTGGGTGATACTTGATTTCACAATCATAATCATTTAACAACTCTACCCATCGTCTCTGTCTCATGTTAAGCTCTTTTTGATAAAAAATGTGCTGCAGGCTCTTGTGATCAGTGAAGATTGTGCATCGTGTGCCATACAAGTAATGTCGCCAGATCTTTAATGTAAACACCACTACATCAGTACGCAGCCTAAACCTTGACGCGAGGCGTCGCAATATACCATGAAGTCGTCAGTGCCTTCGGGTAGGGACAAAATCGGTGCATCGCAAAGCTTGTTTTTCAACAACTAAAATGCTTCTTCTTGCTTGTCTCCCCATTCGTACTTCTTATCTTTCTGTGTGAGGGAGGTCAATGGTTGAGCGATTTTCGAGAAATCCTCAACAAATCTGCGATAATATCTTGCCAAACCTAGAAACTGGCGGATCTCGGTTGGCGTCTTTGGAGTCTCCCAATTCTTGATTGGTTCAATCTTTGTAGGATCTACATGGATTCCATTTCCATTAACCACGTGATCAAGCAACTGAACCTCGCGTAACCAAAATTCGCACTTCGAGAACTTTGCGTACAACTTCTCTTTCTTAAGCAGCTCTATGATAGTCCTTAGATGTTGCTCATGTTCTTCCTTCGTCTTTGAGTAGATCAAAATGTCATCAATGAACACAATCACAAACTTATCGAGGTACGGCTTACAAACTCTATTCATCAAATCCATGAATACTGCTGGCGAGTTTTTCAGATCAAACGGCATAACCAGGAACTCGTAATGCGTATAACGAGTCCTAAAGGCAGTCTTCGGAATACTCTCCTCTTGAATTCTCAACTGGTGATAACCTGATCGAAGATCGATCTTGGAGTAACAACTCGAACCTTGTAGTTGATTAAACAGGTCATCAATCCTTGGCAAAGGATATCTATTCTTGATAGTCAACTTGTTAAGCTCCCGGTAGTCTATACACATGCGAAAACTACCGTCCTTCTTCTTGACGAACAAAACTGGAGCTCCCCAAGGCGAGAAGCTTGGCCTGATAAATCCTTTATCCAATAGCTCCTGAAGTTGTGTTGACAGTTCTTGCATCTCGGTGGGCGCAAGTCGATAAGGTGCCTTAGCCACAGGCGCAACGCCTGGAACTAAGTCAATGTGAAACTTGACTTGTCTTTGTGGAGGCAATCCTGGCAAGTCTTCGGGAAAGACTTCAGGATATTCCTTCACGACCAGAATGTCTACTAGCTTTGGCTCAGCGGCTTCTTTATCCACAATGTGTGCCAAGAAGGCGACACATCCTTTCTGCAAACACCTTCGAGCCTTCAAACAACTAATGATTCTTAGGGGAGTATCGCGCTTTTCTCCATGTACCACAATTTTTTCTCTATTTGCCATCGGAATGCGAATGATCTTCTCATGACATACAATCTCTGCTCGGTTGCTTGACAACCAATCCATCCCTACTACCACGTCGAAGCTTCCCAACTCGACTGGTAGCAGGTCAAGCGTAAACTCATGCTCACCCAGTTCTATCACGCAACCCCTAATAACTTCATGTGCTTCTACTAGCTTCCCATTAGCTAGTTCTATTGAATATGGAATATCTAGCTTACTAGCTACCAACCCAAGCATTTTCTTAAATTCTAGCGATACAAAACTATAATCGGCACCAGTATCAAACAATACAGATGTAAAGCGTTGGTTGATAGGGAACGTACCAGTGACCACATTTAGATCTTGGCGTGCTTCCCTCGCACCGATATTGAAGACTCTTCCATGTGCTTGATTGAGCTTTGGGCACTCTCTCTTGAAATGCCCCACGTCTCCACAATTAAAACAACCTGGTCCTCGACCATTACCATTCCCATTACCACCTTGAGCGTTGTTTTGGTTGCGGTTTCCACTCCCAGCTTGATTCTCAAAATTACCACGATTTCCGTTACCGCCATTCCCTCCTTGAGGACGGTTTCCGTATCCATTCCCACCACGGTTGTTGTTGCCATAACCTGTTGGTGCATGTTTGTGACAACAGCTTAGATTTAGTCTTTGGATATCTTGTAATTAGTTAAAAGATAAACGGTTAGCGGGTTTAGCTTTGTAATAGTTAGTAGAAATGTTTGGGCTAACTAAAGCCACACGAATTGGGTTATGGGTGACGAAATTGGGCCTTGCCCATGTAGGAAACCTTAGCCCAAGTAGCAAACCTTGTGTTATATAAACAAGGTTAGGCTTTAGGGTTTAGGTTAATCAGCCAAAACAGTTTTTGTGAGGATTTTCGTGAGAGCTTATACTACTTGTAATTCTTGTAATCGATAATCAATAGAAACCCGGTTTGAAAGTGATTTCTGTTTCTACTCATTCTGCTATATTCTGATCAAGAGGATTCCGCACTCTTGATTAGATTGACAATTTTGTGAAAGATCCATTTGAATCAAGGGGACCTACATAACCAAAACCCCTTTGACCATTGTTACCATGCCCAGTACCAACCCAACATGTTTCCTTCGAGTGGCCAACCTTCCCACAAGACTCACACTTCCTAAGTCTGCACTGGCCGGAATGATGGTACAGGCATACGTCACATTTGGGTAGAGCGCCCATGTAACCCTTTCCTTTTTTTTTTCAACCCCAGGCTTTGCTTCAGTTGGTAAGTATGACTCTCTCTTCTTGTTGACACTGCTGGTGCCCTTTTTGAAGTTTGAGAACTTCCTCTTGTTCTCACTCGATGACTCAACGTGGGTCTCTTTCTTCTTCTGGTTAGAGATCGAAAACTTGTTTAACCGGATAGCTTCTTCAGTCAGTGACACGCTCAGATTGATAGCCTCAGTAATTTTTGGCGGCTTTAACATTGTTGCCATACTCATAATCTGAGGCGCCAACCCGCAAATGAATCGCTCAACGCGCTTGAATTCCGGGCTAACCATGTATGGTACCACGTGAGATAGATCGTGAAATCTTTGCACATATTCGGCGATCTTCGGGCCATCCATTTTGAGGTTCCAGAATTCAGTTTCTAGCTTTTGGATTTCAGCCCTAGAGCAGTATTTCTTTCGCATGAGCTCCTTCAGCTCATTCCAAGTCAAAGCGTATACTGCTGCCTCTCCCAGAGTTTGAACTTGGAGATTCCACCAGGAAAGCGCTCCATCTATGAACAATCCGGAGATGTAGGTGACTTGCTGTTCTGGTGCTCATTTGCTCATTCTTATCACCGAATCGGTCTTCTCTGTCCATCGAACAAAAGCCACAGCACCCCCGGTGCCGTCGAAATTCAACGATTTACAGTCTAAGAACTGCTTAAAGGTGCAGCCTGTACATGTAACGTCATTCACAGAAAGCATTAATGAACGCACATGGAATATCCAATTGTAACGTAATGTGTCTCAAGCGACTCAAACATTACCATGAGGTGGGTTGTTCCTCGAGGTACCCCCGCTAGTTTCAGCGCGTGAGGCCTCGTGCTCTACTATCGCTCGTGAAATGCGTTCTTGTAACACGTCCTCAGTAGTGGGCAATCGTGTCTCTCTTCATGGAGGCATCTTCTATAAGAAGATTGTATAAGTCAGGTCGTATGCATATAAGTATGTAGTATGCGTATGTAATAACATTCATCAATATAAGTAATCACATAACATCCCATGTCATAACACAAACAAGTAATCCAACAACGTATATAATGAGAATGTTGCGATTGAGCTTTCATATATCAAGACCACAAGTACAGTTTACAAGTTTCACAATTGTATCATACATCAAAAGAGACTAAAGGGTTACATCACCCCTGTCCAAAACGTCTACCAACTACAATAATCAAAAGTCAAAAGTCAAAGTGTGGTCTTCAAAAGGCTGTGCAATTTGGCTCAATAGCTGCACTCTCATCAAAAGTATGCCATCTGCATAAAACCAAAAACCTCTAAGCTGATGGTGGAGGAGGAGGAGGTGGAGGAATGAAAAGCAAACGGCGCATACGCACGAGCTCCTCCTCTAGAGTATGAACGAGATGCAATAAATAGCTAATCTGCTGCTCCATCGTAAGAAATCGAATATCGAAATCCAGGTAAGGAAATAGTGAAGTAGCAAACTGTGATGGACCAGTACCAGGTGGAGGACGCGGGATCCTCTCTTACTCCGTGACTCGACGACTCAACATATCCTGCTGGAGCTGTAGCGACAAAAGTATATCATCCCTCATGTATCCAATGTAGAAGGGATGGTATGGATCAGTAACAGGCATCGTGTAGGGCGGAAACCAAATCGGTGGCTCACCCGATGGTGCAGTAGCAAAAGGAGCAGTATGTGCAAACTGTGGCATGAAATGATCAGCTGCTGACACAGGAGGTATATGACCGGGCTGCTGACTCGATGGTCCTTCCCCGGGACGGGGAGGAGGGATATCCTGAAGAAATGTGATGGGTAAATCAGTGCGATGGATGTCAGATACGTGTGGGTGAAACAGGGCAAAGTCAATGGGTGCAGGAGGGGGAGTAACCGGTCTAACAAAAGGAGGTAGGTCATCGTCGTCCTCGATCCACCCATTGTGGGTGAATGCATATCTAGGGTCAATCTAGGCTGCAAAAGGAGAACGATAACAAGTACAGGGATGGGGTCAGGTAGAGGTGGTGCAACAACTGGTACATCGGCAGGTGCAAGGTCATGCTCGGGCAAAGGATCGTGAGCAGGTATAGGCTCTGGTGCAATCAAAGGCTCGGGGTCAGCTGGAAAAAGCTCATGATCAGCGGGTATATCAAAGAGCTGATCGTCAGGAACGACATGTGCATCAATGGGCTGCTCAGCAGGAATAAAATCAATCTCCTGCTCAGGATCGAAATCAGGATCAACAGGTGCCTCAAAAGGCTAATCATCAGGGACAAACTCAATCTCATGATCAGGGTCAAAGTCGTGAGGAAAGACAGGATCCATCTCATCATCAAAATCAAAATCAAAATCATGATCATCGTCGTGTGGACCAACAGGTGCGGCGGTGGGATATCGTTGTAATCCCAATACGTGTAAGGTACGGGAAGACACTGACTCAAATGAATCAGGATCTGAATGGTCAGAAGGAGCCTCGACAACGGGAATCTCCTCATGTGGAACAGCAATGGCATCATCGACTGGGATCTCGACAAGTGGAGCGACAACGGCATCATCGACTGGAGCCTCGATAAGTGGAACGACAACGACATCATCGACTAGAGCCCCACCATCCTGGGCACCCTCAGGGGGACCCTCAATAAAAAGATCGATGTCGTCGTCAGACATAGCGTCTAGAGGCAGATCCTCAAGAGGAACTACAACAAGAGGAAGAGGAGCAGGGTTCTGAACAAGAGGTAGATCCTCGCCAGGAAGACCATCAGCTAGTGGTATGTCATCGCCAAAATCCGGCAAGGCAAAAGGCTGAAAATCGTCAGTATCATCTGAAAGCATCTTTGGATCACTCTCCTAGTCGGAGATAGGAATCTCGGGTGTCGGGATGATCTCATCATCCGAAGTGATAGCCATGGGATCAATGGTGTCGGATGCTCTGCTCTCTGAAGAGGACATGGTGTTTGTAACAAATCAATCACATGTATGCACATATATCATCAATCGTCAAATAAGCATGTAAGTAATAACAATGTAAGCATGTATGCAATCCTAGTCTTCCCAAGACAACCCCACCCAGCCTCTCAGACTAAACTACTGAGTCCCTCAGACTAGACCTCCCAGTTTCTCAAACTGAACTACCCAGCCTCTCAGGCTAAACCTCCCAGTGTCTCAGACTGCCCCAATTAGTCTCTCAGACTACCCAGTCTCTCAAACTGAACTACCCAGTTAGTCTCTCAGACTAACTCCCCAGTCTCCCAGACTTAATTACCCAGTTAGTCTCTCTGACTAACTCCCCAGTCTCTCAGACTGCACTACCCAGCTAGTCTCTCAGACTAACTCCCCAGTCTCTCAGACTGAAATATAAATGAATTCTTTGAAATGTATTTTGTGTCTTTTATTTGTAACAATGTTTGTTTCCTGGATCTGGACTGTAAGGACCTGCCAAAATATCCCAAAATGACCCGTAAGTGAAAACCGGACCCCTGAAACCCTAATCCATATCAAAAATCAAGAAAAAATCAATTTTCTGGTTTCACGCGGGCCGCGTAAAAGATAAGCATGGTCTTACGCGGGCCGCGTCAACTTAATGTTGACCGGATAACCTTCCCCTGCCACGTGTCGCACACGTGGCGCACCTAGGTGTGACACGGAAGCCTTAGTCATAGACTAGGTGGCTCTCGTGGGCCGCGTAAAATTGAAAAAGTTGCTATAAGTAGCCTGTGCATGGGGCTTTCATCTGTGCTCAAAATTTTCACTTCAAAACGACCAAATTCTGCAGAAAACGAGTATTTAGGGGTTACGACACTACTACGATACAGGGTATTAACTCGATCACTGCTACGATTCAATGTCCGATCGATTGAAACCAATCCGATGGATGTTTAAGTGCTGTCCAAATCATGGCTATACTTTGTCATTCGTCGTGAGGGTTTTGATCTCGTAAGTTATCATAAATGTTGTATTAAGTTACTGACCTAATTCGTGTGCATTGTTATTTAAATTAGGTTACAAGGCTAAATCAGTAGGCTAAATTCTGCCCGTCTAAACTTGCATTGTGAGTCATTCTCTTTTTATCAAATTGTTTCCAAAACCCTATTTATTTTCAAAGTTATAATTACAGAGATTAAGTCTTTGTAATCTTCAATTACTGCCGGTATGTGGGGTTTTGTATACATTACTTGATACCCGTCAACATTGGAAAATGGGCTAGCCAATGGGTGATCTGACCATAGTCACAGACACTGTCAAGTGACAAATACCGATTTGAGGTAATTGGTTGATAAAAACATTGTAATCACCCTTAATACTGTAGATTATAACAATGTGTCATTTTGTGCAACTAGAATGACTCGCCTGTATTTCCCTGCTGATAAAACCTTTTTAAAACATGTTTCAGGTGATCTGCTATGATCCAGGAAAAAGTGCCGTGTAGCACTGCAAGCTTGAAGAAGTGGCTCAAAAAAATAAAAGAAATATGTTTTTGTAAAAACAGGGAATTTCCTTGAAAATTTTCCTTTATTGTAAATTATGGGTGTTAGGGGTCATTTTCTTTGCATACATATCCTGACCAATATCCTGCCTTTGTTTGTTTATTTGTCACCAGGATGCTGGAAGAGGATATTGCTAACATCTTGGGCGATATCCTGAGGTTTATTGAATTAACCACGTGCAGGTTAAAGGCTGAGACTTGCTAACGGTCAAGTGGACTTCTTCTCCTCAAGACTCGGGCGAGTTTGTTGAAGGAAAGACGTTGAGCCCGAAAGACCAGGTCTACAACGTTCGATGAAGGAATATTCGGTGGATCCCGGAAGTTTAGGGTAGTTTGTTATTTTATCTTTACTATAAATAGATGGGGGCAGATCAGCTTAGAACACACAATTTTTCACTAACACTCTCGTACACTTTCACTCTCTAGCTCATTGCAAACACCACACTTGTATTCAAATTTCGTTGTAACACATAGTCGATCCGTACCGCATCCTGCACTGTATCCTGATATTTGAAGCAATAGAAGAACAAGGCAGCTGCGATTGTCAGCTCCCAAGGTTTTATGCCGGCGATCTAGATTGATCAAGGGCTTTCCTCGTACATCTCGTGTCGTTTACTTTACTTTTGCTCATTGTTTGATCATAGATACAGCTCAATATCCTGAGCCGTATCCTGAATACTGATTTTCTAAATAACTTAACAAGCATATTTTCAAATATACTTTCTAGCACACTACCTCACTTTACTAATTTGATCACTAAGTTACTTCGGTAATTTTTGACCAAAACAATTTGGCGCCCACCGTGGGGCAAGTGGTGCTCTCTTTATAAAATTTTTTTGTGAAATCACTAATCGGCTTTCTATTTTCAAAACTTTTTGCCACATTGTCCATAATGGCTTCAAGATCAAACATGAGTTCCTCTACTGTGTCTGCTATGACTTCTGCTACTACCGGTTCGGTGCTTCCACCACCTCCTCCATGGATGCCAGCCTCTACACAATCTCAAGATGTTATCCCTACTCGGAGTGTCCAGGGATCTGCTCCCATTTTAGCTTCTAATGATGAAATTTTAACCTTATTTGGAAGTGTGCAGGAACAAATGAGGCAGGAACAGGAAACAAACCAAATGCTTTTAAGGGAAATACAACTCCTGAAGTCTGGCTCGAGCAGATCTGCTGAGGATATTGTCACTCCATTACATCCCAGAACGTTGAACTTCAGTTCAGCTGTGTATACTGAGGATAACAGGGGGAATATTGTGCCCCGCCTTCCTCAGAATCATACTCCTGAAATACCCTCCTCGGTCAGGATGTCGACCATAAGGAGCTCAGGATATGCTTCAGGATATGGGCAAAATCCTCCAACGGGTAACGTGTCAAATAATAATAATACTCATGCTACTAACAATAGTGGATCTTTGCAGGATACAGGTGTGATATCAGCGCTTACTAGGGAACTTCAGAAGTTGAAGGACATGATATCTAGTGTACCTGGGGTGGTCCAGCCGATCCCGGAAGTGTCCCAAGACAGCCACAAGATATCTCGTTTTGCATATCCTATCTGTGATGCTGAGATCCCAAAGAGATTCCAAACCCCCAACATGAAGCTTTACGACGGAACAACGGATCCTGAGGAGCATATTGCTCAGTATAGGGAAAGGATGGAGATTAACCCTATCCCTCCGGAGCTTAAGGAAGCGTGCTTGTGCAAGGGATTTGGTTCCACTCTAACAGGATCAGCCTTAAAATGGCTGTTAAACGTTCCTCCTCACTCAATTACTTCGTTTGCTCATTTGGTTAATTTATTTAACAGTCAATTTTCTTGTAGTCGGAGTTTTGAGAAACTAACCAGTGATCTTTACAGGATAACTCAAGGGCCTCAGGAATCCTTGAGGGATTATGTAAACAAATTCAGTCGGGAATCCTTGGATATCCCACATCTTGATGTTGCAACAGCTGTGCAACCTTTTAAGATGGGATTACAAAAGGATTCTCAGTTTTATCAGGATCTTGTAATGAATCCCTGCAGGAATCTCGACGAGGCTCGTAACAGGGCTTTGAGATATATCCGTCTGGAAGATGACAGGAAGATGCAAGAAAGGATGAACTCATCTAACACTTATGAGTCAACTAACAGGAAGTCGGAATCCTCATTTAAGTCATATCGGCCTAAGCCATATGGTAGAAATGAAAACAAGAGAGTGAATGCTGTCGAAGATGAGGATCCTGAAGAGTATCCTGAGTTGTCTGAATATTGCTTTTCTGTTAACATTCCTGAATTGATGTATGCCATGCAGGGTCTAGGGGACAAGGCTAGGTGGCCTCGAAAGAATCAACAAAAGGCTGACTGGAAAGATAAGTCAAAATGGTGTGCTTTCCACGAAGATTTCGGACATGTAACTGAGGATTGCATTGCTCTAAGGAAAGTAATAAGCTATCTTCTAAGCAAGGGATATCTGAAAGATCTCTTAGGAAGAAAGAAGAATAAGGGTCAGGATACTGAGAAGGATCCTGAACGAGCAGCATCACCTCCCGCGGATGCCAAGATAATCAACTTCATTTCGGGAGGATCCGACATTTGTGGAACTTCGTATTCGGCAGCAAAGAGACATGCAAAGGAAGCTAAGGCCGAAAGGGGAGACAAGCCTGTCAGAATGACTACCCTCACAACTGACAAAGTGATTACTTTTGATGCTGATGACAGGGATACTGTCTAGGATCCTCACCATGATGCTCTGGTAATAACGTTATATGTGGCTAACCATTTTGTACGCAGGATACTGGTTGATAATGGCAGCTCCGTCAACATAATCCAACTAGAAACTCTGAAAAGAATGAATGTATCTCCGATGGATATCACTTCAAAGTCTACCGTGCTTGTTGGGTTCAGTGGAGAGGCTAGAAACACAGTGGGAGAGATAAAGTTGCCAGTATACGTTGAAGGAGTCAACTCGATACAACGTTTCTGTGTGATGGATTCTCTATCCTGCTATAACATCATACTGGGAAGACCGTGGATTCACGATATGAAGGCCGTGCCATCAACATATCACCAATGCATCAAGATACCTACCCCTTGGGGAGTGGTCAAAGTTGATAGTGATCAGCAGGAGGCGAAAGAATGTTACTCATCCTCGATGAAATCCTCAACCAAACCTAGTGCAGCATAGCAATTAAAGACGCGGGCCCAGGATATCGTGGAGGATCCGGAGCAGGATGTGAAGAAAATTATCCTGGACCAGGATAATCCCGATATTTCGGTGCTCGTAGGGACCAATATCCCTCAGGATATTGAAGAACAATTAATTAACTTTTTGAAATGCAGGATGTCTACGTTTGCATGGAAGCATGAGGATATGACAGGCATATCCAAAGATATTATCACTCACAAGCTTGGAATTGATAAATCATTCAAGCCTGTGCAGCAAAAAAGAAGGAAGTTTGCTCCTGAGCTGAACACAATTATCCAGGAGGAAGTTGAGAGATTATTAAAGTCCAGAATGATCAGGGAAGTTAAGTTCCCAAGGTGGTTAGCAAACGTGGTTGTAGTACAGAAGAAAAATGGGAAATGGAGAGTTTGTGTGGATTACACAGACTTGAACAAAGCTTGTCCTAAAGACCCATTTCCTCTTCCGCACATTGATGCAATTGTAGATGCCACTGCCGGGCATGAAATGCTGACCTTCATGGACGCATCTTCAGGATTTCAACAGATCCAAATGGAGCCTTCTGACCAGGAGGATACTGCCTTCATGACACCAACAGGTATTTATTGTTATACAGCTATGCCTTTTGGTTTGAAAAATGCAGGTGCAACATACCAAAGATTGGTAAACATGATGTTCAAAGACAAACTGGGGGACACCATGGAGGTATATATCGATGATATGGTGGTGAAATCTAAAAAGGCTGAGGATCACCTCCAGGATATCAAGGGAGCATTTGATATTCTGGACCAATACAACATGAAGCTGAATCCTGCTAAATGCCATTTCGGAGTGGGGGCAGGAAAGTTTCTTGGATATATGGTGACAAAAAGGGGGATAGAAGCAAGCCCAGAGCAGATCAAAGCTATCCTGGATATAAAATCACCTTCAAATATGAAGGACGTACAAAGATTGACAGGGCGAGTAGCAGCTTTAAACAGGTTTATCTCGAGATCCTCAGAGAAGTGCAAAGATTTTTATGATATCCTGAAGAAGAATAAAAGATTCGAATGGGGGGAGAAGCATGAAGCAGCCTTGCAGGATTTGAAACGATATCTCTCAACCGCACCTCTATTGATGAAGCCTGAAAATGGTGAACCACTATCCCTGTACCTTGCTGTATCAGGGAATGCTGTAAGTGCCGTTCTCATAAAGGATCATGAAGGTCAGCAATATCCTGTTTATTATGTTAGTAAAAGTTTGCTAGATGCCGAAACTAGGTATTCTCACTTAGAAAAATTGATACTAGCATTAGTCATGGCATCAACGAAACTTAGGCATTATTTCGAGACACACATGATACATGTTAAAACAAATTATCCTGTCAAAAATGTGCTTAGGAAACCAGAGATGTCAGGCAGGATGGCCAAGTGGTCAGTAAAGTTAAGTGCTTATGATTTAGTATATGAACCTAGAAATGCCATAAAATCTCAGGCTTTAGCTGACTTTGTGGCTGACTTTAGTAGTGACATTCAGGACGAGGTAGACCTAGAAGTTCAACAGTTAGGAGAATCCTCAGGATCCTGGACATTATATACTGACGGTGCATCTAATGTAAGAGGAGTAGGATTAGGAATACTACTAAAATCGCCACATGGGGACATATTACCCCAGGCTATTAGGTGTGAATTTCCTGCTACTAATAATGAAGCAGAGTATGAGGCTTTAATTGCAGGATTAGAGTTGGCTAAGAGCATGAGTGTCAAAAATTTGCAAGTATATGTTGACTCTTTGTTAATTACTAACCATTTTAATGGATCCTATGCAGTTAAGGGTGAGAAATTAATCGAATATCTCGATATTCTCAAAAAATTAGCAGGATATTTCGATGTTTTTATACTTTAACAGGTACCGAGGGAGGATAATGCTGAAGCGGATGCCTTAGCAAATTTGGGATCATCGATCAGGATACCTGAAGGGACCCAAATACCAATATTACATGTCTTATATCCTGCGACGAATCCTCAGGATAAAGAAGTAGCTGGTATTCAGGATCCTGGAGCAGAACATCCTAAAGAGGATCCTAAATCCTGGACGACTCTAATCATGAGATATCTCAAAGAAGGACACATCCCTGGAAATGAGAATCCTAAGGCATTTAGGATGAAGGTATCACGATTCACGATTATAAATAATATTTTATACAAGAAATCTCTTGCAGGACCGTATTTGAGGTGCTTGGAGGATCCTGAAGCCAAAGAAGTACTTCAGGATATACATGAAGGGGATTGTGGTAATCATGCTGGGGGCAGATCGTTATTCTCAAAAGTGTTAAGGACAGGATATTATTGGCCAACAATGAGAAAGGATGCAGCAGAATATGCTCGAAGATGTGACGCATGTCAAAGACATAGCAACATACTGATCAACCTGCTGAACCACTATATCCTATTGTTTCCTCTTGGCCGTTTATGAAGTGGGGTATGGATATAGTGGGAAAGCTACCAAAAGCTCCGGGAGGAAAAGTCTTTATGCTAGCAATGACGGATTATTTCTCTAAGTGGGTTGAAGCAGAAGCATTTGTTCAAGTGAGAGATCAAGAAGTAGTATCCTTCATAAAGAGGAATATCCTAACCAGATTGGAGTACCAGCCGAGATAATCTGTGACAATGGTTCTCAATTTATAAGCAAGAGAACTACTGACTTTTGCAAAAGTTGGGGAATCAAAATGATTACATCTACTCCAGTACATCCTCAAGCAAATGGACAAGCAGAATCCTCAAACAAGATAATTGTCAATAACTTAAAGAAAAGGCTTGGAGCCAAAAAAGGAAGATGGGCAGAAGAATTACCCTTTGTTTTATGGGCTGATAGGACAATGGTAAAAAATGCAACAGGCCAAACCCCATTTTCCTTGGTGTTTGGAGCAGAAGCAATGATTCCAACGGAAATGACAATACCTACTGCAAGATCTATCTTAAGTGATCCTGAGCAGAATCCTGAAGCCTTGAGTCAGGATTTAGACACTATAGATGAGAAGAGAGATGCGGCAAGGCTAAGGATGGCAGCATATCAACAGAGAATATCCAGGGCATATAACAAGAATATTAGGACCAGAAGATTTAAGGTTGGAGATTGGGTGCTAAGAAAGGCTTTTCAGAATACTACTAATCCTGCCGATGGCAAGTTAGCTCCAAAATGGGAAGGACCATATGAAGTTGAATCAGAAGCAGGAAAGGGAGCATACAGACTCAAGAATATGGAGGGAGATATGCTACCGAGGTCTTGGAATGCTATACACCTTAAGCTCTATTTCAAGTGAGTTTAGAATTCAATTTCTAACTCAGAATGGTATAAATTCTATCTTTTTTAAATATGTTTTGGTTTAATTTATTCTTTGAAACTCAATACTAACTTAAGCATCGGAGGGGTGTTAGCCAAGCTAACACCCACCTTAGTTTACAATTGTTTTGCAAGACATGTTTCAGGATATAGCTCCAGGATATGTACTCAGAATAACTCGAAAGATTAGAGGATTGGCCCCATCTCTCACGTTTAAGGGATACTAATCCCTTCATAGGTTTAAAGGTATTCACCTTTCTTCCGAATTGGGTTTAAACACCCCGCCTGGAGCGCAAGTTATTCGGGGATAGTTCAAGGTGGCGGGACCAGTCCATGTAAAAGTGGCTGACAATTTCGTTACTGTTGGCTATATCCTGAATCCTAAAGGTATATGAGGATTGATCACCCTCTCTCACGAAAGGGTATTTTCATACTCTCTAAGGTTTAAAGGTTTTCACCTTTCTAAGTCTTGGAGTTTATACACTCCCGCCTGTAGCGCATGAAAATTTGGGATTTTCCCCAGGATACAAGGGATTTATCTCCAGTACATCCTTGGGTTTTACCCTTGGAACCTAAAAAGTTGCCTATACAATGGAAACTGACATTCAGAAAATTTCTAAGTGTTTGAAGACATTGTACACAGGGGACATTCCTACCAAGGCAGTGATGTAAAGCTCAAAGGCTAAAGTTCGGAACTAGTATTCTGAATATTGCACACAGGGGACATCCTTGCCAAGATGGTGATGTAAAGCTAAAAGAATGAGGCTCAGAACTAATGCACTAAGTACCTTGCACAGGGGACACCTTCGTTGGGAGAGTTGCAAAGGGATTGAAGTCTGGTAATAGGTTTATACCCTATTTCTGGTATGATCTTTCCTTTGTAAACGTCACCTAAGTTTTTAGTAACATTATTTTAAGTATCCTGATATATATCCTCAAAGTCTTTTTAAGGATATTTGATTAGGGTGTTTGAAACTAGTATTGGTTTGGAACTTTGACCATTTAAATATTATCAAAACTTGGTTTTAAAAAGATAGACTGATTTTCACTTTCTAAAGAAATTTTTACAAAGTTAAAGGAATGTTTGGTAGTTCTATCTAATAAAAGGTTTTTACAGTATATCTCTGAGCATACTGATCAGGATATTTTATAAGATAACGATATGAAATTTTTTTTACAAAGATAAGAGTTGTACTAAATAATGCAAGGCAATAACAAACAAATAAAAAGATGAAATTATTCTTGAAGCAATCAATACTGGATGATAACCGAAGGTTTCATCCTGAAACCCAGGACCCATCCACCTTCGGCTATCAAATTGTTTCGACACAGAAATAAATTGTTCATAAAAACATAAAATTGTTTGAATGATTTAAAGGAAATAAGCTCTAGAGGGTAGTGCCTTCTTGGTCCATAGTGGTTTCAGCAACATCCGTCTTGGGATCAGCCTCAGCATCGGTTGCTTTTTCAACTGCTTTGGAAGGTTCGTCGACAGTTGATTTGGAAGAGGTGCCGCCGAGGTTCTTCAGCTTGGTCTCCCAAGCACCAACATCCCAAGAAGGACATTCGAAGCCTAATGTTTTGGCTTCATGAGCCATCTTCAACCTGGCTTGAAGGAGAGAAATGACGACGGAACTTTTGAGGCTCTCCCGGTAGCTGACCATATCCCGTTCGTACTGCACATGGGCGGCTTCCAGATCGGCTTGAGCTTGAAGAGTAGATTTGTTGAGAGCAACTTGGTGTTTCTGGTTCATAGCTTTGAATTTCTCCTCGTAGTGACGAGATTTGGCGGCAGCAATCATACCTTGGTCGGAGATTGTGATTTCTGCTTCCTTTAGCTTAGATTCAAGTGTTTTATTAATCTTGCAGGATTCTTGATATAAATGAACCAAACGCTCAAGACCCTACAAAGGTAAGAGGACAAGGATTAATATTGTTAAATCTTTGAAAATAATCTAAATTGCAGGATATGATATGAGGATACTAACCTGGTTAAGAAAAGAAGTCATAAACCCGCTGGCTTCAATGAACCCGTGCTTCTCATAAGGAAAGGTGTCAGAAATGACAGGGGAATCGGGTTCTTTCCTTTTTCGAGAACTTGAACTCCGGGGCTTGGTAGCCGGTGAAGGTTTAGGAATGACGATGGCTTTGGAGCTGCTGGGTTTGGATGTAGCTGTGGTCTTGGGGCTAGGTTCTTTCTTGACCTGGATCTGGTCAGAATAGCTGTCCAATTCGTCAAGATCGAAGACTTTAGGGATCTTAGCTGGTGCTGCATAAAGGGAAAAGTTTTACTCTTTATCTTATCATTATGCTGTTGTGACTAATTATTTTGAAAGAAATTCTTACCAGACATCTCGGATGATGAGTATTGACTGGAACTCGGGACGTGTGTGGTGAAAGTCCTGTCTATTGCAGGTAACCGGTAAACAGTATTGATTCTCTCTTCTGAGTCAGCGGTAGGGGGAGCAACTTCCTTGAAGTTCACTGCATAAAGATCAAAAAGAAGAGTATTAACAGAAGATAACAATCAAATGGTCTATGAGGATATTTATGATCCTATCGGTGGTTAACCACTCCACCGGAAGGTTGGCACCCTCAGCAATGGAATCTCGTTTGACAAAGAAGAATTTGCGTTGCCATCCGTCTTCGTTTTTGGTGGCTTTGAGAATCAGGGGTTTGCTGGAAGTCGAGAAGAGCAAGAACCGGCTAGAGCCGTGGGATCGGAGGCAATAAGCAATAGGTAAATCCTCGATGCAGAGGTCGGAGCAATGGAGGTTTTTGATTTGGTTGAGTACAATTAGTACTCTCCAAACCATGGGCATGGTTTGAGCAAAAGAGATGCCGGTAATTCGAAAGAATTGCATCAAGAATTCAGGAAAAGGGTATCGAAGACCTAATGAAAAAGGATATGCTGGGAAACAGACCCATTCGGTGGAAGAAACATCCGATCGGATTGACCGATCGAATGGTCTAAAGACCGTGCTGTCAGGGAAAGCGCCGGAGGCTCTTAAAGCTGCAATGTCTGCGTTGTCGAAAGCGCAGATCTCCTTTTCGGGATTTTTAAGAAGATTCTGCTGGGTGAAGGTCTCGGCGTCCATTGCAAGTAAGGTGAAGTAAATTGACAGGAAGAAGATCGGAAATGGAGAATTACCTGAAGGTTCTGTTGAAGATATCTGCTTTTCAAACAAGAAAAGAGAAGATATAGGGGCATCGTGGATCTCCATTGAGTAAAAAATGCGTTGGAAGTTACGATGTGATCTTGACCGTCGCTTCGTTTTAAATGCCTTGAGTTATGGGATAAGATTTTTGAAATATATCCGTTGGATTGGTATACCAACTGATATATTTGGGGACAATTGTTAGGGGTCATTTTCTTTGCATACATATCCTGACCAATATCCTGCCTTTGTTTGTTTATTTGTAACCAGGATGCTGGAGGAGGATATTGCTAACATCTTGGGCGATATCCTGAGGTTTATTGAATTAACCACGTGCAGGTTAAAGGCTGAGACTTGCTAACGGTCAAGTGGACTTCTTCTCCTCAAGACTCGGGCGAGTTTGTTGAAGGAAAGACGTTGAGCCCGAAAGACCAGGTCTACAACGTTCGATGAAGGAATATTCGGTGGATCCCGGAAGTTTAGGGTAGTTTGTTATTTTATCTTTACTATAAATAGATGGGGGCGGATCAGCTTAGAACACACAATTTTTCACTAACACTCTCGTACACTTTCACTCTCTAGCTCATTACAAACACCACACTTGTATTCAAATTTCGTTGTAACACTTAGTCGATCCGTACCGCATCCTGCACTGTATCCTGATATTTGAAGCAATAGAAGAACAAGGCAGCTGCGATTGTCAACTCCCGAGGTTTTATGCCGGCGATCTAGATTGATCAAGGGCTTTCCTCGTACATCTCGTGTCGTTTACTTTACTTTTGCTCATTGTTTGATCATAGATACAGCTCAATATCCTGAGCCGTATCCTGAATACTGATTTTCTAAATAACTTAACAAGCATATTTTCAAATATACTTTCTAGCACACTACCTCACTTTACTAATTTGATCACTAAGTTACTTCGGTAATTTTTTACCAAACCAATGGGGTTGTCCCAAATGTGTGAAATAAAATAAGTTGGGCATTTTCGAGTTTCAAAAGATCCTATAAAACTTCCGCTGCCAACTCAAACAATAAATACCACGGGTTTTCTGTCCCGCGGCTCCTGTACCGGGTCACACCGGGACGGGGGCCGTGACAGAAAAAGGTGGTATCAGAGCCACTGATTTAAGCCACTTAAGTATTTAGAAATACTTAATTTTTCTGATTGCCATTCTGTGATTCTATTAATTTACAAAATTTAACTTAGAATTTTATGTGTTTCTTCATGTATGCTAACAGCATGAATGAACTATCAGAAGCACTTCAAAACTTTACTATCCATACCACATATATGGATACCACCAGTACCTTTACTGGCTACCAGGCTGATACTGAAGAGCCAATGGTATTTCAAGCCCAACCTCAGGAGAACCAAAACCAAAAAAGAGGAGAAGACTTGTAGGCTGGAGGCGTGTGCGTAGGAAGAAACCAGCGGTACAGAAAGTTATAAAGACTGAGGATCCGAAGGATAAAGGAAAAGGAAAAGAAAGAGGGGAAAGTTCCACGCAAGCCCAGGAAATGCCATCATGGGAGGAGCTGGATCGTAAACTGGCACTTAGTGACCTCATCGGACCTGCCGATGAAAACCTTTTCAATTACCCAGCGGAGGCACAACTTCCAGTTAATTTGGAACCTGCTATCCCAGATCCTATTATCCACCACCGACCTCTACCCGGAGAGCTAGAAGAATGGTGGACGACTGACTGGCAATTTCAGAATCTTTTAAATAATCCTAATACCTTTTTCCCCCAATTTGACCCTGAGCCTCCACTAAACCCACCTATGAGCACATAAAACTTGGCTGAACTCCACCATTATGGCGAGGAGTTGGTGGACGCAGGAAATCGAATCCGGGAGGTGGGGGAGAGAATATCATGGAAATACGATGAGAGGGAACGTCGTTTCTGAAATGCCAGCTGATGAGGATCGTATATGGTTATGGGAATGTGTGTTTAATAATATAATAAAAATATAATCATGTAAAATAACTAAAAATAAAACTTTTGTAACATATCTGGTAATGTACGGATGCATATTAAAATATATAAAATATTAACGTCGTAAAATCGATAATTTTGGCTATACGTGTTCACATGATTATGTGCGATTGCTCTATTGTGCTTGATTATCATTTATTCTATTTTTGCCAATAACTTATAAATATATATATATATATATATATATATATATATATATATATATATATATATATATATATATATATATATTGTTAATTATCAGATGGAACATTCCGTCAACGAACCAGTTAACGAAGTTAACAAATCTGAACAAAACCATGGAGATCAATTTCTTAATAGGCAAGATATAGAAAACATTGTTGCTCAAGGAATAGCCAATGCTATTCCAGCAATCCTTGCTGCTGCCCGAAATCCAGTTGAACCTCAACCAATTATTCCTAGCAAACGTACTCATGAAGACAACTTCAGTAATAGTGTAAATGGAGGCGGCAACATTAATAATAATGATAATGATGGGATGCAAGCCCCATTCCTTAAGAAAATGAAACCTGCAACACCTGGTTGCACTTATAAGGAATTTCTTGCCTGTAAACCAATCGAATTTGCAGGCAACGAAGGGGTAACTTCAGCACTACGTTGGTTAGAGAAAACCGAAGCAGTAATTAAAATAAGTAAATGTGCCGAGGAAGACAAAGTCATGTACGCGCCGCATCTTTTTAAAGAAGGGGCACTAGAATGGTGGAACACAGTACTATAAGCCAAGGGGAATGGTGTGGCTTATGCCATGAGTTGGGAAGAATTCAAGAGTCTGGTGGAAAGGAAATTCTGCCCTGAATATGAAAAAGGGCAAATGGCAAATAAGTTCCTGAGCCATCGAATGGTGGATGTTGATTGTCGAGGGTATACTTCGACATTCTTCGAATATGCCAGAATTGTACCAACTATGGCCTCGCCAGAACCGGTACTTATTTCTCGCTACATTTGGGGTCTAATTAGCGAGATCCGGGATATTGTCAAAGCTGCGAGACCCCGCACGATCGATGATGCGGTGGAATTAGCCAACACTTTGACTGACGGACTGGTGCGTACGCGAGAAGAAAACAGGAAGAAGGAATTGGCTCAGAAAATGACCCAAGGATTTCGTGTGGGTAATAATAGCAACTTCAAAAGAAAGGGAACTGGATCATCTTGCACTCCGCCGTTCTGCAGGAACTGTAAAAAGAAACATTTTGGAAAATGTAATGAAACCTGCAACTTCTGCAAAGCTATAGGACATCGTGAGGAAGATTGCAGAAAGAAAACAAAGATCTGCTACAACTGTGGAGAAGCAGGGCATTTTAGACCAGAATGCCCTAAATTGGTCAAACCAGCAGATAACAAGGCCAAACCTGCTGAAGGGACTAACAAGAAGAACGCAAGAGCCTTCCAATTGACCACGCAGGAAGCCGAACTGATTCCTGACGTAATAGCTGGTACGTTCCTAGTTCACAACGTCTATGCGAAAGTATTATTTGACTCTGGTGCAAACCAAAGTTTTATAAATACTTCATTCTGCCAAGATCTTAAGCTACCCTTAACCAAACTTAGGCAAGTTTTTACAGTAGAAACGACAGACGGGAACTCTGTTAACATAGATACGGTTTTGCAAAAAGAAAATATAGAACTTTCAGGTCATAAATTTTCTGCAAACCTCTTACCTATGAATTTAGCTGGATTCGATGTCGTGTTAGGAATGGATTGGTTAGTAGCCAACCATGCTCGAATCCTTTGTGATAAGAATTCCATAGAAATTCGTGCACCCACAGGAGAAATAATTATGATTACAGGAGATAAGCCGCGTAAATCCATGAAGTTCATTTCAGTAATGAAAGTTGCTAGTTATGAACGAAAGCAAGGAATAGTGTATATTATTTCGGTAATCATTAGCACTAAGGGTAAGGAACTTAAGGAAATTCCAGTAGTATCAGAATACTCGAATGTATTCCCAGAAGAACTACCTGGATTACCACCCGATAGGGAAGTAGAATTTAGAATTCATCTAATTCCAGGAACTACACCAATAGCCAAGGCACCTTATCGATTAGCACCCACTGAAATGTTAGAACTGAAAAAGCAATTAGATGAATTGCTCAGTAAAGGATTTATACAACCTAGTTCATCCCCTTGGGGAGCACCAGTGTTGTTCGTAACGAAGAAAGATGGTTCGATGCGAATGTGTATCGATTATAGGGAATTAAATAAGGTTACAATCAAGAATCGATACCCTTTGCCTAGGATTGATGATCTTTTTGATCAACTTCAGGGGGCTAGATATTTTTCTAAGATAGATTTACGCTTCGGATATCATCAATTGAAAGTACAAGAAGAAGACATACCTAAAACTGCCTTCAGAACTAGGTATGGTCATTACGAGTTTACAGTCATGCCTTTTGGACTAACGAATGCCCCGACAGAATTTATGGACATGATGAATAGGATCTGTAAACCGTACTTGGATAAATTTGTAATTGTCTTTATCGACGATATA
The DNA here is from genome assembly GCA_030545235.1 of Helianthus tuberosus. Taxonomy (NCBI): domain Eukaryota; kingdom Viridiplantae; phylum Streptophyta; class Magnoliopsida; order Asterales; family Asteraceae; genus Helianthus; species Helianthus tuberosus. Next base: position 15,802,404 of record CM060444.1, on the reverse strand, counting down.
CTTATTTATTCCAAAAGTCAGGACGAGCATTGTGAACATCTACATGTACTCTTAACTCTATTAAGAAAGGAGAAGCTTTACGCCAAATTCTCGAAGTGTGAATTTTGGCTACAGGAGGTACAATTTTTAGGTCACATGGTGAAGCACGCAGGTATTCACGTAGATCCCTCCAAAATAGAAGCGATCACCAAATGGAAGGTCCCGCAATCAGTTATGGAAGTTAGAAGTTTCCTAGGATTAGCTGGTTACTATAGGCGTTCATTAAGGATTTCTCTAAGATAGCTGTGCCATTAACTAAGCTAACTTGTAAAACTGTTAAGTTTGAATGGGGACCTAAGCAAGAAGAGGCTTTTAGGATTTTAAAGCAAAGATTAACGAACACCCCAATCCTTGCCTTACCAGAAGGAACAGAAGATTTTGAATTTTATTGTGATGCTTCTAAGCTTGGATTAGGATGTGTGATAATGCAACGCAAGAAGGTAATTGCGTACGCCTCAAGGCAATTAAAGAAGCACGAAGAAAATTATACAACTCATGACTTAGAATTAGGAGCCATAATTTTTGCCCTTAAGATTTGGAGACACTATTTGTATGGCAATAAGTTTACAGTCTATACAGATCATAAGAGTTTAAAATACATATTTGAGCAAAAAGAATTGAACATGAGGCAAAGGAGATGGATGGAAATTATAAGTGACTACGACTGTGATATTCAATATCACAAAGGGAAAGCAAATGTAGTTGCAGATGCCTTAAGTCGTAAGTATCATGAAAAGCAAAAGCGAATTCGTGCCCTTAGATTAAATCTACAGTTAGATTTAATGGAGCAACTGAAAAACATTCAAGAAACAGCAATCAAGAATGATGCTGAAGGAATGAAAGGACGAATAAAGGAATTAGAACAAGGAAGTAATGGAATTTGGAGATTCCATAAGAAAAGAATTTGGGTACCTAAGCAAGGAGAATTAAGAGATAAAATTTTAGAGGAAGCCCATAAATCTAGGTATACCATGCATCCTGGTAATAATAAGATGTACCAAGATTTAAGAAATAACTTCTGGTGGATAGGAATGAAAAAGGACATAGCTAGATATGTATCTAAGTGTCTAACTTGATCACAAGTTAAGGCAGAATACCAGAAACCTTCAGGGTTACTCCAACAATTAGAAACGCCTGTTTGGAAATGGGAACTAATAACCATGGATTTGGTTACTAAGTTACCCAAGACCCAAAAAAGTAACGACGCAATTTGGGTAATTGTGGATCGTTTAACCAAATCAGCTCATTTCCTACCCATGAAGGAAACTTTTAGTATGGAAAGATTAGAAAAATTATATGTAGACGAGGTAGTATCCTTACATGGAGTTCCACTCTCTATTGTATCGGATAGGGATAGTCGTTTCACTTCACATTTCTGGACAAGTTTCCAAGAAGCAATGGGGACCCGATTAAATTTAAGTACCGCCTACCATCCCCAAACAGATGGACAAAGTGAAAGGACGATCCAAACCCTGGAAGACATGCTCAGGGCATGTGTCATAGATTTCGGTGGAAACTAGGACAACCATTTACCCTTGATTGAATTCTCCTAAAACAATAGTTATCATTCAAGCATTGAAGCTGCCCCGTTCGAAGCACTATACGGACGCAAGTGTAGAACTCCAGTTTGCTGGGCAGAAATAGGAGAAAGCCAATTATCAGGTCCTGAAATCGTGCAAGAAACCACCGACAAGATCACTCAAATCAAGGAAAGACTAAAGACGACTCGAGATCATCAGAAGAGCTATACAGTGTACTAACGTCTATTAGACGAGCGGGTCGTGCCTTTGCTTAGTATTTATGTTCTTGAGTTACGTTTCTTATATTATTCCAAGTTATAATTACTTGTCAAAATAATATTTTAACTTAAATTATATTTGGTTTTGGAATAATTGTTTAAGCAATATCTCTGTATTAATACTTCTCAAGTATTTAACTTCGTATTTCCTTCCCAAGGATGGGGTATTTTATACATGTATTTTTGTATTATTGTATTTGTAATTTCCGAAATAATATATTTCCAAGTCTCACTTTAGATAATATATTTGTAAACTCATTTTGTCCCAAAAATAATGTATTGTCCAGAAAATATATATTTTTCCCAAAAATCATATATCTTCTAAATATACTAGGAAAATATATTTTTACTTCCCAAAAATAATATTTTTATCCTTGTCCAAAAATAATATTTACAAAAAGTATATAAGTAACGGCATTGTTTTGGATAGTAAATTTCACGGTACTTTGTTAAGTTATATTACTTTACCCTAAAATAATATAACCATTTCACCGAGTATACAAATAATCACACAAGTGTCTTAATATGTATATATATTCTAAATATATATGTTTACCCATTTTTATTTATAAAAACCAACCTCCAATATTTGTATTTTTGTTACAAAAATTATGGCAAAGTTTATATCGAAAACTTGTGATCAAAACATACTTGTAAATACTTGTTAGAAATTATTTTTCTAAGTGTTTATATTTTTAGAAAATTTTGCCATAGTTTCCCCTAAAAACGGAGGTGTCCATGCTATTAAAGCATATCATTTTCTTTTTCAAGAATCATCAGAAAAATCAATAATTAATCCTAAAAAAAACTTACACTTCTCAAGTGTAAAAACTATGCAATTTACATAACAACATGAACTTGAACTTTCACAAAAACTCGTAGTAATTTGGTAGGGTGTTTAGTAGGTTTAGTTACCTCTTAAAGTGCGTTTATTACTTAACAAATCTCATTCTTAAAGAAACTAGGTGTTTACAACTTGTTAGATGATCCTTCTAAAAATTATTCTTTTGAACTCCTCTTGTAAATAAAGTGCTCTTACACTTATTTTATCACCAAAAATAGTGTACATATAAGTAAGAATCAAGTTCTACTAAAAATCATATTTTGGACTTGGTTTTCTTGGAAAATCATTCATGAATCTTGAATCTCTAAGTTTGCTAGCTTACTTTGTTTGTTATTTTTCAAGAAATCGTCTTATCATTCAAGTTCATTCTCATGCATGAGGATGATCTTCTTGTGTTAGCACATAATCATCCTCTAACTTGCTAGATCCTGTGTTTAATCACAATCTAGCAAGCTCCTTATGATGATCAACATCATACTCTCAAGTAAATAACAATCAAGTGTCATGCATGCTTTAATCAACATTATTTCATCCATATATCATCATATGTAAGCTTCAAGTTCATGATTCAAGTTCAAGTCTTTTTGTGTTCTTGTGATTTATAACATAATACATTTTTTGACAAAACAAAATTAGAAGTATCAAAGGGTTAAGAGAGTCTTACTACTAGCTCTGAGCTAGGGAAGAACACAAGAGAAAAAGATGATGAAAATGGTGGATGAAAGCAAGCAATGGAGGTTCTTCAAGTTCTACAAGCACCAAGCTTCATAAAACACCTTCTAGCTCCTTGGAATGATCTTGGAATGCTTGAATGGTGGATGAAAATGGTGGTGGTGGTGGCGGCACTACCTAGGCCGAGAGGAGAGGGAGAGAGTATGAGAGATGGAGTGTGAAGTTGTGAAGTGAAAGTTTGTAGAATGTAATGATCTCTTGCAATCATGTGCCATACTTATAATCTTCCTTTCAAATATTATGTTCACTAGATCACGCAAGGATATATTAAAATAAGAAATCAAATCTTTTGGGGTATGGTGGTGGGTCCTTGTGACCGTAAATCATGAGGGGGGGGGGGGGTAATTGTGAGTTTGAATGGTAACTTGGATAACTAGTTGAAGGTTAAGTGAAAAGTCTAGTGTTTTAAGTGTATGACACATTATATAGTGTGTTAGGGTGTTCGGGGATCATAACTAGTCCAAAAATAATTAAACAATGTTTCTAGTAAAATTTTGGTTTTCCGAGTAATGTCTGGTTGTTCGGTTAGATACCGGTTCGTTAAAGTGTCAAGCTATTCCGTTTAATGATCTTTATGTTACTTTTTGTGACACTTTTAATTCCCGACACTTAGGAAAGCATTCAGGACCATTTAGTCAAATTTTTGCATGTAATTAGCTTGTTAAAAAGCTGAATTTTGCTGAAAAATGCATAATTCTGCATTATAAGTGGGTTTTAGGCACTTTCCGACACTTTATCTATCTCCTAGTGACGCAGTTTTATGGTCCTAACTTCCCTACACACCATACTAGTGTAGTACCTTGTCCCTGGCCCATACCGGGTCTTAAAACACTGTCTGTCTATGTACTGAACCCCGTCAGCATATTCCCGTTCTATCCGTTAACTGTGCTAACTGTGCTTTGTGCATCATGTATGTCAAGATAGTTTGTATGTGATAATGATGAGACATTATGTAATATGTGATGCACATGTAGGTATGATGCAGTAATCAGAAAGTAGTTAAGTAATTCAGCATAGTCATTAAGCACTTAATTAACATTAATTAATTGTACGGATACCTAGATTTATGAGGGTTGTCACACAATTGCTGCTTCTATCTTTTGGGGGTGAAGCGTTCCGTCTCCACGATGCGGTACGGGCCTTTGCATTCTTTGCCGCTGTTTCATTCGGTTGACCGCATGCGCTTTTTCCTCAGAAGAAGGCTCGGGCTCGTTCCATAAGTATCTCCATGACAAAATCCGGAAACACGGAACTGATCAACCGCCCCACTTATCTGCATGCTCTCCCGATTAAAACGATCGATGAAGTCTTCCACGGACTCTCCATCGCGGCGTTTTATGTGGTGAACTTCAGTGATGTCCTTGCAGCGACGCTGCTAACAGAAATTTTGCCCAAACATACGCCGAAAGTCTTCAAAATGATCAATCGATCCTTTTGGTAAGCCGTCGAACCACACCCTTGCTGACCCAGTGAGAGTCTGAGCAAACATTTGACACCATGCTGGCATGGGCCATTGTTCGACTTTAGCTGCTCGGACAAAAGCAAACATATGATCGTCCAGGTCGGACGTGCCGTCATAAAATTTTAACGTTGGGGGCATCTTCAATTTTGCCAGGAGCGGCGCATTAACAATCCTTAGCGTGAACTTTGACTGAGAAGTCATAGACGTAGGATGATACGGCATGATTAGCTCCTGATCCTGAGGGTTTAGACCCATAGATCCCTGGCGAAACAGGTCTTTGAGACCGTTATTTATCGGAGCGCTCGTAAGCGAGGAAAATTGTGCGACACATGTTATGGGAATGGAGATTATAGGACTTACCATAGATCCAGAGGTGAAAGCTCCGACGGAGACGGGATTAGCCCCTGGATAAGCGCTGTTGAACAAGTTCGTGCGAAGGCTCTGCAACATTTCCTCTCGTTGCTGCTACTGCTGTAGCTGCCGTAGTAAATCGACATTCCGTATGAGGAAAGCGTTGTCAAAACTAGGCAACGGCGTGGCGACTGGAGCAGTAACTGAGAGCGTGGGGATAGAGCTCGCGATTACAGAACTTGTAGGTGGAGGTATTGTCGCTGGTCCTGCTAGGACCGCCGCAGAGGCAACTGTTGTAGGAACAGCTGTTATGGGTGCAACATTTCCTTCCCAAATGTCGTTATAGGATGGGAAAGTGCTTGTGGAGGCAGCTGTTGTGGATTCCAGAATTTCGAGTGATCAGATTTAACTAAGTGAATTGTGTGAATTCGAGGGGATGACGCCAATGAAGACTCAAAACCAGTTTGTCCCACCTGGTCTGAGCAGAGCTTCAGATGACCTGGCAAGAACCTTCAAGATCACAAGGAAGAAACACACCGTTAGCCTCGTCACAGGGAGTGGGGCCTCTCTGTGACCAAGCTCGGGCGTGAGAATAAGTATTTGTGAGTCAGGAAGAGAGAGAGAGGAGAGTTTAGAGAGAGAAAGTAGCGATTACCCCTTACTGGAAGCCTTGGCGGGGTATTTATAATTTTTGGGTATGCTGACGTTGCGAGTTAGTTAGGGTCGGACCACTCGTTATCATGGCAGTTAAAGCCGTGGGTCCCAGTTAGTTACAACGGATCGAAGTGTCCATTCGTCCCGTCTATGATCCGGTCCCTTGGGCTTTTGGTTCGGCTCTATCTTTGCTGGGTGTTTGGTCCGACCGAGGACGTATCCTCATCAATTATCATAAAAAAAAAAAAAAACTGACAACACAGATATGTATCACGTGGAATTCATTTAATTTGGCCTTTACAATTAAATGGGCTGTTATCTTTGACTTAATTGGATAAAATGATTGACTTTAAATTGTGCAAAATTGATAGGATAGGAACAATGGATCGAGTGGGGTAATGTGGATCGGCTTACCGCCCGATCGGTTGGGTCAAACAAAGTCAATTTTTTTTTTAATGAAATGCAATGGAATGGAATTAGTGGGACTTAGGATAGAGTGGCAACTCGATCGAGTTGCCGCCCGAGACTTTGACACCTACCACTTGCCGACAATCTAAATTACTATTCAATCTGATTATTAAGATCACGTGATAATCTTGAAGCAATTACACCTGATTGGACCGGTAACAATCACATGCAACCTGATATCATTTGAGTTTCAAAACAATGAACCGCTAAATGAAATTATGTAACAAATAAGAATGACCAGTGATATTGAAATGAACTGAAACTTTGGATCTGAATTTGATGAAATCCTGTGCGATTTAGTGAGTATGATCCGTGCAATCGAGCTCCTGCTCTGATACCACTTGTAGGACCGGTTTTGACTCTGAAACAATTGCGAACCGACTCGTGTAACGTGCGGAATCCGTACACGAACGTGACCGAACACACGAGAACGTACTATAAACATGATTCTATTGAAATGTATGAAATCGTACAAAGCACCACGAATCACCTTTTGCCTTTCTCTCTCTACTTTCTCTCTCTAGCTCCTACCTCTTCAATCTTCCAAAATGGCAAAAATCTCTAATGAAAACCCTAAGTCTTCTATTTATAGGCACAAGGTATAAGGATTTCTCCTTATTTACAAGATTGCCGCCTTGCCCATTTTATCTAACTATTACAATATAAAGTCTAGATTTCTTCTGTTTCTTGCTACGAATCGGATTGACGGAGACGATAGACATACTGCACTAACAGACTCCCCCTTGGATATTGTCGTAGTCAATCTCGTAGCGTCTTATCTTTCTCTCTCTCTGAGTCTTCTTGAAGGTTTAACGTCTTCAGCAACCACAGACTCCCTCTTTCTTGAACAGACTCCCCGTAGATCTGTCTTCGGCTTCAGCTGCTCTTCCTTTCGATTAGACTCCTTTTCTTCATGCTCCCCCTTTCGTTAAGCTTCCGTGCTTTTGGGATCGACACCTGGCTTTCCGGATACAAGCTTCCCCTTGCGTCAAGCTCGTCTTCAGACTCCCCCTTAGACTCGGCTGTCGGGATCGTAATCTGGAACTTTCATCTGCAAATCTCAAACATTTATAAGTAAAGACGTTTTGAACATCCAGGACTGATTACCTAAAACTCATCATAAGCTAAAATATTTCGACAGTGAAAGCTTTTTCGATTGACTAGGAATCGTGACCTGGCTATTAAAATTTTAAATCAAGAACCTGGCTCTAAAATATAAAAATATCAATATATCCAGGATTATATTGCTTCCACTCCCCCTATCAACAAACTTCATATATTTGGCAGTATTAAGAATCCATCATCGAAATCTAGCTCTTAGCAACAGATATTAACACTTTAAGAATCCAAATCCCTCAGTTAATCGTCCAAGTCCAACTTAATGACCTTGGAGACTTCACAAACTGTTTTTGATTTTTGATTTTAAAACTACAAGTTTCAAATTAATGAACTTGTTTTATTTTCAGAAACACGATCAGCATACTCAGATTTTAAAACTCAGCATTCAGACATCGGTTGTCGAAAACAATGCGGAATCAAAATCTTTTGTAATTTTCTGAAATATAAAGCAGTAAAGAAATATTTACAGACAATATTTTTGTTTGAGTTCGTGTCAGAGGATCATATCAGTTTATGACAAATCACTAGTACCATTGAGCTTTAAACACTTTAATGTTCTAAACGATTCACTTAGATTGTCAGTATACTGATCCACTTAAATTTTCACCCAAAGTTCAATTGATTCGAGATACGGATTAGTGTTTTAAGGACTTAAACTTATTCGCATGTCCCAACTCTGAATATACTCCTGATGTATGCAAAATGTGTTAGGATCTGAGGCTATCGTGATTGTATTTGTTTGTATGATTTGATCAATTAATGAATATTAAACGATGTAAAGTGCAGCGGAAATGAATACAAAACTTTGTAAACACAATCAAAGAGGAAAATAGTTTAGATAAACAAATGCTTCTCATCAGTAGAAAAGTTTACAAAGCAAATCAAAAGATTACAAGCATGCTTACAAACTAAGCTCCCCCTTAGCCTGATACTACAGTAGTTGGTTGCACAAGATGAAAGGATTGAATTGAGGAGAAGAACTCACTCAAAACGATCAAATATAACAGTACAGGGTACTGTTATATTTATAGGCAATCCAAAACGCTGAGGCATCTCAGCTGACGTCACCATGAAAGCGACGTCTAACAGCCTAACAACCTATATCTACTGTTCTTATACAAACACTGCTAAACATAACTACTGACTATACATGAAACAGATGATATACTAAACTACTGCTCTCTCTTTATGTCAGTGTTTTCCTCAAGGTTGATCAGTCCTTGATTGGGCAGTACTTTGTCATCAGTAGATTGCACCAGCAGTGCTTAGTTCTTAGCAGTCTTCTGTCTTCACCAGTGCTTTTGAACGACACAGCAGTTGTATCCGGGCAGTGGATGTAAGACCATCAGCTGTTACAATCACTCTCAAGGGAGAAGACTTAGTGTAAACAGTTGCTTATTGTGAATCCACTGTTGTGATCCGGTTTTGGCTTTCATTATTTGTTTCTCTGGTAGGGTTCAATCCCAACAAAATGCAACATATAAATTACATCAAATAAGGCATAAAACTAACCCTTTTTTAGTACTAATGTTGGAAAAAGTGTGTTTTTGTCTTCCTTTTGTATTTTCAGGATTAAATGAGCTCAAATGAACAAAAGAAGCAAAAAGGCAGCTAAATCTTACAAAAAACAAGAAAAGGAATAAACGTGGCATGCCCGACCCCCCGACAGCATCTTCCCATGCCAAACAAGAGAACAGAAGGCTGAACACGCCCCGTGCTCAGTGAGCACGGGGGCGTGCCCAAGTGTCTGCAGAAAAGACAAAGTTGTAGAAGCTTCTATCACCCACCACGGGGGCGTGCCCAGCGGACACGGGGCCGTGGTCAACTCTAAGATTCGCTGAATCTGAGGAAATCTTGATAGTACAGATAGGCTTCTGCACACGGGGTCGTGCCCAGCGGACACGGGGGCGTGGTCAACTAATGCAGACAAACTGCAATTAATGAAGAAAGAGAAGGAGGATGGACACGGGGCCGTGCTCAATGGACACGGGGCCGTGTCCGAGTGTCTGTTCAGGCCATAAATAGGGGTGCTTGGCTCACTTGCAAACCATCCCTTGGCAAACCACCTCTCTCACACTACACTCACCCTCCACCACCATCACAACCCACATCCACCACCATCATCCATCATCCATCATCCATCATAGAGTGTGTGTAGTAGTCTCGGGATCCAAGATTGATCGTAAGAGTTCTTGACAATCAAAGGCCATGTTTGCCTAAGTCTCTTACATCACTTGGTGAAGACAAGTGTCTAGTGTAATACTTTTTACTTTTAATCTTTTCGCACTTTTTATTTGGTTATGTATTAATGACTTTAATAACTTGTTTCTTATGTTGAAGGTGATTCTTCCTTATCTTTTGTCCGTGGTGTCTTGGCATTATTTTACTGTCTATATAAAATAAAAGATTTTCACCATTCATATCTCCACGGTCTATATGGAGATATGTTGGCAACCTGGTCGGGGGTAAAGGGAACGGTTTGGTAAGAGTCTTGCCTTGTTCAGTGTATAGATCCTGCAAGGACGTGGGTCAAATTTAGTAGGACCTCCTTCGATACCCACCGGTATTGGATGGTGGGGGTCCAAACTCTTTGATCCCCTCATATGTAAGCTACTATTAAAACTTTAACCCGGCTACTTAGGACTGTATCCCTGCTGACTCAGACTACTTAGCCGAGGGTAACGTCACCTTCAAAAGAGGGGCCTACCACATTATGCATTAATAACTTAATTAATTATCTTTCAATAATTCGACCCTTTAGGATTGTATCCTTGCTGACTCAAACTACTGGGTTGAGGGTAACGCCACCTTCAAAATAGGGGCCTACTACAATAACTAAGACAATCTCTTAAAAAGTGTAAGAGTGCGGAAATAATCAAAGGTTACACTACACACGAGTCGGATCCAAGTGATTCATCTTGTCTATCTGTTTTTACTTTTATTTTTCAGCATTTTAGTTAGTTTTATTTTTCTAGTTTAAAAATCTTTTTCTAACTTTTGATTTGATTAGACGTTGAGGATAAATCGTTACTAAAAGCTCTTGTGTCCTTGGACGACCTCGGTATCTTACCAACACTATACTACGCTCACGATGGGTGCACTTGCCCATATGTGTGTTTAGTGTTAGTAAATATCGTGTTTTATAAATTTAAAACTTGGCTAAAAAGTGTAAAAGGGCTTAAATTGTACATTAAAAAACCTATCACACCTAACGCACATCAAGTTTTTGGCGCCGTTTCCGGGGACACAAGGATTTTAAGAAAGCTTAAAATCCACGGCCTAATCAGTTTTTCAAATCTTTTTCAAAACGTTCACACATTTTTCTGCATTTTAGTTAGTTTTGCATTTACAGTAGGTTGAACATGGGCTGTGCTCACTGAGCACGGGGCCGTGCTGCATATTTTTCATAAAACACCCAGATACAGAGCCTGAACATGGGGTCGTGCTCACTGAACACGCCCCGTGCTCAACGAAATCAGTAACTTTAATTAAAATGCCCAGATACAGATTCTGTACACAGGTCCATGTCCACTAAACACGGGGCCGTTTCCACTAAACACGGGGCCGTGTCCAGCTTCTTTTTCCGTTTTTATTTTTGTTTTCTGGTCCCGTGACTTTGTTGTGGTCTGCTGAGTGATTCTCATGGATCAATACTCAGGAGGTTACAACTACACCTATTAGGAGGATAATTATAGGGAAGACTATTGCACTAATTGTGGTAACCCGCACTCAGTTCAATATTGTGACTTATTTCAACCCTCCACTTCATACACCTACTATGAGGAGCCCAGGTACGAGCCATCAACTTCATACACATCCTATGAAGACCAAAGGTATGAACCTCCTCCCTCATACTCATATTTTGAAGAACCAAGGTATGAGCCTTCATATGCTTATTATGAGGAACCATGGCGTGAACAACCCACCTCATATGAGTATTATGAAGAACAAAATTACGACCCTTATCCATCATATACTTACGATGAAGGACAATGGTGTGAACCATCTACTTCCTATGGGTATTATGAGGAACAAAGGATCGAACAACCGGATTCAAGCTTTGAGGATCCCGGTCCTTATTCTATCACCGACATAGCCGATAAGATAATAGAACACATTAAAACTATCGAACGTTGCATATTGGAATTTCGCGTAAGGGAAGAGGAGTCCATCGCAAGAGAAGAATTAAATAAAAAAGAGATAGTTGAAAATGTAAAAATGGAAGAACAAATAAGTGAAAAACCGACACATGAGTTAAACAACGAAAAGGGTGAGTCCGACAACGTTAAAATCCAAGAAGAGTCTAATTTTGAAGAAATTAATCTCTTGTCACGTTCTTTCGAAAATCATTGTTTAGTACCCACTCATGCTAAGTTTTTAAAAGAGTTAAACACTAACACTAAAATTGACAAAACAGTAAGCATTAAGTTAACTAATGATCAAACCTCGCTAATAAAAGAAAACCCATTTGAAATCAACATTACACCGGTTCCATGTTTTTTTCAAAATTCATTTATTAGTAATTTCACAATTGATAAAGATCTTTGTGTTAACATAATGCCAAACTACATTTTCGAAAAAATAAGTATTAGTGATTTTTCTCCACTTCAAATACCCATTTTTCTATCCAATCGGAAAGTAATAAAATCAATCGGTGTAGTTGAGGATGTCTTGGTTCAAACAAATCAAATGGTAATCCCAACCGACTTTGTCATCCTTGATGACGCTCCTCTAGTGTTGGGACGACCTTTTGTAAAAACCCACGAAGCTTTGAAAAACCGGAACTACAACAATCTATCAATTCAATTAGGGGCATTTAAAAGAAGTGTCGATCTTGAGCGTTCAATGAAATATCCATTCGGCAATAATGACCCCCTAATTGAAGATGAAGATGAACCACCCGATACAAGTGAAAAGATTGACCACTTTGTTGAAGAAGAGGTCGCCATAGAACAAACTTTTGTAGTACTTGATCGAAATGAGCAACCAAATAAGGAGTCTCCTAAAGACCCACCTCTTGAGCTCAAAGAACTTCCAAAAGGTTTGGAATATGCTTTTCTAGACAAAGATGGTAAATCACCTGTAATTATTTCGTCTAAATTAAGTAGTCTAGAAAAAGAAAAATTAATTAAACTTTTGAAAAAACACAAAAATTCGATCGCTTGGAAACTTGTAGATATTAAAGGAATAGGTCCTTCCATGTGCACGCACAAAATTTTAATGAATGATGACTACAAATCGGTAATACAACCACAACGTCGAGTAAATCCAAATGTACAAGAAGTGGTTAAAAACGAAGTCATCAAATTACTTGACGCCGGACTTATCTACCCTATCTCCGATAGTCCTTGGGTAAGTCCCGTCCAAGTAGTTCCAAAGAAAGGAGGTATGACGGTAATAACTAATGAAAGAATGAATTAATACCAACGAGAACCGTCACAGGATGGAGGGTATGGATAGATTATAGAAGATTAAATGAAGCAACAAGGAAAGATCACTTTCCTTTGCCCTTCATTGATCAAATGTTAGAAAGATTATTCGGTCATAAATTTTATTGTTTCTTGGATGGTTTTTCAGGTTACTTTCAAATCCCGATAGCACCTGAAGACCAAGAAAAGACAACCTTCACATGTCCCTATGGAACTTTTGCTTATCGACGCATGCCATTCGGTCTATGTAACGCCCCCGCAACTTTTCAACGTTGCATGGTGGCCATCTTCCATGACATGATAGAAAAGACAATGGAAGTCTTCATGGACGACTTTTCTATCTTTGGAGATTCATACGACCAATGCCTCAATAACCTTGAACGAATGCTATCCCGATGTGAGGAAACCAACCTCGCCCTTAATTGGGAAAAATGCTATTTCATGGTAACGGAGGGAATAGTACACGGTCACAAAATCTCAAGCGAAGGAATGGAGGTTGATCGAGCCAAAATAGACACTATTTCTCGATTACCACCCCCATCCTCCGTTAGAGCTATCAGAAGTTTCTTAGGGCATGCCGGATTTTATAGACAGTTTATCAAAGACTTTTCTAAAATCTCAAGGCCTCTAACAAAATTACTTGAAAAAGATGCCCCTTTCATCTTTGACAAGGATTGCAATCAAGCATTTCTAACCCTAAAGGAAATGCTAGTCAATGCACCTATCATGATAGAGCCTGATTGGAAATTACCTTTCGAAATCATGTGTGATGCAAGTGACTTTGCAGTTGGAGCAGTCTTGGGACAAAGAAAAGAAAAGCAGTTTCACCCAATTTATTATGCTAGTAAAACACTTAACGATGCACAAGAAAATTACACAACAACTGAAAAATAATTACTAGCTGTGGTATTTGCTTTTGATAAATTTCGTTCTTATCTTGTTCTTTCTAAAACAATAGTCTATACAGATCATACAACCATTCAATATCTCTTCAAGAAACAGGATGCTAAACCACGTTTGATTCGGTGGATTCTACTCCTCCAAGAATTTGATATTGAAATCAAAGATAAAAGAGGGGCAACACTGCAGCGGATCCTCTTTCACGCTTAGAAGATCCAGCTTTGGAGGCAACCAGGGACAAGCAAATCAACGAAAAATTTCCAACGGAGTCCCTAGAAATGGTGGAATACAGAGAAGAACCATGGTACGCCGACTATGCTAACTACCTAGCTAGCGGTATAGTCGCAAAAGGTTGGCCACATCATCAAAGAAAGAAATTCTTTGCTGATGTAAAGCATTATTTGTGGGAAGATCCCTATCTTTTTCCAAATGTGTGCCGACCAACTCATCCGACGATGCGTACATGGTAGCGAAGCAAGAAGAATTCCCCGCCATTGTCATGAATGTCCATACGGAGGACATCATGGTGCCGCTAGTACTGCACGAAAGGTATTTGATTCAGAATTTTATTGGCCGACCATTTACAAAGATGCCCAAAGTCTTGTCAAGACATGTGACGCTTGCCAAAGGACATGTAATATTTCTTCCAAAAACGAAATGCCACAAAATGGCATTCTTGTTTGTGAAATCTTTGATGTGTGGGGACTCGACTTTATGGGACCCTTCCCACCATCAAAAGGAAACAAATATATACTTGTGGCAGTAGATTACTTGTCTAAATGGGCCGAGGCCGAGGCACTTCCAACAAATAATGGAAGAGTCATGGTAAGATTTCTGAAAAAATTATTCTCTCATTTTGGAACACCTAAAGCATTAATAAGTGATAGAGGTACTCATTTTTGTAATCATCAACTCGTAAAAATCTTAACAAGATATGGGGTCTATCACCGGGTCTCAACAGCGTATCACCCTCAAACAAACGGAGAAGCCGAAGTGACTAATAGAGGTTTAAAACGAATACTTGAAAAAACCGTAGGGTTAAATAAAAAGGAATAGGCCGATAAATTAGATGATGCTTTATGGGCTTTTCGAACTGCTGATAAAACAATAATAGGTACAACCCCATACAAGCTCGTCTATGGAAAAAGTTGTCATTTGCCAGTAGAAATAGCTCACAAGGCCTACTAGGCAATTAAAAATGTAAACCTTTATTTAGAATTTGCCAGTAAAAATCAATTTTGTTAATTAAATGAATTAGACGAATTAAGGAATTATGCATACTCAAACTCTGAAATTTATAAGGAAAGAATGAAAAATTTGCACGACAAACACATAAAACCTAATGAATTTCGAGTAGGAGATCAAGTTCTATTGTTTAATTCACGACTTCGATTATTTCCTGGTAAATTAAAGTCTAGGTGGTCAGGACCTTTTTCCATCACCCATATTTTCCCACACGGTGCAGTAGAAATTAAATCTTGGAATGGAATTCCATTCAAAGTCAATGGCCAGCGGCTGAAGCTCTATCAAGGATTCATTAAGGATAAGGAGGAGGAAATCCCGCTTCAAACGGTCGAAGAATAAAGTCATCAACATCATACCTGGTAAGTTACGAACGAACGAGTTGACCTCCAAATCGGTAAGTCTTCTAACCGAGTTTTTGGGAAACAAGGGCACTCACACGAGCATTGAAAAAGAAAAAAATTCGCCCGGCACGGGGCCGTGTCCGCGCAACTGTCAGGATAAAACCGCTTTTTCATAACAGTTTCTTCATTCCACACGCCCCGTTTCCCCAAAAACTCTCTGGTTCAGGCGATTTTTCTGCAAGATTCTGATGTCTCCTCTACTTCTAACAACACCAAGGTATGATCTTATCATCATTAGTAGTTAGATTAAGCACATGCATGTAGTTAAAACACCAAAAATTTGGGAAAATCTAGGGTTCTTGAACTTCATCCGGATCGAACCTCAAATTTTTGCTTAGATATGTTAGCATTAGTTTAGATACATGTTATAGGAAGTAAATTAACTTGTATTGTTCATAGATTTGCTCGATTTCTCTCAAAAACACCAAACCCTTGTTTTTTAACCGAAAAAGATAAAATTGAAGAGGTAAACGGTTTGTTTTGGGAAAAACGACATTTGGGGTTTCATTTTCGGGGAAAACCGCCCCTACTAGACCAAAAATTTTCAAGTTTTCGGGACCAGGTCGAAAAATAGGATTTTTGAGAAACAGACGTCTGGACACGGGGCCGTGCTCACTGAGCACGGGGGCGTGTCCAGCCAAACTCAATCCAACATGGGGCGTGTCCACTGAACACGGGGCCGCGTTCAGCCGACTGTTTTCAGTTTTCTCCGAAAATTTCACTATTTCGTGCAAATTGTTTGGTGTATCCTTTCAGATGTCAAAGAAATTCACACGGTTCAATGCAAATGAGTTGGATGCTAAAGCAAGATACGATGTGCTTCGAACCAGATCGGAGGAGTACCCACGACAAGTGTGCATGGATCTTTTAGCAACAGTGAACCAGCATGACTGGTTTAACAACCTAGTCACCGGCCCACTAAGAGCCACCCTAACAACTCGACTTCGTTCAGTCCACGAGTATAATCTGGAATTCTATAGCACATTCGTGTTCAATTCAAGATGCGACACATTTGATAATGATGGGGTAGAGTTCCGATGTGGGGGGACTAAGTACTCGATTTCGATGGCACAGTTTGGGTCGATAGTTGGGTTGTATGCGGAGGAAGATCCCGGTAATGAAGAGAACCCCGGAGGGTTACGTGAACTATCAGAAAACGAACGCCAAGCCGCTTAGGCTCAAATAGGAGAAGGAATCTACAACCCAAGTAGCACTAAGAGCACTAAGTTGAGGGACCCTCTTTACCGCTACATCCATAGGGTCCTCACTTGCTCTCTCAGCCAAAGGCACGATAGCAGTGGTGTTGTAGGGTTGAGAGATCTGGTGGTCTTTCATTGCATTCACAACCGCAGAAACCTTGATGTTTCGTACCTCCTGCTCCGAAACATGCATTGGAACCAGCTTGCTACTCCACCAACCCCTATCTTCTTCGGGGGGGGGGGGGGGGTGGATATACCGTCTCTTCAAGCATTTCGTGAACATGCCCAAGTCTTTCCAAAAGAGCCCATGGTCGGGAAGAGTGAACATACACATCTGCCGCTCCATGAACTTGATTTATGAAGCCGAAGACGGGATGGTTAGCTTCCAAAGAGTCCAGGGGCATGCATGGAACCCGCAAGAGGAACTCGTCCTTCACGCTCCACACTTTTAGCCTCCTCCTTGTTATGGGTGAAATTCTGAGCCCATATCCTGGAAAATATCTTGATTTACATCTTGGTTATATAGTATCTGTTTACATCCGGGATGCTGGTTCAGGATATTGGTAACATCCTGAATGGTATCCTCAGGATTACTAACGGATTATGTGCAGGTACGTGGGTTAGAAGCTAGCAACGTTCACAAGGACTCATTCCGCGAAAGACTCGGTCCAAGTTGTTCAAGGAAAGACGTTAAGCCCGCTTTATTTGGTTCCAAACGGCTATTTATGGAATATTCGGGAGCATCCCATATTTATAGGAATTTTAGTTTCTATTTAGCAACTATAAATAGGTGGGTATACCAGATCAAATAGGACATCACATTTACACTCGCTACACTCTAACACTTGTTCTCTAGCAAATTTTCACTCTCGTACAAAAAGCATTGTAACACATAGCGATCTGGTCTATATCCTGCACTGTATCCTGAAGTTGAAAGCAATAAGAAAAACAAGGCAGCTGCGATTGTCAGCTCCTGAGGTTTTATGCCGGCGATCTAGATTGATCAAGGGCTTTCCTCGTACATCTCGTGTCATTTACTTTACTTTTTGCTCATAGTTTGATCATAGATACAACTCAATATCCTGAGCCGTATCCTGAACACTGTTTTCCGAAACAAGTAATCAAGCCTATTATTAATACACTTTCTTAGCACACTACCTCACTTAACTAATTTGATCACTTAATTGCCTCGGTAATTTTTGACCAAAACAATTTGGCGCCCACCGTGGGGCAAGTGGTGCTCTCTTTACTAAAAATTTTTGTGAAATCGTTAATCAGTTTTCTATTCTCAAAACTTTTTGCCACATTGTCCATAATGGCCTCAAGATCAAACATGAGCTCCTCTACTATGTCTACTATGACTTCTGCTACTACCGGTTCGGTGCTTCCACCACCTCCTCCAAGAATGCCAACCTCTTCACAACCTCAGGATATTATCCCTACTCGGAATGTTCAGGGATCCGCTCCCATTTTAGCTTCTAATGATGAAATTTTAACCTTATTTGGAAGTGTGCAGGAACAAATGAGGCAGCAACAGGAAACAAACCAAATGCTGTTGAGGGAAATACAACTCTTGAAGTCTGGTTCGAGCAGATCTGCTGAGGATATTGTCACTCCATTACAACCCAGAACTTTTAACTTCAGTTCAGCTGTGTATACTGAGGATAACAGGGGGAATATTGTCCCCAGCCTTCCTCAGAATCACACTCCTGAAATACCCTCCTCGGTCAGGATGTCAACCATGAGGAGCTCAGGATATGCTTCAGGATATGGGCAAAATCCTCCGACGGGTAACGTGTCAAATAATAATAATACTCATGCTACTAACAATAGTGGATCTTTGCAGGTTACAGGTGTAACATCAGCACTTACTAGGGAACTTCAGAAGTTGAAGGACATGATATCTAGTGTACCTGGAGTGGTCCAGCTGATCCCGGAAGTGTCCCAAGACAGCCACAAGATATCTCGTTTTGCATATCCTATCTGTGATGCTGAGATCCCAAAGAGATTTCAAACCCCCAACATGTAGCTTTACGACGGAACTACGGATCCTGAGGAGCATATTGCTCAGTATAGGGAAAGAATGGAGATTAACCCTATCCCTCCGGATCTCAAGGAAGCATGCTTGTGCAAGGGTGTTGGTTCTACCTTAACAGGATCAGCCTTGAAATGGCTCTTGAATGTTCCTCCGCATTCGATTACATCTTTTGCTCACTTAGTAAATTTATTTAATAGTCAGTTTTCTTGTAGTAGAAGCTTTGAGAAACTAACAAGTGACCTCTACAGGATAACACAGGGGCCTCAGGAATCCCTTAGGGATTATGTGAACAAGTTCAGCCGGGAATCCCTAGACATTCCACATCTTGATGTTGCAACAGCTGTGCAAGCTTTCAAGATGGGGCTGCAAAAAGATTCTCAATTTTATCAAGATCTTGTAATGAACCCATGCAGGAACTTGGATGAAGCTCGAAACAGGGCCCTAAGATATATTCGATTGGAGGATGACAGGAAGATGCAAGAGAGAATGAACTCATCCAACACCTATGAGTCAACTAACAGGAAGTCTGAATCCTCATTCAAGCCATATCGGCCTAAGCCATATGGTAGAAATGAAAATAAGAAAGTGAATGCTGTCGAAGATGAGGATCCTGAAGAGTATCCTGAGTTGTCTGAATATTGCTTTTCTGTTAACATTCCTGAATTGATGTATGCCATGCAGGGTCTAGGAGACAAGGCTAGATGGCCTCGAAAGAGTCAACAAAAAGCTGATTGGAAAGATAAGTCAAAATGGTGTGCTTTCCACGAAGATTTCGGACATGTGACTGAGGATTGCATCGCTCTAAGGAAAGAGATAAGCTATCTTCTAAGCAAGGGATATCTGAAAGATCTCTTAGGAAGGAAGAAGAATAAGGGTCAGGATATTGAGAAGGATCCTGAGCGAGCAGCGTCACCTCCTACAGATGCCAAGATAATCAACTTTATTTCGGGAGGATCCGACATTTGTGGGACTTCGTATTCGGCGGCGACGAGACATGCAAAAGAAGCTAAGGCCGAAAGGGGAGACAAACCTGTCAGGATGGCTACCCTCACAACTGACAAAGTGATCACATTTGATGCTGATGACAGGGATACTGTCCAGGATCCTCACCATGATGCTCTGGTAATAACATTATATGTGGCTAACCATTTTGTACGCAGGATATTGGTTGATAATGGTAGCTCCGTCAACATAATCCAACTAGAGACTCTGAAAAGAATGAATGTATCTCCAATGGATATCACTTCGAAATCTACAGTGCTTGTTGGATTCAGTGGGGAGGCTAGAAACACAGTAGGAGAGATAAAGTTGCCAGTATATGTTGAAGGAGTCAACTCAATACAACGTTTCTGTGTGATGGATTCCCTATCCTGCTATAATATCATACTAGGAAGACCATGGATTCACGATATGAAGGCTGTGCCATCGTCGTATCACCAATGCATCAAGATCCCTACCCCTTGGGGAGTGGTCAAGGTCGAAAGTGATCAGCAGGAGGCGAAAGAATGCTACTCATCCTCGATGAAATCCTCAACCAAGCCTAGTGCAGCATAGCAATTAAAGACGCAGGCCCAGGATATCGTGGAGGATCCGGAGCAGGATGTGAAGAAAATTATCCTGGACCAGGATAATCCCGATATTTCGGTGCTCGTAGGAACCAATATCCCTCAGGATATTGAAGAACAGTTAATTAACTTTTTGAAATGCAGGATGTCAACGTTTGCATGGAAGCATGAGGATATGACAGGCATATCCAAAGACATTATCACTCACAAGCTTGGAATTGATAAATCATTCAAGCCTGTTCAGCAAAAAAGAAGGAAGTTTGCTCCTGAGCGGAATACGATTATTCAAGAGGAAGTTGAGAGATTATTGAAGTCCAGGATGATCAGAGATGTTAAGTTCCCAAGGTGGCTAGCAAACGTGGTTGTGGTACAGAAGAAAAATGGGAAATGGAGAGTTTGTGTAGACTACACAGACTTGAACAAGGCTTGTCCTAAAGACCCATTTCCTCTTCCCCACATTGATGCAATGGTAGATGCCACTGCCGGGCATGAAATGCTGACCTTCATGGACGCATCCTCAGGATTTCAACAGATCCAAATGGAGCCTTCTGACCAGGAGGATACTGCCTTCATGACACCAACAGGTATTTATTGTTATACCGCTATGCCTTTTGGTTTGAAAAATGCAGGTGCAACATACCAAAGATTGGTAAACATGATGTTCAAAGACAAACTGGGGGACACCATGGAGGTGTACATTGACGATATGGTGGTAAAATCAAAGAAGGCTCAGGATCACCTCCAGGATATTAAAGGAGCATTTGATATCCTGGATCAGTATAACATGAAGCTAAATCCTGCTAAGTGCCATTTTGGAGTGGGGGCAGGAAAATTTCTAGGATATATGGTGACCAAAAGAGGAATAGAGGCGAGCCCGGAGCAGATTAAAGCCATCTTGGATATTAAATCGCCCTCAAATATGAAGGATATTCAATGATTAACAGGGCGAGTGGCAGCATTAAACAGATTTATCTCAAGATCCTCAGAGAAATGCAAAGATTTTTATGATATCCTGAAGAAGAACAAGAAATTCGAATGGGGTGAGAAGCATGAAGCGGCCCTACAGGATTTAAAGCAATATCTTTCAACCGCACCTCTACTGATGAAGCCTGAGAATGGTGAACCATTATCCCTATACCTCGCAGTATCAGGGAATGCTGTAAGTGCCGTCCTTGTAAAGGACCATGAAGGTCAGCAATATCGTGTTTATTATGTTAGTAAAAGCTTGTTAAATGTTGAAACTAGATATTCTCATTTAGAAAAATTGATACTAGCATTAGTTATGGCATCAACGAAACTTAGACATTACTTTGAGACACATAGGATTCATGTTAAAACAAATTATCCTGTTAAAAATGTGCTTAGGAAACCAGAAATGTCAGGCAGGATGGCTAAGTGGTCAGTAAAGTTGAGTGCTTAGGATTTAGTATATGAACCTAGAAATGCCATAAAGTCTCAGGCTTTAGCTGACTTTGTGGCTGATTTTAGTAGTGACATTCAGGATGAGGTAGACCTAGAAGTTCAACAGTTAGGAGAATCCTCAGGATCCTGGACATTATATACTGATGGTGCATCTAATATAAGAGGAGTAGGATTGGGAATACTACTAAAATCGCCACAGGGGGACATATTACCCCAGGCTATTAGATGTGAATTTCCTGCTACTAATAATGAAGCAGAGTATAAGGCTTTAATTGCAGGGTTAGAGTTCGCTAAGAGCATGAGTATCAAAAATTTACAAGTATATGTTGACTCTTTGTTAATTACTAACCATTTTAATGGATCCTATGCAGTTAAGGGTGAGAAATTAATCGAATACCTCAATATTCTTAAAAAATTAGCAGGATATTTCGATGTTTTTACACTTGAACAGGTACCAAGGGAGGATAATGCTGAAGAAGATGCCTTAGCAAATCTGGGATCGTCGATTAGGATACCAGAAGGGACCCAAATACCGATATTACATATCTTGTATCCTACAACGAATCCTCAGGATAAAGAAGTAGCGGGTATTCAGGATCCTGATGCAAAGTATCCTGAAAAGTATCCCAAATCCTGGACGGCTCCAATCATGAGATATCTCAAGGAAGGACACATTCCCGGGGAGGAAAATCCTAAGGCATTTAGGATGAAGGTATCACGATTTACTATTATAAATGATGTGTTCTACAAGAAATCTCTTGCAGGACCATATTTGAGGTGCTTGGAGGATCCTGAAGCCAAAGAAGTACTTCAGGATATACATGAAGGGGATTGTGGTAATCACACAGGGGACAGATCATTGTTCTCGAAAGTATTAAGGACAGGATATTATTGGCAAACGATGAGGAAAGATGCTGCAAAATATGCTCGAAGATGTGATGCATGTTAAAGACATAGTAACATACTACATCAACCAGCTGAACAATTATATCCTGTAGTTTCCCCTTGGCCATTCATGAAGTGGGGGATGGATATAGTAGGGAAGTTACCAAATGCTCCGGGAGGAAAAGTCTTTATGTTAGCAATGACGGATTATTTCTCTAAGTGGGTTGAGGCTGAAGCATTTATTCAAGTTAGAGACCAAGAAGTAGTATCCTTCATAAAGAGGAATATTCTGACTAGGTTTGGGGTACCAGCTGAGATCATTTACGATAATGGGTCCCAGTTCATAAGCAAAAGGACTACTGACTTTTGCAAGAGTTGGGGAATCAAAATGATCACATCTACTCCGGTACATCCTCAAGCGAATGGACAAGCTGAATCCTCAAACAAGATAATAGTCAATAACTTAAAGAAGAGGCTTGGAGCCAAAAAAGGAAGATGGGCGGAAGAGTTACCCTTTGTTTTGTGGGCTGATAGGAAAACGGTAAAGAATGCAACTGGCCAAACCCCGTTTTCCTTGGTATTTGGAGCAGAAGCAGTGATTCCAACAGAAATGACGATACCTACTGCAAGATCTATCCTACAGGATCCTGAACAGAATCCTGAAGTCTTATGTCAAGATTTGGATACTATAGATGAAAAAAGAGACGCAGCAAGACTAAGGATAGCAGCATATCAACAAGGAATATCCAGAGCATATAATAAGAACATAAGGACTAGAAGATTTCGAGTTGGTGATTGGGTGCTAAGAAAGGCTTTTCAAAATACCACTAATCCTGCCGATGGCAAGCTAGCTCCGAAATGGGAAGGACCATATGAAGTCGAGTCAGAAGCAGGGAAAGGAGCATATCGACTCAAGAATATGGAGGGGGATATGCTACCAAGATCCTGGAATGCAATACATTTAAAGCTCTATTTCAAGTAAGAGTAGAATTTATTTTCTATCTCGGAATGGTATGTATTATATTTTAAATATATTTGTTTATTATCTTGAACCCAATACTGACTTAAGCATCGGAGGGGTGTTAGCCAAGCTAACACCCACCTTAGTTTACAATTGTTTTTCAGGATATGTTTCAGGATATAGCTCCAGGATATGTACTCAGGATAACTCGAAAGATTAGAGGATTGGCCCCCTCTCTCACGTTTAAGGGATCCTGGTCCCTTCAAAGGTTTAAAGGTATTCACCTTTCTTTCGAATTGGGTTTAAACACCTCGCCTGGAGCGCAAGTTATCTAGGTATAGTTCAAGGTAGCGGGACCAGTTCATGTAAAAGTGGCTGACAATTTCGTTACTGTTGGCTATATCCTGGATCCTGAAGGTATATGAGGATTGATCACCCTCTCTCACGAAAGAGTATTTTCATACTCTCTAAGGTTTAAAGGTTTTCACCTTTCTAAGAATTGGAGTTTATACACTCTCGCCTGTAGCGCATGAAATTTAGGGTTTATCCCCAGATATCAGGGTTTATCCCCAAGATATTAAGGGTTTATCCCAAGTATGCTAAGGATTCATTTCAGGATATCAGGGGTTTTGCCCTGGGGTATTCGGAATTTATTCAAGTCAAAGTATGAATACATTTGCGTTTCTGTGTCGAACACAAGGGACATACATTATACTATTCAAAGGATGGATCCAAGTTTATAAGTATGCACTGGGGACAAACTTATAATGGAGGATTGAAATTGATTCTCTAAGAATCTCTGGTATGATCTCTCATTTTTATTTGGACAATTTATAGGTTGTATTTCAATATTCTGATCAAGATATCTTTCAGGATACGTTTATAATATATTCCTAAAAATGTTCAAACAAAACAGTTTTCACGAGTAAAATTTGTATATCAATGAAAACAATAATAAAGTCAAAAGAGAAGTTATATTATTAACATACCAAAAGATGTGCTCTTAGTTTCACCTCAAAACAAGGCCCATCCACTAAGAGCACTAATAGTTCCTTACCATATTTACCCAACAGTTGAAGGTTTCATCTCAAACCGAGACCCATCCACCTCCAACTGTTGTATTGTTCAAAAAGCATGCAGGAAATGTAAATTGTTCAGGTGCAGGAAAGTAAAGTGCAAAAAAGTAAATTGTTTAAGGGATTACAGACCAACATTCAAATTTAAAAAGGTGGGCTCTGGCCTTGGCACGTATATCCGTCATCGCCCACCTGAATGCCCTCACACAGCGGCATCTTCTCCAACCTTCTCAGACTTCTCAGCACCAGCATCCTGAGCAGCATCCTCACCAGTATCCATCCCAGCATTCGCTCCAGCATCCTTCTTGTCTCCAGCCTGGATCACCACCTCTGCTGACTTAGAAGACTCACCAGCTTCAGCAGGAAGTGGCACAGCTTTGCCTCTGAGTTCCTTTAGCTTGGCCACCCAGGATTCAACTGGCCAAGATGGACAAACAAGGCCCGTCTCCTTGGCCTCGTAGGCCATCTTGATGCGTGCTTGTAGCAGGGAGACGATAGCGGAAGCCTTGATTCCCTCTCGGAAAGAGACCATGGCTTGTTCATGATCCATTTGAACGGTGGCAAGTTTGAGCTCAGCGTCTTGGGTGACCTTCTTCAACATGCCCTCGTAGTGCCGGGTCTTCGCTTCGGCAATGGCACCTTGGTCAGCAACGGTGCTTTCAAGCTGTTTGATCCTGGCTTCATGCAGTGCAGCAGTACCACAGGCATCATTATACAAGTGGAGCAAATGCTGGAGGCCCTACACATCAATTTCAGGTATGAGTTAGAATATATTGACCAGGATATCCTGTCAGGATATCCTATTAGGATATACGTGCAGGATATATGTGCAGGATATGCGTCAGGATATTACCTTGTTAAGGAAGGATGTCATTGGCTCTAAGGAATCAGAGAAACTGAGTTCGTCATAAGAGAACCCTTCTGAACCTGGAGCACTGACTTCAAGACTTTTCCTCTTTTTTGCTGTGGAAGCACGAGTCCTTGGATAGGCCTTGGGAGTCGGGAGTGGCTTGGAGCTGGTAGCAGCAGGAGTCTCTTTCTTGACCGTGGCTGGAGTAGGATAGCTGTCAAGTTCGTCGAGATCTAGATAGACTGGAACCTTGCTGGAGTCTGCACATAGGGAGTAAACTTTTCTCCTAAGAATATCAAATAAAAACATGTGTGTACAGGATATCTTGCAGGATCCTTACCAGACATGTTTGCACTTGAAAGAGGGCTTGGAGTCGGTGGAGATGGGTTGAAGCTTCTCTCTGCCTCTGAAAGGAGTCTGATGGCATCTATTCTTTTTTGAGAATCAGCAAGAGGAGGTGCAATCTTCCTGAAATCAGCTGCATGCACAACAGAGAAAATAAAATTGGTCAGTTCAGGGTATAAAGCAGGATAAGAGGTAGGATCATCTTTAAACCCTAAATCCTACCCTTCTTCAACCATTTCATCGGATAATCCGTTCCACCAGGGATTGAGTCCCTTTTTACAAAGAAAAACTTGGATTGCCAACCATCCTCGTTCCTGGTGGCACGAAGTATCAATGGGTCACCGGAAGTAGAATAAAACAGAAATCTACATGATCCATGGCATCTAAGTTTGTAAGCTAAGGGGAGATCATGGACGGAAAGATCAGGAATGTGGTTTCTCTTGATCTGGTCAAGAACAAACAAAACACGCCAGAGCATTGGCATGGTTTGGCTGAAAGAGATTTTTGTGATATTAAAGAATTCGGTGATGAAGTCCGGAAAGGGGAATTGTAGCCCTAGGGTAAAAGGGAAAGCACTGAAGCATATCCACTCGCTGGAGACCATATCCGACCGGAT
Organism: Helianthus tuberosus; assembly: GCA_030545235.1. Lineage (NCBI taxonomy): Eukaryota > Viridiplantae > Streptophyta > Magnoliopsida > Asterales > Asteraceae > Helianthus > Helianthus tuberosus. The sequence continues at coordinate 15,776,005 of CM060444.1, read as the reverse complement.
TTCCCGGTCAAACGGTCTAAATACGGTTCCTTCCGGGAAGATACCGGAGGATTTTAAGGCCGACAGGTGGGCACTGTCAAAGGTGCATATCTCCTTCTCCGGTTCTTGGAGAAGGTTCTGTTGGATAAATGTGGGAGCCGAGTCGCCTGAACTAGATCTTGTTTGCCTTGGCATTTGGTCACCTGAGTTTTTCACCGGAGAATAAAGATGAATATGAAGATGAGAGAGAGAATGTTACCTTTTCCTTGTCGATTATGATTAAAAAAGAGATGAGGATGAGAAGATATAGGGTATGATGAGTAAATATAGGCCGGGTAGTTGAAAACGGTCACATCATTGGTCTTATCTATTAATTACCTCGGTCTTCGTGAAAAATGTAACCGTTAGTGCAGGATAACAAACGGTAACATTTTTGGGGACAATTGTTATGGGTGAAATTCTGAGCCCATATCCTGGAAAATATCTTGATTTATATCTTGGTTATATAGTATATGTTTACATCCGGGATGCTGGTTCAGGATATTGGTAACATCCTGAATGGTTTCCTCAGGATTACTAACGGATTATGTGCAGGTACGTGGGTTAGAAGCTAGCAACGTTCACGACTCATTCCGCGGAAGACTCGGTCCAAGTTGTTCAAACGGCTATTTATGGAATATTCGGGAGCATCCCATATTTATAGGAATTTTAGTTTCTATTTAGCAACTATAAATAGGTGGGTATACCAGATCAAATAGGACATCACATTTACACTCGCTACACTCTAACACTTGTTCTCTAGCAAATTTTCACTCTCGTACAAAAAGCATTGTAACACATAGCGATCTGGTCTATATCCTGCACTGTATCCTGAAGTTGAAAGCAATAAGAAGAACAAGGCAGCTGCGATTGTCAGCTCCCGAGGTTTTATGCCGGCGATCTAGATTGATCAAGGGCTTTCCTCGTACATCTCGTGTCATTTACTTTAATTTTTGCTCATAGTTTGATCATAGATACAGCTCAATATCCTGAGCCGTATCCTGAACATTGTTTTCCTAAACAAGTAATCAAGCCTATTATCAATACACTTTCTTAGCACACTACCTCACTTAACTAATTTGATCACTTAATTGCCTCGGTAATTTTTGACCAAAACACTCCTCAATACCAGTATCAGCCCCATGGTGATCCGGGCCAGTCCTCCTCGCAAGGAGGCGGTTTTCCTAATTTTCAAAGTTTACATGATTTGTTGCAGGAAAACCTCATGTGCACCAGGAACACCTACAATATGGCCAACAATACGTACACCCGGGTCGGAGCAATTGAGAGAAACATCTCCGACATTCAGGATGACATTGGGAACATCCGGGAGTACATGGCGGGGCACGAAGGAGGAGATGCTGATGAAGACGAGGACATGGACTAGGCGGGAGGAGCAGAGTTAGGAGCAGCTGGTTGGTGAACCCACAGGTTAACCCTCTTTTCTTATGAACAATTTCCAGCCTGCGTGCCGTGTGTTGAACAATTTACTTCCTTTAACTCTTTTTACTTTCTGCATTTGTTTTTCTTTTTAACTTTGTGATGTGGATGGTTGAACGATGGTAATTTAGGATGTTTTCTATGGTTTGGTGTAGTGTTTATTGATAAAAACAGGTGCATACGAGGCTTGGAGCACTAAACATTAGTGCTAATAAAGCCGGGACAGGAAAACCGAAGCCAGAAACCTGTTTTTCACCCTTGCAGACTGTCCACACGGGGCCGTGTCCAGCCAACACGCCCCCGTGCCCATTGCCCAGACCTGCTGTTTATAAAAATTCTGCAGATTTTTGCCAGACACGGGGTCGTGCTCAGCCGACACGCCCCCGTGTCCACTTTCTGTAAGTTATCGTTACTGGCACTCTAACCACGGGGTCGTTTCCATCCGACACGGGGCCGTGTCCAGACGCCCAGTAACATAATTTTTTGCGTTTCACACAGTTTTACACATTCAATCAACCTAAAAACTTTTTTTAGGACACATTGAGGACAATGTGTAATTTAAGTGTGGGGGGGATGCTAAAACCTTGAAACTTGCAAGTCCTAATTACAAGCCTTACACAAAACTCTATTGGAACCGCTAATCACCCCAAATTTTTTAAAAAAAAATTTCATTTTTTTTTACTTGTCTAGGTTTAATTTGGGAATTTCAAGTTCTAAAAATGGTTATATTTTTACAAATTTACAACCGATAGCGTCGTGATAAAAAGAACCAACACAAGGAAATTATGAAACGGCATGACAAGTTTAGTTAAAATTTGATTATATATTGACCACATAAAAAAACACATTCCCACAAAAAGTGAGTTTTGAGCCTTTATTGAGCATACAAATACATATCTTTAAACTAAATGCTCATTTTTCGTTTCTTGTGTGAATAGCCGCTTGGTTCTTACGACTCTAGAACTTGCCATGATGATACATTCCCGATCCTGACCAACTTATACCCGAGTAAGTAAATGATAGAGGCATTAGGACTAACCCTTTTTATTTCTACACCATTTTTTTTACCACCTACCCAAAATCCCCCTAGTTAACCCCTTTGAGCCTAAACCTTTTCATTTCTTAACCCAAAACAAACACCCTTTTACCCACCAAAACCCTTTTTCATTTTAAACCCTTTATTTTAGTAACAAAGCTCGGTTTTTGTGACTTCCTTATCGTTTGAAAAAAAAAAACCATTGATAAAGAAGAAAATAAAAATGAAGTTTGCAATAAACAAACAAAGCACATCAAAAGAAGGCTTGTTTGAAAAATGTTTCATTAGAATAAAAAGTCACAAAAACAATATGTTTTGCGAAAACCGACGCATTTTACGCCTTTCGCCCTTTTCTACTAACCACTAACCCAAACACCTACCTTTAACCCAAGCCTAACCCTTCACCCCAAAAGTCCTCTTGATATTTACCAAGGTATATAGTTAAAAAGGAGGAGGATTGATTGCTTGGCAAGCTTATGGTAGAAGTAAGTTCCATGCCGCTCTCGAGTGTTTCACAAAAATACATCTTCGGCCGAGTGTTGAGTGATCCCCCGTGAGGTATGTGAACTTGTATATAAATGGAATTTTAAAAAGGCATGTTATGCCCTAATAAGTAATTTATCTTATGTAATATTTTAAATAAATCATGACGAATAGGATTGTAAATAAATAAAAATAAAACCTAATAAAGAATCTTGGAAATCCCGACACTCTATGACAAGCCTAAAACCTTCTCTTCTACCCATTCCATTTGGGAGTGTAAAGCCACATTATAAAGAGTTTTGCTTAAGGACAAGCAAAGATTCAAGTGTGGGGGTATTTGATGTGTGCAAAATGCAACATATAAATTACATCAAATGAGGCATAAAACTAACCCTTTTTTAGTACTAATGTTGGAAAAAGTGTGTTTTTGTCTTTCTTTTGTATTTTTAGGATTAAACGAGCTCAAATGAACAAAAGAAGTAAAAAGGCAGCTAAATCTAACAAGAATACAAGAAAAGGAATACACGTGACATGCCCGACCCCCCGACAGCATCTTCCTAAGCAAAACAAGAGAACGGAAGGCTGAACACGCCCCGTGCTCAGTGAGCACGGGGGCGTGCCCAAGTGTCTACAGAAAAGACAAAGCTGTAGAAGCTTCTATCACCTACCACGGGGGTGTGCCCAGCGTACACGGGGCCGTGGTCAACTCTAAGATTCGCAGAATCTGAGGAAATCTTGATAGTACAGATACGCTTCTGCACACGGGGTCGTGCCCAGCGGACACGGGGGCGTGGTCAACTAATGCAGACAAACTGCAATTAATGAAGAAAGAGAAGGAGGATGGACACAGGGCCGTGCCCAATGGACACGGGGCCGTGCCCAATGGACACGGGGCCGTGTCCGAGCGTCTGTTCAGGCTATAAATAGGGGCGCTTGGCTCACTTGCAAACCATCCCTTGGCAAATCACCTCTCTCACACTACACTAACCCTCCACCACCATCACAACCCACATCCACCACCATCATCCATCATAGAGTGTGTGTAGTAGTCTCGGGATCCAAGATTGATCGTAAGAGTTCTTGACAATCAAAGGCCATGTTTGCCTAAGTCTCTTACATCACTTGGTGAAGACAAGTGTCTAGTGTAATACTTTTTATTTTTAATCTTTTCGCACTTTTTATTTAGTTATGTATTAATGACTTTAATAACTAGTTTCTTATGTTGAAGGTGATTCTTCCTTATCGTTTGTCCGTGGTGTCTTGGCATTATGTTACTGTCTATATAAATTAAAAGATTTTCACCATTCATATCTCCACGGTCTATATGGAGATATGTTGGCTACCTGGTCGGGGTTAAGGGAACGGTTTGGTAAGAGTCTTGCCTTGTTCAGTGTATAGATCATGCAATGACCTGGGTCAAATTTAGTAGGACCTCTTTCGATACCCACCGGTATTGGATGGCGGGGGTCCAAACTCTTTGATCCCCTCATATGTAAGCTACTATTAAAACTTTAACCCGACTACTTAGGACTGTATCCCTGCTGACTCAGACTACTTAGCCGAGAGTAACGTCACCTTCAAAAGAGGGGCCTACCACATTATGCATTAATAACTTAATTAATTATCTTTCAATAATCCGACCCTGGGTTGAGGGTAACGCCACCTTCAAAAGATGGGCCTACTACAATAACTAAGATAATCTCTTAAAAAGTGCAAAAGTGCGGAAATAATCAAAGGTTACACTACACACGAGTCGGATCCAAGTGATTCATCTTGTCTATCTGTTTTTACTTGTATTTTATTTTTCAGCATTTTAGTTAGATTTATTTTTCTAGTTTAAAAACTTTTTTTCTAACTTTTGATTTGATTAGACGTTGAGGATAAACCGGTACTAAAAGCTCTTGTGTCCATGGACGACCTCGGTATCTTACCCACACTATACTACGCTCACGATGGGTGCACTTGCCCATTTGTGTGTTTAGTGTTAGTAAATATCATGTTTTATAAATTTAAAACTTGGCTAAAAAGTGTAAAAGGGCTTAAATTATACATTAAAAAACCTATCACACCTAACGCACATCAACTCCCCTATCAAAATTCCCTAGATTCAGTCTTACAGGTGAATATACCAATTTGATATCTATTCTCTGGGTTAGTGCGAGACCTTGAGAGCTCAGGTATGAACTTCCGTTCAGTCAAAGAGATGAAGGCTCGACTTTGAGGTGTGTTCCCCTTGGGAATCTTCTTTATAACTGCTCTTGATTTGTATCTTTTGATATTTATTAATTTTTAAGCATAGGGTAAGCTTTTACAGCACGTAAAGTATTATACGAGGTCTAGACCATTGCTTCCGCAATATCAGAAGACCAGGTATAATACCCCAGATATCAAACAGTATAAAGACCTAGTATCTCAGAATCAGGCAATCTCTCAAACAAGATTTCGGGGGTTACCCATATATCCGAGAGATGTTCCCCACGAGATAAACAAGTACTGATATTTAGGTGTGTTTCCCTTGGGAATCTTCTTTGTAAAAACCTACTGGCATATCATCAGTGAGACCGTTTATCACATTTTAACATTCCATTTCTTTAGCGTACTGTTATTGTCTACTGATGTACTATCATTTCCTCTTTTTTACACAAAACTCATTTTTGTATTTTATCATGTTTTTGGCTTTTTCAAATTTTCTAATGTTTTTGGATTTTCTGACAATTTCTTACTCCCCCTCGGATGTCACTGTCGAATCCTCTTTAACAATATTGTGAACCGTGTTTGGATATTCTGTACTCTTCAACTTTTCTGCAACTTCAATCTGGATCTTGAAATCTTACAATACGAGTTCCCCCTTGATTGATGATTCGGGGTTGCTTTTGTCACAGAATAAAGCACGAATTCCCCCTGGAATAAATCTTCAGGTCTTTTGCACAGTTTACGACTCTCCTCCGATTTTCTAAACTGCAACCTTCACGAACAATCACCAACTTGAAACTAATCAATGCAGCATCCTCTATTTCAACTTTAATCGCATCCGAGTTCAGTTTTTGATATGACTTGTAAGAACCACGATCTTACGCATTCCGCCTGCGCGATCTAAGAATGTACAAAAACTCAACCGACATATGATAGAAACTTAAAATACCCCAATGGTTAACTTCAAATCCGTGATTCCCCCTGAAGATCTGATATCCCGTTTACCGTGATCCACGTTAACGCACCGTAAGAATGAGAAATCCGTGTAAACGGTATTATCCACAATCAGCAAATCTTCATCGGAAAACAAATCATCTCGTAATGTAATCTGATCTTCGAAGCATTCATCCACAATCAGATTCATCTCCTCGGATAATCTAGATCTCAGAAGCTATCATCCACGATCACTCTCAGATCTCCGATGCTCGATCAGATATCAACACCTTGGATCATCTTGATCTCGGAAGCTTTCACACATGATCAGATTCACATTCCCCCTGACAATCTGAAGTTGAAACTACCCGAATATAGTTGCAGTGTCACGAATTTAAAAAATGCCATAATTTCAACATACGACATTGAAATTTTGATTCCCCCTCATTTTTGCAAATTATGACGTTTCTATCACTGAATTCCCCCTCAAGCTGAATTCAGTTTTCTGTTCTCTTCTGAGAAAAACTTGACCAACCCAGAATATCACAATATTTGCCACAATTGTCAGTTTTTTCGTCTTTGCGGATTTTACGTTTTGGCCCATAAATAGTCAGATACTTCAGAATATAACAATACTGCATCGGTATCATGACTACCCCACTAATTTCCACAATTCGTGATCGCATCACCAAATTTGTTCACTGAAGCCCCCGACGGTGTCCCCAAACAACCCAGCTTGGTCGTTAAAAACCCGAAAAAATTGACAATCACCAATTTTTTTCTGGAGACTCTCCTCATCGTTGCGATAAAAAAATGCCTTTTTTTAGGCATTCGTCTGGTCGAATGGCATGGTGTCGGATGGTCATCCGATCGGATTGCCATCAGATCGGGTTACCATCCGATTGAAAGCATCTTCAATAAACCTTCAAGTATGATGGTGATATGGATCGGATGGTCGTCCGATCGGATGGTCATCCGATCGGATTGTCGTTCGATTGAAAACAACTGATCTTCCAAACATCCCATAGTGTCATGGATCGGATGGTCGTCTGATTGGCTTGCCATCCGATCGGATTGCCATTCGATTGGAAAACAGTTAACCTCCACCAATCCTTTAAGCAAGATAGTGATGTGGATCGGATGGTCGTCCGATCGGATTGCCATCTGATCGGGTTGCCATCCGATTGGAAATCTTCTAACAGCTCAAGAACACTCCAAATCACGTTTTTTCGTTCCAGAATCTTTATTACTGTGAATTTCATGATGAAACTTCACAGGATTGTGCGCGATGCAATTCCGAACAGATTGATGGCTTCTATTCCAAAATCCATCCGTGAATTGACCTTTATTTTGATGATTTTCTCTGTTTAACGTCAAAACTCCTGTTTAACCCAAAATTGATGAGCTTTGGGTGATTTAACCGACTGTTAGATCGATTAAATCGGTACCGTAGCTCTGATACCACTGCTGATTCCAGGATCCGGCAAGTCTGAAGGAGCTTTGGTCCCGAAATGACATGTTCGGTGCGATTATTACGACTAAGAAAGGAGTAGAAGATAGATAGAACATCGAGCAGTCAATTTCAAGTGGTTTCCATTGATTATTTGACGGTTACAACACCATGAAACCACACGGACAGCATGTCCCCTCTGGGAACCAAAAGCTTGTTCAAATGGGAGCCCCATGCCCCTATTTATAGACATTTCACACTAAGTCCATCCGTCCGGATTGTTATCCGATCGGATGGACCTTTGACATTTACAAAACCTGTCCAACTTTCTCTATTCTATACAATATTCAACACACGCTCTATCTAGTTATTCGCACAGTGGCAGACGTACGAAATATGCACTAACAGCCACCCTGGTCCTCATGGGTGTGGGCTCGCTACACCCAAATAGATCTATCACTCATGTCCCTCGGTCCAACGACGAGGATTAATGGCCTTAAGTGTTGTACTCACCACTCACATGATCAAACAGTAACCTTCCTTAGCTAACCATACCATGTACAAAACGTTTGTAAACAATTGTAACATGTATTTCACCCCCGAAGTTATAAAACTGAAAACAGTTAAAAGAAAAGGGGGACATGAACTCACTGTCTTGCGTCTTCAACAATCGTAACTCTCTTTCCTTCAGCAAACACGACTACCTACAATGTACTAATGTCTATTAGACGGACGGGTCGTGCCTTGTCTTGGAATTAACGTTTCTGAGTTACGTTTCTTTTATGTCTTCAATATTATTCCAAGTTATAATTACTTGTTAAAATAATAAATATTTTAACTTAAATTATATTTATTACTTTGTGGAATAATCGTTAAAAAATTTTTTGTAACAATACTTCTCAAGTATTTATACTTGCACTTCCTTCCCAAGGATGGGTATATTTGTATTTGTATATTTTTGCCAGGTATCGGTGTCGTATTCCGGTGCGGATTTATACGTACGAGGATACGTATCTTCTTGTAATTGTTAAGTATTCTTATACTTAATTTTGTGTTAAACTTTCCGGAATATTATTTCTAATAAAATTCCACATATATATATATATATATATATATATTAGAATTATTACATAGAAAAATTATTTATAATTTTTCCTTTTGGAAAAAACATTTGTAGTTCCAAAATAATATATTTTCAAGTCTAACTTTAGAAAATATATATAGACTTATTTTTATCCAAAAATAATGTATTTCAAGTTTATCCAAGAAAATATATATTTTTCCCAAAAATATTATACTTCCTAGTAATTCCAAGAAAACATATATATTTTTAATCGCCAAAAATTATATATTTCCTTCTTGTCCAAATATGATATAACTTCGTGATATTCATAAAAATCATATTTTCTTTTTTTGTGTCCAAAATATCATTTACCAAAAATATATTTATAACTGTATTTTCCGGAATATTTTATAAGTTACATTCTTTCGTTCGGTTTTACAATATTATGTGTGTAACTTGTATATTTATTCCTTGAGATTTTTGGTAACATTTTGGATTGTAATTTCTTGGTATTTTGTTAAGTTATATTATTTTAACCCAAAAATAATATAACTAATACACAAAGTATACAAATATTCACACACATGTGTCTTCTTGTAAGGACCTTCAAAAATGTCCTAAACCGACCCGTAAGTGAAAACCCGGAGCCCGAAACCCTAATCCATATCAAAAATCAAGAAAATCATATTTTAGACCCTCTCGTGGGCCGCGTAAAGCGCAAGAGGTCCCTTACGCGGGCCGCGTCAACTTAACATTGTTCCGGATAACTGTTCAAGCCACGTGTCATCCACTTGGCAAACCTACTCGTGACCCAGCAAAACTACACGGAGACTAGACCCCCACGCGGGCCGCGTAAGGATCGGTTTATGGTTCACGCGGGCCGCGACAGACCCATTTTTCAGCTATAAATAGAACTGATCATGGCCTGTTCACTGGTGTCGAAAACAACTCTCAAAAACGAAGTGCTACTGCTCAATTTCGAAAATTAAGATAGCATGGCGCTGCTACGATACAGGGTATTAACTCGATCGCTGCTACGATTCAATGTCCGGTCGATTGAAACTATCCAATGGATGTTTTAGTGCTGCCCACATTAGGGCCATACTTTGTCATTTTTCATGAATTCGATGGATGTTTAAGTATTGCACTTTGTATTTCGTTGTGAGGGTTTTATCTCATGAGTTATCGTAAATGCTGTATTAGTTACTGACCTAGTTCGTGTGCATTGTTATTTAAATTAGGTTACAAGACTAATCAGTAGGCTAAACTCTGCCCGTTTAAATCTGCAATGTGAGTCATTCTCTTTTATCAAAAGTATTTTACAATACTCCAATTATTTTCAAAGGTTACAATTACCGGAATTAAGTCACGGTTATCTTGAATCACTGGCTAGTGGGGTATTGTGCACATTACTAATTTCTCACGATTAGGCTAATAAATCCTAACAGTGATAATCATCACTATTTGGGTGAAAGGACCCAATAGTGGTATGACCATCATCACCAGGAGGTGACACGGCGCCAGATAAAAATAAGATAAAAGCCATTGTAATCGCTCTTATGTTGTAATTTATAACTATGTGTCGTTTTACTAAACTTGAGTGACTCGCCAATATTTTCCCGCTGATAAAATATTTTCAAAACATCTTTCATGTGACTACTGTGAACCAAGGAAAAGTGCTACGGAGCACACTAACAAAGCTTGAAGTAGTGGCTCAATTAAATGAATAAACATGTTTTGTAAACCAGGGAATTTCCTAATAAAATTCCTCTATTGTAAATTACGGGGTTTATCCCGAATTATGAAATAAAATAATCAGGAATTTAAAGTTTTAAAAGATCGTGTAAAATCTTTCGCTGTCGACTCAATTAATAAATACCACCGGTTTTCTGTCGCGCGGCTCCTGGACCGGGTAACACCGGGGCAGGGGGCCGTGATAGAAAAAAGTGGTATCAGAGCCACTGATTTAAGCCAATTAAGTATTTAGAAATACTTAATTTTACTGATTGCCATCTTGTGATTATGTGTTTTGTTAGCTGACTATTTGTTAGTTACAGTATGGGTAAGCAAAGAATTTCGGACATCTATCGTCAACTAGATAGTTCACCAAAAGATAAGGGAACTTCATCTCAATCAAATTCCTCAAAATACTCAGTAGATACTGAGGAAGGAATATTTGTTCATAAAGCACAGTTTGAGAAACCACTTACCCCTAATAAAAGAAGTTGGATTATTAGAAAAAGTCAAGAGAAAATGAGGAAGTCACAAACAAAAGGAGTAATAATTAATAAGGAGACTCAGGAAATAGGCAATAACCCACCATGGGAAGATGAATTAGACGAACAATGGGCAAATCTCTATATGTTAGCCACTACAACAGTAAATGTTAACTTTTAATTAAGTTAAAACTGCCAACACCCTGACCCAGTACTAGCCAGAAACTTTAAAGAAACTTGTCCATTAGATAAACAACTTAGTAGGAAAAGATAGACTAAAATAAATTATCCCTAGTATATTTTACATTCCAGTTGTAATTTGTAATAGATATATAAAATTCGCAATATTTTATTTAAATCAATCTGTTTTTTTTTTCTGATTGCCTTTCTGTGATTATGTGAAAATTCAATTTTAACCTAGAATTTTGTGTGTTTCTTCATATCTGCTAAACAACATGAATGAGTTATCTGAAGCTCTTCAGAATCTCAATATCTATTCTGTTAATGTGGAAGTTTCCAGAGACTTTACCGGTTATTGTGCCGACGTTTAGGAACCCATGGAATTTCAAACCCAAGCCGAAGAAGAGAAGAAGAATTGTGGGCTGGAGGCGTGTGCGCAGAAGGAAACCAGTAACTCGAAAAGTTGCTAAGACGGAGGTTCAAATAGATAAAGGAAAAGGAATAGAGATTGGAGAAAGTTCCAGGCAAGCTGAGGAAATGCCGTTACAGGAAGAGCTAGATTGCATACTAGCAAGTTGTGATATCCTTAAGCCTGTTAATGAAAACCTTTTTACTTATCCTGCTGAAACCCAACTCCCGATGAATTTAGAGCCGGCCATCCCAGATCCCCTTGTCAACACCCGACCTCTAGGAGAAATGGAAGAATAGTGGACCAACGACTGGTAGTTTTAGAACCTCCTCAATAACCCTTATACCTTTTTCCCTCAGTTTGACCTAGAGCCTGCACCAAACCCACCAATGAGCAATGAGAATTTGGCTGAACTCCGCCATTTTGGCGAGGAGCTGATGGATGCAGGGAATAGAATCTGGGAGGTGGGAGAACAGATCTCCTGGAAGTACGATGAGAGGGAACGTCGCTTCTGAGATGCCAGCTGACAGGGATGGTATGACGGCATGGTTGTGGTTGTATAATAATAATACTAAAATATAATCCTGTAAAATAACCTAAAAAAATAAAACTTTTGTAAGATAACAAGTGTGTACGGACGCATAATATAATATATAAAAATGGAAGTCGAGAAATCGACAATTTTGGCTATACAAGCGTTGTAATTATGTGCGAATGTTTTATTTGATTGTTAATTATTTTATGCTAATCACTTATATATATATATATATTAATTACCAGATGGAACACGCTGGTAATGAACCCGTTAATGAAGTTAATCAATCTGAGCAAAACAATGAAGATCAATTTTTGAATAGGCAAGATATCGAGAATATCGTTGCTCAGGGAATAGCCAATGCTATTCCAGCAATCCTTGCTGCTACCCGAAATCCGGTTGAACCTCAACAAATTATTCCTAGCAAACGTACACATGGTGACAATTTCAGTAATAGTGTAAACGGAGGCGGCAACCATACTAATAACGACAACGATGGGATGCAAGCTCCACTCTTTAAGAAAATGAAAGCTGCAACAACTGGTTGCACTTATAAGGAGTTTCTTGCCTGTAAACTGGTTGAATTTGCAGGCAACGAAGGGGCGACTACGGCACTGCGTTGGTTAGAGAAAACCGAGGAAGTAATTAAAATAAGTAAGTGTGCAGAAGAAGACAAGGTCATGTACGCGTCGCATCTTTTTAAAGAAGGGGCGCTAGAATGGTGGAATACAGTACTAAAAGCTAAGAGAAGCGATGTGGCCTATGCCATGAGTTGGGAAGAATTTAAGCGACTGGTGGAAAGAAAATTCTGTCCCGAATATGAGAAAGAACAAATGGCGAATGAATTTCTGAACCACCGGATGGTGGATGTAGATTGTCGAGGTTATACTTCGACATTCTTCGAATATGCTAGAGTGGTACCAACCCTGGCTTCGCCAGAACCCGTACTTATTTCCCGCTATATATGGGGATTGATTGGCGAAATCCGTGATATCGTTAAAGCTGCGAGACCTCGCACTATTGACGATGCTGTGGAATTAGCCAACACTTTGACTGGCGGACTAGCGCGTACGCGAGAAGAAAATAGAAAGAAGGAAGAGGCCCAAAAGATTACCCAGGGATTCCGTGTGGGTAACCGTAGCAATTTCAAGAAAAAGGGAACTGGGCAATCTTCCACTGTTCCATTTTGCAATGCCTGCAAAAGAAAGCATTTTGGAAGATGCAAAGGGTATTGTAATTTCTGCAAAATTCCAGGGCATCAAGAAGAAGATTGCAGGAAGAAGAAAGCAACAATCTGCTACAACTGCGGAGAGGCTGGACATTTTAGGCCAGATTGTCCCAAGTTGGTCAAACCAGCTGATAACAAAGCCAAACCTGCAGAAGGAACTACCAAGAGAAACGTAAGAGCCTTCCAGTTGACTACTCAGGAAGCAGAGCTAATCCCTGACGTGATAGCTGGTACGTTCCTAGTTCACGACGTTTATGCAAAAGTATTATTTGACTCTGGTGCAAACCAAAGTTTTATAAATACTTCATTCTGCCAAGCACTTAACTTACCCTTAACCAACCTTAGGCAGATTTTTACAGTCGAAACGGCAGATGGAAATTATGTTAACATAGATAAGGTTTTGCTAGAAAGAAAGATAGAACTCTTAGGCCATAAATTCTATGCAAACCTGTTACCTATGAATTTAGCTGGATTTGATGTCGTATTAGGAATGGATTGGTTAGTAGCCAACCATGCTAGAATTCTCTGTGATAAAAACTCCATAGAAATTCATACACTCACAGGAGAATTAGTGGTGATTGCAGGAGATAAGCCACGAAAGCCACTTAAATTCATTTCAGTAATGAAGTTGGCCAGTTATTCAAGAAAACAAGAAGTGGTGTATATGATTTCAGTAATCATTAACATGAAAGGTAAGGAACTTACAGAAATTCCTTTAGTAGCCGAATACCCAGATGTATTCCCAGAAGAACTACCGGGATTACCACCTAATAGGGAAGTCGAATTTAGAATTCATCTAATTCCTGGAACTACACCAATAGCCAAGGCACCTTATCGGTTAGCACCCACCGAAATGCTAGAATTGAAAAAGCAATTAGATGAATTATTATGTAAAGGATTCATACAACCTAGTTCATCCCTGTGGGGAGCTCCAGTGTTGTTTGTGAAAAAGAAAGATGGTTCGATGCGAATGTGTATCGATTATAGGGAATTAAATAAGGTTACAATTAAGAATCGATACCCAATACCTAGGATCGATGATCTTTTCGATCAACTTTTGGGAGTTAGATACTTTTCTAAGATAGATTTACGCTCCAGTTACCATCAGTTGAAAGTATAAGAAGAAGACATACCTAAAACTGCTTTCAGAACTAGGTATGGTCATTACGAGCTTACAGTCATGCCCTTCGGACTAAAAAATGCTCCTGCAGCATTTATGGACATGATGAATACGATCTGTAAACCGTACCTGGATAAATTCGTAATTGTCTTCATCAATGATATAATTATTTATTCCAAAAGCCAGGAGGAGCATTGTGAGCACCTGCATGCACTCTTAACTTTGTTAAGAAAGGAAAAACTTTACGCCAAATTCTCGAAGTGTGAATTTTGGCTGCAAGAAGTGCAATTTTTAGGTCACATGGTGAATCACGAAGGCATTCACGTAGATCCCTCCAAGATAGAAGTAATTACCAAATGGAAGGTCACGCAATCAGCTATGGAAATTAGAAGTTTTCTAGGGTTAGTTGGTTACTATAGACGACTCATTAAGGATTTTTCCAAAATAGTTGTGCCATTAACTAAGCTAACCTGTAAAGCAGTTAAGTTTGAATGGGGACCTAGGCAAGAAGAGGCTTTTAGGATTTTAAAGAAAAAGCTAACAAACGCCCCAATTCTAGCCTTGCCAGAAGGAACAGAAGATTTCGAAGTCTACTGTGATGCTTCTAAGCTCGGATTAGGATGTGTGCTAATGCAACGCAATAAGGTAATTGCGTATGCCTCAAGACAATTGAAAAAGCACGAAGAAAACTATACGACTCGTGACTTAGAATTAGGAGCCATAATTTTTGCCCTTAAGATTTGGAGACACTATCTGTATGGAAGTAAGTTTACTGTCTATACCGATCATAAGAATTTAAGATACATATTTGAGCAAAAAGAATTGAACATGAGGCAAAGAAGATGGATGGAGATCCTAAGTGACTACGACTGTGATATTCAATATCACGAAGGAAAGGCCAATGTAGTTGCAGATGCCTTAAGTCGTAAGTATCATGAAAAGCAAAAGCGAGTTCGTGCTCTTAGGTTAAATCTACAGTTAGATTTAATAGAACAATTGAAAAGCATTCAAGAAACAGCAATCAAGGATGATGCTGAAGGAATGAAAGGAAGAATAAAGGAATTAGAACAAGGATCTGATGGAATTTGGAGATTCCACACAAAAAGGATTTGAGTACCTAAGGAGGGAGAATTAAGAAATAAGATTTTAGAGGAAGCCCATAAATCTAGGTATACCATGCATCCTGGTAACAATAAGATGTACCAAGATTTAAGGAATAATTTCTGGTGGATAGGAATGAAGAAGTACATAGCTACTAGATATGTTTCTAAATGTCTTACTTGTTCACAAGTTAAGGCAGAACACCAGAAACCCTCGGGTCTACTACAACAATTAGAAATGCCTGTATGGAAATGGGAACTCATAACAATGGACTTTGTTACTAAGTTGCCCAAAACCAGAAAAGGTAATGACGCGATTTGGGTGATTGTGGATCGATTAACCAAGTCATCTCACTTTCTACCCATGAAAGAAACCTTTAGCATGGAAAGGTTAGCAAAGTTGTATGTAGATGAGGTAGTATCCTTACATGGAGTTCCACTCTCCATTGTATCAGATAGGGATAGTCGTTTCACTTCCCATTTCTGGACAAGTTTCCAGGAAGCAATGGGAACCCGACTAAATCTAAGCACTGCATACCATCCTCAGACAGACGGACAAAGTGAAAGGACGATCCAAACCCTAGAGGATATGCTTAGGGCATGTGTGATAGATTTTGTTGGAAATTGGGATGACCACCTACCCTTAATTGAATTCTCCTATAACAATAGTTGTCATGCAAGCATTGAAGCTGCCCCATTCGAAGCACTGTATGGACGAAAGTGTAGAACTCCAGTCTGTTGGGCAGAGATGGGAGAAAGCCAATTATCAGGTCCTGAAATTGTGCAAGAGACCACCGAAAAGATCACTCAAATCAAGTAAAGACTGAAAACGGCTCGAGATCACCAGAAAAGTTATGCCGATAATCGACGCAAGCCACTAGAGTTTCAAGTTGGAGACAAGGTACTCTTGAAAGTTTCTCCTTGGAAAGGAGTAGTTCGATTCGCTAAGAAAGGAAAGTTAAGTCCAAGATACGTAGGACCATTCCCAATAATACAGCGAATAGGACCAGTTGCATATCACTTACAGTTACCAGAGGAACTAGCTGGAGTACATGACGTATTTCATGTATCCAGTCTCAAGAAATGTCTATCTGACGAATCCTTGGTAGTACATCTTCAGGATATAGAGGTAAATGAAAAGTTAAAATTTGTTGAGAAGCCACTGCAAATAGAAGACAGAAAAATCAAGTTTCTCAAACACAAAAGACTAGTATTAGTCAAAGTCAAGTGGGATTCAAAAAGAGGACCAGAATACACCTGGGAACTGGAATCAGAAATGAAGCGAAAATATCCTCACTTATTTCAATAAATCTCGAGGACGAGATTCTAAATAAGGTGGGGAGAATGTAAGGACCTTCAAAATGTCCTAAACTGACCCGTAAGTGAAAACCCGAAGCCCGAAACCCTAATCCATATAAAAAATCAAGAAAATCATATTTTAGTCCCTCTCGCGGGCCACGTAAAGCGCAAGAGGGCCCTTACGCGGGCCGCGTCAACTTAACATTGTTCCGGATAACTGTTCAAGCCACGTGTCATCCACTTGGCAAACCTACCCATGACCCAGCAAACCTAAACGTAGACTAGACCCCCACGCAGGCCGCGTAAGGATCGATTTATGGTTCACGCGGGCCGCGACAGACCCATTTTTCAGCTATAAATAGAACTGATCATGGCCTGTTCACTGGTGTCGAAAACAACTCTAAAAACGAAGTGCTACTGCTCAATTTCGAAAATTAAGATAGCAAGGCGCTGCTACGATACAGGGTATTAACTCGATCGCTGCTACGATTCAATGTCCGATCGATTGAAACTATCCAATGGATGTTTAAGTGCTTCCCACATTAGGGCCATACTTTGTCATTTTTCATGAATTTGATGGATGTTTAAGTATTGCACTTTGTCATTCGTTGTGAGGGTTTTATCTCGTGAGTTATCGTAAATGTTGTATTAGTTACCGACCTAGTTCGTGTGCATTGTTATTTAAATTAGGTTACAAGACTAATCAGTAGGCTAAACTCTGCCTGTTTAAATCTGCAATGTGAGTCATTCTCTTTTATCAAAAGTATTTTACAATACTCCAATTATTTTCAAAGGTTATAATTACCGGGATTAAGTCATGGTTATCTTGAATCACTGGCTAGTGGGGTATTGTGCACATTACTAATTTCTCACGGTTAGGCTAATAAATTCTAACAGTGATAATCATCACTACTTGGGTGAAAGGACCCAATAGTGGTATGACCATCGTCACCAGGAGGTGACACGGCGCCAGATAAAAATAAGATAAAAGCCATTGTAATCGCTCTTATGTTGTAATTTATAACTATGTGTCGTTTTACTAAACTTGAGTGACTCGCCAGTATTTCCCTGCTGATAAAATATTTTCAAAACATTTTTCAGGTGACTACTGTGAACCAAGGAAAAGTGCTACGGAGCACTAACAAAGCTTGAAGTAGTGGCTCAATTAAATGAATAAACATGTTTCGTAAACCATGGAATTTCCTAGTTAAATTCCTCTATTGTGAATTACGGGGTTTATCCCGAATTATGAAATAAAATAATCGGGCATTTTATGTTTTAAAGGATCCTGTAAAATCTTTCGCTGTCGACTCAATTAATAAATACCACGGGTTTCTGTCCCGCGGCTCCTGGACCGGGTAACACCGGGGCGGGGGGGGGGGGGGGCGTGACACTTCTAAATATATATATTTAGCCACTCTTATTTATAAAAATCAACCTCCAATACTTGTATTTTTGTAACAAAAATTATGGCAAAGTTTATATGGAAACTCATGGTTAAAATATACTTGTAAATATTTGTTTGAAAATATTTTTCTAAGTGTTTACATTTTTAGAAAATTTTGCCATAGTTTCCCCTAAAAATGGGGGTTTCCATACTTTCAAAGCATATCATTTTCTTTTAAAATGATCACAAACAATCAACAACTCAATCAACACTTACCAAGTGCCAAAATTATGCAATTTACACAACAACATGAACTTGAACTTTTATGAAAACTTGTAGTAACTTACTAGTGTGTTTAGTAAGCTTAGTTACCCTTTAAAGTGTGGTTATTTATTTGTAAATCCCTTTCTTACAAGATCTAGTCTTTTACAACTTACAAGATGATTTTTCTAAAAATCATTCTTTTGAATTTTTCTTGTTAACAGTGTATTTTTATACTTGTTTTATCACTAAAACATGGTTAGTTTCTTTAAAATCCATGATTATGTAAATCTTGTGATTTAACTTAGTTTCTTGAGAAAACTAGTTTTGAACTCATCCAAGTTTATGACTAGTAACATGTTACATACTTCATCATTCACAAAATCATTTTTATTTTCAAGTTCATGAGAAACATAAAGTATGATCATCTTGGTCTTTCACAAGTTCATCACCTCAACTTGCTAGATCATGTGTTTAATCACAATCTAGTAAGCTTCATATGATGTCTAACATCATAAACACAAGAAAATAACAATCAAGTATCATATATACACTAAATCAACATTGATTCTTATGTTATTAAGCTTTATGTGAAGGTTCATCTTCTTGCTTCATTATGATTCTTGTGATTAACATCTTACATAATCTTTTAACCATCAAAATGAGAAGTAAATTCAAGTTACAAGAGGCTTACTACTAGCACAAAGGCTAGGGATGATACTCAAGAAGATGAAGATGATGAATGTGATGGATAAAAGCAAATGAAAGAGGTCCTTCAATCTCCAAGAGCTCCAAGCTTACTTGTAGACCTTCTTACACCTTGTAATGTCTTGAGAATGGATGAATTAGAGGTGGAAGTGAGGGTGGTGGTGGTGCTTGGTTTCGGCCGAGAATGGGAGGAGAGGGAGAGAGAGATGAAGGTGAAGTGTGATGAAGATGAATGGTGGTTCAAGACTTGTGGGCTATCTTATAATCTTCCAACACTCAAATGTCCAATGGTTTCCATGTCTCAAAAGATCTAACACAATCTATTAAACAATTTAAAGAAATCAAGGGTGGGCCACACCCATGTAACCGTCCACGCAAGGGGGGGGGGTCTTGGTTGGGATGTAATTGATAGTTAGGGATATTAGTTAAAATCTTAAGGGATTTAGTTAGTGTTTAAGTTGTTATGGTATTATATAGTATGTTATGATGTTTGTGGATCATAACTAGCTTGGAAACATTAAAACAGTGCTTCTAGTGTGAATTTGATGTTTCAGGTAGTGTCTGGTTGTTCGGTTAGATACTGATTCGTTAAAGTGCTAAACTATACAGTTTAGTGTTCTTTATGTACCCTTTTGTGACACTTTTAATTCCCGACACTTAGGAAAACATTCAGGACCATTTAGTCATATTTTTGCATGATACTAGCTTGTTAAAATGCTGATTTTTGCTGAATTATGCTGAATTTAGCACTTTGGGTACTAGTTTTAGGCACTTTCTGGCACTTAAACTATCACTTAGAAAAGCAGTTTTGTGATCCTCACCTTCCTACACACTGCACTAGTGTAATACTTGGTTTCTGGCTCATTCTGTGTCTCATTGTATTGTCTGTCTATGTGCTGAGTTCTGTCAGCATTTTTCTGAGTTATCCGCTAACTGTGCTAACTGTGCTTTGTGCATCATTTATGTCAATATGGTTTGCATGTAATAATGATGTGACATTATGCAATATGTGATGCACATGTAAGTATGATGCAGTAATCAGAAAGTAGTTAATTGTTATTCAGCACAGTCATTAAGCATTAATCAAGATTAATTAATTGTACGGATACCTGGATTTTTTACAGTTGTCACATTCTCCCCCTGTTAAGAAAAATTCATCCCGAAATTTAAGTTCTGCTACTAGCTGTAGGGGAGTTGGGGAACAAATGCGGGTACTTTGCTTTCATGCGGTCCTCACGCTCCCAAGTGAACTCTGGACCATGACGCGCGTTCCATCGAACCTTGACGAGTTTAACACTACTCCTACGCGTCTTGTTAATCTTCCAATCAGTAACCTCGATAGGTTCTTGAGTAAAGTGGAGTGTGTCGTCAATGTGAACTTCATCGGCAGGAATGACAACTGTTTCTTGAGTTGGACTCTTTTTCAGATTAGATACATGAAATGTATCATGAACTCCATTCAGTCCCGTGGGTAGATCCAACTTGTAACTACAAGACCAATCCTCTCCAGGATTCTGAAAGGTCCAATATATCGTGGGTTTAACTTTCCACGTTTCCCAAAGCGTGCTACACCTTTCGAAGGTGAGACTTTTAGTAAAACCATATCTCCCACTTCAAACTCCAGAGGTTTCCTTCTTTGGTCTGCATAGCTCTTTTGTCGATCACGAGCCGCCTTAATGCGCTCTCGGATCTGTATAATCTTATATGTCATCTCTTGAACCAATTCGGGACCAACAAGCTGTCTATCACCCGCATCTGCCCAGCATAACGGTGATCGACACTTGTGTTCGTAGAGTGCTTCAAACGGTGCAACTTGAATGCTTGTATGGTAGCTGTTGTTATAGGAGAACTCAACCAACGGTAGGTGAGTGTTCCAATTGCCACCCAAGTCCATTACGCAAGCTCGCAACATATCTTCTAGCGTTTGAATCATTCGTTTGCTCTGGCCATCTGTTTGTGGGTGAAAAGCAGTACTCAGATTCAACTGAGAACCAAAGGCTTCTTGGAAGGAATGCAAAATCCTTGACACAAATCTTCCGTCTCTATCGGAAATAATTGAGAGAGGCACTCCATGTCGTGCAACTATCTCCCTGAGGTACAGCTCGGCTAGCTTACCTGTGTTGTCTTTTTCTCTGATCGGCAAAAAGTGCGCAGATTTTGTCAGACGGTCTATGATTACCCATATCGTATCATGACCTCTGGGTGTCTTTGGCAGCTTTGTTATAAAATCCATTGAAATCTGCTCCCACTTCCACATGGGTATTTCAGGTTGCTGCAGAAAACCTGAAGACTTCTGATATTCGGCTTTTACTTTGGCACAGGTTAAGCACTTTCCAACATTGGTTGCAACATCGCCTTTCAATCTTGGCCACCAGTAAAAATCCTTTAAATCTTGGTACATCTTATCCGATCCTGGATGGATCGAGTACCTCGATTTGTGAGCTTCATCAAAAATCACGTCTCTAAGACCACCAAAGAGGGGAACCCAAATTCGTTTCATGAAACACAATGTTCCTTCCTCATTGGGTACCAACTGTTTCTCCATCCCTCGGAGATATTCATCCTTAAGATTTTCCTTCTTAAGAGCTTCTCTCTGCGCAACACGAATGCGCAATGAGAGGTCTGTCTGTATAATCATTTCCAAAGCCCTAACCCTTATGGGCTTAATCCTCTCTTTTTGACTCAAGGCGTCTGCCACTACATTCGCCTTTCCTGGATGATATTTGATTTCGCAATCATAATCGTTTAACAGCTCAACCCATCTTCGTTGTCTCATGTTAAGCTCCTTCTGATCGAATATATGCTGTAGGCTCTTGTGATCAGTAAAGATCGTGCATCGGGTGCCATACAAATAGTGTCACCAAATCTTTAATGCAAATACCACTGCGCCTAGTTCCAAATCATGTGTGGTGTAGTTTTTCTCATGAATCTTTAACTGGCGCGAAGCGTAAGGGATAACCTTCTGTCGCTGCATCAGCACACAACCTAATCCCTGACGCGAGGTGTCACAGTACACCACGAAGTCGTCGGTGCCTTCGGGTAGGGATAAGATGGGTGCATCGCAAAGCTTATTCTTCAGCAACTGAAAAGCTTCTTCTTGTTTATCTCCCCATTCATACTTCTTATCCTTTTGAGTAAGGGAGGTCAGCGGTTGAGCGATTTTTGAAAAATCCTCAATGAATCTGCAATAATACCCTGCCAAACCTAGGAACTGACGGATCTCGGTTGGCGTCTTCAGAGTTTCCCAATTTTTGATCGCCTCGATCTTGGTGGGATCCACATGAATTCCATTTTCGTTTACCACGTGACCAAGGAACTGAACCTCACACAACCAGAACTCGCACTTTGAGAATTTTGCGTACAATTTCTCTTTCTTAAGCAGTTCTAAAATAGCTCTTAAGTGTTGTTCATGTTCTTCCTTCGTTCTTGAATAGATCAAAATATAATCGATAAACACAATCACGAATTTATCAAGATATGGCTTGCAAACTCGGTTCATTAAATCCATAAACACTAATGACGCATTTGTCAGACCAAACGGCATTACTAGGAACTCGTAGTGTCCATAACGGGTTCTGAAGGCAGTCTTTGGTATGCTTTCTTCTTGAATTCGCAACTGGTGATACCCTGATCGAAGATCGATCTTGGAATAGAAACTCGAACCTTGTAGTTGATCAAACAGGTCATCGATCCTTGGCAAAGGATACCGATTCTTAATAGTCAACTTATTTAGCTCTCGGTAGTCGATACACATGCGGAAACTACCGTCCTTCTTCTTAACAAATAGCACTGGAGCTCCCCAAGGCGAGAAGCTTGGTCTAATAAATCCCTTGTCCAAAAGTTCCTGAAGTTGCATCGACAATTCTTGCATTTCGGAAGGCGCAAGTCGATAAGGTGCCTTAGCTACATGCGCGATGCCTGGAACTAAGTCAATGTGGTATTCGACTTGTCTCTGCAGTGGCAATCCTGGCAAGTCTTCGAGGAAAACTTCAGGATATTCCCTCACAATTGGGATTTCTTCCAGCTTTGGCTCAGAGGCTTCCTTGTCCACAACGTGTGCCAAGAAGGCAACACATCGTTTCTGCAAACATCTTCGGGCCTTCAAACAACTGATGATCCTTAAAGGCATATCATGCTTCTCTCCATGCACTACAATCGTCTCTCCTTTCGCTATCGGAATGCGTATGATCTTCTCGTGACACACAATCTCCGCTCGGTTGCTCGACAACCAATCCATTCCAACTACCACGTCAAAGCTTCCCAACTCGACTGGCTGAAGATCAAGCGTAAACTCATGCTCCCCGAGCTCTATTACACAACCTCTAATTACTTCATTCATTTCTACTAGCTTTCCATTAGCTAGCTCTATCGAGTACTGTCACACCCCGATATTTCCACGTATTACCGTTGGGCCCGGTGGGGAGTATCGTGACGTAGTTGATATCATCATAGATAATTTATCACAGTTTATATACACAGCGGAAGTCGAAGGATAAAAATATTTTAAACCGAATGAAAGTAATATCATTTATTACAAAACGGTTGTAAAGGATCCACAGGCGGATCAAAGTTAAAAAGAAACATTGTTCAGCAGATTTATAAACATCTAAGCTTGCAAGACTCTTTATTGATGCTAGGAGTAGCCAACCTATTCCGATTAGTACCTGCACTAAACCTTTTTAGAAAATACGTCAGTTTTCACTGGTAAATACAATTAACCGACTCATTTTGAAAATGTTTAAGAAAATTGATTTGAATGCACAAGGCACAAAATATCTTTTATAACTCAGGATAATTATTTAAAAATCAACTTGTTAAAGAATTACATGTTCGTTATACGTTCAGTAGCCCACGGTTAGTTATTCTCGAACGGCGGTTATATCTTTTTATATACAGACCGGCAGGTGTATGCCTACACCCCGTGCTTAGGTCGTGACCATTTCAATGAATGATGCCAAGGATATCCGGGATATGGTCATTAACCCCCCAAAGGCTTTAAGCAAACAAAACAGATTAAACGGGTCATCTCAATAAATTAACCTTCATATGATTAACAATTCAATGCCCGACCAAGCGGTATTTTATATACCGTACCCCAAGCCCGTATAAGGGAAAATAAGTTAAAAGTATTTACCTGAGCAAATTATATAAATTTATCCCAGCCGTACAAATCAGCAAGTGCAAGTATCTTTTACTGGTCTCCTAAATCTGGGACGAAGGTTTTAATTAACCTATTAGATTCCTAACGGATCTTACTTTAGACCGGTTAGTTTTAAAGAAACGTATACGGTTCAATCGCAAGATTAAGCGAAGACCGGATTAGAGTGTGGTTTAGACCCGACAAGTATGAAGACTTGTATAATATGGGTAAACTAAATACATTCAGGATTTTGAAGTGAAAATGATAAGGTTTGACCCGTTTCGGTTAATTTATGCAAACTAGTTACATAAACCGTACCGAACGTGATAAATGCATAACAGGTAACCAAATGAGTCATGAGCAAGTTTACTAAGCTAATATGCCTTAAATATGTTGTGATATCAGTAGGATACCTTCCATTATGTCCAAAACGAATTTAAACTCAAATCAAGCCCCGTAGGGGTATTTTGGTCATTTTAAAGGTTATAAAAGAGATTTAATATTAATCTGAGGTTCAGGTCTGAAATGATCGGTAAAAATATTTAATTTAATAAGTTATATCAGTAGGGTATTAAATATACGTGAAACTTATAATTTATAACTAAACTATGCACCGTAGGGGCATTTTGGTAATTTCACATAGGCTTTAAAGGTCAAATTTGGAAATCTGAGTTCAAAAATTTGCTTACTGTTAAAATATAAAAATTTACTTAAAACATCAGTAGGTATTAAGTTTTATAAGTCAAAAATAGTTTTAACTCATACTATGCGTTTAAGACGCGTAAAAAGTCGCTTTTAAGCGATTTTCGGTTTATATAAGAAAAGCTGATATTTTTATCATTCCAGAAGGCTTAAAATATTTTTTTATCATATAAAATTAGTAGCAAAAGATTTGGTATCAATATGTTATGTAAAACTCATTTTATTCAAGAAAAGGGTATAACCGACAATTACCGAATCAAAGCTAGAACCCAATGATATGATCAGTTTAAAAATAAATAAAAATCTTCAAAAATCCCAAAATATTATATTACATCAGTGGGTAAAAATTTTGGTATCAAAATTTGGGTTTAGACAGGCTTTATGCTAATTATGTCGTTTAATTAATAAAAAGCTTCTTAATTACGATATTGAGCATAACTCCTAATCTAGACCTCAAACTGATGTGAAATTTTTAGGACAAGTTTATAAATCAGTAACAAAGGTTTTTGTCCTCTCACATTTTCAAAAATCTCATTTTAAGGTCAAAAAGGCATAATGGTCAACATTTAGGCATATAACGAAAACATGCAAATGAATCGGATAATTTAGGATCCAAGTTGTATAAGCTCAGAGAGTTATACTAATATGAATCATGGACCTAATGGAAGCTTACGGCATTTCTAAAATAATCTAAATTGGGTCAGAACTGAAAGTCAAAGCAAAAGTCTACTTTTGCGACTTTCGGTTCCGAACCGAGCCTAAGTTCAAAATTGTCCGGTTGAACATGCTTAGACATGTTCTTACATTGATTACCAAGTTATATGAGTGATAAAACAGGTTTCACGGCTTCTACATTGTTAATTATGTGTTTATTTGAAAATTAGCTTTCTGTTGACTTTTTACAATTAAGTTTGACCCGACAATTGACCTAGTTAGAGTGGAAATCAGAGGGTGCCCTTTTAAGGGTTTATTACCCACATAATTACCAACTCATAGCCACTTTCAATTCGAGAAATGACTGGACCATTAGTGATTAATCACTAAGTCAAACCTTAATTATGACGGTTTTGACTTTAGGCCATTAGACTAATAAAACACAAATTAGAGAGGTTAATGAAGCTTACTGAAGTACTTAGCACGACTAACGATCCTTAGGGAATGATCTTGAGCTCCAGGAGGCTCCGAAATTTAAGTTAGAATGATTTTCAAAGTGAATGCATAATGTTGCAACCAAGAGCTCATTATATAGTGATTTTGATTGAACAAGATCATGCCAACAAGGTCTATGGGTGATTCGTGATCATCCCCAAGTGTCCCTATGCATGAAAAACCACTGGTGCAGCCCCTAGGATCGAATACCATGCATATAAGTCGGTGTAACAGGCTATAACAGGCATCTGTCCAAGAAATGGTAGCTGGCAGGTTTTAGGCGGCCCGCGTAAGCTCCAAGAGGAGTCTTACACGTCCGGTATGAATGCTGGGTTCCGGTTACAATGTTTCAGCAATTGCACATTTGGTCCCTGGTCCTCCTAAAATTGATTTTAACTTGTTTTATTGCACTTTTAACCCCCAATCTTTACTTTTAAGGACTCTAAGTCATAAACCAACTTTGTTAAGTCCCCGGTTAGTTTTACGATCACCCGAAAAGTCTTAAATATCAACGTTAACACTTTTAACCCCTCACTTATGAATGTTAGCGTATCTTTCTCATACGATATCGAAACCTTGTGAAATTTTTATCACTTATTCTAGTGAGCATAATTAATCATTACAAAGCTTCGGGTTCGCTAAAAGGTCACTCAGAGGTATAAATAAAACATGTTGACACATTTAACCCTTGCGGTTTGTAAACTTTCACTTTCTTCCACAAACGGCTTCATATGATTCATAATTCATTCGTTTAAGAGTATAAACATCGTGTAGGGTTGTTGAAAGGTATATTTATCGAATGTTGACACCTTGAATCCCTTTACACATATACTTTCTTTGTTTGTCAACTTTAGTCCCTCATATTCAATCCATTACACGTTTAAAGCTCATGATACGTGTCTTCATTATATTGGTCGTGATTTTACGAGGTGTTACATCCTCACCCCCTTAAAAGAAATCTCGACCTCGAGATTTACTGAAATAAATGAGGGTACTTTTGTTTCATTGTGGACTCAACCTCCCACGTGTACTCGGGACCTCTACGGGTATCCCATTTAACCTTTACAATCGGTACATGCTTCTTTCGAAGCTTCTTAACCCGTCGATCCTCGATCGACAAAGGTTTTTCGACAAACTTTAAGCTCTCATCAATATGCACATCCGTATGTGGCATGACTAATGATTCATCGGCTAGACACTTCTTCAGATTGCAAATGTGGAACACATTATGAATTCCACTGAGCTCTTCAGGCAGGTTTAACTTGTAAGCCACTGTTCCGACACATTTGATGATCTCAAAGGGTCCTATGGATCTTGGGATTAACTTGCCTTTCTTGCCAAAACGCATTACCCCTATCCAGGCTGATACCTTAAGTAACACTTTGTCACCAACCTCAAACTTTAGAGGTTTACGCCTTTTATCTGCGTAGCTTTTCTGCCTATCCCTGGCAGCTTTGAGACGATCTCGTATCTGTACAATCTTATATGTCGTCTCTAGGACTATATCAGGTTCTGTTAGTTGGACATCTCCAACTTCTGCCCAACAAACGGTGCAACTTGAATACTGGAATGATAACTATTATTGTATGAAAATTCAATCAACGGAAGATGATCATCCCAACTTCCACCTAGATCAATAACACAAGCCCTTAACATATCTTCAAGTGTTTGTATAGTACGCTCACTTTGACCATCCGTCTGAGGATAATACACAGTGCTGAAGTTTAATTGAGTGCTGAAAGCTTTTCCAAAAATGCGATGTATATCTCGTATCCCTATTAGAGATGATAGATACTGGCACTCCGTGAAGAGATACAATCTCGTCCACGTATAGCTGAGCTAACTTATCAGAGCTATGTGTTTCCTTAATAGGTAAGAAGTGGGCTGACTTAGTCAGTCTGTCGACTATAACCCAAATAGTATCATTTCCTCGCTTTGTCTTTGGTAACTTTGTGATGAAATCCATAGTTACCATTTCCCACTTCCAGGTGGGAAGTTCAGGCTGTTGTAGCAAACCTGACGGTTTCTGGTGTTCTGCTTTAACTTGTGCACACGTCAAACATTTGGCCACATAAGTGGCTATAGATTTCTTCAAACCTATCCACCAATAATTTGCCTTCAAATCCTGGTACATCTTATCACTACCAGGATGGACAGAATATTTGGAGCTATGAGCTTCCTGAAGAATTACATCCCGAAGTCCTCCAAAGATTGGAACCCATATTCGTCCATTCAATCTTAATATTCCATCCTTGCCATATGATAATTGCTCAGCAGTTACTCCCAACTTTTCATTTGGATAGTTAGCTTCTAACACAGCTTCCTTCTAAGCGGCTAACAGTCTTTCATTCAGGCTGTTCTTTAACTCAATGCTCTTGGCATTGATTCTAATAGGCTTAACCCATTCCTTTCTACTCAAAGCATCGGCGACCACATTCGCCTTACCTGGATGGTATCGGATTTCACAATCATAATCATTCAATGTCTCCATCCATCGGCGCTGTCTCATGTTCAGATCCTTCTGATTGAATACGTGTTGAAGGCTTTTGTGATCAGAATAGATCACACACTTGGTACCATATAAATAATGCCTCCAAAGTATTAGTGCAAACACAACTGCACCCAACTCCAAATCGTGGGTGGTATAATTCTTCTCGTGCAATTTTAATTGTCGGGAAGCATATGCAATAACTTTACCCTTCTGCATGAGCACACATCCCATTCCAGTGTGTGATGCGTCGCAGTATACCACAAATTCTTCAATCCCTTCAGGCAATGTCAACACAGGAGCGTTGCTAAATTTCTATTTAAGGATATCAAAGGATTCTTGTTGCTTAGGACCCCAATCAAACTTAATATTCTTCCTAGTCAACGAAGTTAGGGGTGCAACAATTCTTGAGAAATTTTCAAAAAAACGCCTGTAATATCCTGCCAGGCCTAAGAAGCTGCGAATCTCTATGGGCGTCTTCGACTCTTGCCAATTCATGATAGCTTCAATCTTAGCGGGATCCACCTGGATACCACGCTCACTAACCATATATCCAAGGAATTGGACTTCACGAAGCCAAAATTCACATTTTGAGAACTTGGCGTAGAGCTTTTCTTGCTGAAGCAGTTTAAGAATACATCGAAGATGTTTCTCATGGTCAGCTTGGTTCCTTGAATAAATAAGAATGTCATCAACAAAGACAATGACAAACTTGTCTAAGTAGGGTTTGCAAACGCGGTTCATGAGGTCCATGAACGCTGCTGGTGCATTAGTGAGCCCGAAAGGCATCACTAAGAACTCGTAGTGACCATATCGAGTTCTGAATGCCGTCTTGTGCACATCTTCATCTCTAACCTTTAGTTGATGGTAACCTGACCTCAAGTCAATCTTGGAGAAGTAACTTGCTCCTTGAAGCTAATCGAACAGATCGTCGATCCTGGGCAATGGATATCTGTTTTTAATTGTAGCCTTGTTCAGCTCTCGATAATCAATGCATAAGCGCATTGATCCATCCTTTTTCTTTACAAACAGGATCGATGCTCCCCAAGGAGATGAGCTAGGCCTAATAAATCCTTTTTCCAACAAATCATTCAACTGAGTTCTCAAGTCTTTCATCTCAGTTGGGGCCAACCGGTGAGGCGCTCTTGCAACCGGTGTTGCTCCAGGTATAATGTCGATTCTGAACTCCACTTGCCTATCTGGGGGTAAACCAGGTAGTTCTTCGGGGAATACATCGGGGTATTCAAAAATGATGGGAATGTCTTCAATCTTCGGTTTTGGTTCATCAATAGTTACTTGTGCCATGTAGATGACACAACCCTTCTTCATACACTTTGACGCCTTAAGCATAGACACTTGTTTAGGTAACCCGTACAGAGTATCTCCCTGTATGGTAAGTGGCTCACCATACGGAGTCTTGATAACCACTTGCTTTATATCACAAACGATCTGGGCTTGGTTATGAGATAACCAATCCATGCCTATTACTATGTCGAAACCAGCTAATTTCAAAGGAAGCAAAGACAACGGAAAAGAGTGGTTCCTAATGGATATAAAACATCCATCTAACACGGTGGAAGCGGTTTCTATGGTACCGTCGGCCAATTCTACTTCATACTTTATACCCAGGGTTTTAACAGGCAGATTTAATAACTTGCAAAACTTATCATCTACAAACGACTTATCTGCACCTGAATCAAATAATACCCTTGCATAAACATCGTTGATAAGAAAGGTACCTGTTATCACATTGTCATCCTGAACTGCCTCTCGTGCATTCATTTGGAAGACCCTAGCATTGGTCTTCTTTCCTTCCTCAGCTTTGTTGGCATATTTTGGGCAGTTGGTCTTGATGTGCCCTTTCTCATTACAACTGTAGCAAGTAACATCCTTTATCTTCTTGCAGTCTAATGTCTTATGCTCACTTGACTTGCAAAGCCCACAAGCTCTTGGCTATGACGAGGACTTTGATTCATATCTGCACTTCCCAAGATGGCGTTTCTTGCAGATTTTGCATTTGGGCTTTTCGCCCGACTGCTGGTCATCCTTCTTGAATCCTGAACTCTTTTTGTGGTCAGAGTTCCCCTTGTGCCTCTTGTCTGAACGGCGTGAGTTATCATCCTCACGTTTTCTCTTCCCAGCATCAGAATGCCTAAGCGATCTCTGCCTGACCGCATCAAGGGTAAGAGACAATGACAGATCAGCTACAGACCTAAAGGTAGTAGGTCGAGAGGCTTTCACGCTAGCTTTGATCTCTGGGGCTAAACCCCCAATGAAATAGGCTATTCGTTTTGGTTATGGCGTCACCAAGTAAGGAGCCAATCGAGACATGTTATTAAAACTCGTAAGATATGCCTGACAGTCCAAATTTTTCATAACTAATGTCAGGAAGTTAGTCTCGATCTTCTCAACTTCATGTTGAGGACATAAAGCATCTTTGATCAACATAACAAACTTATCCCAAGTCATGTTGTACAACAGGATCTTCCCAGTAGCTTGGATCAATGACCTCCACCACGTTAGAGCTTCTCCTTTAAACGTTGTGACACAAACTTCACTATATCCTTATCAGCGCAACCACTGATATCAACCAGGTATCCTTCTCGTCTAGCCACGTCATGCAATCAATGGCTCCTTTTTCCCCAGTGAAATTCCTAGGCTTGCAGGAGATGAAATACTTATAGGAACAACCCCCCAATACACGGATCTTGATCGAATACGATCTTCTTAGACGGAACACTATGCTGATTTGAGGAGTGTTGAGCATCATCCTTCTTTGACCCATGAGGTTTAGAAGGTGGCTTACTATGAGCCTCAGAGTGAGCCTTAGGGTGTGATTTTACGCGTTGTGCAGATAGGGTCCTGCTGTGGGTACCACTTGATTCATTATCTCGTCTGTCTAGGGCTTGAGTAACGACATTGTCTATTAATGCCTGCAGCTCTACACCAACTATGTTGATTCTGGTGGTATCATGATTCTCTCTCGGGTGACTGTTGACTTCGTCAGACCCAGCCATGTAGCTTGCTTGCTACATAAAATATTTAACAAGGATTTATTCAGGAGTCTAATATGGAATTATCTTTTATGGCAATTCATTAACCATGGTAACTATAAACCATACTTGGTTAATTTATTAAACGTATTCACTTAGGATTTTCATCATAATTTTTCCTAATTATAAAGTATTAAGGGTATTATTAATGGCACATAAGGCCTAGTCACAAGGACAATTTAAATTATAAACCATGATTTTAGAGAATCGAGGTATTAAGGTTTAAACGTAGTTCATTACCTTTTATTGACAGGGAGTCATAGACTACAATCTGTCTTTTGTCTTATATGACAATGATTATGGCTCTTAGGCCCTACATCACAAATGGATGTTTAAATAATAAAGAAGGAATTGGAAGAATCCAATTTAAGGATGACATGTGTGATTTTAACGAATCACATCTGCCAGGAGTGTTAACATATTTTAGATGTTAACAAGGATTTGAATCTTTTTAAGCAGGTTTTACCATTTTGGCCAGGTCTATAATGACATGCAGGCTAGGTTACCCTTTAAGATTCTTATTAATTTTTTTTAGGCAGATTTTATAAAAGAAATGACATATTTTTAGATTTATTTATTTTATACATATTATATTTATGCATATAATGACAAAATGAAATTTAAATTATAACATGCCATTAAAATTTAAAAGAGTACATATTGCCCTAAATAGGACTTTAACAGAAATAACTTGCCCACGCAGGGGCTAAACTGAAACTACAAGTCCTCGCAGGGACTGGATACAGAAATAGATTTCCACGCAGGGACTAAAGATAGAAAGACAAGGAAATTACAATACAAATAAATAAATAAGGAATCTTCAAAAATCCCTTTTCTTCTTTCCTTTGATCAGATTCGCCAGACCTTTGAGAAATCCCAGGTGGTTCCTACGTTCCTCTTGAACCTCCCGTTCCACCTGGCTCAACCTCTGTAGAATCTCCTGTTGCTGCTGGGGCTGAATCAATGGCGGCTGTGGCGGCTGCTGATGCGGAGGTTGAGGAGGTGGTGGGTGTTGATACCCAAAAGGTGGGTACCCGGTTTGGTAGGAGGATGCGTAAGGCCCTTCAGGATGATGGGCATTGTAGTTGGCTGCTACAAGGTATGGGTCAACATTGGGGGCATTGTAGTAGTTATACCCTGGGTAGGTAGGAATTGAGTTATCATAACCCAATGGTGGTGGTGCGACTGGCGCAGAGTCCACCTCGGAAACGGGGTTTCAAGGCCCACCTATCTGTGGGTCTTCATGTAGTGGCGGGTAGTGACTGCCACTTGAATGCTGGGGGGTGCTAAAATGGAAATCCCCTCCTTGCACGGACATCCGTGCACCTGTTCTTCTACGCCTCGGTGGCTCCAGAGGCAGCTGCTGCTCAAGCGTTGGTGGTGGCGGTGGCGTGACCGCCACAAAATGTGAATCCTCAGAGGGATCATGCTGTTGTTGTTGCTTGTAGGAGGGAGTGAACACCTAGTCGTATTGGGCAAACCTCGCCTCGTAGCTGTCGGGACCAAGATAAGGTGATCCATGAAAGGATGACCCATCCGAAATCTCGATGGGGTGAGTAGGTGTTCAGGTTGGAGGCTGGGCAAGTTCCGGATCCTCTTCCATGTCCATGGAGAAGTGGTCCTCCGGTCCGAACGGGTTATAACCCATTGGCTCATCAATTTAGTTTGCCGGGTTGAACCGGCTTTGGAAGTAGGGTGTTGGGTCGTTGAAGGAATGGTGTGAGTTGGGGCGTTGAAGGGGTATGAAAGAGTGATGTGGGTTGTGGGGCTCGTTCTCCGATTGAGGCCCGAAAGAGTTGAGGTAGGAAGGTGAGGAGCTCAGCGAGACTGAACACCTCACGGGTTCTAAATAGGTCCTCCAGTCTTCTTGAGGACGGGTACTCAAAGTGGCTGATGGAGTTCGCCGGTGTGAAGGCCCGGCCTCGTGATCGTTTTGGGCGACGAATGGCCCCTTGCCTCTTCCTCTTCCTCGGAATCTTGGTGGCATTTTTGTTGGTCCTGTCAAAACAAACAAAAGAAACAACAAAAGAAAACATTAAAGGACAAAACAAAATAAGTCAGAATTAGTCCTAAGTTCTTTGTCTAGACTCAAAAGTCGAGGAATGTGCAAACTGTGTCATTGAGATTAAACACAAAAGGCTAATGTTTAATTCACTCAACGTTGGCTCTGATACCAAGCTGTCACACCCTGATATTTCCACGTATTACCGGTGGGCCCGGTGGGGAGTATCGTGATGTAGTTGATATCATCATAGATAATTTATCACAGTTTATAAACACAGCGGAAGTCGAAGGATAAAAATATTTCAAACCGAAGGAAAGTAATATCATTTATTACAAAACGGTTGTAAAGGATCCACAGGCGGGTCAAAGTTAAAAAGAAACATTGTTCAGCAGATTTATAAACATCTAAGCTTGCAAGACTCTTTATTGATGCTAGGAGTAGCCAGCCTATTCCGATTAGTACCTGCACTTAACCTTTTTGGAAAATACGTCAGTTTTCACTGGTAAATACAATTAACTGACTCATTTTGAAAATGTTTAAGAAAATTGATTTGAATGCACAAGGCACAGAATATCTTTTATAACTTGGGATAATTATTTAAAAATAAACTTGTTAAAGAATTACATGTTCGTTATACGTTCAGTAGCCCGGGCTGAACACCGGGTTAAAGATTAATTGACACACCACATAATATAATCCCGCGGTGAGTTATTCTCGAACAGCGGTTATATCTTTTTATATACGCACTGGCAGGTGTATGCCTACACCCCGTGCTTAGGTCGTGGCCATTTCAATGAATGATGTCAAGGATATCCGGGACATGGTCATTAACCCCCCAAAGGCTTTAAGCAAACAAAACAGAATAAACGGGTCATCTCAATAAATTAACCTTCATATGATTAACAATTCAATGCCCACCAAGCGGTATTTTATATACCGTACCCCAAGCCCGTATAAGGGAAAATAAGTTAAAATTATTTACCTGAGCAAATTATATAAATTTATCCCAGCCGTACAAATCAGCAAGTGCAGGTATCTTTTACTGGTCTCCTAAATCTGGAACGAAGGTTTTAATTAACCTATTAGATTCCTAACGGATCTTAATTTAGACCGGTTAGTTTTAAAGAAAGGTATACAGTTCAATCGCAAGATTAAGCGAAGACCGGATTAGAATGTGGTTTAGACCCGACAAGTATGAAGACTTGTATAATATGGGTAAACTAAACACATTCTGGATTTTGAAGTGAAAATGATAAGGTTTGACCCGTTTCGGTTAATTTATGCAAACTAGTTACATAAACCGTACCGAACGCGATAAATGCATAACGGGTAACCAAATGAGTCATGAACAAGTTTCCTAAGTTAATATGCCTTAAATATGTTGTGATATCAGTAGGATACCTTCCATTATGCCCAAAACGAATTTAAACTCAAATCAAGCCCCGTAGGGGTATTTTGGTCATTTTAAAGGTTATAAAAGAGATTTAATATTAATCTGAGGTTCAGGTCTGAAATGATCAGTAAAAATATTTAATTTAATAAGTTATTTCAGTAGGGTATTACATATATGTGAAACTTATCATTTATAACTAAACTATGCACCGTAGGGGCATTTTGGTAATTTCACATAGGCTTTAAAGGTCAAATTTGGAAATCTGAGTTCAAAAATTTTGCTTACTGTTAAAACATAAAAATTTAGTTAAAAAATCAGTAGGTATTAAGTTTTATATGTCAAAAATAGTTTTAACTCATACTATGCGTTTAAGACGCGTAAAAAGTCGCTTTTAAGCGATTTTCGGGTTATATAAGAAAAACTGATATTTTTATCATTCCAGAAGGCTTAAAATATTTTATTTATCATATAAAATCAGTAACAAAAGATTTGGTATCAATATGTTACGTAAAACTCATTTTATTCAAGAAAAGGGTATAACCGACAATTACCGAATCAACGCTAGAACCCAATGATATGATCAGTTTAAAAATAAATAAAAATCTTCAAAAATCCCAAAATATTATATTACATCATTGGGTAAAAAGTTCGGTATCAAAATTTGGGTTTAGATAGGCCTTATGCTAATTATGCCGTTTAATTAATAAAAAGTTTCTTAATTACGATATTGAGCATAACTCCTAATCTAGACCTCAAACTGATGTCAAATTTTAGGACAAGTTTATAAATCAGTAACAAAGGTTTTTGTCCTCTCACATTTTCAAAAATCTCGTTTTAAGGTCAAAAGGGCATAATGGTCAACATTTAGGCATATAACGGAAACATGCAAATGAATCGGATAATTTAGGATCCAAGTTGTATAACCTCAGAGAGTTATACTAATATGAATCATGGACCTAAGGGAAGCTTACGGAATTTCTAAAACAATCTAAATCGGGTCAGAACTGAAAGTCAAAGCAAAAGTATACTTTTGCGACTTTCGGTTCCGAACCGAGCCTAAGTTCAAAATTGTCGGGTTGAACATGCTTAGACATGTTCTTACATTGATTACCAAGTTATATGAGTGATAAAACAGGTTTCACGGCTTCTACATTGTTAATTATGTGTTTATTTGAAAATTAGCTTTCTGTTGACTTTTTACAATTAAGTTTGACCCGACAATTGACCTAGTTAGAGTGGAAATCAGAGGGTGCCCTTTTAAGGGTTTATTACCCACATAATTACCAACTCATAACCACTTTCAATTCGAGAAATGACTGGACCATTAGTGATTAATCACTAAGTCAAACCTTAATTACGACATTTTTGACTTTAGGCCATTAGACTAATAAAACACAAATTAGAGAGGTTAAGGAAGCTTACTGAAGTACTTAGCACGACTAATGATCCTTAGGGATTGATCTTGAGCTCCAGGAGGCTCCAGAATTTAAGTTAGAATGATTTTCAAAGTGAATGTAAAATGTTGCAACCAAGAGCTCATTATATAGTGATTTTGATTGAACAAGATCATGCCAACAAGGTCTATGGGTGGTTCCTGATCATCCCCAAGTGTCCCTATGCATGAAAAACCACTAGTGCAGCCCCTGGGATCGAATACCATGCATATAAGTCGGTGTAACAGGCTATAACAGGCATCTGTCCAAGAAATGGGAGCTGGCAAGTTTTAGGCAGCCCGCGTAAGCTCCAAGAGGTGTCTTACGCGGCCGGTATGAATGCTGGGTTCCGTTTACAAAGTTTCAGCAATTGCACATTTGGTCCCTGGTCCTCCTAAACTTGATTTTAACTTGTTTTATTGCACTTTTGACCCCCAAACTTGGCTTTTAAGGACTCTAAGTCATAAACCAACTTTTTTAAGTCCCTTGTTAGTTTTACGATCACCCGAAAAGTCCTAAATTTCAACGTTGACGCTTTTAACCCCTCACTTACGAATGTTAGCGTATCTTTCTCATACGATATAGAAACCTTGTGAAATTTTTATCACTTATTCTAGTGAGCATAATTAATCATTACAAAGCTTCGGGTTTGCTAAAAGGTCACTCAGATGTATTAATTAAACATGGTGACACATTTAACCCTTGCGGTTTGTAAACTTTCACTTTCTTCCACAAACGACTTCATATGATTCATAATTCATTCGTTTAAGAGTATAAACATCGTGTAGGGTTTTTGAAAGGTATATTTATCGAATGTTGACACTTTGAATCCCTTTACACATATACTTTCTTTGTTTGTCAACTTTAGTCCCTCATATTCAATCCATTACACGTTTAAAGCTCAGGATACGTGTCTTCATTATATTGGTCATGATTTTACGAGGTGTTACAAGTACGGAGTATCTAGCTTATCGGCTACTAACCCAAGTATTTTCTTAAAATCTAGTGATACAAAACTATAATCAGCACCAGTATCAAACAGTACAGATGCAAAGTGTTGGTTGATAGGGAACGTACCCGTGACTACATTCGGATCTTGGCGAGCTTCCCTAGCTTCGATGTTAAAAACTCTTCCATGAGCTTGGTTGATTCTCGGGAAATCACGCTTGAAGTGCCCAACATCTCCACAGTTAAAGCAACCCGGTCCCCGACCATTTCCATTTCCATTACCACCCTGGTTGTTGTTTGCTCCACGGTTTCCGCTACCAATTGGGTTTCCGTTACCACCATGGTTTCCGTTACCGCCATTTCCTCATTGGTTGCGGTTTCCATACCCATTTCCACGACGGTTATTGTTTCCATTCCCGTTGCCATTACCTCTCTGACCACCATTACCACGACCAGTACCAGCCCAGCACGTCTCCTTCGAATGGCCATTCATTCCACAAGACACACATTTCCTAACCCTGCACTGGCCGGCATGATGGTACTGGCACAAATCACATTTGGGTAGAGTGCCCATATATCCTTTTCCTTTGTTTTCAACACCAGTCTTGACTTCGGCCGGTGAGTTCGTATCTTTACGCTTGCTGGCACTGCTGGTTCCCTTCTTGAAATATGAGAATTTCCTTTTGTTCTCACCTGTCGACTCAACGTGAGTCTCCTTCTTCTGGTCATAGATCGAAAATTTGTTCAACCTGATCGCTTCTTCAGTTACTGCCACACTCAGATCAATAGCCTCAATGATCATTGGAGGCTTGGAGGTAGTTACCATGCTCATGATTTGGGGTGCCAATCCCCAAATAAAACGCTCAATGCGGTTGAACTCCGGATTAACCATCTAAGGTACAACGCGAGATAGGTCGTGAAATCTCTGCACATACTCAGCAATCTTTGGACCATCCAACTTGAGGTTTCAAAACTCTGTTTCCAATTTTTGAATTTCAGCCCTTGAACAGTACTTCTTGCGCATGAGTTCCTTCATTTCATTCCAAGTCAAAGCGTATGCTGCTGCCTCTCCTAGAGTTTGAACTTAGAGATTCCACCAGGATAGAGCTCTGTCTAAGAACAATCCGGAAATGTAGGTGACCTGGTGCTCCGGCGCACACTTGCTCATTCTCAGCACAGAATCGGTTTTCTCCATCCATCTAACGAAAGCTACAGCACCCCCAGTGCCGTCGAAATTCAGAGGCTTGTAGTCAAGAAACTGCTTGTAAGTACAACCTGTGCAAGCAACATGATGCGTGTGGTGTGTTATATAAGTTTAAGTATATTTTAAGCCCATTTTACACGTTAGTCAAGTTTTAAATTTATAAAACACGATATTTTACTAACACCAAACACACATATGGGCAAATGCACCCATCGTGAGCGTACTATAGTGTTGGCAAGATACCGAGGTCGTCCAAGGACACAAGAGTTTTTAATACCGGTTTATCCTCAACGTCTAATCAAATCAAAAATTAGAAAAATGTTTTTAAAATAAGAAAAGTAAAACTAACTAAAATGTTGAAAAATAAAATAAAAATAAAAACAGATAGACAAGATGAATCACTTGGCTCCGACTCGTGTTTAGTGTAACCTTTGATTATTTCCGCACTTTTGCACTTTTTAAGAGATTATCTTAGTTATTGTAGTAGGCCCCTCTTTTGAAGGTGACGTTAACCTCAACCCAGTAGTTTGAGTCAGCAAGGATACAATCCTAAAGGGTCGGATTATTGAAAGATAATTAATTAAGTTATTAATGCATATTATGGTAGGCCCCTCTTTTGAAGGTGATGTTACCCTCGGCTAAGTAGTCTGAGTCAGCAGGGATACAGTCCTAAGTAGCCGGGTTAAAGTATTAATAGTAGCTTACATATGAGGGGATTAAAGAGTTTGGACCCCCG
Organism: Helianthus tuberosus; assembly: GCA_030545235.1. Taxonomy (NCBI): domain Eukaryota; kingdom Viridiplantae; phylum Streptophyta; class Magnoliopsida; order Asterales; family Asteraceae; genus Helianthus; species Helianthus tuberosus. The sequence goes on along the minus strand of CM060444.1, from coordinate 15,736,695 downwards.
CCATCCAATACCGGTGGGTATTGAAGGAGGTCCTACTAAATTTGACCCAGGTCCTTGCAGGATCTATACACTGAACAAGGCAAGACTCTTACCAAACCGTTCCCTTAACCCCCGACCAGGTAGCCAACATATCTCCATATAGACCGTGGAGATATGAATGGTGAAAATCTTTTATTTTATATAGACTGTAAATTAATGCCAAGATACCACGGACTAACGATAAGGAATAATCACCTTCAACATAAGAAACTAGTTATTAAAGTCATTAATAAATAACCAAGTAAAAAGTGCGAAAAGATAAAAAATAAAAAGTATTACACTAGACACTTGTCTTCACCATGTGATGTAAGAGACTTAGGCAAACATGGCCTTTGATTGTCAAGAACTCTTACGATTAATCTTGGATCCCGAGACGACGCACACACTCTATGATGGACAATGGATGATGGTGGTGGATGATGGTGTTGTGATGGTGGTGGGTGGTGGGTGAAGTGTGAGAGAGGTGGTGTGCCAAGGGATGGTTTGCAAATGAGCCAATCACCCATATTTATAGCGTGAACAGCAGCTCGGGCACGTCCCCGTATCCATTGGGTACAGCCCCGTGTCCACCTTCTTCTCTGTCTTCATTAATTGCAGTTTGTCTGCATTAGTTGACCACGCCCCCGTGTCGACTGGGCACGCCCCCGTGTGCAGAAGTGTATCTGTACTATCAAGATTTCCTCAGATTCTGCGAATCTTAGAGTTGACCACGGCCCCGTGTCCGCTGAGCACGACCCCGTGGTGGTTGATAGAAGCTTCTACAGCTTTGTCTTTTCTGCTAACACTTGGGCACGCCCCCGTGCTCACTGAGCATGGGGCGTGTTCAGCCTTCTGTCTTCTTGATTTTGAGTGGGAAGATGCTGTCGGGGGGTCGGGCATGCCATGTTTGTTCCTTTTCTTGTATGTATGTTAGATTTAGCTGCCTTTTTGCTTCTTTTGTTCATTTGAGCTCATTTAATCCTGAAAATACAAAAGGAAGACAAAAACACACTTTTTCCAACATTAGTACTAAAAAAGGGTTAGTTTTATGCCATAATTGATGTAATTTATATGTTGCATTTTGTGCACATCAAATACCCCCACACTTGAATCTTTGCTTGTCCTCAAGCAAAACTCTTTATAATGTGGCTTTACACTCCCAAATGGAATGGGTAGAAGAGAAGGTTTTTGGGCTTGTCATAGAGTGTCGGGATTTCCAAGATTCTGTATTAAGTTTTATTTATTTACAATCTTATTGGTCATGATTTATTTAAAACATTAGATAAGATAAATTACTTATTAGGGCATAACATGCCTTTTTTTTAAATTTCACTTATATACAAGTTCACATACCTCACGGGGGATCACTCAACACTCGGCCGAAGATGTATTTTAGTGGATCGCTCGAGAGCGGCATGGAACTTACTCCTACCATAAGCTTGCCAAGCAATCAATCCTCCTCCTTTTTAACTATATACCTTTGTAAATATCAAGAGGACTTTTGGGGTGAAGGGTTAGGCTTGGGTTAAAGGTAGGTGGTTGGGTTAGTGGTTAGTAAAAGGGCGAAAGGCGTAAAAAGCGTCGGTTTTCGTAAGACTTTTTATTTTTGAAGTTTTTATTTTGATGAAGCCATCATTCAAACAAAGCTATTTTTGATAAACTTGTTTGTTTATTTTTCTTTTGCTTCATCATCATCAAATTTTTTTTTTGAAAGTCATAAGAAAAACCGAGCTTGTTACTAAAACAAAGGGTTAAAAAATAAAAAGGTTTTGGTGGGTAAAAGGGTTTTTGTTTTGGGTTAAGAAATGAAAAGGTTTAGGCTCAAAGGGGTTAACTAGGGGGACTTTTGGGTAGGTGGTAAAAAAAAATAATGGTGTAGATATAAAAAGGGTTAGTCCTAATGCCTCCATCATTTACTTACTCGGGTTTAAGTTGGCAACGATCGGGAATGTATCGTCGTGGCAAGTTCTAGAGTCGTAAGAACCAAGCGGCTATTGTTGGATCGTTGTTTGACCCGTTTGAGTCGATCAGAAGAGTTTAAGTCCAGTTCAAAGGCGGAATCAGAGAACTAGACACGAACACAGCTTGTTAATCTTTAATCTGTCAATTATATTGCTTTTAACACTGATTACAACCTGACAGAAATTCAGCAGCACTTCGTTACACTTTCAGAAGTCGCGTACCAAATGAAATGACATGTGCACTATATATAGAGGTAAGATTTCGCTTGAGAGTGACCTGAACCAGCTGAAGCGAAATCTGTTGTGTGTGATTTCGCTTGAACTTGTCATAAGTTCACTTCAAGCGAAATCTTCACTTAAACCTCATTTCTCAGTTTCTCGAACCTCGTGCACAGAATATCCTATTCTATCCTATTACATGATACAAGACGAAGTCAATAGACATAGTGCAGTAACAGACTCCCCCTTGGATATTGACGAAGTCTTCAATGACTATTCTTGCAATAAGACACATCTTCAGTCTTGATCATTCTGCCTTCTCTTTCAAATTGTAACATTGTACGTATCCATCACTCTCTTCTTCTAGCAGCTTCAGGCTCCCCCTTTCATCAAGCTTCCATGCTTTGGGATCGACACCTAGCTTTCCATCTACAAGCTTTTCTTTGTTTCAAACTTGTCTTCAGACTCCCCCTTAGACTTTGCTTCCAGGATCGTAGTCTGTACTATCATCTGCAATTTCTCAAACATTTATGAGTAACAGCATTTTGAATTCTCAATCAAATTCTCTAAACCACTCCCCCTATCAACAAACTGTATGGATTTAGCAGTATTAAAGAATCCAACTCCCTCACAGTTTATCACCCAAGTTCAAGTTAATGACCTTGGAGATATCACAAACTGTTTTTGAAATTTTTGATTTTAAATCAAGTATCAAATTAATGAACTTGTTTTATTTTCAGAAACACAATCAGCTTACTTAGATTTTGAAACTCAGCAATTCAGATATCAGTTGTCGAAAACAAAGTAGAATCAAAAATCTTTTTGTATTTTCTGAAAATATAAAGCAATAAAGAAATATGTACAAACATATTTACAGACAATATTTTTGTTTTAAGTATGCATCAGAGGATCATATCAGTTTTTCAACAAGTCACAAGTACCGTTAAGCTACATTTCATACTCAGACTTAAACAATTTACTTCGATTGTCGATATACTGATCCATCTTAAATTCTCACACAAATTTCAATTTACTCAGGATACGATTTAAATGAATTATGAACTTAGATCATTCATGTGTCCCACCTCTTGAATATACTCCCGTATCCAGAATCCCAATAATCAGTCTTACAGGTGAGAATACTACAATGATATCTGTATATAATTTAGGTATGCGAGGGCCGAGGGATCTCAGATCGATACTTCCGTATACGCAGAGAGATATCAGCTTCGACTTTTCGGTATGTCCCCTTTAGAGGATCTTTTTGCTTACAACAGCAGCATATATCAATTTTATTGTTTCAGCATGCTGAGGGTTTAATGCTGTGTTTCAAGCATTGCAGCAAGTATTAGCCAGGGACAAGGTCAGAACTACCGTTCAGCAGAAGTCCCGGAATAATACCCCAGACATCATAGAGTATAAAGACCTAGTATATCAGATTAAGAGACCTTTCAAACGAGATTTCAGGGGTTACCTATATATCCAAGTAGTGTTCCCCACGAAATTCACCAGTTTGAATTTAGGTTTATATCCCGAATAAATCTACTAAATGTGCAAAAACCTATCGACACATCATCAGTAAGATTGTTTAACTCTTTTATACTTTCCATTTCTTTAGCGTACTGTAACTATCTACTGATGTACTATCATTTCCTCTTTTTACGCAAAAACTCAATTTTTTTTTTAATTTTATCATGTTTTTGACTTTTTCAAATTTTTCAAATGTTTTTGGATTTTCTAATGACAATTTTTCTCCCCCTAAAATACAAAACCATTTAAAGAAAATTTGACAACCAACACTGATAGCTTTGTCTCGCCATCCATTTTCTGCTTCAAGTGCTCTGATTTGCAGAAAATATAACGTACCCCCATGATTTACAACCCATTGATCTTAACAGTTTGAAAACCGTTTTTCAATCTGATGAAAGTAATCATGTTTGTTCAGCCGTGAGGGTTTCGGCATATTCAATCAACACATATTTTTGGTTTTTCAAATTTTTCAAATTTTTAGGGTTTTGAAAATATTGTTTATTTATGTACAGAAAACATATAAACTTCCTGTTTCAACCAACACAGGATCCAGCAGCCTCCTCTCGATGTTCCAGGCTGCTCCAATCTCCAATTTCACAATCTTTGAATTCCATGAGCACCTGCACAAACAAACTACTCAATTTCTTGAACAATTTAGCCCAGGTCTGTTGAACCTTAGGCATTTCAACACAATAATTTTCATTCAGTGCTGGAAATTCTTTGTCATTTTTCACAAAAACTTTCTCAATTTTAACTTCAACTTTCTCATCTTTTACCAAATCAACTTGTTTCTTAACAGACCATGTCTGACCTTTTGGTGTACCTCGTTTGTAAAAATGTGAAATTTTTTGAACATTTTGATTTTGAACAACAACTCTTGGTTTCCAAAACTCTTGAGGTTTTGTCATATCAACTGTGGTTTTCCAACTCTGTGTTGTTCTGAATCTGGGTGTATGAGAATTCCAGATTTGTCTTGAATCGAACCTGTTTGGATTTGATTTCCAATTTTGATTTGAAGCAAACTTGTTTGTATTGTACCTCCAAGTTTGTTTCGAGTCAAATCTGATTGACCTTTGTCTCACATTCTCATATTTTTGTTTCTCAGCATCAATCTTCTTTTTGTCAACATCCACAGGTTTTAGATTAAGACACTTACATGCAAGATGTCCTTTTTGATCACATTTGAAACATGTTCTCATGGACACATCTTTGACCTGTGGTTGTTGCTTTTGCTTTTTAGCAAAGAATTCATCATTAGACTGTTTCATTTTGAATTCTTTTTCTTTTTCTAAACTGCCTCCTTGAACAAAACTCATTTTAGTTTGAAAATTCGGCATTTCATTTTTGTTTCGATGTTGTTTCTTCTTATAACCCAACCCAGCCTTCATGTTCTTCTTTTTGAAACCAGGTTTGTTATACGAACCTCTATGACTCTTACCGACAAACTTTGAAATCTCAGACTTCTCAATCTCAACCATTTTGAAAACTTTGTCAATCTTTTCTGAAATCACATTCTGAATCGGGAATACAACATCTAAGAACAATTTGTCCGATCCAATCATGGTATAAACCAATCCCTTTGAATCATCATTCAAACTTTTCTCGGATTTTGTGTTTTTCAGATATCCATCATGAATATTTCCTTCATCTTCATCCTGTGATTCAGATTTACCTGTATCAACCGACTCTTCTTTCAACACACTTTCAACAACTTTACCTACCACCCCTGAATCATGAGAATCATCAGATTTGGAATAGGTTATGTCAATGTTGTCTGGCAATTGATCTACCATGTTGAAAGCTTTTTCGACCTTTTCCTCATCATAAAATGCAAATTTTCCCGGTGGTGGAACTTGATGAAACTCTGAACCAATACCTTTCTTGTTTTGCTCAGACTCACCCTCACCCGGTTTTATATTGAAAATTCGTTCAAGCACATATGACGACACGTGGTAACTCTTTAACTTGTTGTTATCCTGTTCTAAATCAGCAATCTGTCGTTTCAACTTAGCAACATCCTCAATATAGGAATTAACAACATCTTGTTTTATAGAATACATTCGTTTAAGTTCTTTGGTTGTTTCAGACATATAATTCATTCTTGATTGAGCATATTTCATTTCATCTTTCACTTTGTCGTATGACTCTTTCATAATATCATATGCTAATTTCATTGAGTCATATTCCTTTTTCATTTCTTGACAAGCAATTTCCTTTTGTTCACATTCATTTGTCATTTTCAAAACATTTTCTTTCAAAACTTCATTTTCTTTCTCTAATTTGTTACGTTTTTCTGAAAGTTTTTCATCATTTTCTTTAAAAATCTTTTCTTTTTCTAGCATTTCTTTGCATTTTTCTTTGAAAATATTTTCAATTTTTGTGAACTCAAAATCTCTTGTTCTAAATTGCTCATCTTTTTCAGTACAAGCTCTGCACGGTTCCATGCATTTCTTGCACTGATCAATCAGTTTTAAGTTTTTAGAATCAGAATTTACCTCAGTGATTGGCACTTCAGTGTTTTCAGCAATCTCTGTCTGCATTAGATTAGCATCATCTTGCTTCTTTTCAACACTAACCTCATCACCAGTATTACCAGCTTCCACATTCTCATTCTTTTCTTCTTTCTTCACCTCTTCTCCAATCTGCTGTTTTTCAGTAACAGCTTTTTCAACCTCTTCATTCACAACAATTTCTTCACTTTTGATTTCTTTCACAGCTTCAACTTCAACAGTTTCTGCTTTAACCTCTTCAACAGCTTTCTTCAGATTGTTCACCATTTCTTCAACTTTCTTCTTCATTCTCTCTTCATCCCTTTTTCTTAGACATGATAACATGGCATATCTGATATCCTTTTCATATCTCTTAGCGTATGTGTCATCTTTCAATACTCTTCTATAGTATTCAGCTCTTAACGGGACTGCAAGAAGAACATCATCGAAGATTATGTCTTTCTTGGGAACAACCGGTTCTCCTTCTCTGTTATAGTAGCATTCTCTCTTTTTATCCCATCTTTTGCTACCGACAGCCATCTCATACTCCTCTTGCATGTCATCCATTCTGTTGTAGACCACATTTCTTTCTCTGTAAGTCTTCTCACTTAAGATCTCTTCTCGAGTTTTCTCTTTGATCTCAACATTCTCTTCATGAACTTCAGCAATGTCTTTGTCTTTGTTTTCATCTTGAATCTCAGCAACAAAAGCATAATGTTTATTTAATTCTTCCTGTTTGGCTTCAGCTTTGAACCGTTCATCAACAATGTCATCTATTGGAAGAACCTCACTCCAATCATATCCTTCATCCTCGTAAATTACAGCATAAGCTCTTGATTTTTCTTTCGGTTTATCTTCAATCAACTTTGGTTCTTCTCTGCTTCGATGGTAAATCGCCTTTCGATAATAATCATCGTTGAAAGGACGTTCATTTCTTTCACCAACTTCAGAATTTCTGCATTCTCTCTTGAAATGACCTTTCTGCTTGCATTTGAAACAGGTCACTTTGGATTTGTCAAATCCAAGCTTTGTTGACGCACCTCCAAGCGATTGTTTTCCAGTAATCTCCATATACCTCTGAGCTCTTCGAATACAACTAGCTAAACACCAACGAATGTCAATGAGTTCCATCTCTTCTGGATCAATCTGGTCGTAGTCTTCTTTGGTCAATTCGGAGTTTCCAATTTTGCCAGCTACTAGACCTTCATATGACTCCAGAACAGATGCAAGGAAACTCATTTGCTGCTTCACTGCATTGATGCTCATTGCAGGAGAATTCTTCAGTTTAAGAGCAATGTTGCACAAAATTTCTTCAGATTCATCAGAATTTGTCTTTGAAGATGAATGATATCCAGAATGATGATTTGTTGACGTTGTTGGTGGTTCTTTCATCTTTTCACCACTAAATGCTGTTTTTGGTGAACCAACGCCTTTATCAGAAAGCACACTGCTTTTGTAGTACAAGCCAACGTTCTGTTGATGTGAAGAATCAGTCATCTTGTTTTGCTTCTGCAACTCCAAATCATGACTTTCAATCTTTTCAAACAAAGCATCAAGAGTAATATTATCATACACAACATCATTTTTCAAAATAAAAACAAACGTTTGCCACTGATCAGCTCGTGGTAACGCTTCAATCACTTTGTCAATAAGTTCCTCTCTTGATTTATTTATCTCTAATCTTTCCAATTCAATTTTAAGATGACAAAATCTCTCAATCATTTGTCTCACTGACTCTCCTTTTATGTTATCAAACAGATCAAATTCTTTCTTTAATAAAGCAATTTTGTTCTTTTTAATTTGTTTACCCCCCTCAGCTTTAACACGTAAAGCTTCCCAGACAGACTTAGATGTCCCATCATGAATTAATAAAGCAAAAATATCGTTTCTGATTGCAGACTGGATCAATGCTATCATTCTCTGTTCAGCTCCAAATTCAGCTTTATCTTCTCTAGTAAATTTCTTGAATACAAGATCTTCGCCTTTATCGTCTTTTGGTTTTTCATACCCATACTCCAAGCAAAACCAACTTTCATGAGCATACGCCTTTGCCCAGTTGATAAAGCGTTCTTTCCACCAGGTATAATCCTCAATGCTATCAAGAGCTGGTGGCTTTGAATGAGTTCCGTAAAAGTTATCATTCTTGATATTTGAAGCCTCAGACGATTCGGTTGCGAATGCGTTATAAAACGTATTGAAGAATTCCTCAGCCATAATGCAAACCTGACAGAATGATCAAATAAACCCAATCAGTACAATCAAATATCAAATAGACTAAAAATGACTGACACTTGATCGTCGTGAAATGATCCGACACAAAATTCCACTTTTCAATCGAACTAGGAAACTCAAGTGAAATCTCAAGTTGAAGCAGAATGAGACTTCAAGCGAATTCAGCACAAAATAACAGTTCAAGCGAAATCTCCTTTTAAACTGTTCAAGCGAAATCTGCTAACACAACTGATTCAAGCGAAATCAACTATTTCGCTTCAGTTGATTAGAACCTTCAAGCGAAAACCCACAAGATCTATTTCGCTTCAACCTGAACTCAACCTTCAAGCGAAAACCAGCAACTCTATTTCGCTTCAGATGAACTCAAGCGAAATCCAAGATCACAGCACTATTTCGCTTCAGATGTTCAAGCGAAATAGTCCAAACAGTCTGATTTTGAAGCGAAATCAACTATAATCTACGAACTCTTTCAATCGAAATCTAGTTTCTGTCCAGTTTTTGTCATTTTTACTTTGAATTTTGCCGTGAAACTTTCAAGGATTTGTTAGAATACTGTTTTACACGTTCAGTGAAAAACTCAGATCATTTTGACCGTGAAATCTCGTCCAGATTGAAAAAGAAAGTGTAGAAGTCAGAAAATAGATGATATCAAGCTAAACTCTTCTTCCTGAGCTCTGATACCACTTGTTGGATCGTTGTTTGACCCGTTTGAGTCGATCAGAAGAGTTTAAGTCCAGTTCAAAGGCGGAATCAGAGAACTAGACACGAACACAGCTTGTTAATCTTTAATCTGTCAATTATATTGCTTTTAACACTGATTACAACCTGACAGAAATTCAGCAGCACTTCGTTACACTTTCAGAAGTCGCGTACCAAATGAAATGACATGTGCACTATATATAGAGGTAAGATTTCGCTTGAGAGTGACCTGAACCAGCTGAAGCGAAATCTGTTGTGTGTGATTTCGCTTGAACTTGTCATAAGTTCACTTCAAGCGAAATCTTCACTTAAACCTCATTTCTCAGTTGCTCGAACCTCGTGCACAGAATATCCTATTCTATCCTATTACATGATACAAGACGAAGTCAATAGACATAGTACACTAACAGCTATTCACACAAGAAACGAAAAATGAGCATTTAGTTTAAAGATATATATTTGTATGCTCAATAAAGGCTCAAAACTCACTTTTTGTGGGAATGGGTTTTTATGTGATCAAGTATATATAATCAAATTTTAACTAAGCTTGTCATGCCGTTTCATAATTTTCTTATGTTGGTTTTTTTTATCACGACGCTATCGGTTGTAAATTTGTAAAAATATAACCTTTTTAGAACTTGAAATTCCCAAATTAAACCTAGACAAGTAAAAAAAATAGCGGTTCCAATAGAGTTTTGTGTAAGGCTTGTGATTAGGACTTGCAAGATTCAAGGTTTTAGCATCCCCCCCCACACTTAAATTACACATTGTCCACAATGTGTCCAAAAAATAAGTTTTTTGGTTGATTGAATGTGTAGAAAGGTGTGAAAAAGCAAAAATTAATGTTACTGGGCGTCTGGTGATGTGTTCAAAATGCAACATATAAATTTCATCAAACGAGGCATAAAACTAACCCTTTTTTAGTACTAATGTTGGAAAAGTGTGCTTTTGTCTTCCTTTTGTATTTTCAGAATTAAATGAGCTCAAATTAACAAAAGAAGCAAAAAGACATCAAAATCTAACATAAATACAAGAAAAGGAACAAGACGTGACATGCCCGACCCCACAACAGCATCTTCCCAAGCAAAACAAGAGATCAGAAGCCTGAACATGCCCCGTGCCCAGCCGGCACGGGGGCGTGCCCAAGTGTCAGCAGAAAAGACAAAGTGGTAGAAGCTTCTATTGCCCACCACGGGGCCGTGCTCAACGGACACGGGGCCGTGGTCAACTATAAGATTCGCACAATCCAGCAAATCTGCATAGTACAAAGATTCTTCTGCACCACGGGGTCGTGCTCAGCGGACACGGGGGCGTGGTCAACTAAAAAGACAAAACAACATTAAATGAAGAAAGAGAAGGATGTGGACACGGGGCCGTGCCCGAGCTTCTGTTCAGCCTATAAATAGAAGTGCTTGGCTCAAGCTCAAACCATCCCTTGGCACACCACCTCTCTCACACTTCACCCACCACCCACCACCACCATAACACTATCATCCACCACCATCATCCATTGTCCATCATAGAGTGTGTGAGTCGTCTCGGGATCCAAGATTGATCGTAAGAGTTCTTGATAATCAAGGCCATGTTTGCCTAAGTCTCTTACATCACTTGGTGAAGACAAATTGTCTAGTGTAGTACTTTTTATTTCTAATCTTTTGCACTTTTTATTTGGTTTTGTATTAATGACTTTAATAACTAGTTGCTTATGTTGAAGGTGATCTTTCCTTATCGTTTGTTCGTGGTGTCTTGGCATTATTTTACTGTCTATATAAAATAAAAGATTTTCACCATTCATATCTCCACGGTCTATATGGAGGTATGTTGGCTACCTGGTCGGGGGTTAAGGGAACGGTTTGGTAAAGGTCTTGCCATTGTTCAGCGTTTAGAGGTCCTGCAATGGACCTGGGTCAAATTTAGTAGGACCTCCTTCAATACTTAACGGTATTGGATGGCGGGGGTCCAAACTCTTTGATCCCCTCATAAGTTAACTACTATTAATACTATAACCCGGCTATTTAGGACTGTGTCCCTGCTGACTCAGACTACTTAGTCGAGGGTAACGTCAGCTCCAAAAGAGGGGCCTACCATAATTTGCATTAATAACTTAATTAATTATCTTCCAATAATCCACCCTTTTAGGATTGTATCCTTGCTGACTCAAACTACTGGGGTGAGGGTAACGTCACCTTCAAAAGAGGGGCCTAATACAATAACTAAGATAATCTCTTAAATATGTGCAAAAGTGCGGAAATAATCAAAGGTTACACTAGATACGAGTCGGAACCAAGTGATTCATCTTGTCTATCTGTTTTTCTTTTTATTTTATTTTTCAGCATTTTAGTTAGTTTTTATTTTTCTTAGTTTAAAACATTTTTCTAACTTTTTATTTTGATTAGACGTTGAGGATAAACCGGTATTAAAAGCTCTTGTGTCCTTGGACGACCTCGGTATCTTGCCAACACTATACTACGCTCACGATGGGTGCACTTGCCCATATGTGTGTTTAGTGTTAGTAAAATATCGTGTTTTATAAATTTAAAACTTGGCTAAAAATAAGTGTTAAAAGGGGCTTAAAATATACACCTAATATATATAACACTTCACACGCATCAAGTTTTTGGCGCCGTTGCCGGGGACACAGGGATTTTAAGAAAGTTAGGAATCAACGGCCTAATCGTTTTTCTTATTTTTCATTTTTTTTAGGATTTTTCTTAATTTTTCAGCTTCTGCAGAACTCAGCACGGGCCGTGCCCGCTGAACACGCCCCGTGCCCAATCATTGGAACTGGCAATCCTGTTTTAAGTCAGACAGTAGCTGAACACGGGGCCGTGTCCACTCAACACGCCCCCGTGCCCAAGTTTCAGTTACTGAAAACAGAACCGTAAGATCCCAACGGTTGGTAATTTCTGACACAAACATGAGTGATACTGATACTTTTTACTTTCGGCACTCTTATGGTACTATGTGGTGTCAATTATGTGGCGGTAACCATAAAGAATTATAATGCTTTTTTCTAAATTATAAACCCCACTATATAGACCCATCATTTCCTAGTATCCTTAAGAGGGGCGAAAGTAAAAATAATCCCTATCGCTCCCTCGAATGTTCCCAACCGGATATTCTAGGAGAAATGCTTCTTGATGAATTATTTCAACTAGAAGATCTAATTTTTAATTGGTTAAAAGAACTTAGGAAAGATTTCAATAATCTTTTCCAAGACGATAACCAAGAAGAGAGGTTGGAAACGCATTCAAACAACTTCATTGTTTTTAATGATACTTCTAACTCTAGTGAGGACATGAGCGATAGTCTTTCCTGTGTCGATTGTGCCGTGAAGGACTCCCCATCAACTTCGTTTGATGCATACATAGACCTGAGAGATTTGACATACAACTTCTTTAACGAGAGCCCGGGAAAGGGTTGGACTTGTCCACCTACATATAGCATAGGAATCACCCTCACCGACAACCTCTTGCGTTCTCGTCTTAATCTAGATCAATTAAGGTATCTTAGGCACTTTGGGGTTGTTCCATCTAGTAAGGAACCGCCCGATCCGGAAAAGTTCCTTAAAAATAGACGCACTTCATAAAACAGCCTTCCGACACGGGGGCGTGCCCAGGTCAACACGCCCCCGTGTCCACCAAAAGATTCCCTTCTGACTTTTGTCAGAATACGGACAAAACGTGTCAGGAACTTGCCTGCACACGGGGCCGTGTCCAGCAGACACGGGGCCGTGTCCAGTACGCTGTCGTTTTCTATAAATGTAGCCAAGAACCCTGCACATTTGGACCATCCAGGGACAGAGATTTGAAAGGATTTTCTGACTTACCATCCTAGGTATGTTCTAAAAGAAGGTTCTTACAAGCATCTTGTCCTTTCCTCTTTTATCTATTGCCTTCTTCTTCATCTTTCTTGCACCAAGAACTCCATTAAAGCTTGATTTCAAGCTTTGTTATGATGTTTATTGAATTTTTGTTCAAGGAATCTTGTTAAAAATAAGTTACACAACATTGTTTTAAGTTATTTCTACTCAAAAAGCTTCATAAGTTAAGAAAATAATTTGAAACCCCAAGATTCCTTGTTCTAAGAATCTGCAGAAAGTTGAACACGGGGCCGTGCTCATAGAGCACGGGGCCGTGCCCGTGGTACTGTTTCATTAAAACAAACTGTTTTTGGTTTGTTTTCGTAGAATGTCTAGCCAAAACAGCGGAACCTCTTCTACACACTCAAGGAACAGCCGACGGGAAAGGAGGCCATCGATTGAAGCAACTCTCGTAAGATACGTAATGGCGCTACGTGAAGCACTTGACGAGATGACTTCAGTGGAGGAGGTCCTCATTGACCGTATAAACTATCTCTCGGTGGGGTTGGAAAACAGTTTCCAGGAAATAAACTTCTTGCACCAGAGGTTAAACATTCTGGTAACTCCTCCTGTGGAACCAATCCTCCCTCAAGAGGATTGGAACCTCGCACTTGGAATCCAAAATCCTACCGGTTGGGACGACATTCTGGCGGAGCCTCCCCTTGAAGAACTCCAAGAAATTCTGGTGGAAGTTACACCTCCTCAACCCAATGCTCATGAGCCCACTTTTCTTCTCCCTATGGAGATCGAAGAGTGGCTCGCCGATGTATGAGGAGCCCATACCCGGAGGAAGAAGTTGTCAAGCCACTTTTAACCGAGAGATCTATCTTTTCGGAAATTTTGCTAAGTAGAATAAGTAGTAGGCTAGAAACCTCTTGGATTGGAATTCCTGTGTTTCTTTGACCTAACTAGCTAATATTTTAATTTTTAGGACTATTATGTAATTCTCTCTATGATTAATGAATGATGGTTTTAGTCAATTTGGTGTTTTGGATGGTGTTGAAATGAATAAAACACACTTGAGATGGCAAAGGATGCAAGGGAAACTTGAATCAGCACTCCATGCAGGAAAACAGAACCGTCCAACAAATTTCTTCGTTTACAGTAATCTCGGCACGGGCCGTGTCCACCCAACACGGCCCCGTGCTGCACAGTCTGCAGAAAAAGACCCAATTCAGGTAACTGGACACGGGCCGTGTTCACCCAACACGCCCCCGTGTCCAGGCTTCTGTTTCTCGTGTTTTAATTCTGTTACTAGCACTTGAACACGAGGCCGTGTTCAGCGCCCAGTAACACAAAATTTTTTTCTTTTTCACACCTTTCACACATTCAATCAACCTAAAAACTTATTTTTGGGACACATTGAGGACATTGTGTAATTTAAGTGTGGGGGGATGCTAAAACCTTGAATCTTGCAAGTCCTAAATACAAGCCTTACACAAAACTCTATTGGAACCGCTAGTCACCCCAAATTTTTTTCAAAAATTTTCATTTTTTTACTTGTCTAGGTTTAACTCGGGAAATTCAAGTTCTCAAAAAGGTTATATTTTTACGAATTTACAACCGATAGCGTCGTGATAAAAAAAACCAACATAAGAAAATTATGAAAAGGCATGACAAGTTTAGTTGAAATTTGATTATATATACTTGATCACATAAAAACCCATTCCCACAAAAGTGAGTTTTGAGCCTTTATTGAGCAAACACTTACATATCATTTGACTAAATGCTCATTTTCGTTTCTTGTGTGAATAGCCGCTTGGTTCTTACGACTCTAGAACTTGCCATGACGATACATTCCCGGTCCTTACCAACTTAAACCCGAGTAAGTAAATGATGGAGGCATTAGGACTAACCCTTTTTATTTCTACACCATTATTTTTCTTTTTCTTTTTTACCACATACCCAAAATCCCCCTAGTTAGCCCCTTTGAGCCTAAACCTTTTCATTTCATAACCCAAACCAAACACCCTTTTTACCCACCAAAACCTTTTTCATTTTTACCCCTTTGTTTTAGTAACAAGTTCGATTTTTCGTATGACTTTTCAAAAAAAAAAAATTTATTTTGTGTTGATGATGAAGCAAAAGAAAATAAACAAACAAGTTCATCAAAAATAACTTTGTTTGAATAAATAGCTTCATCAAAATAAAAGTTACAAAAATAGAAAGTCATACGAAAACCGACACTTGTTACGCTTTTCGCCTTTTTCTACTAACCACTAACCACCAACCCAACCACCTACCTTTAACCCAAGCCTAACCCTTCACCCACAAAGTCCTCTTGATATTTACAAAGGTATATAAGTTAAAAAGGAGGAGGATTGATTCCTTGGCAAGCCTATGGTAGGAGTAAGTTCCATGCCGCTCTCGAGTAATCCACAAAAATACATTTTCGGCCGAGTGTTGAGTGATCCCCGTGAGGTATGTGAACTTGTATATAAATAGAATTTTAAAGAGGCATGTTATGCCCTAATAAGTAATTTATCTTATGAAAAGTTTCAAATAAATCATGACGAATAGGATTGTAAATAAATAAAAATAAAATTAAATAAAGAATCTTGGAAATCCCGACACTCTACGACAACCCCAAAAACCTTCTTCTCTACCCATTCCATTTGGGAGTGTAATAGCCACATATTAAAGAGTTTTGCTTGAGGACAAGCAAAGATTCAAGTGTGGGGGTATTTGATGTGTTCAAAATGCAACATATAAATTTCATCAAACGAGGCATAAAACTAACCCTTTTTTAGTACTAATGTTGGAAAAAGTGTGCTTTTGTCTTCCTTTTGTATTTTCAGAATTAAATGAGCTCAAATTAACAAAAGAAGCAAAAAGACATCAAAATCTAACATAAATACAAGAAAAGGAACAAGACGTGACATGCCCGACCCCACAACAGCATCTTCCCAAGCAAAACAAGAGATCAGAAGCCTGAACACGCCCCGTGCTCAGCCGGAACGGGGGCGTGCCCAAGTGTCAACAGAAAAGACAAAGTGGTAGAAGCTTCTATTGCCCACCACGGGGCCGTGCTCAGCGGACACGGGGCCGTGGTCAACTATAAGATTCGCACAATCCAGCAAATCTGCATAGTACAAAGATTCTTCTGCACCACGGAGTCGTGCTCAGCGGACACGGGGGCGTGGTCAACTAAAAAGACAAAACAACATTAAATGAAGAAAGAGAAGGATGTGGACACGGGGCCGTGCCCACTGGACACGGGGCCATGCCCGAGCTTCTGTTCAGCCTATAAATAGAAGTGCTTGGCTCAAGCTCAAACCATCCCTTGGCACACCACCTCTCTCACACTTCCCCCACCACCCACCACCACCATAACACCATCATCCACCACCATCATCCATTGTCCATCGTAGAGTGTGTGAGTCGTCTCGGGATCCAAGATTGATCGTAAGAGTTCTTGACAATCAAGGCCATGTTTGCCTAAGTCTCTTACATCACTTGGTGAAGACAAAGTGTCTAGTGTAGTACTTTTTATTTCTAACCTTTTGCACTTTTTATTTGGTTTTGTATTAATGACTTTAATAACTAGTTGCTTATGTTGAAGGTGATCTTTCCTTATCGTTTATCCGTGGTGTCTTGGCATTATTTTACTGTCTATATAAAATAAAAGATTTTCACCATTCATATCTCCATGGTCTATATGGAGGTATGTTGGCTACCTGGTCGGGGGTTAAGGGAACGGTTTGGTAAAGGTCTTGCCATTGTTCAGCATTTAGAGGTCCTGCAATGGACTTGGGTCAAATTTAGTAGGACCTCCTTCAATACTTAACGGTATTGGATGGCGGGGGTCCAAACTCTTTGATCCCCTCATAAGTTAACTACTATTAATACTGTAACCCGGCTATTTAGGACTGTATCCCTGCTGACTCAGACTACTTAGTCGAGGGTAACGTCACCTCCAAAAGAGGGGCCTACCATAATTTGCATTAATAACTTAATTAATTATCTTACAATAATCCACCCTTTTAGGATTGTATCCTTGCTGACTCAAACTACTGGGGTGAGGGTAACACCACCTTCAAAAGAGGGGCCTACTACAATAACTAAGATAATCTCTTAAATATGTGCAAAAGTGCGGAAATAATCAAAGGTTACACTAGATACGAGTCGGAACCAAGTGATTCATCTTGTCTATCTGTTTTTCTTTTTATTTTATTTTTCAGCATTTTAGTTAGTTTTTATTTTTCTTAGTTTAAAACAATTTTCTAACTTTTTATTTTGATTAGATGTTGAGGATAAACCGGTATTAAAAGCTCTTGTGTCCTTGGACGACCTCGGTATCTTGCCAACACTATACTACGCTCACGATGGGTGCACTTGCCCATATGTGTGTTTAGTGTTAGTAAAATATCGTGTTTTATAAATTTAAAACTTGGCTAAAAATAAGTGTTAAAAGGGGCTTAAAATATACACCTAATATATATAACACTTCACACGCATCATCTGGACACGGCCCCGTGGTGTTCGGACACGGCCCCGTGTTCAGATCGCCAGTAACAGAAATTGTTAAAAAGAAACAGAAGCCTGGGCACGGGGGCGTGTTTGGCGAGCACGCCCCGTGTCCAGTTACCTGAATTGGGCATTTTCTGCAGATTGTGCAGCACGGGGCCGTGTTGCACGGGCACAGCCTGTGCTGAACTTGCTGTAATGAAGAAAACTTTGTCGGGTGGCCCTGTTTTCGTGCATGGGGTGCTGGTTGAAGTTCCCTTGTTATCCTTCACCATCCCGAGTGTGTTTTATTCCTGAAAATTAAAACTAAACTAGAAAACATAAAAATTAATCTAAACTAAACTAACGATAGTTCCGTGGAATGCCCCCGTGGTGCGCCACGTTTATAAGGGTCCTTGGCTAGACCCAAAGCCTGGTCATATGTCACCCAAGTGGGATGTTTTGCATCCCATGCTACACCGTCGGAGAGCGTCATCCAAGCTTGAGTCTATGACCTTCATGTAGTTGACCGGGTCTTCGTCTTCTACTCTTTCTCCAACTCCAAACTTCACTTCCACGTCCCCAAACTTCAATGTTAGTGTTCCGTCATTCATGTCTACCACTGCTTAGGCTGTGGCTAGAAATGGCCTCCCTAGGATGAGAGGGACTTCGGCGTCTTCTTCCATGTCTAGTATGACAAAGTCGGCTGGGAAGACGAAATTGTCGACTTTGACCAATAGATTTTCAACGACACCTTGTGGATATTTGACGGATCTGTCGGCAAGTTGTATGCTCATCTTTGTAGGGCTCGTTTTTCCTAGGCTGAGTCATTTGAACATTGAGGCGGGCATGAGGTTGATGCTAGCCCCAAGATCGGTTAGTGCATTGCGAATGGGGGATCCCCCAATTGAGCAAGGAATCGTGAAGCTTCCAGGATCAATCTTCTTTTGTGGGAGTTTGTTGAGTAGTAAGGAAGAGCATTCTTCGCCTAAGTTAACTAATTGCAATGATTCAATTTTCCTTTTATGAGTGAGAAAGTCCCTCATAAATTTTGAATATTTAGGCATTTAGGTTAGGACTTCGATAAATGGAATATTTACATGCAATTGTTTTAGTAAATTTTTGAACTTTGCGAATTGCTCATCGGTCTTTTGACGAATTAACCGACCAGGGTATGGAACCGGAGGAGTCTTAGTGGGCTCTTGGTTTGGTGGAGAAGCCTTCTCTTGTTGGGGTGTGGGTGGAGTTGTGGTATGGCTGGATTGGCTTCTTTCAGCTGGCGGTAATGGAGCCTCCTCAGGACCCACGGTTCGGTTTCTCAATGTGATGAGATGTACTTGTGCTTTTGGGTTGGTTTCGGTATTACTTGGTAACGCGCCTTGTGGTCTCTCGGAGAAATTTTGAGCTATTTGATTTAATTGTTTTTCAATGTTTTGAATGCTAGCTTGTTGATTTCTGAAATTCGATTCCAATTGCTGAAATCGATCCGAGTTTTTCTTTTCGGTGTCGGAGATGAGGCGAGATACAATATCTTCAAGCCTTTCTCGTCCACCTTGTTGTTGAGAAAAATTTTATGGTTGTTGAAAGTTAGTTCGTTGGTTTTGTTGGTTACTACTATTGCCGGGATCTCTCCAACTAAGGTTAGGGTGGTTACGCCATCCTTGGTTGTAGGTACCCGTTGGAGGACCCGACGGCCTAGGTCTATTATCAATGTAGTTTACCGTTTCCGTTTGATCATCTAATTCTTTCATACAACTCCAATTTTCATGTGGTCCACCACACCCCTCACAAGCCATAACCTAGACCGTTTTTGCCATTTCTAACTTTTTGATTTTTTAAGAAAGGGCCTCGATTTGGGCTTGTAAAGAAGTGCTTTCATCAACCTTATGGGCGCCTGGGGCAATATATTTATTGCCTCAGGGAGTGTGCCACTGAAAATTGGTTTGAGAAATTTCCTCAATTTGATTATATATTTCATTTGGGCGACGATTACCTAGAAGTCCCCCAGAGCTAGAATCAAGTGTTTGTCTTATGTGTGGCAACAACCCATTGTAGAAAGTGGATACTTGTTTCCATACCGCAAGACCGTGATGAGGACACTTTCTTAGTAGCTCCTTGAACCTTTCCCAAGTTTCATATAAGGATTCCCCATCCTCTTGTGAATATGTATTAATTTCAGTCATTAATTTAGCCGTTTTAGCAGGAGGGAAATACTTATATAGAAACTTTTGGGCTAGTTCATCCCAGGTGTTTACCGAACCAACTGGGAGGGTGTTAAGCCAAGCCTTAGCTCGGTCTTTTAGTGAAAATGGAAACATACGAAGGGAGATGGCGTCGTTTGATGCTCCATTGATCTGAAAGGTATCGCATATTTCTAAGAAATTAGTAATATGTAGATGAGGATCCTCGTCCGCAAGCCCATGGAAGGTTGCGGAGTTTTGAAGCATTTGTATCAAATGTGGCCGAAGTTCGAAGTTGTTGGCTTCGACATTCGGTGCATTGATAGCGGCGCCGAGATTACCTACGGTGGGGCGTAGGTAATACATGAGGGTACGTTGGTCCGCCATTGGAAGTGGGTCCCCCGAAACTTTCTCTTGGTTTTAAACTTAAGTCTTTTTCTGAGAAAGCGTTCGGGTTCTTCAAGAGGTTCTTTTATGTCTCTACTAGAACTGGAGCTCATACACTACGTAGAAAGTTCAGATGTGGCGCCTGGGTTCCAAGTCCTGCAATAAAAATAGAAAAGAACGTTGGTCAGAAGGTTCACCACGGCCCCGTGCTCAGGTGAACACAGCCCGTGGTCGGAA
Organism: Helianthus tuberosus; assembly: GCA_030545235.1. Lineage (NCBI taxonomy): Eukaryota > Viridiplantae > Streptophyta > Magnoliopsida > Asterales > Asteraceae > Helianthus > Helianthus tuberosus. The sequence continues at coordinate 15,716,435 of CM060444.1, read as the reverse complement.
ATACAGTGATTGTTTTCCGGATCCCTGTTACTGGGGAGCTGAACACGGCCCCGTGTTGCACCGACACGGCCCCGTGCTCAACTCTCTGTAACTCGGAAAATAAAAACTGCCAGTGACAATGCTGGGCACGGCCCGTGTCCGACCAGGCACGGCCCGTGCTGAGCTCTGTAGAAACTGAAAAATTAAGAAAATCCAAAAAAAAAAAACAGAAAAATTAGAAAAAGCGATTAGGCCGTTGATTCCTAACTTTCTTAAAATCCTTGTATTCCCCGGCAACGGCGCCAAAAACTTGATGCGTGTGGTGTGTTATATAAGTTTAAGTATATTTTAAGCCCTTTTTACACGTTAGTCAAATTTTAAATTTATAAAACACGATATTTTACTAACACCAAACACACATATGGGCAAGTGCACCCATCGTGAGCGTAGTATAGTGTTGGCAAGATACCGAGGTCGTCCAAGGACACAAGAGCTTTTAATACCGGTTTATCCTCAACGTCTAATCAAATAAAAAATTAGAAAAATGTTTTTAAACTAAGAAAAGTAAAACTAACTAAAATGCTGAAAAATAAAATAAAAATAAAATAAAAATAAAAACAGATAGACAAGATGAATCACTTGGCTCCGACTCGTGTTTAGTGTAACCTTTGATTATTTCCACACTTTTGCACTTTTTAAGAGATTATCTTAGTTATTGTAGTAGGACCCTCTTTTGAAGGTGACGTTACCCTCAACCCAGTACTTTGAGTCAGCAAGGATACAATCCTAAAGGGTCGGATTATTGAAAGATAATTAATTAAGTTGTTAATGCATATTATGGTAGGCCCCTCTTTTGAAGGTGACGTTACCCTCGGCTAAGTAGTCTGAGTCAGTAGGGATACAATCCTAAGTAGTCGGGTTAAAGTATTAATAGTAGCTTACATATGAGGGGATCAAAGAGTTTGGACCCCCGCCATCCAATACCGGTGGGTATTGAAGGAGGCCCTACTAAATTTGATCCAGGTCCTTGCAGGATCTATACACTGAACAAGGCAAGACTCTTACCAAACCTTTCCCTTAACCCCCGACCAGGTAGCCAACATATCTCCATACAGACCGTGGAGATATGAATGGTGAAAATCTTTTATTTTATATAGACAGTAAAATAATGCCAAGACACCACGGACAAACGATAAGGAAGAATCACCTTCAACATAAGAAACTAGTTATTAAAGTCATTAATACATAACCAAGTAAAAAGTGCGAAAAGATTAAAAATAAAAAGTATTACACTAGACACTTGTCTTCACCAAGTGATGTAGGAGAATTAGGAAAACATGGCCTTTGATTGTCAAGAACTCCTACGATCAATCTTGGATCCCGAGACGACTCACACACTCTATGATGGACAATGGATGATGGTGGTGGATGATGGTGTTGTGATGGTGGTGGGTGGTGGGTGAAGTGTGAGAGAGGTGGTGTGCCAAGGGATGGTTTGCAAATGAGCCAAGTACCCTTATTTATAGCCTGAACAACAGCTCGGGCACGGCCCCGTGTACATTGGGCACGGCCCTGTGTCCACCTTCTTCTCTGTCTTCATTAATTGCAGTTTGTATGCATTAGTTGACCATGCCCCCGTGTCCGCTGGGCACGCCCCCGTGTGCAGAAGCGTATCTGTACTATCAAGATTTCCTCAGATTCTGCGAATCTTAGAGTTGACCACGGCCCCGTGTCCGTAGAGCACGACCCCGTGGTGGTTGATAGAAGCTTCTACAGCTTTGTCTTTTCTGCTGACACTTGGGCACGCCCCCGTGCTCAGCCTTCTGTCTTCTTGATTTTGCTTGGGAAGATGCTGTCGGGGGGTCAGGCATGCCACGTTTGTTCCTTTTCTTGTATTTATGTTAGATTTAGCTGCCTTTTTTGCTTCTTTTGTTCATTTGAGCTCATTTAATCCTGAAAATACCAAAGGAAGACAAAAACACACTTTTTCCAACATTAGTACTAAAAAAGGGTTAGTTTTATGCCACAATTGATGTAATTTATATGTTGCATTTTGTGCACATCACAACATCATTCACAGAAAGCATTAGCAAACGCACGCGGAATGTCCAAACGTATCGTAATGTGTCTCAAATGACTTAAACATTACCGTGAGGTGGGTTACTTCCCGAGGTACCTCCGCTGTTTTCAGAGCGCAGGGCATCGTGCTGTGCTATTGCTTGTGAAATCCGTTCTTGTAGTTCAGCCTCTATTGTGGGCAACTGGTTGTTTCTCCGAGGAGGCATCTTCTAAAAGAAGATTGTATTGGTCAGGTCATAATAAGTATAGTAAGTACATGACATGTATACGTAATAGCATCCATTAAGCAGGTAAGCGCATAACATCACAATCATAGCATAAACAAGTAACTCAACAATGTATATAATGAGAATATTGCGATGGAGCTTCCATAAATCATCGACCACAAATACAGTTTTACGTGTTCTACAAATGTATCATATCACATCAAAAGGGGAGTACAGGGTCACATCACCCTTGTCCAAAATGTCTATCAGTCTACAACAGTCATAAATTCAAAATGCGGTCTTCAAAAGGGCTTTGTAAGCTAGGCTCAATAGCGACACTATCGTCAAAAGCAAGCTACCTGCAGAAAACCAAAAACCAGCTATGCTGATGGTGGTGGAGGAGGAGGTGGAGGAACGAAAAGCAAACTGCGCAAATTCGCTAACTCCTCCTCAAGATCATAAATGTGACGTAGCAAATAGCTGAACTGCTGCTCCATGGTGAGAAATCGAACGTCAAAGTCCGGATAAGGCAAAAGAGGAGCAGGTGGAGTCGCAAACGGTGACTGACATGAACAAGGTGGAGGACGTGGAATCCTCTCAAGCTCCATAACTCTACGGCATAGAATCTCCTGTTGATGCTATAATGACAAGAGCAAATCATCCCTCGTGTTACCAATGTAATGTGAAGGATGGTATGGATCAGAAACTGGCATAGTGTTCGACGGAAACCATATGAGTGGCTCGCCTGGTGGTGCAGAAGTAAAATGTGCAGTAGGTGTATACTGAGGCATGGGAGGAAAAGCTGCTGACACGTGTGGAACATGGCCATGCTGCTGGCTAGACGGACCTTCCCCTGGACATGGTGGAGGGATGTCCTGCAAGAATGTGATAGGCAGGTCAGTGCGGTGAACATCGGACACTAACGGGTGAAAAAGGGCAACCTCAACAGGTTCAGGTATGTGTGGGGGAGTAACAGTGTAAGGACTCTCAAAATTTTCCTAAAAATACCCGTAAGTATAAACCCGGATCCCTGAAACCTTACCCTACATCAAAAATCAAGAAAAAACAAAATCTTGGTTCTTAGGCGGGCCGCGTAAAAGACAAGGGATATCTTACGCGGGCTGCGTCAAACCTGTGTTGACCGGATAAGTGTTCCGGATCCACGTAGCGACCACCTGGCTAACCTACTTGTGACTGGTCAAGGCTAGTCGTAGACTGGGCGACTGCGCGGGCCACGTAAGGTTAAGCTGAAGACTTACGCGGGCCGCGTAAGGTCTCAATTTCAGCTATAAATAGCCTGTCACTCGCACAATCCACTGGTGTCGATCAAAACTTTCAAAAATGAAGTTTTCGTACTCTGAAATCGAAAATATCAATTATATTAGTGAGGCGCTGCTCCGATACCGGGTATTAACTCGATCGCTGCTACGATTCAATGTCCGATCGATTAAACTATCCAATGGATGTTTAAGTGCTGCCCACATTAGGGTTTATGCTTTGTCATTCGTCGTTAAATCGATGGATGTTTAAGTATCGCACTTTGTCATTAGCTGTGAAGGTTTAATCTTGTGAGTTATCGTAAATGCTGTATTAGTTACTAACCGAGTTCGTGTGCATATTATTAAATTTAGGTTAAAAGGCTAATCAGTAGGCTAGGCTCTACTCAAATAAATCTGCAATGTGAGTCATTCTCTTTTTATCAAATTACTTTCAAAAGCATGTTTATTTTTAAAGTTATAATTACAGGGATTAAGTCTTTGTAATCACCAAATTACAGCCGGTATGTGAGGTTTTGTATACATTACTTATTCCCGTCACACCATTGGACAACGAGTTAGCCAATGGGTGATCTGACCATAGTCACAGAAACGAGTCGAGTGACAAATACTGTGGGTAGTTGGTTGATATCTAGAAACATTGTAATCACTCTTAATACTGTAAATTGTAACAAACGTGTCATTTTAGTAAAAAGAATGATTCCCCAGTATTTCCCGCGGACAAAACCTTTTTCAAACATGTTTCAGGTGATCTGTTGTGATCCAGGAAAAGTGCCGCGAAGCACTACAAGCTTAAGGAAGTGGCTCAGTATAAAATAAAGAAACATGTTTTAGAAAAATAAAGATTTCTCCGTGAAATCATATGATTGTAATTTACCGGGGTTTATCCCGAGTTGTGAAATAAAATAATCGGGAAATTACAGTTTTAAAAAGATCCTGAAGAAAACTTCCGCTGTTAACTCAATTAAATAAATACCACGGGATTTTTTTTCCCGCAGCTCCTGAAACGGGTCAAACCGGGTCGGGGCTCGTGATAGAAAAAGGTGGTATCAGAGCCACTGATTTAAGCCAATTAATTATTTAGAAAATACTTAATTTTACTAATTTCTATTCTATGATTATGTGTTTTATTATTTGAATATTCGTGTACAGTATGGGTAAGCAAAAGCTTTCAAACATCTATCTTAAATTAGATAGGTCATCCAACGAGAAGGGAAGTTCATCCCAAACAAAATCTTCAAATCACTCTGTAATTCCTGATGAAGGAATATTTGTCCGTAAGGCACAATATGAGGAACCACTTTCTCCTAATAAAAGAAGTTTGATTATTAGGAAAAGTCAGGAGAAAATAAAGAAATCCTGAGAAAAGAAAGTTAAACAGGAAACCCAGGAACTAATCAATAAATCACCGTGGGATGACAAGTTAGATGAAAAATGGGCAGATCTCTATATGCTAGCCACTGTAGCAGTAAATGCAAATCTTTAAATACATCTGATTCAAAGTTTTAGCACCCTTATCAATTACAAGCCAGATCTAGTAAATAAATAAGTTACAATAAACCCTAATATGTTTTATTTTCAGTTGTTCTTTGTACTAAATTAGTCACACGGTATGCAATAATATTTTCTATGGAATTTTGTTATAAAATTTTAACTTAGCAATTTTTATGTATTTTGCATATGTGCTAAACAGCATGAATGACTTGTCTGACGCCCTTCAAAATCTAAATCTCTATCCGGTGAAAATAGAGGTTTCCAGAGATTTCAATAGATATATACCAGACATAGAAGAACCTATGGAATTCAATGCTCCACCTCCGGAGAAACCCAAGCCTAAGAAAAGGAGAAGATTTGTAGGATGGAGGCGTGTGCGCAGGAGGAAACCCACAACTAGGAAGATTCCTAAAATAGAAAATCCCTTAGACAAAGGAAAGGGAATTGAAGTCAGAGAAGATTCTAGGCAGATGGAAAAGGAGTTTAGGGAAGGTTCTAGGCAAATCAGATGGAACTTGGGCAAAGCTCTAGACAAGTTGAGGAGTTACCATTTCAGGATGAATTAGATTGCGCATTGGCAAGCTGTGATATAGTCAGGCCTGTCAATAATAATTTCTACTCTTATCCTGTCGAAAATCAACTCCCTATAAATTTAGAACCAGCAATTCCAGAACCTATAATTCACACCCAACCTCTAGGAATGGATGAGTGGTGGACTAATGATTGGCAGTTCCAAAACCTGCTCAACAGTCCTTATTCCTTTCTCCCTCAGTTCGACCCGGAACCTATACCAAACCCACCAATGAGCAATGAGAATTTAGCTGAACTCCGCCACTTTGGCGAAGAATTGGTGGATGCCAGAAATAGGATCAGGGAAGTAGGAGAACAGATCTCCTGGAAATATGACGAGAGGGAACGCCGTTACTGAAATACCAAATGACGAGGGATAGTGTGGTGTGAAAATGTGAAACTGTGGTTGTAAAATTGTGACACTCTGGGTTTTCCCAAGAAATCTACGTGTATTAGCATTATGTGTACGAATACTATCAAATGAAAGATTGTGAATTATCTTGGTGTGCTATGTGATCCTCGCGTTTAATTATGTGTATGTATAATGAATGGTTAAATATATATATATATATATATATATATATATATATATATATTCGTATGTAGTTAACCGAGACCATGAACCCGACTCGAGACCACTTGGTCTCGAGTAAACATTGAAACAATTGCGCCGGTTGGGCCATGCCGCTCGGAAACCCACTAGGGTGCACCAACTCGGTCCGGGTATAAAACCCACAAGAGTGGCCAACCTTGCCACTTTTCACCATCTTGCAACATTTCCACACACACTCTCCTACACACTCTTTCCATTACTAAAACCCTAGAGCACCAACACAAAAACCATCTTCTTCCTCTCTCGGATCCAACCGGCAACACTAGAACTCTCGGTTCAAGCTTGGAATCATCATTTGGAAGCCCGTTCATCGATCCTCCATACCCTCACACCTTGGAACACAACCGGTTAGTGTTTTAATGTGTGTTAGAAGTTATGTGGGCTTAATGAATAAGATACATGATTAGTATAGAGGTCTTTTTGCATGATCCTTGTATGATTAGTGAGTTTGTAATGGTTAAATGATGAATAATGTGTGTGAACTATTGTATGATAATGTTTTGCTAAGATGTTTTGAATGGTAAATGATTAATGGCTTAGGATGATTTTTGCTATCCGATTCATGTTAGATATATTAGGACCAATGTGTGTTTGATGAGATGATGCAAGATTTACTTGATCCTCATTTCATGCTTGAATGATCTCATGAAGAACATTATGAATATGTGTTAAATATGATATGAACATATGATGAACAATGTTGAATATGAGATAAACATTTGAATATGTGATGTTTGATCTGATTTAGTTAGAATTTAGACAAGAAAACATGTTTACGAAACCCTATTGGATAGTACACAATTACATGAAATTGCAATTCTATTGGTTAGTACATCAGAAGTTCTAGAAGAACTTCATGTGCACGTACCCGGGGTTGCGAGTCGAGACCCCCGGTTGTGACTCGAGACCAACACGTGACAACTCGAGACCACAGCAATTGCGACTCGAGACCTTGACCAAACAACTCATTCAAGGCAGACTTCAAGGACTTGGGACCGGCAAGGTCTCGACTTGAGACTTCATGATCTCGACTCGAGACTGGACTCGAGACCTCCGAGGTTGCGACTCATGCCGGCATTACTCGAGATCTCATGGTTGCGACTCGAGACCGCACGTTCTCGAGTCGAGACCACCTTTTCTCGACTGGGCTAATTGTCTCCGATTATTGGGCCAAAAGTGTGTGGACCGTGCATATTGTTTTAGTTGGACTCTGTGATGCTGTTAACTGTTAGTATGATTGGCTAGGCCCGATAATGCTTATGAATTGTATGTTAGATGTTAACGGTTACTATTTAACTGCTAAAGTATTAGAACAGGCTCGATAACTTGCTGGATATTTATATGTTATGCATGCAATGTGTTAGCTATGTGTAGAATATACGTGATCTTCCTGTACCCAAACCTGACCTATACTGGTAACCATGTTAGGACGTGGTGACCAACGTACTTGACCAAGTAAACGGTCTGCCGAGCAATCCAAGGTGAGTTCACAACTTAAAGCATGCATTCCCGGTGGATTGGGAAACGGAACTAAAAGCAACACTATCCCCTTGTGAGGGATACAAACTTACTTTTCTTCCCTTGTTACTGGGAACAAACTTACTTACCTCCCTTGTTACTGGGAACTCTTGGTTAATTACGGTTTATACGGAATGCAACGAGCAACACTAAACGAAACTCTATCACTTAAGTCCCTACCATTTAATACCGATTAGTCGTCGGGGCCTGGCGAACGGGTTATTAGTTAATAGCGCTATTTAGGTGTAACCAGCCTCACACCGACCCTTGTTACTGGGAACGGGAGTGAACTAATGTACTCTGGCAAACTGTCAATGATGATAGAACATTGACAAACGGGGCACTACGGAAATGTACGGTTAAGTAAGTATTCGGTATTGTAAAACAGTTTAGTCGCTTACTTATGGGGTAGCTCCCCATCGCATGTATAAACGGATAAATTAACTGGTGAAATAAGTTTTTGGTAATTAAAAACTGGACAACTCGTGAACTCGCCAACATTTTTGTTGATACCCTACTGCATGCTTTGCAGGTACCTAGTGACTCAGGAGCTTGCAGCTTGGAAAGGTGTAGTGGTCGTCTAACCCATGTGTTGGGTTTTAAATAAACTTGAACTATGAACTTTGTTTTGAAACTGTTTGGTTTATGCTTCCGCTGTTTACTTAAGCTGTTATTCGAACTTAAACTTTTATAAACTTCGAACTACGATGTTCACTAACTAATGTGGTTGGTGAACATTTCTATTATTGACCAATGCTCAGTATGATTGGTGGCTGGATCCTGGTCAGTCACGCCTCCAAGCGGTGGTATTCCGCACGTGGATTTTGGGGGTGTGACAGATTGGTATCAGAGCCATTGGTTATAGTGAACTCGGTTTTAAAAAGAAAGTCTTTTTGAGAAAAACCAGACTATAACCCGTGACTCGTGACTCGTGACGACACTACACTCCAAGGGCAAGACTCAACATATTAGACCTCATAGCTCGGATTTGTGTTTACTTGCTTGTTTATCTTATGTTGACTGCTCTACTATACATACTAGTGTGCCTAATTAGATAGATACACATCCTTCTTTTACCTCTTTCTCGCTACGTTACGACATCACACTCATGCTGTGTTTTCTGGCTATGAAGACAATGAGTGGACGCGGAAGAGGAAACGTTAACATGACTCAGGCTCAGTTCACTAACTTGCTCAACACGGTGGCTGCAGCTTTCGCAGCTCACCCTGGAGGTAAACTCGTTACTTTAGGATGTTTAGATCCTACCCCCACATCGTCTTTTCACCACTAAGCCTATTCGCTTCACTTCTCACGACAGGTCAGCCTGCGCCTACGCAGCCACGTGTTTGTACTTTCAAAACCTTCATGGATGGCAAGCCTCTCCCTTTCAACGGCACTGAGGGTGCCATAGGCCTTCTGCACTGGATTGAAAAGGCCGAAGCTGTCTTTGCTGTCTGCGAGTGCCCCCTGCTAACTGGGTAAAGTTCGCGACTGGTACGCTTGAAGGAAACGCGCTTTCATGGTGGAAAGCACAGATTCAGATGCTTGGTCTGGAAACTGCAAATGCTACTGCGTGGGAAGATTTCAAGGACATGATCAAAGAGGAGTATTGTCACAGGGATGACATCCACAAACTCGAAAACGAATACTATGAGCTCAAGATGGTTGGATCAGAGATTGAGACCTACACCAAGCAGTCCAACGACAATGCTGCACTTTGCCCAAACATGTCCCGACCTATGTATCGAAGGATCAAATTGTACATCAAAGGTTTGGTCGCAGAAATCCGGAGCCATGTAACCTCAGCCAACCTCAATACCATACAGCCCGTGGTCCGTCTTGCTCACAAACTCACCAATCAGGCTGTGGAGGAGGGCAAGCTGCCCAAAAGGATCAGTGCTACTGCCGGAACTTCTAGCGATAACAAACGAAAGTGGGATGGAAATCAGGGTAAGGATGCTAACCCCACTCAGGCCTCAGTTTAGCAAAGGAAGACTGAAAACAACAAAGGCCCTCAGCAACAGGGTGGCTATCGAGGAAACCACCCCAAGTGTAACAAATGTAACCGACACCACAATGGGCCATGTGGCAAAGGTCAATGTCTGCGATGCAACAAGATGGGGCATGAAGCCAAAGACTGCAGGAGCCAGTTCCCGGCTAGGCAGAATCAACATCAACCACAGCAACAGCAGCAGCAAGGAAACAACCGTGAATGCTACAAATGTGGGGCAATAGGGCACATGCGAAAGGATTGCCCTCAGCTGATTCAGAATCGCAACAACAATAATCGAGGTGCTGGAAACAACGACACCAACCAGGGAGCTGGAAACAATGCAAGGGCATTCGTGATTGGGGCTGCTGAAGCAAGGAACGAGCCTAACGTGGTGGCGGGTAAGTTCCTACTTAATGATCGTTATGTTTCCATATTATTTGATTCCGGAGCAGAGGCTAGTTATGTATCCCTACGTATTAGTAAGAAGCTTAAGTCCACTCTCACGCCGCTAAGCTCTAAGCACATCGTTGAAATAGCTAATGGTAGAAACCTCGAGGCCTCACACGTTATTCGTAACTGCAAACTAGAATTGTCTGGTCAGACCTTCCGTATCGATCTCTTCCCCATCATTCTCGGAAGCTTCGACGTCGTCATTGGTATGGATTGGTTATCCAAGCATCGAGCTGAAATCCTCTGCCAAGAGAAAGCTGTTCGTATTCCCCGTCCTCCTGGCAAACCCCTTATAGTCCAAGGCGACAAAAGCAGAGAAGTCACAGGCATCATTTCATTCTTAAAAGCCCATAAGTGTTTACGAAAGGGGCACACCGCTATCTTAGCACTTGTTGCCGACACGCACAAAAAGGAAAGCAGGATTAAAGATTTTCCTGTTGTACGCGACTATCCTGAAGTATTTCCTGAAGAACTACCTGGACTCCCTCCTCACCGTCAGGTCGAATTTCGAATCGAGCTAGCTCCCGGAGCAGCACCTATAGCTCGTGCACCTTATCGACTAGCTCCCGCAGAACTCAAGGAACTTTCTACTCAACTACAAGAACTTTTGGACAAAGGTTTTATCCGTCCTAGCTCATCACCCTGGGGAGCCCCAGTACTCTTTGTCAAAAAGAAGGATGGCACATTCCGAATGTGCATTGATTACCGCGAGCTGAACAAGGTTACCATCGAGAATCGTTATCCACTTCCCCGTATCGACAACCTGTTCGACCAGCTGCAAGGGTCGAGCTATTATTCCAAGATCGATCTGCGATCGGGTTATCACCAACTGAGAGTCCGCGATGAGGACATCTCTAAGACTGCTTTCAGGACCCGCTATGGTCACTACGAATTCCTTGTTATGCCTTTCGGAATGACCAACGCACCTGCGATCTTCATGGATCTCATGAGCCGGGTGTGCAAACCCTACCTCGATAAATTCGTGATTGTGTTTATTGACGACATCCTGATTTACTCAAAGAGTCAAGGGGAGCATGAACGACACCTACGCCTTATTCTCGAACTCCTTCGCAATGAACAGTTGTACGCCAAATTCTCGAAATGTGATTTCTGGCTTAGAGAAGTCCATTTCCTTGGGCACATAGTCAATCAGGATGGGATTCATGTCGACCCCGCTAAGATCGAATCCATTAAGAATTGGCCTATACCTAAGACTCCGACCGAAGTTCGCCAATTCTTGGGATTGGCAGGATACTACCGAAGATTCATCCAGGGATTTTCTAACATCGCTCAACCACTTACAACCCTCACTCAGAAGGGTGTTGCTTACCGATGGAATGATGCTCAGGAATTTGCCTTTCAGGAACTAAAGAAGAACCTTTGTAGTGCACCTATTCTTTCCTTACCTGAAGGTACCGACGACTTTGTTGTTTACTGCGACGCTTCTATTCAAGGACTCGGTTGCGTGCTGATGCAACGCGAGAAGGTTATTGCCTACGCCTCGCGACAACTCAAGATCCACGAACGGAACTACACGACACATGACTTAGAATTCGGAGATGTGGTCTTCGCGCTCAAGATTTGGAGACATTACTTGTACGGTACCAAGTGCACGATTTACACCGATCACAAGAGTGTCCAGCACATAATGGAACAAAAGGAGTTGAATATGCGGCAACGCCGATGGGGCGAACTCCTAAATGACTACGAGTGTGCAATTAAATATCATCCTGGCAAGGCTAACGTGGTAGCCGACGCCCTCAGCAGAAAGGAAACCAAACCTAAGCGTGTTCGTGCTTTACAGCTCACCATCCACTCGAACCTCCCCAAACAGATCCGAAACGCTCAGGTCGAAGCATTGAAAGTCGAGAACGTCAGGGCTGAGTCCCTGCGAGGATCATGGAAACGGCTAGAACAAAAAGAAGATGGTGCTTACTACGTAAACGGGCGTATATGGGTCCCATTTTATGGGAATCTGCGCGAGCTTGTAATGGATGAAGCCCAAAGTCCCATTACTCAGTATATCCTGGTTCGGATAAGATGTACCACGACTTAAAGACTACATACTGGTGGCCTAGCATGAAAGCCCACATAGCAACCTATGTCAGAAAATGTTTGACTTGTGCAAGAGTCAAGGCTGAGTATCAGAAACCATCGGGCCTACTCCAACAACCAGAGATTCCGCAGTGGAAATGGGAGCAAATCTCCATGGATTTTGTTACTGGCTTGCCTAGGACTCAACGCGGAAATGACACCATTTGGGTGATAGTGGATCGATTAACTAAATCTGCCCACTTTTTGGCTATTAAAGAAACAGACAAGTTCTCTACCTTAGCAGAGGTATACTTAAAGGAAGTGGTTTCGAAGCACAGAGTGCCAACCTCTATTATTTCCGATCGAGACGCCCGTTTTACTTCTGAGTTGTGGCAAGCTATGCACAAATCTTTTGGCTCACGGTTAGACATGAGCACCACTTACCATCCACAAACGGATGGGCAGTCTGAACGCACTATCCAAACACTTGAAGACATGCTTAGGGCATGTGTGATCGATTTTGGCAAGGGATGGGAAAGGCACCTACTGTTAGTAGAATTCTCCTACAACAACAGCTACCACACCAGCATTCAGGCAGCACCCTTTGAGGCATTGTACGGTCGTAAATGCCGATCGCCTCTCTGCTGGGCGGAGGTTGGTGACAGCCAGATAATAGGTCCAGAACTTGTGGTAGACACTACGGAAAAGATTGCCCAGATTAGGCAACGCATGGCGGCAGCTCGTGACCGTCAGAAGAGCTACGCTGATAAGGATAGGAAACCGCTAGAGTTCCAGGTTGGTGACCAGGCTCTACTTAAAGTCTCACCCTGGAAGGGTGTGGTTCGTTTTGGAAAACGGGGCAAGCTTAATCCGCGATATGTCGGACCATTCGAAATTACCGAAAAGATCGGTAAGGTCGCATACAGATTGAATCTGCCTGAAGAACTGAGTACTGTGCACAACGTCTTCCACGTGTCTAATCTGAAGAAGTGTCTGTCAGATGAAACACTGTTGGATCTGAGTTTCTTTTTTATTGTATTTTTGTTTGGAATTAAGATGGAAATGAAAGAGTTGTGCAGCGGAATTAAGATGAAAGCAAACTTTGCATACAATCAAACGAGAGTAATACTTTAATCAAACATCTTTACACAATGAATCGAAAGATTGAATTTGTTTCAACAACGATTACAATGATTGATGAATGAATGCAAACTCCCCCTCAGCCAGAGCTCAGTAGTTTGTTCGTGCAAAGAAGACGATGTGATCAAAAGAGTTAATAGAACAGTACAAAGTACTGAACTATTTATAGGCACTTGCAAACCACTGAGCATCTTAGCTGACGTCACCATGAAAGTGACATCTAACCTCCTAACAAACTCTAACCTCTGATCTATACAAACACTGATGTACTAACTACTGCTATTACAATTTATTACATAAAAGACACTTAAACTGCATCCTTCCACTGCTGTGAACCCAGCAGTGCTTGTCCGGATCAGCAGTACTTGACTCAAGGCAGTAGATTGAGTCAGCAGAGCTTTGATCTTCTATCAGTCTTTTAACATTTGGCAGTAGATGCAAGGCAGCAATTGTGGATCAGCACTTGGTAAGATCAGTAGATAGGAGGTCAGCAGATACAAAGCCACTTTCAAGGGGAGAGATTTGCATGAACTAACTGTAATCATCTGCTTATTCTGGATCCACTGCTCTGATCCAGTTTTGGCTTTAATTATCTGTTCCTCTGATAGGGTTCAATCCCAACAATCTCCCCCTGGAACAGATAATGCCAAAACTCTTCATTATTTGTGGAATGCTTTATTGCCTCAACAACAGCTCCCTTATCTGACCTTTAAATTGTAATTCAAAGTCTAGGGCATATGTATCTTCATCATCCCTGCTAAGTGGAAGATCAAGGAGATCCTGCAAATCTTCAAGACTCAGGCCAAGAGCTTGTTCCCTTGATATTTTCTCCACTACTCCACCAGACCTGAGCAAAGTCAATACGCAGGTCTGTTTGTCAGTTTCCCACTTTTGTATTTTTGAGCCTGGTGGGTTTCTTGGGAGATGTTTATTTGCAGAAGTATTTGGTGAGGCTGGCCTATTCATGGCTGGCTTAGCAGCACTTGCAGTTTGTTCCAATTCAAGATCTTCTTTTATCATTACTTCCGTGCCTGCTTTTACAATGGCATCTCCAGCTAATAGATCTTGAATTGTTTCCATGCTAAACTGGTTTTTGCTCCTTCTTTTGTAGATGGCAGCACCAGCTGGAGCAGTGGTTCTTTTGACTTGCAGCTTTGGTGGTCTTTTTGAGACCTCTGCTTTGGAATAGTCAGGCTTTTGTGGAACTCTTGGATCTTTCTTTCTAAGTTCCTCTAATTTTTTATAGGTTGCCCTGACTCTATCTTCTCCCCACTTTGTCACAGAGTTCTTTGACCCATAATCAGCTGCAATTAGCTCCTCTTTCATTCTCCTCAACTCTAACATCTTCTCAGCTTCAAATTGTTTGAATTTTTCAGGAGGAGTCTGCTTGACCTTATTTTTGATCATGTTTTGAATCCTGGCTGCTTCTTTTTCAAGCTCAGGAATGGTCCAATTCTTGTACATGTGTTTCTCCCCCTTGTATTTCTTGTAGGTCATGATGTTTTCAATGTAGTCTTTCCTTAAGGACTCATCTGCCCTTTCTGAAATTTTCTGACATACATTTTTAGCAAAACGCTCCATAGCATTGACCTGTGAGAGTAAAAACTGATAGTTTTGTTGAAATTCTCTATCAGATTTCCCCTTTTTATTTTTTATTGCAATATCCTCTGCTTGTTTGGCCTTGAGTTTCAAGTATTCTTCAATATTGTTAGGCCTGGGATAATTTGCAATTGATGGTAAACTCCTTTTGGTTGGGTCATCTTCATAATAAAAGGATTTGATTTCTTCTCTGACTGCAATGAGTTCCAGAGGAAATGAGACACCAGCAGGAGGTAGTGGTTTTACAATTTGAGCTGAAGAGAGAGGTATGGGTTTTGGAATAGTGACAAGTGATAAGGATTTTGAAGATGTTGGTGATGGAGATGTGTCATCATCTTTTAAGATTAGCCTTCTCCTTTTTGGTTTAGGAGAGACTGATGATGTTTTGAATGGAACAGTGGTGGTAGATGTAGTGGCAGTGGATTGTGATTGACTAACAGCTGTTGAAACAACTGGTGTTTCAACCACTGTTGTCATTACAACAGATGTTATAACATCTGCTGTCTTCTGCTGTATGTCAGCAGGTGTTGTTTTTGGTGGTGATGATGGTAGAGCAGTGGATGTTGTGTGTGTTGATGGAACAATTGTTTGGCAAGCAGTAGTTTTTGTAACTCCTGTTGCATCAGCTGTTTTGTATGGTGGTTTTTGAGCAGACTTTGAACGTCTGATAGGAATGGATTTGGGTTGCCTTACTTTTCTAGTAGGCTTCTTCTTTTCCTCAACAGGATTTTCATGATCCTTTGACCCAGAAGTACCCTGATCTGGATGATCCATTCTGTCCACCCTGGCTTTCCTTTTGGCATCTCTATCTCTTTTTACACTTGCAACTGCTTCTGCTAGTGCATTTGTTGTTACATCAATTTTCTTGCTGCCATCTGGCAAAGGGATCTTTTTGGTCATGTTTGAATTCTCTGGTTCAAGATAAAGACCATCCTCTATACCCTTCTTTTTCCACTCCTTAATTTTCTCCCCCTTTTTGGCATTATCTTCTGGGAGTTCATAAATGTAGCGTACTTTTGGAGGAGCAGTGCCAGTGGTGTGCAAGATCTGAGTTTTGAGAGCCTTTAAATCAGCCTGAGTGTTTTTGAACCTTGACTCCATTGTATTTCTCAGCTGTTGTACATGTTTTTCATGTTGCTGATCTGCTAATTGTGCTTGATGTTGGAGAAAAGATTGAAATAAATTCCAGAGCTCATTTGTAGCAGGTGCCCTTTGTGGAGCAGGTGCTTGAGGTGGAACAGCAGTTGATTGTACCTTCTGAAATTGTAATACCTGTTGTAGCATATCTTTGAGTTCTACAATAGAGTTATCAAGCTTTGCAATACGATCCGTCAATTTCTGGTACTTTAAACCATCACCCAAGTTAATGGGATCATCTGATTTCCCACTAGCAGTGGTTTTATCAGTGGTAGATATAGGGAGTATACTCCAAACATTAACCACTGATGCCCCTTTTTCTTGGTACTGGGGTCTTCTTCCTTCAACACTTGACAACCTTTTGATGTTGCCAGTAGGATAAATAAATCCACTGGTGGTTGGCAGAGGTGCTATAAAAGGAATTGCCTCCAAGGAAGTCTTATTAATGTAACCACTGTCCAACTGTAAACCTGTAGGTTCAACAGATGTAGTGGCTGCTTCACTTGGATTACCACCAAGAGTTACATGTAACTCATGGGGTGTAACCTCCTCAGGTTGTGTTGGTGGGTTAGCAAAGATTGATACATCAGACCCAGTCAGTTGTTGAGGTATATTCTCATTATCAGGTGATTGAGAAGGACTGGTTAATGCCTGGTTCAAATCAATTGTATCCAACAGTGGTTTTATTGGTGAGGGAATTTGGGATGTGATGATTTGTGTAGAAAGAGGATGTGTCCCGGGCATTGGACTGTGGATGATAGAAACGAGTGTTTCCAGAGCATCATGATGTGGAGACCCTATTTGTACAACCTGTTCTTTTTGTGAAGAAACAGGAGGAGTTTCGGTTATGGGTTGAGATATTTGTACCAACTGCTGTGAGGAAGTAGCAGCAGTGGTTTCTTGTGACTTGTGTGTTGTCACTGGCAGAAGCTCTGGTATCTCATCCTCCAGAGATGCCTTTTTGATGGGTTTGGGGGGTTTTTGTGTTTTTCTTTTTGTTGGCTTTTTGGTGATTTTAGGTGTGGGTTTCAAAACAGTTGTGTTGCTGCTTTGATCACCTTGAGCAGTGGGCTCAGCAGCAGATACCTGAGGAGCAGTTGTAACTGCTAAAATCTGCTCAGGCACCTCTGCTTGTGTTTTGCAAGGTGCTAACATTCTTGAAAAAGTTTCAGTTGTTAAACTGTTTATTTGAATAGAATCACCTTGGTTTATTACAGCTAAATCATCCTTACTGAATTTCTTTGAAAAATAGTAACTTAAAAACCTTGGAAACAGTAAGAATGATTTTATTTCAACATTATTAACCAAATCTTTGAAAATTTCCCGAGAATAGTTAAAATTTTCTTCTTGAAGAATTGCATATCCCAGATTTTGAATCTTTAAAGGGATTTCATTGAAAGAAGTGGTTTTGTTTGAAACACATAGTAGGAGGGTATGAAATAAAAATCTGGTTGCAGACGGAAAATAACCTTTTTCTAAAGTAATTTTCTTCATCATTGTGGCTTCATACCCTCTCTTAATGAAGTCAGTTTGTAACTCGGTTTTAGTGAAAGAAAGTTTACCTTCCTGATCACCGAGTTGAAAGACCTCTGAAATGGATTGTGGCGTGATTTGGACAGCTTTACCCTTTATAAAAGAGTTTATGGTGGTTGCAGTGTCTCCTTGTTTTTCAAGGGTTGCATTTTTCCAGAACTCCCTTTGGGTCGCCAAATAGATTGGTGCATCGGCAGTGAACAAAGTTTTGTACTTTGATTTTGCCATGAGATCAATGGTGGAATCGAAAACGTTGGTGGCTCCTGGTTTTGTGAGAAGACCCAGGAGATTGTGAGATGGTTTATGTGGAATTTCGGTGGAGATTGCCTTTTGAGAGGCTGTTTTCGATGATGATTTGGATGAGGGTTTTGAAGATGACTTCGATTTTGTAATTTTGAAGAAGAATGATCGAAGAAATGTGTGGAAGATGAGATGAAAAACTGCTTTGAGAAGAGAATTTTTAAGAATTCAATTCGACAGTAAAACCCTGTTTTGGTGGTGAGTGGGGGATTTTATAGGGAAGAAAGTGAATGCTGAGGTGGCAGCCATTACAAAAGGTCTGACCAATATGTACTGCCCATGTGACAACCCCTGATGAAAGTGAAGGACAGTACTTTGTGTGATATGGACATATGAAGGCAGTGGTATGAAAGCAGTGGATGATTTTCACTATCAGTGGATAGCATATCAGTGGATAAGACACTGCTTTTGAACAACAGAGTTTATCAAAATAATGAGAGAGCAGGGGTTGACTTTCAGCAGTGGACAGACTTTTGAAGGAAGCAGATTTTTGAACAATCAGTGGTTAATGGCAGACTTTTAAGGATTTTAATGAAAAAATTTCATTTTTAGCTATTTTTAAGGATGGAGTTTTGATTTTCTGAAAACATTTTGTTGCTTTTATTCATAGAAAAACAAGATGTTGCTTGTTATTCCATGTTCAGCATCCCAATCCTAGAGACCAAGCTTTCGAAAGTGGCTGTATCAAGTGCTTTTGTGAGCACATCAGCTAGCTGGTCTTTAGTTGGAACATGATGCAGAGAAATCAAACCTTTTTCATAGCAATCCCTCACAAAGTGATGTCTGATGTCGATGTGTTTGGTGGTTGAATGGGAAACTGGATTTTTGATGATATTTTCTGCTGCCTGACTGTCCAACATGAGTGGTGTCTTTAAGGCAGTGATACCAAAATCCAGTAACTGATTTTGAAGCCACAGGAGTTGGGCTGTACAGCTTGCAGCAGCAATGTTTTCAGCTTCAGCAGTGGATGTTGAAACAGCTGCTTGCTTTTTGCTTTGCCATGAAACCAAGCAATCACCTAGAAACTGGCACCCTCCTGATGTGGACTTCCTTGTGGTGTGACATCCAATAAAGTCACTGTCTGAGAAACCTGAAAGCTTGATGTTCCCATTAGCTGGATACCAGATACCAAGTGTGGGAGCACCTTTTATGTATCTGAAGATCCTTTTTACAGCAATGAGATTTGATTTTCTGGGAGCTGATTGACTTCTTGCACAGACACATGTTGCAAACATAATGTCTGGTCTAGATGCAGTTAGGTACAATAAAGACCCAATCATGCTTCTATAAAGTGTTTGGTCAATCAGCTCATCCTTTTCATCAGACATGACAAGCTTATTTGTTGCCATAGGTGTGCTGCATGGTTTACAATCATTCATATCAAATTTGGTTACAAGTTCTTTAGCATATTTTCTTTGATGAATGAAAGTTCCATTTTGCAATTGCTGTACTTGGAGACCAAGAAAGCATTGCAGCTCACCCATAGCACTCATTTCAAACTCAGCTGTCATGAGTTCTCTAAACTCTTCACACATTGAGTTACATGTGCTTCCAAAAATAATGTCATCCACATAAATCTGGACAATCATTAAATCCTTCCCTCTCCATTTTAAAAACAATGTCTTATCAATGGTACCTCTTTTGAAACCATTTGAGAGTAGGAAGTTGGAAAGAGTTTCATACCAGGCCCTTGGTGCTTGTTTCAGGCCATACAAGGCTTTGTTTAGCCTGTAGACATGATCTGGATAAAATGGATCCTCAAAACCTGGAGGTTGACAAACATACACCTCTTCTTGAATTGTACCATAGAGGAAAGCACTTTTGATATCCATTTGAAACACCTTCATATTGTGGTTGACAGCAAAGGCCAGGAACAGTCTAATGGCTTCCAATCTTGCAACAGGGGCAAATGTTTCATCATAATCAATCCCCTCTTCCTGTCTGTAACCTTGAACCACAAGCCTGGCTTTATTCTTGACAACAATACCCCTTTCATCAGTTTTGTTCTTGAAGACCCACTTTGTGCCAATGGGACTAACCTCTTCTGGCAGTGGTACAAGCTCCCATACTTGTTGTCTTTTAAACTGTTAGAGCTCCTCTTGCATGGCTTCTACCCAGCTGTTGTCTTTCAGTGCCTCTTGGTACTTGACTGGCTGATGGAGTGATAGAAAACCAGCAAAAAGACAAATGTTTTGGGTTTGACTCCTTGTGAGCACCCCTTCATTTATGTTGCCAATGATTTGATCAGGTGGATGAGATCTCAAGAAGATTAAATCTCCTTGGTATGGTATGATGGCATTGGTTGGTGAAGGCTGCAAATGTGTATCATCTGAGCTAACCACTGCTGGGGACTTTGATGATCCAGCAGTGGCTTCAAAAGGTGGTGGTATAGGAGGTAATGAAGTGGACAACTGCTGACTTTTATCCACTGTTTGAGGACTTTTGTCAGCAGTGTTTGAGGATGTGGAAGCAGTGGTTGATGGGCTACTTTGGTCAACAACTGTTGAGGTAGCAGTGGTTGAGCTTTGACAACTGTTTTGAACAGCTGGTGCTTTTCCCTTTGTGGCAGACCTTTGAGGGATGATGATTTCATACCCATAGTCTGGTGTTGTATCTTCTGATGGACCTGCACTGTTAGTCTTGACAGCAATATTTTCAAAAGTGAATTTTTCAAGATCAAACAGATCTGCAGGGTTTGCTGGGATTTTCATTGATGAAAGTTCATTAAACTTTACATTCAAGGTCTCCTCCACTGCCTTGGTCCGTGTATTGAACACTTTGTAGGCCTTGGCAGTGGTTGAGTATCCCAGATGATAACCACAATCAACTTTGGCTGCAAATTTTGAAATGGAATCTTTTAAGTTCAAAATAAAGCATGGGCAGCCAAACACTTTGAAATATGAGATCAGTGGTTTAATTTTATACAGAATTTCATAGGCAGTCTTTTTGTGCCTGGGGTTTATTAAAACTCTGTTCTGAACATAGCAAGCAGTGTTTACTGCCTCTGCCCAGAAGGTTAATGGCAAACCTGAATCTGCAAGCATGGTTCTGGCAGCCTCAATCAGAGTTCTGTTCTTCCTTTCCACTACCCCATTCTGCTCTGGTGTTCTTGGGATGCTGTACTGCCTTACAATCCCTTTCTTCACACAGAAGGCATCCAACTCCCTATTTTTGAATTCTGTGCCATTGTCACTCCTGAAGCTTTTTACTGGAAGGTCAAATTGCTTTTCAACCTGTATTACAAAGTCTTGCAAAATGCCTGCAGTTTCATCTTTTGAGTGCAAAAAGAAAGTCCATGTGAACCTAGAAAAGTCATCAACAATAACCAAACAATATCTTTTCTTTTTGAGGCTCATGACTTGAACTGGGCCAAACAAATCCATGTGTAGCATTTGCAAACACTGGGTTGTTTTGGACTCTTCAATGGACTTGTAAGAACTTTTATGTTGTTTTCCTTTTAAACAGGAAATGCAATGTTCAGGACATGAAAACAATTTTTGTGGTAGGCCTCTCACCAAACCATTTTTTGAAATTTCTGTGATTGTCTTAAGATTTGTGTGTCCCAGCCTTCTGTGCCAAAGTTCTGTCTCTTTGTTAGAGGCAGCTGAGAACAGACAGGCATCAGCTCTGGGACACTCTTTTAACATGTCAACAACATAAACATTGCCACTTCTTTGAGCAACAAGTTTAGTTTGACCAGTTTTGATTATTGCTTCAATCTTTTTGACCATTTCTGGTCCAACAATCCTACAACAATCTTTTGTGAAGAATGACCCAAAACCCTTATCACTCATTTGGGACACACTCAGAAGGTTGAATTTTAGATTGTCTATTAGATTGACATTTTCAAATTTTACTTTTCCAGACTCCACTGTTCCAGACCCCAGAACTTTTCCTTTACTATTATTCCCAAAGGATATATCACCCCCTCCATGGATTTTAAAGTCTTTGAGGAGGGCTTTACATCCTGTCATATGCCTGGAGCCTCCACTATCTACATACCAAAGACTATCAAAGCATGCAGAAGCTCCCTGCACATGAAGTAAAAGGATTAGTTCATTAAGGTCTCCAAAGCCAACAGGGCTTTGGATGGGGTCTCAACAGTGTCTGGGATGGATGCAGAATGATGGACAGTGGTTAGGTCAGGAGTTTGAACTGTTTTAGGACAGTGCTTCTCTAACCACTGTTGTGGGTCCTGACCAATCATCTGCTGGTAACCAAAAGGATGCTTGTTCACTTTGGGTTTAGAAGGCCTTTTGTAGGCCTCATAAACGTGAGGAATCCTTTGGTAAGACTGTTTTTCTCTGCCTTTTCTGAACTGATTGGCAGGGGGTGCATCAGTAACCTGAACATCTCTTTTGACAGATGTTTGGTTCAGCTGTTTTGTAACAGCTGTTTGAACTGGCACAAACAGTGGTTGTTTCTTGGTGAATTTGACAGATGTTGATGATGATGATGGACTCAAGGATGTTTTAGCAATGTACTCATTCTTTTTCACATCAAAGTTTTTGAGATACACACATGCTTGAGTTTTGTGGTTTGTTTTACCACAGACAATGCAACCTTCAGCTGAAACAATGACACTTGTTCTGTTTAAATCATACGCTTTTAAGTGGAAACAATCTTTTGTAAGATGATTCCTTTTCTCACAGAATTCACAAAACAAGTTATCAATTTTTTCTTTCTTCTTTCTCTTTTCAGACTCCTTTGCAGCAGAGGTTTTAACCACTGCTGGGATGTCTTTGAGAGGTATGACTTTAGCTTTTGAAGCCTTGACACCATCAATTGATGTAAAGTCCATTGGCTTGAAATTTTCAAGAATGTCACACTCATCAGACCATTTTGGTTTAAACTGGTACTCTTCAAGCTCCTCAAAAGTAGAGGATTCCATTGGTCTGTCAAGTGTGATTTTGTTACCAAGTTTGTCAGTGATTTTCACTTCTTGGCCATTCTTGTTTTTGGGGATGAACTCAGTGGTTACATCAGTGGTTTGAACAGAGTTTTCAAAAGCAGTGTTTTCATCATCATGTTTTCTATAGCCAACCCCAAATTTCACATTGCTTTTTCTCTGTTTTTCAAGCATAACCTCATATCCTTTGCAGGATTCCACCCATCTTTCACAAGTAATCTGGGCGGACTCCAACTCCTTTTTGCAAACTTGGTATTTTTCTACCATAGTTTGAAGTTGGGTTTTGGTTATACTTTGCTCTTCTTTTAGACAGCTGTTCTCTTTTTCTTTTTCAGTCAATTTGTTTTTAAGTTCTTTTAAAGACCTTTCAAATTTGACCTCATCAGACAAGATTTTATCCCGAAGGTTTTCATTCACCTCTTTAATGTTAGCAAAAGCAATTATGCAATTGTCAGAACACAGTTTTTCAAGAACTTGAGGAGATACCTTGGCAGCTGCCATCATTGCACAATCACATTTATGATCTTCTTCATCATCAGCTTTCACCTTCTTTTCACCAGCCTTTTCTTCTTTCTCTTCTTCTTTGTCCTCTAAGGACCATGGATCTGTCATTGGTTCAATCAGGGTACCTGAACTTTCTCCCAACAGTAATTCACCAGCCACAGCAGTAACCACTGCTTCAGTCACCTCTTCCACTGTTTCAAAGCACTGCTGTTCTTCCTCAGTTTCAACCCCCTCCTGTATTGACTCTAATGCCATCAAACAAAACTCATCATGTGAAGAATCATTAGAAGCATAGAGTGCAAAATTTTCATCATTAAGGTCTTCAGGCATACTGCTCCAGTCAACAAACCCTTGAGTGAAAAAACTTTGTTCATCTGGTTGTGCTGCTGCTGGAGCAGTGGTTTGAGGTGCAACAGGTTGCACTTGTACCTGTGGAGCAGGGGTTTGAACATATTGGATTTGTGGAACAGTAGTTTGGACATAATGCACTGGCACAGGGGCAGTAACATAGTGAGCAGTATTCACTTGAGCTGCTGGGGCATATTGGGCATAGTGCACAGTGTTTTGGTTTTGAGGTCTAGGATTTGAGCTAGGATGAGTAATTATGGGACCAGTAGTTTGACTCCTACATTCCCTAGCGAAATGTCCCAACCTATTACACTTGTAGCACTTGATTTTCGATTTATCCAACCCAACCCTTAGATTCCCATGCAAACCTGGGAATTTTCGCCCTGTTCTTTTGTAAAACTTGCTAGTTCTAACACTTAGCAAAGCCAGTTGGTGCAGGATGTCCATTTCCTCTAAATCAGTGGGATCAAAATGTTGCAAATCATTTAGTTCAAAACTTAAATTGTCTGACATCTGGTTTTCATTTGCGGTGAATGCATAACTAGCAGAGTGAGGATCAGGGTTGTTAAAATTTGCACCAGCAGTTATGTCAATGAAGTGATCATAACCCTGATCCTTACCACTGCTCCCAGATTCTTTTTGACCCAGAAGAGCAGTATTACCGAAAGTGTAGTCATCGGTAACTTTTCCTGACTCTTGTAACCTCCTTTTCTGGTTCAACTCCCTTTCGTAGGTCAGGAGTCGACCGTGGAGTTGGGTCAAGGTCAGATCCTTGAATTCAGGTGAGTTTCGGGTGACAAAAGCTATGGTGTCCCATTTTTCTGGCAGTGACCTGAGGAACCTGCTATTTTGAGTTGAGTTTGTAAAAGTGGTGTTAACAAGCCTCAGTTCACTGATGAGACAACTGAAACGCTCAAATTGTTGCGTTAGTGATTCACCTTTAACGTAGCAAAATGTTTCATACTGTTGGTTCAGGATTTCCCTATTGTTTTCTATGACTTCCTCAGTTCCCCCAAACTGTTCCTTAAGTGCGTCCCATAACTCTTTGGCACTGTTACAATGTAACAGTCCAGCATATATCTCATTGGGCAGCGCAGATGCTACGATGCTAAACGCTTTAGCATCTAGTTCGATCTTTTGAAAGTCGGTTTCGGTATAATTTTCAACTGGTTTTGGAACGAACTTTTTAGCATCTTCAACGCTTGGCACGCGCTTGGCACTGAAGGAACATGGGGACCATAAATGACAGATTTCCAACAACCTGTGCTTTATTGAGCGAGGATGTGGCCCATCCTCCTCTGCCAGATGTTGTACTCATTTCTTTTTAGCATAGGTGGTTTAAAAAGCGAGCCGATGTTGTTTTTATCATCCTGAGATTGTGACGTCATTCTTGTTGTTTTACAGACACTGAGAAATCAACTTTAATGGTGATTAATCCTTGCTCTGTTTTTCAACGGACGAACAAACGATCAGTATCAACTGTTATGAGCTGAACTATTTACGTCAAAATGATTGTTAAATCAAATTTGACTGTCCAAGCTCTGATACCAATTGTTGGATCTGAGTTTCTTTTTGATTGTATTTTCGTTTGGAATTAAGATGGAAATGAAAGAGTTGTGCAGCGGAATTAAGATGAAAGCAAACTTTGCATACAATCAAACGAGAGTAATACTTTAATCAAACATCTTTACACAGTGAATCGAAAGATTGAATTTGTTTCAAAAACGATTACAATGATTGATGAATGAATGCAAACTCCCCCTCAGCCAGAGCTCAGTAGTTTGTTCGTGCAAAGAAGACGATGTGATCAAAAGAGCTAATAGAACAGTACAAAGTACTGAACTATTTATAGGCACTTGCAAACCACTGAGCATCTTAGCTGACATCACCATGAAAGTGACATCTAACCTCCTAACAAACTCGAACCTCTGATCTATACAAACACTGATGTACTAACTACTGCTATTACAATTTATTACATAAAAGACACTTAAACAGCTGCTGCATCCTTCCACTGCTGTGAACCCAGCAGTGCTTGTCCGGATTAGCAGTACTTGACTCAAGGCAGTAGATTGAGTCAGCAGAGCTTTGATCTTCTATCAGTCTTTTAACATTTGGCAGTAGATGCAAGGCAGCAATTGTGGATCAGCACTTGGTAAGATCAGTAGATAGGAGGTCAGCAGATACAAAGCCACTTTCAAGGGGAGAGATTTGCATGAACTAACTGTAATCATCTGCTTATTCTGGATCCACTGCTCTGATCCAGTTTTGGCTTTAATTATCTGTTCCTCTGATAGGGTTCAATCCCAACAATCTCCCCCTGGAACAGATAATGCCAAAACTCTTCATTATTTGTGGAATGCTTTATTGCCTCAACAACAGCTCCCTTATCTGACCTTTAAATTGTAATTCAAAGTCTAGGGCATATGTATCTTCATCATCCCTGCTAAGTGGAAGATCAAGGAGATCCTGCAAATCTTCAAGACTCAGGCCAAGAGCTTGTTCCCTTGATATTTTCTCCACTACTCCACCAGACCTGAGCAAAGTCAATACGCAGGTCTGTTTGTCAGTTTCCCACTTTTGTATTTTTGAGCCTGGTGGGTTTCTTGGGAGATGTTTATTTGCAGAAGTATTTGGTGAGGCGGGCCTATTCATGGCTGGCTTAGCAGCACTTGCAGTTTGTTCCAATTCAAGATCTTCTTTTATCATTACTTCCGTGCCTGCTTTTACAATGGCATCTCCAGCTAATAGATCTTGAATTGTTTCCATGCTAAACTGGTTTTTGCTCCTTCTTTTGTAGATGGCCAGTGGTTCTTTTGACTTGCAGCTTTGGTGGTCTTTTTGAGACCTCTGCTTTGGAATAGTCAGGCTTTTGTGGAACTCTTGGATCTTTCTTTCTAAGTTCCTCTAATTTTTTATAGGTTGCCCTGACTCTATCTTCTCCCCACTTTGTCACAGAGTTCTTTGACCCATAATCAGCTGCAATTAGCTCCTCTTTCATTCTCCTCAACTCTAACATCTTCTCAGCTTCAAATTGTTTGAATTTTTCAGGAGGAGTCTGCTTGACCTTATTTTTGATCATGTTTTGAATCCTGGCTGCTTCTTTTTCAAGCTCAGGAATGGTCCAATTCTTGTACATGTGTTTCTCCCCCTTGTATTTCTTGTAGGTCATGATGTTTTCAATGTAGTCTTTCCTTAAGGACTCATCTGCCCTTTCTGAAATTTTCTGACATACATTTTTAGCAAAACGCTCCATAGCATTGACCTTTGAGAGTAAAAACTGATAGTTTTGTTGAAATTCTCTATCAGATTTCCCCTTTTTATTTTTGATTGCAATATCCTCTGCTTGTTTGGCCTTGAGTTTCAAGTATTCTTCAATATTGTTAGGCCTGGGATAATTTGCAATATCCTTTTTATTTTTTATTGCAATATCCTCTGATCCAGTTTTGACTTTAATTATCTGTTCCTCTGATAGGGTTCAATCCCAACAAACACTCATCATTCCTTTCAAGGAACTCACTATTGAGGAACAGCTACACGTTACTGAGGAACCGATTGAGATCACGGATCGTGAGATCAAGACCCTCAAACGTAGCCAGATACCTCTCGTACGAGTTCGTTGGAACTCGCGCCGTTGCCCAGAGTTTACCTGGGAGCGGGAAGACTAGATGAAGCACAAGTATCCCCAGTTGTTCCCTAATGAAACTCCCAGCACTGAAGCTACAACCGAATTTCGGGACGAAATTCCAAACTAACGGGGGGATGATGTGACACCCCATTGAAATGTTC
This sequence comes from Helianthus tuberosus, assembly GCA_030545235.1. Classification (NCBI taxonomy): domain Eukaryota; kingdom Viridiplantae; phylum Streptophyta; class Magnoliopsida; order Asterales; family Asteraceae; genus Helianthus; species Helianthus tuberosus. Next base: position 15,688,963 of record CM060444.1, on the reverse strand, counting down.
TCATCAGCTTGACAGTGGCTGCCTTAACTTTCGGGACGAAAGTTCTTAAAACTTGGGGATAATGTGACACTCTGGGTTTTCCCGAGAAATCTACATGTATTAGCATTATGTGTACGAATAATATCAAATGAAAGATTGTGAATTATCTTGGTGTGCTATGTGATTCTCGCGTTTAATTATGTGTATGTATAATGAATGGTTAAATATATATATATATATATATATATATATATTCGTATGTTGTAAACCGAGACCATGAACCCGACTCGAGACCACTTGGTCTCGAGTAAATAGTGAAACAATTGGGCCGGTTGGGCCATGCCGCTCGAAAACCCACTAGGGTGCACCAACTCGGTCCGGTTATAAAACCCACAAGAGTGGCCAACCTTGCCACTTTTCACCATCTTGCAACATTTCCACACACACTCTCCTACACACTCTTTCCATCACTAAAACCCTAGAGCACCAACACAAAAACCATATTCTTCCTCTCTCGGATCCAACCGGCAACACTAGAACTCTCGGTTCAAGCTTGGAATCATCATTTGGAAGCCCGATCATCGATCCTCCATACCCTCACACCTTGGAACACAACCGGTTAGTGTTTTAATGTGTGTTAGAAGTTATGTGTGCTTAATGAATAAGATACATGATTAGTATAGAGGTCTTTTTGCATGATCCTTGTATGATTAGTGAGTTTGTAATGGTTAAATGATGAATAATGTGTGTGAACTATTGTATGATAATGTTTTGCTAAGATGTTTTGAATGGTAAATGATTAATGGCTTAGGATGATTTTTGCTATCCGATTCATGTTAGATATTTTAGGACCAATGTGTGTTTGATGAGATGATGCAAGATTTACTTGATCCTCATTTCATGCTTGAATGATCTCATGAAGAACATTATGAATATGTGTTAAATATGATATGAACATATGATGAACAATGTTGAATATGAGATAAACATTTGAATATGTGATGTTTGATCTGATTTAGTTAGAATTTAGACAAGAAAACATGTTTATGAAACCCTATTGGATAGTACACAATTACATGAAATTGCAATTCTATTGGTTAGTACATCAGAAGTTCTAGAAGAACTTCATGTGCACGTACCCGGGGTTGCGAGTCGAGACCCCCGGTTGCGACTCGAGACCAACACGTGACAACTCGAGACCACAGCAATTGCGACTCAAGACCTTGACCAAACAACTCATTCAAGGCAGACTTCAAGGACTCGGGACCGGCAAGGTCTCGACTTGAGACTTCATCATCTCGACTCGAGACTGGACTCGAGACCTCCGAGGTTGCGACTCATGCCGGCATTACTCGAGATCTCATGGTTTCGACTCGAGACCGCACATTCTCGAGTCGAGACCACCTTGTCTCGAATGGGCTGCTTGTCTCCGATTATTGGGCCAAAAGTGTGTGGACCGTGCATATTGTTTTAGTTTGACTCTGTGATGCTGTTAAATGTTAGTATGTTTGGCTAGGCCCAATAATGCTTATGAATTGTATGTTAGATGTTAACGGTTACTGTTTAACTGCTAAATTATTAGAACAGGCTCGATAACTTGTTGGATATTTATATGTTATGCATGCAATATGTTAGCTATGTGTAGAATATACGTGATCTTCCTGTACCCAAACCTGACCTATACTGGTAACCATGTTAGGACGTGGTGACCAACGTACTTGACCAAGTAAACGGTCTGCCGAGCAACCCAAGGTGAGTTCACAACTTAAAGCATGCATTCCCGGTGGATTGGGAAACGGAACTAAAAGCAACACTATTCCCTTGTGAGGGATACAAACTTACTTTTCTTCCCTTGTTACTGGGAACAAACTTACTTACCTCCCTTGTTACTGGGAACTCTTGGTTAATTACGGTTTATACGGAATGCAACGAGTAACACTAAACGAAACTCTATCACTTAAGTCCCTACCATTTAATACCGATTAGTCGCTGGGGCCTGGCGAACGGGTTATTAGTTAATAGCGCTATTTAGGTGTAACCAGCCTCACACCGACCCTTGTTACTGGGAACGGGAGTGAACTAATGTACTCTGGCAAACTGTCAATGATGATAGAACATTGACAAACGGGGCACTACGAAAACGTACGGTTAAGTAAGTATTCGGTATTGTAAAACAGTTTAGTCGCTTACTTATGGGGTAGCTCCCCATCGCATGTATAAACGGATAAATTAACTGGTGAAACAAGTTTTTGGTAATTAAAAATTGGACAACTCATGAACTCGCCAACATTTTTGTTGATACCCTACTGCATGCTTTGCAGGTACCCAGTGACTCAGGAGCTTGCAGCTTGGAAAGGTGTAGTGGTCGTCTAACCCATGTGTTGGGTTTTAAATAAACTTGAACTATGAACTTTGTTTTGAAACTGTTTGGTTTATGCTTCCGCTGTTTACTTAAGCTGTTATTCGAACTTAAACTTTTATAAACTTCGAACTATGATGTTCACTAACTAATGTGGTTGGTGAACATTTCTATTATTGACTAATGCTCAGTATGATTGGTGGCTGGATCCTGGTCAGTCACGCCTCCAAGCGGTGGTATTCCGCACGTGGATTTTGGGGGGTGTGACAAAAATAAATAAGTAGAATATAGTCTGTAAAATAACTATACAATAAAACTTTGTAAGATACAGGTGTGTAATGACGCATATTATAAAATATAAAAATGGGAAGCGAGAAATTGATAGTTTTTGGCTATACGTGTATTGTGAAATTTATATGATTATTTGTGTATGATTGTTATTTATTCAATACTAATAAATTATATATAATAATTATCAGATGGCAAACATTGGTAATGAACCAGTAAATGAAGTAAATCAATCCGAGCAACATCAGGATGATCATTTTATGACTAGGCAAGATATAGAAAATATCGTTGCTCAAGGGATAGCCAATGCTATTCCAGCAATAATTGCTGCTGCCCAGAAAACTGTTGAACCTCAACAAATCATCCCTAGCAAATGTATTTATGAAGATAACTTCAGTAATAGCGTAAATGGAGGCGGTAATCATACTAATCATGATAATGATCTACGGCAGGCTCCGCTCCCTAAGAAAATGAAAGCTGCAACGCCTGGTTGCACTTACAAGGAATTTCTTGCTTGTAAACCCACTGAATTTGCAGGCAATGAAGGAGCGACTGTGGCACTGCGTTGGTTAGAGAAAACCGAGGCAGTAATCACAATAAGTAAATGTGATAAAGATGACAAAGTTATGTACGCGTCGAATCTTTTCAAAGAAAGGGCACTAGAATGGTGGAACACAATATTTCAAGCCAAAGGAAGAAATATGGCCTACGCCATGAACTGGGAAGAATTTAAAAGTCTTGTAGAAAGAAAATTCTATCCCGAATATGAAAAAGATCAAATGGCAAATAAATTCCTAAATCATAGAATGATGGGTGTAGATTGTCGCGGTTATACTTCGACATTCTTTGAATTTGCTAGAGTGGTACCAACAGTGGCTTCGCCAGAACCGGTACTCATTTCTCGCTATATTTGGGGATTAATTAGCGAAATCCGTAATATCGTTAAAGCTTCGAGACCTCGCACTATTGATGATGCGGTGGAACTAGCTAACACCCTAACTGACGAACTGGTACGCACGAGAGATGAAAACAGGAAAAAGGAACTGGCTCAGAAAATTACCCAAGGATTTCGGGTGGGTAATAATAGCAACTTCAAGAGAAGAGGAACAAGGCAATCTTCAACTTCGCCATTTTGTAAGAACTGCAGAAAGAAACATTATGGAAGATGTAATGTAATTTGCAACTTTTGCAAAGTCATAGGACATCACGAAGAAGACTGCAGAAAGAAAACAAGAGTCTGCTATAACTGTGGAGAAACAGGTCATTTTAAGCCAGAATGCCCTAAATTGGTTAAACCAGGAGACAACAAAGCTAAACCAGCTGAAGGAGTTACCAAGAAGAATGTTCAAGCCTTTCAGTTAACTACTCAGGAAGCTGAGTTAATTCCTAACGTGATAGCTGGTACGTTCCTAGTTCACAACATTTACGCAAAAGTATTATTTGACTCTGGTGCGAACCAAAGTTTTATAAATACTTCATTCTGCCAAGCTCTTAATTTACCCCTAACGAACCTTAGGTAGATTTTTACAGTCGAAATAGCAGACGAAAATTCTGTCAAAATAAATAAGGTTTTGTAAAAAGAAAATATAGAACTCTCAGGTCATAAATTTCATGCAAACCTACTGCCAATGAATTTAACTGGATTCGATGTCGTATTAGGAATGGATTGGTTAGTAGCCAACCATGCTCGAATCCTTTGTGATAAAAATTCTATAGAAATTCAGGCACCTACTGGGGAAGTAATTATGATTACAGGAGATAGGCCATGTAAACCCATGAAGTTCATATCAGTAATAAAAGTTGCTAATTATGAACGAAAGCAAGGTATAGTATATATGATTTCAGTAATCATTAATACTAAGAATAAAGAACTTAAGGAGATTCCTGTAGTCTCGGAATACCCAGATGTATTCATAGAAGAATTACCAGGATTACCACCCAATAGGGAAGTAGAATTTAGAATTCATCTAATTCCAGGAACTACACCGATAGCCAAGGCACTTTATCGGTTAGCACCTACAGAAATGTTAGAACTGAAAAAGCAATTAGATGAATTACTAAGTAAAGGTTTCATACAACCTAGTTCCTCCCCTTGGGGAGCACCAGTGTTGTTAGTAAAGAAAAAGGATGGTTCGATGAGAATGTGTATTGATTATAGAGAATTGAATAAGATTACAATTAAGACTCGATACCCATTACCTAGGATTGATGATCTTTTTGATCAACTTCAAGGAGCTAGATATTTTTCTAAGATCGACTTACGCTCCGGATATCATCAATTAAAGGTACAAGAAGAAGACATACCTAAAACTGCTTTCAGAACTAGGTATGGTCATTACGAGTTTACAGTCATGCCCTTCGGATTAACGAATGCACCTGCAGCATTCATGGACATGATGAATAGAATCTGTAAACCATATTTGGATAAATTCGTAATTGTCTTCATCGACGATATACTTATTTATTCCAAAAGTCAGACAGAACATTGTGAGCACTTGCATGCACTCTTAACTTTGTTAAGAAAAGAAAAGCTTTATGCCAAATTCTCGAAGTGTGAATTTTGGCTACAAGAAGTGCAATTCTTAGGACACATGGTAAATCATGAAGGTATTCATGTAGATCCTGCTAAGATAGAGGCAATTACCAAATGGAAGGTTCCACAAACCGTAATGGAAATTAGAAGTTTTATAGGTTTAGCTGGATATTATAGACGGTTTATTAAGGATTTTTCCAAGATAGCTATACCATTAACTAAGCTAACCTGTAAAGCAATTAAGTTTGAATGAAGACCTAAAAAAGAAGAAGCCTTTAGAATCTTGAAGCAGAAATTAAAAAATGCTCCAATCCTAGCTTTACCAGAAGGGACTGAAGATTTTGAAGTATATTGTGATGCTTCAAAACTAGGATTAGGATGTGTGCTAATGCAACGCAAGAAGGTAATTGAGTATGCTTCAAGGCAATTGAAAAAGCACGAAGAAAACTATACGACTCATGATTTAGAATTAGGAGCCGTAATTTTTGCTCTGAAGATCTGGAGACATTATCTGTATGGAAGTAAGTTTACTGTCTATACGGATCATAAAAGTTTAAGATATATATTTAGGCAAAAAGAGTTAAACATGAGGCAAAGGAGATGGATGGAAATCCTAAGTGATTACGACTGTGATATTCAGTATCACGAAGGAAAGGCAAATGTAGTTGCAGATGCCTTAAGTCGTAAATATCATGAAAAGCAAAAGCGATTTCGTGCTCTTAGATTAAATCTACAATTAGATTTAATGGACCAATTGAAGAATGTACAAGAAACAGCAATCAAGGATGATGCTGAAGGAATGAAGGGACGAATAAAAGAATTAGAACAAGGAGCTGATAGAATTTGGAGATTCCACAAAAGAAGAATTTGGGTACCTAAGCAGGGAGAATTAAGAAATAAGATCTTAGAAGAAGCTCATAAATCTAGGTATACCATGCATCCAGGAAACAATAAGATGTACCAAGATTTAAGAAATAATTTCTGGTGGATAGGAATGAAAAAGGATATAGCTCGATATGTTTCTAAATGTCTTACTTGTTCACAAGTTAAGGCAGAACATTAGAAACCTTCAGGTCTACAACAACAACTAGAAATGCCTGTATGGTAATGGGAACTCGTAACAATGGATTTTGTTACTAAGTTGCCCAAAACCAGAAAAGGTAATGATACGATTTGGGTAATTGTGGATCGATTAACCAAATCAGCTCACTTTCTACCTATGAAAGAAACCTTTAGTATGGAAAGATTGGCAAAGTTGTATGTAGATGAAGTAGTATCCTTACATGGAGTTCCACTCTCCATTGTATCGGATAGGGATAGTCGTTTCACTTCCCACTTCTGGAAAAGTTTCCAAGAAGCTATGGGAACCCGACTAAATCTAAGTATGGCATATCATCCTCAGACAGACGGACAAAGTGAAAGGACAATCCAAACTCTGGAAGACATGCTCAGAGCATGTGTAATAGATTCTGGTGGAAACTAGGATGATCACTTACCATTAATTGAATTCTCCTATAACAATAGTTATCATTCAAGTATTGAAACTGCCCCATTCGAGGCACTGTATGGAAGAAAGTGCAGAACTCCAGATTGTTGGCCAGAAATATGAGAAAGTCAATTATCAGGTCCTGAAATAGTGCAAGAGATGACCGACAAGATTACTCAAATCAAGGAAAGACTGAAGACGGCTCGAGATCGTCAGAAAAGTTATGCAGACAATCGACGCAAGCCTTTAGAATTCCAAATTGGAGACAAGGTACTTTTAAAAGTTTCTCCTTGGAAAGGAATAGTTCGATTTGGAAAGAAAGGAAAGCTAAGTCCATGTTACGTAGGACCATTTTCAGTAATCCAACGTATAGGACCGGTTGCTTATCGCTTACAACTACCAGAAGAGTTAGCTGGAGCACATGACGTATTTCATGTATCCAATCTCAGGAAATGTCTATCAGATGAATCTTTGGTAGTACCTCTCCAAGATATAGAGGTAAACGAAAAGTTAAAATTTGTTGAGAAACCTCTTCAAATAGAAGACAGAAAGGTGAAATTTCTTAAACACAAACGATTAGTACTTGTCAAGGTTAAGTGGAATTCAAAGAGAGGACCAGAATACACTTGGGAGCTAGAATCAGAGATGAAGCGAAAATATCCTCACTTATTCCAATAAATCTCGATGACGAGTTTTTAAATAAGGTGGGGAGGATGTAAGGACTCTCAAAATTGTCCTAAAAATACCCGTAAGTATAAACCCGGATCCCTGAAACCTTACCCTACATCAAAAATCAAGAAAAAACAAAATCTTGGTTCTTAGGCGGGCCGCGTAAAAGACAAGGGATGTCTTACGCGGGCCGCGTCAAACCTGTGTTGACCGGATATGTGTTCCGGATCCATGTAGCGACCACCTGGCTAACCTACTTGTGGCTGGTCAAGGCTAGTCGTAGACTGGGCGGCTGCGTGGGCCGCGTAAGGTTAAGCTGAAGACTTACGCGGGCCGCGTAAGGTCTCAATTTCAGCTATAAATAGCCTGTCACTTGCACAATCCACTAGTGTCGATCAAAACATTCAAAAACGAAGTTTTAGTACTCTGAAATCGAAAATATCAATTATATTAGTGAGGCGTTGCTCCGATACCGGGTATTAACTCGATCGCTGCTACGATTCAATGTCCGATCGATTAAACTATCCAATGGATGTTTAAGTGCTGCCCACATTAGGGTTTATGCTTTGTCATTCGTCGTTAAATCGATGGATGTTTAAGTATCGCACTTTGTCATTCGCTGTGAAGGTTTAATCTCGTGTGTTATCGTAAATGCTATATTAGTTACTAACCGAGTTCGTGTGCATATTATTAAATTTAGGTTAAAAGGCTAATCAGTAGGCTAGGCTCTGCTCAAATAAATCTGCAATGTGAGTCATTCTCTTTTTATCAAATTACTTTCAAAAGCATGTTTATTTTTAAAGTTATAATTACAGGGATTAAGTCTTTGTAATCACCAAATTACAGCCGGTATGTGGGGTTTTGTATATATTACTCATTCCCGTCACCATTGGACAACGAGTTAGCCAATGGGTGATCTGACCATAGTCACAGAAACGAGTCGAGTGACAAATACTGTGGGTAGTTGGTTGATATCTGGAAACATTGTAATCGCTCTTAATACTGTAAATTATAACAAACGTGTCGTTTTAGTAAAAAGAATGATTCACCAGTATTTCCCGCTGACAAAACCTTTTTCAAACATGTTTCAGGTGATCCGTTGTGATCCAGGAAAAGTGCCGCGAAGCACTACAAGCTTAAGGAAGTGGCTCAGTATAAAATAAAGAAACATGTTTTAGAAAAATAAAGATTTCTCCGTGAAATCATATGATTGTAATTTACCGGGGTTTATCCCGAGTTGTGAAATAAAATAATCGGGAAATTGCAGTTTTAAAAATATCCTGAAGAAAACTTCCGCTGTTAACTCAATTAAATAAATACCACGGGATTTTCTGTCCCGCAGCTCCTGAAACGGGTCAAACCGGGTGTAACACCTGTGTCATTTCAACCATCAAACAAATTCCAAACCAATGAAATATTGTATTTCATACTTTGGACTTGTATAAAAATGTGTATCTTTTGCACATATCAAGTCTTGTTCGATTTCAAGCTCTAAATCGCTTTCTGGAAGGTTATACACGCACTGATGCGCAAATATAACCAGTTTAATGCAACGAACACTCCGGAATAGTGAAATAGGCTTAACATACCTTAAATAACCTTTACATAACTTAGATATAAGTTTTGGAAGGTTTGGTGTGATGAAATCAAAGTTTAATCGCTTACAGGGACTAAATTTGACAAACTGCGAAAGTATGCCAATTTGAACTGTAACAGACCTTCCAGAACATGACCATAAGTTAAACATACCATAAATATCCTTTACATAGCTTAGAAATAGGCTTTGAGGGGTTCGGTATGCTAAAATAAACTTTTGGGTCATTCAGGGACTAAAAGTGTCAAAAAGTGCACAAGTTTGCATTTTCGCGCATAACTTACGTTCTGAATACATCTGGACATCCAAAAATTTATGTAAGCATGACTACATTATATTTTATTGATCGCCTTAAGAAAAATCCATTCGTCGCGTCATTTGGATCGTTTTTCGCGCTTATGCGCATTCCGTCGTAATTAAGCGAACATCGCGTTCGTACGACCAAACGAACCATCATCCGGCATATTTTTGAGTATGTTTTGAGTTCCCTATACTTTAACTTCATTTTAGAGCCTTGAAATGAGGTCAACGGGGCTCAAACGCATCGAAAAAAGGCTTAAACACGTGCAGGGACTAAACCTGTCATTTATGAAACATTTCTGGAACAGGGAGGGGTGTCGCGTAGCGCGAGCCCTAAAGACTTACCAGTTGCGCTACGCGACTGCCTAAAACTGACCAGATTCAATGTTTTGTTTGCAAGTTGCAGCTGATTGATTCGTGTCCACTCGTTTCCTATCGTCTAGTCATTGGATAAGGATCATTTCCAGCCACCATAAGGTTCCGACAAGTGTACGGATGGGATCGAATCACGGTTTTCGACAAACGATCCTAACGGTGGTGCATATCCTATAAATACCCACATACCCCCAACCTTATTTCTCACTAGAATTCTGATTTGAGAACCTCTAAGTTGAAACCATTGTTTCATACCTGAGATTCTTGAATCGGGATTAGCATTCGGGGACCCTTCGTAAGTATTCTTTCGTTCTTTTCCTTATTTTATTGCTTTTCGAGTCCGAAAGTCAAACTTTGTTTGACTTTCAGCGTTGACCAGTAATGGTCAATGCGAAGTTCTTTTGAACTTCGCAACGTGAGTGTAATCACGTTGGTCATAGTCCCTTGGGACTATGCCCACTGATTACCACGTTGTCTAGGGTCGTAGGGTAAGCGATCTAATGAATCGCTTATACCTCGAACCCGACCCATTTGGTCGATCATTAGGATCCGACCAAACACTTTAGGTGACCATAGTAGGTAGGGAATAACCTTCCGAGGTTATACCCTATGGTCACATCGTTTGAGTAGTTGTATGATAGGTAGTTTATATGCCTTAGGTAAATTACCAGAATACCCTTTTCATGTATAATTGGTAATTAAGCATATGTAACCTAAACTTTTGTCACATAACTGATTATGTAATATGTTTAGGCATATAACACTTGTCATAGGACTAGTTAGGCGGTCCGAACGCGTTTCACGTGAACGACGCGTTAAAGTAGCATAAGCTACCTAAACGGGTCGTAATGGGTCGAAAACACTCAGGTTAAGTTTCATTTAGTATGTAGGCTTTGTTAAACCAAATGACACGAGTCTCTACACTCGTTTGGTTTACAAACCCTAATGCTACCCAATCTTCCGATCTAGGTCCGGTTTATTAACATAGTTACCTATACTAGGTGCCGTTTGATATCCGCGATCTCTAGCTTTGTTTGGTTGTTACTCAAGGACTTCTGAGCAATCTCATGTGAGTACATAGACCCCTCTTTTACTGTTTTCCAAACGTTTTGGGGTGGAACACATGTGCCTACTTGTTACTTTCAAGCTTTCCTGTTTTCACATCATATACTTGTTATGTTCATTAGTACATTATAGTACATGATTTCATTACATTTCATACTAGGTGTGCCATTGTGTGCATTACTTAGTACATTGTTTTACATTACATCACATGCTACGTATGTCTATTGTTGCATACTTAGTACAGGTCGCATGCTACGTATGTCTGTTGTTGCATACTTAGTACAGTTCACATGCTATGTATGTTCAATCGTTGCATTGTTCTTCATACTTAGTACATTTGTTATTCATCACATACTTACATTTTGGACGCATATTACATGATTTACATTGATCATGCATTTACTACACAAAACATAACTTTGATTTAAACCAAGTTTTACTTCAATACTATGTTCTTGTGCATATGGTTTAGTTGATGCATTTCACTACCCATACATATCATTTTGGTTACACATTACATGGTTTACATCTTGACATAAACATTTTGACATATTATTCAATACATTTGGCAATTGGTTTAAACATAGACATCTTACATTGTTTGGTTTGGTTTGATTAAGTGATTAAGTAACGATGCGTGTGTAATATGATACAAGCATGGTGGATACGCCGCTGGTACTTCCTATATATAAGTGTTTGTATGGTATTACATATTGTAGCGTTATCTGAATCATTTCAGGTTGAGACATAGAACATTTTATACAAATAACATATTTTTCACAAGACATTGATTTACAAACAATTTATCTTATACAAACTCAGTCTACATGGTTATTCATTTAACCATACATTATTCTTTTATCTATACATATCATTTGAACTTATTGATTTTCAAACGATTTACAAGACAAAGCAAATTACAAGGTTCATGACTAAACATTTTCTCAAACATAAGTCATGAAACCTATTTTCACAAAACCTATGTATCTCACCGGCATTTTTATGCTGACGTACCTATTTTCACATGTGTTTTTCAGGAACTGTTGCATAAGATGATCAAGATACATATAGGCAGACTTGGGCTTTAGTGACAATAAAAGATGCAGACTAGTTAATTATGTTGTATTTCCATGTTTGTTTAGACATTGTAACACTTTTAATCAATAAAACGAAACTTTAATTTCCATGGTTGTGAAACATTAATTCTGTTACAACACTCCCCGATGTTTCCGCCACGTTTTGTATGTTCTACGTGGTCGGGGTGTGACAGAAAAGATGGTATCAGAGCTAATGGTTATAGGGAATTAGGTTATTAGTAATGCTTTGACCTAGTCTATAATCTTCTTAGGACCCTAACGCGAGTCTACTTGCGTTTAGTCATAAAACAATACCGTCACCTATCCTTAGGCGACTACCACAACAAGAACATGAATTTCAAAACCGCTTTGAAAACTAATCATCTGTTCTAGGATGATTGATTACTAGGTTTTGAACCCTCTGTTATATGGTTTTGAACCCCTTTGAGTTTTCAAAATCTCATCAAGGTTTTGGGTTTTAAATAATGTGAACACGTGCAAACTGGAAGGGTGAATGCCTGTATTCTGGGTTTTCTGTCTAGGCAAGCACTTCGTATACATCTCATCAGACGCGAGACCAGTTGTGCTTACCTGGGAATTCTTGGGATGAGTGTTCACTTATAGGCGAGCATGTCTTCGCGATACATTATTTTTGACCTATTTACTTTGATTTTTCACCGAGGTCGTTTGTTGCTTTGTAGTAACAAACAAATGACCACTATCCTTGCTTTCATCAGATTTGTTTCATCTCATTCTTTTCGTCTAAATCTCTCACTCGTTTCCTTTCATGTTTCCTCTTTTAGAATGCCTCCTCGACGCGAGAACCAGATAGCGACTGCCGAACTGGCAGAAATCATTGCGCAGCAAATGGCTGCTCAATTCCCAAACCTCTTTGCTCAATGGAATCAAGCAAACAACAACAACAATGTTACATGCAAATACAAGGATTTTAACCAGGCTAAACCACTCAAGTTTAGTGGTTCTGAAGGGGCGACTGGGCTTCTTCAATGGTTCGAGAGCATTGAGAATACTTTCCGTCACGTGCAGTGTCCTGACAATCGCAAGGTCGAGTTTTCTTCGAGTGTGTTTCAGAAGAGGGCTCTCACATGGTGGAACGGGGTTATGAGGGATCGTGGTGCAGAAGTTGCTCTAGCACAGACATGGGCCGAACTTAGGGCTCTCATGATGAAGGAGTTTTGTCCTCGTCACGAGATCAGGGCTTTGGAAAGGGAATTTGATGATCTTAAGCAAGATAGCGGTGAGCATCGAGCCTACACGGACCGTTATGAGGAGTTAAGTCTGTTATGCCCAAACATGGTCACACCTTTGGATAAGGCTATCGAAAAGTACATTGATGGCCTTCCCGACTCAATACAAGACATCTTGACTGGTAGCAACCCTACTACTGTTAGGCAGGCCATTGAGCTATCTGCAACCTTGACTGAATCGCAGATCAGGAAACGTAAGCTTTTCCGAAAGGGTGACAAGAAACTGGTCGAGGAATCGAAACCAATCGAGGAATCAAAGACCATGGATGAACAGACTGGATCCTCTAAGAAGTCAAAGAAGCGAAAGGCTTCTCAGAACTTCGCCGTGGTCACTCACAATGATCAAGCCGTCCCCAACCAACCAGCTCAACCCCTTGCCAGGAAACCCTACAACGGAACTGCACCCTTGTGCAACTAATGTGGCCTACATCATCATGCTGGTGTGAAGTGCCGCATATGCCAAGTTTGCGGACTTATAGGTCATACCGCGAGGGTTTGCCCAACAGCAGCAGCACCAAATCAGATTAACAACAACCCTGCTCAAGCTCGTTTTCCACCGGGGTCTTGCTACAACTGTGGCGAGATGGGCCATTTTAGTAGGAATTGCCCAAGACTTGCTAATGCAAATCCAGCGCAGGGATGAGCATATGACCAACCAGAAGACAACATCGTTTAGAAATAATCATGTCTTATGTATTATTTTCTTTTGTTGTCACGATCCATGAAACGGTTGTTGTTATCATTGTTTATAAATAAATCTTTTATTTACATCGCAATGTATTTATGTGATTGTATGTATAAACAACATATCCTCTGCAATACCGACAATCAAGGAACCGTATTCCTTGAAGAACAGACTACCCCCAAATTTCTTCCATTTTATGATCTCTTGCGTTTTTCACGAAAATCCTAAGTACCCGTTTCTTCCAAGAGAAACAAAGTACGAAGTGCCAAGTTAATAGCAATCTATAACAATATGATAACAATTAAACAATTATGTGGTTATGTGCTTATGTGTTCCCTTTTATGTGTCATGTAATTCAAATTATGTTATCCAAATCCTCGTAAAATCTTACATATCCTTGTGCAAGAGATTCCTAGTATGATACCCAAAGGTACTACCTAAAATCCTTAATGGACTTCTACGTTGTAGATAAGTCCCTTGGATTATAAAGTACTACTTCATAATTAGACCCCTTTAGTGGTCTAGTTAAACAGATTGATCCAAAAATCTGGTTAGGGATATCACGTGATGACATAGCTGAAAGGACTCCTTAGTGGCCTAATTAAGAAGATCCTCTGTTGATCTAATTAAAAGGACCCTATGGTAGTCTAGTCACTCTCATCTCAAGTTTGATATCTTTCCCCACAACATTACAAAACGAACTGTGCGGACTGTGCAAGGAATTACGTAATTATGGATGCATACATAATTATGGAATTTAGTGCACAGAAATCACAGCAAGTTCTATCATGTATCTAGAGTTAACCCTATTCATTTCCAATTCTGATGAAGCATCCGTTGAGGAAAAAAAATGAACTAGCTATTCATTTTTCACTTCTGAAGAATATCCGTTGAGGGAATGAATATCCGTTTGTAAATCCTTCATTTCCAACTCTGAGGAAATAACCGTTGAAAATGACTCCGTTAGTTCATTTTCGTTTCTGAAGATTTATCCGTTGAGGAAATGAATATCCGTTGTGTAATCCTTCATTTCCAACTCTGAGGAAATAACCGTTGAAAATGACTCCGTTAGTTCATTTTCGTTTCTGAAGATTTATCCGTTGAGGAAATGAATATCCGTTGTGTAGTCTTTCATTTCCAACTCTGAGGAAATAACCGTTGAAAATGACTCCGTTAGTTCATTTTCGTTTCTGAAGATTTATCCGTTGAGGAAATGAATATCCGTTGTGTAATCCTTCATTTCCAACTCTGAGGAAATAACCGTTGAAAATGACTCCGTTAGTTCATTTTCGTTTCTGAAGATTTATCCGTTGAGGAAATGAATATCCGTTGTGTAATCCTTCATTTCCAACTCTGAGGAAATAACCGTTGAAAATGACTCCGTTAGTTCATTTTCGTTTCTGAAGATTTATCCGTTGAGGAAATGAATATCCGTTGTGTAGTCTTTCATTTCCAACTCTGAGGAAGCAACCGTTGAAAATGACTCCGTTAGTTCATTTTCGTTTCTGAAGATTTATCCGTTGAGGAAATGAATATCCGTTGTGTAGTCTTTCATTTCCAACTCTGAGGAAATAACCGTTGAAAATGACTCCGTTAGTTCATTTTCGTTTCTGAAGATTTATCCGTTGAGGAAATGAATATCAGTTGTGTAATCCTTCATTTCCAACTCTGAGGAAATAACCGTTGAAAATGACTCCGTTAGTTCATTTTCGTTTCTGAAGATTTATCTGTTGAGGAAATGAATATCCGTTGTGTAGTCTTTCATTTCCAACTCTGAGGAAGCAACCGTTGAAAATGACTCCGTTAGTTCATTTTCGTTTCTGAAGATTTATCCGTTGAGGAAATGAATATCCGTTGTGTAGTCTTTCATTTCCAACTCTGAGGAAATAACCGTTGAAAATGACTCCGTTAGTTCATTTTCGTTTCTGAAGATTTATCCGTTGAGGAAATGAATATCAGTTGTGTAATCCTTCATTTCCAACTCTGAGGAAATAACCGTTGAAAATGACTCCGTTAGTTCATTTTCGTTTCTGAAGATTTATCCGTTGAGGAAATGAATATCCGTTGTGTAGTCTTTCATTTCCAACTCTGAGGAAGCAACCGTTGAAAATGACTCCGTTAGTTCATTTTCGTTTCTGAAGATTTATCCGTTGAGGAAATGAATATCCGTTGTGTAGTCTTTCATTTCCAACTCTGAGGAAATAACCGTTGAAAATGACTCCGTTAGTTCATTTTCGTTTCTGAAGATTTATCCGTTGAGGAAATGAATATCAGTTGTGTAATCCTTCATTTCCAACTCTGAGGAAATAACCGTTGAAAATGACTCCGTTAGTTCATTTTCGTTTCTGAAGATTTATCCGTTGAGGAAATGAATATCCGTTGTGTAGTCTTTCATTTCCAACTCTGAGGAAGCAACCGTTGAAAATGACTCCGTTAGTTCATTTTCGTTTCTGAAGATTTATCCGTTGAGGAAATGAATATCCGTTGTGTAGTCTTTCATTTCCAACTCTGAGGAAATAACCGTTGAAAATGACTCCGTTAGTTCATTTTCGTTTCTGAAGATTTATCCGTTGAGGAAATGAATATCCGTTGTGTAGTCTTTCATTTCCAACTCTGAGGAAGCAACCGTTGAAAATGACTCCGTTATTTCATTTTCGTTTCTGAAGATTATCCGTTGAGGAAATGAATATCCGTTGATTTTTCTTTCATTTCAAATTCTGAAGAACAAACCATTGAGGAAAATGACCCCGTCTGTTCATTTTCGTTCTGAAGAATATCCGTTGAGAGAAATGAATATCCGTGGATTATTCCTTCATTCCCATTTCTGACGAAGAATCCGTTGAGAAAGAATGAATCATCCATCCATTCTCACTTCTGAAGAATATCCGTTGAGGGAAATGTATATCCGTTTAGTTAATTCCTTTATTTTCCATTTCCGAAGAACCCGTTGAAAAGAAAATGACCCTGTTCATTCATTTTCACTTCTGAAAAATATCCGTTGAGGAAAATAATCAGATTATGCTTTACATATCTTTGATGACTATTTGACACAAAGTCATAGACAGACTCCTACGAATAAATTTCGGGACGAAATTTCCTAAAGTAGGGGAGACTGTAACACCTGTGTCATTTCAACCATCAAACAAATTCCAAACCAATGAAATATTGTATTTCATACTTTGGACTTGTATAAAAATGTGTATCTTTTGCACATATCAAGTCTTGTTCGATTTCAAGCTCTAAATCGCTTTCTGGAAGGTTATACACGCACTGATGCGCAAATATAACCAGTTTAATGCAACGAACACTCCGGAATAGTGAAATAGGCTTAACATACCTTAAATAACCTTTACATAACTTAGATATAAGTTTTGGAAGGTTTGGTGTGATGAAATCAAAGTTTAATCGCTTACAGGGACTAAATTTGACAAACTGCGAAAGTATGCCAATTTGAACTGTAACAGACCTTCCGGAACATGACCATAAGTTAAACATACCATAAATATCCTTTACATAGCTTAGAAATAGGCTTTGAGGGGTTCGGTATGCTAAAATAAACTTTTGGGTCATTCAGGGACTAAAAGTGTCAAAAAGTGCACAAGTTTGCATTTTCGCGCATAACTTACGTTCTGAATACATCTGGACATCCAAAAATTTATGTAAGCATGACTACATTATATTTTATTGATCGCCTTAAGAAAAATCCATTCGTCGCGTCATTTGGATCGTTTTTCGCGCTTATGCGCATTCCGTCGTAATTAAGCGAACATCGCGTTCGTACGACCAAACGAACCATCATCCGGCATATTTTTTAGTATGTTTTGAGTTCCCTATACTTTAACTTCATTTTAGAGCCTTGAAATGAGGTCAACGGGGCTCAAACGCATCGAAAAAAGGCTTAAACACGTGCAGGGACTAAACCTGTCATTTATGAAACATTTCTGGAACAGGGAGGGGTGTCGCGTAGCGCGAGCCCTAAAGACTTACCAGTTGCGCTACGCGACTGCCTAAAACTGACCAGATTCAATGTTTTGTTTGCAAGTTGCAGCTGATTGATTCGTGTCCACTCGTTTCCTATCGTCTAGTCATTGGATAAGGATCATTTCCAGCCACCATAAGGTTCCGACAAGTGTACGGATGGGATCGAATCACGGTTTTCGACAAACGATCCTAACGGTGGTGCATATCCTATAAATACCCACATACCCCCAACCTTATTTCTCACTAGAATTCTGATTTGAGAACCTCTAAGTTGAAACCATTGTTTCATACCTGAGATTCTTGAATCGGGATTAGCATTCGGGGACCCTTCGTAAGTATTCTTTCGTTCTTTTCCTTATTTTATTGCTTTTCGAGTCCGAAAGTCAAACTTTGTTTGACTTTCAGCGTTGACCAGTAATGGTCAATGCGAAGTTCTTTTGAACTTCGCAACGTGAGTGTAATCACGTTGGTCATAGTCCCTTGGGACTATGCCCACTGATTACCACGTTGTCTAGGGTCGTAGGGTAAGCGATCTAATGAATCGCTTATACCTCGAACCCGACCCATTTGGTCGATCATTAGGATCCGACCAAACACTTTAGGTGACCATAGTAGGTAGGGAATAACCTTCCGAGGTTATACCCTATGGTCACATCGTTTGAGTAGTTGTATGATAGGTAGTTTATATGCCTTAGGTAAATTACCAGAATACCCTTTTCATGTATAATTGGTAATTAAGCATATGTAACCTAAACTTTTGTCACATAACTGATTATGTAATATGTTTAGGCATATAACACTTGTCATAGGACTAGTTAGGCGGTCCGAACGCGTTTCACGTGAACGACGCGTTAAAGTAGCATAAGCTACCTAAACGGGTCGTAATGGGTCGAAAACACTCAGGTTAAGTTTCATTTAGTATGTAGGCTTTGTTAAACCAAATGACACGAGTCTCTACACTCGTTTGGTTTACAAACCCTAATGCTACCCAATCTTCCGATCTAGGTCCGGTTTATTAACATAGTTACCTATACTAGGTGCCGTTTGATATCCGCGATCTCTAGCTTTGTTTGGTTGTTACTCAAGGACTTCTGAGCAATCTCATGTGAGTACATAGACCCCTCTTTTACTGTTTTCCAAACGTTTTGGGGTGGAACACATGTGCCTACTTGTTACTTTCAAGCTTTCCTGTTTTCACATCATATACTTGTTATGTTCATTAGTACATTATAGTACATGATTTCATTACATTTCATACTAGGTGTGCCATTGTGTGCATTACTTAGTACATTGTTTTACATTACATCACATGCTACGTATGTCTATTGTTGCATACTTAGTACAGGTCGCATGCTACGTATGTCTGTTGTTGCATACTTAGTACAGTTCACATGCTATGTATGTTCAATCGTTGCATTGTTCTTCATACTTAGTACATTTGTTATTCATCACATACTTACATTTTGGACGCATATTACATGATTTACATTGATCATGCATTTACTACACAAAACATAACTTTGATTTAAACCAAGTTTTACTTCAATACTATGTTCTTGTGCATATGGTTTAGTTGATGCATTTCACTAGCCATACATATCATTTTGGTTACACATTACATGGTTTACATCTTGACATAAACATTTTGACATATTATTCAATACATTTGGCAATTGGTTTAAACATAGACATCTTACATTGTTTGGTTTGGTTTGATTAAGTGATTAAGTAACGATGCGTGTGTAATATGATACAAGCATGGTGGATACGCCGCTGGTACTTCCTATATATAAGTGTTTGTATGGTATTACATATTGTAGCGTTATCTGAATCATTTCAGGTTGAGACATAGAACATTTTATACAAATAACATATTTTTCACAAGACATTGATTTACAAACAATTTATCTTATACAAACTCAGTCTACATGGTTATTCATTTAACCATACATTATTCTTTTATCTATACATATCATTTGAACTTATTGATTTTCAAACGATTTACAAGACAAAGCAAATTACAAGGTTCATGACTAAACATTTTCTCAAACATAAGTCATGAAACCTATTTTCACAAAACCTATGTATCTCACCGGCATTTTTATGCTGACGTACCTATTTTCACATGTGTTTTTCAGGAACTGTTGCATAAGATGATCAAGATATATATAGGCAGACTTGGGCTTTAGTGACAATAAAAGATGCAGACTAGTTAATTATGTTGTATTTCCATGTTTGTTTAGACATTGTAACACTTTTAATCAATAAAACGAAACTTTAATTTCCATGGTTGTGAAACATTAATTCTGTTGCAACACTCCCCGATGTTTCCGCCACGTTTTGTATGTTCTACGTGGTCGGGGTGTGACACCGGGTCGGGGCCCTTGACAAACAGGCTCAACAAAAGGGGGCATATCATCATCCTCTATCCACCCATTGCTGGTGAACGCGTATCTGGGGTCTACCTGATCGGCAAAAGCAGCAGGGTCAGCGGGTGCAGGGATCGGGTCTGGTACAAGTGGTGCAACATCAGGTATGCCAAACGGCACAGGATCATGATCCGGCAGAGGATCAGGAGCAGGTATAGGCTTAGGAGCAAGTGCCTGCTCAGGATCAGCGGGTATCGGCTCAAGATCAACGGGTGCATCAACATGCTGATCGTCGGGAATAAAGTCAATCTCATGTCCAGGCTCAACGTCATGATCAAGGTCGTTTGGAGGAACAGGTGCAACAGACAGGGCCGTATCAGTATCAGAATCAGTGGGGTAATGCTGCAATCCCAATGCATGCAAAGTGGTGGATGACACAGACTCGAAAGAATCTGGAGCAGAATGATCAGATGAAACCTCAACAATAGGAATCTCAACAAGTGGAACAACAATGACATCCTCAGCTGGAATTGCATCACCCTGGACACCATTAGGGGGACCATCAATGAAAAGATCGACATCATCATCAGACAAGTCATCAAAAGGTAGATCCTAGAAAGGAAAAGCAGCAAGAGGCAAAGGGGCGAGGATCGAAACCATGGCATGCTCATCATCGGGATGTCCGAGGATGAGATGGTCCTGGTCAAGAATAGGAACAAGAAATGGATCCTCATCAGGTAAACCATCATCATGCGGTACATCGTCGCCAAAGTCGGGTAGTGCAAAAGGCTGGAAATCGTCGTCATCATCCGACATCATCTCTGGATCACTCTCAGTGTCAGAGGTAAAGATCTCAGGCTCTAGGATGATCTCATCATCCGAAACGATAGCCATAGGGTCGACAGTATCGGATAGTCCACTCTCAGAAGACGACATAGTGTCTGTAACAAAACAATCACAACATATGCACATATATCAACAATCATTAATAAGCATGTAATCAATAACAATGTAATCACGTATTCTTCCTAATCTTCCTAGACTACCCACCTAGTCTCTCAGACTAAGCCTCCCAGTCTCTCAGACTGAACTACTTAGTCTCTCAGACTAAACTTCCCAGTTTCTCAAACTGTCCCAACTAGTCTCTCAGACTAACTAACCAGTCTCTCAGACTGAACTACCCAGTCTCTCAGACTGAACTATAAACATAAACTTTGAAAAGTGTTTCGTGTCTTTTGTTTGTAAAAATGTTTGTTTCCTGGATCTGGGCGTTTCGTGTATGCAATGAAAGTATGTTGTGAAAACATTTTCGTGAGATCCCTAATGATTGTAGTCTAGACTCGAGAAGGAATCCTAGTTCGCTACAATCGAAGCTCTGATACCAAGCTGTCACACCCTGACTTTTGCGGAAGCGTGATTATGGTGTGACTTTCTTAATACCATTGCATTCAATCATAACAACAACTATACGATTAAAACCAGAGATGTTCATCCATAAATTAAGTTTGAAAATACCACAAGATAATTGTCTGAAACATAGACTCCAAATTTAAATTACAACCACAACATGTTTTAAAGAGTTCACGAAGACTGGACAAAAGACCTTAAATAAAACCGAGTTTAGAACCATGTATCCCGTCTAGGATTAAGATACATCTCCCAAAACCTAATGACTTCGAATGACATATTTTTATTCTTAACGCATCTTGGAACATGCAAACACCCGCCAGATCCACTTAATTCCCTGAAATACATGTAATTTGAAAACATCAACAAAAGTTGAGCGAGTTCATGTGTTTGTCCGTGTATATGAATAACCTTTAAAGTATGTCTGTATGTATGTAAATCCTGGTATGAGAGCAACAAGGAAAACTGATCACCAATGGTCTGCAAGGCCAATGGTATGTGTGAAGTGATGCAGGAAAACTCAAACCTAGCGGATTTTGCCACGACTTCAGTATGTGGACATAGTCACCACATGGGTCACCCTGGTCCTCATGGGTGTGGGCTCGCTACACCCAAATAGATCTATCACTCATGTCCCTCGGTCCTACGACAAGGATTAATGGCCTTAAGTGTTGTACCCACCACTCACATGATCAAGCAGTAACCTTCCTTAGCTAACCATACCATGTACAAAACGTTTGTAAACAATTGTAACATGTATTTCACCCCCGAAGTTATAAAACTGAAAACAGTTAAAAGAAAAGGGGGACATGAACTCACTGCCTTGCATCTTCAACAATCGTAACTCTCGTTCCTTCAGCAAACACGACTACCTACAATGTACTAATGTCTATTAGACGGACGGGTCGTGCCTTGTCTTAGAATTAACGTTTCTGATTTACGTTTCTTTTATGTCTTCAATATTATTCCAAGTTATAATTACTTGTTAAAATAATAAATATTTTAACTTAAATTATATTTATTACTTTGTGGAATAATCGTTAAACAATATTTTTTTAACAATACTTCTCAAGTATTTATACTTGCACTTCCTTCCCAAGGATGGGTATATTTGTATTTGTATATTTTTTTTCCATGTATCGGTGTCGTATTCCGGTGCAGATTTATACGTACGAGGATAAGTATCTTCTTGTAATTGTTAAGTATTCTTATACTTAATTTTGTGTTAAACTTTCCGGAATATTATTTCTAATAAAAGTCCACACACACACACACACACACATATATATATATATTAGAATTATTACTAAGAAAAATTATTTATAATTTTTTCTTTTGGCAAAAACATTTGTAGTTCCAAAATAATATATTTTCAAGTCTAACTTTAGAAAATATATATAGACTTATTTTTATCCAAACATAATGTATTTCAAGTTTATCGAAGAAAATATATATTTTTCCCAAAAATATTATACTTCCTAGTAATTCCAAGAAAACATATATATTTTTAATCGCCAAAAATTATATATTTCCTTCTTGTCCAAATATGATATAACTTCGTGATATTCATAAAAATCATATTTTCATTTCTTTGTGTCCAAAATATCATTTACCAAAAATATATTTATAACTGTATTTTCTGGAATATTTTATAAGTTACATTCTTTCGTTCGGTTTTACAATATTATGTGTGTAACTTGTATATTTATTCCTTGAGATTTTTGGTAACATTTTGGATTGTAATTTCTTGGTATTTTGTTAAGTTATATTATTTTAACCCTAAAATAATATAACTAATACACAAAGTATACAAATATTCACACACATGTGTCTTCTAAATATATATATTTAGCCACTCTTATTTATAAAAACCAACCTCCAATACTTGTATTTTTGTAACAAAAATTATGGCAAAGTTTATATGGAAACTCATGGTTAAAATATACTTGTAAATATTTATTTGAAAATATTTTTCTAAGTGTTTACATTTTTAGAAAATTTTGCCATAGTTTCCCCTAAAAATGGAGGTTTCCATGCTTTCAAAGCATATCATTTTCTTTTAAAATCATCACAAACAATCAACAACTCAATCAACACTTACCAAGTGCCAAAATCATGCAATTTACACAACAACATGAAGTTGAACTTTTATGAAAACTTGTAGTAACTTACTAGTGTGTTTAGTAAGCTTAGTTACCCTTTAAAGTGTGGTTATTTATTTGTAAATCCCTTTCTTACAAGATATAGTCTTTTACAACTTACAAGATGATTTTTCTAAAAATCATTCTTTTGAATTTTTCTTGTTAACAATGTATTTTTATACTTGTTTTACCACTAAAAACATGGTTAGTTTCTTTAAAATCCATGATTATGTAAATCTTGTGATTTAACTTAGTTTCTTGAGAAAACTATTTTTGAAATCATCCAAGTTTATGACTAGTAACATGTTACATACTTCATCATTCACAAAATCATTTTTATTTTCAAGTTCATGAGAAACATAAAGTATGATCATCTTGGTCTTTCACAAGATCATCACCTCAACTTGCTAGATCATGTGTTTAATCACAATCTAGTAAGCTTCATATGATGTCTAACATCATAAACACAAGAAAATAACAATCAAGTATCATATATACACTAAATCAACATTGATTCTTATGTTATTAAGCTTTATGTGAGGGTTCATCTTCTTGCTTCATTATGATTCTTGTGATTAACAACTTACATAATCTTTTAACCATCAAAATGAGAAGTAAATTCAAGTTACAAGAGGCTTACTACTAGCACAAGGGCTAGGGATGATTCTCAAGAAGATGAAGATGATGAATGTGATGGATAAAAGCAAATGAAAGAGGTCCTTCAATCTCCAAGAGATCCAAGCTTACTTGTAGACCTTCTTACACCTTGTGATGTCTTGAGAATGGATGAATTAGAGGTGGAAGTGAGGGTGGTGGTGGTGCTTGGTTTCGACCGAGAATGGGAGGAGAGGGAGAGGGAGAGAGAGATGAAGGTGAAGTGTGATGAAGATGAATGGTGGTTCAAGACTGTGGGCTATCTTATAATCTTCCAACACTCAAATGTCCAATGGTTTCCATGTCTCAAAAGATCTAACACAATCTATTAAACAATTTAAGGAAATCAAGGGTGGGCCACACCCTTGTAACCGTCCACACAAGGGGGGGGGGGTCTTGGTTGGGATGTAATTGATAGTTAGGGATATTAGTTAGAATCTTAAGGGATTTAGTTAGTGTTTAAGTTTTTATGGTGTTATATAGTGTGTTATGATATTCAGGGATCATAACTAGCTTGGAAACATTAAAATAGTGCTTCTAGTGTAAATTTGATGTTTCGGGTAGTGTCCGGTTGTTTGGTTAGATACTGATTCGTTAAAGTGCTAAACTATACAGTTTAGTGTTCTTTATGTACCCTTTTGTGACACTTTTAAATCCCGACACTTAGAAAAGCATTCAGGACCATTTAGTCATATTTTTGCATGATACTAGCTTGTTAAAATGCTGATTTTTTGCTTAATTATGCTGAATTCAGCACTTTGGGTGAGTTTTAGGCACTTTCCGGCACTTAAACTATCACTTAGAAAAGCAGATTTGTGATCCTCACCTTCCTACACACTACACTTGTGTAATACTTGGTTTCTGGCTCATTCTGTGTCTCATTGTATTGTCTGTCTATGTGCTGAGTTCTGTCAGCATTTTTCTGAGTTATCCGCTAACTGTGCTAACTGTGCTTTGTGCATCATTTATGTCAATATGGTTTACATGTAATAATGATGTGACATTATGCAATATGTGATGCACATGTAAGTATGATGCAGTAATCAGAAAGTAGTTAATTGTAATTCAGCACAGTCATTAAGCATTAATCAAGATTAATTAATTGTACGGATACCTGGATTTTTAACAGTTGTCACACAGCGAGCTCGGAAGATTAGAAATGATCAATCCGACCAACAGTAGCATCGGTGCTGATTTTGAAAGACTAATTTTAAGAGAATGCAATCGCGGGTTCACTATTTTTAAGCCTTAACATCCACGCCGAAGGGTTTCAAACGAAAGATCCTATCACCGGAAAAGGCAAAGTCACATGGGTCATCAACCCTGCTAATGTTGTGAAAAGAGTCAAGATCCCTCTAGAGATTCCAGTGACGCTCACCAATTTCAAAAAGTGGTTCTATGATGAAAAAACCGGTGAAGCGGTCATCAGATCCAACTCAAATGAAGATATGTGCATTTTGGATCCAATGGATGTCTTTATGTTCTGCCTGTCCGATTTGAATGCTCTTTATGGTCACAAGATTCATGTCGGTGCTGTAAACGAGTAAAAGGAAGAGGGCATGTTATTTCAACGGGCGGTAGAACGAGCGAGGGAACGAAAGATAGAGATGATCGATATCATGACAAGAATTGAGAAACAAAAGGAGAGAGAGGAAGTGAAGAAAAAGAAGAGTAAAGAGAAAAAGAAGCAAAAATCTCCAGCAAAGCAAACAGATCCATCACCTGAGCCAGTTGCATCTAAATTTCAACCTCCGGTCTCATCCACATATGAGGCCACTATGGAGGATCCACCAGTCATCGGTGAAGACGTTACTAATAAACCACCACCTAAACAGATCGTAAATCAAGCTGCAACAGATCCAAAAACCAAGGTTCAAGATTGAAATAACATTCAAGTACGCAACGATCTAGGGGTATTGTTAGAGCTTTTGAGATCGTTGGTACTTGGTTTATTAGATTTTGGATTGTTTTGTTAGAGTTTATGATGTTCTAGAACGTTCAGGGTTTAAAGTGTAATTCTTTGTAAGTTGTAAGCCAGACGTGGTGGCATATTTGTAAGTCCAGCGTATTTATAAATACGTTGGATAGTGAATCAGGGTGTATAAATACTTGAGCAATGGAAAACCCTAGCGAAGGTTCTTGGACTAGTTCTTGGTGAAATCTCTTGTGTTGTGATTCTGTTTGTTGAGCTAAATCAGTATATACAGGTGCTATTATTGTTCATATCAGTTGGGATTACAAAAACAACACTTGTTGTTTGATCCGTACAAGAATCTTCATCTTCATCTTTTGATTTCCATAACTCTCACTCATTCAAACACCTAATCAATAGGTGTTTGGGTGTTAACAATCAAACCACTGTGATCCGGATCTTGTTTGGGAAACACTGTCCTTTTTATTTAATGTCAAATGTGTAATAAACGTTTTTATACATAAAAAGCTACAAATAAATAGTAACAAATATTTGAAAAACATTTACTTTTAATATAATGGTTAAATAAGTTTATGTAACCTATATTAAATTATTAATTTAACCACTAAAAAGTAATTTTTAATGTCAAATATATACTAAATGTATTCGTTTTACATAAACCGACTACAAATTATAGTTTATAAATAATATAAACTTAACATATTTTTTAACATAAACTAAATGCAACATTATTTGATAAATATAGATCTAAACTTTTTATATTGAAAAATTTGCATTGAATAATTACAAAAATGAAAAATCTTCTTTTATAAAGAAGTTACAAAAGTATGGATAACTTATCTAAACATAAATACTATTAGATTATATTTGAAGTAAGGGTCATTTTTTGATAACATAATTCTAATAGACATTTGTTAATATATATTAATTTAGGTATATAATAATATTTTTATGTCGATGTTTTATAATATGTTTTTTACACATATAAAGAGTTTCTATATTTTTTAGAGTTAATTACACTGATAGTCCTTGTAGTTTATTGAAAGTAACATCTTTGAGAACTAACAGAAAGTTATATAAGGGTATTTTAGTCATTTTATGTTGATTTAACAGAAAAACTAACGGAAGTTAGCCTTAATACTCAAAGGTGTTACAAAATCGAAACCATAGAATCTGAACCTTTTAATAAAAATAAGTTAGTACTCAAAGGCGTTACTATCGATAAACCACAAGGACTATCTGTGTAATTAACTCAACCGCAAAAGTCATATTTGATAATTTTTTTGAACTCCAAAATTTTATTAGAAAAGCTAGCATGAAACTAGCAAGGATACAACAAGGGTGTGTACGGTTTGATTCTTTTGATTTTTCGGCAAAACCAAAACCGAAATATCAGTTTTCGATTTTTAAAACCTTTTGGTTACGGTTTTTCCGGTTTCAGTTTCTACGTCGGTTCGGTTCGGTTTTTCGGTTATTTTGGTTTTTCGAACAAAATTATGTAAGTTTTAAAAAATAAAAAGTATAATTTAAAACTTAAAAATCTCTCTTATATGTTTACATTTAAGTTATTATATTTAACATTTTTAATTAATATTGTTCACATAAACTAAACCTGTCACACCCTGCCTTTGCGGAAGCGTGGTTAATTTTGGTGTGACTTCTTAATACCATAGCTTAACCATAACAAAGCTATATGAAATAAAATCATGCAAGATCATCCGTTGATTAAGTTTTAAAACCAGAGTAACATACCATTGTCTTAGAGACTTACAACATCATAACATAAAACATTGTCTTTAACAACATAACCATTAACATGAAATAAACGCAGTTTAAGATTTGTGACTTGTCCAGGAAAGAGTCACATTTCCTAAACTGGGATGACCTTGGAACCCTTATGCAGCGGGAAAACATAACATACCGTGCCAGATCTTTAATTTCCTGAAATACATGTAAGTTGAAAAATCAACAATAATGTTGAGCGAGTTCATGTGTAAGTGAGTATGTAAAACACTTGTAAGTATAAAAGTTCCCTGGTATGTAGCAGTGTAAGGAAAAAGAGATCACCAATGGTTTGCAAGGCCATTAGTATGTGTGAAG
This sequence comes from Helianthus tuberosus, assembly GCA_030545235.1. Lineage (NCBI taxonomy): Eukaryota > Viridiplantae > Streptophyta > Magnoliopsida > Asterales > Asteraceae > Helianthus > Helianthus tuberosus. Next base: position 15,660,701 of record CM060444.1, on the reverse strand, counting down.
TGTAAGTAGGAAGACTCAAACCTAGCAGATTTCGCGTCAGGTACAAAGTCACTCCAAGGTCCGTTCTGTTGGGCCTCTTAGAGGTCCGTTCTGTTGGGCCTAGAGTTGGGCTCGCTACACCCAGATAGATCTACCGCTTACGTCCCTCGGTGTTTCTGCCTACCCACTCACATGATCTAAGTAGTAAACCTCCTTACGCTAACCATACCGTGTATAAAGTACTTGTAATCAAAGTAACATGTATTTCACCCACGCAGTTAAGAAAACTGAAAACAGTTAGAGAAAAGGGGGACATGAACTCACAGTGAAGCGTCTCTACCAAGTATCTCCTGCTCACGCAGCTGTGCGACGACCTACAGGTGCTAATTTCTATTAGACGGACGGCCGTGCCTTAGCTTTATAGTTTAAGTCTTTGGGAAATAGTTAGACAACTATTTCGTGTTTACATTCTGTATATACTTGGTAGTTAATCTCCTTCCCAAGGATGGGGGATTCAATACATGTGCGTTCAAGTTATATCATGAAGTCTCACTTAATATATGTACATATTTCCAATTTCACATAATTTTTCTCCAATAATACGTTGTTAAAATACGCGTTCATAAATATTCCCGTAAGTGCGTAAGTTACGTTTTTAACAATCGAGTGGTAATATAATCACCGGTGTAACTTATATATTTATGGTGAAAGCGTTCGTATTATTTTGGATTCGTTAACGTTCGTAAATATTATTTTTACTCTAAAAATAATATTTATGTTTTTTCACAAAATAATCATAAACAGTGTGTGAAAAAATATATATTTATCACGTTAAATCTTGTGAAAATCCCACCTCCGAATATTTAGTAAATAAAGTCATGGCGAAATTTATATTTCAAAAACATGTCAAAAATAATTCTAACACTTGTAGTGTAAATAGTTCTAAGTGTTAGGTTGTTAGAAAAATTTCGCCAGAGTTTCCCTAGTAACTGGAGGTGGCCACGCTTTCAAGCGTATCATTTTCTTTAACAAATCAACTCAACAATTTTCTTTATTTGGTCAGAACAACTTTTCTCACAACAACTACTCAACATATGTGTAAATTGCCAAAAATTACATGAACTTGCAGTTTTTCTCAAAACTGTGGTGTAAACCCCTTAAATATAGTAGATCTTCATATAAGGTAATTTGATCTTGTAAAAACCTCGTTTTTAGAGAAAATCCGTCTTTACAACTTCCAGTCATCTTTTACAAAAACTGTGATTTTGTCGGATCTTTTCATTTCACAAGTGTTTACACACTTGTGGTTTATAAAAATCATGCTTGTTAGTGTAAGATCCATCTTTTAAAATACATGATTTCTTTGATACGTGGTTCTTTGAAAATACCACTTGCAGATGCGTAGATCTGCTAGTTTTAAACACAATTTCACAAGTAAAACTCTTTTACACAAGGTCATGATTCGCGTGTGGTAGAGTTTCACCTTTTAACCCTTGTATTATTCAAAACAAGCTTATGTTAAGATCCATGATCTTACCAAACCGGGTTAAATGATGATCCGAGCTACCACATCGTAGATCGGGCCTAAATAATCATACATTTCGAATACTACAACATTTACACAACTTATGTGCTATTAACCACCATTTTTAGTGTTTTAAGTAGACTTTAAAGCATCATCTTGCATGTTAACGAGTTTTAACCGATACAAATCGTTTTAACCACTTTAGATTAGTTCAAGATAGAGATTTAAACATCATACCACTAGCTCGAGGCTAGGGAAGAATCTACGCGCAAATGAGGTGGATAAAAGCTAAGTAGAGAGGTCCTTCGCCTCCCGATTGCTCCAAGACTCCTTATACGTGACCCTTAACGCGTGTGTGAGCTTGGAATGGCTTGTTGAAAATCGAAATTTGATGGGTAGGGGGTGGGTGTTCTCGGCCAAAAGTGATAAAGGGAGGGAGAGAGTTTGAGGTTGTGATGTTGTGAGATGGATGATTATGTTGTGTTAAGACAAGATCTTATAGGCAAATCATAGGTGCATTAACCATTGGATTAAGTGTAGGCTAGATATTAAACAACTAGATTAAAATAATCAAAAGTTGCAAGTACTTGTTCCCTCTAGTTTGGGGCCGGTTAGCAAGGGGGGGGGGGTCCTAGTTCGATATCAACTAGATACTTTGGATAAAAGTTAAGTTAAGTAGGTTAGTTAAGCACTTAACTTGGTTAGTAGTGTGTCACGCGTTACAAAGGGTGTTAGGGTGTTCAGGGACCCTAACTGGCTCAGAAAAAGATAGATAGTGAAAATAACAATATTTTCATGTTCCGGGTATAGTCCGGTTGTTTGGTTGGATAGTAATCCGTTAAAGTGCTTAATAAAGCTTTAAAGTGTCGTTATTACATTTTTAGTGACACAACTTATTTCCGACACTTTGGAAAGTGTCTAGTAATATTTTCCCCATGTTTTGGCACTTTATTAGTTAGCTAAAAGCTGAATTATTTTGTAAAGTGCTGAGTTTTGTACATAGAGTACGTTTTAGGCACATCCAGTCATAGTGACTTATCCCTAGAGACGCAGTTCCATAACCCTTATATCCCTACACTCACTACTAGTGTAGCAAAACATTTCAGGCTCTTACAGGCCTTGGAGGCAGCGTTTGCCTGATGCTGGCTTTATCAGCATGTTCAATAGGTTATCCGTTATAGTGCTACTGTGCTTTTTGTGCATCACGGTTGTCACTAGGGTTCAGCATGTAAATAATGTAGTGACGATAAGTAAAGTATGATGCAAGTAAGTACGTGTATCAGATATCAAGTAGCAGTTCATCAGCTAGTTCAAACAAGCACAGTAATTAAGCAGTAATTAATTACTAATTAAGTCGTATGGATACCTGGTTTAGTGCGGTTTGTCACATTCTCCCCCCGTTAAATAAATTTCGTCCCGAAATTTAAGTTCTGCTTGTAGATGCAGGGTTCTTAGGAAAAAGGTGGGGGTATTTCTCTTTCATCCGGTCCTCACGTTCCCAGGTGTATTCAGGACCATGTCTGGCATTCCAACGAACTTTGACGAGCTTGACACTGCTCCGGCGGGTCTTGTTAACTTTCCAATCTGTGACCTCAACAGGTTCTTCAACGAAGTGGAGCGTGTCGTCAACATGAATCTCGTCGGTGGGAATGGCAACGGTGACTTGAGTTGGACTTTTCTTTAGATTGGATACGTGAAAGGTGTCGTGAACACCATTTAGTTCAGCAGGAAGGTCCAACTTGTATGCTACTAGTCCTATTCTTTCCAGAATTCTGAAGGGACCAATGTAGCGCGGATTTAACTTCCCACGTTTTCCGAAGCGTGCCACACCCTTCCAGGGTGAGACTTTCAATAACACCATTTCTCCAACTTGGAAATCCACATGTTTCCGGTTTGGATCCGCATAGGCCTTCTGTCTGTGGCGAGCTGCTTCGATGCGTTTAAGAATCTGCGCAATCTTGTCTGTCGTCTCTTGGACGATTTCGGGACCAGCAAGCTGCCTATCACCTGCGTCAGCCCAACATAAGGGTGATCGGCACTTGCGTCCGTAAAGGGCCTCAAATGGCGCGACACCAATACTGGTGTGGTAGCTGTTGTTGTATGAAAATTCAACCAAAGGTAAATGTTTATCCCAGCTACCGCCCAAATCCATAACACACGCTCTCAGCATGTCTTCCAAAGTCTGTATCGTTCACTCGCTCTGGCCGTCAGTTTGCGGATGAAACGCAGTGCTCAGATTCAATTGTGAGCCAAAGGCTTCTTGGAAGGATTGGCATAACCTTGACACAAACCTTCCGTCTCTATCAGAGATGATTGAGAGAGGTACTCCATGGTGTGCGACGATCTCTCTCATGTAAATTTCAGCGAATTTGCTCATATTATCCTTCTCTCTGATAGGTAAGAAGTGTGCTGACTTCGTTAATCGATCCACTATTACCCAGATAGTGTCATGGCCTCTTGGGGTTCTTGGCAATTTTGTAACAAAATCCATTGAGATTTGTTCCCATTTTCACTTGGGAATCTCAGGTTGTTGCAGAAGTCCTGAAGGCTTCTGGTATTCCGCTTTAACCTTAGCGCACGTTAAACATTTGCTCACGTAAACAGCAACATCGCCCTTTATCCTAGGCCACCAATAATAATCTTTGAGATCCTGGTACATCTTATCCGCTCCTGGATGGATAGAGTACCGCGATTTGTGAGCTTCATCGAAAATAACTTTCCTTAAATCACCAAACAGAGGAACCCAAATCCTTTTCTCAAAGCATAACGTTCCTTCCTCGTTTGGTACCAAAAGCTTCTCCATCCCACGGAGATATTCTTCTTCAAGGTTTCCTTCTTTGAGAGCTTCTTTCTGCGCGGTACGAATGCGCAAGGAAAGATCGGTTTGGATAATCATTTCCAAAGCTCTAACCCTTATGGGCTTGATTCTCTCTTTACGACTTAGGGCATCGGCGACCACGTTCGCCTTCCCTGGATGGTACTTTATCTCGCAGTCGTAGTCGTTCAACAATTCAACCCATAGTCTCTGCCTCATATTCAACTCTTTCTGGTTGAATATATGCTGTAGGCTCTTGTGATCTGTAAAGATTGTACACTTCGTACCATAAAGGTAGTGTCTCCAGATCTTTAGTGCAAATACCACTGCGCCAAGTTCCAAATCGTGTGTGGTATAGTTCTTTTCATGCACTTTCAACTGACGCGATGCGTAAGCAATAACTTTTTGGCGTTGCATCAACACATAACCCAGTCCTTGACGCGATGCGTCGTAGTATACCACAAAATTATCAGTACCTTCTGGTAGAGCTAAAATTGGCGCGTTACAAAGCTTATCCTTCAATATCTGAAATGCTTCATCCTGTTTGATTCCCCAATCAAACTTCTTATCCTTCTGCGTGAGGAGCGTCAATGGTTGAGCCATCTTTGAAAAATTCTCAATGAATCTTCGATAATAGCCAGCCAAACCCAAGAATTGCCGAATCTCGGTTGGCGTCTTTGGCGTTTCCCAATCCTTGATCGCCTCAATCTTTGTTGGATCCACGTGGATTCCATCTCCATTTACCACGTGCCCAAGGAATTGCACCTCTCGTAGCCAAAACTCGCACTTAGAGAATTTGGCATACAGCTGTTCCTTCTTCAACAGCTCTAGAATGGCCCTAAGATGCTGCTCGTGTTCAGCCTTCGTCTTTGAATAAATTAAAATGTCATCGATAAATACAATCACGAACTTATCCAAGTACGGCTTGCAAACTCTATTCATTAGATCCATGAATACCGCAGGTGCGTTTGTCAAACCAAATGGCATAACGAGGAACTCGTAGTGTCCATAACGAGCTCTGAAGGCTGTCTTCGGAATGCTTTCCTCTTGTATCCTTAACTGATGGTATCCAGATCGAAGATCGATCTTTGAATAAAAGCTTGAACCTTACAGTTGGTCAAACAGATCATCAATTCTTGGCAGAGGATACCTATTCTTGATCGTCAGCTTGTTCAGCTCCCGGTAGTCGATGCACATACGAAAACTACCGTCCTTCTTTTTGACAAACAGGACCGGAGCTCCCCAAGGCGAGAAGCTTGGTCGGATAAAACCCTTTTCTAACAACTCTTGAAGTTGTGTCGACAGTTCCTGCATCTCAGACGGAGCAAGTCTGTAAGGTGCCTTAGCCACAGGCGCGGCGCCTGGAACTAGATCGATGTGAAACTCTACTTGCCTCTGAGGTGGCAGTCCATGTAAGTCCTCTGGGAAGACTTCTGGGTAGTCCCTCACGACAGGGATGTCTTCGATCTTTGGCTCAGCAGCCTTTTTATCCACAATGTGTGCCAGAAAAGCAACACATCCTTTCTGCAAACACTTCCTTGCTTTCAAGCAGCTGATAATCCTCAACGGCGTCTCACGCTTCTCTCCATGAACAACAATGGTCTCACCATCATCGGTTGGGATACGAACAATCTTTTCGTGACAAACTATCTCAGCCTTGTTGCCTGATAACCAATCCATTCCTACTACTATGTCAAAGCTCCCCAACTGGACTGGTAGTAAATCCAAAGCAAACTCACGCTCTCCTAATTCGATCACACAACCTCTGATAACTTCATTGGCTTCTACTAACTTCCCATTGGCCAATTCGATTGAGTAGGGAATATCTAACTTATTAGCGGCTAAACCAAGCATATTCTTAAATTCTAACGACACGAAGCTATAATCGGCACCAGTATCAAATAAAACGGATGCATAGCGTTGATTTACAGGGAACGTACCAGTAACAACATTGGGGTCCTGGCGCGCTTCCCTAGCTTCGATTTGGAACACTCTTCCACGGGCTTGGTTTAACTCTGGGCAGTTCTTCTTAAAATGCCCGATATCACCGCAGTTATAGCATCCAAGTCTTTGCCCGTTTCCACCTCCATTTCTAGCTTGGTTGTTGTTTTGGTTTGTATTGCCAGCTTGGTTCGCAAAGTTGCCTCGATTCCCGTTTCCTCCATAGTTTCCTTGTGAGCGATTACCACCACGATTATTATTCCTGTTCCCAAATCCTCCCTGGCCTCCCTGACCAGCAGTGGCCCAACAAGTGTCCTTCGAGTGGCCACGTTTCCCACATGCTTCGCATACTTTTGGCCCGCAATGACTAGAATGGTGGCGCTGGCAGGTGTTGCATTTGGGCTGGGTGCCCATATACCCTTTTCCTTTCTTTCCTCTACCAGCTGTAACCTGAGCTGGCGTGTCTGACCCTCCTTTCTTAACCACCACACTGGCGCCCTGCTTGAAGTTCGAGAACTTCCTTTTGTTACCTCCTGATGACTCGACGTGAGTCTCTGCCTTCTTGGTCTTGATCTCGTCAAACTTGTTCAGGCGAATAGCCTCCTCAGTGAGAGCTACGCTCAAATCAATCGCCTCAGTAATGGTCGCAGGCTTGGATGAGGTTACCATGCTTATGATTTGAGGAGCTAATCCCCAAATGAAGCGTTCAATTCTCTTGAACTCAGGAGTGACCATGTAGGGTACCACATGCGATAAGTCATGGAACCTTTGAACGTATTCTGCTATCTTTGGACCGTCCATTTTCAAGTTCCAGAACTCGGTCTCCAATCGCTGGATTTCTGCGCGGGAACAGTACTTTTTGCGCATAAGTTCTTTCAGTTCGGTCCAGGTCAGCGCGTAGGCAGCAGCTTCGCCAAGTGTCTGTACTTGCAGATTCCACCAAGAGAGGGCTCCATCCAAGAATAGCCCTGAGATATAGGTGACTTGCTGATCCAGTGCGCATTTGATCATGCGTAGAACAGATTCGGTTTTCTCAGCCCAACGAACAAAGGCGACAGCACCTCCTGTGCCATCAAAGTTTACGGGCTTGCAGTCTAAGAACTGCTTGTAGGTGCATCCTGCACATACGTCATAACATACGTTTGGCATTAGCATCATTGCTAAAGGTATCCAATTAGGTCATGGTAGGTCTAAATGACTTGGTATTACCATGAGGTGGATTATTGTTGTTGCCAGTGTTGCCAGAGTTGCTTCCACTAGTCCCTCCTTGAGAGGCGGCGTATTGTGCAATGGCAGCAGCGATAATTTGCTGGAGTTCTGCCTCATTGGTAGGCATGCGTGTCTCACGTCTTGGCGGCATCTTCTAAAAGATGTTTCACGTAGGTTAGGTCATAAAAAGTAGAGTGTACGTAAGTATACAACAATATCAACATATAACATCTCATGTTATCAATCACATAACATCTCATGTTATAAATAGATCACCCATATTGATAGCTTCTGCAATGGTTGAGGGCTTTGAGGTAGTAACCATCCCCCTGACCTGGGGTGCAAGTGTCCAAATGAATCGTTCAATCCTTTTGAACTTCGGTTTGATTAAGTAGGGGGGGGGGGGGCGACCCTAGATAAGTCGTGCGATCGCTGGACAAGTTCAGGAATTTCTGGTTCGTCCATTTTCAAGTTCCTGAACTCCACCTCAAGCTTCTAAATTCTAGTCCTAAAACAACATTTCTTCTCAATCGTTTCCTTGAGCTCGTCCCAGCTCAGTGCATACGCAGCGTCTGTGCCAAGGGTCTGAACCTGAAGGTTCCATTAAGAGAGTGTGCCATCTAGAAATATCCCCGAGATATAGGTAACACTCTGTTGGGGCGAACAGTTACTCATTCTTAGAATGGAGTCGGTCTTTTCGGACCAACGAACAAATGCAACGGCGCCTCCTGTTCCGTCAAAGTTCAAAGGCTTGCAGTTCAGGAACTGTTTATAGGTGCATCCAGTTGGAGGGTTATTTCCAGTAATACCATCTTTGTACTTAGAGCGGAGGGCTTCATGCCGTGCATTTATCTGTGAGATGCGTTCTTGCAGCTCGGCTTCTGTCCTTGGCAACGTACTGGTGTTTGTGTCACGTCTGGGTGACATTCCCTTTTGTCGAAGTGGTGTGAAGCGGGTTAGACAACGTTTCTATGAGCAACATAAGCCATCATGTAATCACCCAATTTCACACGCAAATATACTCACTGTATGAGTGGGGAAGTAAATTTCTGAGCCTTCACATAGGCTTGCCAATTTAGCTTGTTGCTTGTAATAGAATGAACTCGAGGCTACATCGCCTTGGTCATTCGTATATAAGTTATTTCCTGCTGCATTGGTTATCATTAGCTTGACCGGCAGAGTCCACCAGGATTCCTGTGCACTACAAATCGTTATTACGTGGGCCCCCGTAATAATAAATTGTCTTGCACAGCTACCCCAAATTTTCTCTCGTCCAAGCAGATGATCAATCAAGGAGCAACAGTAGGTGCATTGGCATGAACAGGGTCATGCTCCAATGCGGGGTCAGGAGCAGCGCCTGGCTCAGGGACCACGGCCGGGTCCGGATAAAAAACTCCATCTCAAGATCAGCTGGATCAACAAACACAGCGGGTTACAGGATCCTCCAAGGGCTGGTCCAAGTGTATGAACTCAAGGTCATGGTCTGGATCAAAACCAGGTGGAAAAGCAGGATCAACCTCAATATCGTGATCAAACTCAAAGCTGTAGGCGGGATCCGGTGCAGCTGATGATGCCATATCAGGGTCGGCGTCGTGTGAGTGGTGCTGCATTCCCTGTATGTGCGAAGATGCGGATGTCAGAAACTCAAATGAGTCTGGGATAGGGGAATTGGCATGAGTTTCCCCTGCAGAAGCGTCCGCATGCAGTAGTCTAATACCAGCAGCAGTAGGGTCCTGCCCTCGAATGGGTCCTCCTCTAGTAGGTCGTTATCGTCGTTAGAGGCCACGTCGGGGGGGGGGGGTATATCAACAACAGGATAAGCGGCAAGGGGGCAAATTCCCAACAAGATGGCCATCAGTAGGCTCTGCTACGACTTCAGGCAGCGCAAAAGGGCTGAAAGTCGTCATTGTCTGTGCCGGTAGTATCGGAAATGTACACCTCGTGCTTCGATGAAACCATGTCGTCTGACACTATGGCCATGGGATTCGTAGTGTCCATCTTTCTAGTATATGATGAAGGCATGATGTTTGTAACACAAACGCATATACGTATAATAATCAATCATATAATCATATAATCACATAAGTCACCAAGTAAGATATCACATAATTCTCCTAGTTTCACTAGCCAATTTCTCCCAGTCTTTAAGACTGCTCTATCCTCCACCTCGACCTCTTAGATCGAGCCTCGGTCCCCTTGACCGAGCCTCAGCCTTCATGACTGAGCCTACTCTTCCTAGCCTCACTAGCCAACTACCTCGGTCACCTAGACCGAGCCTCAATCCTCCAGACCGAGCCTCAGCCCTCCAGGATGAGCCTATAATAAATCAACGTGCTCAACTACCTCGGTCACCTAGACCGAGCCTCGATCCTCCAGACCGAGCCTCAGCCCTCCAGGCTGAGCCTATAAATAATAAAATGTGCTCAACATTTGTTTGTAAAAAGTTTTGGATCTGGACTTAAGTGGTATGCAGTAAAAATGTTTTCGTGAGAGCCCTAGTGATCATAGTCTAGACTCGAGAAAGAATCCTAGTTCGCTATGATTAGAGCTCTGATACCAAGCTGTCACACCCTGGCTTTGCGGAAGCGTGGTTAATTTTGGTGTGACTTCTTAATACCATAGCTTAACCATAACAAAGCTATATGAAATAAAATCATGCAAGATCATCCGTTGATTAAGTTTTAAAACCAGAGTAACATACCATTGTCTTAGAGACTTACAACATCATAACATAAAACATTGTCCTTAACAACATAACCATTAACATGAAATAAACGCAGTTTAAGATTTGTGACTTGTCCAGGAAAGAGTCACATTTCCTAAACTGGGATGACCTTGGAACCCTTATGCAGCGGGAAAACATAACATACCGTGCCAGATCTTTAATTTCCTGAAATACATGTAAGTTGAAAAATCAACAATAATGTTGAGCGAGTTCATGTGTAAGTGAGTATGTAAAACACTTGTAAGTATAAAAGTTCCTTGGTATGTAGCAGTGTAAGGAAAAAGAGATCACCAATGGTTTGCAAGGCCATTAGTATGTGTGAAGTGTAAGTAGGAAGACTCAAACCTAGCAGATTTCGCGTCGGGTACAAAGTCACTCCAAGGTCCGTTCTGTTGGGCCTCTTAGAGGTCCGTTCTGTTGGGCCTAGAGTTGGGCTCGCTACACCCAGATAGATTTACCGCTTACGTCCCTCGGTGTTTCTGCCTACCCACTCACATGATCTAAGTAGTAAACCTCCTTACGCTAACCATACCGTGTATAAAGTACTTGTAATCAAAGTAACATGTATTTCACCCCCGCAGTTAAGAAAACTGAAAACAGTTAGAGAAAAGGGGGACATGAACTCACAGTGAAGCGTCTCTACCAAGTATCTCCTGCTCACGCAGCTGTGCGACGACCTACAGGTGCTAATTTCTATTAGACGGACGGCCGTGCCTTAGCTTTATAGTTTAAGTCTTTGGGAAATAGTTAGACAACTATTTCGTGTTTACATTCTGTATATACTTGGTAGTTAATCTCCTTCCCAAGGATGGGGGATTCAATACATGTGCGTTCAAGTTATATCATGAAGTCTCACTTAATATATGTACATATTTCCAATTTCACATAATTTTTCTCCAATAATACGTTGTTAAAATACGCGTTCATAAATATTCCCGTAAGTGCGTAAGTTACGTTTTTAACAATCGAGTGGTAATATAATCACCGGTGTAACTTATATATTTATGGTGAAAGCGTTCGTATTATTTTGGATTCGTTAACGTTCGTAAATATTATTTTTACTCTAAAAATAATATTTATGTTTTTTCACAAAATAATTATAAACAGTGTGTGAAAAATATATATTTATCATTTTAAATCTTGTGAAAATCCCACCTCCGAATATTTAGTAAATAAAGTCATGGCGAATTTTATATTTCAAAAACATGTCAAAAATAATTCTAACACTTGTAGTGTAAATAGTTCTAAGTGTTAGGTTGTTAGAAAAATTTCGCCAGAGTTTCCCCTGTAACTGGAGGTGGCCACGCTTTCAAGCGTATCATTTTCTTTAACAAATCAACTCAACAATTTTCTTTATTTGGTCAGAACAACTTTTCTCACAACAACTAATCAACATATGTGTAAATTGCCAAAAATTACATGAACTTGCAGTTTTTCTCAAAACTGTGGTGTAAACCCCTTAAATATAGTAGATCTTCATATAAGGTAATTTGATCTTGTAAAAACCTCGTTTTTAGAGAAAATCCGTCTTTACAACTTCCAGTCATCTTTTACAAAAACTGTGATTTTGTCGGATCTTTTCATTTCACAAGTGTTTACACACTTGTGGTTTATAAAAATCATGCTTGTTAGTGTAAGATCCATCTTTTAAAATACATTATTTCTTTGATACGTGGTTCTTTGAAAATACCACTTGCAGATGCGTAGATCTGCTAGTTTTAAACACAATTTCACAAGTAAAACTCTTTTACACAAGTTCATGATTCGTGTGTGGTAGAGTTTCACCTTTTAACCCTTGTATTATTCAAAACAAGCTTATGTTAAGATCCATGATCTTACCAAACCGGGTTAAACGATAATCCGAGCTACCACATCGTAGATCGGGCCTAAATAATCATACATTTCGAATACTACAACATTTACACAACTTATGTGCTATTAACCACCATTTTTAGTGTTTTAAGTAGACTTTAAAGCATCATCTTGCATGTTAACGAGTTTTAACCGATACAAATCGTTTTAACCACTTTAGATTAGTTCAAGATAGAGATTTAAACATCATACCACTAGCTCGAGGCTAGGGAAGAATCTAAGGGCAAATGAGGTGGATAAAAGCTAAGTAGAGAGGTCCTTCGCCTCCCGATTGCTCCAAGACTCCTTATACGTGACCCTTAACGCGTGTGTGAGCTTGGAATGGCTTGTTGAAAATCGAAATTTGATGGGTAGGGGGTGGGTGTTCTCGGCCGAAAGTGATAAAGAAAGGGAGAGAGTTTGAGGTTGTGAGGTTGTGAGATGGATGATTATGTTGTGTTAAGACAAGATCTTATAGGCAAATCATAGGTGCATTAACCATTGGATTAAGTGTAGGCTAGATATTAAACAACTAGATTAAAATAATCAAAAGTTGCAAGTACTTGTTCCCTCTAGTTTGTGGCCGGTTAGCAAGGGGGGGGGGGGTCCTAGTTCGATATCAACTAGATAGTTAGGATAAAAGTTAAGTTAAGTAGGTTAGTTAAGCACTTAACTTGGTTAGTAGTGTGTCACGCGTTACAAAGGGTGTTAGGGTGTTCAGGGACCCTAACTGGCTCAGAAAAAGATAGATAGTGAAAATAACAATATTTTCATGTTCCGGGTATAGTCCGGTTGTTTGGTTGGATAGTAATCCGTTAAAGTGCTTAATAAAGCTTTAAAGTGTCGTTATTACATTTTTAGTGACACAACTTATTTCCGACACTTTGGAAAGTGTCTAGTAATATTTTCCCCATGTTTTGGCACTTTATTAGTTAGCTAAAAGCTGAATTATTTTGTAAAGTGCTGAGTTTTGTACTTAGAGTACGTTTTAGGCACATCCAGTCATAGTGACTTATCCCTAGAGACGCAGTTCCACAACCCTTATATCCCTACACTCACTACTAGTGTAGCAAAACATTTCAGGCTCTTACAGGCCTTGGAGGCAGTGTTTGCCTGATGCTGGCTTTATCAGCATGTTCAATAGGTTATCCGTTATAGTGCTACTGTGCTTTTTGTGCATCACGGTTGTCACTAGGGTTCAGCATGTAAATAATGTAGTGACGATAAGTAAAGTATGATGCAAGTAAGTACGTGTATCAGATATCAAGTAGCAGTTCATCAGCTAGTTCAAACAAGCACAGTAATTAAGCAGTAATTAATTACTAATTAAGTCGTACGGATACCTGGTTTAGTGCGGGTTGTCACAAAACCTAACCTCCAAATCTGTTTTTATGTTTCTCCAAAGTTTTTAACACATTTTCTTTTATAATATTTTGAAGTTCATTTATTTTTTATATTAAATTTTGCTATTTCTTGTAGGCAATTAACAAATCATTTCAATTGTTAATATTTTTTTATAAATCCTTAACATTCATGAATAAAATTAATAATTTCTACTATTATGGGTTAAACATTTAAACTACTTAGACTTAAACATACAAATATATGGACAAGGCCTGGTATTGTAACTTATCGGTTCGGTTTGTTTTTTTCGGCTATTGAAAATGTTTATCCGAAAACCGAACTGAAATTTTGGTTATTAAAAATCTGAAAACCAAACTGTCGGTTTTGTTTCTGTTCAGTTTTTTTATTTATTTCGGTTATTTCTGTCACACCCCCAAAATACCACGTGCGGATCTCACCGCGAGGCGTGTGACATACCAGGATCAAGCCACTAATCATGTCGAACTAATAGTAATTAATAATAAACACAGACATCATGTCCAACATGAATAGTGCATTTCATTATAAACGTTTCAACAATGTATACGTTCAGCGGAAGCAATTGTAAATGTTCTAATCATACGAAACCAAATAGTTTAAAAAGCATAACATTAATTATTCATCAAGCAACACGCCCCATGACACTCATCGCTCCTCCGATTGCAAGTTCCAAAGCACGACGTATCTAACGACCTGCAAGCATGCAAAAAAGTGTGTCAACATAAAATTGGCGAGTTCACAGTTTTGTTTTACGTAAATCATCTAAGTGGTTAGTTTAAAGACATGCCAAGAATAATAAACTCGATACCGAATGACTGTCATGTTTGTTGTGCCCTCATCAATGTCTATCAGCATTGATACAAGTGTTTAAGGTCATTAGTTCACGCCCGGCTCCTAGCACGGTGTGAGGTTTGTCAGGCCTAATAGCGCTATCAACTAATACCCCGTTGCCTCATAGACAACTAGCTCGGTAGTAAGTATGGACTTTCGTGATAAAGTTGAGTTTATTAACCAACATCGAATTTAAAATTACAACATACAGAAAAAGTATTCCTCCCAGGAATAATAGTTTAAAAAGTATTCCTCTCAGAAATAGTAGTTTGTTTGTCCCCCTAGGACACATGCTTGTAAAAGAGTAGTGTCACACCCTGCATTTTCTCGGTGGGCCCGGACTTGGGGTACGTGACGAGATTGATATCAAATACACAAATAGCACAACTGAAGTCTTGGATTTAAAATACTAAATCAAATATAAATGTCCGAATGTTCAAAATATTATACATACGGAAATGTATCAAAAGATCCACAGGCGAATCGAAAATAACAAAATGATTAAATATGCAGACTACTAGGCTTCAAATGCAAGGAGTTGCAAAATCCTCTTAAGCATTTACTGGGCACTTCTAGCCTATTTCCTAACCTTGCAACCTGCGCTTAGTCTTTTGAAGATACGTCAATTTACACTGGTAAATACAAATAACCGACACATTTTGAAAATATTTCAAAATCATTTTCATGTACACAATGGTACATATATATTTTCATAAATAACTTTGGACAAACTATTTCTCATGTTATCAGTTTTACAAGCTTGACAATACATATGGGGCCCAGAAACTATGCTGGAAACCGGCACACCACTTTAATACCATTATTGGGTAAATCCGTATTGGGTTATAAAATTCATTTTAATATAGCATTAGCATCTGTCAGTTGTATGCCTACACCATGTGCTTAGGTCGTGGCCACTTACAATTAAATGAGCCGATGATATCTAGGACATGGTCGTATTAACCCCCAATATTTAAGTTTAACCAATACGAATTAAAACGGATTATTTGGATTACGAACATATAGGTAATAAATAATAATACTTGTTCAAATCAAACAAATATAATAACCCTTTATCGTATGTCATAGAGGTAAATATAATCTTAGTCTCTAATCTGTAAAATCAGTGTATACAAGAGATAAAGTAATTCTTATATTTTTTTATCTCTATATCGTATAGTATAACTTATTAACCCAAGCATCATGGTATATCAATTTCTTTTGAGGAAGAAGTGGTTTATTTAGAATTATTTATTAAGGTGGATAATGGTTCTTATATTAATTTCCTTATTATTATTGTTGTTGCTGTTGCTGTTGCTGTTGCTGTTGCTGTTGCTGTTGTTGTTGTTGAGGTAACAAAAAAAATTGTCACATGGCCTTTTGATGACATTATTATTACTAAATTAATGGAGTGAATGTCAAATGGCATTAAATGGATTCTTTTATTAGTATTAGATGTAATCTTGTCTTTGCTTTATCATATATTAATCAAAACTAATTATATACCAAGCGCATGTATAAAATAAACATAAATAATCTCCATTTGTCATAAGGTGTGTTTGGATTCTTTTGGGGAGCATGCAGTTCATTGTAGAGAGCTCCCGGGGTTCAAAGACCGACATGATTTGGTTAGGGATGTCCTTTTTGACATATTCAGGTGCGGTGGTATTTCTGCTAAGAAAGAGGCACCCGTTAATTTCTTAACAGATCCGTTGGAAGGGAGATCTACCCTTCAACCAGCTGACATTCTGGTCTTTGGATGGGTAGGAGGAAAACATGCCTGTGTGGATCTAACAGGGGTTTCCCCGCTTGTGGGCTTAGGGGGTAGTACTTTCACAGTGGGTCACGCTGCTTTAAAGGCTGCTTCGGGTAAAGTGACAAAACATGAGAAAGCGTGCCTTGACAACCAGCACGTGTTTATCTCATTTTCTTTTGATACTTTTGGTTTTCTGGCGCTAGAGGCTGTGGACATACTTAGTCGAGTTCAAAGGGTCATGCATAGTAATGTTATGACCCTGAGATCTATGGACCTAGTTTTTAAAAGGCTTAGTTTTGCTATTCAAAAAGAGGTAGCGGCGCAGTTTGTTGCCCGTTTACCAACTATCTCCATGTAAATTCATATAGTAATTTATCGGTAAAGCCTGTTTTAGCTAAAAAACAATTTAATTTATTTTAATACTCTAACAATCTATAATCTATATTAATATATATATATATATATATATATATATATATATATATATAACGAATAGTAGACGTTTTTTTACCAACTTGGTGTTTCATTCCATGATTAGTAATGTATTTGGCATTTATGAAATAGACATTAAATGAATGTCATCGTAATGATATTAAATGAATGAAGAAAAGTCCTTTGGTTTGTAATTTTTTTAAACAATTTAAACTAATAATAAATAAAAAAAACAAAGAAAAATGTTACAATAAGTAAATAGTACATCAAAACTTGTATTTTAAATTACATATCTTGATAATTGTATATGTTAACCGGTTACATTATATTTATTCAACTTGTGTATTACACGAGTCTATTTAACCCATGCAATACACATATTTAAAGATATAACTTTTCATTCCTTAGTATATAAAATTACATTTATTTAACCCGTGTTACACAGGGTTCTAACTTCGTATAAAATTGTAATACCCCAAAAACAGACTTGGTAATTAAATAAATCAACTAGGGATAAGCGGCAAAAATACCATTAGTGGTACAAGTTAACCCGATAAGCGTTCAAATTTCAAATAAATAAAACTAACGATAAATTAAAGTGGATGAATGTTTTTTGAAAGTAAAGTCTTAAAAGGCTTGGGTTACCGAAACTTAAATTAAGACGGGTCAGTCGTACCCGGTAACGCCCAAAACCTAAGTTTATTAACTAGTACATTTTCATGTATGCCAAGTAACAAAAATAAACTAAGTTATCTAACTTAGTTAGAAGTGGAGTTAAATACTAAGAGATATAAGGGTTAAGGCTAAACATAAGTGTATAGCTAAAGCTAGGGGACTAAAGTTAGGCAATAGGGAAACTTTGAAAGTATAAAAAATGAAGAAGTCAAAACACAATGTTTTGGTGTGTGTGTGTGTGTGTGTGTGAGGGCGAGATTGGGAGGAAGAAAGGAGAATCTTCTCTAAAACTCCAATTCACAAAATTGGTGAGATGCAAGGTGAAATCCAAGTGATTTCCTTGCATGTTTGAAGATTCTAACCCTCTAGCACCATTTAAACATAAGGAATGTGGTAGATTTACATATGATGAGTTTTGATGATTAAGTGGGTTTTGATGACAATTTAGAGGTTTAAGTAAGTGTTCATATATGTCATAAAATGGGGCTTGATAATATGATGAAATTGATATGTAAATTTAGTTTAGAAACATGATATGAATAGAAATATAAGTAGAAATCATGTGCGTGGTTGTTCTATAGCAAAACTCTTAAAATAGATGAAACGGATTTTGACATGATTATATATTTTGAATGTAACAACCCGATTTTTCGAAGTCAAAGTCAAAGTACAAGTCAAAGTCAAGGTCAACGTTCAGATCTAATATTTCTTGCTTAACTGTTGCTTGTACACGCAGATTCGAAAATTGATATGTGCTAATTAACGCTATTTAAACTACGATTTGTTAATATGTTAAGTAACAATGCGATAAACGTAGCTAAACACTAATCTACTAAACGCTATCACATCGCTACTGCAACGCAACGCAATTCGAATCGCAGTTATGGATATTGTTTTACGTGTATATGTTATTATGTGCTTTACTTGTGTGTGTGCTTATATATATATTGTGGGATGTTATTCGCAAAACGCAATCGCAACTCTATCGCATCGCAATCTCATCACGACCCGAAACGCAAACCTACTTTTTATGCATTTTAGTTTGTGTATGATGACTTGTATGTAGTTATGTTATTGGTGTAACTATTGTTTAAATAGTATCGCTTCGCCTACTCGTAACTCGCTCAAACGCAACGCTCAACGCACGAAATGAAGGTCGGAAACTAACCCGCACGCGTCTTCCGATCGAACGATCGTTCGATCAAATAGTCATCCGACGGATGACCATCCGATCGAATGGCCATCCGATCGAAAGGATGTCTGATCCGTTTCCTTTGCACCGCTTCTTCATCTCTCACACTATAAATACCCCACTGTCACATCAACTGTTCATTGATGTGACAGCTCCCTCCGACCAGCACGCTTCCCGCCTCTTTTCTCTCGATTTCCTCGCGATTCTTGTAGGTTTTAACTCTAAATCTTGTACTTTCTTCATCACTACACACTTTCCCATCATCTCCTCCATCAAATCACAACTTTTCACCGTGAAATCTTCGGATTTGAGCTGTTCTAAGGTGACATCGTCATGGTGTTCTTATGAACATTGAAATGTGACCTCATCTCATCAAGAAAGGTTTGGATCTAACGGATTTCCGCATGTTTTTACACTGATTTCAATTAAATCTACGCGTAATCAAAGTGTTTCAAGCTTTTCTTCAAATGTCCTTCACTTTTTATCAAACATCGATGGATTCTGGACTCGTTCGAGTGCTCTACTCATTGTCTGGTAGGGAACCGATCTGAGAACAACTTCTACCGAGGAGACAACTGACTTCCGAGTTGAATTTGAAACTCCGTCAAGAACAGTTAGTCCGAATCGAACGGGGTGGTTCCCGTCCAAGCGGATGAGTTGGACTTGATGAGATTTCTGTTGTTTAACACGCCGTCATAACGTCTCTGTCAAACCGCAAAACTTTTGGGACTTAACTATATTTTCAAAGTTATCAAATGAAAAACAGTTGCTCAGTCGAACAGCCATCCGACCGGATCTCCATCCGATTAAACGGCTATTCGACCTGGTGATTGGTTATTTTCAACACTTAAAACAATTCAAGCGGACGGCCATCCAAGCGGATTATTTGGATTACCAACATATAGGAAATAAACAATTCAATCCGATTAAAGCTCCAAAGAAAATCAGTTCCACCCGGATCACCATCCAAGCGGACGGCCATCCGTCCGGATGACCGTCCGACTGGACGACCTGATATGTAGGAACCTCTCATGCTTTTCAAAATGCCACAACGAAAACTTCAAAGTTTGAACTTTTCACAAACACAACCCTCCCATCGAATGACTATCCGCCCAGACGGTCATCCGTCCGGATGACCGTCCGCCCGGACGGTCATCCGGACCGGACGGTCATCCGGACCGGACGGTCATCCGATCATCCGAACGGATCACTACTCGCTCACTTATCTCTCCGACGCACCGATTAACGCACTATTCAACACTTACACTATCATTCTCTGATCAGGTTAACCTCCCAAGCACTCCCTTTAATCCAAGACTGTGTTTACTTGCTAAACACGATCTGTGAGTATACTCGATCCCTTTTTGCTTTACGCACTTTTAGGTGTTACATACGTTACTTATATCAAATCACATCAACACACAATGCAACACTTTTATACGCTAACCGCTCTCGCATGTTATACGTGACTCGATGAATGCTTGTATGTTATGTTTACACATTGATTACTGTCTGCCTGCTTTAGCAACGATAGTACTATAGTTTGGACTCAGCACCTGTTTATACGGGGGTTGTTAAGGTTACTACTTCACGTGTTCGTAGTGGTGAACATCTTTTACGCACTCTATAACTCACAGTCATAGGTATTCATAGTATCTTTGTCGATAACCTACTAGATTCGCACCCCACGTGATACATGCTGGTTATGGGTAAATCGCTTTTGCTACTATATGCTATCAAACTTGTATGCTCACCTTTACACTATGTGTATTGACTTTATTTTAACGTATATGACAGGTGTTTAGGATGCTATGCTAT
The DNA here is from genome assembly GCA_030545235.1 of Helianthus tuberosus. Lineage (NCBI taxonomy): Eukaryota > Viridiplantae > Streptophyta > Magnoliopsida > Asterales > Asteraceae > Helianthus > Helianthus tuberosus. The sequence goes on along the minus strand of CM060444.1, from coordinate 15,640,569 downwards.
GCTTGCTGTTATGGAATCAAGCTAGGGGAGTCTAGAAACAAACTAAATAAAATCTGAGTTGTTGGAACAATTATTTGTCTTTGAGAACTATGTTTGTAATAACTGTTTTACTTTATATGTTATGGTATGGGACATAACGTTAAATATTTGGTAATTATAGTTGTTACGGATTCTCCTGGACAATCTGTTTCGCTCAGTGTCGCGCCCCGATGTTTTCGCCATCGGTTGGGGTGTGACAGATTGGTATCAGAGCCATAACTATTGGGAATTAGGCAAGACTCGACCTAGTCCGGGTCGATGTCTTAGAATTGACCTAGTCTATAGTCTAAGTACCAACAGAGGACTTGTGCGAACTCGGTAGGGGTTTGCGCGAGCTTATTCTTTATACCCTCATTTGTACTCACTAAACTCACAACTTTGCACGAACACCTCATACTACTGCTTCGTGCAACAACTCAACTTTTCCCAAAGCTGACGACACACACACGATTTTTGAAAACACTCGCAAAACACAATCAAGCAACTTGTCGAGAATAGGTGTGAAAACCAAGAACTCTTGATGAGATTGTTCGATCTATGCTCATTTTCTTTAATAAAACACGAGAATTTGCGTTGAGCCAGGAGTGAAATCCATATCTCGACGAAATTCTCCCTCTCTATCTTATGGTTTACCACACAAACAGGAATAAAGTGGTCAAGTTAGGGATGAAACCCGCATCTTGATGACTTGTTCCACTTTCTATTTTGGTTTTACAAAACTCTCACCAAAGTCTCGACGAATTCCAATGACTTGAGTTACGTGGTAGCCGAAAGGATGTGTGCCGTTCGCCCGGATTGAGGCGAGAGCACAGTCTCTTAGGTCAAAACGTGTACTCGAAGTCGATTGTGGATAGCCAAATCACTTTGGGTAGTCAATGTCTATCACCCAAGACAATCTATTTCAAGCCCGCAACTGCTGATTTTATGCTTTATGTGACAACTCGAGTTTCCAAGATTCCATCTTCGCATTTAGTGCACGTTAATTTTTTTTTATGTTGTTTGTAAATACGACTTGTTTGTTTCACAACGCTTACATTTGTAAAAACGTTAAATAGTATTGCGATTGATATTTGATAATTTGGGGTGCATATTATATTTGAGTATATGATGATAGCTTTGTATATGTTAATTCAGTTAAGCATACTAGCTTTATTAACTGTGATGTTGGTTAACTATGTTAGAATTAATTGAGAAGACTATTATGAGGAAGATGAATTTGCATGAATTGGAGTAACTGTTTACATGATACAAGAATGCAAATTGCTAGACACACTCTGTGATATTTCTGTGATAGTGATTGCATGCAAAATCTTACAAACATGTACTGACAGAACATACGTGCACTATAGGATTTGATTGATTACTTGCGAGCACATAGTTTAGCATACCGAGCAAAATAAGGTGAGTTCACACTTCTACCAAGGCATGGGATTCCCGGGGTTGGGAATGGGTTGATTGATTATTTATGCTTAAGAGTTATCGGAATTACATACCATAGGCCTCGGGAGAGGAAGGTCAATGGTAGATACTACTAGACTAGTGATACATATACTTCTCTTCGCACACATGCCGGGATCGGCCGCGATACTAGAACAATCTTCGCAAACATGCCTGGAATGGCCACGAACTATACTTTAATCTTCGCAAACATGCCTGGAGGGCCGCGATACAAATATACCTAGTCTAGAGAACATATGGGAAACCCCCACTAAACTTCGCAAACATGCCTAGATGGCCGCGATGCTATTACATACGATACATGAATACTAAACGAACATACGATTTACGATACGAACATTATAACTAAATAACCAACTGTGAACTCGCTCAACTAGTTGTTGACTCTCTGTTACATGCCTTGCAGGACCTTAGGTTCTTTTGGAGCTTGCACGGGAGGCACGGTCGTTGTGGACATGGATCGTGAATGTGCTGTTAAACATTATGACATTTTGTACTTAAACTTATGTTGGGTCTTACATTATTGCTTCCGCTACACACTTGTTTATGTTTGGTTTTGAAAGCACCTACCGTATCGATGAATGACTTTTACTATTTACATATATGTTCAATATGATTGGTGGCTTGATCCTAGTCATGTCACGCCTCCAAGCGGTGGTACTCCGCGTGTGGATTTTGGGGGTGTGACAGATTGGTATCAGAGCCATTGGTTATAGAGAACTCGGTTTTAATAAGGGGAAAACGTTTTTATTAAAACCAGACTATAACCAGAACAGTGCTCAACGATCCACAACGACGCCTCGCTCCACGTGCAAGACTCAACATCCTAGGTAATATGGTACATGTTTTGTTGCCTACTTGCTAGAATTGCATAGAACTTTGCTCAGGGTATGCTTAGATTAACGTAACACTATCGCATGAGAACACTTGTGTGCTTACTCTCTTCTGTCATCGCACTACTCGCGAACCTCTCTCACTTATGTCATATTTGCTATGAAGATCATGTCTGGACGCATTAACATGACACAAGCCCAGTTGACGGCTCTTATTAACGAACGAGTTGCTGCGGCACTTGCAGCCGCACAAGAAGGAGGTATACCCTCCGTTGTAACTCACACTAGGATCTTTAGATCCTACACTCCTAAAACAACTCTTGTGCTTAATCTTGTCCTGGTTCTTATACACAACAGGTCAGCACGCTCAGCCACCTGTTTGCACCTTCAAAACTTTCATGGACTGTCGTCCTACTACTTTTAGTGGCACGGAAGGAGCGGTTGGACTCCTCAATTGGTTTGAAAAGCTCGAGTCCGTATTTGAAATGTGTGAATGCCCTGAGGCTCGCAGGGTGAAGTACGCCACTGGTACTCTTGAAGGCATTGCGCTGACTTGGTGGAATGCGCAAGTTCAGATGTTAGGGTTGGCTGTTGCTAACGCCACACCCTGGAATGATTTCAAGGAGTTGATCAAAGAGGAATACTGTAGCCGTGATGATATTCATAAGCTGGAGGTAGATTTTTAGCACTTGAAAATGACGGGGTCAGAAATTGAAGCGTACACCAGAAGATCGAATGAGTTGGCTATTTTGTGTCCTACTATGGTAGACCCTCCCATTAAGCGTATCGAACTGTATCTCAATGGTCTGGTGCCGGAGATTCAAAGTCACGTAACCTCAGCAAATCTTGGCACCATTCAGCAGATTGTCAAGTTAGCTCATCGCCTCACCGATCAGGCAGTCGAACAGAACAGGCTGCCTAAACGTATCAGCACTACTACTACCGCTACCACTCCAGCTACTCCTGTTAATCCCAGTGACAACAAGCGGAAATGGGAAGGGGATTCCAGCAGGGGTTCAGCTACCGTACAGTCTCAAGCACAGCAACAGCGCAAGACTAGTGATTACCAGAGTCCGAGTCAGCAATCGTCTGGTGGTCAGGGGCAGAGTGGATATCGGGGAATTCATCCACTGTGTAACAGGTGCAACAAACACCACAGTGGTCAGTGTCGTAAAGGCCGCTGTCAAAGATGTCTAAGGGTAGGTCATGAGGCTAAAGATTGCAGGAGCTCAAGGCCTGCGAATCAGAACCAGCAACAATAACCACCAGCTCCACGAAACCCACCACAACAGCAACAACAACAAGGAAATAGGGCATGCTTTCAGTGTGGGGCTGAAGGTCACTTCAAGCGAAACTGCCCCCAGTTAAACCAGAATCAGAATAACAACAACAATAATCAGGGCAATGGGAACAACAATGGGGGAAACAACAACAACAATGGTGCTAAGGGTCGTGCATTTGTGATTGGTCAGGGTGATGCAAGGAACGATCCTCATGTGGTTATGGGTAAGTTTCTTCTCGACGACTTTTATGTTACTGTATTATTTGATTCGGGTGCGGATACCAGTTATATGTCTCTGAAAGTTAGTCAAATGCTTAAACGCGCACCAACACTTTTGAACACCAAACATGTCGTAGAGTTAGCTAACGGTAAAAGTCTAGAAGCCACACACATAGTTCAGGGTTGTAATCTTATCCTCGCTGGTCAGGCTTTCTCTATCGATCTCATTCCTATAACTCTGAGTAGTTTTGATATCGTCATTGGTATGGATTGGTTATCCCAACAACAAGCAGAGATCCTATGCAAGCAGAAGATCATTCGTATTCCCCGTACTGGCAAAGAACCTCTCGAAATTCAAGGCGATAAGAGTGGTGTCGTGAGTGGCATCATCTCCTTCTTGAAGGCTCAGAAGTGTCTGCGAAAGGGCCACATAGCTATTTTGGCACTCGTTACTGATACATCGACGACAGAGAAAAAGATTGGGGATATTCCTGTAGTACGCGACTTTCCTCAAGTGTTTCCTGAAGAGTTACCTGGGTTACCGCCCCATCGCCAGGTCGAGTTTCAAATCGAGCTAGCTCCTGGAGCAGCACCTATAGCTCGAGCGCCTTACCGCTTAGCTCCAACTGAACTGGAAGAACTGTCTAAGCAATTACAAGAACTCTTGGAAAAGGGTTTCATACGTCCTAGCTCTTCGCCCTGGGGAGCTCCAGTATTATTTGTGAAAAAGAAAGACGGTACCTTTCGTATGTGCATAGATTACCGCGAACTGAACAAGGTGACCGTAAAGAATCGCTATCCACTTCCACGCATCGATGATTTATTCGACCAGTTGCAAGGGTCGAGCTATTACTCGAAGGTTGACCTGAGGTCAGGCTATCATCAATTGAGAGTCCGGGATGAGGACGTCTCCAAAACAGCATTCAGAACTCGCTACGGCCATTACGAGTTTTTGGTCATGCCATTCGGGCTAACGAACGCGCCTGCGGTTTTCATGGTTCTTATGAACAGGGTGTGCAAACCTTATCTTGACAAGTTTGTTATTGTTTTCATCGACGACATCCTAATTTATTCGAAGAATCGGGAGGAACATGAGCAGCATTTACGACTTATTCTGGAACTCCTTCGAACGGAACAGCTGTACGCTAAGTTTTCAAAATGCGACTTCTGGCTTCGTGAAGTCCACTTTCTAGGCCACGTGGTGAACAAGGATGGGATTCATGTCGATCCATCCAAGGTAGATTCGATCAAGAACTGGCCTGCACCTCGCACACCGACAGAAATACGCCAATTCTTGGGTTTGGCGGGTTATTACAGACGGTTCATCAAAGACTTCTCAAAGATTGCACAGCCGCTTACATTACTGACACAAAAAGATGTTGCTTATCGTTGGAGTAATACACAGGAAACAGTGTTTCGGCACTTAAAGGATAGACTTTGTAGCGCACCTATCCTCTCATTGCCTGAAGGCACGGACGATTTTGTAGTCTACTGCGACGCATCCATCCAAGGTCTTGGATGTGTGTTGATGCAACGGGATAAAGTTATTGCTTATGCTTCACGCCAACTTAAGATTCACGAACGGAATTACCCTACGCACGATTTAGAGCTGGGAGCTGTTGTTTTTGCGCTCAAGATATGGCGACATTATCTGTATGGCACCAAGTGCACCATCCACACCGATCACAGGAGTCTTGAGCATATCTTCAAGCAGAAAGAATTGAACATGCGACAACGTCGATGGGTCGAGTTACTGAACGATTACGAATGTGCTATAAAGTACCATCCGGGCAAAGCCAATGTGGTGGCCGACGCCCTCAGTCGAAAGGATACTACACCTAGGCGTGTACGAGCGTTGCAACTCACTATTCAGTCCAGTCTTCCTTCACAGATACGAGATGCTCAGGTAGAAGCATTGAAACCAGGAAACGTCAGGGCTGAAGCTCTACGCGGCTCAAGGCAAAGGTTAGAACAAAAGGCAGACGGCGCCTACTATGTAACAGGACGCATCTGGGTCCCACACTATGGCAACCTACGCGAGCTTGTAATGGATGAAGCTCATAAGTCTCGCTACTCAGTACATCCTGGTTCGGATAAGATGTACCATGACCTCAGAACTACATATTGGTGGCCTAGCATGAAGGCCCACATAGCAACTTACGTTAGCAAGTGTTTGACTTGTGCGAGAGTCAAAGCGGAATATCAGAAACCATCAGGCCCACTCCAGCAACCTGAGATACCACAATGGAAATGGGAACAAATTTCCATGGATTTTGTTATTGGCCTACCTAGATCTCAACGTGGGAATGATACTATTTGGGTGATCGTGGATCGACTCACAAAGTCTGCTCACTTCTTGGCTATCAAGGAAACGGATAAGTTCTCCACTCTAGCAGACGTATACCTTAAAGAAGTTGTCTCGAGGCACGGGGTGCCCACCTCTATTATCTCTGATCGTGACGCACGTTTTACTTCAGAACTGTGGCAAGCAATGCACAAATCTTTTGGCTCTCGTTTAGACATGAGCACAGCTTATCATCCTCAGACCGATGGGCAGTCTGAGCGCACTATTCAAACTCTAGAAGACATGCTTCGGGCGTGCGTAATTGACTTTGGCAAGGGCTGGGAAAAACATCTGCCACTTGTGGAATTTTCGTACAATAACAGTTACCACACCAGCATTAAAGCTGCTCCATTTGAGGCATTGTACAGGCGTAAATGCCGATCACCTCTTTGTTGGGCAGAGGTGGGTGACAGTCAGATCACTGGTCCAGAAATGGTAGTTGATACTACTGAGAAGATTGCTCAAATACGACAACGCATGGCGGCAGCTCGCGACCGTCAGAAAGCATACGCCGATAAAGACAGGAAACTACTCGAGTTCCAGGTTGGGGATCGAGCACTACTCAAAGTTTCACCCTGGAAGGGTGTGGTTCGTTTTGGCAAAAGGGGCAAACTCAATCCACGATACGTTGGACCATTTGAAGTCATTGAGAAAATAGGCAAAGTGGCCTACAGACAGAACTTACCAGCTGAACTCAGTGCAGTTCACAACGTCTTTCACGTGTCGAATCTGAAGAAGTGTCTGTCAGATGAGACCTTCATAGTTCCTTTGAAGGAGCTCACTATCGACGAACAGTTGCATTTCGTCGAGGAACCAGTTGAAATCACGGACCGGGATGTTAAGGTCCTCAAGAACACCAGAATACCTCTTGTTCGAGTTCGTTGGAACTCCCGTCGTGGCCCAGAGTTTACCTGGGAACGAGAAGACCAAATGGAACTCAAATATCCCCAGTTGTTCGAAAACAATGCAACTACTACTGAGGCTGAAGCTACTACAGAATTTCGGGATGAAATTCCAAATCAACGGGGGGATGATGTGACACCCCAGGAAAACCAGTAAACGATAACTTACCTAGCTTCCTCAGTAACTGCATGCTAAATTTCGGGACGAAATTTCTTTCAAGTTGGGGATAATGTGACAACTCGAGTTTCCAAGATTCCATCTTCGCATTTAGTGCACGTTAATTTTTTTTATGTTGTTTGTAAATACGACTTGTTTGTTTCACAACGCTTACATTTGTAAAAACGTTAAATAGTATTGCGATTGATATTTGATAATTTGGGGTGCATATTATATTTGAGTATATGATGATAGTGTAATTTGTGCTATTTGGATTGTATAATTTATTATGGAAGTTTGGCCTAACACCCTGCTCATGTGAAAACACCCTTCTGTGATGAAAACACTTTAGTGTTTTCGTCCAGCAATGTTTGGCGAAAACAGAGATGGGCCTTGGCCCAGTATTGAGTATTATATATTTATTTTATAAACAATCTTCTCCGAGAAGTTTTCTCACTTACCAAACCTTATCACTTTGTTTCTCTCTCTATCTCTGAAACCCAACAAACAGAATTCCTCATTTGAAGCCAAACCTCTTCATGTTCAGTTGTTTAAGATGCTTATTGTATGATTTTGGATGTTTAATCATTATGTATATATTTATATATGTGATTGATCATTGTGTGCTTGTTAGATAATTATTATCTATGAACTGTCTGTATATTAGATGTTTTGATCAACAGTGGGTATATGTTAATAAAGGATAAACTGATTCAAGTATGTTCTTGATCTCACAAAGTTTTGGTAGAGTATTTGTTTTATATCAATGATTGATTAAATGACTTTGTAGATGATTAATCATGTAACTGTTAGTCAATTATTAGTTGCTGGGTTTTTTGTTACTGTAATGTTGTTGAAGAAGATGATAAAGTGGACGAAATCACCCACAACTTTAAAGTGGACGAAATCACATAAGTGATTTCGGCCCACATACATGTTTTCGGCCCACAGAGAGTTCGGCCCAAGGGGGTTTTCGGCAACATAAGTGTTTTCGTCCCATATAAGGGATTTCGGCATAAGGTGATTTCGGCTATAGGGGTTTTCGGCTAGCTAGTGATTTCGGCCCAACTGTTATCTTGTTAACTGGTTAAATTTATTAAGTTGTTAACTTATTAAATTACATATAATAACTCTATTAGTTATGTAACTATGTTTAGCCTACTAACTGAGTTAAGTTCATTAACTCAGTTAACTTTACTCACTATGTAAGATTCATGGATGACATTCTGTTAAATATGTAACTTAGTTAAGTAAAACATGTGACACAGTTAGTTACCAGTTCTGTTAAATGTTAATTCCGTTAACCGTATACCCCTGTTTATATATGTTAATTCAGTTAAGCATACTAGCTTTATTAACTGTGATGTTGGTTAACTATGTTAGAATTAATTGAGAAGACTATTATGAGGAAGATGAATTTGCATGAATTGGAGTAACTGTTTACATGATACAAGAATGCAAATTGCTAGACACACTCTGTCATATTTCTGTGATAGTGATTGCATGCAAAATCTTACAAACATGTACTGACTGAACATACGTGCACTATAGGATTTGATTGATTACTTGCGAGCACATAGTTTAGCATACCGAGCAAAATAAGGTGAGTTCACACTTCTACCAAGGCATGGGATTCCCGGGGTTGGGAATGGGTTGATTGATTATTTATGCTTAAGAGTTATCGGAATTACATACCATAGGCCTCGGGAGAGGAAGGTCAATGGTAGATACTACTAGACTAGTGATACATATACTTCTCTTCGCACACATGCCGGGATCGGCCGCGATACTAGAACAATCTTCGCAAACATGCCTGGAATGGCCGCGAACTATACTTTAATCTTCGCAAACATGCCTGGAGGGCCGCGATACAAATATACCTAGTCTAGAGAACATATGGGAAACCCCCACTAAACTTCGCAAACATGCCTAGATGGCCGCGATGCTATTACATACGATACATGATTACTAAACGAATATACGATTTACGATACGAACATTATAACTAAATAACCAACTGTGAACTCGCTCAACTAGTTGTTGACTCTCTGTTACATGCCTTGCAGGACCTTAGGTTCTTTTGGAGCTTGCACGGGAGGCACGGTCATTGTGGACATGGATCGTGAATGTGTTGTTAAACATTATGACATTTTGTACTTAAACTTATGTTGGGTCTTACATTATTGCTTCCGCTACACACTTGTTTATGTTTGGTTTTGAAAGCACCTACCGTATCGATGAATGACTTTTACTATTTACATATATGTTCAATATGATTGGTGGCTTGATCCTGGTCATGTCACGCCTCCAAGTGGTGGTACTCCGCGTGTGGATTTTGGGGGTGTGACACTTTATGTGTGTCGGTTCTGAGCTAGCAGCCCGCCGACTCTGTGGATTATCGATTTTATGAGATTTTATGTGTTTAAATGTTTCTGTGATTTGATTTTGGAGGCTCATACGCTTTTCGCCCTACGATTTTATTAAAATGCGCACAACACACACAGTTATTTATATCTCAAAACGCTAACAAATCGCTGAACTCTCGCAACACTACTCGCTATTCGCACTCGCAACTCTCGATCGCTTTTCGCAACTTCAAAAGATAGGGGAACACGTTCAAGATATGTAGGTGAATACGTGCAAAATAGGAAGGTAAATACATGCAAAGTACGTGCTTGAGTGATTATGTGCTTATGTGCCTATGTGATTGATGTGTTCCTATGCTTTACGTAAAGTAGCTTTTGGTGATACGCTAGACTAAGCTCGATTTAATCAAAAAATCGTGTCTGAATCCAAGGACGATGTCTCTTGCAGACAATGTCGTCATTTGGATCACACACATCCCGCGCTACTCGCCGCAACCACGCTGACAAACGCATTGCATCGCTAGTCGCCAAGGAAATGGCCAAGGTCATTCCACAAATTGTCAGCGAAATCAATGAGGTTGCCAGTAAATCCTCAAAGGAATCTAAGACCGACTCGCCTCACGCTATGTTTAGCTTCATCCAATTTAAAGCTTGTGGACCCAAAGACTTCACTGGGGAAGATGGGCTGAGCGCAATGTTTCAATGGTTTGACTCAATTGAAGTCACTCTTCGTCAAAGCGGATGTCCAGACAACCTCCACACTGTTAACGCAACTGGCGTTTTTCAGTCCAGGGCTATGGACTGGTGGACTGCCAAAAGAAACAGGCGAGGTAACGACTCAGCCTATGGACTTTCCTAGGAGGAATTGAAGGAAAACATGATGAAGGAATTTTGTCCTCCGCATGAGCTCCAGAAGCTGGAGAATGAGTTTTGGAACATCAAGCAAGAAGGTGGCGACCATGTTGGTCTTACTACTCGCTTTAAGCAGCTTAGCATCATCTGTCCTGGCCAAGTCTCAACTCCTGACAACACAATCAAGAAATACATTGGCGCTTTACCAAATTGTGTTACTGATTTCGTGCAAGCCACTAAGACTACTACCATCGAAGAGACTTATCAACTCGCTGCTGAAATCAATGATAAGCGAGTGTTGGCTGGTTACTTCAAGAACACCACCAAAAGTCTCCATCAAGTCACCGCTTCTCCCGCTCTTGAAACCGTCGCATCGCAAGGGTCGAAATCTTCACGCCGCAAGCACAAGAACAACAACAACAACAAGAACTGTGTTGTCACTGCCACTCCTCTCAATACTGTTCCTACCCAACCCCAGAACTAGAACCGCCAAGTAGCAGCACCAGTGACCAACGCACCGCCTGCAAAGTGTGCGTATACTGGTCCGCACCCTCTGTACGCTATTTATACTTACCATCATCATGTTGGGATCGCTTGCCGATTTTGTGTCCACTGCAATCTTTACGGATATTTTACAGCCAACTGCCAAACTGGCCCTCGTCAAGCTCAAGTTCAAGCTCCTCATGCACGGCCCACTCCTCCTCCCGCTCCTCAGGGTCAACAAGCAGCTCCTACTCCCGCTGCTCATGCAAGTACATGCTATGCATGTGATGATCCTAACCACTTCGCAAACATCTGCCCGAACCGAGTGGTGAAGCAAGAGCCACAACAGCAACCAGCGCAGCAACAACACCAACAGCAGCAGCCTCAGCAGCAGTAACAACAACCAGCAGCCCGTGGCCAAACTTTCAACATCAATGTCCGCCAGGCTCAAGCCGACAAAAATGTTGTCAATGGTACATTTCTTGTCAACGGTGTTTATGCTTCGTGTTTATTTGATACTGAAGCCGATAACTATTTTGTGTTGTTAGAATTCGAAAGGCTCCTAAAACGTAAATGCGGTACCCTCCCAATGACGTTCGACGTAGAAATTGCCGCTGGAAGAACCGTTACTGTTAGTTCTATTCTCCGTGATTGTACTCTTGAACTCAAAAATCACGTTTTCCCGATCGATCTTATTCCGATGTAGCTTGGTAGTTTCAATATCATAGTAGGCATGGATTTTCTTCGTGAAAATCATGCTGAAGTCGTTTATTTTGATAAGATGATTCGTTTCTCTCTCGCAAGTGGTGACCAACTCTGTGTTTATGGAGAAGTGTCATCGAAGGAACTCAAACTCATGTCGTGCACCCAATCAAGCAAGTATCTCCGTAAGGAATACAAGGCTTTCTTGGTGTACATCGTAGTAGCGGAGAAGGAAAAGAAAGAGAAGACAATGGAAAAGGTGCATGTAGTTCATGATTTTCCTATTGTCTTTCCCGACGATTTACCTGGTTTACCTCCGAGTCGTGATATTGATTTTCGAATCGACCTCATTCCTGGAGCTAATCCTGTTGCTAAAGCTCCTTATCAACTCACTCCGTCCGAAATGTGTGAACTTTCGAGTCAACTCAAGGAACTGCTTGATAAAGGCTTCATTCGCCCTAGCACCTCTCCTTGGGGCGCACTTGTCCTTTTCGTCAAAAAGAAGGACTGATCGTTCCGGATGTGCATCGACTACAGGGAACTCAATAAGCTGACTATCAAAAATCGCTATCCCTTACCTCGTATCAATGATTTGTTTGATCAGCTCCAAGGCGCTACGTGTTTCTCAAAGATCGATTTACGCTCAGGCTATCATCAGTTATGAATCCAAGAGGAAGATATGCCTAAAACCGCTTTTCACACTCGATACGGCCATTATGAATTTGTTGTTATGCCCTTTGGCCTAACTAACGCACCTGCAGTCTTTATGGATTTAATGAATCGCGTGTGTAAACCATTTCTTAACCGCTTCGTCATCGTGTTTATCGATGATATCCTTATCTATTCGAAGACGAAAGCCGAACATGCACAACATCTACGTTTGGTTCTCGAATTACTCCAAGGGAATCGACTCTATGCCAAGTTATCCAAGTGTGAATTTTGGCTAGAGGAGGTTCAATTCCTCGGACACATCGTCAATAGTCAAGGTATTCAAGTCGACCCCGCAAATATTGAAGTTGTTAAGAGTTGGATTACACCGAAATCCCCGTCCGAAGTTCGCTCTTTGCTCAGACTGGCGGGGTATTATCGTCGATTCATCGCTGATTTCTCAAAAATCATCGTTTCGCTTACCTCTCTCACGCATAAAGATAAATCTTTTGTTTGGGGAACCGAACAAGAGGAAGCCTTTCAAACTCTGAAGCTTATGCTTTGCAATGCCCCTGTGCTCGCATTGCCCGACGGAAATGATGATTTCGTAGTCTACTGCGATGCCTCGAACCTCGGTCTTGGTTGTGTTCTTATGCAACGGGACAAGGTTATCGCGTACGCATCTCGTTAGCTCAAGATCCACGAGAAGAACTATACAACCCATGACCTCGAGCTTGGTGCAGTTGTTTTTGCATTAAAGATTTGGCGACACTACCTTTATGGTACCAAGTGTACGGTCTTCACTGACCATAAGAGCCTACAACACAACTTGAACCAGAAGGAACTAAATAAGCGCCAACGCAGATGGGTTGAACTTCTCAACGATTACGACTGTGAAATTCGCTACCATCCAGGCAAGGCAAATGTCATCGCCAATGCTCTCAGTCGACAAAGCTATCTACATAGCATTCAAAATATTCAAGCCCAGCACGACCTCGAAACTCTAATTCGTGATGCTCAGCACGCATGCTTCATTGAGAATACCTTGAGAGGGGAGATGAAGAAATGTGGTGCTGAAACCCAACTGATCACCAAATCGAATGGTATCTATTACTATCTCGATCACATCTTGATCCCTAGTCGCAATAACCTTCAGGAGATATTGCTGACTGAAGCCCACAAGTCTCGATATTCTATTAATCCCGGTGCCGACAAGATGTACCAGGACCTGCGTGCCAGGTATTGGTGGTCTAGAATGAAAAAGGATATCGCTCTCTATGTCTCGAAATGTCTGACTTGTTTGAAGGTTAACGCTGAAAAACAATGACCCTCTGGCTTACTCGTACAACCCGAGATCCCTATGTGGAAATGGGAGAGTATAGCTATGGATTTCATTACGAAACTCCCTCGCACGCCATCAGATCACGATAGCATCTGGGTTATCATTGATCGTCTTACTAAATCAGCTCATTTTCTGCCGATACGAGAAGACTTTAAGGTAGAACGATTAGCACGAATCTATACCGACGAAATTATTTGTCGACATGGGACACCTCTGATATCATCTTTGACCGCGATGGTCGATTCACTTCGCGCCTCTGGGAAACCTTTCAATCTTCTCTCGGTACTACTCTTAACCTCAGTACCGCTTTCCATCCCCAGACTGACAGTCAGACTGAGTGCACGATAAGCACCCTTGAAGACATGCTTCGCTCGTGTGTTATAGACTTTGGTGGTAATTGCGATACGCATTTACCTTTGTTCGAATTCTCGTACAATAATAGTTATCACTCTAGCATTCAAATGGCACTATTTGAGGCGTTATATGGAAGAAAATGTCGATCTCCTATTGTATGGCACGAGATCGGAGATGCACAAATTAACGGTCCTGAGTTATTACAAGAAACGACTGACAAGATCCTCCAAATACGAGACAATCTCCTGAAAGCTTGGAGCCGTCAAAAGAGTTACACCGATAAACGCCGCAAGCCCCTTGAATTTGACGTTGGTGATCACGTACTCCTAAAGGTTGCACCTTAGAAGGGGGTGGTCTGATTCAGCAAGAAAGGAAAGCTAGCGCCATGATATGTTGGACCCTTTAAGATTCTGGAAAGAATTGGCAAAGTGGCCTACAGACTCGAATTACCGGAGGAACTCAGAAACGTACATCCGACTTTCCACGTTTCGAACCTCAAAAAGTGTCTAGCCGACCAGAATTTACATGTACCTCTTGAGGATTTACATGTGGACGAAACGTTACACTTCGTGGAAAAGTCAGTCGAGATCATGGACCGAGAGACCAAGAAACTTCGACGCTCACGCATTCCTATAGTGAAGGTTTGCTAGGAAGGCAAACGCGGCGCCAAGTTCACCTGGGAACTCAAAAGTGATATGAAGGCTAAATATCCACAACTATTCAATACACTTGCGCCTTAGTTTCGGGGCGAAATTCCCTAAAGTAGGGGAGGCTGTAGCAACCCGACTTTTCGAAGTCAAAGTCAAAGTACAAGTCAAAGTCAAGGTCAACGGTCAGATCTGACATTTCTTGCTTAACTGTTGCTTGTACTCGCAGACTCGAAAATTGATATGTGCTAATTAACGCTATTTAAACTACGATTTGTTAATATGTGAAGTAACAATGCGGTAAACGAAGCTAAACGCTATCACATCGCTACCGCAACGCAATTTGAATCGCAGTTATAGATATTGTTTTACGTGTGTATGTTATTATGCGCTTTACTTGTGTGTATGCAATATATATTGTGGGATGTTATTCGCAAAACGCAATCGCAACTCTATCGCATCACGACCCGAAACACAAACTTACTTTTTATGCATTTTAGTTTGTGTATGATGACTTGTATGTAGTTATGTTATTGGTGTAACTATTGTTTAAATGCTATCACTTCGCCTACTTGTAACTCGCTCAAACGCAACGCTCAACGCACGAAACGAAGGTCGGAAACTAACCCGCACGCGCCGTCTGATCGAACGACCGTTCGATCGAATGGTCATCCAACCGGATGACCATCCAATCGGATGGCCATCCGATCGAAAGGCCGTCTGATCCGTTTCCTTTGCACCGCCTCTTCATCTCTCACACTATAAATACCCCACTGTCACATCAACTGTTCATTGATGTGACAGCTCCCTCCGACCAGCATGCTCCCCACCTCTTTTCTCTCGATTTCCTAGCGATTCTTGTAAGTTTTCACTCTAAATCTTGTACTTTCTTCATCACTACACACTTTCCCATCATCTCCTCCATCAAATCACAACTTTTCTCCGTGAAATCTTCGGATTTGAGCTGTTCTATGGTGACGCCGTCATGGAGTTCTTATGAACATTGAAGTGTAACCTCATCTCATCAAGAACGGTTCGGATCTAACGGATTTCCACACGTTTTTACATCGATTTCAATTAAATCTAAGCGTAATCAAAGCGTTTCAAGCTTTTCTTCAAACCTCCTTCACTTTTTATCAAACATCGATGGAATCTGGACTCGTTCAAGTGCTCTACTCATTCTCTGGTGGGGAACCGATCTGAGAACAGCTTCTACCGAGGAGACAACTGACTTTCGGGTTGAATATGAAACTCCGTCAAGAACAGTTAGTCTGGATCGAACGGGGTGGTTGTCGTCCGAGCGGATGTGTTGAACTTGACGAGATTTCCATTGTTTAACACGCCGTCATAACGCCTCTGTCAAACCGCAAAACTTTTGGGACTAAACTAAATTTTCAAAGTTATCAAACGAAAACAGTTGCTCAGTCGTACAGCCATCTGACTGGATCTCCATCCGATTGAACAACTATTCAACCTGGTGATTGGTAATTTTCAACACTTAAAACAATTTCAAAGTTCCAAAGAAAATCAGTTCCACCCGGATCACCATCCGAGCGGAAGGCCATCCGTCCGGATGACCGTCCGATCGGACGACCTAATATGTAAGAACATTTCATGCTTTTCAAAATGCCACAACAAAAACTTCAAAGTTCGAACTTTTCACACACATATCCATCCCATCCACCCGGACGGTCATCCGTCCGGATCACTACTCGCTCACTCGTCTCTCCGACGCACCGATTAATGCACTGTTCAACGCTTACACTATCATTCTCTGATCAGGCTAACCTCTCAAGCACTCCCTTCAATCCAAGACTGTGTTTACTAGCTAAACACGATCTGTGAGTATACTCGATCCCTTTTTGCTTTACGCACTTTTGGGTGTTACATACGTTACTTATATCAAATCACATCAACACACAACGCAACACTTTTATACGCTAACCGCTCCCGCATGTTATACGTGACTCGATGAACGCTTGTGTGTTATGTTTGCACATTGATTACTGTATGCCTTAGCAACAATAGTACTATAGTTTGGACTCAACACCTGTTTATACGGGGGTTGTTAAGGTTACTACTTCACGTGTTCGTAGCGGTGAACATTTGTTGCGCACTCTACAACTCGCAGTCATAGGTATTGATAGTATCTTTGTCGATAACTTACTAGATTCGCACCCCACGTGATACATGCTGGTTATGCGTAAATCGCTTTCGCTACTATATGCTATCAAACTTGTATGCTCACCTTTACACTATGTGTATTGACTTTATTTTAACGTATGTGACAGGTGTTTAGGATGCTATGCTATGCCTGTTGTTAAGGAATCAAGCTATGGGAGTCTAGAAACAAACTAAATAAAATCTGAGTTGTCAGAACAATTATTTGTCTTTGAGAACTATGTCTGTAATAACTGTTTTACTTTATATGTTATGGTATGGGACATAACGTTAAATATTTGGTAATTACAGTTGTTATGGATTCTCCTGGACAATCTGTTTCCCTCAGTGCCGCACCCCGATGTTTCCGCCATCGGTTGGGTTGTGATATTTAACCTTTTAGGGTTGAATTATAAGTATTAGTCATTGAACTTGAAATCATGAGGACAAAATGTGAATAAATGACTAGAAAAATGTTATCTAATAAATACATGGTAATTTGTATGACAAAATTAGCTAAAATTAGGGGTGTGCAATAACCAAACCATTAACCAAAACCGAACCAAAAACCGACAAACCGAACCGAAATTAACCAAAACCGAATTAACCAAAAGTCAGTTAGCGGATATTTTTTTACCATCGGTTAACCAAAATTAACCGAACCGAACCGAATCATTTAGTTTTTTTATATATTTCTAGCTTTTATACATTTATTTCATGTATTTCATGTTTTATACTTTCATTTCATGTAATAATACCTCTATTTCATTTATTTATACCTTTGTTTTATTTATTGTTGCCTTCATTTCATTTATTTATACCTTCATTTTATTTATTTATACCTCCATTTTATGTATTTAAACATCTATTCATGCATTTATACCTCCATTTCATTTATTTATACATCCATTTCATGTATTTATACATCTATTTCATTTATTTATACCTCCATTGCATGTATTTCTAAGCAAAAAAATTAGCCCTTGTTTGAATTGGTTATTAACCGAAAATTAACCGAACCGAAAACCGACAAATTAACCGAATTAACCGAACCGATTAACCGATGACTTCGGTTATAGTTACGGATAATGCGAATTACCAAACCGAACCGAACCGTGCACACCTCTAGCTAAAATGATAGCCTAGAAATTGTCACACCCCGAAATATCAAAGCTTGGCGTGACTGGACTGGTATCTTCATTGCACAGCGGAAGAAAATAAGCTAAGACTTCTAGATAACGAACGCCACTAAGTACTCGACTCCACATGGTTCTCCTATTCCAACCGCACCATGATTTTGAAAAAGTAACATGCGAAAAATCAACATAAAGTTGAGCGAGTTCATAGTTTATATGTAAAAGATTTGAAATATATCTTTTTGAATAACTGGTTTTTAAAATATTGTTTTAGAAAACAAAATAAAAATTCATTTTCTTTGGCATGTTTGATGAAAACTTTGTATTTGTGAAACCTTGTATGTGTAAAGCGTTATGTTTGTGTAACCTTGTATCTGTAAAGTTTCGTGTTTGTAACACTTGTGTGGCTGTCAATGTCTACGCATGACAATGAAAAAACATGCCTGCATGAGTCTGTATGTTGGACTCGTCAGTCCTTAAGATGAAGGCCTTAGGTGCATGCAAGTTTTGGGTTATTGTATGTGGGACACACAGTCTCCGTTGTTCTTGTACAGGACTAACCACTCTTCTTGTTTGTATGTGGGACCTCCAGTCCCCTTTGTAACTAGAGGTCAACCACGTCCTAACATGGTTACCATACAAGTCAGGTCTAGGTTCAAGTAGTGCACGTATGTTTACACGTATTTACACGTAAGTAAACAGGTTATGAACACGGGTTGATCATGGCAAACATATAATTGATGTTAACACATTAACAGTAGCATTCAAGTACCAAACACGTCCAACTTGTGCGACCCGAAAGATATAACCCAATAAGTAAACGGCCCAACCTATTGTGCGATCAGCATACTTGTGCAATCCACAATGGGTTGTGCGATCAAATCATACCCGGCCCAATAATATAAACAGTCCAAAACTTGTGCGGCCCAACAAATGAAACGGTTTAATAACCTTGTGCGGTCCAGTTCATCTTGTGCGACTGAACAAGACTTGTGCGACTGGACTTGGGCTTTGAGGCCCAACAGCCTAAATGTTCATGTGTGTGGCCCAAGGCCTTGTGCGATCGGCACTGTCTTGTGCGATCCACAAGGTCTTGTGCGATCATGCAAATCTAACAAATACGGTGAGCTTAAACTGTTGTACCTATCTTGTGCGATTGTCTTGTGCGATCAGATCAAGTCTTGTGTGACTTGACCTTGTGCAACCGACAACTTGTGCGATTGGTTGTTTAATATCCGAAAGTTATGCAAATCAGTTACATAGTTTCCAAAATTCGATTCTTTTACAATCATTCAATGGTTTCCAAATTATGAATTTTATCAATTAACAACACTAACAATTTCTAACCAACCCTATATCGATCAACACAAGGTTTTTATCTCAAATTCCTATAAACCCTAATACATTCAAAGCATAAACAATAACTTATCAACTCATAGTATTTGGTCCGATTACATGAACATACAACCGATTACATACATTCGATCCTAAATCATCATGCAAACAATCCGTAAACAAGACATGATAGCCGATTAAACATCTATCCGGTTCTAGATCAATAATATACAAACCCGATTAATATGAACATCATCAATTACACACATGTGAGCAGATTTCATGAGCACTAAGATTCAACAGTTTATATCATGATAAATCACAAGATATTACTAAATCATCACATAGATCATAACATACCATCAAATAATAACAAAACACTAACCGGTTAAGAGAGTATAACGAGAATGATCCGAACAAGAGAATGATCCGAACAATAAGATCTTCGATGGGGAGGGTGTGTTTGCCGTCGAGTTTTCAAGATAGGATAAGAGGGATTTAGGGTTTGCTAAACTTGTGTGAGTTGGTGGAGTACAGAATTTATACAAACACCCTAGATAACACAAAAGGAGTGGACCGAACCCTTCATGGGTTGCCCTTGTGTTCTCGAGTGCAAACCGTGTGGCCCAAATGGGCTTGTGCGATCGGGTGGTGTTGTGTGTTTACATAATACATACATTCACATAACATATAACACATATCATCTCATTAAATCAACATATCAAATAATTACACCAAGTTCACATACGTTACATTAAGCACATAGATAAGTTCGGAAATACGAGTTGTCACATTATCCCCAAGTTGAAAGAAATTTCGTCCCGAAATTTAGCACGTACTCACTGAGGAAGCTAGTTAAGTTGCATGGTTTTCCTGGGGTGTCACATCCTCCCCCCGTTGATCTGGAATTTCATCCCGAAATTCCGTAGCTTCAGCCTCAGTAGTGGTCGTACCGTTTGCGAATAGTTGGGGATACTTTTGTTTCATTTGATCTTCGCGTTCCCAGGTGAACTCTGGGCCGCGACGGGAGTTCCAACGAACTCGAACGAGAGGTATTCTAGTGTGCTTGAGGACCTTAACATCCCGGTCCGTGATTTCAACTGGTTCCTCGACGAATCGCAACTGTTCATCGATAGTGAGCTCCTTCAAAGGAACTACGAGGGTCTCATCTAACAGACACTTCTTCAGATTCGACACGTGGAAAACGTTGTGAACTGCACTGAGTTCTGTTGGTAGGTTCAGCTTGTAGGCCACTTTGCCTATTTTCTCTATGATGTCGAATGGTCCAACGTATCGTGGGTTAAGTTTACCTCGTTTGCCAAAACGAACCACACCCTTACAGGGTGATACTTTGAGTAGCACTCGATCCCCAACCTGGAACTCGAGTGGTTTCCTGCCCTTATCGGCGTATGCTTTCTGAAGGTCGCGAGTTGCCGCCATGCGTTGTCCTATCTGAGCGAGCCTTTCAGTAGTATCAACTACGAGTTCTGGGCCCGTGATCTGACTATCACCCACCTCTGCCCAACAAAGAGGTGGTCGGCATTTACGCCTGTACAATGCCTCAAACGGAGCAGCTTTAATGCTGGTGTGGTAGCTGTTATTGTACGAAAATTCCACAAGTGGCAGATGCTTTTCCCAGCCGTTGCCAAAGTTGATTACACATGCACGAAGCATGTCTTCAAGTGTCTGGATGGTGCGTTCAGACTGCCCATCCGTTTGCGGGTGATAAGCTGTGCTCATATCTAAACGTGAGCCAAAGGACTTGTGCATTGCTTGCCATAGTTCAGAAGTAAAACGTGCATCACGATCAAAGATAATAGAGGTGGGCACCCCGTTCCTCGAGACAACTTCCTTAAGGTATACGTCTGCTAGAGTGGAGAACTTATCCGTTTCCTTGATAGCCAAGAAGTGAGCAGACTTTGTGAGTCGATCCACGATCACCCAAATAGTATCATAACCATGTTGAGATCTAGGCAGGCTAGTAACAAAATCCATGGAAATTTGTTCCCATTTCCATTGTGGTATCTCAGGTTGTTGGAGTAGGCCGGAAGGTTTCTGGTATTCGACTTTGACTCTCTCACAAGTCAAACACTTGCTGACGTAAGTTGCTATGTGGGCCTTCATGCTAGGCCACCATTATGTAGTTCTGAGGTCGTGGTACATCTTATCCAAACCAGGATGTACTGAGTAGCGAGACTTGTGTGCTTCATCCATCACAAGCTCTCGTAGGTTGCCATAGAGTGGGACCCAAATGCGTCCTGTTACATAGTATGCACCGTCTTCCTTTTGTTCCAACCGTTGCCTTGAGCCGCGTAGGGCTTCAGCCCTGACGTTTTCTGGTTTCAATGCTTCTACCTGAGCATCTCGTATCTGTGGAGGAAGATTAGATTGAATAGTGAGTTGTAAAGCTCGTACGCGCTTAGGCGTAGTGTCCTTTCGACTGAGGGCGTCAGCCACAACATTGGCTTTGCCTGGGTGGTACCTGATCGAGCATTCGTAGTCATTCAGTAGCTCGACCCATCATCGTTGTCGCATATTCAGTTCCTTCTGTTTGAAGATATGCTCGAGACTCCTGTGATTGGTGTAAATGGCGCACTTGGTACCGTACAGGTAATGTCTCCATATCTTGAGTGCAAAAACAACAGCTCCCAGCTCTAAATCGTGTGTAGTGTAGTTCCTTTCGTGAACTTTAAGTTGGCGTGAGGCGTAGGCTATGACCTTCTCACGTTGCATCAATACACATCCAAGACCCTGAATGGATGCGTCACAATAGACCACAAAATCGTCGGTGCCCTCTAGCAATGAAAGAATAGGTGCGCTGCAAAGTCTATCCTTTAAGTGTTGAAACGCAGTATCCTGTGCATCACCCCATCGATAAGTAACGCCCTTCTGAGTTAGTGAGGTGAGAGGTTGTGCAATCTTGGAGAAATCCTTGATAAACCTTCTGTAATATCCTGCCAAGCCCAAGAATTGGCGAATTTCCGTTGGTGTACGAGGTGCAGGCCAGTTCTTAATCGAGGCTACCTTGGATGGATCAACATGGATCCCATCCTTGTTTACCACATGGCCTAGGAAATGGACTTCACGAAGCCAGAAGTCGCATTTCGAAAACTTAACATAAAGCTGTTCTGTTCGAAGAAGTTCCAAAATAAGTCATAGATGCTGTTCGTGTTCCTCCTGACTCTTAGAATGGATCAGGATGTCGTCGATGAATACTATAACGAACTTGTCTAAGTACGGCTTGCACACTCGATTCATCAAGTCCATAAAGATCGCAGGTGCGTTTGTCAGTCCGAAAGGCATGACCAAAAACTCGTAGTGTCCATAACGAGTTCTAAAGGCTATTTTGGAGACGTCCTCTTCTCGGACTCTCAGCTGGTGATATCCTGATCTCAAATCAATCTTCGAGTAAAAGCTCGACCCTTGCAACTGGTCGAATAGGTCATCAATGCGTGGAAGAGGATAGCGATTCTTCACGGTCACCTTGTTGAGTTCACGGTAGTCGATGCACATTCTGAAGGTACCGTCTTTCTTCTTCACGAATAGCACTGGAGCTCCCCAGGGCGAAGAGCTAGGACGAATAAAACCCTTATCCAAGAGTTCTTGTAGTTGCGTAGAGAGTTCTTCCAACTCTGATGGAGCTAAGCGATAAGGTGCACAAGCTATTGGTGCAGCTCCAGGAGCTAGTTCAATCTGAAACTCGACTTGGCGATGAGGCGGAAGACCAGGTAATTCCTCAGGAAATACCTCAGGGTAGTCGTGTACAATTGGGAAATCTTCTATCTTCTTCTCTTTCTTCGAAGTGTCAGTAACGAGAGCCAAAATAGCAGTGTGGCCCTTACGCAAACACTTATGGGCCTTAAGGAAAGAGATGATGCTCACAACAGCACCACTCTTGTCGCCACGAATCATGAGAGGTTCATCACCTGAACGAGGAATGCGGACAATCTTTTCATTGCAAAGAATCTCTGCTTGATGTTGGGATAACCAGTCCATCCCAATGACAACGTCGAAACTACCCGGAGTGATAGGAAGGAGGTCGATAGAGAAAATGTGACCAGCAAGAACAAGATTACAACCCTTAACTATGTGGGTGACCTCTAAACTTTTACCATTAGCTAACTCTACAGTGTGCTTGGTGTTCAATAGTGTTGGGGTACGTTTAAGCATTTGACTAACTTTTAGGGACACGTAGCTAGTATTGGCACCCGAATCAAATAATACAGTAACATAAAAGTCGTCCAGTAGGAACTTACCCGTCACAACATTGGGATTATTCCTCGCTTCTCCCTGGCCAATAACGAACACACGACCCATTGCACCATTTCCGTTGTTACCCCCCGTTGTTTCCATTCCCCTGGTTGTTGTTATTGTTGTTGTTATTCTGGTTCTGATTCAGTTAGGGACAATCTCTCTTGAAGTGGCCTTCAGCTCCACACTGAAAGCACCCTTTGTTGATGCCTTGTTGCTGCTGCTGGCGTTGATTTTGTGGGGCTTGTTGTTGCTGACGATTCTGGTTTATGGGGTATAAACTTCTGCAATCCTTTGCGGTGTGGCCTGGCTTGTTGCACCGATGACAGTTACCCCTGGTGCATGGCCCGCTGTGGTGTAAGTTACAGCGATTGCATTTGGGGTGACTTCCCCTGTATCCACCATAACTTTGACTACCAGATGTTTGCTGACTAGGGCTCTTGTAGTCGTCAGTCCTCCTCTGCTGAGACTGGGACTGAACAGAAGTTGAACCTTTGCTTAAAGCTCCATCCTATTTCCGTTTATTGTCAGTAGGAGCATCCGATGTAGTTGTAGCACTAATACGCTTGGGTAACCTGTTCTGCTCCACCGCCTGATCAGTGAGACGATGTGCCAGTTGAACAACTTGCTGGATGGTGGCGAGGTTGGCGGAAGTCACATGACTTTGGATCTCTGGCACTAAGCCCTTAAGGTATAGTTCGATGCGTTTGATGGGAGGATCCACCATAGTAGGACACAGAATAGCAAGCTCATTCGATCTTTTCGTGTACACTTCAATTTCTGACCCCGTCATCTTGAGGTTGAAGAACTCTACCTCCAGTTTATGGATGTCATAACGATTGCAATACTCCTCTTTGATCATTTCCTTAAAATTGTTCCACGGGGTAGCGTTAGCAGCAACCAACCCAAGCATTGGAACCTGAGCGTTCCACCACGTAAGCGCTAAACCCTTGAGAGTACCGGTAGCATACTTCACCATGCGAGCCTCAGGGCATTCACACATCTCGAAGACAGACTCGAGTTTCTCAAACCAGTGGAGGAGTCCTACGGCTCCTTCAGTGCCGCTGAAAGTAGTTGGTCGGCAGTCCATAAAGGTTTTGAAAGTGCACACAGGAGGTTGTGCAGGTTGACCTATCGTGGGAGTAAGAAAGGACAAAGTTTAACACAAAGGTTGGTTCACGAGAGTAGGATCTAAGGATCCTAGAGTGAGTCGAGATGGCAGGGTATACCTCCTGCCTGAGCGGCTGCCAGTGCCGCAGCAACTTGTTGGTTAATCAGAGCCGTCAACTGGGCTTGTGTCAGGTTAACGCGTCCACTCATGATCTTCATATCAAAGGAAAACATGAGTGAGAGAGGTTCGTGAGAGTGCGATGACAGAAGAGAGTAAGCACACATGTGTTTTCAAACTATAGTTGCTACGTTCATCTAAGCATATCATAAGCAAAGTTCTATGTAATCTAGCAAGTAGGCAATAAAACATAAACCATATCACCTAGAATGCCGAGCCTTGCACGTGGAGCGAAGCGTCGTTGTGGATCGTCGAACACTGTTCAGGTTATAGTCTAGTTTTAACAAAAACGTTTTCCCTTATTAAAACCAAGTTCACTACAACCAATGGCTCTGATACCAATCTGTCACACCCCCAAAATCCACCTGCAGAGTATCACCGCTTGGAGGCGTGACTGACTAGGATCCAGCCACCAATCATATTGAACAAGCAAGTAAGTAAGTAATTATAAGAGTTCAACCAATACAATTGGTGTCCAAACAAAACATAGTTGAAGTTGCAAGCGGAAGCATAACGATTAAATCCAAAACCAAATTATAAGTTTAAATGTTTCAAAGTTTAACATGGCACACAGTTTTCCATGTCCCACAACGACTCTTCCCCATGCAAGCTCCAGCTAAGTACCTATTGACCTGCAAAGCATGTAGTAACGAGTCAACAATAATGTTGAGCGAGTTCATAGTTGGGTGATTGTTTTAAGTTGTTCCAAAAACAGTTCCTTTAACTGGCATCCCTGCCGTGGGGGTTACCCCATAGTTGAAAACGTGATTTGTTTAACCCATTTACTCTGGCAATCCAGCCGTGTGTTTAGTTATCTGGCTTTTCGGCCGTGGGGACTACCCCATGTATCTACTAGACTGGTTACCATATCGACTGCTGACTGTAGTCATGTTTATGTGCCCTGAACTGTCAATGTCTATCATCATTGACGTGCCCAGATCCATTAGTTCACGCCCGTCCTCTGTGGCACGGTGTGAGGCTTGTCAGACCTAAATAGCATTATCTAACTAATGACCCGCTCGCCATTGGCCCGGCGATTAAGTCGATATAAAAAGGAGGGACTTCGTGATAGAGTTTTGGTCTAGTGAAAGTTAACTGTCCATGAGGACGAGGAGTTATATTCCTGAACCAGTACTGTCCTACCCAAGAAAGGACGAGAAATCCATGTTCCTTAAACCCATTCCCAACCCCTGGGAATCCCATGCTTTGTAGAAAGTGTGAACTCACCTTAGGTTAGCTCGGCAGATAAACAAAAGGTCAATCGAGCTGCTAGAGGCCAACCACGTCCTAACATGGTTACCATACAAGTCAGGTCTAGGTTCAAGTAGTGCACGTATGTTTACACGTATTTACACGTAAGTTAACAGGTTATGAAAACGGGTTGATCATGGCAAACACATAATTCATGTTAACACATTAACAGTAGCATTCAAGTACCAAACATGTCCAACTTGTGCGACCCGAAAGATATAACCCAATAAGTAAACGGCCCAACCGATTGTGCGATCAGCATACTTGTGCGATCCACAATGGGTTGTGCGATCAAATCATACCCGGCCCAATAATATAAACAGTCCAAAACTTGTGCGGCACAACAAATGAAACGGTTTAATAACCTTGTGCGGTCCAGTTCATCTTGTGCGACTGAAAAAAGAGTTGTGCGACTGGACTTGGGCTTTGAGGCCCAACAGCCTAAATGTTCGTGTGTGTGGCCCAAGGCCTTGTGCGATCGGCACTGTCTTGTGCGATCCACAAGGTCTTGTGCGATCATGCAAATCTAACAAATACGGTGAGCTTAAACTGTTGTACCTATCTTGTGCGATTGTCTTGTGCGATCAGATCAAGTCTTGTGTGACTTGACCTTGTGCAACCTACAACTTGTGCGATTGGTTGTTTAATATCCAAAAGTTATGCAAATCAGTTACATTGTTTCCAAAATTCGATTCTTTTACAATCATTCAATGGTTTCCAAATTATGAATTTTATCAATTAACAACACTAACAATTTCTAACCAACCCTATATCGATCAACACAAGGTTTTTATCTCAAATTCCTATAAACCCTAACACATTCAAAGCATAAACAATAACTTATCAACTCATAGTATTTGGTCCGATTACATGAACATACAACCGATTACATACATTCGATCCTAAATCATCAGGCAAACAATCTGTAAACAAGACATGATAGCCGATTAAACATCTATCCGGTTCTAGATCAATAATATACAAACCCGATTAATATGAACATCATCAATTACACACATGTGAGCAGATTTCATGAGCACTAAGATTCAACAGTTTATATCATGATAAATCACAAGATATTACTAAATCATCACATAGATCATAACATACCATCAAATAATAACAAAACACTAACCGGTTAAGAGAGTATAACGAGAATGATCCGAACAAGAGACTGATCCGAACAATAAGATATTCGATGGGGAGGGTGTGTTTGCCGTCGAGTTTTCAAGAGAGGATAAGAGGGATTTACGGTTTGCTAAACTTGTGTGAGTTGGTGGAGTATAGAATTTATACTAACACCCTAGATAACACAAAAGGAGTGGGCGGAACCCTTCATGGGTTGCCTTTGTGTTCTCGAGTGCAAACCGTGTGGCCCAAATGGGCTTGTGCGATCGGGTGGTATTGTGCGTTTACATAATACATACATTCACATAACATATAACACATATCATCTCATTAAATCAACATATCATATAATTACACCAAGTTCACATGCGTTACATTAAGCACATAGATAAGTTCGGAAATACGAGTTGTCACAAATAACCTATAACTCTTAGAAGGACTTAGTTCTCGAGTGATTTAGAGTATATAAATATTTATATAAAAATATATAAATATATCGTTATCATCGCGTTAGTTGTCTCGAGAAATGGTACGTTTATGTCAAGAATATTAATTTAAAAGTAATATATAACAAATCCGTAATGTGTCACGTCTCGTATGATCTTTGTCAAAATATTCGTATATGCCGTTTAGGCGTATAAAATAAATATGAAAAGTTATATTTATTTAATAGAGTTTTCGTGTTGATGTCGTTTAAAATAAATATATTAGTTGTATTTCTTTCTACAGAAAGAATCGTCAAGTTTTCGTGTTTGAAAATAAATATAAAACTATATTTATTTTTATAACAAAATTCGTGTTGTACGATATTTGAAATAAATATATAAATTATATTTATTTTTATAAATCGAATTCGTGTTGGTTGGTAATTGAAATAAATACATAACTATATTTATTTCTATAAAACGAAATCGTGTTGTTTGATATTTGAAATAAATATAAAAACTATATTTAATTCTTATAAAATAATTGTCAAAATTTCAAAGTTTAGAATAAATATAACAACTATCTTTAGTGTCGGAAATAATATTCGAATCGTCGTTTTCGTATGTGGTAAAGTATTGTCGAAAGTAATGTTATACTCGTATTTGTTTGTATAAAAAATTACTTGAATTCCGATACTTTGTTTTATAAAAAAACGTAATTATTTTATGGATTTTCTCGAAAAACTGGCAGAGTTTCCTCTGTTTTTAGACGCCCCCGACAACACGAGTTGTCGTTATTTTATCAAAATTCAATCAAGATTCAAATAGTGAATATGTATAATCAATCTATATTAACAATATGGTAAATAAAACCAACTTTAACTAATATTTTCGTCAATTTATTCGGTTCGAGCTTGTTTGTCACGTAAGTATTTAAAACGATATTATTCACGCCGTTATAATTTTTACCAAAGCTCTCGCGTCGACCTTTCGAGTAGGCTGACTGAGTTGACCGAGTCAACCGGGTTAACCGAGTTAGCTCGCTAAGTTGACTGAGTCGACCGGCTTAACTAGTTGACTCGGTTTGATCGATTCGTCTCGCAGCTGACCCGAACAGTGAGTTTACTCGAAGCCATACCGAGCTGAGTTGACTCGCTGACTTGTTGACCGCGGCTAACCGGGACGCAAACTGAACCGAAACTCAAACTAACATCTTAGATGAAACTGAAACTGAACTCGACCACGCTGACATGAACCGTGACCCGAGATTAAAACCCGGTTCCCTACATAACTCAGATCTGAGCTAAACAACACTAACCACAATAAATCAATATCATCTTCAATCATTAGAAAATAAAAGGAACCAGAGGGGGGGTATGTTTACCGGGAAATTTGTCGTAAACAAACACTACCGCCGCCGTTAATCTGTCGCCGAAAAAACAAACGGCTTCTAGCCGTCGTCAACCACCGCTGTTAAAACCCTCATCATCTTCAATAGATGCATCAACTACATCAGTCATCATCGGGAAGAGTACGTCCGGAGCCGATCTGATCCGATCTTCGAGAGAGAGAGGAACGAGATTGGGGGGGTCTGTTAGAGAACCCGTCGACCAAAAGAGTTCGATGGCCGCTGCCGGCTCCTCCATGTGGTCCGCCTGATTGAAAACGAGAGATCGAGAGAGGGGTGTCAGGTGTGCTTGTTTCCGGACAAACGAGAGAAAGGAAGAGGAGGTTTAGGGGTGTTTTTGTAGGAGGAAAGGGGCTGCCGATCGTCATCATGCGCCGCCGCGCTGGTGTCACACCCCGAGATTTCCACATATAACCGGTTGGCCCGGTGGGGAGTATCGTGACGTAGTTGATATCATCATAGTCAAATATACACAATTTAATGCACAATGGAAGTTTTGGAAGAAAATATTAATACAACCCGAAACGCAAAGTATAAGTAAATATTATACAAAAGGTTTTAAGTGGATCCACAGGCGGATCTAAAACAGAAAACAAATTATTGTTTGACAGAATTTAAGCACTAAGAACTTGCAAGATTCCTTAATTAGTGCTCAGGAGCTTCCAGCCAATTTCGCGTAGTACCTGCCACTTAGTCTTTTTAAAAATACATCAGTTTACACTGGTAAATACAATTAACTGACTCTTTTTGAAAACATTTATGAAAAATTGATTTGGATACACAAGGCACAAATATTCTTTTATAACTTGGGACAATTATATAAAATAATCTTGTATACAGATTCACACGTTTGTCGTATGTTCAGGGCCTGGGATAGAAGCCGAGACAAGATAAATAGACACACCACTAATATAAACCCACAAGAAGTTAAACTCACTAGTGGGTATATCACTTTACATACGCAACTGTCAGGTGTATGCCTACACCCCGTGCTTAAATCGTGGCCATTTCAAATGAATGAGCCGAGGATATCCAGGACACGGTCATATTAACCCCCAAATGCTTAAATCAAACAAAATAGATTAAAACGGGTTATCTCAATGATTTAACCCCTAATCGATTAAGTATTCAATACCCGACTAAGCGGTAATGATTTACCGTATCCCAAGCCCGTATAAGGGAAAATAAGTTAAAAGTATTTACCTGAGCTTAAAATATAAAATTTGTATTCTCATCTGTATATCCTACTCAACAAGTGTAGGTAGCTTTTACTGGGCTCCTAATCTGGAACGAAGGTTTTAATAACTTATTAGATTACTAACGGGTCTTATTTAAGTTATAAACTTAGACCGATTAGTTTAAAGAAAAGTTTACGGTACGAAACGCAAGATTAAGCGGTGACCGGATTGGAATGTAATTTATACCCGAAAAGTATGAAGACTTGTATAAAATGGGTAAACTAAATACATTCTGGATTTTGAAGTAAAAATGATAAGGTTTGACCCGTTTCGGTTAATTTATGCAAACTAATTACATAAACCGTACCGAACGCGTATATGCATAATGGGTAACCGGATGAGTCAAGTACAAGTTCCATAAGTTATTATGCTTAAAATATGTTGTGATATCAGTAGGATATCAATAATTATGCCCCGAATGAATTTAAAACCAATTTAAGTCCTATAAGGGTATTTTGGTCATTTTAAAGTTTATAAAAGAGGTTTAATAGTAAACTGAGGTTCTGGTATAAAACATTCAGTAAAAATATTTATTTTATTATGTTACATCAGTAAAAATATGTGAGGTTCATCATTTATGGCCAAACTATGCACCGTAGGGGCATTTTTGGTCATTTCACATATGTTTTAAGGACCAAATTGGAAGTCTGAGTTCAGGACTTATACTTACTGTTAAAATATTAAAATTCATTTATAAAATCAGTAGGTATCATGTCTTAGGTGCTAAATATGGTTTTAAACCATACTATGCGCCTAATTTGCGTAAAAGTCGATAATTGACGATATTTGAGATGTTTTTGGAAATCTGAGATTTTGATCAGCTTTTAAGGTTTAAAATATTTTATTTAGCATATAACATCAGTTAGGAAAAGGTTTGGCGTGTTAATCATGTGTTAATCTCATTTTATGAATGAAAAGGGTATTATCGTCATTTATCGAGTTATACGAGAACTCAATGATATGGTCAGTTTATAATCTGACTAAAAATCCCTAAAAATAATATCAAAACAGTAGGTAATGGGTTTGGTGCCAAAATTTGGGTTTAAACATGATTTATGATAAAAATGTAATTTAATTAATAAAAAGTTTCATTTTACGATATCTTGCATAACTTTAGTTTGAGAATAGAAACTGATGTCAAATTTATTTGACATACTTACATATCAGTAATAAAACTTTTTGTCCTCTCACATTTTCAAAAATCTCGTTTTTATAACATAAGGGCATAATAGTAAATTTTTAAGCATTTAACGAAAACATGCAAATGAACTATGATTTCTAAGGGACCATGTAGTATGACCTCAGAGGGTTATACTAACATATAATATGGTCACAAAGGAACCCTAAGGCATAACTAAACTAAGCTAAATCAGGTCAGAACTGAAAGTCAAAGCAAAAGTCAACTTTTACGACTTTCGGTTGCGAACCGAGCCTAAACTCAGAATTGTCGGGTTGAATATGCCTAGACATGTTCAATTAATATTTACCAAGTTATTAAAGTGACAAAACTGATTTTATAGCTTCTACATTATCAGTTATGAATTTTATTTAAAAACTGACCCGTTTGACTTTTATTTTAATTACTTTGACCCGACAATTAACTAGGTAAACGTGATAATTAGAAGGTGCCCTTTTTGAGGGCTTATCACCTACTTAATTACCAACACATAGCCACTTTCAATTCGAATAATGGCTGGAGCGTTTGTGATTAATCACAAAGTCAAAGTATAATTAAGATATCTTTGACTTTAGGTCATTACACTAATAAAAACTTAACTATTGCAGCTAAGAACACTTATAAAGGTCCTTAGCATGAAAATTAAACTTGAGAAAGCTTCCTAAATGATCAGGATGCTCCAGAGAAGAGTTGCGAGTGAAATTTGAAATGTGCAAGTTCTAGTGATCAAATACGAGAGCTATTTATAGGAATTTGGGGGTTGTTAAGATCATTCCAGCTGTTTAGGGAGTTAACCAGATGATCCCAAGTGTCCCCATGGCAGTAAAAACCATTAACACAGTCCCTGGTATCGAAAACTAGCTTGCAATGGCGGTGGACAGGCTGCAACATGCAGAAGTCCAATTTTTGGTCGCTGGTGATTTAGTCGCGGCCCGCGCAGACATCAGAGGGAGTCTACGTGCCCCGCGAGGATCTCTGATTCCGGTAAAAATTTGCAAACTTTGCATTTTCAGTCCCTGGTCCTTTTTAAGCTAATTTATCTTTCATGTATTGCACTAATAACCCCCATAGTTATCTTTTAAGTGTTTTGGGACATAAATAAACATTGTTAAGCTCCCGGTTAACTACGGGACCACCCAAAAGGTCTTATTTTCAACCGTTGACGCATTTGATACCTATTTCTTGGAAACTACAACTTTAATCACTTTATTTGCATCGAAACTCCATGAAATCATTATCCGATATTCGTGAGAATATAAATAAACATTGGAAAGCTTCAGGAGCATTAAAAGGTCACTCAGAGGTAATAATTAACATGTTGACACGTTTAATCCCTGTGCTTTGAAATTTCTAAATTTTGAGCACAAACGGCTTCTTGCGTCCGACAATTTATTCATTAAAGAATATAAACATTGTATGAGGTGAATCAGAGGCACAAGTTTGGCATGTTGATGCTTTTAGTCCTTCCACATACATCTTTGTCCGTTTGACAATTTTAGTCATTCAAGTTAACTTTTTACTTGATTAGTATTTATGACACGTGTCATCACTGTATTGGACATGATTTTGCGAGGTGTTACATCATCACCCCCTTAAAAGAAATCTCGACCTCGAGATTTACTGGAAAAAGTGAGGGTATTTCTGTTTCATCATGGATTCAACTTCCAACGTATATTCTAGGCCTCTACGGGCAACCTGTTTCACCTTTACAATTGGCACTTTCTTTCTTCGAAGCTTTTTAACTTGTCGATCCTCGATCGACAATGGTTTTTCAATAAACTTGAAGCTCTCGTCAATCTGCACGTCCTTATGCGACATTGCTAGCGATTCATCGGCTAAGCATTTCTTTAAATTGCTGATGTGGAACACATTGTGTATTCCACTAAGCTCTTCTGGTAGATTCAGCTTATAGGCTACAGTCCCGACACATTCGATGATTTTGAATGGTCTAATGTATCTAGGGCTTAGCTTGCTCTTTTTACCAAATCTCATTACCCCTTTCCAGGGTGACACTTTGAGTAAAACTTTATCACCTACCTCAAATTTTAGAGGTTTGCGCCTCTTATCAGCATAGCTCTTCTGCCTATCCCTGGCAGCTTTCAGGCGATCACGGATCTACACGATCTTATCTGTCGTCTCAAGGACTATTTCTGGTCCTGATGGTTGGTTTTCCTCAATTCTGCCCAACAAACTGGCGTTCTGCACTTCCTTCCATACAAGGCCTCGACAGGCGCAGCCTGGATGCTCGAATGATAACTGTTATTGTATGAAAATTCAATCAAAGGTAAATGATCATCCCAATTTCCACCCAAGTCAATAACACAAGCCCTGAGCAGTCCTCAAGCGTTTGAATCGTACGTTCCCTTTGCCCATCCATTTGAGGATGATAAGCTGTACTGAAATTTAAACGAGTGCCTAGAGATTGTTGAAAGCTCTTCCAAAAATGAGATGTGTATCTTGTATCTCTGTCAGAGATAATAGATACTGGTACTCCGTGGAGAGATACAATCTCATCCACATATAGCTGGGCTAGTTTATCGGAGCTGTGTGTTTCTTTAATGGGCAAGAAGTGAGCTGACTTGGTCATCCTGTCGACTATAACCCATATCGTATCATTCCAGTGTTTTGTCCTTGGTAACTTAGTAATGAAATCCATAGTTTCCATTTCCCATATCCAAGTGGGAAGTTCAGGCTGTTGCAATAAACCAGACGGCTTTTGATGCTCGGCTTTAACCTGTGCGCACGTCAGACATTTAGCCACATAAGTGGCTATGGATTTCTTCAAACCTATCCACCAGTAATTTTCCTTCAGATCTAGGTACATTTTATCACTGCCCGGATGTACCGAATATTTAGAATTTTGGGCTTCTCGAAGGATTTCATTTCTGAGTCCTCCATGAATTGGAACCCAGATTCAGCCATTCAATCTAAGGATTCCATCTTTGCCATGAGATAATTGATCAGCAGTTACGCCTAACTTCTCGTTTGGAAAGTTAGCTTCCAATATAGCTTCCTTCTGAGCAGTTAGCAGCCTTTCATTCAGGTTGTTCTTTAGTTCAATGCTTTTGGCATTAATCTATATAGGTTTAATCCTTTCCTTCCTGCTTAGTGAGTCGTCGACCACATTCGCTTTGCCCGGGTGGTATCGGATTTCACAGTCATAATCATTTAACGTCTCCATCCAACGGTGTTGCCTCATATTGAGATCTTTCTGATTAAACAAGTGTTGGAGGCTCTTGTGATCTGAATATATCACACATTTTGTTCCATACAGGTAATGCCTCCAAAGTTTAAGCGCAGATACAACGACACCCAATTCCAAATCATGGGTGGTGTAATTCTTTTCGTACACCTTAAGTTGACGTGAAGCATAGGAAATCACCTTACCTTTCTGCATAAGCACACAACCCATACCAGTGTGCGATGAGTCGCAATAAACAACAAACTCTTCTATCCATTCTGGCAATGTCAACACAAGAGCATTGCTTAACTTCTGCTTAAGGATCTCAAAAGATTCTTGTTATTTGGGTCCCCATTCAAACTTTATATTCTTGCAAGTTAACAAGGTTAAAGGTGCATCAATGCTTGATAAATTTTCGATGAAACGCCTGTAGTAACCTGCCAAACCTAAGAAGTTGCGAATTTATGTGGGTGTCTTAGGTGCTTGCCAATTCATAACCACTTCTATCTTAGCGGGATCCACCTGGATACCATGCTCACTTACCACGTGTCCAAGAAATTGGACTTCTCGGAGCCAGAACTCACATTTAGAGAACTTTACGTAGAGCTTCTCTCGTTGCAGAAGTTTAAGAATACATCGGAGGTGTTCCTCGTGATCAGCTTAGCTCTTGGAGTAAATGAGTATATCATCAATAAAAACTATGACAAACTTATCCAGATACGGTTTGCAGACACGATTCATGAGATCCATGAATGTTGCAGGTGCATTAGTGATCCTAAAAGGCATCACAAGGAACTCGTAGTGGCCATATCATGTTCTGAATGCACTCTTGTGTATATCTTCAGTTCTGACCTTCAGCTGATGATACCCCGACCTTAGATCGATCTTTGAGAAGTAACTTGCCCCTTGCAGTTGATCGAACAAATTGTCGATCCTGGGCAATGGATATCGGTTCTTGATTGTAACTTTGTTCAGCTCACGATAATCAATGCATAGACGCATTGAGTCATCCTTCTTTTTCACAAATAGAATTGGAGCTCCCCAAGGAGACGAGCTAGGTTGAATAAAACCTTTTTCTAATAGATCATCCAACTGCGCTCTTAATTCCTTCATTTCTATCGGTGCCAAACGACAAGGAGCTCGGGCGACTGGTGCTGCTCCTGGAATGATATCAATTCTGAATTCCACTTGTCTGTCTGGAGGTAAACCAGGTAATACTTCGGGAAAAACGTCTGAATATTCAGAAATAATAGGAAAACTTCAATCTTGGGCTTTGGCACATCCATTGTCACCTATGCCATGTAAATGACACAGCCTTTTTTCAAACACCTTGATGCCTTAAGCATAGATACTTGTTCGAGTAATTCATACTGCGTATCTCCATGAATAGTTAGTGATTCACCATAAAGGGTCTTGATAACAACTTGCTTCTTATCACGGGCAATTTGAGCTTGATTCAAAGATAACCAATCCATGCCTATAACGATATCGAATCCTGCTAGTTTCATCGGTAACAAGGACAATGGAAAAGAGTGATTCCTAATGGATATAAAGCATCCCTCTAAAACCGTTGAAGCAGTCTCTAAGGTACCATCGGCCAATTCTACCTCATATTTTATGTCTAGAGTTTTAATAGGCAGATTTAACAGTTTACAAAATTTATTGTCTACAAAAGACTTGTCTACACCAGAATCAAACAAAACTCTAGCATAAACCTCATTTACGAGGAAAGTACCTGTTATAACATTATCGTTCTGTACTGCCTCCCTTGCGTTCATCTGGGAAACTCGAGCATTGGTCGTCTTGGCCTCTTCAGGCTTCTTTGGGTTTTTCGGGCAATTGGTCCTTATGTGCCCCTTCTCATTGCAACCATAGCAGGTTGCACTTTTCATGTTCATGCAATCCAGAGTTTTATGATCCTTTGACTTGCAGATTCCACAGGATTTAAGCTGCGGTTGCGAGTCAAGTCTGCATTTCCCAAAATGGTGTCTCTTGCAGTTTTTGCACTTGGGCTTTTCACTTGATTGCTGGGAGTCCTTCTTAAACCCAGAATTCTTCTTATGCTCAGAATTACCTTTCCTTTTCTTGTCAGAGCGATGCGAGCTCTCATTTTCCCGCTTCCTCTTTCCCTCATCAGAAGTCTTAACAGACTTATTCCTTATTACATCTAGTGTGAGGGATAAGGACAGATCCACCACGGACCTATAAGTGGTAGGTCTAGAAGCTTTAACATTACCTTTGATTTCTGGGGCCAGGCCTCCAATGAAGCTTGCTATGCGCTTAGGTTCAGGTGTAACCAGATAGGGAACAAGTCAAGACATGGTGTTGAAACTCGTAACATAGGCTGGGCAATCCAAATTCTTCATGACCAGACTCAAGAAGTCAGTTTCAATTTTCTCTATCTCATGCTGAGGACATAAGTTTTCCTTGATTAGCGCTACAAATTGCTCCCATGACAAATTATAGAGTGGGATCTTTCCTGTGGCTTGGATTAACGACCTCCCCAAGCCAATGCCTCTCCTTTAAATGATTATGAAACAAACTTCACAACATCTTGTTCCGCGCATCCGCTGATATCTACAACGGTATCCATCCCATCAAGCCATGTCATACCGTCAATGGCACCCTTTTCTCCTGTAAAATCCCTTGGCTTGCAAGAGACGAAGTATTTGTAAGAATAAGTCTTTGTGTGCGGTTCCTGATTAATCACAATTTGCTTGGATGGGAGACTCTTCTGATTCGACGAATGCAGAGAATCGTCCTTATTTGACTCATGTGTTTT
Organism: Helianthus tuberosus; assembly: GCA_030545235.1. NCBI lineage: Eukaryota > Viridiplantae > Streptophyta > Magnoliopsida > Asterales > Asteraceae > Helianthus > Helianthus tuberosus. The sequence goes on along the minus strand of CM060444.1, from coordinate 15,603,181 downwards.
AGAAGGGGGCTTACTATAAGCCACAGATTGCGTCTTAGTATGAGTACCACTTGGTTCTTTGATCATTCTGCCAACGGCTCTAGTGACAGCATTGTCTATTAATGCTTGCAGATCTACAACAGTTACATTTACTCTGGTGTTATCATTTCTTTCCCTTGGATGACTATTAACCTCTTCAGATTCAGCCATGAAGCTTGATTGCTATAAAAATAATGACAACAATTTATTCAGGGGTCTATTATGGAATCATCATTTTCGATGATTCATTAACCATGGTAAATATAGACCACATTGGTTAATTTGATAATTAAGTTCATTTAAATTTTTCATTGTAATTATACCCAGTTATAAGACACTAAGGATATTACTGTGGCACATAAGGCCTTGTCACAAGGACAGCTTTGAATTTATAAGCCATGATCTTATAGGATCTAGACATTAAGGTTTGAACATAGTTCTTCACCTGTCTTGACAGGGAGTCGTAGACTACAACCGTCATTTGTCTTAATGGGCAACAATTATAGCCCGTAGGCACTTCATCGATAATGGATGTTTATAACGTGATCATCGCATTGATGATATAAGCCATGATTATCTAGATCATTAGACTAGAAAAGGAATTGGAAGAATCCAATATAAGGATGACTAGTGTGACTTTCTCGAATCACACTTTCCAGGAGTGCTAACATGTTCTTAGGTGTTAACAAGGATTCATTATCTTAAAAAGGCTTTACCATCATGGCCATGTCTAAAATGACATAAAGGCTAGGTTATACCTTTAAGATCTTCTTTTGATATTTTTAATGGCAGATTAATTGTAAATTTGAAATGATATTTTGATTTGTGTTATATTGAACATGCATATATATTAGGGCTGTTCATAAAGCTCGCGACTCGTAGCTCGGCTCGTAGCTCGCTCGAAAGAAGCTCGATAAAAACTAGCTAAAAAAACTTAATTTTAGGTGATGTGAACCAAGCTGGCTCATTTTGTAACCAAGCCCAGCTCGAGCTAAGCTCAGCTCGACCCATGGTTTGGCTCATTGGCTCGTTCTTAGGCTCGTTTAACTCCAACGTAAAGCTCAAGCCATGTTTAGCCGCCTGAAATAATTTCAAGCTTGAGCTCGACCTCACCCTGGCTCGACTCGTTTACAACCCTAATATATATAATGACAAATAAAAGTTTAAAATGAAACATTTCATAAATTGTCTTAAAGGAGTTCAATAGTTGCCCTAAATGGGACTTTAAACAAATAACTTGTCCTCGCAGGGACGAAATAAGAAAACATGTCCACGCAGGGACTAAATACTAAAATAAAATGTCCACGCAGGGACTTAATTAAAATTTAAACTACTAAACAATAAATAGGGTCTCTAATGATCCCTCTTCTTTTTCCCCTTAATGAGGTTTGCCAATCCCTTTAGAAGACCGCGGCGACTCCTATGTTCTTCGTCTATCCTTCGTTCCACCTCATGCAACCTTTGGAGAATTTCTTGCTGTTGTGGTTGCTGGATTTCAGGTTGTGATGGCTACTGCTGCTGAGGTTGAGGGGGTGGTGGGTATTGATACCCATATGTAGGGTACCCATTTGGGTACGCAGGTGGAAAGAGAAAAGGGTAAAGAGCATTATAGTGTGCTGCGTCCAAGTATGGGTCAATGGCGGAAGCATTGTTGTAGTTATAACCCGAGTAAGCTTGTTGCTCAAACGGGTTATACCCAGCTGCATCTGGGTAAGCGGGGATCAGGTTTTCATAACCCATGGGCAGTGGTGCAGGTGTGACTGGTGCAGAGTCGACTTCAGAAAAGGCGTTTGAAGGCCCGCCCATTTGTGGGTCTTAATGGATAGGAGGGTAGTTGCTGGAGTGTTGGGGGGTGCTGAAGTGAAAACCCCCACGCACGGACATCCGTGCACTTCTTCTCTGCCTCGTTGATTCTGGAGGCAGTGGTTGCTCCTGTCACACCCCGACCTCGTTAAAACAACAAACCGCGGCGGAAACGTCGGGGAGTGATGCGACAGAATTATCGTTTCACAACCATGGTATTCAAAGTTTCATTTTATTTATTAACATTGATTACATTGTCTTAAAACAAGGAAAACATAACATAAATTAAACTAGTCTTGCATCTTTTATTGTCACTAAGGCCCGAGTCCGCCTAAGTGTATCACGATCAACCCTATGCATCAGCTCCTGAAAACACATGTGAAAATAGGTACGTCAGCATAAAAATGCCTGTGAGATACATAGGTTTTGTTAAAGCAGGATTCATGACTTGTAAGTTTAAAAGAAATGTTTAACAAAATGTTAGTCATGAATCTTGTAAAAAAGTTTTCTTTTATAATTCATACGAAAATCGATATGAAATTCAAATGATATTAAAGAAAAGTGTATGGTTAACTGAATAACCGAGTAAAATGAGTTTGTATACGATGTGTTGTTTGAAAACCAATGTCTTGTGAAAATCTGTTGTTTGTGTAAAATGTATCATGTCTTTGTTGAAATGATTTAGATAACGCTACGATGTGTAATATCATAAAAGCACTTATATATAGGAAGTACCAGCGGCATATCCACCATGCTTTTATCATATTACACACATCTCGTTACTTAAATCACTTATCAATAATCACCAAAACAACTTGTTTAAAGCAATTTCAAAATGTTTATGTGCAAACAATGTCTAATGTCAAATGTAAATCATGTATGGTATAATCAAATGTTATGTATGGCAAGTAAAAATTATCTACTCAAACCATATGTATAATGTTAATGTGTAATCAGACGTGATGTATGGTGAATAAAAAGTATTTACTCAACCCCATAAGTAAAATGTACAAAACAATGTATTTAAAAATAATTCATAGTTTAAGTCAAAAGTTATGTTTTGCAAAATCAATGCTTTACTGATACAAACATTTATGCAGTAATGTTAAACGCATGCATTCAAGCCTTGAGACTGTAGAATAAACCTTTAAACAAATCAAAGGTTTATTAAAATGTTTTCGGATTCTGTCATTCCTTACGTCCAAACAAACCTAGGATTCCAGGAATGGGAGTTGTCAATTCCTATGGTACCACTACATACTACCGAGTGGCGTGATCAATGTTAATGAACGTATTTTAGTTTCATTAAACAAACCAAATGTCATATCAAAATTTAAGCATGTTATATAAAAACCATGTGTTAAGTATGCTAAGTAAACATACAAAGCATAAATGTCATGTAGCTCGAGGTGTCCATATGCTGAGTAAACATATGCAAAAGAAATGTAATGTATGAAATCAAAGTGCTAGCATGCTCAGTCAACATACATAGCAAATGGAAATTGAAATCATGTACTATATGCATATTAAAGAACATAGCAAGTATATGTCATGAAAGCATGAAAGTAACAAGTAGGCCCATGTGTTTCACCCTGAAATATTTGAAAACAGTAAAAGAGGGAACTATGTACTCACTTGATATTTGCTTACTAACACTAAACACACATATGGGCAAGTGCACCCATCGTGAGCGTAGTATAGCGTTGGTAAGATACCGAGGTCGTCCATGGACACAAGAGCTTTTAGTACCGGTTTATCCTCAACGTCTAATCAAATCAAAATTTTAGAAAAAAGTTTAAACATGAAAATAAAAACTAAAAATGCTGAAAATAAAAATAAAAATAAAACAGATAGACAAGATGAATCACTTGGATCCGACTCGCCTTTAGTGTAACCTTTCATTATTTCCACACTTTTGCACTTTTTAAGAGATTATCTTAGTTATAGTAGTAGGCCCCTCTTTTGAAGGTGACGTTACCCTCAACCCAGTTGTTTGAGTCAGCAAGGATACAATCCTAAAGGGTTGGATTATTGAAAGATAATTAATTAGGTTATTAATGCGTAATGTGGTAGGCCCCTCTTTTGAAGGTGACGTTACCCTCGGCTAAGTAGTTTGAGTCAGCGGGGATACAATCCTAAGTAGCCGGGTTAATGTTTTCATAGTAGTTTACATATGAGGGGATCAAGAAATTCGAACCCCCGCCATCCAATACCAGTGGGTATTGAAGGAGGTCCTACTAAGCTTGACCTAGGTCCTTGCAGGATCTATACACTGAACAAGGCAAGACACTTACCAAACCATTCCCTTAACCCCCGACCAGGTAGCTAACATATCTCCATATAGACCGTGGAGATATGAATGGTGTAAATCTTTTATTTTATATAGACATTAAAATAACGCCAAGACACCACGGACAAATGAGAAGAAAGTTTCACCTTCAACATAAGAAACTAGTTATTAAAGTCATTAATACATAACCAAATAAAAAGTGCAAAAAGATTAAAAATAAAAAGTATTACACTAAATGCTTGTCTTCACCAAGTGATGTAAGAGACTTAGGCAAACATAGCCTTTGATTCTCAAGAACTCTTACGATCAATCTTGGATCCCGAGACTACTACACACACTCTATGATGGATGATGGATGATGGTGGTAGATGTGGGTTGTGATGGTGGTGGTGGGTGGGTGAAGTGTGAGAGAGGTGGTTTGCCAATGGATCATTTGCAAGTGAGCTAAGCACCCCTATTTATAGCCTGCACAGAAGCCGAGACACGGCCCCGTGCCCGTTGGGCACGGCCCCGTGCCCGTTGGGCACGGCCCCGTGTCTACCCATCTTCTCTTTCTTCATTAATTGCAGCTTGTCTGCGTTAGTTGACCACGCCCCCGTGTCCTCTGGGCACGACCCCGTGTGCAGAAGCGTATCTGTACTATCAAGATTTGCCTAGATTGTAACACCCGAAAATCTATAAAACTTTATATTAGAATCATATAAAGTACAAATAAGCGAGAATGAGCTAATTAGGAAATAAACAACCTAGTTAGTTAGTTAACTTGTTTTAAAGCATGAATGAATCTAAAGTGTCAAAATATATAAACTAAAACAAAGTGGAGGGACTTATGTTGTATAATTTGAAACTTAATTTAATTAAAACAAGTTAAAACACACCAAACACACAAGAAGTGTGTCTGGTCGACCAGGAAACGCAGGAGGGGGGACACAAGCTCCTCACCAAACCCTAGCTTCCACAAAATTGATAAATTGAAGGTCATAATCAAGTCCAAATCGATTTTCAGCACAAATTAATGATCACCTAGTTGAAGGGATCATAAGGTATGTAAAATCTTGATGTTTTGATTCATCTCAAATTCTTAGTTAATTGTGAAGAACTGAAATTGAGCTTGATTATGTCTTGCATGGGTTAAATTAGAAGTAATATGGTGTCTAGGGATAAACCCTAGATGTTTTCTTATCAAAATCTTGCATGAGGCTTGTAAGGTTTATAATCACCAATGTAGGTGACTAATAAGTTTGTAGAACCTTGATGAACACTAGGATTGTGATTCTTGTTTTAGTGTAATCAGAATTCTAAGAGGTAAATTCTGAAATATAGAAGTTAAAACATGTGTAAATAGGCCTAATTGAAGTTGGTTTAGATAAAAATTACAAGCCATGAACTTGGTTATGATTATGTAAAAATCTGACCCGCTAGGTGTTTGATAAAACGCCTAAGTGAGGTTTAAAATGTAAAAAGTTGGGTGAAAACGCAGATTCGATTGTTATAGAGAATTGTGTATTAGGGCGTATGGAAGAGTTCTAAATTTATTTTGAATTGAACTCTTTAGGCAAGGAATCCGGATCGTCAAGCGGACACGCCGGAGGGGATACGCGTTTGAAAGGTGTGCACTAAAGGTACGCGACTTATTGTTCGCTACATTATGTTTAATTGTTAGTCTTATTTTATTATATTGAAATTTGCTAAACAAGTAAAACCGCTAAGTCACGGGAGTGACAGAGTGCCATAGACAAGTAAAACGGGTCAAAACACGTGCTAGAAATAGAGTTTGGATGTGTCTAGTAATGGTGACACCCATTCGGCATCCAAACGGGTAAAAACAAGTTGTCTTACAAACATAGAAATTAATAACCAACATTTGTGATTGGTTATATATCAAGCGTAAGTCGAGTATCGGACACGCAAAACCGTTGCAAAAGCATGAGCCCTTGTAGAGGGATTATAGTTCGGAACATTCGCTTGTCAAATGATTCCGAAAGGCATGGTTAAATTCTTGGAAATAAGCGTGATGGCTATTGCATAACCAACCCTCGGGAGGGGAGCAAAAGCTCATATTTGGTAAACGTAGAAACGGGTGCATTGGCCTAAAGTTTATGATGATAAAAATACATGAATGGAACTTGTAGACAAATGGGTCAAATAAACAAAAGACGAGTTATAGGACAATTGTTTTTGAAATGATATTTTTTATGCAAATTGTGTTGATAAACATGTCCGTAATTAAATTACGGTCACGTAGGAAAAAGAATCAGCTAAAACGGACGCCCGAGTCAAAAGTTATGCCGATTTAAAGTTTAGAACTAAGATAAATGGTGCTGGGCTGAATTAGCAGCAACAAACAACAACAGTCTGTCGAAAATCCTTGCTGGCGCCGCGCCACAGCCGAAGGCACCCACCGTCATGCGACGCGACGGCAGTGGCGCTGCGCGACGGCCTCCCCTCTCTTTCCTCGCGCGACGCCAACACCCCAGAACCGAGATTTTGTTTTTTTTTTTTTTGATACTTTTGAGTATGGAACTTGCTTATTCTTGATTATTAAAGAGTCAAAACTAATTATTTCCATGGTTTTGACCGTAGATGAAGATGGACGTAACCCGGATGGTGATCAAGCTATTATCAAGAACCGAACGCACTAAACAAAGCTTCCGCACTTGATCCATTTTGTTTTAGAAATATGTTGATACTTGAACTATGTTTTCAAACGTTATCTAGTAGACACCTGAAGTTATGTTTTGTATGTTTATTGGATAATTTGCTTTCAACTTGAATATTGGGATCACATATGATCTTAAAATCCTGAAAGCTTTTGTAAACTCGATATTTTAGTATTAAATCCTTATTTTGTATCATTAATCTCGTTATTTAAGCTGGGTCTTACAAGTTGGTAATCAGAGCTAAGGGTTGTCAATAAAGTGTGTTCGGTTCAAGCTTGTTCAAACATTCAGTAAGTGTTAATTGTTTTAAATTGATTTAGAGAATATAGAAATGAAACACGAACAAATATTCACGAAAAGAGTGTGTAGATTCAGTCAAACACGGGAAATGCATGAAACAAGAACGGTCGAATCAAGTTATGAACTTGATTAAACCAAAACAAGTAAATCATATATTATAAATGAAATGTTTAACGGTCAATGTAAACATTTCAGTATTAAAGATGGCGGATGAAGGTAACGATGATGCGGTGCCGAGAGTCACCGAGCAAACAAGAGAAGTGATTGTCGAGGAGGTTGGAAAGGCAATCGAAAATAGTTTGTCGGGTTTCATCGATAAGATCCAGAACACGGTACTATCAGTGGTTGAGGAAAGAATCAAGAAATTGGAGGATAATGCCAATTTAGCAAAGGAAAAGTCCAGAGGACGAAAGCCTTGTACATACAAGGAGTTCATGGCGTGCAAACTGCCAGTCTATAATGGGGAGGTTGACCCAATCGTATGCCAGCGATGGCTAAGTGATATCGAAGGGGTATTCGAGAGGACCTATTGTGATGAAGATGACTACGTAGCTTATGGTACGGGTCAATTAAGGGGTCAAGCGAAAGACTGGTGGGATAACAAAAAGAAAGAAATTGGAAGCGAAGCAGCCAAGACTATGACATGGGATGAATTTAAGACGTCGTTTCTTAAACACCACAGTCCCAAGGTGGCCATAAATCGAATCAAGGAAGAGTTCATGCAACTCAGGCACAAGGGTGAGTCCATAGACAAGATAACGGGAACGTTTATGGATAAAATGAAGTTTTGTGATGAACTGATAATAAACGAAGAACAGAAGATATATTATTATTACAATATGTTGAGCGCCGAGTATAGGGAGTTTATGACTCCTTCAAAATACAAGACCCTTACCGAGATCATAAATGTTGCTCGAGAACGGGAGATCGAATTGAGAAAGCAGGTTAAACGAGGTGAACGGAGAGCCCAAAATGTCAATCCGAACCCTACCAAGAAAGTGCGAATGAACGAAACAGGGAAGAAATCAGATGTAAAAGGCGGGTCACCAAATTGCAAAATCTGTGGAAAGGGTCATAGGGGCGAATGTCGCTTCAAGGATAAGCCTTGCCCCGTATGTCGTAAAACGGGGCATATGGCTTCATCATGCTCGGAAAAAGTGACGGTTTGCTACAATTGTTATCGACCGGGTCACAAGAAATCGGAATGCTCAGAATTAGTGGGAAAGAAAGACGGGCAAGACACGAAAGGTGAAGCCCCGAAAGCAAAGGCTAGATCTTTCCACTTGACTGCCGCAGAAGCAAAAGTTGAACCCGAAGTGGTTTCAGGTATATTTGCTGTAAACTCGATTCCTGTGCGTATATTATTTGATACGGGTGCGAATAAATCCTTTATTTCATATGGGTTTATTCGACATCCTTCATTTGTTCTAACAAAATTACCTATGCCTTTAGAAGTAGAGATAGGTAATAACAAGTGTTTTATCGTCGGTGATGTATGTGAAAATTGTAAATTGAGCATTGACGATGAAGAATACACAATAGACTTGATCCCAATGTCGATGGGAGAATTTCAAGTGATCGTGGGTATGGATTGGCTCTCCCGATACCAAGCAAAGGTGGCATGTTTCCGAAAGGAAATAAAACTGACAAAACTGACATCTCCTAGCGGAAAGCACGTTACGATATGGGTGAAAAAGGGGGTAACCCGGTGATATGCACGATGCTAGAAGCTCACAAACTCATGAAACATGGATGCAAGGCATATATGGTATACGCAAGTGAACCGGAGAAGGAATCCCTCAAAATCGAAGATGTGCCAGTGGTATGCGATTATGAAGATGTGTTCCCGGAAGACTTACCGTGAATACCACCAGAACAGGAGGTAGAGTTCGGAATCGAATTGATTCCGGGCGCAAAACCTGTGGCCAAGGCGCCGTATCGGCTCGCGCCGTCAGAGTTACAAGAATTGATGTCTCAAATCCAAGAATTACTCGACAAAGGGTTTATCCGACCGAGTGTGTCCCCGTGGGGCGCACCAGTACTATTCGTGAAGAAGAAGGACGGTAGTATGCGTATGTGTATCGACTACCGGGAGTTAAACAAACTCATGGTGAAAAATTGATACCCAGTTCCAAGAATTGATGACTTGTTTGACCAGCTACAAGGAGCAAGTTGGTTCTCAAAGATTGATCTCAGATCGGGTTATCACCAATTGGAAGTCAAGGAGGAAGACGTACCGAAGATGGCCTTTCGTATGCGGTACGGGCATTATGAGTTCCTTGTGATGCCCTTTGGGTTGACTAATGCACCCACGGCTTTCATGGATCTCATGAACCGGGTTTGCAAACCTATGCTAGATAAGTCGGTAATCGTTTTTATCGATGACATTTTAGTGTATTCGAAGAATGAAGCCGAGCATGTTTACCATTTGCAAGAAGTGTTAGAGACACTCAGACGAGAAAAGTTGTATGCAAAATTTTCAAAGTGCGCTTTCTGGTTACGAGAGGTGCAGTTTCTCAGGCATATCATTAGTGCCGACGGGGTACTAGTGAATCCATCAAAAGTAGAAGCCGTGTCAAAATGGAACACTCCAAGGAATCCCTCGGAAATCCGAAGCTTTTTAGGGCTCGCGGGATATTATCGGAGATTCATACAAGATTTCTCCAATATTGCCTTACCATTGACCAAATTGACTCGCAAGGAGGAAAAGTTTGTATGGGGCATCGAACAAGAGGAAGCCTTCCAAACACTCAAAGAAAAGTTAACTCACATTCCGGTGCTAACGTTACCGGAAGGAGTTGATGACATGGTGGTTTACTCGGATGCGTCGCATTCGGGGCTCGGATGTGTATTAATGCAACGAGGCAAGGTCATAGCCTACGCCTCGAGACAACTGAAGATCCATGAAAAGAAATACCCGACTCATGATTTGGAGTTAGCAGCAGTAGTATTCGCCTTAAAAATATGGAGACATTATTTGTATGGGGTAAAATGTACAATCTTCACTGACCATAAAAGTCTGAAATATTTCTTCTATCAGAAGGAATTAAACATGAGGCAAAGGCGGTGGTTGGAAACGGTCAAGGATTACGATTGTGAAATACATTACCACCCCGGGAAAGCCAATGTAGTAGCAGATGCATTAAGTCGAAAGACAGATTATGCCCCGATAAAAGTACAATCAATGCAGCTTATTGTGACCTCGGGCTTACTGGAATGAATCCGAGAAGCACAAGTTGAAGCAGTGAAGGTAGAAAATTGGAAAAAGGAAAGAATTGTCGGCCAATTTAAAGATCTTGAAGAAGGCAATCATCGTTTGAAAACACGTTTCAACAGAATCTGGGTTCCTCACACATGTGGAGTTAAAAAGCTTCTACTAGATGAAGCTCACAAATCCTGTTACTCCATCCATCCGGGAGCGACCAAGATGTATAACGACTTGAAACAAAACTATTGTGGCCCGGAATGAAAAGAGATGTAGTGAAATACGTGGAGAAGTGCCAGACATTCCTACAAGTCAAGGAAGAACACCAAAAACCATACGGTAAGCTTCAACCGTTGGAAATTCCGGTTTGGAAATGGGAACATATTACAATGGACCTGTTAACCAAACTACCGAGGACGAACCGTGGATTTGATGCAATATGGGTAGTTGTTGATAGACTGACAAAGAGTGCTCACTTTATTCCAATACGTTAGACTTATACGTCAGAAAAGATGTCGGAGGTTTACATTAATGAGACAGTGGCACGCCACGGAGTACCGGTATCCATCGTGTCCGATAGGGATACCCGGTTCACTTCAAATTTCTGGCGAGATTTTCAAGAGCAAATGGAAACAAAATTGTTCATTAGCACTGCGTACCATCCTCAGACAAATGGACAGAGTGAAAGAACAATACAAACATTGGAAGACATGCTACGGGCATGTATAATCGACTTCGGAGGCAGTTGGGATGTTTATCTACCATTGGTCGAATTTTCATATAACAACAGCTACCATGCTAGTATCAGGATGGCACCGTATGAAATGCTTTACGGTAGGAAGTGTCGGACCCCGGTGTGTTGGGGTGAGGTGGGTCCACGTGAACTCGCTCACAAAGATATAGTTCGAGCCACTAATGAAAAGATTGAGGTGGTTCGAGCACACTTGAAAGCGGCACAAGATAGACAAAAGTCGTACGCGGACAAAAGGCGAAGACCGATCGAGTTTCAGGTTGGCGACAAGGTCATGCTCAAGGTATCCCCATGGAAAGGGGTTATTCGATTTAGAAAGAGAGGAAAATTAAGCCCAAGATTTATTGGGCCATTTATAATTATCGAACGAGTGAGGAAGGTAGCATACCACCTCAAATTACCGGAGGAATTAAGCAGAATTCATAGCACATTTCATGTGTCACATCTTCGGAAATGTTTAGCAGATGAAACAACCTATATCCACTACGATGACATCGAGGTGGATGATAGACTTAACTATGTGATGAAGCCCATTGCAATTATGGATCGCAAAGTAAAAATACTAAGGAATAAAGAAATCAATCAAGTAAAAGTCAAATGGGAACACCGGAAAGGTTCGGATACCACATGGGAATCCGAGGAAGAGATGCAACGACTCTACCCTACGTTATTCGGTACGTAATCAGGTTTCGAGAATGAAACCCCTTTTAAGGGGTGGACTTGTAACACCCCGAAATATATAAAATTTTATATTAGAATCATATAAAGTACAAATAAGCGAGAATGAGCTAATTAGGAAATAAACAACCTAGTTAGTTAGTTAACTTGTTTTAAAGCATGAATGAATCTAAAGTGTCAAAATATATAAACTAAATAAAGTGGAGGGACTTATGTTGTATAACTTGAAACTTAATTTAATTAAAACAAGTTAAAACACACCAAACACACAAGAAGTGTGTCTGGTCGACCAGGAAACGCAGGAGGGGCGACACAAGCTCCTCACCAAACCCTAGCTTCCATAAAATTGATAAATTAAAGGTCATAATCAAGTCCAAATCGATTTTCAAGCACAAATTAATGATCACCTAGTTGAAGGGATCATAAGGTATGTAAAATCTTGATGTTTTGATTCATCTCAAATTCTTGGTTAATTGTGAAGAACTGAAATTGAGCTTGATTATGTCTTGCATGGGTGAAATTAGAAGTAATATGGTGTCTAGGGATAAACCCTAGATGATTTCTTATCAAAATCTTGCATGAGGCTTGTAAGGTTTATAATCACCAATGTAGGTGACTAATAAGTTTGTAGAAACTTGATGAGCACTAGGACTGTGATTCTTGTTTTAGTGTAATCTGAATTCCAAGAGGTAAATTCTGAAATATAGAAGTTAAAACATGTGTAAATATGCCTAATTGAAGTTGGTTTAGATAAAAATTACAAGCCATGAACTTGGTTATGATTATGTAAAAATCTGACCCGCTAGGTGTTTGATAAAACGCCTAAGTGAGGTTTAAAATGTAAAAAGTTGGGTGAAAATGCAGATTCGATTGTTATAGAGAATTGTGAGTTAGGGCGTATGAAAGAGTTCTAAATTTATTTTGAATTGAACTCTTTAGGCAAGGAATCCGGATCGTCAAGCAGACACGCCAGAGGGGATACGCGTTTGAAAGGTGTGCACTAAAGGTACGCGACTTATTGTTCGCTACATTATGTTTAATTGTTAGACTTATTTTATTATATTAAAATTTGGTAAATAAGTAAAACTGCTAAGTCACGGGAGTGACAGAGTGCCATAGACAAGTAAAACGGGTCAAAACACGTGCTAGAAATAGAGTTTTGATATGTCTAGTAATGGTGACACCCATTCGGCATCCAAACGGGTCAAAAAAAGTTGTCTTACAAACATAGAAATTAATAACCATCATTTGTAATTGGTTATATATCAAACGTAAGTCGAGTATCGGACACGCAAAACCGTTGCAAAAGCATGAGCCCTTGTAGAGGGATTATAGTTCGGAACATTCGCTTGTCAAATGATTCCGAAAGGCATGTTAAATTCTTGGAAATAAGAGTGATGGCTATTGCATAAGCAACCCTCGGGAGGGGAGCAAAAGCTCATATTTGGTAAACGTAGAAACGGGTGCATTGTCCTAAAGTTTATGATGATAAAAATACATGAATGGAACTTGTAGACAAATGGGTCAAATAAATAAGAGACGAGTTATAGGACAATTGTTTTTGAAATGATATTTTTTATGAAAATTGTGTTGATAAACGTGTCCGTGATTAAATTATGGTCGCGTAGGAAAAAGAATCAGCTAAAACGGACGCCCGAGTCAAAAGTTATGCCGATTTAAAGTTTAGAACTAAGATAAATGGTGCTGGGCTGAATTAGCAGCAACAAACAACAACAGTCTGTCGAAAATCCTTGCTGGCGCCGCACCACAGCCGAAGGAACCCACCGTCGCGCGACGCGACGGCGGTGGCGCTGCGCAACGGCCTCCCCTCTCCTTCCTCGCGCGACGCCAGCACCCCAGAACTGAGATTTTGTTTGTTTTTGATACTTTTGAGTATGGAACTTGCTTATTCTTGATTATTAAAGAGTCAAAACTAATTATTTCCATGGTTTTGACCGTAGATGAAGATGGACCTAACCCGGATGGTGATCAAGCTATTATCAAGAACTGAACGCACTAAAAAAAGCTTCCGCACTTGATCCATTTTGTTTTAGAAAAATGTAGATACTTGAACTATGTTTTCAAACGTTATCTAGTAGACACCTGAAGTTATGTTTTGTATGTTTAATGGATAATTTGCTTTCAACTTGAATATTGGGATCACATATGATCTTAAAATCCTGAAAGCTTTTGTAAACTCGATATTTTAGTATTAAATCCTTATTTTGTATCATTAATCTCGTTATTTAAGCTGGGTCTTACATAGATTCTGCGAATCTTAACGTTGACCACGGCCCCGTATCCGTTGGGCACGCCCCCGTGTTGGGAATTAGAAGCTTCTACAACTTTGCCACGTTTAGTCCTTTTCTTGTATTATTGTTAGATTTGGCTGTATTTTTGCTTCTTTTGTTCATTTAAGCTCATTTATCCCTGAAAATACAAAAGGAAGACAAAAGCACACTTTTTCAAACATTAGTACTAAAAATGGTTAGTTTTATGCCACATTTGATGTAATTTATATGTTGCATTTTACACACATCAATTTCTTGACATTGTGTTTTAACAACAAGCAGATTAATACAGATGTGTTTTAGCATTCATGTTGGTAATGCTGGAGGATTTCTTGACACTGTGTTTTACCATCCATGCTGGTAATGCTGGAGGATTTCTTGACATTGTGTTTTAACAGCAAGCAGATTAATACAGTTGTGTTTTAGCATTCATGTTGGTAATGCTGGAGGATTTCTTGACGCTGTGTTTTACCATTCATGCTGGTAATGATGGAGGATTTCTTGACATTGTGTTTTAACAGCAAGCAGATTAATACAGTTGTGTTTTAGCATTCATGTTGGTAATGCTGGAGGATTTCTTGCGCTGTGTTTTACCATTCATGCTGGTAATGATGAAGGATTTCTTGACATTGTGTTTTAACATTCATGCTGGTAATGCTGGAGGATTTCTTGACGTTGTGTTTTACCATCCATGCTGGTAATGCTGCAGGATTTCTTGACATTGTGTTTTAACAGCAAGCAGATTAATAACGTTGTGTTTTAACAGCAAGCAGATTAATACGATGTGTTTTCTTGATGTGTTTCTTCATGAAGGATAGAAGAAAGAGAGAGAGAAGAGAGAAAGGGAGAGAGAGAGGGAGAAATGTGGGGTGGTTATGGAATGACAATTATTTCCATATTTAAAACAAGCTAAATGACATATCTACCCCTGATTAATTAAATAATCCTATTTTTAAGAAACACATATTACCAAAATTCCACCAAGATGATCTCAACCATTAAACACACCCATTGGATGGCCCAGATCGCTTCCTAGACTTTCTAGGAAAAACACACTTTCCGCAGGATGCCCACTCTATATGACATGGTTTAACAAAGCCTACATTCAAAGTCGGAACTTAACCTAAGTGCTTATGACCCGATATGACCCGTTTAGGTAGCTTATGCTACTTTAACGCGTCATTTGCGCAAAAGCGCAAACGAGTAGCTTAACTAGCCCTATCACAAGTATTATATGCCCTAGCATGTTTAATAATCAGTTTATGTGGCAAAATTTAAGTTACATATGCTTAAAATGAAATTATGCGCAAAAATGTCATTTTGGTCATTTTCCTAAGGCATATAAACTACCTATCAAACAACTAAATAAACTAGGTGACCATAAGGTATAACCTCGGAAGGTTATTCCCTACACAACTATGGTTACAAAATATGTTTGGTCGAATCCTAATGATCGACCAAACGGGTCGGGTTTGAAAGTCTAAGCAGTTGTTTAGACCGCTTATCTTACGACCCTAAATAAGCACTAAACTAAAAGTGACGAGTTATACATGTTAAAACATGTTTAACTAAGTTAGAAGACAAGTTTGATATCAAAACAAAGTGTTTTGGTACCCGAAAATAGCTTCGTTGCACAATGCGCATAAATACGCATTTTGACCGAAACTTTGACTCGTCACTACACCTAATCAACGTGGTAATCAGTAGGTATAGTCACAAGGGACTATAATCATCGTGATTACGCTCACGTTGCAAAGTTCAAACGAACTTTGTGTTGACCATAACCTGGTCAAAGCAGAAAGTCAAACACTGTATGAATTTCATGCTTGAAATGCATAACCAAGCATGAAAGAGACTTACAAAGGGTCCAAGCTTGGATCAAGAACAAGAAAACTAGAAGAAAGGAGCCTTCAACCAGAAGGGATAGCTCCAATGATCAGATTTGAAAGGAAATGAGCAAGTTTGGTTTGAGAATTCATGGGTTTTTATAGGAATTCAAGCTCCATTAGGATCTTTCCAAGTGTTTAGAGCTTTGATCCTAGCCATACATGTGTTACCCACTGATTTATTTACTAGGGGAGTCGAAATACCAGCCCAAATTATGATAAAACCATGTATAAAACCCAAGGAAACAACTGATGTTTGCTGAAATCAGTTTTCTGCCCAGCTCCAGCTGTTGCGGGCCACGAAGGGAAAGCCCTTAGGCTTTGCGCCCCGCCTAGACTCCAGACTAGCAACTTTAAACTTTTGGCAAAACAGGCCCCTGATGCTTAAAACTTGATTTTTGATGCGTTTAAGCCACGTTAACCCAATTTCAAGGCTCTACAAGGATGTTAAAGTATAGAGGGCATGAAATATGCTTGAAAATATCATGGATGTCGGTTTGTTTGGTCGTACGATCTCGTTGTTCGGTTAATTACGACGAAACACGAACGGACGTGAAAAACGATCCAAATTGCGTGACGAATGGTATTTTAGAATTCTAATCACTAAAATAAAATATTTTAATGATTAGAAAAATTTTTGGATGTCCGGATATGTTCACAACGTAAGATATGCGCGTAAATGCAAACTTATGCACTTTTTAACGCTTTTAGTCCCTGTTGATCAAATAAGTTTATTTTCGCATACCGAACCCCTCAAAGCCTATTTCTAAGCTATGTAAAGGATATTTATGGTATGTTTAACTTATGATCATGTTCCGGAATGTACGTTACTATATGAATCGGCAGACTTTCGCATTTTCTCGCAAAGTCCCTCTAATCGAATAAACTTGTTTTTGCCATACCAAACCCTTCCAAACTTATTTCTAAGTTATGTAAAGGTTATTTAAGGTATGTTAAGCATATGTTGATGTTCTGGAGTGTTTTTCACGTTAAACTGATTATGTTTACGCATCAGTTTGCGTATAACTTTCTAGAAAGCGATTTAGAGTTTAAAATTGAACAAAATCAAAACGTGCAAAATGTCAAACATAAATAAACAAACATTGGGATCAAAACACATTTTTTATTGATAATTGAACTATTCAGAGTTTATACAATGATTATACAAGCACAGATGTCACAGTCTCCCCTGCTTGTGGAAATTTCGTCCCAAAATTTATTTAGAGGAAACTTGTGAGATTAGATATGGATATTTCGCCTTCATTTGATCTTCACGTTCCTAAGTAAATTGTGGACCACGTTTAGATTCCCAGCCAACTTTAACAATCGGCATGCGCTTGCGTTTGAGCCACTTGACTTCACGTTCCATGATTTCCACAGGCTTCTCAACAAAATGCATCGTGTTATCAACACGAATTTCATCAAGGGGTATGTGGAGGTTCTCATCAGCCAAACACTTTTTGAGATTGGACACGTAGAAGGTTGGATGAACATTTCCAAGTTCAGGAGGTTATTCTAGTCTGTAGGCCACTTTTCCGATTCTTTCAACGATCTTGAATGGTCCAACATATCTAAGTGCAAGTTTCCCTGTCTTTCCAAATCTGATTACACCTTTCCAAGGTGAAACCTTGAGTAAGACGCGATCACCGACTTGACATTCCAAAGGCTTGCGTCGTCTATCCGCGTAACTCTTTTGACGGCTTCTAGCTGTCTCAAGGTTATCGTGAATTTTCTTAACTTTATCTGTAGACTCAAGAATGAGCTCAGGTCCAGTAAGCTGAGCTTCCCCGATCATTCTAGCAGACTGGTGAACGACATTTTTACCGTATAAAGCCTCGAAAGGAGCCATGTTGATGCTAGAGTAATAATTATTGTTGTAGGATAATTCAATCAACGGTAGATACGAATCCCAACTACCACCAAAATCGATCACACAAGCTCTAAGCATATCCTCCAGTGTCTGGATTGTTCTTTCAGATTGACCATCCGTTTGCGGATGATAAGCTGTGCTCAAATTAAGTTGGGTTGCCATAGCAGATTGCATGGTTCTCCAAAAGCGAGATGAGAATCGAGCATCTCTGTCAGAAATAATGTTCAAAGGAACACCATGTCGGGATACAATCTCATCCACATAGATTTTAGCAAGTTTATCAGCCGATAGATCCTCACGGATTGGCAAGAAATGTGCTGACTTGGTTAGACGATCAACAACTACCCAAATAGCGTCATGACCTCTTTTAGTGCGTGGCAGTTTGGTAATAAGATCTATAGCAATGTTTTCCCATTTCCAAACTGGTATCTCTGGTTGCTCCAATAATCCAGAGGGATGTTGATGTTCAGTCTTAACTTTAAGACAAGTAAGGCATTTGGATACATACAAGGCAATGTCTTTCTTCATACCCGGCCACCAATACTGGGTTCGAAGATCCTTATACATTTTATTTGCACTTGGATGAATAGAATAACGAGACTTATGAGCTTCATCCATTAACAAGGTGCGAAGGTTGTCTTAACTCGGGACCCACAAACGGTCCATGAAATAATACAATCCATTGTCTTTTAGTTCAAGATCAGGCTTAATATGAAATGGTAATTCTTTACCCATCAAGTCTTGTGTAACACAAGTATGTTGAGCCTGAGAAATGTGGGTTTGAATATCTGATCGAACTCGAACACAATGAAGCTTGACTCGTTCTTTACGACTTAATGCGTCAGCCACAAAATTCGCCTTACCAGGATGGTAGCAAATTTCACAATCGTAGTCATTTAGAAGTTCAACCCAACGTTGTTGCCTCATATTAAGTTCTTTTTGTTTGAAAATATGCTGAACACTTTGTGGTCAGTGAAAACCACACATTTAGTACCATATAGATAGTGTCTCCAGATTTTGAGAGAAAAAACTACTGCACCTAACTCAAGATCATGAGTCGTGTAGTTCTTCTCGTGAATCTTCCACTACCTTGATGCGTAGGCTATTACTTTGTTCCTTTTCATAAGAACACAACCAAGGACTAAGTTAGATGCATCACAATATACGACAAAGTCATCGTTTCCCTCAGGTAAAGATAGAATTGGTGCATCACAGAGTTTCTGTTTCAAGATCTGAAAGGCTTCTTCCTGTTTAGATGCCCACTCGAAAGGGTTATTCTTCTGAGTTAAAGCAGTGAGAGGTACTGTGATGTGCGTAGTGCGTGATAGGTTTTTATGTATATTTTAAGCCCTTTTTAACACTTTAGTCAAGTTTTAAATTTACAAAACACGATATTTACTAACACTAAACACACATATGGGCAAGTGTACCCATCGTGAGCGTAGTATAGCGTTGGTAAGATACTGAGGTCGTCCAAGGACACAAGAGCTTTTAGTACCGGTTTATCCTCAACGTCTAATCAAATCAAAATTTTAGAAAAAAGGTTTAAAGATTAAAATAAAAACTAAAAATGCTCAAAATAAAAATAAAATAAAAATAAAACAGATAGACAAGATGAATCACTTGGATCCGACGCGCCTTTAGTGTAACTTTTGATTATTTCCTCACTTTTGCACTTTTTTAAGAGATTATCTTAGTTATAGTAGTAGGCCCCTCTTTTGAAGGTGGCATTACCCTCAACCCAGTAGTTTGAGTCAGCAAGGATACAATCCTAAAGGGATGAATTATTGAAAGATAATTAATTAAGTTATTAATGCGTAATGTGGTAGGCCCCTCTTTTGAAGGTGACGTTACCCTCGGCTAAGTAGTTTGAGTCAGCAGGGATACAATCCTAAGTAGCCGGGTTAATGTATTAATAGTAGTTTATATATAAGGGGATCAAGCCATTCGCACCCCCGCCATCCAATACCAGTGGGTATTGAAGGAGATCCTAGTAAGTTTGACCCAGGTTCTTGCAGGATCTATACACTGAACAAGGCAAAAACCTTACCAAACCATTCCCTTAACCCCCGACCAGGTAGCCAACACATCTTCATATAGACCGTGGAGATATGAATGGTGTAAATATTTTATTTTATATAGACAGTAAAATAACGCCAAGACAGCACGGACAAATGATGAGGAAGTTTCACCTTCAACATAAGAAACTAGTTATTAAAGTCATTAATACAAAACCAAATAAAAAGTGCGAAAAGATTAAAAATAAAAAGTATTACACTAAATGCTTGTCTTCACCAAGTGATGTAAGAGACTTAGGAAAACATGGCCTTTGATTGTCAAGAACTCTTACTATCAATCTTGGATCCCGAGACTACTACACACACTCTATGATGGATGATGGATGATGGTGGTGGATGTGGGTTGTGATGGTGGTGGAGGGTGGGTGAAGTTTGAGAGAGGTGGTTTGTTAAGGGATGCTTTTGAAGTGAACCAAGCACCTCTATTTATAGCCTGCACAGAAGCCTGAACACAGCCCGTGTCCACTGGGTACGGCCCCGTGTCCACCCATCTTCTCTTTCTTCATTAAATGCAGTTTGTCTGCATTAGTTGACCACACCCCCGTGTCCGCTGGGCACGGCCCCGTGTGTAGAAGCGTATCTGTACTATCAAGATTTGCTTGGATTCTGTGAATCTTAGCTTTGACCACGGCCCCGTGTCCGCTGGGCACGCCCCCGTGTTGGGAAATAGAAGCTTCTACATCTTTGTCTTTTCTGTAGACACTTGGGCACGCCCCCGTGTCCGGTGGGCACGGGGCGTGTTCGGCCTTCTGTTGTCTTGTTTTTGCTTGGGAAGATGCTGTCGAGGGGTCGGGCATGCCACGTTTATTCCTTTTCTTGTATTATTGTTAGATTTGGCTGTATTTTTGCTTCTTTTGTTCATTTAAGCTCATTTAACCCTGAAAATACAAAAGGAAGACAAAAGCACACTTTTTCCAACATTAGTACTAAAAAAAGGTTAGTTTTATGCCTCATTTGATGTAATTTATATGTTCCATTTTACACACATCAAATACCCCCACACTTGAATCTTTGCTTGTCCTCAAGCAAAACTCTTTACAATGTGGCTTACACACCCAAATGGAATGGGTAGAAGAGAGGGTTTTGGGCTTGTCTTGAGTGTTGCGATTCCAAGATTTTTATTAGGTTTTATTTTTATGTTCTTTACAATCCTATTCGTTATGATTTATTTAGAACATTACATAAGAGAAATTACTTATTTGGGCATAGCATGGCTCTTTAAAATTCTATTTATATACAAGTTCACATACCTCACGGGAGATCACTCCACACTCGGCCGAAGATGTATTTTTGTGAAACACTCGAGAGCGGCATGGAACTTACTTCTACCATATGCTTGCCAAGTAATCAACCCTTCTCGTTTTTAACTATAAACCTTTGTAAATATCAAGAGGACTTTGGGGAAGGGTTAGGCTTGGGTTAAAGGTAGGTGGTTTTGGGTTAGTGGTTAGTAGAAAAGGGCGAAAGGCGTAAAAAGCGTCGGTTTTCGTAAAACATTTTGTTTTTGTGACTTTTTATTTTAATGAAGCATTTTTTCAAACAAAGTTCTTTTTGATGAACTTGCTTGTTTATTGCTAAACTTCATCATTTTTTTTTTTGATAAGGATGTCACAAGAAAACCGAACTTTATACTAAAATAAAGGGTTTAAAATGAAAAAGGGTTTTGGTGGGTAAAGGGTTTTTGTTTTGGGTTTAGAAATGAAAAGGTTTAGTCTCAAAGGGGTTAACTAGGGGGATTTTGGGTAGGTGGTAAAAAAAGAAAATAATGGTGTTGAAAGAAAAATGGGTTAGTCCTAATGCCTCTGCCATTTACTTACTCGGGTTTAAGTTGGTAAGGACCGGGAATGTATCGTCATGGCAAGTTCTAGAGTCGTTAGAAACCAAGTGGCTATTCACACAAGAAACGAAAAATGAGCATTTAATTTAAAGATGTGTATTTGTATGCTCAATAAAGGCTCAAAACTAACTTTTTATGGGAATGGGTTTTTAATGTGATCAAGTATATATAATCAAATTTTAACTAGATTTGTCATGCTATTTCATAATTTTCTTATGTTGGTTCTTTTTATCACGACGCTATCGGTTGCAAATTTATAAAAATATAACTTTTTTAGAACTTGTTCTTCCCAATTTAAACCAAGACAAGAAAAAGATGAAAAGTTTTTGAAAAAATTTGGGGTGTTTTAGCGGTTCCAATAGAGTTTTGTGTAAAGCTTGTGATTAGAACTTTGAAAAATTCAAGATTTTAGCATCCCCCCCCCCCCCCCGCACACACTTAAATTACACATTGTCCTCAATGTGTCCCAAAAATAAGTTTTTAGGTTGATTGAATGTGTAAAAAGGTGTGTTAAACAAAATTTTTCTGTTACTAGGCACCTGGACACGGGCCGTGGTGTCCGGTCACGGCCCCGTGTTCAGATTGCCAGTAACAGAAGACAACAAAATATAACAGAAGGCTGGGCATGGGGGCGTGTTTGGCGAACACGCCCTATGTCCAGTTACCTGAACTTGGCGTTTTTCTGCAGATTCTTGAGCACGGGGCCGTGTTGACTGGGCACGGCCCGTGCTGAACTTGCTATAATGAAGAAAAATGTTCAGGAGGCTCTGTTTTTGTGCATGGGGTGTTTGTTCAAGCTTCCCTTAGTATCCTTCACCATCCCAAGTGTGTTTTATTCCTGAAAATTAAAACTAAACTACAAAGCATAAAAGTTAATCAAAACTAAAACTAAGGACAGTTCTGCGGAATGCCTCCGTGGTGCGCCACGTTTATAAGGGTCCTTGGCTAGACCTAAAGCCAGTCATATGTTACCCAAGTGGGATGGTCTGCATCCCATGTTGCACCGTCGGAGAGCATCATCCATACTTGAGTCTATGACTTTCATGTAATTGACTGGGTCATCGTCTTCTACTCTTTTCCCAACTCCGAACTTCATTTCTTTGTCCCCAACCCTCAATGTTAGTGTCCCACCATTCATGTCTACCACTGCGTGGGCCGTAGCTAGGAATGGCCTCCCCAAGATGAGTGGTACTTCGGTATCTTCCTCCATATCTAGTATGACAAAGTCGGCCGGGAAGACAAAGTCTCCGACTTTAACCAATAGATTTTCAGCGACACCTTGTGGGTATTTAACGGACCTATCGGCGAGTTGTGTGCTCATTTCTGTAGGGCTTGTTTTCCCTAGGCCGAGTCAGTCGAACATTGATGCGGGCATGAGGTTGATGCTAGCCCC
The DNA here is from genome assembly GCA_030545235.1 of Helianthus tuberosus. Lineage (NCBI taxonomy): Eukaryota > Viridiplantae > Streptophyta > Magnoliopsida > Asterales > Asteraceae > Helianthus > Helianthus tuberosus. The sequence goes on along the minus strand of CM060444.1, from coordinate 15,580,121 downwards.
AAGATCGGCTAGTGCATTGCGTATGGTAGATTCCCCAAATGAACAAGGAATGGTGAAGCTTCCGGGATCGATCTTCTTTTGCGGGAGCTTGTTGAGTAGCAAGGCGGAGCATTCTTCGCTTAAATTAACTAATTGCAATGATTCGATTTTCCTTTTGTGAGTGAGGAAGTCCCTCATAAATTTTGAATACTTAGGCATTTGAGTTAGGACTTCGACAAATGGAATATTGACATGCAATTGTTTTAGTAAATTTACTTTTGTGAATTGCTCATCGGTCTTTTGGCGAAGTAACCGACCATACGGTACCGGAGTATTCTTGGTGGGCTCGTGAATTGGTGGAGGAGCCGTTTCTAGTGTTGTTGAAGTTGTGGCTGGGCTTGATCGGCTCTTTTCAGTTGGAGATAGCGGCGCTTCCTCGGGACCTATGGTATGGTTTCTCAATGTGATGAGATGTACTTGCGCCTTTGGGTTGGTTTCGGTATTGCTTGGTAACGCGCCTTGTGGTCTCTCGGAGAAATTTTGAGCTATTTGATTTATTTGTTCTTCAATGTTTTGAATACTAGCTTGTTGATTTCTAAAATTCGATTCTAGTCGTTGAAATCGTTCTGAGTTTTTTTTCGGTGTCGGAGATGAGGCGAGAGAAGGTATCCTCAAGCCTCTCTCGTCCCCCTTGTTGTTGTTGAGAGAAATTTTGTGACTCGTTTCTTGGTTGTTGAAAGTTAGTTCGTTGGTTTAGATTTTGTTGGTTACTACTATTGTCGGGTTCTCTCCAACCAAGGTTAGGGTGGTTACGCCATCCTTTGTTGTAGGTACCCGCTGGAGGACCCGACGGCCTAGGTCTATTATCAATGTAGTTTACCGTTTCCATTTGATTATCCATTTCTTTCATACAACTCCAATTTTCATGTGGCCCACCACACCCTTCACAAGCAATGGCCGAGGCCGTTTTTGCCATTTCTAACTTTTTGATTTTTGAAGAAAGGGCCTCGATTTGGGCTTGCAAGGAGGTGCTTTCATCAACCTTATGGGCGCCCGGGGCAATAAATTTTGTGCCTCGGGGAGTGTGCCACTGAAAATTGGTTTGAGCAATTTCCTCAATTTGATTATATATTTCATTTAGGCGACGATTACCTAAAACTCCCCCGGAGCTAGAATCCAGTGTTTGTCTTGTGTGTGGCAACAACCCATTATAGAAAGTGGAGACTTGTTGCCATACCGCAAGACCATGATGAGGACACTTTCTTAGTAGCTCCTTGAACCTTTCCCAAGTTTCATATAAGGATTCCCCGTCCTCTTACGAATATGTATTAATTTCAGTCATTAATTTAGCCGTTTTAGCAGGAGGGAAATACTTATATAAAAACTTTTGGGATAGTTCATCCAAGGTGTTTACCGAACCAACTGGGAGGGTATTAAGCCAAGCCTTAGCTTGGTCTTTTAGTGAAAATGGAAACATTCAGACGTGGATGGCGTCATTTGATGCTCCATTGATCCGAAAAGTATCACATATTTCCAAGAAGTTAGTAATATGTAAGTGGGGATCTTCGTCCGCAAGCCCGTGGAAGGTTGCAGAGTTTTGGAGCATTTGTATCAAATGCAGCCGAAGTTCGAAGTTGTTGGCCTCGACATTCGGTGCATTGATAGCGGCGCCAAGATTGCCTACGGTGGGCCGTAGGTAATCCATGAGGGTACGTTGATCCGCCATTGGAAATAGGTCCCCCGAAACTTTCTCTTGGTTTTTAGCTTTAAGTCACTTTCTCATAAAGCATTCGGGTTCGTCTAGAAGTTCTTTTATGTCTCTACTAGAACTGGAGCTCATACACTGCGTAGAAAGTTCAGATGTGGCACCTGGGTTCCAAGTTCTGCGATAAAAACAAAAAAGAACGTTGGTCAGAAGTTTCACCACGGCCCCATGCTTAGATGAACACAGCCCGTGGTCGGAGATATAGTAATTGTTTTCCGGATCCCTGTTACTGGGGAGCTCAACACGGCCCCGTGCTGCACCGACACGCCCCCCTGCTCAGCTCTCTATAACTCGGAAAATAAAAACTGCCAGTAACAATGCTAGGAACGACCAGTGTCTGACCAGGCACGGCCCGTGCTGAGCTCTGCAGAAGCTGAAAATCTAAGAAAAATCTAAAGAGAAAAATGCAATTTGCGTCCCTGTGGTATGTGTGAAACATCAACCTGAGCCCCTAAATTCATTTTTTTATTTTTTGAGCCCCTGAGCTTATAAATTCATCACAGTTTGAGTCCCTCCGTCACACTTTCTTCTGTTTGACTGTTTGAGCCAGGGGTAAGACCATCTTTTGGATTTCTTTCCCTTCTAAAAACCCCAAAATTCATTATTAAGCCCTAATTTAGTCCCGCCAAAAACAGAGACAGTTGATTGTGCCAGAGACAAACTGCTAAAACCCCCCAAATCGATGGTGATCATATGGCGAGTTCGTCCTCAAGGTGAATACTACGATCCAGAACATATATATGGTAAGTTTGTGTCTTTTACATTTGAGCCAATGTGTTCATATATATGGTATAGTCTGTTTTCGGTTTTTTGAGAATGAGTTTGATGTTTTGATCATTTGTGTTAACAGGGAATGAACCCACACTATTTTCAATAAAGATTAACCATGGAGGTGAGTTTACTGATTATCCAGGAAGGGAGTATGTCAACGGTAAGGTTAGTTACATTGACTGGGTTCAGTTTGAAAAGTTAAGTGTTGCTGTTCTTCGTGAAATGCTGAAAGATATAGGTTACTCTATAGATGATGTGTTCAATTATTTTGTTAAGATCCTAATGTGTGTTTGGATTTTGGTCTTAGACACTTGACTGATGATGATGAGTTAGAGTATGTGTATGACCAACTTAGAAAAGGATGATGATGTGTGCAAAACGCAACATATAAATTTCATCAAATGAGGCATAAAACTAACCCTTTTTTAGTACTAATGTTGGAAAAAGTGTGCTTTTGTCTTCCTTTTGTATTTTCAGGATTAAATGAGCTCAAATGAACAAAAGAAGCAAAAAGACAGCTAAATCTAGCAATAATACAAGAAAAGGAATAAACGTGGCATGCCCGACCCCCCAACAGCATCTTCCCCAAGCAAAACAAGAAAACAGAAGGCTGAACACGCCCAGTGATCAGTGAGCACGGGGGCGTGCCCAAGTGTCTGCAGAAAAGACAAAGCTGTAGAAGCTTCTATCACCCACCACGGGGGCGTGCCCAGCGGACACGGGGCCGTGGTCAACTCTAAGATTCGTAGAATCTGAGGAAATCTTGATAGTACAGATACGCTTCTGCACACGGGGTCATGCCCAGCGGACACGGGGGCGTGGTCAACTAATGCAGACAAACTGCAATTAATGAAGCAAGAGAAGGAAGATGTACACGGGGTCGTGCCCAATGGACACGGGGTCGTGCCCGAGCTGCTGTTCAGGCTATAAATAGGGGTGCTTGGCTCATTTGCAAACCATCCCTTAGCAAACCACCTCTCTCACACTACACCCACCCTCCACCACCATCACAACCCACATCCACCACCACAACCATCATCCATCATCCTTCATAGAGTGTGTGTAGTAGTCTCGGGATCCAAGATTGATCGTAAGAGTTCTTGACAATCTAAGGCAATGTTTGCCTAAGTCTCTTACATCACATGGTGAAGACAAGTGTCTAGTGTAATACTTTTTATTTTTAATCTTTTCGCACTTTTTATTTGGTTATGTATTAATGACTTTAATAACTAGTTTCTTATGTTGAAGGTGATTCTTCCTTATCGTTTGTCCGTGGTGTCTTGGCATTATTTTACTGTCTATATAAAATAAAAGATTTTCACCATTCATATCTCCACTGTCTATATGGAGATATGTTGGCTACTTGGTCAGGGGTTAAGGGAACGGTTTGGTAAGAGTCTTGCCTTGTTCAGTGTATAGATCCTGCAAGGACCTGGGTCAAATTTAGTAGGACCTCCTTCAATACCCACTGGTATTGGATGGCGGGGGTCCAAACTCTTTGATCCCCTCATATGTAAGCTACTATTAATACTGTAACCCGTCTACTTAGGACTGTATCCATGCTGACTCAGACTACTTAGCCGAGGGTAACGTCATCTTCAAAAGAGGGGCCTACCACATTATGCATTAATAACTTAATTAATTGTCTTTCAATAATCTGACCCTTTAGGATTGTATCCTTGCTGACTCAAACTACTGGGTTGAGGGTAACGTCACCTTCAAAAGAGGGGCCAACTACAATAACTAAGATAATCTCTTAAAAAATGCAAAAGTGCGGAAATAATCAAAGGTTACACTATACACGAGTTGGATCCAAGTGATTCATCTTGTCTATCTGTTTTTATTTTTATTTTATTTTCAGCATTTTAGTTAGTTTTATTTTTCTAGTTTAAAACCTTTTTCTAAACTTTTGATTTGATTAGACGTTGAGGATAAACCGGTACTAAAAGCTCTTGTGTCCTTGGACGACCTCGGTATCTTACCAACACTATACTACGCTCACGATGGGTGCACTTGCCCATATGTGTGTTTAGTGTTAGTAAATATCGTGTTTTATAAATTTAAAACTTGGCTAAAAAGTGTAAAAAGGGCTTAAAATATATATTAAAAACCATACACACTTCACACGCATCAATGCAAGTTAGTAGATTTGTATGTTGAAATATGAGACTCTAGAATCAAGGATTCAACTGCAATGAGCCATTTACTAGATAATGTGGTTGAAGATAATGTGTTTAAGGGTGAGTCACAAAGTAGTGATAAAGTGAACAGTGATGAAGACGATCCAGATTACACATTTGATCAGGAACCAGATAATCCAGTGTTTAATTATGAAGTAGATATGAGTCAGTTCAAGGCATGTGTTGACTTTGATCCTGATGAAGTCAATGAGACAATTAAGGATGCTAGAAATGAGAATAGTCAAGAAGAACTTAGGCAGGAAGATATAACTTGTCATCATGAGGATTTTAGTGATAAAGATGATAACTGTACACTGCTGGACAAGGTTGCGAAGAAGGTAAGGAAGAAGAGAAAAAATACAGGTCATGTTAGTGACTCATACCTCTGGTTAAGACATATGCTGTTAAGAGTAGAAGGCAGATTTATATATTAAAAATGATAAGTTGAGGTTCAGAGTTATTTGCCTTGGGACTAATCCTACTTTGGGTTTTGGTGAGGGGCAGAATAGTAAATTTAGAGGGCTGGGGTTAAAACAAGATAAAAGGCACTTGAAGCCCACTTGTCCTTGGGCGGTTCAGATCTCCAGGAGAACTGAAAAGGAATCTTGGTGTGTGAAAACCATTACCTCACAACATCATTTCCTCCAAACAAGAGAAGTGGGCCTGTACACCATGTCTCAGATAGCAAATGAGATCCGACCCATGATCGAGTCAAACCCTGACATGCCTTTGCCAGCCATACAGGATATGCTTGTGAAGAACCATCAGGTGAATGTTTCAATCCAGAAAGTGTTTAGGGCTAAAAGAATTGCTACAACAAGGATCATTATAGATTATAGAGAGTAGTATGGTATCCTAAGGTCTTATTGTGAAGCACTGTTGAGGGCAAATCCAGGTAGCACAATTAAAATAGATACTGAACCCTGCCCAAACCCTAGTCTTCCTACTAGGTAATTCAAGAGATGTTATATTTGTTTTGCTTCGATTATGATGGGGTTCAAGATGTGTGGTAGAGAAATATTGGGACTAGATGGATGTTTTATGAAAGGTCCATTTCCTGGACAGATTCTTACTGCAGTTGGTGTAGATGGCAACAACGGTATATATCCTGTAGCATATGCTTTAGTGGAGGCTGAAACTTTTAAATCTTGGGAATGGTCTTTAGAATTACTCAAAGATGATCTTGGCTTAGTAGGCAGTACCAACTTCACTTTCATCTCAGATAGGCAAAAGGTATGGCATTTTATCATTTAAATGTTTTTGGCATTTTATCATATCTAACTTACATTGTCTGAGGCAGGGACTACTGCCTGCATTATCCAAAGTGTTCCCATGATCTGAACACAGGTTCTGTTTAAGACATATCCACCAGAATCTGAAGAAGGATTGGCCTGGTGATGTGTACAAAAACTTGTTGTACGGAGTAGCATGCAAGACATCAATGCCATATTTTGAAAAGTCAATGGAAGAAATGAAGATTGCAGAGCCTGGTTTCCATGAAAAGCTATCACATATCCCAGCAAGCAGTTGGTCAAAAGCACACTTTTCAGGTAGGGCCAAATGTGACATATTGTTGAATAATATATGTGAATTGTTCAATAGGCAGTTGATAGGAGCCAGAGACAAACCTGTAATCACATGTTTAGAGTTCATAAGAGTGTACATGACCAAAAGAATTGTGAATGTAAAGAATATTCAAGCTAAAGCTCATGGTCCATTAACTCCTCATGCTCAAGAAGTGTTTAATAAGATTAAAGAAGAAGCCTCACAACTCAATGTTTTAATGGTGGACGCAGTACAGTACCAGGTATGTGTATTTTTGTCATAAGACCCTTTACTAGTTGTATTGCAGTTTGACCATTTCAATGTTGGATACTGATTTTGTGTAGCTGAATAGCTCAAGATCCCAGTGTGTTGTTAATATGAAGAACAGAACATGCACCTGCAGAAAGTGGGATTTAACTAGCATGCCATGTAAACATGCAGTGGCTGCTATCAATGATATGGCTAGGAATGATATTAAGATAGGGGTGCCCGAAGAATTGGTTGATGAAGTGTATTGGTTATCCACATGGAAGAAGGTTTATGAGAATGTGATTAATCCAATTCCGGGGCCTGAGAATTGGATACCCTCACAATGTCCCACCACACTTCTGCCTCCCAAACACCATAAGCAGGTTAGTGGTTTTTAATAGGTAATCTCATTTATAAGAGTTTACCTTTTCTATTTTTAATTGTAGTATAATGACAAATAGGTTGGGAGGCCACAAAAGAAGAGAAAGAAATCAGTTGGTGAGGCTGAAGTTGAAGCTCATTTTGATAGTGAGGGAAAAATGACCAGGAAGGGCAATACAACCAAGTGCAGCAAGTGCGGAAATTTGGGACACAACGGTAGGACATGCAAAGGGCAGGGTGGGGAGAATGTTGTACATGCACCAAGTGAGGATCAAGTTGCAGGTGGAGAAAAGAAAACCAGGAAGGGCAAGTGTAGCAAGTGTGGAACCTTGGGTCACAACAGTAGGACATGCAAGGGTCAGGGAGGGGAGAATGTTCAAGAATCTCAAACTGCAACACAAGGTGCACCAAGTTCGAGTGAAGCTTAGTTAGGTTGATTTCAATGGTTTAAGACTTGTTTATGTTTTGTGAAGTACTTGTTTATGTATGGTTTAAGACCTGTTTATGTATGGTTTAAGACCTGTTTATGCAGTGGCTACTATAAGACTTGTTTATGTATGGTTTAAGACCTGTCAAGTGCAGTTTATGTATAAAGAGTTGTTTATGGTCAACTGCAGATAACTGCAGTTTATGTATAAGTTAATGTAGTTTAACTGCAGTTTATACAGTTAACTGCAGTTTATGTATATGTTAATGCCGTTTAACTGCAGTTTATGCTGCTCTTGGTAATGCAGTTCAATTGCAGTTTATGTTTCTGCAGTTCAACTATTTGTCATTATATGTTAATGCAGTTCAACTGCAGTTTATGTTTCTACAGTTAACTGCAGTTATGTATATGTATATGTAGGACTGCAGTTTATGTTTATGCAGGATTGCTGTTTATGTATATGTATATGGTTATGCAGTTTATGTATATGCAGTTAAATGACTAGGAATGTATATGGTTATACAGTTTATGCAGTTAATGTATCAAACACATTGAGTCTCAACCATAACTAAATTTCATTAAACGTATCAAACACATGCCGAGTCTCATCCAATCGGTTAATACAAACATTTAAAACCTTAACAATCTACTTCCATTGAGCATCATCATTTGACCATTCGGAGTTAGAAGAATGCTCCCCCGAGTACGGATCATGGTACCAATCATCCTCCGGTGGTTGAACTGCACATTCCCACCTAGCCCATTCCAACTCTTCTGGGTCGTAGTCCGCTGCTGGATCTAGAAGAGACGCTTCATACTCTGCTTTCAACACTTCTATCATAGCATCATAGTCATCAAACCACTCCTCCTTTAGCACAGATGGCACTAAGTCCAACTCATTGTCAACCACTTCCTCAACCAATTCGTTATTCTACACATCAACGGCAACATTCATAGCATTAAACTGATACTAAACTTGTTCATTCATACATTAACCAAAAAAAGACACATAACCAGCATTCATTACATTAACCAAAAAAAGACACATAACCAACATTCATTACACTAAAATAAGAATACACATAAACCACCACAATCATTAACCAAGTAAACAATAAACACATCTTCAAAAACATCACTTCCATAGCTTTCTTAATTGCCAAATCATCTTTGTTTTCCATGCTCCTTAACAATATGGGTATTACCTTCTCACAACCAGAGCATGAATATGAAGATGGAGATGAAGTTGGAGATGAAGGTGTATCAGCCCACCGTATAAAACCACAATCTTTCTTCTGTAAAAACACATCAATCAGGAAATAGCCATATAATTAACTTCAATCTTTCTTCTATAATTTTAACTTACACAGCAAAAGAAGCGTCGATTTGGATTAGCTTCAGTCTTTGAAACCTTGTACCAAGTCGCTGAACCACATGAACAGAGGAATTGAGAAGCTTCCCTGCCCTGAGATAATTTCTTGTTGGAGCTTGCAGCGGATTTTTTGAGACATCTTCACAATAGATCAGGTTGGATCGATCGATTTGGGAATTAGGGTTCTAGGGTTCGTATGAGATCAGTTGTGTTATGAATCAGTTTGATCAATTTAGGTAATTAGGGATTATATGTGTTTATCATTAAGGGTATAAAGGACATTTCACAATTGTCAAACAGACGGAAGTGTGACGGAGGGACTCAAATTCTTATGAATTTATAAGCTCAGGGGCTCAAAAAACCAAAAATATGAATTTAGGGGCTCAGGTGGATGTTTCACACATACCACAGGGACGCAAATTGCATTTTTCTCAAATCTAAAAAAAACAGAAAAAATAAGAAAAATGATTAGGCCGTTGATTCCTAACTTTCTTAAAATCCTTGTGTCCCCGGCAACGGCGCGAAAAACTTGGTGTGCGTAGTGCGTGATAGGTTTTTATGTATATTTTAAGCCCTTTTTAACAATTTGGTCAAGTTTTAAATTTATAAAACACGATATTTACTAACACTAAACACACATATGGGCAAGTGCACACATCGTGAGCGTAGTATAGCGTTGGTAAGATACCGAGGTCGTCCAAGGACACAAGAGCTTTTAGTACCGGTTTATCCTCAACGTCTAATCAAATCAAAATTTTAGAAAAAAGGTTTAAATATGAAAATAAAAACTAAAAATGCTGAAAATAAAAATAAAACAGAAAGACAAGATGAATCACTTGGATCCGACTCGCCTTTAGTGTAACCTTTGATTATTTCCGCACTTTTACACTTTTTAAGAGATTGTCTTAGTTATAGTAGTAGGCCCCTCTTTTGAATGTGACGTTACCCTCAACCAAGTAGTTTGAGTCAGCAAGGATACAATCCTAAAGGGTTGGATTATTGAAAGATAATTAATTAAGTTATTAATGCGTAATGTGGTAGGACCCTCTTTTGAAGGTGACGTTACCCTCGGCTAAATAGTTTGAGTCAGCAGGGATACAATCCTAAGTAGCCGGGTTAATGTATTAATAGTAGTTTACATATGAGGGGATCAAGCCATTCGCACCCCCGCCATCTAATACCAGTGGGTATTGAAGGAGGTCCTAGTAAGCTTGACCCAGGTCCTTGCAGGATCTATACACTGAACAAGGCAAAAACCTTACCAAACCATTCCCTTAACCCCCGACCAGGTAGCCAACACATCTCGATATAGACCGTGGAGATATGAATGGTGTAAATCTTTTATTTTATATAGACAGTAAAATAACGCCAAGACACCACGGACAAATGATAAGGAAGTTTCACCTTCAACATAAGAAACTAGTTATTAATGTCATTAATACAAAACCAAATAAAAAGTGCGAAAAGATTAAAAATAAAAAGTAATACACTAAATGCTTGTCTTCACCAAGTGATGTAAGAGACTTAGGCAAACATGGCCTTTGATTGTCAAGAACTCTTGCTATCAATCTTGGATCCCGAGACTACTACACACACTCTATGATGGATGATGGATGATAGTGGTGGATGTGGGTTGTGATGGTGGTGGAGGGTGGGTGAAGTGTGAGAGAGGTGGTTTGTCAAGGGATGCTTTTGAAGTGAACCAAGCACCTCTATTAATAGCCTGCACAGAAGCCCGAACAAGTCCCTGTGTCCGCTGGGCACGGCCCCGTGTCTACCCATCTTCTCTTTCTTCATTAAATGCAGTTTGTCTGCGTTAGTTGACCACGCCCCCGTGTCCGCTGGGCACGGCCCCGTGTGCAGAATCGTATCTGTACTATCAAGATTTGCTTGGATTCTGCGAATCTTAGCGTTGACCATGGCCCCATGTCCGCTGGGTACGCCCCCGTGTTGGGAAATAGAAGCTTCTACAACTTTGTCTTTTCTACAGACACTTGGGCACGCCCCCGTGTCAGTGGGCACGGGGCGTGTTTAGCCTTCTGTTGTCTTGTTTTTGCATGGGAAGATGTTGTCGAGTGGTCGGGCATGCCACGTTTATTCCTTTTCTTGTATTATTGTTAGATTTGGCTGTATTTTTGCTTCTTTTGTTCATTTAAGCTCATTTAACCCTAAAAATACAAAAGGAAGACAAAAGCACATTTCTTCCAACATTAGTACTAAAAAAGGATTAGTTTTATGCCTCATTTGATGTAATCTTGGAGAAGTTTTCAATAAAACGGTGATAAAACGGCGAGACCCAGAAATGAACGAACCTCAGTAGGAGTAGTAGGTGTATCCCAATCCTTAATTGCACTGATTTTCGTGGGATCTACATGAATACCTTGTTCGTTGACAATATGTCCCAAAAATTGAACTTCCTTAAGCCAAAATTCGCACTTGGAGAATTTGGCGAAAAGTTGTTCTTGCTTTAGGAGTTCCATAGTAAGACGAAGATGTTGTTCATGATCGGCTCGTGTCTTAGAATAAATCAAAATGTCATCGATGAAACCAATGATGAATTTGTCCAAATAAGGCTTACAAACCCTATTCATCAAGTCCATGAAAACAAAAGGAGCCTTAGTCAAACCGAAAGGCATAACAGTGAACTCATAGTGCTCATATCTTGTACGAAAAGCTGTCTTGGGAATATCTTCTTCGAGTACACGAAGCTGATGTTACCCAGAACATAGATTAATCTTTGAAAAGCAAGTAGCACCCGGTAGCTGATCAAAGAGATCATCAATGCGAGGTTGGGGATATCGATTCTTGATGGTGAGTTTGTTGAGCTCACGATAATCGATACACATTCTGAAGGATCCATCTTTCTTCTTTACAAAACGAACAGGAGCAACCCATGGTGAAAAGCTCGGACGAATAAATCATTTGTCAGAAAGCTCCTGAAGCTGTTTAAACAACTCTTGCATCTTAGACGGTGCAAGACGATACGGAGATCTAGCAATAGGATTAGTACCAGGTACAAGATCAATACGAAACTCAACTTGGTGTGTTGGGGGTAAACCAGGTAATTCTTCAGGATACACTTCAGGATAATCCCGAACAACAGGGATGTCTTGAATGGAGTTACCTTTGCCTTTCTCCTCAACGACATGTGCCAAGAAGGCGACATAGTTCTTACGGAGGTACTTTTGAGCTTGAATACACGACATGAGTTTAAGACCACTAGCAGGTTTCTCACCATGAACCTCTAAGATCTCACCAGTAGAAATCGGAATACGGACAATCTTCCAAAACAAATCACCTCAGCGTAGTACTTGGCTAACCAATCCATTCCCACAATAATGTCAAGCTTCCAAGTTGCATTGGTGTGAGATCAATAGGAAAAAGATTGTTATTAAGGTTCAACTGGCAATTTCGAAGAACATAATCGAGTACAACGGGTTCACCACTAGCAACTTCTATTGTCAAGGGCTTTCCTAGTTTTGTTCTAGTCATGGAAAGCAAAGGCTCAAAAGTAAATGACACAAAACTCTTATTGGCACCCGAATCAAAAAGAACAGATGCAGGCTGATTGTTAACAAAGAACGTACCATTGACCACCTCATTATCTGCGCGCGCTTCATTAGCATTCATATTAAAGACTCGACCACGAGCATGCGCCTAATTCACATTAACCAATCTTGGACACTGATTTCGATAGTGGTTCAGATCCCCATAATTGTAGCATGAACCAGGAGGATAGTGAGGTCATGCAGCCTGTGCTGGTTGTTGAGCAGGCGGTGGAGCAGGTTGCTGAGCAGGGTTTTGGGCTGCTTGGTTCTGGTTTGGGGGAAGAAGACATGTGTTGGCAAGATGACCAGATCTCCCACAATAGGTACAATAACGACACGCAGTGACTAATCAAAGTAAATGGGTCATAATAATGTCTCACGAAAACATGCTTTAGCCTATAAGTGGACACTCACCCCAAGAGTTCCCAGGTAAGAGTGACTGGTCCGATTATGTGGATTTGTACGAACACTCTATCTTAGACAGAAAACTCGAGGTACAGGCATCCACCCTTCCAGATTGCATGTGTTCACATTATTTAGACCCAAACCTTGACGAGATTTTGAAAATTTGGAAGGCATTAAGCCAAAAATGAATCGTCCAAGAGTAGATGATTATTTTCAAAATCGTTTTGGAAAATTGGAGGGTTCAAAACCTTATAACAAATCATTTACGAATAGATGATTGATTTTCAAAAACTGTTTTGAAAATAATTGTGTTCTTGTTTTGGTAATCACCTAAAGATAGGTGACTATAATGTTTTAAGATCTAAACACAAGATAACTTGTGTTAGAATCCTAGAAAGGTTATAGTCTAGGTCAAAGCATTACTAATAACCTAATTCCCTATAACCATTGGCTTTGATACCAACTCTTCTGTCACACCCCGACCGCGTTAAAACAACAAACCGCGGCAGAAACTGTTGGTGCATATTTGTGACAACAGCTTAGATTTGGTCTTTGGATATCTTGTAATTAGTTAAACGATAAACAGTTAGCGGGTTTAGCTTTGTAATAGTTAGTTGAAATGTTTGGGCTAACCAAACCCAATGAATTGGGTGTGTGGGGGCGAATTGGGCCTGTCCAATTCGCAGTCCATGATGTTTAACCTTGGCCCAAGTAGCAAACCTTGTGTTATATAAACAAGGTTAGGCTTTAGGGTTTAGGTGAATCAGCCAAAACAGTTTGTGAGAGGAATTTCGTGAGAGCTTTAGGGTTTGGACGAAATTGAGAGAGTTAGGGTTTTAATTGATTGTAATTCTGTTTGATTGATAATCAATAGAAAACCCGGATTGAAAGTGCCTTGCTGTTTCTACACGTTTTCTGCTTATTCTGATCAAGAGGATTCCGCACTCTTGATCGGATTGACAATTCTGTTGAAGATCCATACGAACAGGGGACCTACAGAAACGTCGGGGAGTGATGCGACAGAATTATTGTTTCACAACCATGGTATTCAAAGTTTCGTTTTATTTATTAACATTGATTACATTGTCTTAAAACAAGAAAAACATAACATAAATTAAACTAGTCTTGCATCTTTTATTGTCACTAAGGCCCGAGTCCGCCTAAGTGTATCACGATCAACCCTATGCATCAGCTCCTGAAAAGACATGTGAAAATAGGTACGTCAGCATAAAAATGCCTGTGAGATACATAGGTTTTGTTAAAGCAGGATTCATGACTTATAAGTTTAAAAGAAAAGTTTAACAAAAGGTTAGTCATGAATCTTGTAAAAAGTTTTCTTTTATAATTCATACGAAAATCGATATGAAATTCAAATGATATTAAAGAAAAGTGTATGGTTAACTAAATAACCGAGTAAAATGAGTTTGTATACGATGTGTTGTTTGAAAACCAATGTCTTGTGAAAATCTGTCGTTTGTGTAAAATGTAACATGTCTTTGTTGAAATGATTTAGGTAACGCTACGATGTGTAATATCATAAAAGCACTTATATAGAGGAAGTAACAGCGGCGTATCCACCATGCTTTTATCATATTACACATGTCTCGTTACTTAAATCACTTATCAATAATCACCAAAATGACTTGTTTAAACCAATGTCAAAATGTTTATGTGCAAACAATGTTTAATGTCAAATGTAAATCATGTATGGTATAATCAAATGTTATGTATGGCAAGTAAAAAGTATCTACTCAAACCATATGTATAATGTTAATGTGTAATCAGACATGATGTATGGTGAATAAAAAGTATTTACTCAACCCCATAAGTAAAATGTACAAAACAATGTATTTGAAATAAATCATAGTTTAAGTCAAACGTTATGTTTTGCAAAATCAATGCTTTACTGATACAAACATTTATGCGGTAATGTTAATCGCATGCATTCAAGCCTTGAGACTGTAGAATAAACCTTTAAACAAATCAAAGGTTTATTAAAATGTTTTCGGCTTCTGTCATTCCTTACGTCCAAACAAACCTAGGATTCCAGGAATGGGAGTTGTCAATTCCTATGGTACCACTACATACTACCGAGCGGCGTAATCAATGTTAATGAACGTATTTTTATTTCGTTAAACAAACCAAATCTCATACCAAAATTTAAGCATGTTATCTAAAAAAAATGTGCTAAGTATGCTAAGTAAACATACAATGCAGAAATGTCATGTAAATCGATGTGTCCATATGCTGAGTAAACATATGCAACAGAAATGTAATGTATGAAATCAATGTGCTAGCATGCTCAGTCAACATACATAGCAAATGGCAATTGAAATCATGTACTATATGCGTACTAATGAACATAGCAAGTATATGTGATGAAAGCACGAAAGTAACAAGTAGGCACATGTGTTTCACCCTGAAATACTTTAAAACAGTAAAAGAAGGGACCATGTACTCACTTGATATTTGCTTAGTAGTCTTGAGATAACAATCAAATAATGCTCAAAGGATCACGGAATCAATCGAAACCTAATATAGGTAACTATGTTAATAAACCGGACCTAAGTCGGAAGATTGGATAAAATGAGGTCTCGTAAACCAAATGAGTATTGGAAGGAGTTGGGTAGAAAGTGGGTTTTTTCTACAAAGTTTAGGAAGCAATAAGAATGTGACACATGGCATGGAGGGATTTCAACTAAAAGGGCACTTGTGTAATTTGACATTTTATTTTATTTTTGGAATTTTATCTCTCATTAACTAACAATGCATAATTATGGAAACTGTTTCTCCATGATTTTCTCAATGGTGGTTTTCAAAACATAGTAAGATGTGAATAGCAAGCAAAAACGAATCCTTTCCGTCTTCTTCTACATCACAAACTGAAAACCCTAATTTCAGTTCACGGTGAAGGTGGTTGTCGTCGTAAGTTAACAGCCGGAGATGGTTGAACGGAGATGAAGATGGTGATTATTATGGCTGACAGCCGGAGACGATGATGAAGGTGGGGGTTGAAGATGGAGGGTGTCGAAGAGAATCAGAGATGCCGATGGAAGGGTGATGATGGAGGATTTCTTGACGCTGTGTTTTACCATTCATGCTGGTAACGATGGAGGATTTCTTGACATTGTGTTTTAACATTCATATTGGTAATACTGGAGGATTTCTTGACGCTGTGTTTTACCATCCATGTAGGTAATGCTAGAGGATTTCTTGACATTGTGTTTTAACAGCAAGCAGATTAATACAGTTGTGTTTTAACATTCATGCTGGTAATACTGGAGGATTTCTTGACGCTGTGTTTTACCATCCATGCAGGTAATGCTGGAGGATTTCTTGACATTGTGTTTTAACAACAAGCAGATTAATACGGATGTGTTTTAGCATTCATGTTGGTAATGCTGGAGGATTTCTTGATGCTGTGTTTTACCATCCATGCTGGCAATGCTGGAGGATTTCTTGACGCTGTGTTTTACCATTCATGCTGGTAATGATGGAGGATTTCTTGACATTGTGTTTTAACAGCAAGCAGATTAATACAGTTGTGTTTTAGCATTCATGTTGGTAATGCTAGAGGATTTCTTGACGCTGTGTTTTACCATTCATGCTGGTAATGATGAAGGATTTCTTGACATTGTGTTTTAAGATTCATGCTGGTAATGCTGGAGGATTTCTTGACATTGTGTTTTAATAGCAAGCAGATTAATACCGTTGTGTTTTAACCGCAAGCAGATTAGCAAGCAGATTAATACGATGTGTTTCTTCATGAAGGATATAAGGAAGAGAGAGAGAATAGAGAAAGGGAGAGAAGAGAGAAAATCGCAAGAAATGTGGGGTGGTTATGGAATGACAATTATTTCCATATTTAAAACAAGCTAAATGACATATCTACCCCTGATTAATTAAATAATTCTATTTTTAAGAAACACATATTAACAAAATGCCACCAAGATGATCTCAACCATTAAACAAACCCATTGGATGGCCCAGATCGCTTCCTAGACTTTCTAGGAAAACATACTTTTCGGAGGATCCCCACTCCATATTACATTCTAAGTCGGAACTTAACCTATGTGCTTATGACCCGATATGACCCGTTTAGGTAGCTTATGCTACTTTAACGCGTCATTTGCGCAAAAGTGCAAACGAGTAGCCTAACTAGCCCTATGACAAGTATTATATGCCCTAACATGTTTAATAATCATTTTATGTGGCAAAATTTAAGTTACATATGCTTAAAATGAAATTATGCGCAAAAAGGGCATTTTGGTCATTTTCCAAAGGCATATAAACTACCTATCATACAACTAAGTAAACTAGGTGACCATAAGGTATAACCTCGGAAGGTTATTCCCTATACAACTATAGTCACAAATTATGTTTGGTCGAATCCTAATGATCGACCAAACGGGTCGGGTTCGAAAGTCTAAGCGGTTGTTTAGACCGCTTACCTTACAACCCTAAATTAGTACTAAACTAAAAGTGACGAGTTAAAACATGTTTAACTAAGTTAGAAGACAAGTTTGATATCAAAACAAAGTGTTTTGATACCCGAAAATTGCTTCGTTGCAAAATGCGCATAAATACGCATTTTGACCGAAACTTTGACTCGTCACTACGCCAAATCAACGTGGTAATCAGTTGGTATAGTCACAAGGGACTATAATCATCGTGATTACGCTCACGTTGCAAAGTTCAAATGAACTTTGTGTTAACCATAACCTGGTCAAAGCAGAAAGCCAAACACTGTTTGACTTTCATGCTTGAAATGCATAACCAAGCATGAAAGAGACTTACAAAGGGTCCAAGCTTGGATCAAGAACAAGAAAACTAGAAGAAAGGAGCCTTCAACCAGAAGGGATAGCTCCAATGATCAGATTTGAAAGGAAATGAGCAAGTTGGGTTTGAGAATTCATGCGTTTATATAGGAATTCAAGCTCCATTAGGATCTTTCCAAGTGTTTAGAGCATTGATCATAGCCATACATGTGTTACCTACTGATTTAAATACTAGGGGAGTCCAAACACCAACCCAAAGTATGATAAAATCATGTATAAAACCCAAGGAAACAGCTGCTGTTTGCTTAAATCAGTTTTCTGCCCAGCTCCAGCTATCGCGGGCCACGAAGGCAGAGCCCTCAGGCTTTGTGCCCCGCCTAGACTCCAGACCAGCAACTTTAAACTTTTGGCAGAACAGGCCCCTGATGCTTAAAACTTGATTTTCGATGCGTTTAATCCCCGTTAACCCAATTTCAAGGCTCTATAATGATGTTAAAGTATAGAGGGCATGAAATATGCTTGAAAATATCATGGATGTCGGTTCGTTTGGTCGTAGGATCTCGTTGTTTGGTTAATTACGATGAAACACGAACGGACGTGAAAAACGATCCAAATTGCACGAAGAATGCTATTTTAGCATTCCAATCACTAAAATAAAATATTTTAATGATTACAAAAATTTTTGGATGTCCAGATATGTTCAGAACGTAAGATATGCGCGTAAATGCAAACTTATGCACTTTTTGACGCTTTATTCCCTGTTGATCAAATAAGTTTATTTTCGCATACCGAACCCCTGAAAGCCAATTTATAAGCTATGTAAAGGATATTTATGGTATGTTTAACTTATGATCATGTTCCGGAATGTACGTCACTGTATGAATTGGCAGACTTTCGCAGTTTGTCGCAAATAGTCCCTGTAATCGAATAAACTTGTTTTTGCCATACCAAACCCTTCCAAACTTATTTCTAAGTTTTGTAAAGGTTATTTAAGGTATGTTAAGCATATGTTGATGTTACGGAGTGTTTTTCACGTTAAACTGATTATGTTTACGCATCAGTTTGCGTATAACTTTCCAGAAAGCGATTTAGAGTTTAAAATTGAACAAAATCAAAACGTGAAAAATGTCAAACATAAATATACAAACATTGGGATAAAAACACATTGTTTTATTGATAATTGAATTGTTTAGGGTTTATATAATGATTACACAAGCACATATGTCACAGCTCCGGTGCTGGCGGTGGCGGTGGCGTGACCGCCTGAAAATATGGATCCTCAGAAGGGACCTGCTGGGGTGGAGGTGAGTTGTGGTGAGGGGGAGTATACTCCCACTTATACGTGCTCCATCTTTCGGCCCAGATATCAGGGCCCCTGTAAGGCGAACCATGAAAAGAAGATCCGCTTGAAATCTCGATGGGATGCGTCGATGTCCCAGATGGTGGCAACTCGGGATCTAGATCTTCGTCCACATCCATGTCCTGAAATTCAGGATAGTGATCTGCTGGTCCTAGTGGGTTAGGACCCACTGGTTCTTCGATTTGGTTCACTGGGTTCAACCGGCTCTGGAAGTAGGGTGTTGGGTTCTGGAAGGAATGGCGAGAGTCGGATCGCTGCAAAGGTATAAATGAATGGTGAGAGTTGTGGGACTCGTCATCCTAGTGCAGCCCGAAGGAGTCATGGTAAGATGGCGATGAGCTAAGCGAGACAGAGCATCTCGCGGGCTCAAGGTAGGTCCTCCAGTCTTCATGTGGGCTCGAGCCGAGTGATGCGGAGGGTATGCGCCGGTGAGACGGCCCAGCTTCGTGATCATTCCTACCCCTCATCAGGGCTTTTCCTCTTCCACTCTTGCCTCTAACTCTTGGTGGCATGATTGCTTGTAGTCCTGTCAAAACAAAACAAACAGAACAAAAACAATTTAAGATTAGGATTATTCCTAAGTCGTTTGCCTAGACTCGAAAGTCAAGGAACGTGCAACTGTGTCACTGAGATTAAACACAAAAGGCTAGTGTTTAATTCACTCACTGTTGGCTCTAATACCAACCTGTCACACCCTGATATTTCCACATATAACCAGTGGGCCCGGTGGGGAGTATCGTGACATAGTTGATATCATCATAGTCAAATATACACAATTTAATGCACAGCGGAAGTCTTGGAAGAAAATATTAATACAACCCGAAATGCAAAGTATAAGTAAATATTATACAAACGGTTGTAAGTGGATCCACAGGCGGATCTAAACAGAAAACAAATTATTGTTCGATAGACTTTAATCACTAAGAAGTTACAAGATTCCTTAATTAGTGCTCAGGAGCTTCCAGCTAATTTCGCGTAGTACCTGCCACTTAGTCTTTTTGAATGAGCCGAGGATATCCAGGACACGGTCATATTAACCCCCAAATGCTTAAATCAAACAAAATAGATTAAAACGGGTTATCTCAATGATTTAACCACTAATCGATTAAATATCCAATACCCGACCAAACGGTAATGATTTACCGTATCCCAAGCCCGTTTAAGGGAAAATAAGTTAAAAGTATTTACCTGAGCTTAAAATATAAAATTTGTATTCTCAGCCGTATATCCTACTCAACAAGTGTAGGTAGCTTTTACTGGGCTCCTATTCTAGAACGATTACTAACGGGTCTTATTTAAGTTATAAACTTAGACCGATTAGTTTAAAGAAAAGTTTACGGTACGAAACGCAAGATTAAGTGATGACCGGATTGGAATGTAATTTAGACCCGAAAAGTATGGAGACTTGTATAAAATGGGTAAACTAAATACATTCTGGATTTTGAAGTAAAAATGATAAGGTTTGACCCGTTTCGGTTAATTTATGCAAACTAGTTACATAAACTGTACCGAACGCGTATATGCATAATGGGTAACCGGATGAGTCAAGTACAAGTTCCTTAAATTATTATGCTTAAAATATGTTGTGATATCAGTAGGATATCAATAATTATGCCCCAAATGAATTTAAAACCAATTTAAGTCCCGTAAGGGTATTTTGGTCATTTTAAAGTTTATAAAAGAGGTTTAATAGTGAACTGAGGTTATGGTCTAAAACATTCAGTAAAAATATTATTTTATTATGTTACATCAGTAAGATATCATACATATGTGAGGTTCATCATTTATGGCCAAACTATGCACCGTAGGGGCATTTTGGTCATTTCACATATGTTTTAAGGACCAAATTGGAAGTTTGAGTTCAGGACTTATACTTATTGTTAAAATATTAAAATTCATTTATAAAATCAGTAGGTATCATGTCTTAGGTGCTAAATATGGTTTTAAACCATATTATGCGCCTAATTTGCGTAAAAGTCGATAATTGACGATATTTGAGATGTTTATGGAAATCTGAGATTTTGATCAGCCTTTAAGGTTTAAAGTATTTTATTTAGCATATAACATCAGTTAGGAAAAGGTTTGGCGTGTTAATCATGTGTTAATCTCATTTTATGAATGAAAAGGGTATTATTGTCATGTATCAAGTTATACGAGAACTCAATGATATGGTCAGTTTATAATCTGACCAAAAATTCCAAAAATCCCTAAAAATAAGATCAAAACAGTAGGTAATGGGTTTGGTTCCAAAATTTAGGTTTAAACATGATTTATGATAAAAATGTAATTTAATTAATAAAAAGTTTCATTTACGATATCTTGCATAACTTTAGTTTGAGACCAGAAACTGATGTCAAATTTATTTGACATACTTATATATCAATAATAAAACTTTTTGTCCTCTCACATTTTCAAAAATCTCGTTTTTATAACATAAGGGCATAATAGTAAATTTTTAAGCTTTTAACGGAAACATGCAAATGAACTATGATTTCTAAGGGACCATGTAGTATGACCTCAGAGGGTTATACTAACATATAATATGGTCACAAAGGAACCCTAAGGCATAACAAATCTAAGCTAAATCGGGTCAGAACTGAAAGTCAAAGCTAAAGTCAACTTTTGCGACTTTCGGTTGCGAACCGAGCCTAAACTCAGAATTGTCGGGTTAAACATGCCTAGACATGTTCAATTAATATTTACCAAGTTACTAAAGTGACAAAACTGATTTTATAGCTTCTACATTATCAGTTATGAATTTTATTTAAAAACTGACCAGTTTGACTTTTATTTTAATTACTTTGACCCGACAATTAACTAAGTAAACGTGATAATTAGAAGGTGCCGTTTTTTAGGGATTATCACCTACTTAATTACCAACACATAGCCACTTTCAATTCGAATAATGGCTGGACCGTTTGTGATTAATCACAAAGTTAAAGTATAATTAAGATATCTTTGACTTTCGGTCATTACACTAATAAAAACTTAACTATAGCATCTAAGAACACTTACAAAGGTCCTTAGCAAGACAATTAAACTTGAGAAAGCTTCCTAAATGATCAGGATGCTTCAGAGATGAGTTGAGAGTGAAATTTGAAGTGTGTAAGTTCAAGTGATCAAATATGAGAGCTATTTATAGGAATTTGGGGGGTTGTTAAGATCATTCCAGCTGTTTAGGGAGTTAACCAGATGATCCCAAGTGTCCCCATGGCAGTAAAAACCATTAACACAGTCCCTGGTATCGAAAACTAGCTTGCAATGGCGGTGGACAGGCTGCAACATGCAGTTGTCCAGTTTTTGGTCGCTGGTGACTTACTCGCGGCCCGCGTAGACATCAGAGAGAGTCTACGCGCCCCGCGAGGATCTCTGATTCTGGTAAAAAGTTTGCAAACTTTTCATTTTCAGTCCCTGGTCCTTTTTAAGCTGATTTATCTTTCATTTATTGCACTAATAACCCCCATAGTTAGCTTTTAAGTGTTTTGGGTCATAAATAAACATTGTTAAGCTCTCGGTTAACTACGGGATCACCCAAAAGGTCTTATTTTCAACCGTTGACGCATTTGATCCCTATTTCTTGGAAACTACAACTTTAATCACTTTATTTGCATCGAAACTCCACGAAATCATTATCCGATATTCGTGAGAGTATAAATAAACATTGCAAAGCTTCGGGAGCGTTAAAAGGTCACTCAGAGGTAACAATTAACATGTTGACACGTTTAACCCCTGTGCTTTGAAATTTCTAAATTTTGAGCACAAACAGCTTCTTGCGTCTGACAATTTATTCATTAAAGAATATAAACATTGTATGAGGTCAATCAGAGGCACAAGTTTGGCATGTTAATGCTTATAGTCCTTCCACATACATCTTTGTACTGTTTGACAATTTTAGCCCTTCAAGTTAACTTTTTTACTTGATTAGTATTTATGACACGTGTCATCACTGTATTGGACATGATTTTGCGAGGTGTTATAGCTGGTCGCCGGGATCAGAGATCAAGAGGGAGAGATCGAGGGGTTGGGGATGAGTGTGGATAAACTGTATTTTGTATGTGTATGTGTCTGATGTTTGATTTTGTGGATGAGGTTTCCTTCTTGTGGCTTAAAAATGTTGCAGAGAAGAAGAACTCATGGAACGGCTGATGAAATGAGGAAGTGTAGGGTTCACCCCTCTTTTATACACTAGGGTTTCCTTTAGGTGGGCTTAGGCCCAAGGCTTGGCCCAATCACATTTCAGAAGCCCGTTAACATTTCGGAACCTGTCTTCACACCCGAACTCCATGTAACGTCAAAAAATAAAATTTTAGGGCCACAGATATGTGAAATCGTATCGTTTGTCATTATTAGACGCGTAATTTGCCGGTTACGCTGTAACGCGTAAAATTCGCCGTGGATTGTTTTCAATCCGTTTTTCGATCTGATTTCGAATACAGATATTAAAATTTAATTACAAAGCTAAATATATCGTAAAATTTTCTTATTTTTCAGCGTTGTCAGTATTTTGTACGGTATCAATTTGTTACCGCTTATTGTTCCGCAGTTGATCCGAAAATTACCATATGCGCACTGTAGCGTCCGATAAGCGTTCCTAGGCATTCCAATAGCCTAGTTAAGCTAATTCGTGTCTTAAACACTATTTTTTATCGTAATAATGTTTGTTAATCGTGTAATTAAGAGCCGTAAATTAACGGTTGTCACATTCTCCCCCTGTTAATAAAATTTCGTCCTCAAAATTTAGACTACGTTAACTCTTTAGAGTTATGTTATGCGTAGGTAAATACAAATAATACCATAGTGAATGATCATGAAGTCGAACAAAGACTTATTCGGATTGTGTGAATTTAAGGACATACTTCAACAATAAGAATCCAATGGTTAACAGGAATATGTTTCAGAATTTGATGTCAAAGGAGACGAGACGTACAGATGCAGTCACTAGTGTGACTAAGTTAACAGGGGTCCAAAAAGAGGAATTTCGATCAATAGAATTCCAAACGAGCATTCACAATATGCATATGAATTCTAGAAACGATAACATCTACTAATGGAACTTAGAATCAACAAGCTCAAGTGAAATATTTTTGCATGAAGCGCTCGATCGTGATTAGAACAAGTTACAAGTTATACCGACACCACAAGGTGTCGTAGTGGTCGAGATAATTCAATAATAGCAGTGACCGAACAAGTTCACCATGTTTGAAATCAAGTGAAAGTGCAATGAAGTGAATCTGAAAATTTGTTTCAACGACATCATAAGGTTTTCAATAGAAAATGGAACATCAAAGAAATAATGTTTTCGATCGAAGGTGAAAAAGCAATGAATATCGCAAAGCATTCGATCGATGATGAAAGAACCGTTAGTAGGTACACCGGAATATGCAATGAATTTGTGTACCATTATCTTAACACATGATTGTATTAAGACTGCTTTAATATGATAAATCAAAGTGGATTTTAAAATAAATCAATAAATAAATAATTAAATTCGTGCATGAGATGTGTAAACGAGATTAGCGCAAACTTCAAATTAGTGAAAACACCACCACAAGGTGTCGAAATCAACAAACGACTTAATGGAGTCGTAGACCAAACAAGTCTACTATGACTCGGAACAAATGAAACACCTGTTAAAACGAATTTGAATATGATGTTTCCAATACATCATATGGTGTCTTGAATTGAATATGTGTAATGGACAAGTTCAAACAATTGAACTTGGTTTCGGTGCAATCCGTCAATAAATACACGTATAGACAAGGAAATTTGGACATGGTTACAACGAACAACCATGTACGTAACTTGAAAGGAAAAGAAGTTTCAGAAATTCGTTGACTCGATAGCAAGGAGTCAACACTTACAATAACGTAGGTAATTTGAATCACAAATCAATAATTAGATATAGCGAAATAATAATTGGAGTTTTTGATGAAGACAATCATTCAAAGTGAAACCACATGCGAAACAAACGATGAATGCGTAAAATATGAATTTTTCAAGAAATGAAGCAAACGAGTATTCGCTATAATGAAAGAAAAGATCGTGATACAATGACCATTAAGAGGAGTAGAGATGTGAAAATCTACTCACTAGATGCAAAAGTCATAATTTCGATATAAGAAATTTAAGGACTTTACCTGGGGTTTCGTGTGATGACCGGCTGTTACGTGACATTACCATGGAATGTCGAACATAGCATATTCGTCGTTAAT
Source organism: Helianthus tuberosus (assembly GCA_030545235.1). NCBI lineage: Eukaryota > Viridiplantae > Streptophyta > Magnoliopsida > Asterales > Asteraceae > Helianthus > Helianthus tuberosus. The sequence goes on along the minus strand of CM060444.1, from coordinate 15,555,149 downwards.
GAGATAGGGGGAATGCGAAGATATGCATCATTTCCTTGGCGTGATTCGTGTCGTTGCAAGATCGCGTGACAGGTTGCCGCATCCTGATCGATAATTCTCCTACTGACAGGATTAACATCGTCGCTGAAGTGCTTAATCGTGTCTTCTCAAAGACCTTGCCTGGAAAGTCGTATGTGACGTACTTCACCCTCCGTTGATGTATAGATTGAGTTTCATGAAATTTCGCACGCCCGTGCTTCGTTTTGCATAGATTACCTGCTTGGTTAAGTAAAATTGCATAGACAATATAGATAATGGCGTTTACTCGAATTAGTAGACGTGGTTCCTACGTGTTAACCTTTAATGAACTTCGACATAAGTTTTTGAAGGTCCTAAATGCATGTTTCACTAAACTCTCAAAGTTTTGTTTATTGTATGCAATTGCGTCGTGTACTGTGTATAAAACACCACATTAGCGTATGTTTGAAAACAAAATTTTGACACATTGTTTTTCGGCAACTGTTGGAAACCATATTCAAGTCTTAGGCGTTATGTATGTATTCAAAGTTTTAATAGTCTAAGTCCTAGAGAAAGGTGAGGTTAGAGCCTAGGTATTCCTACAGAAAACCCTATTCGCTGTAATCTATAGCTCTGATACCAATCTGTCACACCTCGAAATATCAGAGCTTGGCGTGATTGGATTGGTATCTTCATTGCACAGCGGAAGAAAATAATCTAAGACTTCTAGATAATGAATGCCACTAAGTACTCGACTCGACATGGTTCTCCTATCCCAACCGCGCCATGATTTTGAAAAAGTAACCTGAGAAAGAAACATGCGAAAAATCAACATAAAGTTGAGCGAGTTCATAGTTTGTATGTAAAAGATTTGAAATATATCTTTTTGAATAACCGGTTTTTAAAATATTGTTTTAGAAAACGAAATAAAAATTCATTTTCTTTGGCATGTTTGATGAAAACTTTGTATTTGTGAAACCTTGTATGTGTAAAGCGTTATGTTTTTGTAACCTTGTTTCTGTAAAGTTTCGTGTTTGTAACACTTGTGTGGCTGTCAAGGTCTGCGCATGACAATGACAAACATGCCTGCATGAGTCTGTATGTTGGACTCGGCAGTCCTTAAGATGAAGGCCTTAGGTGCATGCAAGTTTTGGGTTATTGTATGTGGGACACACAGTCTCCGTTATTCTTGTACAGGACTAACCAGTCCTCTTGTTTGTATGTGGGACCTCCAGTTCCCTTTGTAACTAGGACCAACCCCGTCACTAGTATCTGTAGCTCATGCATGTTTCGTAACTGTTTATGTTTTTTTGTAAAAACCGGTGTGTTTTGCATAAGTTTTTCGTAAACCATTTGAGTTTATTGAAAATCACAAACCATTTGCGTTAGTTACAACTTGTTTGTAGAATGGTTTAGAAATATGAAACCTTTGTTTGTCAAAAACCTTATGTCTTAGCAAAACGTGTAAGTCTAGAAAATATGTAATTCTTGATCATCGAAAACCTTATTTACTTTTGCAAAACATGCATGTCTTTCCACCTCGAAAATATTTAAAAAAAATGTTAAACCGTAAAAAGGTGGGGTATGAACTCACCTGGATTTCCATGTGCAAAGCTATCTAAAAGTGCATTCCATAGTGTCGTTTCCAAGACGTGACTCGCTAGCATGCATTCCATCATATTCCTACCATGGAATATCTTATAAGTTTCTATGTAATTACGGTAACTAAACTACGTGTCACCGAGCTCTACCGAATCGTTAATCGAAGGATTCGACGGTAAGTTGTTAACTTAACGAAAATGACTAAGTTAAACTTTGTTTGGTTTGCTTATTGTCAGTAATAACCTATAAGTCCTAGAAGGACTTAGTTCTAGAGTGATTTAGAGTATATAAATATTTATATAAAAATATATAAATATATCGTTATCATCGCGTTAGTTGTCTCGAGAAATCATACGTTTATGTCAATAATATTAATTTGAAAGTAATATATAACAAACCCGTAATGTGTCGCGTCTCGTATGATCTTTGTCAAAATATCCGTATATGCCGTTTAGGCGTATAAAATAAATATGAAAAGTTATATTTATTTAATATAGTTTTCGTGTTGATGTCGTTTAAAATAAATATATTAGTTGTATTTCTTTCTACAGAAAGAATTGTCAAGTTGTCGTGTTTGAAAATAAATATACAACTATATTTATTTTTATAACAGAATTCGTGTTGTACGATATTTGAAATAAATATATAAATTATATTTATTTTTATAAATCGAATTCATGTTGGTTGGTAATTGAAATAAATACATAACTATATTTATTTTTACAAAACGATGTCGTGTTGTTTGATATTTGAAATAAATATAAAAACTATATTTATCTTAATAAAAGAAATCCAAGCTATTTGATGTTTGAAATAAATGTATAGTCTATATTTATTTTTTATAAAATAATTGTCGAAATTTCAAAGTTTAGAATAAATATAACAACTATCTTTATTGCGGAAATAATATTCGAATTGTCGTTTTCGTATGTTGTAAAGTGTTGTCGAAAGTAATGTTATACTTGTATTTGTTTTTATAAAAAAATTACTTGAATTCCGATACTTTGTTTTATAATAAAACGTAATTATTTTACGGATTTTCTTGAAAAACGGGCAGAGTTTTCTCTGTTTTTAGACGCCCCCGACAACACGAGTTGTCGTTATTTTATCAAAATTCAATCAAGATTCAAACAGTGAATATGTATAATCAATATATATTAACAATATGGTAAACAAAACCAAGTAACTTTAACTAATATTTTCGTCAATTTATTCGGTTCGAGCTCGTTTGTCACGTAAGTATTTAAAACGATATAAACAACGATATTATTCACGCCGTTAAAATTTTTACCAAAGCTCTCGCGTCGACCATTCGAGTAGGCTGACTGAGTTGACCGAGTCAACCGGGTTGACCGAGTTGACTCGCTAAGTTGACCGAGTTGACTGAGTCGACCGGCTTAACCAGTTGACTCAGTTTGACCGAGTCGTCTCGCTGCTGACCCGAACAGTGACTTGACCCGAAGCCATACCGAGCTGAGTTGACTCGCTGACTTGTTGACCGCGGCTAACTGGTACCCAAACTGACCCGAAACTCGAACGAACATCTTAGATGAAACTGAAACTGAACTCGACCACGCTGACATGAATCGTGACCCGAGATTAAAACTCGTTACCCTACATAACTCAGATATGAGCTAAACAACATTAACTACAACAAATCAATATCATCTTCAATCATTAGAAGATAAAAGGAACCAGGGGGGGTATGCTTACCGGGAAATTTGTCGTAAACAAACACTACCGCCGCCGTTAATCTGTCGCCGGAAAAACAAACGGCTTCTGATGCGTGTGTAGCGTTATATGTTTTTGTTTATATTTTAAGCCCTTTTTAACACATTAGCTAAGTTTTAGATTTATTAAACACGATATTCTACTAACACTAAACACATATATGGGCAAGTGCATCCATCGTGAGCGTAGTATAGCGTTGGTAAGATACCGAGGTCGTCCAAGGACACAAGTCCTTTTAGTACCGGTTTATCCTCAACGTCTAATCAAGTCAAAAGTTTTAGAAAAGGTTTTTTTTAACATGAAAAATAAAATGCTAAAAAATAAAAACAGGTAGACAAGATGAATCACTTGGATCCGACTCGCCTTTAATGTAACCTTTGATGATTTCCGCACTGTTGCACTTTTTAAGAGATTATATTAGTTATAGTAGTAGGCCCCTCTTTTGAAGGTGACGTTACCCTCAACCTAGTGGTTTGAGTCAGCAAGGATACAATCCCAAAGGGTCGGAATATTGAAAGATAATTAATTAAGTTATTAATGCGTAATGTGGTTGGCCCCTCTTTTGAAGGCGACGTTACCCTCGGCTAAGTGGTTTGAGTCAGCAGGGATACAATCCCAAGTAGCCGGGTTAATGTATTAATAATAGTTTACATATGAGGGGATCAAGCCATTCGCACCCCTGCCATCCAATACCAGTGGGTATTGAAGGAGGTCCTAGTAAGCTTGACCCAGGTCCTTGCAGGATCTATACACTGAACAAGGCAAGTACCTTACCAAACCATTCCCTTAACCCCCGATCAGGTAGCCAGCATATCTCTATATAGACCGTAGAGATATAAATGGTGAAAATCTTTTATTTTATATAGACAGTAAAATAACGCCAAGACACCACGGACAAATGATAAGGAAGTTTCACCTTCAACATAAGAAACTAGTTATTAAAGTCATTAATACAAAACCAAATAAAAAGTGCGAAAAGATTAAAAATCAAAAGTATTACATTAAATGCTTGTCTTCATCAAGTGATGTAAGAGACTTAGGCAAACATGGCCTTTGATTGTCAAGAACTCTTACTATCAATCTTGGATCCCGAGACTACTACACACACTCTAAGGTGGATGATGGATGATGGTGGTGGATGTGGATGTGGGTGTTGTGATGGTGGTGGAGTGGTGGTGAAGTGGGAGAGAGGTGGTTTGCCAAGGGATGCCGTTGAAGTGAGCCAAGCACCCCTATATATATAGCCTGCACAGAAGCCCAGACACAGCCCCGTGGCCATCCTCTTTCTCTTTCTTCATTAATTACAATTGTCTACATTAGGCTCCACACGCCCCGTGTTCGCTGGGCACAGCCCCGTTTGCAGAAGCGTATCCGTACTATCAAGATTTGCAAGATTTTGCGAATCTTAGCGTTGACCATGGCCCGTGTTGAGCTAGGCACACCCCCGTGCTGGGAATAAAAGCTTCTATCAGTTTGTCTTTTCTGCAGACACTTGGCCATGCCCCCGTGTCCGCTGGGCACAGGGCCGTGGTCAGCCTTCTGTTCTCTTGTTTTTTTGCTTGGGAAGATGCTGTCGAGGGGTCGGGCATGCCACGTTTATTCTTTTTCTTTGTATTTACGTTAGATTTTGCTGCATATTTGTTTCTTTTGTTCATTTAAGCTCATTTGGTCCTGAAAATACTAAAGGAAGACAAAAGCACATCATTTATACCTCATTTGATGTAGTTTATATGTTGCATTTTACACACATCAAATACCCCGACACTTGAATCTTTGCTTGTACTCAAGCAAAACTCTTTATTATGTGGCTTACACACCCAAATGGAATGGGTAGAAGAGAAGTTTTGGGCTTGTCTTGAGTGTCGGGAATCCAAGATCTTTATTGGGTTTTATTTTTATATTATTTACAATCCTATTCGTTATGATTTATTTAGAACGTTTCATAAGAGAAATTACTTATTTGGGCATAACATGCCTCTTTAAAATTCCATTTATATACAAGTTCACATAGATCACGGGAGATCACTCAACACTCGGCCGAATATGTATTTTTGTGAAACACTCGAAACCGGCATGGAACTTACTTCTACCATATGCTTGCCAAGCAATTAATCCTCCTACTTTTTAACTATATACCTTTATAAATATCAAGGGGACTTTGGGGTAGGGTTAGGCTTGGGTTAAAGGTAGGTGGTTTTGGGTTAGTGGTTAGTAAAAAGGGCTAAAAGCGTAAAAAGTGTCGGTCGTCGTAAAACTTTTTGCTTTTGTGACTTTTATTCAAACTAGGCATTTTCAAACAAAGTTTCTTTGTGGAACTTGTTTGTTTATTGCTAGACTTCATTTTTTTTTTTTTTTTTTTTGATAAGGAATGTCACAAGAAGACCGAGCTTTTTACTAAAATAAAGGGTTTAAAAGAAAAAGGTTTTGGTGGGTTAAGTGTGTTTGTTTTGTGGGTTTAGAAATGAAAAGGTTTAGGCTCAAAAGGGTTAACTAGGGGGGTTTTGGGTAGGTGAAAAAGAAAATGAAAAATAATGGTGTTGAAAAGAAAAATGGGTTAGTCCTAATGCCTCTATCATTTACTTACTTGGGTTTAAGTTGGTAACGACCGGGAATATATTGTCGTGGCAAGTTCTAGAGTTGTAAGAAACCAAGCGGCTATTCACACAAGAAACAAAATATGAGCATTTAGTTTAAAGATGTATGCTTGTATGCTCAACAAAGGCTCAAAACTCACTTTTTTGTGGGAATGGGTTTATAATGTGATCAAGTATATATAATCAAATTTTAACTAGATTTTTCATGCCGTTTCATAATTTTCTTATGTTGGTTCTTTTTATCACGACGCTATCGGTTGTAAATTTGTAAAAATATAACCTTTTTAGAACTTGTTATTCCCAAATTAAACCAAGACAAGTAAAAAAATGAAAAGTTTTGGCAAAAAAATTGGGGTGAATAGCGGTTCCAATAGAGTTTTGTGTAAGGCTTGTTATTAGGACTTGCAAACATTCAAGGTTTAGCATCCCCCCCCCCCCCACACTTAAATTACACATTGTCCTCAATGTGTCCCAAAAATAAGTTTTTAGGTTGATTGAATGTGTAAGAAGGTGTTAAAAACAAGGTTTTGGTGTTACTGGGTAACTGGACATGGCCTCGCGCTGGGTGGGCATGACCTCGTGCTGGGTGGGCATGGCCCCATGTGCGGAGTACCAGTAACGAAAACTTACAGAAGGTGAACACGGGGGCGTGCCTGGTGGACACGGCCCCGTGCTGGGCAGATTTTAAGCAAACAGCAGGTTCTTGGCGATAGACACGGCCCCGTGTTGACAATCTGCAATCCTTGAAAACAGGTTTTGGCTTTCGGTTCTGGTTTCCGGGCTTATGTAGCACTAACAATTAGTGCTTCCAAGCCTCCTAGGTACCTGTTTATGCTTAAATATACCACACCAAACATCCTAACTTACCATAAGTTTATCATCCACGTCACAAACTAAAAAAGAAAATGCAGGAAACTAAAAGTGTTAACGGAAACTAAATTTTTCAACATTGGCGCGCAGGCCAGGTAATTCTTTTTAAGATAAAGGGGTTAACCTGGTAAGAGCTTCAACCGTGTCACATCACCTTCAACGATTTCCATCTCAATCCATGTCGTCATCCTCGTCATCTTCTCCTTGATTTGCCATGTACTCCTGGATGTTGCCGATGTCATCTTGAATGTTGGAGATGTTCCTCTATATTACTCCAATCCGGGTATACGTGTTGCTGGCCATGTTGTAGGTGTTGCGGGTGCACAAAAGGTTTTCCTACAAGAGATCATGTATACTTTGAAAATTAGGAAAACCACCACCATGAGAGCATGATTGGCCCGGATCACCATGATGCTGATACTGGTACTGGGGAGGAGGACGGATTTGTGGGGCGTGAAGGACGAGAGCCTCCTGTGGGTTCCACACATGTCCCTGAACCGTTTAAAATCGAATAGTTCCGTCACACGCGTCATTGATGATCCCTATTGAGCGACAAATGACAAGATCCACCTTACCTGATCATGGCCCCTTTTTAAAGGACCTTCGCATCCTTTGCATAAAGTTCTTGAAAAGGCAGTAGATCCACCCTCCAAAGAAGATGGGGGTCGGGGGATTGGCTAGTTGGTTCAGGTGCATGTTACGTAGGAGCAGGTGTGGAACATCGAGGGGCACATGGTTGTGAATGCAGTGAAGGACCATCAGATCACGTAAGCCAACAACACCAGTACTGTCATGCTTTTGGCAGAGGGAGTTGCTAAGGACCCTATGAATGTAGCGGTATAGAGGGTCCCGCAACTGTGTGCTTTTGGTTTTGCTTGGGTTGTAGGCTCATTCCCCAATCTGAGCCCACGCTGCTTGGCGTTGGTTTTCGTCGTCTCTGGCATCCTCTTCAGCATACAATCCAATGATTGACCCAAACTGTGCAATAGAAATTGAAAGTACATTCCCAGCACAATGAAACTCAACCCCCACTTCATCAAACGGCTCTGCTTTTCCCTTGAATGCAAACGTGCTATAGAACTCCATGTTGTATTCGTGGATCGAATGGAGTCTAGTGCAGAGAGCCGCCCTAAGTGGACCAGTGACTAGAGTGTTGAAGCGGTCAATCTGCCCTACTGCTTCCAGGGTGTCTAGGCAAACTTGTCTTGGGTTTTCCTCGGACCTTGTTTGAAGAACTTCAAATCGGGCTTGAGCGGCCCATTCATTCTGGTTGAAGCGCATGAATTTATTGGCCATCTGAAAGAAAACACAAAACAATTAGCATGGAACAGTAAGTTTTCGAAGAAAACTGAAACCAGCCAGCTGAACACGGCCCCATGTGCATTGGACACGCCCCGTGTTCGCAGGAAATCAGCTGGACACTCCCCCGTGTTCGCTGAGCACGGCCCCGTACTCAGGCGTCTGTTTCCCAAAAATCAAGTTTTTCGTCCCGGTTCTGAAAACAGGAAAATTTTTGGTTCAGTAGGGGCGGTTTTCCCCGAAAATGAAACCCCAAGTGCCGTTTTTCCAAAAACAAGTCGTTTACCCCTTCAATTTTATCTTTTTCGGTCCAAAAACAAGGGTTTGAGGTTTTTGTTTGAAATCTGGCAAATCTACAAACAATTCAAGTTGATTTACTTCCTATAACATGTAACTATACTACTACTAATAGATCTAAGCAAAAATTTGAGGTTTGATTTGGTTCAAGTTGAAGAACCCTAGATTTTTCCCCAATTTTTTGATGTTAAACTACATGCAAGTGATTAATCTAACTAACTATGATGATAGAATCATACCTTGACGTTGTTGAATGGTGGAAGAACATGAAAATCTGCAGAAAATCATGGTGGAACCACAGAGTTTTCGGGGAAACGGGTCGTGTTGAAGTGAGAAATGAAAGAAAAAGGGGTTTTTATCCCATCAGTCACGCGAACACGGCCCCGTGGGCGGGTAAAATTATTATTTTTTATTTTTTTATATAGTGCACGTGTGAGTGACCTGTTTCCCAAGACTTGGTTTTAGAAATCTTATCGATTTAAAAGCTTTCCGCCGTTCATTACCTACAAGATAAGATGTTGATGCGTGAACCTTTGTTTATTCGTCGGCCGCTTGTAGCGAGATCTCATCTTCTTCATCCTCAATGAATCATTGGTAAAGCTTTAGCCTTTGGCCATTGACTTTGAATGGAATTCCATTCCGAGATCTAATCTCAATTGCACCGTGTGGAAAAATCTGGGTGATAGAAAAAGGACCCGTCCACCTAGACTTTAATTTACCGGGAAATAATCGAAGCCGTGAGTTAAACAATAGAACCTGATCTCCTACCCGAAATTCATTAGGTTTAATGTGTTTATCATGCAAATTTTTCATTCTTTCCTTATAAATTTCGGAGTTAAAGTATGCGTGACTTCTCAATTCGTCTAATTCATTTAATTGAAAATTTGATTTTTACCGGCAATTTCTATGTCTAAGTTTACGTTTTAATTGCCCAGTAGGCTTTGTGTGCGATTTCTACTGGAAAATGGCAACTTTTTCCATAGACAAGCCTATACGGGGTGCTACCTATTGTTGTTTTATATGCGGTTCGAAAAGCCCATAAAGTGTCGTCTAATTTATTGGCCCAATCCTTTTTATTTAACCCTACGGTTTTTTCAAGTATTCTTTTTAAACCTCGATTAGTCACTTCGGCTTGTCCATTTATTTGAGGGTAATATGCTGTTGAGATCCGGTGATAGACCCCATACCTTGTTATAATTTTTTCAAGTTGATGGTTACAAAAATGGGTACCTCTATCACTTATTAATGCTTTTGGAGTTCCAAAACAAGAGAATAATAGTTTCAGGAATCTTACCACAACTCTTTCATCATTTTTTGGAAGAGCTTCCGCCTCGGCCCCTTTAGACAAGTAATCTACTGCCATAAGTATATATTTGTTTCCTTTTGACGGTGGGAAAGGTCCCATAAAGTCAAGTCCCCACACATCAAAAATTTCACAAACAAGAATGCCGTTTTGTGGCATTTCGTTTTTGGAAGAAATATTACCTGATCGTTGTCCTCCGTATGGACTTTCATGACAATGACGGAGAATTCTTCTTGCTTCACTACCATGTACGCATCGGCGGATAAGTTGGTCGGCACACATTTTGAAAAGATAAGGATCTTCCCAAAAATAATGCTTTACATCGGCAAAGAATTTTTTTCTTTGATGATTTGGCCATCCTTTCGCGATTATTCCGCTAGCTAAGTAGTTAGCATAGTCGGCGTACCATGGCTCTTCTCGGTATTCCACCATTTCTAGGGACTCCGTTGGGAATTTTTCATTGATCAGCTCATCCCTAGTTGCCTCCAAATCTGGATCTTCTAAGCGGGAAAGATGATCTGCAGCGGTGTTTTCTGCTCCTCTTTTGTCTTTTATTTCAATGTCGAATTCTTAAAGGAGTAGAATCCATCTGATTAAACGCGGTTTAGCATCCTGTTTCTTAAAGAGATATCGAATGGCTGCATGGTCTGTATAAACTATCGCTTTAGAAAGAACAAGATAAGAACGAAATTTATCAAAAGCAAATACTACAGCTAGTAATTCTTTTTCTGTTGTTGTGTAATTTTCTTGTGCATTGTTAAGTGTTTTACTAGTGTAATATATTGGGTGAAAATGCTTATCTTTTCTTTGTCCCAAGACGGCTCCAACTGCAAAGTCTCTTGCATCACACATGATTTCGAAAAGTAACTTCCAATCAGGTGCTATCATGATAGGTGCATTGACTAGCATTTTTTTAGTGTTAGAAATGCTTGGTTGCAATCCTTGTCAAAGATGAAATGAGCATATTTTTCAAGTAATTTTGTTAGAGGCCTTGAGATTTTAGAAAAGTCTTTGATAAATCGTCTATAAAATCCGGCATGCCCTAGGAAACTTCTGATGGCTCTTACTGAGGATGGTGGTGGTAATCGAGAAATAGTGTCTATTTTAGCTCGATCAACCTCCATTCCTTCGCTTGAGATTTTATGACCGAGTACTATTCCCTCCGTTACCATGAAATGGCATTTTTCCCAATTAAAGGCGAGGTTAGTTTCCTCACATCGGGATAGCATTCGTTCAAGGTTATCGAGGCATTGGTCATATGAATCTCCAAAGATAGAAAAGTCGTCCATGAAGACTTCCATAGTCTTTTCTATCATATCATGGAAGATGGCCACCATGCAATGTTGAAAAGTTGCGGGGGCATTACACAGACCAAAAGGCATGCGTCAATAAGCAAAAGTTTCGTAGGGACATGTGAATGTTGTCTTTTCTTGGTCTTCGGTTGCTATCAGAATTTGAAAGTAACCTGAAAAACCATCTAAGAAACACTAAAATTTGTGACCGGATAATCTTTCTAACATTTGATCAATGAAAGGTAAAGGAAAATGATCTTTCCTTGTTGCCTCATTTAATCGACGATAATCTATACATACTCTCCATCCTGTGACGGTTCTTGTTGGTATTAATTCATTTTTTCTCGTTAGTGACCACCGTCATACCTCCCTTTTTAGGAACTACTTGGACGAGACTTACCCAACGACTATCGGAAATTGGGTAGATGAGTCCAGCGTCAAGTAATTTGATGACTTCATTTTTAACCACTTCTCGGACGTTTGGATTCACTCTACGTTGTGGTTGTATTACCGATTTGTAGTCATCATTCATTAAAATTTTGTGCGTGCACATGGAAGGGTTTATTCCTTTAATATCTACAAGCTTTCAACCGATCGCGTTTTTGTGTTTTTTCAAAAGTGTGACTAATTTTTCTTTTTCTACACTAGTTAATTTTGACGAAATAATTACAGGTAACTTACCATCTTTGTCGAAAAAAGCATATTCCAAACCTTTTGGAAGTTCTTTGAACTCAAGTGGTGGGTCTTTAGCAGACTCCTTATTTGGTTGCTCATTTTGATCAAGAACAAAAAATGTTTGTTTTATGGCGACATCTTCTTCAACAAAGTGGTCGATTTCTTCTCTTGAATCGGGTGGCTCATCTTCATCTTCAATCAGGGGGTCATTATTGCCGAATGGATATTTCATTGAACGCTCAAGATTGACACTTCGTTTGAATTCCCCTAATTGAATGGGTAGAGTATTATGCTTCTGATTTTTCAAAGCTTCGTCGGTTTTTACAAAATGTCGTCCCAACACTAACGGAGCGTCATCAAGGATGACGAAGTCGGTTGGAATTACCAATTGATTTGTTTGGACTAACACATCTTCAACTACTCCCATCGATTTTATTGTTTTCCAATTAGATAGAAAAATGGGTATTTGAAGTGGAGAAAAATCACCAATACTTAATTTTTTGAAAATGTAGTTGGGTATTATATTAACACAAAGATCTTTGTCAATTGTAATATTACTAATAAAGGAATTTTGAAAAAAAACATGGAAACGGTGTAATGTTAATTTCAAATGGATCATCTTTTATTAGTGTAGTTTGATCATTTGTTAACTTAATGCTTGCTATTTCGTCAATTTTAGTGTTAGTTTGTTTAACTCTTTTAAAAACTTAGCATGAGTGGGTACTAAACAATGATTTTTGAAAGAAGGTGACAAGAGATTAATTTCTTGAAAATTAGACTCTTCTTGAATTTTAACGTTAGCGGACTTACCTTTTTCGTTGCTTAACTCATATGTCAGTTTTTCACTTACTTGTTCCTTCATTTTTACCTCTTCAATTATCTCTTCTTTATTACATGTTAATTCTTCCTTTACGCGGGATTCCTCTTCCCTTGCGCGGGCTTCTTTTATACAACGCTCGATAGTTTTAAGGTGTTCTATTATCTTATCGGCTATGGGAGAGATAGAATAAGGATCCTCAAAGCTTGAATTCGGAGGTTCGAAAAGCTTGAATTCGGAGGTTCGATCCTTGGTTCCTCATAGTACTCATATGAGGTAGACGGTTCGTACCATTGTTCCTCATTATAAGTATATGATGGATAAGGGTCGTAACTTGGTTCTTCATAATACTCATATGAGGTAGGTTGTTCACGCCATGGTTCCTCATAGTAAGCATATGAAGGTGTAGGCTCATATCTTGGTTCCTCAAAGTATGAGTATGAAGGCTCATACCTTGGCTCATCAAAATATGAGTATGAGGGAGAAGGTTCATACATTGGTTCTTCATATGATGTGTATGAAGTGGATGGCTCGTACCTGGGCTCCTCATAGTAGGTGTATGAAGGGGATGGTTCAAAGAGGTCACAATATTGTACCGAATGGGGGTTACCACAAATGGTACAATACTCTTCCCTATAATCATCCTCCTCATAGTGGTAGCTGTAACCTCCTGAGTATTGATCCATAAGAATCACTTAGCAGACCACAACAGAGTCTTTGGACCAGAAAAAAATGGAAATAGAGGCTGGACACGGCCCCGTGTTCAGTGAGCACGGCCCCGTGTTCAGGTTCTATATCTGGGCATTTTAGAACATGTAACTGGTTTTGTGCAGCATGGGGGCGTGTTCAGTGAACATGACCCCGTGTTTAGACTCTGTATCTGGGAGTTTTATAAAAATTATGCAGCACGGCCCCGTATTCAATGAACACGGCCCCGTGTTCAGTCTACTGTAATGCAAAAACTACCTAAAAATGTAAAAATGTGCGCGCGGTTTTAAAAAGGTTTTGAAAAACTGATTAGGCCGTCGATTCTTAGCTTTCTTAAAATCCTTGTGTCCCCGGCAACGGCGCCAAAAACTTGATGCGTGTGTAGCGTTATATGTTTTTGTTTATATTTTAAGCCCTTTTTAACACATTAGCCAAGTTTTAAATTTATAAAACACGATATTCTACTAACACTAAACACACATATGGGCAAGTGCACCCATCGTGAGCGTAGTATAGCGTTGGTAAGATACCGAGGTCGTCCAAGGACACAAGAGCTTTTAGTACCGGTTTATCCTCAACGTCTAATCAAGTCAAAAGTTTTAGAAAAGGTTTTTTTAACATGAAAAATAAAATGCTGAAAAATAAAAATAAAATAAAAACAGGTAGACAAGATGAATCACTTGGATCTGACTCGCCTTTAATGTAACTTTTGATGATTTCCGCACTTTTGCAGTTTTTAAGAGATTATCTTCGTTATAATAGTAGGCCCCTCTTTTGAAGGTGACGTTACCCTCAACCCAGTGGTTTAAGTCAGCAAGGATACAATCCCAAACGGTCGGAATATTGAAAGATAATTAATTAAGTTATTAATGCGTAATGTGGTAGGCCTCTCTTTTGAAGGCGACGCTATCCTCAGCTAAGTGGTTTGAGTCAGCAGGGATACAATCCCAAGTAGCCGGGTTAATGTATTAATAGTAGTTTACTTATGAGGGGATCAAGCCATTCGCACCCCCGCCATCCAATACCAGTGGGTATTGAAGGAGGTCCTAGTAAGCTTGACCCAGGTCCTTGCAGGATCTATACACTGAACAAAGCTAAAACCTTACCAAACCATTCCCTTAACCCCCGATCCGGTAGCCAACATATCTCTATATAGACCGTTGAGATATGAATGGTGAAAATCTTTTATTTTTTATAGACAGTAAAATAATGCCAAGACACCACGGACAAATGATAAGGAAGTTTCACCTTCAACATAAGAAACTAGTTATTAAAGTCATTAATACAAAACCAAATAAAAAGTGCGAAAAGATTAAAAATCAAAAGTATTACATTAAATGCTTGTCTTCACCAAGTGATGTAAGAGACTTAGGTAAACATGGCCTTTGATTGTCAAGAACTCTTACTATTAATCTTGGATCCCGAGACTACTACACACACTCTAAGGTGGATGATGGATGATGGTGGTGGATGTGGGTGTTGTGATGGTGATGGAGTGGTGGTGAAGTGGGAGAGAGGTGGTTTGCCAAGGGATGCCTTTGAAGTGAGCCAAGCACCCCTATTTATAGCCTGCACAAAAGCCCGGACATGGCCCCGTGTCTGCTGGACACGGCCCCGTGGCCATCCTCTCTCTTTCTTCATTAATTACAATTGTCTACATTAGGCTCCACACGCCCTGTGTTCACTGGGCACGGACCCGTGTGCAGAAGCATATCTGTACAATCAAGATTTTGCGAATCTTAGTGTTAACCATGGCCCGTGTTGAGCTAGGCACGCCCCCGTGCTGGGAATAGAAGCTTCTATAAGTTTGTCTTTTCTGCAGGCACTTGGCCACGCCCCCGTGTCCGCTGGGCACGGGGCCGTGGTCAGCCTTCTGATCTCTTGTTTTTTTGCTTGGGAAGATGCTGTCGAGGGGTCGGGCATGCCACGTTTATTCATTTTCTTTGTATTTACGTTAGATTTTGCAGCATATTTGTTTCTTTTGTTCATTTAAGCTCATTTGGTCCTGAAAATACAAAAGGAAGACAAAAGTACGTTTTTTCCAACATTAGTACTAAAAAAGGGTTAGTTTTATCCTCATTTGATGTAATTTATATGTTGCATTTTACACACATCAGCTTCTAGCCGTCATCAACCACCGTTGTTAACACCCTCATCATCTTCAATATATCGTAAAATTTTCGTATTTGTCAGCGTTGTCAGTATTTTGTACGGTATCAATTTGCTACCGCTTATTATTCCGCAGTTGATCCGAAAATTACCATACGCGCACTGTAGCGTCCGATAAGCGTTCCTAGGCATTCCAATAGCCTAGTTAAGCTAATTTGTGTCTTAAACACTATTTTTTATCATACTAATGTTTGTTAATCGTGTAATTAAGAGCAGTAAATTACCGGTTGTCACAGAAATGATGCCCACCAAATGTTTGATAATATGCCTAAATACGTTTTATTGAACTTGTTAGTGCATTTATATGTCAATTGGTAGTTTGACTATTTGAAAGTCAAACTAATGTATAATATATTTGAATGAAAAAGATGGTATAAAAGTCCATAAGGTGATGGTCATGGTGTAGGATGTCTAATCTAACCATCTTTTGGATGTTATATTATAGTTTGACACTTGACGAGCTATGTGGGAGCTTGGAAAGGAATGAGTCAAATGGATCAAGACTCGAGAAGGCTTAAACGAACACCTCCTAGATTAGAAGTTTTGTTTTTAAATGAAGAGTAGACGGTTAAAATCGATGATTTGTTAAAGTCGAGACTTTATGGTGTAAACCATAACGGGTCAAACGAACAAAATGGCGAATAATCACAGTTAGGTTATTAACATAAATACTTTTAGAAATACAACCCCATGGTGAAAACCATAACTTAGGTTATTAACATAAATACTTTAGAAATACAACCCCATGGTGAAAACCATAACTGGTTAAACGAGCAAAATGGCGAGTAATCACATTTAGGCAATTGACATAATGAATTTTGAAATATGACTTTCTGACGCGAACTAAATTGGTCAAACTAGTAAAAATGAGTTTTTTGTGATAAACCAATAAACTTTTGAAATATGACTTTCTAACGCGAACCGAATGGGTCGAACAAGTAAAAATGAGTTTTTGGTGATAAACCAATAAACTTTTGAAATATGACTTTCTGACACGAACCGAATTAGTCGAACAAGTAAAAATGAGTTTTTGGTAATTGTTATGGGTGAAATTCTGAGCCCATATCCTGAGAAATATCTTGGGTTATATCTTGGTTATATGATATCTGTTCACATCCGGGATGCCGATTCAGGATATTGGTAACATCCTGAATGGTATCCTCAGGATCACTAACGGATTATGTGCAGGAACGTGGGTTAGAAGCTAGCAACGTTCACAAGGACTCATTCCGTGGAAGACTCGATCCAAGTCGTTCAAATAAAGACGTTGAAGCCGCATTACTCGGTCTACAACGTTTACAATGGAATATTCGGAGCATCACATATTTATAGGAATTTTCGTTTGTAATTCATTACTATAAATAGGTGGGTATATCAGATCGAATAGGACATCACACGAACACTCACTACACTCTTACACTTGTTCTCTAGCAATTTTCACTTTCGCACAAAAGCGTTGTAACACTTAGCGATCTGGTCAATATCCTGCACTGTATCCTGACGTTTAAAGCAATAAGAAGAACAAGGCAGCTGCGATTGTCAGCTCCTGAGGTTTTATGCCAGTGATCTAGATTGATCAAGGGCTTTCCTCGTATATCTCGTGTCACCCCCTTTACTTTTTTGCTCATTGTTTGATTGTAGATACAGCTCAATATCCTGAACCGTATCCTGAACACTGTTTTTCCAAACAACTTAACCAGCATATTTTCAACACACTCTTTAGCACACTACCTCACTTAACTAATTTGATCACTTAATTGCTTCGGTAATTTTTGACCAAAACAATTTGGCGCCCACCGTGGGGCAAGTGGTGCTCTCTTTACTAAAAATCTTTGTGAAATCGTTAATCGGTTTTCTGTTTTCAAAACTTTTTGCCACATTGTTTACAATGGCCTCAAGATCAAACATGAGCTCCACTACTATGTCTGCTACAACTTCTGCTACTACTGGTCCGGTGCTTCCACCACCTCCTCCAAGGATGCAATCTTCTTCACAACCTCAGGATATTATCCCTACTCAGAGTATTCAGGGATCTGCTCCCATTTTAGCTTCTAATGATGAAATTCTAACCTTGTTTGGAAGTGTGCAGGAACAAATGAGGCAACAACAGGAAACAAACCAAATGCTGTTGAGGGAAATACAACTCCTGAAGTCTGGCTCGAGCAGATCTGCTGAGGATATCGTCACTCCATTACAACCCAGAACTTTAAACTTTAGTTCGGCCGTGTACACTGAGGATAATAGGGGGAATATTGTGCCCAGCCTTCCTCAGAATCATACTCCTGAAATACCCTCCTCGATCAGGATGTCAACCATGAGGAGCTCAGGATATGCTTCAGGATATGTGCAGAATCCTCCGACGGGTAACGTGTCAAATAATAATAATACTCATGCTGCTAACAATAGTGGATCTTTGCAGGATACAGGTGTAACATCAGCATTTACTAGGGAGCTACAGAAGTTGAAGGACATGATATCCAGTGTACCTGGAGTGGTCCAGCCAATCCCGGAAGTGTCCCAAGACAGCCACAAGATATCTCGCTTTGCATATCCTATCTGTGATGCTGAGATTCCAAAGAGATTTCAAACCCCCAACATGAAGCTTTATGATGGAACAACGGATCCTGAAGAGCATATTGCCCAGTATAGGGAAAGAATGGAGATTAACCCTATCCCTCCGGAGCTCAAGGAAGCATGCTTGTGCAAGGGCTTTGGTTCTACCTTAATAGGATCAGCCTTGAAATGGCTCCTAAATGTTCCTCCTCATTCGATTACATCATTTGCTCACCTAGTGAATTTATTTAATAGTCAGTTTTCTTGTAGTAGAAGCTTTGGAAAACTAACAAGTGACCTCTACAGGATAACACAGGGGCCTCAAGAATCCCTAAGGGATTATGTGAACAAGTTCAGCCGGGAATCTTTAGACATTTCGCATCTTGATGTTGCAACAGCTGTGCAAGCTTTCAAGATGGGGCTGCAAAAAGATTCTCAATTTTACCAAGACCTTGTAATGAACCCATGCAGGAACTTGGATGAAGCTCGAAACAGGGTCCTAAGATATATTCGATTGGAGGATGACAGAAAGATGCAAGAGAGGATGAACTCATCCAACACCTATGAGTCAACTAACAGGAAGTCAGAATCCTCATTTAAGCCATATCGCCCTAATCCATATGGTAGATATGAAAACAAGAAAGTGAATGCTATCGAAGACGAGGATCCTGAAGAATATCCTGAATTATCTGAATATTGCTTTTCTGTTAACATTCCTGAATTGATGAATGCCATGCAGGGTTTAGGAGACAAGGCTAGGTGGCCTTGAAAGAATCAACAAAAAGCCGATTGGAAAGATAAGTCAAAATGGTGTGCCTTCCACGAAGATTTCGGACATGTGGCTGAGGATTGCATTGCTCTAAGAAAAGAAATAAGCTATCTTCTAAGCAAGGGATATCTGAAAGATCTCTTAGGAAGAAAGAAGAATAGGGGTCAGGATACTGAGAAGGATCCTGAGTGAGCAGCGTCACCTCCCGCGGATGCCAAGATAATCAACTTTATTTCGGGAGGATCCGACATTTATGGGACTTCGTATTTGGCGGCGAAGAGACATGCTGTTGGTGCATGTTTGTGACAACAGCTTAGATTTGGTCTTTGGATATCTTGTAATTAGTTAAACGATAAACAGTTAGCGGGTTTAGCTTTGTAATAGTTAGTTGTAATGTTTGGGCTAACCAAACCCATACTTATGGGGATGTGGGGCAAATTGGGCCTGTCCAATTCGTAGTCCATGATGTTTAACCTTGGCCCAAGTAGCAAACCTTGTGTTATATAAACAAGGTTAGGCTTTAGGGTTTAGGTTAATCAGCCAAAACAGTTGCTAGAGAGAATTTCGTGAGAGACCATAGGCTTGGATGAAATTGTTGTTGGTTAGGGTTTGATTGATTGTAATTCTTGTGAGATTGATAATCAATAGAAACCCGGTTTGAAAGTGAATTGTTGTTTCTGTTTTCTACTCGTTTCTGTGATATTCTGATCAAGAGGATTCCTCACTCTTGATCGAATTGACAATTCTGTTGAAGATCCATACGAATAGGGGACCTACAATTGGTATCAGAGCATTAGGCTCTTGAAGGCTCGGTTCAGAATTGTTGGCTGCAGAATCAAGAAGTATTTTCGAAAATTTTGAAACCTGAAAAATTAGGGTTTCGAAATTTCTTGTTGGCTTAATAAAATTTTCGAATTTGTTTGGCTGTTTTGATCTTCTGGTTTGTTTGATTGCTGTTTTGCAGGTTTTGGGGTTTTCAGGACAGTTTTTGGTTGATTGTTTTGAAGAATTTTGGCTCAGAAATTTGAAGATTCGAAGACTGTTCTTCGTGTTCTTCATAATTTTCGAAAAATTGGACTGATTTTGGTGTTTCAATTTTGCAGGAAATTGTTACGAAATCTTGGAAAATCTCAGAAATTTGAAACAAATTAAGATTCCATATTTTCTGGACCAGCGAATTTGTACTATCAGCGAATTTAACAATTTCGCTGACTTGTCTAACTTAATTAACTGATCAGCGAAGTTGGGACTTAATATCTCGGTGACCGGCGAAGTAAATCCAAAGGCGACTTTGGTAACCGGGTAATTATCCACAGCGAAATTACTACGGTTTTCGGGGACTTTACAGGTCGTCGTAATCGCGAAATTGACTAGCGAAGATGAGCTAGCAAATTTTATGGCATCTGCACCAAGTAGTTTCGGATCCACATCAAGTCAAGGTGATGGATCTAAGAGTGATGAGGCTAAGGAAAACAATAACAGGGAACCTTTGAAAAAGAAACCTATATCAAACTGAGAAAAACTCATTTGATCTGTATATTATACCATCTCTCCTAAAGATCTATTCTGTTCTCTTCTCAACCTATTCCCAGTTAAGATTTCAGAAATCTGGATTGGACTTGTGAAATATCTGGTAGGGAAGATACTTACATGATAGCGTGTGTTGTTTATATTTCCAGGATTTGATTAGTATTTATTTGGGTGTTCATTGTTAAGCAATCAAAACATGATAAAACAGATTATATGCAGACCTAGGCATTGTCAGGATATCTTAAAGGATAAATTCAGTATACTCACCTACTACAATGAATCTTTGTGCATACCTTGATCGTGGGGGTATATCCTGAAGTGGGACACACTATATCAGAATAAATTTACCTTAACGTATCATACGGTAATGGTACTTGAAATGTTCATGCATTTTGTTTAAGTGGACAAACATACTGGTAATCGTCTTGGACTGCTTTTCACGAAAAATTAAATAAAGAATTATCTAATAGTGTGAAACAGTTTGATTTTGTTGATATGGTCTTCTTACCAGTGATTCTCACAAAAATAGAGTGTTTATTGCTTTTGTTATTTACTTGCTTTCAGAAAATATAAAAAATCCAAAAATAGTGTCTTTTTCTGTTTAAAATTCTTAACGTACGGAAAACTGTTATTCTTGGAGAAATTGTTACTGATAGGGGGAGACGGTGTTGGAAAGTGAGTTCAAAATTTTAAATCATGCGGGTTATAGAGTATGTGATTAAAAAGTTTTGCGTGTTGACAATGAAGTTGAAAATGCTTAATCTGTGATACAGTTTAACTATCTCTTGAATAATAATAATTTGTTTAACTTTGTTGAAAAATTCTTATGGTTTCTCGAGATGTTTGTTTTATAGTATACAGATTGAAGCAGTATGTTGCTGAGAAGTTGTTGTGTTGTTGAGAAGTTAAAGTTGCTGAGTTGCTGTGAAGATGAGAGTTTGATTGGATGCATGGTAGAACCTCCTTTCTACATTGCAGACAAAGTGAAGAGTTTGAAGATTGTTTTACAAATGCTGAACTGGAGTTTACTCAAACGCTAAAGTTTTTGAAGATTTGGTGATTGGATGCATCAGCTTAGGGGGAGTCTGTTGCTGACAGAAGCTGTTGAAGCTGAAGCTATCCAAAGACCAAAGACAGTGCAAGACTACATGAAGATTGCAAGAAGACTGAAGACAAAGTTATTTTATGAAGCTATTGTCAAGGGGGAGTTTGTTGGTGCATGTTTGTGACAACAGCTTAGATTTGGTCTTTGGATATCTTGTAATTAGTTAAACGATAAACAGTTAGCGGGTTTAGCTTTGTAATAGTTAGTTGTAATGTTTGGGCTAACCAAACCCATACTTATGGGGATGTGGGGCGAATTCGGCCTGTCCAATTCGCAGTCCATGATGTTTAACCTTGGCCCAAGTAGCAAACCTTGTGTTATATAAACAAGGTTAGGCTTTAGGGTTTATGTTAATCAGCCAAAACAGTGTGTGAGAGCAATTTCGTGAGAGACCATAGGCTTGGACGAAATTGTTGTTGGTTAGGGTTTGATTGATTGTAATTCTTGTGAGATTGATAATCAATAGAAACCCGGTTTGAAAGTGAATTGCTGTTTCTGTTTTCTACTCGTTTCTGTGATATTCTGATCAAGAGGATTCCGCACTCTTGATCGAATTGACAATTCTGTTGAAGATCCATACGAATAGGGGACCTACACATGCAAAAGAAGCTAAGGCCGAAAGGGGAGACAGACCTGTCAGGATGACTACCCTCACAACTGACAAAGTGATCACATTTGATGGTGATGACAGGGATACTGTCCAGGATCCTCATCATGATGCTCTGGTAATAACATTATATGTGGCTAACCATTTTGTACGCAGGATATTGGTTGATAATGGCAGCTCCGTCAACATAATCCAACTAGAGACTCTGAAGAGAATGAATGTATCCCCGATGGATATCACTTCGAAGTCCACCGTGCTTGTTGGGTTCAGTGGAGAGGCTAGGAACACAGTGGGAGAGAAAGTTACCAGTATATGTTGAAGGAGTCAACTCGATACAACGTTTCTGTGTGATGGATTCTCTATCCTGCTATAACATCATACTGGGAAGACCATGGATTCACGATATGAAGGCTGTGCCATCAACATATCACCAATGCATCAAGATCCCTACCCCTTGGGGAGTTGTCAAGGTTGATAGTGATCAGCAGGAGGCGAAAGAATGCTACTCATCCTCGATGAAATCCTCAACCAAGCCTAGTGCAGCATAGCAATTAAAGATGCGGGCCTAGGATATCGTGGAGGATTCGGAGCAGGATGTGAAGAAAATTATCCTGGATCAGGATAATCCTGATATCTCGGTGCTCGTAGGAACCAATATCCCTCAGGATATTGAAGAGCAGTTAACTAACTTTTTGAAATGCAGGATGTCAACATTTGCATGGAAGCATGAGGATATGACAGGTATATCCAAAGACATTATCACTCACAAGCTTGGAATTGACAGATCATTCAAGCCTGTTCAGCAAAAAAGAAGGAAATTTGCTCCTGAGCGGAATACGATTATCCAAGAGGAAGTTGAAAGATTGTTGAAGTCTAGGATGATCAGATCAGAGAAGTCAAGTTTCCAAGATGGCTAGCAAACGTAGTCGTGGTACAGAAGAAAAATGGGAAATGGAGAGTCTGTGTAGACTACACAGACTTGAACAAGGCTTGTCCTAAAGACCCATTTCCTCTTCCTCACATTGATGCAATGGTGGATGCTACTGCCAGGCATGAAATGTTGACCTTCATGGATGCATCCTCAGGATTTCAGTAGATTCAAATGGAGCCTTCTGACCAGGAGGATACTGCCTTCATGACACCAACGGGTATTTATTGTTATACGGCTATGCCTTTTGGTTTGAAAAATCCAGGTGCAACATACCAGAGATTGGTAAACATGATGTTCAAAGACAAGCTGGGGGACACCATGGAGGTATACATTGTCGATATGGTGGTAAAATCAAAGAAAGCTCAGGATCATCTCCAGGATATTAAAGGAGCATTTGATATCCTGGATCAATATAACATGAAGCTAAATCCTGCTAAGTGTCATTTCGGAGTGGGGGCAGGAAAATTTCTAGGATATATGGTGACCAAAAGAGGAATAGAGGCGAGCCCGGAGCAGGTTAAAGCCATCTTGGATATTAAATCACCCTCAAATATGAAGGATGTTCAACGATTAACAGGGCGAGTGGCGGCATTAAATAAATTTATTTCAAGATCCTCAGAGAAATGCAAAGAGTTTTATGATATCCTGAAGAAGAACAAGAAATTCGAATGGGGTGAGAAGCATGAAGCAGCCCTGCAGGATTTGAAGCAATATCTTTCAACTGCACCTCTACTGATGAAGCCTGAGAATGGTGAACCACTATCCCTATACCTCGCAGTATCGGGGAATGCTGTAAGTGCCGTCCTTATAAAGGATCATGAAGGTCAGCAATATCCTGTTTATTATGTTAGTAAAAGTTTGTTAAATGCTGAAACTAGGTATTCTCATTTAGAAAAATTGATACTAGCATTAGTTATGGCATCAACGAAGCTTAGACATTACTTTGAGACACATAGGATTCATGTTAAAACAAATTATCCTGTCAAAAATATGCTTAGGAAACCAGAGATGTCAGGCAGGATGGCCAAGTGGTCAGTAAAGTTGAGTGCTTATGATTTAGTATATGAACCTAGAAATGCCATAAAGTCTCAGGCTTTAGCTGACTTTGTGGCTGATTTCAGTAGTGACATTCAGGATGAGGTAGACCTAGAAGTCCAACAATTAGGAGAATCCTCAGGATTCTGGACGTTATATACTGATGGTGCATCTAATGTAAGAGGAGTAGGATTGGGAATACTACTAAAATCGCCACAGGGGGACATATTACCCCAGGCTATTAGGTGTGAATTCCCTGCTACTAATAATGAAGCAGAGTATGAGGCTTTAATTGTAGGATTAGAGTTGGCTAAGAATATGAGTATCAAGAATTTACAAGTATATGTTGACTCCTTGTTAATTACTAACCATTTTAATGGATCCTATGCAGTTAAGGGTGAGAAATTAATCGAATACCTCGATATTCTCAAAAAATTAGCAGGATATTTCGATGTTTTTACACTTGAACAGGTACCAAGGGAGAATAATGCTGAAGCAGATGCCTTAGCAAATCTGGGATCATCGATCAGGATACCAGAAGGGACCCAAATACCAATATTACATATCTTGTATCCTGCAACGAATCGTCAGGATAAAGAAGTAGCGGGTATTCAGGATCCTGGAGCAGAGTATCCTGAAAAGGATCCTAAATCCTGGACGGCTCCAATCATGAGATATCTCAAGGAAGGACACATCCCCGGAGATGAAAATCCTAAGGCATTTAGGATAAAGGTATCACGATTCACTATTATAAATAATGTTTTATACAAGAAATCTCTTGCAGGACCGTATTTGAGGTGCTTGGAGGATCCTGAAGCCAAAGAAGTACTTCAGGATATACATGAAGGGGATTGCGGTAACCACACTGGGGGCAGGTCATTGTTCTCGAAAGTATTAAGGACAGGATATTATTGGCCAACGATGAGGAAAGACGCTGCAGAATATGCTCGAAGGTGTGATGCATGTCAAAGGCATAGTAACATACTACATCAACCAGCTGAACCACCATATCCTGTAGCTTCCCCTTGGCCATTCATGAAATGGGGGATGGATATAGTAGGGAAGTTACCAAAAGCTCCGGGAGGAAAAGTCTTTATGCTAGCAATAACGGATTATTTCTCTAAGTGGGTTGAAGCTGAAGCATTCGTTCAAGTTAGAGACCAAGAAGTAGTATCCTTCATAAAGAGGAATATCCTGACCAGGTTTGGGGTACCAGCTGAAATCATTTGTGATAATTGCTCCCAGTTTATAAGCAAGCGGACTACTGACTTTTGCAAGAGTTGGGGAATCAAAATGATCACGTCTACTCTGGTACATCCTCAAGTGAATGGACAAGCTGAATCCTCGAACAAGATAATTGTCAATAACTTAAAGAAGAGACTTGGAGCCAAAAAAGGAAGATGGGCAGAAGAATTACCCTTTGTTTTGTGGGCTGATAGGACAACGGTAAAGAATGCAACCGGCCAAACCCCATTTTCCTTGGTATTTGGAGCAGAAGCAGTGATTCCAACGGAAATGGCGATACCTACTGCAAGATCTATCCTTCAGGATCCTGAACAGAATCCTGAAGCCTTATGTCGAGATTTGGATACTATAGATGAAAAAAGAGATGCAGCAAGGCTAAGGATGGCAGCATATCAACAAAGAATATCCAGAGCATATAACAAGAATATAAGGACTAGGAGATTTCGAGTTGGTGATTGGGTGCTAAGAAAGGCTTTTCAAAATACCACTAATCCTGCCGATGGCACGCTAGCTCCAAAATGGGAAGGACCATATGAAGTTGAGTCAGAAGCAGGGAAAGGAGCATATAGACTCAAGAATATGGAAGGGGATATGCTACCGAGATCCTGGAATGCAATACACTTAAAGCTTTATTTCAAGTAAGAATATAATTTAATTTCTATCTCAAAAGGGTATGATTTCTATCTCTTTTAAATATATTTGTTTATTATCTTGAACCCAATACTGACTTAAGCATCGGAGGGGTGTTAGCCAAGCTAACACCCACCTTAGTTTATAGTTGTTTTGCAGCATATGTTTCAGGATATAGCTCCAGGATATGCACTCAAGATAAATCGAAAGATTAGAGGATTGGCCCCCTCTCTCACGTTTAAGGGATCCCGATCCCTTCAAAGGTTTAAAGGTATTCACCTTTCTTTCGAATTGGGTTTAAACACCTCGCCTGGAGCGCTAGTTATCTAGGTATAGTTCAAGGTAGCGGGACCAGTTCATGTAAAAGTGGCTGACAATTTCGTTACTGTTGGCTATATCCTGGATCCTGAAGGTATATGAGGATTGATCACCCTCTCTCACGAAAGGGTATTTTCATACTCTATAAGGTTTAAAGGTTTTCACCTTTCTAAGATTTGGAGTTTATACACTCTCGCCTGTAGCGCATGAAATTAAGGGTTTATCCCCAGGATATCAGGGTTTATCCCCAGGATATTAAGGGTTTATCCCCAGGATATCAGGGTTTATCCCCAGGATATTAAGGGTTTATCCCTAGTATGCTAAGGATTCATTTCAGGATATCAAGGGTTTTGCCTCGGGGTGTTCGGAATTTATTCAAGCCAAAGTGTGAATACATTTGCATTTCTGTGTCGTACACAGGGGACATACATCATACTATTCAAATGATGGATCCAAGTTTGTAAGTATGCACTGGGGACATTCCTAAGGTGGAAGATTGGAATTGACTCTCTAAGAGCCTTTGGTATGATCTCTCCTTTTTTCAAATGACTTAAGTTTTCTAAGTTATATGACAATATCCTGACCAGGGTATCTCTTAAGATACTTGTCAGGATATTTTCAGAATGTGTTCCCATAATATTCCCAAAAATGTTCAAACAAAACAGTTTTCGTAAGTAAAATTTGTGCACTAATAACAACAATGGTAAGGCCAAAAGAAAAGTTATATTATTAACATAGCAAAAGTTTGAGCTTTTGGTTTCATCTCAAACCGAGATCCATCCACCAAAAGCACAATTAGTCTTTAAACATATTTACCCAACAGTTGAAGGTTTCATCTCAAACTGAGACCCATCCACCTCCAACTGTTGTATTGTTCAAAAAGCATGCAGGAAATGTAAATTGTTCAGGTGCGAAAAAGTAAAGTGCAGAAAAAGTAAATTGTTTTGGGGATTACAAACCAACATTCAAATTTAAAAAGGTGGGCTCCGGCCTTGGCACGTATATCCATCATTGCCCACCTGAATGCCCTCACACAGCGGTATCTTCTCCAACCTTCTCTGCCTTCTCAGCTTCAGCATCCTGAGCAGCATCCTCACCAGCATCCTCTCCAGCATCCTTCTTATCTCCAGCCTTGTCTACCACCTCTGCTGACTTAGAGGATTCTCCGGCTTCAGCAGGAAGTGGCACAGCTTTGCCCCCAAGCTCCTTCAGCTTGGCCACCCAGGATTCAACCGGCCAGGATGGGCATACAAGGCCTGTCTCCTTGGCCTCGTAGGCCATCTTGATGCGAGCCTGCAGCAGGGAGACGATAGCAGAGGCTTTGATTCCTTCCCAGAATGAAACCATGGCATGTTCGTGATCCATTTGGACAGTGGCAAGTTTGAGCTCAGCATCTTGGGTGACCTTCTTCAGCATGCCCTCGTAGTGCCGGGTCTTTGCTTCAGCAATGGCACCTTGGTCAGCAACGGTACTTTCGAGCTGTTTAATCCTGGCTTCATGGAGTGCAGCAGTACCACAGGCATCGTTGTACAGGTGGAGCAAATGCTGGAGGCCCTGCACATCAAATTCAGGTATGAGTCAGAATATATTAACCAGGATATCCTGTCAGGATATATGTGCAGGATATGTAGTAGGATATTACCTTGTTGAGAAAGGATGTCATTGGCTCTAAGGAGTCAGAAAAGCTGAGTTCATCGTAGGAGAACCCTTCTGGACCTGGAGCACTGACTTCAGGACCTTTCCTCTTTTTTGCTGTGGAAGCACGAGTCCTCGGATTAGCCTTAGGAGCCGTGAGCGGTTTGGAGCTGGTGGCTGCAGGGATCTCTTTCTTGACCGTGACTGGGGTAGGATAGCTGTCAAGTTCGTCAAGGTCTAGGTAGACTGGAACCTTGCTGGAGTCTGCATACAGGGAGTAAAATTTCTCCTAAGTATATCAAATAAAGACATGTATATACAGGATATTTTGCAGGATCCTTACCATACATGCTTGCACTAGAAAGAGGACTTAGAGATGGTGGAGGCGGGTTTAAACTTCTTTCAGCCTCTGGAAGGAGTCTGATGGCGTCAATCCTTTTCTTTGAATCAGCAAGGGGAGGTGCAATCTTCCTAAAATCAGCTGCGTGCACAACAGAAAAAAGAAAGTTAATCAGTTCAGGATATGGAACAGGATAAGAGGCAGGATCATCCTTAAACCCTAAATCCTACCCTTTTTCAACCATTTCACCGGATATTCCGTTCCACCAGGGATTGAGTCTCTTTTTACAAAGAAGAACTTAGATTGCCATTTATCCTCGTTCCTGGTGGCACGAAGTATCAGCGGGTCGCCGGAGGTGGAATAAAACAAAAATCTACATGATCCGTGGCATCTAAGCCGGTAAGCTAGGGGGAGATCATGAACAGAAAGATCAGGGATGTGGTTTTTCTTGATCTAGTCAAGAACGGACAGAACACACTAAAGCATCGGCATTGTTTGGCTAAAAGAGATTTTTGTAATGTTGAAGAATTCGCTGATAAAGTCTGGAAAGGGGAACTGTAACCCTAAGGTGAAGGGAAAGGCACTAAAGCACAACCACTCATTGGAGACCATATCCGACCGGATTTCCCGGTCAAACGGCCGGAATATCGTTCCTTCCGGAAAGATACCGGAGGATTTGAGAGCCGACAAGTGGGCACTATCAAAAGAGCATATCTCTTTCTCCGGTTCTTGGAGAAGATTCTGCTGGATGAATGTGGGAGCCGAATCACCAGAACTGGATCTTGTATGTCTCGGCATTTGATCGCCTGAATTTTTGACCGGAAAAGGAGGATGAAGATGAAGATTAGAGAGAGAATGTTTACCTTTTTCCTTATCGGTAGTGATTAAAAAAGAGATGGAGATGAGAAGATATAGGGTGCAATGAGTAAATATAGGCTGAGTAAGTTGCAAACGGTCACATCATGGGTCTTATCTCTTAATTGCCTCGGTCTCCGTGAAAAATGTAACCGTTAGTGGCAGGATACTAACCGGTAACATTTTTGGGGACAATTGTTATGGGTGAATTTCTGAGCCCATATCCTGAGAAATATCTTGGGATATATCTTGGTTATATGATATCTGTTCACATCCGGGATGCTGATTCAGGATATTGGTAACATCCTGAATGGTATCCTCAGGATCACTAACGGATTATGTGCAGGAACGTGGGTTAGAAGCTAGCAACGTTCACAAGGACTCATTCGGCGGAAGACTCGGTCCAAGTCATTCAAATAAAGACGTTGAAGCCGCATTACTCGGTCTACAACGTTTACAATGGAATATTCGGAGCATCCCATATTTATAGGAATTTTCGTTTGTAATTCGTTACTATAAATAGGTGGGTATATCAGATCGAATAGGACATCACACGAACACTCACTACACTCTTACACTTGTTCTCTAGCAATTTTCACTTTCGCACAAAAGCGTTGTAACACTTAGCGATCTGGTCAATATCCTGCACTGTATCCTGACGTTTAAAGCAATAAGAAGAACAAGGCAGCTGCGATTGTCAGCTCCCGAGGTTTTATGCCGGCGATCTAGATTGATCAAGGGCTTTCCTCGTATATCTCGTGTCACCCCATTTACTTTTTGCTCATTGTTTGATTGTAGATACAGCTCAATATCCTGAGCCGTATCCTGAACACTGTTTTTCCAAACAACTTAACCAGCATATTTTCAACACACTCTTTAGCACACTACCTCACTTAACTAATTTGATCACTTAATTGCTTCGGTAATTTTTGACCAAAACAGTAATAAACCAACAAATTTTTCGAATAACGACTTTGTGACACGAACCCAATGGGTCAAACAAGTAAAAATGAGTTTTTGGTGATAAATCAATAAACTTTAGAAATATGACTTTCTGACGCGAACCAAATGGGTCGAACAAGTAAATGAGTTTTTGGTGATAATCCAATAAATGATAAACCAGTAAACATTCAAATATAACTTTCTGACGCAAACAAACGGGTCAAAAAAGATAAAAATGAATTTTTGATAATAAACACTTGTTGACGTGAACCAATCGGGTCAAAGAAGTAAAAAGTGAGTTTTGGTGATAAGCACTTGTTGACGTGAAAAAACGGGTCAAACAAGTAAAAATGAAATTTTTGTGACAAACACTTGGTGACTCGAACCAAACGGCTTGAACAAGCAAAAAATGTGAGTTTTTTGTAATAAGCACTTGCTGACGCGAAACAAACGGGTCAAATAAGTAAAAATGAATTTTGGTGATAAATAACATAAAGATTGATTTAAATGCAATAAAAAAGGAGGAGTGAACCAAGAACGGTCAAAAGGAGAACCGGGTCATGCGGGTCAAATGGTGATCACCATTTGAATCCAGTATTTAATGTTTTGTTTTATCAAGTTTCATGCTTATAGGTAAGAATAATGTATGTGCATGCATTGCCACGAATTGGAAATAAATAACCATCGTAAGGTGTGGATAACGAGTCAATGGTTTTGACTCGCGCCAGGTATGTATAAAAGGTTATGCTTTCGGTAGGGGCTTGTGGCTCGCATAAAGAGGGATGAGTCAAATTTGGATAGTAGATTAACCCAAGTGAAATGCATTTAGCATTTTGGGTAAAATGACCATTCGAGCCAAGGACATGTACTTTATGCGGAAATGGACTACATTGACTAAAATGCCTCGGATGATGTGTAACAACTCTTGCCAAAATTATTATTTCTTATTTTATTAATATCCATTAGTAAACCCTAATTGAGACCCCCAAGTAGTATGGCATGGCCCATAATTTTTCAGAACAATCGAAACTAGGATCAGGGCCCCCTAAAACTCAAGGGGGGTATATGAGTCAAATTTGGATGATAGATTAACCCAAGTGAAATGCATTTAGCATTTTGGGTAAAATGACCATTCGAGCCAAGGACATGTACTTTATGCGGAAATGGACTACATTGACTAAAATACCCCGGGTGATGTGTAACAACTCTTGCCAAAATTATTATTTCTTATTTTATTAATGTCCATTAGGAAACCCTAATTGAGACCCCCAAGTAGTATGGCATGACCCATAATTTTTCAGAACAATCAAAACTAGGATCAGGGTCCTTTAAACTCAAGGGGGGTATCCCCTAATTGATAATTATCCTCAAAACCGTTTGTAAAACACGAATTTCATTGAATGTTGACTCATCTGGGCTATGTGGGACACGAGGCTACCCTACCCTGAAAGGGTAGCCGTCGTGCCACGTGCAGGAACCAGGTGGTCCTGGCGTGACGCGCGAGGGGGGCCAAATTTCAGTATAAATGCAGGGGTTTGGCACTTGCATAGCTGTCTTGTTTCGACGTTAAAATTCATTATGTACGTTGAGTTATACACCATTTCGTTCAAAAAACACACACAAGCACGAATCTCTGCTACGACAACAGGGTAATAACTCGATCACTGCTACGATACAATGTCCGATCGATTGAAACCGATCCGATGGATGTTTAAGTGCTGCCCGAATTCGGGCTATACTTTGTCATTCGTCGTGAGGGTTTTGATTTCGTGAGCATATCGTAAATGTTGTATTAAGTTACTGACCTAGTTTCGTATGCATTGTTATTTACCTAGGTTGCGAGACTAAATTAGTAGGCAAGGTTCTGTCCAATTAAACTTGCAATGTGAGTCATTCTCTTTTTATCAACAATGTTTTATAATACCCAAATTATTTTCAAAAGTTATAATTACAGGGATTAAGTCTTGGTTATCTTGAATCACTGGCAAGTGGGGTATTGTGCATATTACTAATTTCTCACGGTTAGGTTCACCAACCTAACAGTGACAATCATCACTACTCGGGTGAAAGGACCCAATAGTGGTATGACCATCGTCACCAGGGTGTGACACGGGGCCAGATAAAAATAAGATAGTAGCCATTGTAATCGCTCTTATGCTGTAATCTATAACTAATGTGTCGTTTTATTTAACCTGAGTAACTCGCCAGTATTTCCCCGCTGATAAAATCTTTTTAAACATATTTCAGGTGAATTACTATGAACCAGGGAAAAAGTGCTGCGTAGCACTAAAAGCTTGAAGAGGTGGCTCAGTAAAATAAATAAATATGTTTTGTAAAACATGGAATTTCCTTGTGAAATTTCCTTTATTGTAAATTATGGGTTTTGTCCCCAAATTGTGAAATAAAAGAATTGGGCATTGTCAGTCTAAACGATCCTGCTAATTTTTCTGCTGCCAAATCAAATAAAATTACCACGGGTTTCTGTCCCGCGGCTCCTGGAACGGATAAAACCGGGTCGGGGGGGCGTGACAGAAAAAGGTGGTATCAGAGCCACTGATTTAAAGCCAATTAAGTATTTAGAAATACTTATTTTTTTAGATTGTCATTTTGTGATTCTGTGAAAATCTAATTTAATAAATAAAATTTTAACTTAAACTTGTGTGTGTTTCTTCATGTATGCTAACAGCATGAATGAACTGTCGGAGGCACTCCAAAACTTTACTATCCATACCACCAATATGGATACTACAGGAAACCCATCTGGCTACCAAGCAGATACTGAGGAGCCCATGATGTTCCAGGCCCAACCACAGGAGAAACCAAAGCCTAAAAAGAGGAGGAGAATTTTGGATTGGAAACATGGGCGTAGGAAGAAGCCAGCTGCCCAGAAAGTTAAAAAGACTGAGGATCCAAAGGATAAAGGCAAGGGAAAGGAGATTGGGGAAAGTTCAGGGCAAGCCCAGGAAATGCCACCATGGGAGGAGCTTGATCGCAAATTGGCGAATTGTGACCTCATCGGACCTGCCAATGAAAACCTTTTCAATTACCCCGCTGAATCACAACTCCCAGTTAATTTGGAACCCGTTATCCCAGATCCTATTGTCAGCCACCGACTTCTACCCGGAGAGCTGGAGGAATGGTGGACGAGTGACTGGCAATTTCAGAATTTCATGAATAACCCCAACGTCTATTTTCCCCAGTTTGACCCAGAACCTGCACCAAACCCACCTATGAGCACAGAAAACTTGGCTGAACTTCGCCACTATGGTGAGGAGCTAGTGGACGCAGGAAATAGAATTCGGGAAGTGGGGGAGAAAATCACATGGAAATACGACGAGAGGGAGCGTCATTTCTGAAGTGCCACCTGACTGTGGGTGTGTGTGGTTGTATGGTTGTATAATAATAATAATATAAAAACAATATAAAAAAATAATATAATATTGTATTATAACTTAAAAATAAAACTTTTGTAATATAACCAGTGTATATCGATGCATACTAATATATATAAAAATGCGAAAGTCGCTAAGTCGACAATTTTGGCTATACGTGTTGACATGATTATGTGTGATTGCTTTATGGCGTTTGATTGTTATTTATTTGGTGATAATAATTTGCATATATTGTTAATTATTCAGATGGAAAACACGGAAAATCAACCAGTCAATGAAGTTAATCAATCTGAACAAAACAATGAGGATCATTTCCTTAATAGGCAAGACATAGAAAATATCGTCGCTCAGGGAATAGCCAACGCTATCCCCGCAATTGTCGCTGCTGTTAAAAACCCCGTTGAACCCTCACAAGCCAACCACAGCAAGCGTACTCGCGATGACAACTTCAGTAACAGTGTTAACGGAGGCGGTAACAATGATAATAATGTGATTCAAGCCCCGATACTTAAGAAAATGAAAGTTGCAACACCTGGTTGCACTTATAAAGAATTTCTTGCCTGTAAGCCAGTTAAATTTGCAGGCAATGAAGGGGAGACTGATGCACTGCGATGGTTAGAGAAAACCGAAGCAGTAATTAAAATACGTAAATGCGCCAAAGAAGACAAGGTTATGTATGCATCCTACCTCTTCAAGGAAGAAGCATTGGAATGGTGGAATACTGTGATGCAAGCCAAAGGAAGTGACATGGCTTATGCCATGAGTTGGGAAGAATTTAAGCGATTGGTAGAAAGGAAATTTTGTCCCGAATATGAAAAGGAACAAATGGCGAATAAGTTCCTGAGCCACCGGATGGTAGATGTTGACTGTCGAGGGTATACTTCGAAATTCTTCGAATATGCCAGAATTGTACCAACTCTGGCTTCGCTAGAACCGGTACTTATTTCTCGCTATATTTGGGGTTTAATTAGCGAGATTCGGGATATCTTCAAAGCTACGAGACTCCGCACAATTGACGATGCGGTGGAATTAGCCAACACCTTGACCGACGGACTGGTGCGCACGCGAGAAGGAAACAAGAAGAAGGAATTGGCTCAAAAGATTACCCAAGGCTTTTGTTGAGGTAATATTAGTAATTACAAGAAAAAGGGTACTGGACAATCCTCCACTGCTCCATTTTGCAGTACCTGTAAAAGAAAGCACTTTGGAAATGTAAGGGGGTACTGTAACTTCTGCAAAATTCCGGGGCACCTAGAAGAAGACTACAGAAGAAAGAAATCAACAATTTGCTTCAACTGTGGAGAAGCTGGACATTTTAGACCAGACTGCCCTAAACTGGTCAAACCAGCTGACAACAAGGCCAAACCTGCAGAAAGAACTACCAAAAAGAATACAAGAGCCTTCTAGTCGACTATACAGGAAGCAGATCTGATTCCGGACGTAATAGCGGGCACGTTCCTAGTTCACGACGTTTATGCAAAAGTATTATTTGACTCTGGTGCAAACCAAATTTTTATAAATACTTCATTCTGCCAAGCTCTTAAGTTACCTTTAACTAAACTTAAGCAGATTTATACAATAGAAACGGCAGATGGAAATTCTGTTAGCATAGATAAGATTCTGAAAGAAGGAAAGATAGAACTTTCAGGCCACAAATTTTCTGCAAACCTGCTACCTATGAAGTTAGCCGGGTTCGATGTCGTGTTAGGAATGGATTGGTTAGTAGCCAACCATGCTTGAATCCTCTGTGATAAGAATTCCATAGAAATTCATACACCTACAGGAGAAATAATTATGATTACAGGAGATAAGCCACGTAAACCAATGAAGTTCATTTCAGTAATGAAAGTTGCTAGTTATGAACGAAAGCAAGGAATAGTGTATATGATTTCAGTAATCATTAACACTAGAGGTAAGGAACTTAAGGAAATTCCTGTAGTATCAGAATCCCAAGATGTATTCCCGGAAGAACTACCAGGATTGCCACCAGATAGGGAAGTAGAGTTTAGAATTCATCTAATTCCTGGAACTACACCAATAGCTAAGGCACCTTATCGATTAGCACCCACCGAAATGTTAGAACTGAAAAAGCAGTTAGATGAATTGCTAAGTAAAGGATTCATACAACCTAGTTCATCCCTTTGGGGAGCCCCGGTGCTGTTTGTGAAAAAGAAAGATGGTTCCATGCTAATGTGTATCGATTATAGGAAACTAAATAAGGTTACAATTAAGAATCGATACCCGTTACCTAGGATTGATGATCTTTTCGATCAACTTCAGGGAGCTAGATATTTTTCTAAGATAGATTTACGCTCCGGATACCATCAGTTGAAGGTACAAGAGGAAGATATACCTAAAACTGCTTTTAGAACTAGGTATGGTCATTACGAGTTTACAGTCATGCCTTTTGGGTTAACGAATGCTCCTGCAGCATTCATGGACATGATGAATAGAATATGTAAACCGTACTTGGATAAATTTGTAATTGTCTTCATCGACGATATACTTATTTACTCCAAAATTCAGGACGAGCATTGTGAACATCTACGTGCACTCTTAACTCTGTTAAGAAAAGAAAAGCTTTACGCCAAATTCTCGAAGTGTAAATTTTGGCTACAAGAGGTACAATTCTTAGGACACATGGTGAATCACGA
Source organism: Helianthus tuberosus (assembly GCA_030545235.1). NCBI lineage: Eukaryota > Viridiplantae > Streptophyta > Magnoliopsida > Asterales > Asteraceae > Helianthus > Helianthus tuberosus. Next base: position 15,519,254 of record CM060444.1, on the reverse strand, counting down.
GGGTATTCACGTAGATCCCTCCAAAATAGAAGCGATCACCAAATGGAAGGTCCCGCAATCAGCTACGGAAATTAGAAGTTTTCTAGGATTAGTTGGGTACTATAAACGGTTTATTAAGGACTTTTCCAAGATAGCTATACCATTAACTAAGCTAACCTGTAAAATAGTTAAGTTTGAATGGGGACCTAGGCAAGAGGAGGCTTTTAAGATTTTAAAGCAAAGGTTAACAAACGCCCCAATTCTAGCCTTGCCAGAAGGAACAGACGATTTTGAAGTTTACTGTGACGCTTCTAAACTAGGATTAGGATGTGTGCTGATGCAACGCAAAAAGGTAATTGCGTATACCTCAAGACAATTGAAAAAGCACGAGGAAAATTATACGACTCATGACTTAGAATTAGGAGCGATCATTTTCGCCCTTAAAATTTGGAGACATTATCTGTATGGAAGTAAGTTTACTGTCTATACGGATCATAAGAGTTTAAGGTATATATTTGGGCAAAAAGAATTAAACATGAGACAAAGAAGATGGATGGAAATTCTAAGTGACTACGACTGTGATATTCAATATCATGAGGGAAAGGCAAATGTAGTCGCAGATGCCTTAAGTCGTAAGTATCATGAGCAACAAAGACGGGTTCGTGCTCTTAGATTAAATCAACAATTAGATTTAATGGAACAACTGAAGAATGTTCAAGGAACAGCAGTCAAGGATGATGCTGAAGGAATGAAAGGAAGGATAAAGGAATTAGAACAAGGAACTGATGGAATTTGGAGATTCCACAAGAAAAGGATTTGGGTACCTAAGCAAGGAAATTTAAGAAATAAGATTCTAGAAGAAGCCCATAAATCTAGATATACCATGCACCCGGGTAATAATAAGATGTACCAAGATTTAAGAAATAATTTCTGGTGGATAGGAATGAAAAATGACATAGCTAGATATGTATCTAAGTGTCTAACTTGCTCACAAGTTAAGGCAGAGCACCAGAAACCTTTAGGGTTACTCCAATAGTTAGAAATGCCTGTATGGAAATGGGAACTAATAACTATGGATTTTGTTACTAAGTTACCCAAAACCAGAAAAGGTAATGACGCGATTTGGGTAATTGTGGATCGATTAACCAAATCAGCTCATTTTCTACCCATGAAGGAAACCTTTAGCATGGAAAGGTTAGCAAAGTTATATGTAGACGAGATAGTATCCTTACATGGAGTCCCACTCTCCATTGTATCGGATAGGGATAGTCGTTTCACTTCACATTTCTGGACAAGTTTCCAAGAAGCAATGGGGACCCGACTGAATTTAAGTACTGCCTACCATCCCCAAACAGACGGACAGAGTGAAAGGATAATCCAAACCCTGGAAGACATGCTCAGGGCATGTGTAATAGATTTTGGTGGAAACTGGGATGACCACCTACCTTTAATCGAATTCTCCTATAATAATAGTTATCATTCAAGCATTGAGGCTGCCCCATTCGAAGCATTGTATGGACGAAAATGCCAAACACTAGTCTGCTGGGCGGAAATAGGAGAAAATCAATTATCAGGTCCTGAAATTGTACAAGAAACCACCGACAAGATAACTCAAATCAAGGAAAGACTGAAGACGGCTCGAGATTGCCAGAAAAGTTATGCCGACAATCGACGTAAGCCGTTAGAATTTCAATTCGGAGACAAGGTACTCTTGAAAGTCTCTCCTTGGAAAGGAATAGTTCGGTTCGGTAAGAAAGGGAAGCTAAGCCCAAGGTATATAGGACCATTTCCAGTAATCCAACGAATAGGACCAGTCGCCTATCGCTTACAACTACCAGAAGAGCTAGCCGGAGTACATGACGTATTTCATGTATCCAACCTCAAGAAATGTTTATCTGACGAGTCCCTGGTAGTACCTCTTCAAGATATAGAGGTAAATGAAAAGTTGAAATTTGTAGAGAAACCGCTTCAAATAGAAGATAGAAAGGTCAAGTTTCTCAAGCATAAGAGACTGGTGCTAGTCAAAGTCAAATGGGAGTCGAAAAAAGGACCAGAGTATACATGGGAACTAGAATCAGAAATGAAGCGAAAGTATCCTCACCTATTCCAGTAAATCTCGTGGACGAGATTTTAAATAAGGTGGGGAGGATATAACAACTCTTGCCAAAATTATTATTTCTTATTTTATTAATGTCCATTAGGAAACCCTAATTGAGACCCCCAAGTAGTATGGCATGACCCATAATTTTTCAGAACAATCGAAACTAGGATCAGGGCCCCATAAAACTCAAGGGGGGTATCCCCTAATTGATAATTATCCTCAAAACCGTTTGTAAAACACGAATTTCATTGAATGTTGACTCACCTAGGCTATGTGGGACACGAGGCTACCCTACCCTAAAAGGGTAGCCGTCGCGCCACGCGCAGGAACCAGGTGGTCCTGGCGCGACGCGCGAGGGGGACCAAATTTCAGTATAAATGCAGGGTTTGGCACTTGCATGGTTGTCTTGTTTCGAAGTTAAAATTCGTTACCTACGTTGAGTTATACACCATTTCATTCAAAAAACACACACAAGCACGAATCTTTGCTGCGACAACAGGGTAATAACTCGATCACTGCTACGATACAATGTCCGATCGATTGAAACCGATCCGATGGATGTTTAAGTGCTGCCCGGATTCGGGCTATACTTTGTCATTCGTTGTGAGGGTTTTGATTTCGTGAGCTTATCATAAATGTTGTATTAAGTTACTGACCTAGTTTCGTATGCATTGTTATTTACCTAGGTTGCGAGACTAAATCAGTAGGCAAGGTTCTGTCCAATTAAACTTGCAATGTGAGTCATTCTTTTTTTATCAACAATGTTTTATAATACCCAAAACTATTTTCAAAAGTTATAATTATAGGGATTAAGTCTTGGTTATCTTGAATCACTGGCAAGTGGGGTATTGTGCAAATTACTAATTTCTCACGGTTAGGTTCACCAACCTAATAGTGACAATCATCACTACTTGGGTGAAAGGGCCCAATAGTGGTATGACCATCGTCACCAGGGTGTGACACGGGGCCAGATAAAAATAAGATAGTAGCCATTGTAATCGCTCTTATGCTGTAATCTATAACTAATGTGTCGTTTTATTTAACCTGAGTAACTCGCCAGTATTTCCCCACTGATAAAATCTTTTTAAACATATTTCAGGTGAATTACTGTGAACCAGGGAAAAAGTGTTGCGTAGCACTAAAAGCTTGAAGAGGTGGCTCAGTAAAATAAATAAATAAATATGTTTTGTAAAACAGGGAATTTCCTCGTGAAATTTCCGTTATTGTAAATTATGAGTTTTGTCCCCAAATTGTGAAATAAAATAATTGGGCATTGTCAGTCTAAACGATCCTGCTAATTTTTCCGCTGCCAAATCAAATACAAATACCACGGGTTTCTGTCCCGCGGCTCCTAGAACGGATAAAACCGGGTCGGGGGGCCGTGACATGATGGGTCGGGCAAACTACCCCTAGGGGTAGATTAAAATGAGTCACATAATTGGGGTTGTCTTTTAGTAACATTAAAATGGGAGGCGTAGACCTTTTGATTTATATCTCTTAATGGATCACTTAGGTAAAATGTCATACCGGAGGGTAAAATTGGAATATAAAGGTTTTACTAGAATAAACCACCACAAAGGAAGTTGTAGTGGAAGATGTTATGAAAATCTTGATAAAGAAGTAGGAGGCATGAACTAGAATGTGAAATGCCTACAAACGGGTCGGTTTGTTAATTAACTTCAAACCAAAATGGTGATTTGAAAAGAAAACACATTTTCAGCTGACACGACTGGGTGAAAACCTGACCCAGCCAGGTAAGGGTGCTGGAAAAAAAAAAGACAAGTTTCACTTAACACGGCCGGGTGGAAATCTGGCCCGGCCGGGTAAGGAAGTTGCACAAAAAATGTGTGCTTAATGTTTTCGTTCAAATGTTTCGATTACTAATCGATTGACCGCATAATGTCGCAGACCCCGACCCCTACCCCGGGAGTGGGCGCCGCGAGCGAGTCAAGTGGTATCGGTGTTTATTAATTTGGCAGCGGAAATGAGACATCAGGACCGTAGTTAGAAAATAGTTTCAAAGTTGAAAACACCAAACTTTATAAGAAATAAATGGGATAAACCTAAATTTCATTCACAATACATTTATAGGGATAAACCCTAATTATTGAAAACATGGTCTCCTTTTTATTTAGTGTTCTCCAGCTGGCTTCTATTAGCTTCACATTAAGTTACCTGAAACGCGTTTTGAAAAGGTTTTATCAGCAAGAAATACTGGCGAGTGCATCCCAGTTTAATCAAAACAAGCTTTTATAACTTTACAGTATTGAGAGCGATTACAATGTTTATATCTACCAATATACTCATTCAGTATTTTTCATGTTCACAGTTCCATGACTGTGGTCATGTTACTCATTGGCTAACTCGTCGTCCAATAATAAAGGATTACTAGTAGTGTATACAAAACCCCATATACCGGCAGCAATTGTAGAATACATAGACTCAATCACTGTTAAGTATAATTGAAAATATTTTAGGTTTTGTAAAACAGTTTGGTAGAAAAAGAGAACGACTCACATTGTAGACTTAGATAATTCTACAGCTTCCTGTTGTTCCTGATTATAGTCTATTAAAAATAAACAATGCACATGTGTTAGTAAGATAACCCAAATCACTTAGCCATACAACATGAGACAGAACGCCAACGAACTTAGTTAGGCAGAGCCTTAATATGCGTTACGGAGCTCTAGATCAATCAGGTAGGTAACAGATTAGTGATCAGGGGTTAAAATACTTACAACGAGGCAGAGCTTCGTGTTTTAGGGGTATTATACTTGATTATTTTCGCACTATAAGGGACAGAGAGAAAAGAAATTTGAACGATCTACAACTGAAGCCGATCGCCTCCATTTATAGGTTGATCTTGGGGTCTCTCGCGCCCCACGAGTCCCCTCTCTTGTTCCTTCGTGACCTGCAAGCCAGTAGACTAGGGCTTAGCATTGATTACTCACAAGTGTAGGTCTTACACATAACCGGACACGTGGCAGCCTGAGGTTTCGCCAGATGACACTCGGTCGCGCCCCGCGACTCGAAAGACCATAGGGGTCGCGGCCCGCGAGCAACTTATTTTTCTTATTTTGTTTGATTTTTATTAAAATTAAAGTTAGATGAGCCCGTTTACGAGTATTCGGGGTATTTTAGGAGCGTTTAGGGGTGTTTTTTAGCGTTGTTATATCCTCTCCACCTTGTTTTAAATCTCGTCCTCGAGATCTACTGGAACATGTGTGGATATTTCCGTTGCATTTCTAACTCGAGCTCCCAAGTGTATTCTGGTCCTCTCTTCGAATCCCATTTTACCTTGACCAGAACTAATCTCTTGTGTTTAAGATTCTTGATCTTTCTATCTTCAATCTGGAGTGGTTTCTCTACAAACTTAAGTTTCTCATTTACCTCTATGTCCTGAAGAGGTATTACTAATAATTTGTCTGCTAAGCACTTTTTAAGATTACATACATGAAACACATCATGTATTCCTGCCATTTCCTATGGCAGTTGTAGCTGATAAGCTACTGGTCCTGTTCTTTTGACAATCTGAAAAGGTCCAACATACCTTGGGCTTAGCTTTCCTTTTTTAACGAATCTGACCACTCCTTTCCATGGAGAAACTTTTAACAATACCTTATCTCCAACTTGAAATTCCAATGGTTTTCGTCTGTTATATGCATAACTCTTTTGACGATCTCGTGCTGCTTTTAGTCTTTCCTTGACTTGCATAATCTTGTCTGTTGTTTCTTGCACTATCTCTGGTCCAGATAGTTGCTTTTCTCCGATCTCTGCCCAACAGACTGGAGTTCGACACTTTCGTCCATAAAGTGCTTCAAACGATGCAGCATTGATGCTGGTATGATAGCTGTTATTGTAGGAAAATTCTATTAATGGTAAATGATCGTCCCAATTTCCTCCAAAATCAATTACACAGGCTCTAAGCATATCTTTCATTGTCTGAATTGTCCTTTCACTTTGTCCGTCCGTTTGAGGATGATAAGATGTGCTTAGATTCAACCTGGTTCCCATTGCTTTTTGGAAACTTGTCCAAAAATGAGATGTAAAACGACTATCTCTATCAGACACAATAGATAAAGAAATTCCATGTAATGAAACTATTTCATTTACATATAACTTGGCTAATTGTTCCATACTGAAAGTTTCCTTCATAGGTAAGAAATGAGCAGATTTAGTCAATCTGTCTACAATCACCCAGATTGTATCATTACCTTTTCGTGTCTTGGGTAATTTAGTAACAAAGTCCATTGTTATCTATTCCCATTTCCAATTGGCATTTCTAATTGCTGCAATAATCCTGAGGGTTTCTGATGCTCAGCTTTAACATATGAACAGGTTAGACATTTAGCACCATAGTTTGCTATATCCTTTATCATTCCTATCCACCAAAAATTTCTTCTTAAATCTTGATACATCTTATCACTACCGGGATGTATCATATACTTAGACTTATGGGCTTCTTCTAGAATTCTGTGGCGTAGGTTTCCTTGTTTAGGTATCAAGATTCTTTTTTGATATATGGAATCTCCAAATTCCATCTAATCCTTGTTCTAACTCTTTAATCATACCTTTTAAACCTTCAGCATCGTCCTTGATTACTGTTAATAGTACCTCTCTAATTTGCTCATTTAAATCTATCTGCAGATTTAATCTTAGAGAGCGTACTCGTTTTGGCTTTTCATGATACTTTCAACTTAAAGCATCTGCTACTACATTAGCTTTTCCTGCATGATACTGGATGTTACAATCATAATCGCTAAGAATCTCCATCCAACGTCTCTGTCTCATATTTAATTCCTTTTGCCCAAAAACATATCTTAAACTATTATGATCTGTGAAGACAACAAATTTACTACCGTAAAGATAGTGTCTCCAAATCTTAAGGGCAAAAATTATGGCTCCTAACTCTAGATCATGGGTTGTATAATTCTCTTCATGTTTCTTAAGTTGTCTAGAGGCATAAGCTATAACCTTTTGACGTTGCATTAACACACATCCATATCCTAACTTAGACGCGTCACAATAGACTATAAAGTCTTCAGTTCCTTCTGGCAACGCGGGTATGGGTGCGTTGGTTAATCTTTGCTTTAAAATTCTAAAGGCTTCTTCCTGTTTTGGTCCCCATTCAAACTTAACTGATTTGCAGGTCAGTTTAGTTAATGGAATGGCTATTCTAGAGAAATCTTGGATAAACCGTCTATAATATCCTGCCAGTCCAAGAAAACTTCTTACTTCCGTTGGTGATTCAGGGACTTTCCATTTGGTAATCGCCTCGATTTTTGTGGGATCCACATGAATTCCTTCATGATTAACCAGATGTCCAAGGAATTGTACTTCTTGTAACCAGAATTCACATTTTGAGAATTTAGCATAAAGCTTTTCTTTCCTTAATAAAGTCATAAGTATATGTAGATGTTCTGCATGCTCCTCCTTACTCTTAGAGTAAATTAGAATATCATCTATAAAGACAATTATGAATTTATCCAGGTATGGTTTACATATCATGTTCATCATGTCTATAAATGCGGCTGGGGCATTGGCTTAAACCAAATGGCATGACTGTAAATTCATAATGACCGTACCTTGTTCTGAAAGCAGTTTTAGGAATGTCCTCTTCCTGTACTTTCAATTGATGATATCCTGAGCATAAATCTATCTTAGAAAAGAATCGAGCTCCTTGAAGTTGATCGAACAGATCATCGATTCTCGGTAGTGGGTACCGATTTTTAATTGTAACCTTGTTCAAGTCCCGGTAATCAATGCACATACGCATTGATTCATCCTTCTTCTTGACAAATAATACCGATGTTCCCCATGGCGATGAACTAGGTTGTACAAAACCTTTGTCAAGTAGTTCGTCCAACTATTTCTTCAGTTCCTGCATCTCCGTCGGTGCTAGTCGATATGGTGCTTTGGCAATTGGTGTAGATCCTGGTATCAGGTGAATTCTGAATTCAACCTCTCGATCTGGCAGTAATCCAAGTAACTCTTTTAGAAAAACGTCTGAGAATTTTGACACTACGGGAAGATCTTTTAATTCTTTTCCTTTAGTGTTAACGATTATTGAAATCATATACACCATTCCTCCTTTCCTTGCATAGCTTGCAGCTTTCATCACATAGATGAATTTTGTTGACCTGGTTGGCTTATCTCCTTTAATTGTGATCTTTTCACCCTTTGGTGTACTTACGTGCAAAGACTTTTGATCACATAAAATACTGGCATGATTAGCCACCAACCAATCCATTCCTGGTACAATATCGAATCCAACTAGATTCATTGGGAAAAGGTTAGCAGAAAAATTATGGCTTAAAATTTCTATCCTTGCTTCCTGCAAGATTTCACTTATCTTAATAGAGTCTCCATTTGTTGTCTCCACCAAACAGTCTTGTTGAAGTTTAGTTAATGGTTGATTGAGAAGTTTGTAGAAAGAAGTATTGATAAAAATTTGGTTTGCACCCGAGCCAAATAATACTTTGGCAAAAACATCATTAACTAAAAACATACCGCCAATCACGTCCAGAATCATCTTGTCTTCTTCGACTGTCAGAACGAATGCTCTGGCATTCTTCTTGGGTCCTTCGGTTGCTTTAGCTTTGCTGCTTGTCGCTAGAGCTAGTTTCAGACAGTTCTGTTTGATATGACCAGCTTATCCACAATTGAAGCATAGCATATTGCTAGCTTTCTTCCTGTAGTTTTCTTCCTTATGTCCAGACATTTTGTAAAAGTTGAAGTATATTGAGCACCTTCCTGGGTGCTTCCTTTTGCAATACTTGCAGTTGGGTGAAGAGGAAAAACCTGTACCTTTCCCACGATAGGAATTACCGTAACGAAATGATTAGGTAAGCTTTTGAGCTAGGTTCTTTCTCTGGTTTTCCTCTTGTGTACGTACCAATTCATCAGTCAAGGTGTTGGCCAGTTCTACTGCTTCTTCTATGGTTTGTGGTCTAGTTGCCTTGACTACGTGTCTGATCTCACTAATTAATCCCCAGATATAACGGGAGATTAATACTGGCTCTGGTGAGGCCAAGGTTGGTACTATTCTAGCATATTCAAAAAATATGGTAGTATAACCTTTGCAATCTATTCCAGTCATTTTAAGGTTTAAGAACTTATTAGTAATCTGTTCTTTTTCATGAGGAGGACATAATTTTCTTTCAACTATTTCCTTAAAATTGGTCCATTCCATATTATAAACTCCGTCACTTCCTCTAGACTGGAGATTGGTATTCCACCACTCTAAGGCTGCATTTTTAAAAAGATTAGAAGCAAACATGATCTTATCTTCATCTGCACATTTACTTATTTTTAAGACTGCTTCTGTCTTTTCTATCCAGCGTAAGACTGCAATGGCTCCTTCATTGCCTGAGAATTCTATTGGTTTGCACGACTAGAATTCTTTATAAGAACAACCATATGAAACGATTCTTCTTCTTTTTGGGATAGGTGCTTGGATAAGTGGTCCGTGATTTTCGTTCACACTGTGACTTGGTTCAGTAGGTGCACGTTTACTTCCAATTATAGATTTATTATTTTCTACTTCTTTAATAGTCTTGATAATATATGGCATAGCATCTAAGATTCCTTGTGCGACTATATGTTCAATGGCACTGTTATTCACTTGGTTCCCGTTATTATCATTATTCTTGTTTTCTAGATTTACTTCGTTATCCATATGAATTGTAAACATTTATTAGGTATTAATATTACAGAATAAGATTTAATACAAACAATCATGCAAGCAGATTGATAAAAAAACGTCGAGCATTGCGACTTACTCTTTTTATATATATCTATATATATGCATCGATTACAAATTACAACTGAAAATTAAACACACTAGTAATTATGTATCGATAGGTATTTTAGTCTATCTATTCTAGTTGATTATTATTATTATTATTATTATTTTTAAGGTACAAAATTACACACATATATATATATTATATATCATGCACTGGCTTATCTAGAACTACATCTCACGCTCGTCATACTTCTAGACGAGTTTTTCTCCTATCTGACGGATCCTATTTCCTTCTTTAACTAAGTCTTCGCCATATTGGCGAAGTTCCTCCACATTTTCTTGGTTCATGGGTGGTAGTGGTGCTGGCACTGGTTCAGGGTAATGTGGTATGGGTTCTCCATAAGGGTATGGGTTGTTTAGTATATCCTGAATTGACCTATTGTCGTCCCACCATGGGTTAAAAGGGTTCAGGTCGGTATACTGCGCTATAGGGTTTGGTGCTGGGATTCTAAGGATCTCATTGGGGTCAAATGCTGGGATTGTGAATTGGTTTTCTTGGTTTGGTTCTAGCTCCATTGATTGGTTAGGGAATAAAGGTAGAAGTTCTGGTTCAGCTATTTGGTTAATATTAGGGTCTGTTGTTGTATTTGCTAACATATGGAAATCAGCTAATTGCCTCCTCCTCCCATAATGGTTTATTAGTTTCCTGGGTTTGGGCATTCATCTCTCTATTTGCTTTTTCTATTGCTCGCTGTTGTTGGAGTTCTTTCATTCTTTTCCTCCATTCATGCACTCCTCTACTAAACCAGCCTCTCTTTTTAAGGGGAAATGGTTCCTCAAATTGTGCCTTAAAGATAAAGATTCCTTCCTCAGAATCAGCAGAGTATCCTGAGGTTCGCTGGGATAAGGTTCCTTCATTCTTTGGGGAATGAGATAATTGACGGTAAGCGTCGGAAGTACCTTGCTCACTCATACTGTAAACTAACAAATTGTCAAATAACACAAATAATATTATACATATTTACACAGAATCACATAAGTTATTTACTAACACAATTGGTTAAAATTTAGGTATTAACAGAACACCTAAATGGCTTAAACCAGTGGCTTTGCACTGATACCACCTTTCTGTCGCAGCCCCCGACCCCTACCCCGGGAGTGGGCGCCGCGAGCCAGTCAAATGGTATCGGTGTTTATTAATTTGGCAGCAGAAATGAGACATCAGGACCATAGTTAGGAAATAGTTTCAGAGTTGAAAACACCAAACTTTATAAGAAATAAACGGGATAAACCCAAATTTCATTCACAATACATTTATAGGGATAAACCCTAATTATTGAAAACATAATCTTCTTTTTATTTAGGTAACTTTTTATAGCCACTTCTTTACGCCTTTAGTGCTCTTCAGCTGGCTTCTATTAGCTTCACATTAAGTTACCTGAAACGCATTTTTAAAAAAGGTTTTATCAGCAAGAAATACTAGCGAGTGCATCCTGGTTTAATTAAAACAAGCTTTTATAACTTTACAGTATTGAGAGCGATTACAATGTTTATATCTACCAATATACTCATTCAGTATTTGTCATGTTCACAGTTCCATGACTTGGTCATGTTACTCATTGGTTAACTCGTCGTCCAATAGTAACGGATTACTAGTAGTGTATACAAAACCCTACATACCAACAGCAATTGTAAAATACATAGACTCAATCACTGTTAAGTATAATTGAAAACATTTAAGGTTTTGTAAAATAGTTTGGTAGAAAAAGAGAACAACTCACATTGTAGACTTAGATAATTCTATTGCTTCCTGTTGTTGTTCCTGATTATAGTCTATTAAAAATAAACAATGCACACGTGTTAGTAAGATAACCCAAATCACTTAGCCATACAACACGAGACAGAACTCCAACGAACTTAGTCAGGCAGACCCTTGACAAGCGTTACGGAGTTGTAGATCAATCGGGTAGGGTAACAGATTAGTGATTGGGGGTTAAAATACCTAAAACAAGGTAGTACTTCATGTTTTAGGGGTATTATACTCGATTATTTTCACACTATAAGGGGCAGAGAGAAAAGAAATTTGAACTGAGGCCGATCGCCTCCATTTATAGGTTGATCTTGGGGTCTCTCGTGCCCCGCGAGTCCCCTCTCTTGTTCCTTCCTAGGGCTTAGCTTTGATTAGTCACAAGTGTAGGTCTCACACATAACAGGACACAAAGCACACGAAGAGCCGAACACTCCAGAACCACCATTTCCTCAGGAACATCCCTTGGGGATAATTAAAGCATGATCATGCGTGTCGAGTTTATGAGCTTATAAACTCAACTAATGTAAAATGTAAAACGATTGTAGTAATAATTCGTATGTCGATTTGTCTGAGTTATCAGTTAACTCAAACTCGTATGTTAAATGTAAAAAAACATGGGACCAAAATATCCGCGTTTTTACATAAAATATAGCCCGAAGGGCTATTTCAATAGCAGCGTCCAAAATGCCTATACGAGCTCAATTCATCATTTCGGGATAAAAAGGAAATAGGCCTTAAAAATAGCGGGTGCAGGTTTCTTTTTTTAACAAATAATATTTCTTTTTTTTCTTCGACCTTTGTATTGTAAAAACAGAAAAAAAAATGATATGATTCAACCTCAGACCCATTTGAATGTAGCAGATAACAGCGAGGCTCGAGAATTGATGTGTATTCGAATCATAGGAGCTAGCAATCGTCGATATGCTCATATTGGTGACGTTATTGTTGCTATGATCAAAGACGCAGTTCCAAACATGCCTCTAGATAGATCAGAAGTGGTCAGAGCTGTAATTGTCCGTACTTGTAAAGAACTTAAACGTGACAACGGTATGATAATACGATATGATGGCAATGTTGCAGTTGTGATTGATCAAGAAGGAAATCCAAAAGGAACTCGCGTTTTTTGTGCGATTGCCCGAGAACTGAGACAGTTCAATTTTATTAAAATAGTTTCATTAGCTCCCAAGGTATTATAAATGAGACTACGATATGGTTATAGGTTATAGTAGGGTATTTAAAAGAAATAGATTAAGATTAATTTAGTAGATTTTGTCTCACGTATATACCTTTCAAAATTCATATTAATATTCATAAACAAATACGTAAAAAAAACATGTTGATTATATCCAAATTTGGAGGCACCAATCATTTTAATTAATCATGAGTAATGATAATATTGCTGACATAATAACCTCTATACGAAATGCCGATATGTATAGAAAAAGCGTGGTTCGAGTAGCATCTACTAATATCAGCCAAAGTATTGTTAAAATACTTTTACGAGAGGGTTTTATTAAAAACGTGAGAAAACATCGAGAAAACAACAAAGATTTTTTGGTTTTAACCCTACGACATAGAAGGAATAGGAAAATGACTTATCGAAATCTTTTAAATTTAAAACGGATCAGTCGGCCGGGTCTACGAATCTATTCTAACTATCAAAGAATTCCTAGAATTTTAGGCAGGATGGGAGTTGTAATTCTTTCTACCTCTCGGGGTATAATGATAGACCGGGAGGCTCGACTAGAAATAATAGGCGGAGAAATTTTGTGTTATATATGGTAATTTTTCTAATATCCGAATTGAATAGGAAACTTCTTTTTTGTGAAAAAGAAAAGAGAAGGAGTGGGTTGTCTAATAGGGTTCTTCCTCCACTAGTTGATACTTCAAGGAGGTTTGACCTGGAATGAAAGAACAAAAATGGATTCATGAAGGTTTAATTACTGAATCGCTTCCCAATGGCATGTTCCGGGTTCGTTTAGATAATGAAGATATGATTCTAGGTTATGTTTCAGGAAAGATCCGACGTAGTTTTATACGAATATTTCCAGGAGATAGAGTCAAAATTGAAGTAAGTCGTTATGATTCAACCAGAGGTCGTATAATTTATCGACTCCGGAACAAAGATTCGAAAGATTAGGTTTTTTTTCAACTTCACTATTTCTTTTTCTTTCGCAGGAATACGATTTAAAATCGAAAATTACAATAAACTTATTTTCTTCTAAGAAAAGGATTCAAAATTAAAGTAATGAGTGGCAAATATGAAAATAAGAGCTTTTGTTGGTAAAATTTGTGAAAAATGTCGACTACTCCGTCGTCAGGGACGAATTATAGTAATTTGTTCCAACCCAAGACATAAACAAAGACAAGGATAATAAGACTCGTTAAAGACCCAATATACAAATAAGAAGGGGGATCTTTTTTGACATGAAATGGATATATCCATATATCTCTGACTCAAATTTATGAGATGATAAAATATGGCAAAAGCTATACCGAAAAAGGGTTCACGTGGACGTATTAGTTCGCGTAAGAGTATACGTAAAATACCAAAGGGGGTTATTCATATTCAAGCAAGTTTCAATAATACTATTGTGACTGTTACAGATGTACGGGTTGAATAAATATAATATTATATACTAACTAATAAAAAGTTACATCTTTAAAAAACCCGTTTATTACGCGGGTTGAATTAACACGTGTACTAAACGGGTTGAATAAATATACTGTAATCAGTATACAATCATCGAGATATATTTTTTGAAATAAATAATCTTTAATGTACTATTTACTTATGTTTTTGGAAAAATAATGATCTTTAATGTACTTCTTACTTATTATAACATCTACTTGATTTTTTATTATTTATTATTAGTTTAAAAACTTGTGTATTACACATGTTATAACATTTTACTTTTTTTCATTTATAATTAACTCAGAAACTTGTGTATTCATAAGTTATATCATTTAACTTTTTTTTTATCTTATTTGTTATTAGGTTAGAAACTTATGTATATACGTGATTCGATCAATTGGATATTAAATAGTTATTAATAAGTGGAAAAAATAAAAAAAAATAGTAAAGAAAAGAAACAATTAATAAACAATAAAAAATTAAAATTTAACATGATAGATAAGTGGGATACTTATGATTTAACATTATTATCTAATAGGAGATTCAAACGAAAAAATAAGAGTTAGAACACAACAGAAAGTGATACGTGTACACAAAGATTTTCACATCATTAATTTTTCCGACCCAAATCATTACATGACTCTAATAAAGAAATGTTTTACAGAATATGAAATAGTAATTTAATCCTATTTTAATATTATTTGTTTATTTTTTTACTTATTTATGATATAATAAATTCACCATTAATTATAATAATATTTTATTCAACATATATTAATATTAAGAGTTAAATGCCATTTTAATACTTATGGTTTGAACCATTTGCCAGTTTAGTCCAAATGTTTCATTTTTCGACTGTGGGTCCAAAATGGTTTCACCATTGCCATTTTAGTCCATAGGTTAACTTTATTCATTTTTTCTGTTAACGAAAAGGACAATCGGTCATTTTATATGGCTGAATTGCCCTTCTAGTTAACAAAATTACATATAAAATAACCGAATTGCCCATCTCGTTAACAGAAAATTTGATGAAGTTAACCTAGTGGACTAAAATGGCAAGGATGAAACCCTTTTGGACCCACAAGTAAAAAATGAAACCTTTGGACTAAACTAGCAAAATAGCTCAAACCACAAGAACTAAAATGACATTTAACTCTAATATTAACAAGTATATGTATAGTTGTAACAAAAGTGCACCTTCTAAGTTTATGTTAAAGCATGCACATTAGAAGTTTGTTGTATTTTGGATATACCAGTTGTTAACAAGGACAAAGATGACCAAAAAAGAGAATGAGTGCACAAAATTGAGCACACACTATTCATTAATTTTCACAATTGATGGTCGAAAATAGACCGGATAAGAAAAAGCATTAAAACGTGTAAAACCGTAACTTTAAAGTTAAGTGGTGTCTACCACTCACTTGATCTTAGGTCTACTTGTGTGCATAGTCATGTCAAGGCTCGACTTGTTTTATATACTTCCACACACTTGAATACGACATGTGTTTCTGTTCGAGTTTAATTTTTAAAATCGACTTATCTTCGAGTTAACTTTTTTTTTCGAGTATTAATAATTTATCTGAGTTCACTGTATCTAAACTTTGATATAAACATGATTAATATATGGAATTATTAGTTTAAAGTTCTACTTGAATACATTGAGAAACGTTGGTGGATGCTATAGAAAGAAAAAAGAGTCATGATTGTCTTTTGATACCCATATAAACCTCCCTCGGTTAAACATACGTGGGATGTATTGTGTTTTTTTTTTTTTTAATGTGAATGAGATAAAACCTACCTCAGTACTTGTTGAGTTGTTTCCTACTTTTGATCATATTAAAATTGGATTTACTTTGCTTTGGATTTTCATGTGGTAACTATTTCAACTACCTCAATTATTTCAAGTCAAATTTATATGTTACACCCCCATAGTTATGATATCAGTTATTTTTGTATAACTTCTGTTTATTATTGTTAAAGGTCAAGATTCAAACTTCACACTTTTTTGTGCAACCGAACAACATCGTCTGCGATAATTTTCATTTTAATGATATCCGGTTTTGATAATTTTCTTTCATACAACTTCGTCTGCGATGATAAATGAATATCGTTACCAGTTTCGTGATGATCTGAACCAACCGATGTCCTTTGAACAACATCAGAGCCGGTACCGGTGACGATGTAAAATACGTGTTGATTTCTATACCGAGTGCATGTATCATACCGACACTACAACGAATCAAATCAATACCCATCGAATGCCCACGATAATGTAGCGCCGCAACGAGCATGCAAATAACCTAGATATATAAATATCCGTTATCAAAGAAGAAACCAAATAAATTAATGCATAACGATACCGATATTGTTCGGTTCTGTTCGATACAATATGGTAATGACACAATGCCAGTTTATCAAAATAAAAAACAATATATAAATATTGGGGCTGATACATATGTTTTTCTATCGGTTTCGATTCGATCTGGTACGGTACCAGCACAATATCCATTTAAATAAAAATTATATCGCAATGTTAAAATAAAATAAACATAGAATACAAACGAAACGAAACGAATCGAACCGATCTCAATTGAACAAGATCGGTACTGGTATCGATATTTTGTTTTTATTGTGTTCATTGATGTGATGTTTTCCTTTCCGATTATTGTAGCGAGTGGCGATATCGTAACGAATCGAACTGATAACAACTGAATACCCGCCGCGAAGCTCGGGGAATCACACTAGTTTAAATCAAATAAAAGAGGAATATGAATCTACAAGAGAAATTACTAGGTAAAACTTTACTATCCAACCTAAACAAATTAGAAAGTGAGCATAGCTTCGCTCGGCTAGTGACGAGCCAAATTGGCTCGGTTTGGCTCGCTTGGTAGCTCGGCTCGGCTTAGCTCGAATTATTTTACTTGTAATATATTTTATTTTTATATACATATAATATATTACAAAAAAATGATTATTATTTACATGTATTTAGGCTTGTAGTTTGATATCTATGACATATTTAAAGGTTGATTGTCGTGCTAATGAACAAATATTGTATTTACTTGAAATATAAAACTTATTTTGCGTTCTTGAACGTGATTTTGGCTTGTAATGTATTAGGTTGAACTTATTTTGAATATGTTCTTTTAAAGTATTGAATACTATTTTAGAATATTGAATTTTGAGAGCTATGTATTAATTTTTATTTTTAAAATCGAGCCAAACCAAGCCGAGCCCGAGCTTAGATTTTCAGCTCGGTTTCAAATCCGAGCCGAGCCGAGCCAGCTCGGTTTATAATCGAGCCAAGCCTGAGCTTGCCCTAGCTCGGCTCGGCTCATAAACAACCCTAGTTAGAGTATTACAAAAATATATAATATAATAAAAGTGTTTTATCAGACGTTTGAATATTAGCATTTTACTTAATTTGTTAATCAGATCAATATTAACTAATAACTATATATTATTATTATTATTATTATTATTATTATTATTATTATTTGTTGACTTCTGAGCTATAGTGAGTTTGACCCATCCTTTCTTTTTTAACATTAACATTTACATCCTTATAACTTTTTAAAAACTTTGTAAATTGTTAATTTGATCCCTCTAAAGTTTTACGTGCTTATTTTTATGTATATGTCGATATAAATTTAAGTTGATTTACATTTCGACATACTTTTTTTTTAAAGTGAGTCATGTCCAATATAATACATTTTCATTAGACGGTATATATTCGAGTTACGTCACGTTTCATGAGTCATGTCAAATATAATACATTTTGGTGCTTATTTTTATTGATGTTTTAGTTGGTATGTTTTTTGATGTTTATGTACATGTCAGTATAAATTCAAGCTGGTTTACGTTTCAACATTTTGATCCTACCTCCCCCCAAGCAAGTTTTACGTGTTTAATTTTATGTACGTGTCGGTATAAATTTAAGTTTTTTACATTTTGATGTAATTTTTTTCAAAAATATGAGTCATGTCAAATATTATACGTTTTTGTGTTTATTTTTATGGACATTTTCAGTTGGTCTACACTTAATCTGGGAATCAATTATAGTTTTGTTTAATTTGTTAATCAGTTCAATATTTACTATACATAATGATGGATGTATTAGTGTTTTTTTATTTAACCTATATTAATATAATGATGATAATGCACTTTCTTTAAAAATATATCCAGACCCCATGTTGTCCTTTTCATAGAGCATCCACAATAGGGTCCATTAAAAACACCTAAAAACATGTTCAGTCAGCTGTCACATCAGAAAAACACTCACCCTTCAAAAACATCAAAAACTCATCCAATAAGAAAACACAAAAACACTTAAAAACATTACCACATCATCACCACCTTTTTAATTTTTAACCACACATTTACACCACTTATTCTCTCTCTCTATATTATATATATTAAAAGTACATGGGTCTCACTATTTTGTTGTTTTTAGTCATTTTTGCTGACAAACATATCTAAAAAATGGGGTACAAAAACAAGGTTCACAATAAGAAAAAATGGATGATGTGGAAAAATGAGTAAAAACTCCTTTTCATATAATTTTTTAAAATAAAGTTGGTAAATAAAATCAACTAAAACGAGCCACTTAACCTTTAATATAATGATGGTATACTATAATGACAACATAATGATGATAACGCACTTTCTTTAAAAATATATCCAGACTCCATGTTGTCCTTTTCATATATTTTTTTAAATAAAGTCGGTAAATAAAATCAACTAAGAAGATTCACTTGTATATTCATCATGATGCTAGTGGCGGCTTTGATGGTGTACGGAGAGGATCTCCGTACAAGGCCCGCGATTTCGAGGGGTATAGGGGTGTGCATGGGTCGGTTTTTACTATTAACCATAACCATAACCACTAGTTCGGTTATGGAGTTTTGGTAACCATAACCATAACCATACATCGGTTATGGTTAATCGGTTATGAAGTCGGTTTTGGTTAATTTCGGTTAAGTAACCAAGCAAGGTTTGAAATAAATAGGGTTGTGCACGATTTGAACTTAGCTTGAGCCTATTTTATAAGATAACGAAAACTAAACTTTTTGGTTAAACTACCGATTTAGAGTTCTTTTTAATAAGGTAATTCTCAAACAAAAAGCAATTATGGCCATAACACCTTAGTTCTTTATCAAAATAATGACATCTACATCAAGATCATTTTGTTACTAACATACTTTTATCTTAGTAAAAACCCTCTATATGGTTTTGTAAAACACAAATCTATTATATAAAGTTGACATCACAACTTTGGTTCGGTTTCGGTTATATTCGGTTAACCAAAGCTTCATAACCATAACCGATTGAGCGGTTATACAAAGTTTCATAACCATTGGTTATATTGGTTATCAGTTATTAGTGGTTCGGTTATGTCGGTTATGGTTCGGTTATCGGTTATGGTGGTTAATTTGCTCACCCCTAAATGACAACATAATGATGATAATGCAGTTTCTTTAAAAATATATCCAGACTCCATGTTGTCCTTTTCATATATTTTTTTAAATAAAGTCGGTAAATAAAATCAACTAAAAAGATTCACTTGTATATTCATCATGATGCCAGTGGCGGCTTTGATGGTTAGGGGGAGGATCTCACTACAAGGCCCGCGATTTCGAGGGGCTTACGATTTAAAAAAAATCTGATACGTATATGTTATTTTTTTTAACTAGTAAACACATACTACTTTCAATATAGACCCATTTACAAATCATTTTTTATGGTTTAGAATTTAGCCAACTTAAAATTAGGTTTATTGAGCCCAATACTAATTTGATTTCTTTTAAAGATTAACATAATGGAAGGGCACATTTTTTCAAGCTCGAACAGGATACGTGAATTCTCAGAGACGCCTCTGCATGATGCTATTAAAAACTAGAGTATTAGATGCACTTTTTTTTAACGCCAGAGAATCTTACATGTAAACTCACTCTGCTCGAGGTTATGTCCAAGGTCGACTCCTCGATTTCCATGGGACTATGCCCATAATGCGCAGGAACCGGATAGAATCTGTAAAGCCTCACCCTCTGTCAGGTTCAAACCCAGGATTAAAGCCTCGATTTGTGGTATGAATTTCTAGGGTTGGATAGAGAGAGAGAGAGGGATGGTGGTGGTGGCAACAGGTAGTGTGGTTAGGTTGATGGTTGAGTGGGTTTTAAAAATGAAGAGGATAAAAGCTTTACACTGGAAAAGACAGAATTACCCCTCATGTGAGGGGCACGTGACCAGGTTTTCACAATGGAAATGGACGTCGTTTGAGACGGGGAGCAAAATGATGATAAGTTACATAAATCAGGGAAGAACTTGTACTTTTTAACACATTGGGGTAAAACCGTTAAAACGAACAAACCACAGGGAGCAAAACGGAAGTTAACTCTTTTGGATATTAATACCTGGTACACTCTCTCGTCATCAATTTTCAGTGGTGTAATGAGTGCAAGTGCCAAATTAGGCAAGGTATGAAGAATTTGTCATTATATCACTAATATACCGTTCACCGGACGGGTATAAAACTAGTTGTAAATAAGTCAATTAAGAGATGCTTTTTTTTTTATCGGTGCATTGCACAAGATTGAGGAAAGTATTTAGATTGGTAATGATGGGAAAAGCCCGGTCGATCTTTATTTTGATATTTAGATTATTTAGTTTATTTTTCCTTTTGGTAGGTATTTGGTTTACTTAAGACTTGGGACCAATTGGTAATGTAAAAGTAGTAGGAAAACAGAAAATTGAGAGGGTGTGGAGTGTAAATTAGATTAGTTCTAGAACTTTAGATAGTAAGAAAGGGGGAGAGTTATAAATTAATAAATCTTTGAAGGGTGTGAAGTGTAAAATAAATTAGTTCGAGACAGAAAACAATAAGTCAATAACAGGATACACATACCAATGGCGTGGTGGTTCATAGGCGAAGGCAAAGCCTTCAAAACACTAGGTTGGAGAGGGAAAGCTCTTGAGTTCAAGTCCTACAGATGACAGAGGATTAAAGAAATTAGCCGTTAAAAAAAATAGAAGCATGCACAGAAAACTCAAGGGTTGCAGGGTTATGACGACTCGAACCCAAGCTTTAACTCCTTTTAAGTCTATATACACACGGATAATTATACAGATGTGAAATTATGGGTTAAAATTAGGGCTGACAATTTTACACGAACCTACACGAAGTTAACAGGTATCGTATATGGCCTTAACAGGTATTGTGTATCAAACAGGTAGACACGAGATTACCTGTTAATTTTTGTGTATAAACAGGTTAAATACATGTTTACCTGTTAATACTCGTTAGTACACGATAAGAAATTAAACTAAATAAAACTCATCAGTCATGTGCGTGTGGGTTCCTTAATTACTTTCTATTTTCATTCCTCATTCAATTCAAAAAAAAAAAAAAAAAAACCCCTAAACTCCCTCTGTAACTCTCAGATAGCATGTCGTGTTCGTGTTTCTGTTCATGTTAACAGGTATTAACAGGTAATTTTCGTGTATAACAGTCGAACAGTCGTATTAACAGGTAATTTTCGTGTATATCGTGTCGTGTTCGTGTATGAGATTTCGTGTATCGTATCTTATCGTGTCGTGTCTTATCGTGTACGGGTATACACGATATGTCAGCCCTAATTAAAATGGTACTGGTGATATTGCCTCATCCACCTTAGTCAAAAAAAAAAAAAAAAGCAAAATAGCGCCCCCTCCACCCCTTCCAATTTTCTAGACTTTATTGGGGGCACTATTGAATGCTTGCTAATGCAATAGTGAGCGTTAATATAGCGGTGATATTGGTTATTGGGGAAATTTATCCGGTTTCTTGGTTGTTAAAAGAAACGAGAGGGGGGGGGGGGTGATGTGACACAATATGGCTGATGTAGCACAATGAAGCCCCTAAGGGCACGATTCGATACTCTCCCAACTTGGTGCAAGTTAAAAATTGAATTAAGGCGCAAACAAAAATTTGTTGTTAAAATATTTATATATTATACGTGTTTGATTATATCTTTTCGAAAATTACAAGGTTGGTTATTACTTGACATTAAAAGATCTATTAATTTATTTAGAATTGACCGAAATACACTTGCTATTACAAAAATACTACAATGGATTATTTATATAGTTCGGTTTGTGTATTTTTTTATAAGTTCAGACCAATATAATTTATTATTTGATATAGACAAAATTATAGAAAACAACCTTTATGTTCGACTCAAACTGCACTTTATACCTTTTACTATGAAATCGGCAAAAACCAACCTTTATGTTCATGTTTTATTACACCCTATAACCTTTAGCACTAACCACATCAAAAAATTCAGTTAAATTGACTCACATGCCTTGCACATGAGGGCATTTAAGTCTTTTACTTTTAAATTAAAATATTTTTTATTTATTAATAAAAACTCAGTTCTTCTTTACTTCATCTTCGTCTTCTCATTCTTCAATGGAGTCCAAATTTTAATCAGTTAACTACAACTTTTTTAATTATTCTTCGCAACTGTCACAGATTAACTTATTTAAGGTTTAATCTGGTTCCATTGTTGTGGTGGACCACCATAAGAGTCAACTGTAAATCAATCCCCAATTTCAGAACATTACAAATTACAATCTAATCTGATATGAATATATGATCAAGAATTCAAGATCTTGAATAAAGATTAATCTAAACAACAAAAAGATCAATTAAGATTGAAGATTTATGCAAATAACATGTGGTTGTGAAAAGTACAAACCTTTAGAGTAAACTGTCAAACTTGTCCTCGAGGTTTGGTCAATTTTGTCACTTTAGTCAAAACTCAAATCTTTTGAATCTGAGTCCTTGTGGTTTCAATTTTGTTGCCATTTCATCCAAAAGTAAAATTTTGGTCAAACTTTTCAGTTAAAATTCAGTTTTTTTTCTTTTTCGACCCTTTTAATTCAGTTAACATCCGAAAGCAATTCCGTTTTAAACGTTTGTATTTATAAGGTCAATTTTTCTTTTTTTATTTGTTACAATAAAATATTAAAAGACCATTTTGTCCTTCATTAAAAAGGAGGAAGAAGACAAAAAAGCTGGATGTTAACTGAAAAATCTAAACAGATTTTGTTTTTGGATGAAAATGGCAACAAAATTAAAACCACAGGAACCCAGATTCAAAAGGTTTGAGCTTTGGCCTAAAGTAGCAAAAGTGACCAAACCTCAGGGATCATTTTGGCAGTTTACTCTATATATTATTTACTTGTTTATATATATAGGGTTAGGGTAAAATGAAAACTTATACGAGTTGTTAGAACTTAGAGAACCTGACCTTACGAAAGGTTTTTCAATTTTTTTAACAAAAATCATTAAAAATTTAACTTTTCCAAAAAAATCGTTTTTTTTTCATTTACGGCAGCCATAAATGTTATAAAAAGTGATGTCATGCTTATGTCATCTGCTTTTTACAGCTTCTGTAAGGGGCCAAAAACACCACTTCGATTTTTTTACGATAGTTTTTTCTAACATTTTAATCTAGGGGTGTGAAAAAAATGAGGGCAAAACTCGCACTGAAAGGCCGAGTTCTCTAAGTTCTCACAACTCGGGAGAGTTTTCCCTTGATCTTGATCCTATATATATATGGTAGGAGTTGGCTACAAAGCCAACTTTTCCTACAAAGTGTAGGAAGCCATATCATTATGACAAGTGGAAATTAATTATTTTAATTAAAAGGGTATGACAGTAATTTGATTTTTATTTTAATTATGGAATATTTTATATCCTAAACTAAATAATGAGAATTTTAAGGAAACTGGATATCTCTTTGATTTCAAATGCAACGGTTATCAATGATTATAATAGGATCGCTACAACTTATTCATTTTCAATTCGTATTTCATCTGGTTCGTCACATTGTGTTTTATCACAAAAACACACTATTAAGAACATATCTACGTTGTGTTTTAGCTGTCAGTAACTGGTTCGTCACGTTGTGTTTTATCAGTCATTAATTGTAATTGGTTCGTCACATTGTGTTTTATCATAAACAAACTCTTGACATTGTGTTTTAGCAGTTAGTCGCTTGTTCGTTACATTGTGTTTTATCACTAAAAAAACACTACATGAAAAAAAACATCTTTGATCTCTAAAAAAAAGAATAAATAATGAAACCCTAGATCTGATTTATCACTATTTTTTGTATGATTTGGTGTTTTAGAAGGTTGGGGACTAGAGAGAGAGAGGAAATCGCGACAATTATGAAGGTGGTTTTATGATTGATAGTTATTTCCTTATTTAAAACAAGTTAAATGACACATTTACTCTAATCAATTAAATTGGCTTATTTTTAAGACACACATATTACCTAAATGCCACCAAGATAATCTCAACCATCAAACACACTTATCCAATGGTCAAGATCGCTTCTTACACTTTGTAGGAAAAACACACTTTGTAGAGGAACTCCACCATATATATATATATATA
Organism: Helianthus tuberosus; assembly: GCA_030545235.1. NCBI lineage: Eukaryota > Viridiplantae > Streptophyta > Magnoliopsida > Asterales > Asteraceae > Helianthus > Helianthus tuberosus. The sequence goes on along the minus strand of CM060444.1, from coordinate 15,494,535 downwards.
TAGGGTAAGGTTATTGTAAAAAAAAGTGTTTTGTGTGAGAAAGGTAAGAAAGAATCTAAACCATTAGATCATTGATCTAATGGTTAGTATTAAAATGGCAATATTGTAATTAAAATAATGTTTTTTAATACTGATTTGATTTCATAGGGGTAAAATAGGCCTTTCACACATATTCAAATCAATAACCGTATCTAGTAACTCCTAAACTCTCTCTCATAGCGATCATTCCGAACGAAAAAACAGGGTGTTCTTCCCACCAGAGATTTTAACCTACATTAGATGACAATGAGCCCTAAAATTGAACTCGTATACAAGCGGAAAAGGCACGATAGTTCATCATCTGAGAATTTCGAAAGAAGGACGAAGAAGAAGATGGATGATTCAACTCGAAAAAAACACTACAAGCCGACGGCTTAAACTACCAAAATTCAAGAAAACAACACCTGAGTTTAGAAAAGGTTCGTCGTTCTTGTTTGAGATTTTTGAAGTGTAATGGTGGTTTTATAATTTAAGATAGTTTATGTTAACAAAGAACAAAAGGAACTGATCTATTGTTCTATGGTGTTAAACCTAGGGTTTGGTAGAATAGGAGTGTTATAATGGTGTTTTATGTATGTTTATCAGTTAACTGTGCTATGAAGATTGTGGTTGTTGTTGTTGTTGTTGGACATGGTGTTTTTATTAGATAGGGTGTTATATGGCTCATGTTTAGTTGGATATGGTGTTATATGATGTTTTTAAACATAATGAGTTAAGCATATGTATGGTGTTATGTATATTGGTCTTCCTAGTTATGTTGTTATATGGTGTTTTTAAGCATATTGAGTTAAGCATACGCATGGTGTTATGTATATTGGTCTTTCCAGCTATGATGTTATGTGGTGTTATTAAATAGGTTGAGTTAAAGTTATGATTTTTTTTTTGTAGTGACTCAGAAACATCAAATAACAAGGACAAAGGTATTCCCAATGTAGTTTAAAGTATAAACAAACAAAAAACACTACAGTATGCTAAGTAGCCCATAATGAGTATGTATGTAGGGCTATAAACGAACCGAACGAACACGAACAAGGCCTTGTTCGTGTTCGTTCGTTAAGGAAATAAATATGTTCACGAACGGTTCATGAACACTTACCGAACGAGATTTTATGTTCGTGTTCGTTCATTAAGGAAATGAGCGTGTTCGCGAACGGTTCACGAACACAAACGAACACAAATAAATTTGGCGAACGCGACGTAGGATAAATGTAGATGGCTCAGAGAGTAGCATTGGAACTTGAATCCCTTATTGTGGAACGGAGGTTGACCGTATTCGCCGATATAAATAATGAGAAATGAAAGGGAAATGGTGTATAAACAAGGTGTAAGAGGGTTTCCTAGTTTAATTGTCAGGGTAATAAAATAAATAAAAGTTTAATAATATAAAAATTATAGATAAAATATACGAAAGTACAAAAATATTCAATTAAAACACAAACATACGAACACAAACAAACACAAATGAAAGAATGTTCACGAACACGTTCGCGAACACCTTACCGAACGTTCACGAACACAATCGAACGAATGAGACCTCTGTTCATGTTCGTTCATTTAACTAATCGAACGAAATTTCTTGTTCATGTTCGTTCATTTATTAAACGAACGGACATAAACGAACTTCCGGCCGAACAGTTCACGAACTATTCGCTGAACGTTCGGTTCGTTTACAGCCCTATATGTATGTTTGATGATGAGTTTTGTATATGACAAAAAATGCTTTGTATTAAACAGATGCTGATGCTGGAAGGAATGATGCTGGTAATGCGGAAACAACAAAAGATGTTCCGCAATCGATAAAAAACACAGAAGGTAAAGAAAGAAAAAAAAGGCTCTTGTGATTATAATTTGTTAGCATATAAGACATGATAACAATTGATTTAAACGACAACAGATATACGTGAAGCAGAGGAGCAAGTTGGGAATGATAGTCAACTGGTCGTACACCCTTCCGTCCATATAACATCCAACACAGGTATTATATTGAATTGTTTATCTTGTGGTGTACTGGTTTACTAAAACAAATATTAAAAAATGTTGTAGATCGGCTACGAGACCCAGATGACGATTTTGTCGACACCCACCGGGAAAGCGATGGAAATCGGCTGCAAAATGACCACCGACTCGTGAAATGCGTCAAACAGTGACACAACTATATCAGCCATTCATGGGTGCACGGATCAGGCCAAAGGTAGGGATCGATAATCTGATAACAGTAGCAGGCGGCCTCAATGAGGAACAACGTCAGACGGTAAAGGAAATTGGGTTAGGGTCAATATTTGGTTTTAAGGTGACATGTGTGCCTATGGCATTGGCAAACTGGTTGGTTTCAAATTACGACCCAAACGCATGTGTTTTGAATGTGGACTATGCCCATAATGCGCAGGAACCGGATAGAATCTGTAAACCCTCACCCTCTGTCAGGTTCAAACCCAGGATTAAAGCCTCGATTTGTGGTATGAATTTCTAGGGTGTAAGATTAAATATATTATGTTTTAATATTTAATCTAGTAGCCATTATAATCATTTACCTAATATAGATCAAAATATATAATAACCTATTATTTAATTAGTTGGTAATTGTTGATGGACCATATTACCCTTATTAACTAATTAGGTTTCCTCCTGGGTGCTTATATAAGGAGAATTATGTAGAGGTCAAAAGGTTACTCAGTTACACACTGAGACAGATAACCTAATAACCATAACATCATCATTCGACCTCCTTCTCCCATAACCGATTCCCTTGTCGGTTTTCTTAGTCACCATCATCAGTCAGCACCCTAAGGAGGAACCAGATCACACTGACACATATGTCGAACACCATGGGATCTTCTCTGACTGGATTCTCCACTGCACTGTCTGCTGTAACAGGTATGCTTTAATGTTTTCCCTTATGCATAAACAGAACTGAACCAACATGTGGTATCAGAGCATATGTTGATTAGTCAGTTCTGTTTTGTATCCGTAAATCTGGATTAAAAACTGGAAAACAGGATTTGAAAACCATAATAAAATTCGGTTTTATCATCGGAGATGCCATCTCGGATCTGTTCAATTCATCTCGGATCATATATTGATTCGTTATAACTGTTCCGAAATCATCAGTTTGAGAAACACGTTTAAATGTGTAATAAAATTCCAGATTTCGGATGAATTCTTTGAATATTTTTATTTAGGGTTCATCATGTTCTTAGTTAAAATTCGAAATTTCCTTTATGTTTTGGAATGTGTTTTGAATTGTGGAATGTTTTCCTAATTTTGATCTAATTTTGTCTAATAAGTTTTTTCGAAATCTGTTAAAAGGATAAACAGATTATGATTTTCGAAATTTTCTGATAAAATTAGATCAATGTTAAAATAGGAAACTCTATCATAATTCCTAAGATTTCGAATTTTCTGTTATGATTTCACATTAACAGCTTGCAGAACACGTTTCGGATGATCATTACGGATGATCATTCCGGATGAACATTGTTCGCCCATTACGGATCAGCAACTGTCTGATCATTCCGGATGAACATTGTTCGCCTATTACGGATCAACAAATAAGCATTTCGGACTAAGCATTACGGATGATCAAAAGGACTGACCATTTTGAATGAATCTCGGACTAAGCATTACCATCCGAAATCATCCGAAATGCATCACGGATCATCAAGAACTGACTATTTCGGATGAATCTCGGACTAAGTATCACAACCCCCGATCCCTAATTCCCAGGAACAGGCGGCCGCGAGCCAGTTTCGGTGGTATCGTTGTTTATTAATTTTGCAGCGGAAAAATTTCATCAGGACCGTAGTTAGGAAATATTTGATCAGAGTAAACCACCATATTTTATAAATACAATTATATATGGGAAAAACCCAAATTCGTAGTACACATGTTTCCATAGGAATAAATCCTATTTTATTTAATAAAAACATCTATTTTATTTTAGGTAACTTTATTGCCACTTTTCCAAGCCTTCAGTGCTCTCCAGCTGGCTTTTATTGGCTTCACACTAAGTTACCTGAAACACGTGTTTAAAACATTTTATCAGCAAGAAATACTGGTGAGTGAATCCCAGTTTAATCAAGTTTAAATAAAAAGTCACAGTGAACAGTATTGAGAGCGATCACATTGTTTATGTCTACACAATTACTCCATTTGGTACTATCAATCCTGACTTGTGGGTCATATTACACATTGGCTAACTCATTGTCCAATGGTAACGTATTGTCATCCAGACTTACTACTCACAAGTAGTACAAATTTTGTATACAAAACCCCAACATACCGGCAGTAATTGAAGAACTACAAAGACTCAATCACTGCTAAATTTCATAGTAAAACATTTAAGGTTTGGTAAAACATTACCAAAAAGATTATCAAAAAGAGGATAACTCACATTGCTATCTTAGACTTCGCGTAAGGGTTTCCTGGGAATAATCTATAATTTATAAAAATGTACATAGGTTAGTATCATAACCCTTTGAAATTATTAATGATACCTTCCCCGAGATGGCATTCTAACAACTACGTCGGGCAGAACCTCGACAGTTGTTACGGAACCCTAAATCAATCGGGCAGCGTATCTAATACGAAACTGGGGTTATAATACTTACAACAGAGCAGAACTTCGTTATTTAGGGGGGTATACTACCCGACTATAATATCACTTCTACATAAATTTGAGATTGAGAATTGAAATGTGAGCGAGTTGAAATGAAATCCGATGCCTGCTATTTATAGTTGCTGATACTTGGTCTCCACGCGGCCCGCGTAAGGGTAGACAGGAGTCTACGCGGCCCGCTTCAAACTCCAGTCAATGCGTAGCTTATCCTGGTCATGATCTAGACCCGCCACGATGTCGACACGTGTCGGCACCGGGCTGCGCCACACTTTAGGTCACTCGCGGCCCGCGTCAACTTAATATATGGTTTACACGACCCGCCTGAACTTAAGAAACCAAAGGAGTCTGGTTCTAGCTTTCATACCGCCCGCGTAAGGGTTTGGGGTGGGCTCACGCGGCCCGCCTCAGCCCTAGATTTAAACTTTTATATTTTATTTAAATACTATATTGTATCACGGGCTCGGTATTTAAAAATATATAGGGGCATTCTAAATATATTAGGGGTGTCAGAAATATTTTGGAAGGTTGATATATCTTGGTACAACTCCTGGATTATTTAATAAAATATATAGTGCACTCACATTAAGTATAGTAACCCAATTTCATTTTATCCCTACGTCACGAGACAGAACCCCAACGAATTTAGGCAGAGCCTTGACATATGTTACGGGGTCCTACGTCACTTGTACAGGGTATTGGTGATCAGGGGCTACAATACTTAAAATGGGACAAGACCTTATTATTATTATGGGTGAAAAATATAATTTTAGAGTGAGAGAGGGGTGATAGCAAGAAAGAAGGCTGGACAATTTAGAATGAATAAAGGTAGGTTCTATTTATACTGCATTTTGCGTAGCTTAATATTCACGAAATGTTTGATCTGTGTTTCCAAAGTTGAGCCACGTATAAATTTTTAAAAAGGGCCAAACTATCTACACACCAAGTGTGTAGATAGTCACCCTTAAAAGGTGTTTTTTGTCCTTATATGCACACTATGCAGTGTCGAACTGTGGCCAAAACGCGACGTTTTGGTCCGGTTAACCAGACAAAGACTGACGGGTGTCTGACGGGTCTGTTGACCGGACCAAAACGCCGAGCTTTAGCCGCGTTTTGGTCCTGTCAACCAGACCGGGTGTCAGTCTCTTGTCTGGTTGATAGGACCAAAACGCGGCCAAAGCTCGGCGTTTTGGTCCGGTCAACAGACCCGTCAGACACCCGTCAGTCTTTGTCTGGTTAACCGGACCAAAACCCCGCGTTTTGGCCACAATTCGACACTGCAGGGTGCGCATATAAGGACAAAAAACACCTTTTTTGGTGTGCAAATAGGCAAAATGGTGTGTAGATAGGTACACCCTTTAATAAATGCTTTCAATCCACATACTGTACTTGATTTAGATTTAATTATTTTATTTAAAATAAGGACACGTATCTATTTCGTACAGCACACACATGTGCATTTGTCTTTCATTTCCTTTGCCATGATATTATTATTTTATTTGTTTTTCTTTTTGACTTTCATGAACATTAGAAGCATACATGTCCATATCACCTTTCAATTGTATAGTTTTAGGTTTAAATATTATTTTATTATTATTATATATATTATAATTAGTTTAACTGCTTCACTCATTTGATGCTTATAACTTTTAAAGTACGACGTTTTATAAAATAATAAATATACCATTAGAACGAGAATAATTTTATCTACATTTTGAACCAAGTTTCACTAAAAACAGAGTAGGTTCAAATATAATGTATTTTTATAATTTAATTATTAAACGGTTCCTACGCTTGCCCAAAATATCTCATATTTCCATTGGTCAACTTACCCATGATGCATTCTTTTAATAACATAAGTTGATATATATATATAAATAAAAATTTTGGGAATGTTACACTAAGCATCACAATCCGAAATCATCTGAAATGACTCGACTTATGCGTCTTGGACACATCCGGAATGATTCGAAATTATTCATTTCGGATGAATCCAAGACATGATTCATCCGAAATCATGAGTGTTCATAAAATTTGGCAGTTAATGTGAACTAAAATTTGGGTGGTTTGCTATTAAATATATGGTTTTTGTAATTACTTAATTAGTTAATCAGAATCAGATAATGTTTTACAAAACGAAAATGGCTTAACTTGAATGAGTTTTGATGTATCATTTCTGGCCAAAGCTGATTTGATACATCTATTTATCATTCAAGTATTACGAAAGCTATGTTAAGTGTGCATCATAAACATGAACGTCTTAATATCTGGCCAAACCTGATTTAATTCTTTCATAGATGGCATACTTAACAAGTGCATAACTAAAGTGATTGTCTCAATTTCTGGCCAAAGCTGATTTGTTACAACCACTTTGCACATATGCTTAAATGATTACACTTCTGGCCAAAGCTGATTTGTCTTCGTTTAAGTAGAATTTTTAACTAAGTCTATTATTTTGATGTTAGTAATAGACAATATCACAGCTTCATAATGTAAAATGGTCATTATTTATGCCTGCCTTAGTTTAACATGCCCTTAGATCACATTAGAACTTCTTCCTAAGTATCATAACTTGCTCATCTTATTTCCACTGTCAGCACCAAATCAGGGGATTCCACCTTTGACTGGTGATAACTTTGCTGCATGGAAGGATGCCCTCATGCTTACACTTGGATTGCTGGACTTTGATTATGCTCTAAGAGAGAATAAGCCAGCGGACCTTACTGCTACAAGTACTGCTGCTGAGCAGATAGTTCATGAAAAATGGACTAGGTGTAACCGCATGTCTCTCATGTTTATGAAGTAGTCCATCAGTAATGCAATCAGAGGAGCCATTCCTGATTCTGAAGATGCTAAAACCTACTTGGAACATGTGGAGGCGCAGATCAAAAGGACGTCTAAAGCACACGCTAGTACCCTTATCCTCAAGCTGGTGACAACTAAGTATGATGGGAGGAGTGGCATTCGCGAGCACATCATGATGATGAATGACATAGCCAATAAGCTGAAGGGGCTGGAAATGGAGATCAGTGATGGTTTCCTTGTTCATTTTATCATTACTTCGCTTCCTTCGTCCTTTGAAGCATTCAAGATCAATTACAACACTCAGAAGGACAAATGGACGATGAGTGAACTGGTTGCCATGTGCGTACAGGAGGAAGAGCGTATGAGGATGGATCGCCCTATTGATGTTGCTAACTTCACCACCTCCAACTCTAAGAAAAAGAAGAACAATCATCAGAGAAAGGATGCTTCAAAAGTCCAAAGGCCGAATCCTAATACAAGTGCACCCTCCAGCTCTAAGAACTCCTTAGGCAGAATCCGCTGCAAGTTCTGTAAAAAGACAGGACACATGCAGAAGGAATGCCCTGACTTTAAGGAGTGGCTGGCTAAGAAAGGTAACGATTATTTTATGATACTTGAGTCCTATAATTTAAGTGTTCCTGCTAATTCTTGGTGGTTTGATTCTGGTTCTATGGTTCATGTTACCAATTCAACTTAAAGATTCCTTTCAATCCGAAAGCTGGAAAGAAACCAAAGAACGCTTAAGGTTGGGGATGATCAAGAATTAGAAGTGAAGGCCATTGGAACATTACAATTAGTTATGAAACTGGTTTATGTATTAAACTTTATGATACCTTATATGTTCCTGAGGTAACTCGGAACCTTGTATCAGGACCAAAGTTAGATATGGACGGTTTTATTGTTTCCCATGGTCATCGCAAACTCTCTATCCTCTATGATTCTGTTCTTTATAGTACTGGTATTCTGGATGGTGGTCTCTATAGATTAGAACTAGATGATGGTTTTTCCAAATCTTTGTTGTCATATAACATTAATGAATCACTCACAAATATGAAAGAGAAACGAGAGTTAGAGACTTCATCCATGTTGTGGCATCAGCGTTTAGGCCACATTTCAAAAGAACGATTAAATCGTCTTGTAAAGGATGAAGTCTTACCTCCTCTCGATTTCTCTGATTTTGGAACATGTGTCAAATGTCTTAAAGGTAAAATGACATTAGCGAATAAGAAAGGTGCCACTAGGAGTTCTAATTTATTAGAACTCATTCATACTGACATCAGTGGTCCCTACCAAATCGCTGGCATAACAGGACATACTTCATTTATCACTTTTATTGATGATTATTCTCGTTACATGTACTTGTATCTTATTAAGGAGAAATCTGAATCTCTAAGAACTTTTAAAGATTATAAGGCTGAAGTTGAAAAGCAATTAGATCATCAGATTAAAGTTGTGAGATCAGATAGAGGCGGTGAATATTATGGAAGACATACTGATGTGGGTCAAGCTCCTGGTCCATTTTATGAGTTTTGTAAGGGCCAGGGGATTGTGAACCAATACACCATGCCTGGTACACCTCAGCAGAACGGTGTCGCTGAAAGAAGAAACCGTACCCTTATGAACATGGTGCGCAGTATGTTAGCCAACACTAATTTACCATTATTCCTCTTGGCTGAAGCATTAAAAGCAGCTGTTCATATACTCAATAGAGTTCCTTCTAAGTCTGTCCCTAAAACTCCTTATGAACTTTGGACAGGAACGAAACCGAGTCTTAAATATATGAAAGTATGGGGCTGCATTGCTGAAGCAAAACTTTATAATCCTTTCCTAAGGAAACTTGACCCTAAAACAGTTACCTGTTTCTTTATCGGGTATCCTGATAATTCAAAGGGTTATCGTTTCTATTGTCCTTCTCATGTCACCCGTATTGTTGAAACCAAGCGTGCTGCGTTCTTGGAGGATTTCAAGGTCAGTGGGAGCAGTACCAACCCTTACGAAGAATTGCAAGAAGTACAAGACGCGGGGGGGGGGGGGGAGACTCGTCGCTTACCATTACTCCGATTACTCCTCTTGTACCCAATGCAACTACTGTACCCGAAGCTACTGCACCAACTCCAAATTTATCTCCACAATCAGAACCCATTATACCTCATGACGAAGGCACATCAAACGCTCATAACCAAGACAACGCTGAACCCGATAATCCACTCAGAAGGTCATCTAGGCAAAGAAGGCCTACTAATTGGGATGATTATGTTACCTACCTGACTGAAATGGATCCCGGAAAGCTCAATGATCCTATCTCTTACAATGAAGCCATTAGCAGTGATCAGTCTTCTGAATGGAATAAAGCAATGATTGATGAGCTTGAATCCATGAAGAAAAATGACGTTTGGGATTTGGTAGAATTACCCAACGGAGTCAAACCCGTAGGATGTAAATGGGTGTTCAAAACAAAACTGGATCCGAATGGTAACGTTGAACGCTACAAAGCGAGATTGGTTGCAAAGGGCTACACTCAGAAAGAGGGAATTGATTATCAAGAGACGTTTTCACCTGTCTCTCGTAAAGATTCATTAAGGATCATCATGGCCCTAGTAGCTCATTTTGATTTAGAGTTACATCAGATGGACGTTAAAACCGCTTTCCTTAACGGAGACTTGGACGAGGATGTTTACATGAAACAACCTGAAGGCTTTAAACCTGAAGGTCAGGAGCATCTAGTCTGTAAGTTGAAGAAATCCATTTATGGGTTAAAACAAGCATCACGTCAATGGTACCTCAAGTTTGATGAAGTCATGAAGAAACAAGGTTTTATGAAGAATCAAGTGGATCAATGCACCTACCTCAAGATGAGTGGGATCAACTTTACTATTATTGTCCTTTACATAGATGATATTCTATTGGCAAGTAATAGTTTAGACATGTTGCATGAGTCGAAGCGGTTACTCTCGCATAACTTTGACATGAAGGATCTTGGAGATGCTTCTTATGTCATTGGTATCAAAATTCACCGAGATAGACACAAAGGGATCTTAGGATTGTCCCAAAAGGCTTACATAGATTGTGTCCTTACACGTTACAACATGCAACAGTGCAAACCCTCAGTCGCTCCAGTAGTTAAGGGAGATGTTTTCGGTTCATTCCAGTGTCCGACAACAGAGGTTGAGAAGGAGCAAATGAGCCAGATACCTTACACGTCAGTAGTCGGGAGCCTGATGTATGCTCAAGTCTGTACTCGCCCAGATATCGCTTATATTGCAGGAATGCTAGGCCGTTATCAGACTAATCCTGGCCTAGATCACTGGAAAGCAGCTAAGAAGGTACTTCGATATCTGCAAGGGATGAAAGACTATAAACTGACTTATAGAAGAAGTGATCATTTAGAAGTGGTGGTCTATTCTGATTCTGACTTTGCCAAATGCAAAGATGACAAGAAAACCACTTCGGGCTATATCTTTATGTTAGCAGGCGGCCCTATCTCATGGAAGAGTCATAAACAACAGTTGACCACAACTTCCACAATGATGGCAGAGTACATTGTTGTTTATAACGCAACCTGTCATGGAATGTTGCTTAGAAATCTGATCACTGGACTCAAAATTGTTAATTCCATTTCTAGACCATTGATGCTTTACTGTGATAATTCAGCTTCCGTTAGTTTCTCGAACAGTAACAGTTTGACTGGAGCTGGTTTATATCTCGATACAAAATATCTATTCGTACGAGAACGAGTTGAGGAAAATAATCTTTGTATTGAGTATATTAGTACTAAAGATATGCTTGCGGATCCGATGACTAAAGGTCTCCCTCCTAAGGTTTACGAAGAACATGTTCGGAATATGGGATTTAGTAAAGACCTTGTTTAGCATATTGTACTATCTTATGTTTTATGATTAATGAAATTTCCTCAGTTTGATTTTGTATGTCTCTTAGAATATGTTCAACCGGTATAATGACATATAGACAAATGAAGTTACAAATCAAACAAAGGGCTTATGCGTATTTTGATTATGACGATTAGGTTTTAAATTAAGGCTATAGTATGACTAATGGGGGTCCTGAGTCGCATAATGATTCAACGGCTGTATTTCTCTGCTATAGTACTTGTTTAAGGCTAAAATGAGTGTTAACTCCTGATCAGGCTTATCTAATACTCATGGTAAATGATTACTCGGCTAAGTGGGACAATGTAAGATTAAATATATTATGTTTTAATATTTAATCTAGTAGCTATTATAATCATTTACATAATATAGATCAAAATATATAATAACATATTATTTAATTAGTTGGTAATTGTTGATGGACCATATTACCCTTATTAACTAATTAGGTTTCCTCCTGGATGCTTATATAAGGAGAATTATGTAGAGGTCAAAAGGTTACTCAGTTACACACTGAGACAGATAACCTAATAACCATAACATCATCATTCGACCTCCTTCTCCCATAACCGATTCCCTTGTCGGTTTTCTTAGTCACCATCATTAGTCAGCACCCTAAGGAGGAACCAGATCACACTGACACATATGTCGAACACCATGGGATCTTCTCTGACTGGATTCTCCACTGCACTGTCTGCTGTAACAGGTATGCTTTAATGTTTTCCCTTATGCATAAACAGAACTGAACCAACATAGGGTTGCATAGAGAGAGAGAGATGGTGGTGGTGGCAACAGGTAGTGTGGTTAGGTTGATGGTTGAGTGGGTTTTAAAAATGAAGAGGATAAAAGCTTTACACTGGAAAAGACAGAATTACCCCTCATGTGAGGGGCACGTGACCAGGTTTTCACAATGGAAATGGACGTCGTTTGAGACGGGGAGCAAAATGATGATAAGTTACATAAATCAGGGAAGAACTTGTACTTTTTAAAACATTGGGGTAAAACCGTTAAAACGAACAAACCACAGGGAGCAAAACGGAAGTTAACTCTTTTAGATATTAATACCTGGTACACTCTCCCATCAGCAATTTTCAGTGGTGTAATGAGTGCAAGTGCCAAATTAGGCAAGGTATGAAAAATTTGTCATTATATCACTAATATACGTTCACCGGACGGGTATAAAACTAGTTGTAAATAAGTCAATTAAGAGATTTTTTTTATCGGTGCATTGCAGAAGATTGAGGAAAGTATTTAGTTTGGTAATGATGGGAAAAGCCCGGTCGATCTTTATTTTGATATTTTGATTATTTAGTTTATTTTTCCTTTTGGTAGGTATTTGGTTTACTTAAGACTTGGGAACAATTGGTAATGTAAAAGTAGTAGGAAAACAGCAAAACTGAGAGGGTGTGGAGTGTAAATTAGATTAGTTCTAGAACTTTAGATAGTAAGAAGGGGGATAACGGAGAATGATTGAGTATGTTATGCTAATGTTGTTTATGTTGATAATGGAGAACGATTGAGGATGATGTGCTGATAATGGGGAACGATTGAGGATATTATGCTAATTATATAGTGTAGTGTTGACTGGAATTTTTTTTTTTTTTTTTTTTTGTGATGTTTCCTGCTAGTTCGTTTGATCTTGGATATGTTAAAAAAATCAAACTATAATTTGAATTAAACTTGCATAGATTTAGGGATATTTTAATAATTATTTTTAATTAGTAATAAATAAATAGGGCCAAAAGATCTAAATTACCCCTTATCTAATTTTTTATTGAGGGACACTTATCGTTGTCAATTATTTACAAACATAAGTGTTTGTATTTGATCTCATTCTAAAATATATATATCTATATCTATACTATATAATAAAGTAAATTATTTGTGGAACACATAGGTGATCTCAAGTATTCTTTTCCTTGCATATATAAACATTCACACATAAGTTAGATAATTATCATGGAATATTTATTTAATTTATTAAACTAAATTTTAAATCTGGAAAAAGAATGATTCTTTATAAAAATCATTAATAAAATTTATAAATGAGTCGATCGACTTCCCAAATTACGATAATAATATTAATTAATAATAAACAATAAGAAAGGGTAAGGGTGACCTCTATATATTAGTAACTAGGTTAATGCCCGCGTAATACGCGGGTTTCAACCAAAACCATATTATTTACTTTGAAATGAAATATTCTGTACAAATACATACATTGGAAGAAAAAAACAGAAAACTATTCAAATGCCGAAAAAAACTTCCTTGTAGACTACATTTGTTGTTTTACTCGTTACATTCCCATCTTTGTCTACTATAAGCAACTTCACACCGGCTTTGTTTTTAACTCTTGATAATGCAAAATAAAGTTGACCATGTGAGAAAAATGGATATAATGAAAAATAAATACATTGAAAGAGAGAAATAACATTTCATTCAAATTTCAGTAAAATCTTCCATGTAGACCACATTGGTTGATTTATTTGTAAGAATTCCATCTTTATCTAGTATAAATAATTTGACGTGTCAAACAAATGTGATGTGTATGTCTGTTGGAAGATATGGCTAGAAATTTTAAAGTATAAAGTATTTACATATAAACAATTTTACCATTTGTATATCTTTTGAAGATATGTCTGTCGCCACTCCAGCAGAATTTTTTTATACATAAAGTGAAAAAAAATGGTTATGAAGATACATGTTCTACCTATCTTGTAAAAGAGTTAAAAAAAATGTCCAAATTTGACATCTTAATGTGTGCCAACATATGTGTTCTTATCCTATGATTTGATTAAAAAAAAAACCACTTATCTACAGCAGAGAAAAAGAATAAAAAAAACAACAGCATACAACACTTTGGCATATACCCAACAATATTTTGGTCTCCTAAACAAAAGAAATATAAAAAATTATAAAAGTAATAAGCAAATAAAAAGGTGTGACCAGTAAGAATCTTATCACCTATACTAAAACTAGTGTGAAACCGTGCGCGCGTTGCGGCGCCAAACCGAGTCGTTCTATAAACGTTATTTGGTATAAAATTCACGTTAAGTTGCAATATGACTCGCCACCAACAGAATGTGAACCTGTGACCAACAAAATGGAACCTTGATTATAACTTATTAAAAATCCAAAAACATATTAGAAGATACAAGCTGCAAGGCGGGCTAATGGGTCAGAGTGAGGTAAGGTTAGAAGAGGTCAGTTTCGTTCGAGTTAAAATGGGTATTGACAAAAAGGGGTACGGGTCAAAACGGCAGGTTGGGTCGGGTGGGCTAATGGGTCAGAGTGCGTTCGGGTCAGAACGGCTTCGGGTTAAGACAGTTCGTTTGAAAGGGGGTCAGTTTGGTTCAAGTCGAAATGGGTATTGACAAAATTGAGTACGGGTCAAAACAGGTTGTTTTAAAACAAATGTAGTTGGATTTAAAAGTTGACAGCAGTTACACAGATCTATATAATTGCAATTTAGGCAAAAAAAAATAAAGAATCATCAATAAAGATGCGATTATTTTGCTTGAAATTTGAGTTGAAAAACAAAAATTAAAGAACCATTAAAAACAAAGTTTACTTGAGACAGCAAAGGCTTCAACAATGGCTTGGAGAAGATGATTACAACAACATTACAACATTCCCAGAAGTTCTAACTTACAAAGCTTACTCCGACTTTTTTTTCTTCAGTTTTTAGTCCATAAATATGTTTATCTACTAAAGACCATCGCTTTTCTATGTCTTATGTTTCTACTCCCATTTGTAATGTGGAAGCAATTCCGAGCTGAGTTAGTGAATCAGACATGAAAATGCCTGGCAAGTCAGAAGTCGAGTCACCAGTTTCATAATACAGCCTCCTAATCTCTCAGATTTGACAATCTTTACCTGAATTTAAGACAAGTAAACTATTTCGATTAGAATATACAACTAATCAAATCTTTCTAGTTTTGTTGATTAACCAATATGCTTCAGTAAGACTTAGAATAAATACATAATGTTTATGGTTTGTACTAAAAATAATGAGTAACCATTTTGTAAAATCTTACAAAAAATAATTTTGACCTTATGGAAGGGGCCAAGAATATTGAGAGGCAGGGCAGCCCATGTTCTAATTTGTCACAATTCAATGTTAAACCCAAAAGGATGCCAAATATTCTTTTTTCATTAATAATAATAACCTGTATATATGAAATCAAAACAAACGAACAACAATAAAAGCAATACTTATGAAGAAAAACCCAAATTAAGCATCCAACTAATGAAAGCAGAAATAATTATTTCAATCATTTCTAGTCACGCTTTGCAAAAGGGGAATGAAAACATCAATGAAGCTTCTCCTCATCATACGAAAAAACACAAGTGTGGAAGGACTGATAATTTATAACGATTGTGTAACATTCTTCAAATTACACGTACCTTAAAGTTGTATAGAGGTGGTGCGAGATAGGTAATTGGATTTACATGTACCTCGTAGTTCCTAGCTTCGAAATGAGACACGCAGCTCGAAGGGGTCACTGGATTTTTGATAAAAACCCTAGCCGGCTAAGTTCACGGCTATGGTTTCTAAACTCTGTCACTATGTCGTCATTGTCCCCTTTCGCTTTGTTTCGACCTTGTTTCAACACCACAATTCATCGGAGCTGCGTCTGCACCACCACCACTTCCTGTACACTCCAACCGATAGCACCATGGAAAGCTTCGTCACTGACATTTTTTTATGGCTAGATAGTCTGCACGCGCCTAAGTCTCTCATTAAGGACTGCCTTTCTCTTTGTTGTCTCTCTTATTCATCAAGTAAAAGGATAGAAGCTTCCTGAGGTGGCCAAAGTGAAAAAAACAAAGTAAAACTGTCGTGGCTAATACAAAAAGGTAACAAACAAAACTATGGCTTTCGAGTTGTGATTTAATATAAGGTATAATATAATGTATTCATTATATGAAAAAGTAGTCAAAATAAGCATTAAGAAACCTTAAAACTGCACCTGAGATCCGTTCCCCTAATTTTGCATGCTGATAAAATGCACATTAGAACATAAGTGATTGATTAGTTTACCTACAAGCTATACAAACCATGTTATACAATCCCACTCCAAAGTACTCATTCGACGCCAAATTTCTACATATATGAACATTTTAACACACCAAGTTATACAATCCCATCCCAAAGTCCTCAATTCGCACCTACTTTCCACATAAACATTTCAACTATAGAAAATCGTTACCGAATACCACTAGTTAATGGTTGTGAGAAAGGCTCACCAACGTTGTCGCCGATTACGGATCAGAAACCACTTGTCGGTTCCTTATGAGTTGTTCAGTAAGTTTGCTTCTAGTTAAAGATGGGGATTACCAATGTTACGGAATATGAAACAATTTCAAACGGAAAGTTGCCCAAAATGATCTATGATTATTACGTATAGGTGCATAAGAGCATCACTGCATAAAAATAAAAAATATAGTTTTAAACATAATAGATTCCACATCTGAATCACTATATAATAGCAACATAACATTGACAATAAGTTACTGTCTATCCTAATCAAGGCCAAAACTAACCCAGAATCATCTTTGAAGAGCTTAACAGGATCAACAAAAACAATAATAAGCAAATGAGTACTTAAATTGCGCATTGAAGTCTTATCAAGGAACATGATGCATCAACGCACAACATTTTCTATAATTAAATTGAGATCTTAACGAGAAATGAAATAAGCACCAGAAACAAACAGTTTACAAATCTTGGTGAACGATTTACGCAACATTCTAACTGCTAAAAACACAAAGTAAGGTGAAAATTTATAGGTTACACATGGAAAAATAACTACAGTGCAACGATAAAAGGACTACCTGGAACCCATAAAAACATGTCTCGGAATGATTTCAGACGAATTGGTCACCAATCTACATGAAAATGGAACATGCAAGCTTTAATCCTTCTGCGGGGAATCGCCGGAATATGGCCGGAACCCTAGGTATCTCGCCGGAGCTTCTTGAAGCCATCTTCATCACTATGGTGATACCCTAACCGCAATATGACCGGAACCCTAGGTATCTCGCCGGAGCTTCTTGAAGCAATCTATATGAAAACGAAAACTGAAACCCTAGCCACCACCTGGTGCGACTGTTGACCACCGCTGCGATGACCGAAAACCTCGGTACCACCGTCATTTCCGTTTCCGTAGATGGCTCGCCGCTGCTTCACTCACCCTCTTATTTTTCTCTCTCACATTTTCAGTTCATTCTAATTCTCTTGTCTTTTTCTCTGAGGTTTGATGAGGATGAATCGACTATGTACGGTGGCAGGGAAAAAAGACAACACGTGTTCTGGTGTTGTGAAATCCTCCCATGCCCTTTATCACTATTCATTCAGTTCTATTATTAATATATAGAGAATATATAGAGAATATATAGAGATTAGTACCATAACATTAGGGCCTTTCGATGGATAGATATGGATTGGAACATGATCTGATCCATTAATAATCCAACTTAAATGGATCATGATTTGATTCATGATCCAATATAATGAACTGTGATTTGATCCATATCCAAATAATTTCAAAGATTACTATCCGGATCAATCCATAATAAAAAAAAAACTTTGAAAAATCACAAAAAATCAAAATAATTCAAAAAAATCAAAAAAATAAAAACAAAAAAATTCTAAAAAAAATCAAAAAACAAAAAATTCTTAAAAATTCTAGAATGGTATGGAAGTGAGGACGTTCGACGGTGAAGAATAGTTTCATGAAGAAAGAGCGTAAACCGCTGCACTTAGAAGTTGGGCTGAGCCGACACCGAAGACTATGTATCGTCCTTCAGTGACTGCATTCCCGGCTATGGATTGTAGCTTACGAATGCAATTTTCGAGCTCTATTAACATCTTACTGCCGTCAGCGTAGTTGTAACCCATACGATGCCAACCCGATATGACGACTATGGTATAAGTATTGGCTGCATTTTGAACCAATACACTTGGTGGCCAGATTCCTAGTGACTTGTCTAGTCTCTTGAACCTAAAGGATCTTGATCTTACCATTAATAATCTTACTGGCACGGTTCCTTTATCCATTTACAACATGTATTCCCTCAAGTCGCTAGCTGTGGATTCTAACGATTTGTCGGGTGATATACCTTACAACGTTGCGGACGCACTCCCAAATCTTCTAAATTTCAACTTTTGCATCAATAAGTTCACTGTTCACTGGTACTATTCCTGGTTCGAAGCACAATCGCACAAACATAAGATTTATTCGATTTGCACATAATAGATTGCATGGGACAGTACCACGAGGACTATATATAGTTTCTATTTCTTTTATAAAAAAATCAAGTTGTCAATGTTTGTATTTTGGTATCTTAACCAATTGACACTTTTTCCACATTACAGTTAAAAAAGTTACCCATACACACACAGATATTCTTTCCTTTTTCCCTATCAAATCCCCTTTCAAAATCATAAACATTTTTTTTGGGTTTTCTTTGTGTCTGTTTATAATATCAAATAAATTCCGATTTCAGTAAAGATGTCACTCATAATTTTGCATTAGTTTACAAAACAATGACGGCGATATAAACCCCACCATCTAGAGCTCCCTAATAATATTTTAATCACTTTATTCATATAAGGTACATAATATAGCCATTTAAGACATATAACTAAGTTATCATTCAAATAATACTCTTTGATAATCATATTAAACATTCAAATAATTTAATCAGAGGATATACAAATGTATGTGAATACCTTAAGGGCACCAAAAACACGGTTTTCGATGATTTTTTGATAAGACCAACATCAAGTAGAGCACGGAATGACCTTCTACATGTTTAACAAAATAATCTTCCCCAATTACCCATAAAAGCACAATCATTTGATTAAAAAATTATAGCAATTAGAAAAACAATAATTACAAACAAACTATACCTCAACGTTGCCTAGATACTCCTTATCCATCTCAAGTTTTTTCAAAACTTGGCAAGTCAATAAAAGCCGAGTGCAATAAGCTATTACAACAAAAAGATGTAAAGTAAACTTAGTTTCTAACACGTTAAATAAAGTGAGACTGTTAATAAGTAAAATAATAATACAAATGTAAGCCCAACCTTAAGTCCATAAATCATAATGGAAGAGTTCATGAGCAAAACATGATGTAAGAACAATATCACCAGCAATAGTTGCAATTTGTACAATTAAGGTTGCAATTTGTACATTTAAGAGTTCATGAGCAAAACATGATGTAAGAACAATATCATTCATGGGTCTTTATTGTAACATGTTTCAGGTAAAAATAAAAAAACCAACTAATTCGCAAAACCTATTGTGCTGTTAAAAGAAACATTTGACTTTCAAAACCATAGAATTAGCCTACAAATACACCAAACTTATCACACATATTATAAAAATTGGCGTCGATCATTTTCAACATTAACCTACAAATACACCAAAATACGGTCCGATGTACCGATACAAAACCCTATACACATTAAAATATATACAATGTAAATCGGCAAGCAGAGAAAAAATTAAACCTAAAACGCTAAAATCAGTTTGCATATTACTTATTTTTTGTAGTTGGATCACTTGTAAATGAACTGAGCCGCGTCGACTTGTTTTGTAAATAAGCCATGTCCAGACCAAGCCAAGCCAAGCGAAGCTATAAAAAGCAAGATATTACCTTTAAAAAGTGGTAGAAGTCATTATTCAGTTCCGCACCAGAATCTCTATCGGCATAAAACATCATTCTTTAAGTCCACCTTCACCTGCATTTTCCATTTTCTAGTTAGATCTTCACCGTTCAGGTCAGATCCAATGGTAGCAGGAGCTGCAGAATCTTGCAGTTTCTTTTTTATCAAATCAAGTGCAGATGATGAGACATGAGATATGGCATCACAGCCACCTGCGGTAATAGCAGGGGCATTCAAGCTTAATGGGCCGGATCCATTTTCAGTTAAAGTAGTTACGTTATGCATTGATATTGATTGTTCTTTTAAAGCATCACTTTCCTGTTTCTTTTTAACTTGGCCACATCTGCTGGTATTTGCCAGCTGCTCAGCTGAAATAATAAAAAATTGTAAACATCGAAACTGAGTTTACATGTCAATATAAAAGTAATGCAAGTCAAATTGAAGTAATAAAACTTCATTATAGCAAATAAGCTTGTGTTACCTTGGTTTTAGCATTGTAGTAATATCTTTTCCCGTCATTTGTGGTGACCAATGACCAATCTGTGCCAGCACACTTCTCCCTGAATAATATACAAAATAAATTAAGAGAACAGAAAGCTACGGTAACGTAATACCATAAAAAAAGTTTAAAAGGTTTTTTTGTTTAGATCATACGGTATTCATTTTGTAACAAATTTGGGTTCTAACAGTAACATTCTTTAAAAATTCAGTTACAGTTTTGTAAAATAATTTTTTTTACCCTTTTACAAACCTCATAAAATGTCTACATAATTTACCTAAAATAATTAAAAAAAAAACGAAATCCCCCTGTTTCGCCCCCATCTTCCCATCGGCATTGTTCCCTCAACCACCCAACGACTACTGTTAATATACCAATATACATTAGGCTTTCACAAATTATGGTCATCATAAAAACTTTCAGAAAGAATGATATTTTACCAAACCAGCCCATTCTTGCTAGTTATCATAACCAAAGACAAACCATCAACTAAAAACCTTCAACCATCAAAGTAAAGCATAACTTAAATCACTACAACATTAACTTAACAACCCTAATACCAGCATCAATGTTCCTGCCCATTTTGCGCAACCTTCTCCAAAATCATTAACCATAACCGAACCGGAAACCAAGAAAATATTTACTGAACCAACAATAAAAAACGACCTGTTAACTCAAGTGTTAATTGATTTTGCCATTCAAAAGAATCTACCATTCATATTTCATAGTTTCATACACTGATTACTAATATACATTAAGCTTTCACAAACTATGATCATGATAAAAACTTTCAAAAAAGAATAATCTTTTACCAAACCAGTCCATTCTTGCCGTACATCATAACTCATAACCGAATCTCACAAACCATCACGGTAACCTGCAATCAATAGACAAAACACAACCTTAATTCCCAACTCCACATACCAGCATCAACAACCATACACACACATAGAAGTCACAACACAGAATTCATAATATCAAATTAACGCAAAAACAAACAACAACCATAAAAAGATTCCCCTTGATGGCCTTTATAGCATATTCAACCTGAAACAACCTGCCTTCTACAGTTAAGATATTGACACCCCTATTATACTCGGTCCTACATAAACATGAGCATCAACTTGAAAACAGCGATTTGAAACACATGGAAATACAAGACATATTGATTTTAGGGCAAATCAAACACGACGCCTTCTTCATTACAAACAACAATCGTTTCCCTATTGAAAAAATACAAAAAATTTCACTCGCGATAATGGATAAAAAACAAATGTGTAATAAAATACATTTACCTAGTTAGAAACATCTTCAACTAAATTCAACGGCTGGATAGATCTCTGCAATTGATGGTCAACACTTTAGTGGTGAAGATGAAATTGTAAAATCAAGTAATCAGAACTACAAATAAAAAATAAACAGGTCTTTAAGATAATAAATCGCAAATAAACTACAAGCCTCTAATGTTGATATCATTTAGAACCCAATTTAACCATGATTCCATAATACCCAGATTTCAATTCCTAGATAAGAAATGCCTATAAAGTAACAATAGATTAATACTATGCGAAATTAATTACAAAGAAAGTACGAACCTTTACTGTTGGTGTCAATTAAAACCTCATGAATCCATTATGCTCGTATTTGAGCATAGCGAAATCAAATAACGAAAATATGAAAATACACAAAAACAATCAACATGAGATAATTCCTGAAAAACAAAAATGGCTAATTAGATAAATGATAAATATGAAAATGGTCAATCAAATAATAAAAATACACAATAATAATATAAGATTCGAAAATAGTTCTAACCTTCATTCGTTGTGTCCGTAGAGAGAGATCTAGGGTTTGCGAGTGTTAACATGGAGAAGATGAATTAGATATGGATCTGGGATGAGAGAAAATACGAAGGTTAAAGATTAGGGTTTGTTCATCAATCGAGCCTATTCATCAATTGAAAGTGAGTGTACAAAGTATAAAAATAAAAAGATATGAAGGTTATGAATAGATCAAAAAGAAGAACAGATCGAATTACCGCTTGAATGCTGATGCTTCAATGATTGGAAGAATGAATGGAAGGAATGAGAGAAGGATCGATGGATGAGAGATTAAGAGAGAGAGAGAGAGTAATAGAAACGTACGTAATAAGCTTCTCCAATCCTGGCCTTAGAGGTATGCCACATGTCCTCCCCCATGAGATATGCCACATGCATGCTTATGTGGCTGCTTATTTGACATCAACCATAGGGTGACATGTGTTCCCCAATGGTTTGCTTTATTAGAGATATAGATTATTTTAATTTTTTAAACTTTTATATGGCACAAGAAATTTATCTTTTTTTATTTTTTTTATTTATACTAGTATATAAACCTGTGTATCACACGGATTAAATATAAAAAAATTGGATTGAATAATATTTTAATTTATTAGTTTTACAAACCCGTGTATTACACATGTGTAAAATATAAAAAAATGTAAATCATACTTCTATATAATCCTAATCACAAAGTTAAAAAAGTATAATAATAGAATAATCTAATTATTGTGTTATTCCGATTAGTACTAAAATAATGATGGCCTAGTAAAAAAGATATAATTATTGTATTTTTCATTTTACCATAATATTTAATAAAATACATTGTATTTATCTGATAATATTAATTAAATAGTGCATCCTAATCTGGTTATTAACATATTTAAATTAAATTTATTATATTAGTAAGGATAAAGATTAAAATATATTTTAAAATATAATGTAAGTCTATATTGTAAGATTGAAGGCATGTATTAAAATTTAAATTAGATTTGATCTTTTGTTTGTAACTTTACCATTTTTATTAACAATTAATAGTTTAAATCATTTGGTTTTAAAGGTATATGTGGTTAATCTTAATGAGTTGTTATATTAACAAATAAAGTTATTATAACAATGGATAGATAATTAAATTGGAGATAATAATAATAATAATAATAGTTTTGTTATAGACAAAAATAAACTAACGATTAAAAAGCTTTTAAGTTTTACAGGATATTCAAATCAAACACAAACATAATAAAAAATATAATAACCCTTTATCGTATGTCGTAGAGGCAAATATAATCTTAATCTCTAATCTGTAAAGTCAGTATATTCAAGAGATAAAGTAATTCATATATTTTTATCTCTATAGTATAGTATAATTTATTAACCCAAGCATCATGGTATATCAATTTCTTTTGAGGAAGAGGTGGTTTATTTAGAATTATTTATTAAGATGGATAATGGTTCTTATATTAATTTACTTACTATTATTATTATTACTATTATTACTATTACTATTAGTATTGAGATAACATAAAAAATTGTCACATGATATTTTGATGACAATATTATTACTAAATTAACGGATAGAATGCCAAATGACATTAAATGAATTATTTTATTAGTATTAGATGTAATCTTGTCTTTGCTTTATTATATATTAATCAAAATTAATAATATGCTAATGCGCATGTAATAATAAAATAAGCATAAATAATCTTTTCTTTAAATAAATACAAGTAATAATAAAACCCATATATAATAACATCGAACAATTTAATTTATTTTAATACTTTAACAATCTATAATCTATATTAGGAAAAATTACAAGTTTTGCCTTTTATCTTAATACCACTTATCACGCAGTGTCATTTTTAACGGATTTTAACAAGTTTTGCCCTTTTACAAGGAATTTTGTTGAAAGTTTTGTCCTTTAGGCTTAACTCAATTAGATTTTCTTGTTAAATCTTGTCACTCAAGGGTATTTTAGTCTTTTTACCCATTTATTTAATATTATTTATAAGAATAAAACAAAACATTTTAGGGTTGACTCTTGAAATAAATGGATAAAAAGACTAAAATACCCTTGGGTGACAAGATTTAACAAGAAAATCTAACTGGGATAAGCCTAAAGGACAAAACGTGCAACAAAATTCATTGTAAAGGGCAAAACTTGTCAAAATTCGTTAAAAATGACACCGCCTGATAAGTGGTATTAAAACAAAGGATAAAACTTGTAATTTTTCCTCCCTCTCTCTCTCTCTATATATATATATGTATGTATATATATATATATATGTATATATATGTATGTATATATGTATAGGTATATATAGGGGGCCGTTAAAATGAAAACCATCCACAGTTGCGAGAACCGAGAGAACCACTTTCCAACCATTAGATCTTCAAGATAGATGGATGAGATTAAAATTAATATTACATTCTATTTATCTTATTATGTTTTAAATATTTTAATGTAAAATGGTAGTTTAGTAAATTTACTTTTTTTTGTCTTTATTATTTTTATTACTTTTTTGTATTATTATATTAGTTTTTTTTTACACGTAATTTTTTTTTAAAAACCATTTTAAATTCATATTTTTTAACAAAACAAATTTTTTGCGCGCCGTTTTTGCATGCCGTTTTTACGCCCGGCTTTTTCACGCGTCGTTTTTTTAACGTGCCGTTTTTACGCCCGGCTTTTTCACCCGACGTTTTTTTCACGCGCCGTTTTTTACAACCCGTTTTAACGCGCCGTTTTTTACCCAACGTTTTACGCCATGTTTTTTACGCGCCATTTTTTAAGCCTCGTTTTTACTCGCCGTTTTTTTACGCGCCGTGTTTTAAACCTCGTTTTTACTCGCCGTTTTTTTACATAAAAAAGTTTTACGTTTTACGATTTACAAATTTCATAAAAAAGTTTTACATTTTACATAAAATAAGTTTTACGTTTTACATTTTATAATTTACGTAAAAGTTTTACGTTTTACGAGATAAAATTTTTTACGTGAAGTTTTAAGTTTACGTTTTACAAATTTCATAAAATGTTTTACATAAAAGTTTGCGTTTTACGTTTTACAAATTTCACAAAAAAGTTTTACGTTTTACGTTTTACATAAAAAAGTTTTACGTTTTACGTTTTACAAATTTCATAAAAAAGTATTACGTTTTACGTTTTACTGTTTACAAATTTCATAAAAAAAAATTTACGTTTTACTTTTTACAAATTTCATAAAAAAGTTTTACTTTTTACGGTTTTAACCTTTTTTTTCTACAAATACTTTTTTTTCAAACTATTTTCTTTACGAAAACTTTTTTACGGTTTTAAACTTTTACAAAAACTTTTTTACACAAAACAAGCGCACATAGAAAATCCCAACTCTGTAGGTTTCTCAGATAGATTAAACTTATCGTCATCGACTGGAAAAAAAAAATAAAAAACCCAACAACAAAAATCAAAACAAATGTGTGGATATTGAAAAAAACGGGGTTTGGCTCAAAGTTTACGATAATCAAGGCTGCAAAGTGGGGTTGCATGTTCAAAAACCTACCCTCCACCATCCTCGCCGCGGCATCGTTATCAATCTGTCGAAAAAACTGTTTCGAACTATCACTGCCAATCGCAACCACATATCTTTAATTTCAAACCAAAAAAAAAATTCGCCCTATCACTGCCAACTCAATCCACAGATCGAAAATGAAAAGAATTTTATCGTTCAAGAAAAACCCATCTCATCACACAAGGTATTCCTACATCTTTAACACAGATCAAAGAAACCCCATCAAAATGTTGAATCATAAAAAAAAATGAAGAAAAACCCATCAAAATGTGCTTACCTCATCACAGTAGGTGTTCCCACCATCTTTAACATAAATCAAGAAAATCCATCTCACACAGAAGGTATTTCTACCATCTTTTAACACAAATCAAGTGAAAAACAATCATCAAAAAGACCACAACCCGATTCAAACCCCGAGTTCCAACTCGACTCACTCAACTCAGATCAACTCCAACTCAGTGCTCGTCACGGCGGCAGACGGCAGACAGGGGCCGACCACCACTGTTACGGTGGAGCGGCGGCGGACGACAGACGGCAGGGCCCCCCTGTTTCAAGCAAGAGAGAGAGAGAAAGTAATGACCATCTTCCGCCACCGTCTTCCCCACCAACCACCTGCCCACCACCGTCTTTCGAACTAAACCACCGTCTTCCGCCACCTCCCACCAACGTCTTCCCCACCAACACCTCCCCACTACCGTCTGGAAAATGATTTTGTGGTTTCTTGAAGATGAGAGATTAGGGGATTCAAGAGAGAGATAATGATGGTGTTGCAGGTTCGAATTCAAGAGAGAGAGAGATGAGACATGAAATGTTTGAATTTTGATGAGAGATGAAGGATGTGTAAGACTTTAAAGAGGCAGAGAATATGACAGGGATTAGACATTAGGAGTAAAAGACCAAAATACCCTTTAGGATATAATATAATAGTGCATACGTGGCAAAGTTTGATTGGTGGATAGTGGTTCTCGCGGTTCTCTTAACTGGAGATGGTTTTCATTTTAGCGGCTCCCTATATATATATATATATATATATATAAGGGACGGTTAAAATGAAAACCACCTCCAGTTGCGAAAACTGTGAGAACCACTTTCCAACCATTGGATCTTGGAGATGGATGGATGAGATTTAAAGTAATTAAAACTAATATTAAATCATTTTTGTCTTATTATATTTTTAATATTTTAATGTCAAAAGGGTAGTTTAGTAAATTTGCTTTTTTTGTCTTATTTGTATTTAATGTTTTTTATTACTTTTTTGTCTTATTATATTAACTAGCGGTAAGACCCGTGTTCAAACACGGGTGGTTTTTAGAAAACCATGCATAACACATTTTAATAGAAAGTATAGATAGGTATATAGATATTGTACCAAAACGTGTTATCTATTATAGCTAAAAGACAACTATAAACATAGATCATGGGTTAATATATCAGTTACATACGATTATTTTCATTCTCCTATCCAAAAAAGGGAGTATCCACCCATTGACAATGTAAACTGTTTATAGATATAAGTACATATAAAAGATATGTAACAAACTTAATAGAATTCGAATACAACTTAAGTTTCAACAAACATTAACTACAAACACACGATCACCTGCCTCAACAACTTTCATCAAAGCTCAATCAAGAGTGTGTTACGCAGCAACATGTCCTTTCCTACATGTTGTGTCCTGGTTAAATATGCTATTAGAGACAATGTCACAGCTGCTGATCCAACAATCTCCCTATATAACAGATGATAACAAAACCCTTCTTTATCACTGATTTTTATTTCTCATCAACATCTCCCTGATTTGTCCTTTAAATTGTAGTTCAAAGTCCAGGGAGAACATGTCTTCTTCATCATCCCTTTCAAGTTGAAGGTCCAACAAATCTTGGAGATAGTATGCATTCATATTATATGCACTATCCATTTTAATGTCTTCAACACTACCCTCTGATCTGATCAAAGTCGATACTTGGGTTTTTGAGCAAGACTTCCACTTTACTATTTTTGGATCAGCTGGTTTTCTTGGGAAAAGAATTATTGAAGATGAGTTTGGTGATTGTGGTCTTCTAACTAAATTTGCAATGGGTTCAGATAAAGCAGATGATGAGAGAAGGTTTTTTGGAGTATGGATCTTTTGAGACAGAGCAACAGTTGTAGGATAGACTGGGTTTTGAGGAACATTTGGATCTTCAGCTCTAAGTTCTTCTAGCTTTTTGTAGGTCTCAACTATCTTCAGTTTAGACCATCTGGCAATGGATCTAGCTGAACCATAACGAGTAGCCACAAGCTCTGCTCTTATTCTTTTAAACTTCAATGCCTCATCTGAATCCACTGTTTTAACTTTCTTCCAATTAGGTGGAGTTGGCTTTACCAGAGGATCATTGTGCATTTTTGTGATTCTATCGATTTCTTCTCTAAGAGCATCTGCTGACCAGTCTTTGAATTGATCTCTAGTTGCATCATATGGTTTGTACTTCATAATGTATCCAACATAATCATCCCTCGGTTGCATCTGAAGCTCAGGAATTACTAGCCTCTCAGACATGGATTTACTCAGGTCCCTAGCAAAGTCTTCAAGTTTTCTGACTTTGCTAAGCAGAAATGATAAGAACCTCTGGTATTTCCTGTCATCCATCCCTATGCTCTTCTCTCTTGCTATAACCTCAGCCTGTGTTACTTTTAATTTTAGATACTCATCTAAGTTTTGAGGCTTCTTAAAGCCATAAAGAGATGGGAAGATCTTTTAGATGGATCCTCTATTGTGAAGAATGATTCAATTTCACCTTTAACAATGACTAACTCCAGAGGATATTGAGCGTCCAGGGGAATGACTGATGGTAGTGTAGCAATTGGAAGGGATGAAGTAGGTTCTCTAGGTGGAAATGATGAGGATAGACTGTTTTGAATGGGAGCAGATGATATGGGGATTGCTGATTATCTCCTCATCATCTTGTAACACAATATGAGTTTTTCTCTTACGTGTGGACATGATTTCTGGTGAAGATGAATGTTTTGGTGGTGAAGATGAATGTATGGGAGATCTTTGTGATGTTGGAGGTGGTTGGATTGTTATTGGTGTATTGAAAATGATCATGGCATATGTTTGACAAACTTCTGCTGAAACAACCGGTGTCTTAGCAGCTGTTTGGCTAACATCTGCTGATACTTTTGTTGTATCAGGCTATCAGATCAGCATCTATTAGGTGAATTGGTGATGATGCTGTTGAAGCTATTTTCTCCTTCTTTTATGGTGATTTTTCTAGAGAAGGTTTGGATTTAGGTTTTTCTGGTAAATGAGCACATTTTGGTGGTGAAGGTGAATATGTGCGAAGTCTTTGTGATGTTGGAGGTGGTTGGAATATTGTTGGTGTAGTGAAAATGATAGATGTTTGACAAACTTCTGTTGAAACAACTGGTGTCTCAGCAGCTGTTTGGCTAACATCTGCTGATACTTTTGTTATATCAGCATCTATTGGCAGAATGGGTGATGATGGTGTTAAAGCTATTTTCTCCTTCTTTTGTTGTGGTTTTTCTAGAGAAGGTTTGAATTTAGGTTTAGCAGAAGATACAATTTCTGTAGGATTAGCAATGCTTTCCTTTGTATCTTGCTTCTTCTGCTTTTCCAAAGCTATATCTTCACCTTTCTTGTTTAGGATCTCATCAATCCCCTTTTCCTCTTCAGCTTCTAAAGCTTTTGTAGAAGATTTTTGTTCAGCTGACTATGGCTGTTGTTGCAACTTTGGTTTTGGTTTAGCTTTTGAATCAGCTGGCAACTTTCTTAGTGAATCTTTCCCCCCCCCCCTTTTTGGCATAATCATCATCATCATCTTTCTCAAAGATTGATGTAGGGGTAGAGCCAGTAAGTTTGAACAGATGTTCCTTAATGTTCCTAACGTCTGCTTGTGTGTCTTTATACCTAGCATCAACCATATTTCTGATAAATTCCAAATGGGAATTGTAGTTACTTTCAGTCAAATTCCTCTGAGCTTGAAGAATGGGTTGCACAGAATTCCAAAGCTCATTGGCAATTTGCTGAGTGCTAGGTTGACTTTTAAAAAGCTCTATCATCAGCTTCATCAATTCTTTTATTTTAGCAACATCTGTTTCAATGGTAGACACCCTAACCGTCAAATCTTTATAACTTAATTCATCACCTACTTTAATAGGATCATCTGAATTCTCACCTGTAGTGGTTGTATTTGTTTTGATAATAGGAGAAGACTCCATATCGTCATAAACAAATGCCCCTTTTTCTTGGTTCTGGGGACTTCCCACTGAAGCAGAGATTACAGCTGTAACCTCCTTAGTGGTTGCCTTCAAGGGAGTCTTAATGATGTAACCACTGTCCAACTGATCATCAATGGCTTCAACAGTTGTAGTGGCTGCTCCACTTGAACTACCACCAAGAGTTTCATAAAACTCAACGGGCATAATCTCCTCAACTATTTGTAGGATAGCAGATTGAATTAGTTCAGACACAGTCATTTGTTGGGTTCTACTCTTAGTAATGTGTGGATGAGAGGGACTTTTATGATTCTGAATTTCAATTGCTTCAAATAGAGGTAATACTGTTGATGGGACTTGAGAAGAGGGTTGTGGTGTAGAAAGCGAGATTGCCCTGGGAGACGGGCTTTAAAACATACTTTCATATGAAAAGTATACTTCATGTTGTGGTGTCTCTGTGCTTACAACATGATCCTTTTATGAGGATACATGAGGAGTTTGGATAGGTTGAGATCTTTCCAACAACTGTGAGGAAGTAGCAGCAGTGGTTTCAAGTGACATTTGTGTTGTCACTGGGTTAACCTTTGGGATCTCATCTTCCAGAGGACCCTTTTTATTTTGTTTGGTTTTGGTGGGCTTTTTGGATGTGGCAGGTTTCTTTTTGCGTTTTGCTGGTGTAAGTTTCACAACACCGGTTATGGTGTCATGATCACCAGGAGCAGTTGGCTCAACAACAGAGGTTTGAGCAACAGATGTGGACGCATCTAAAACAGGCTCATCCCCCTTTGTTTCTGTTTTTGAAACTTTTGACTCTTTATCCATAAGTCTGGTAAAAGTTTTACTTGTAAGGCTATTTATTTGAAAAGCTACACCTTGTTCAAAAACTGTTTGTGACACTTGTTTTTGTAGGTAGTAGCCTAGAAGTCTTGGATACAACAGAAAAGCATTGGGGAGGTAGTTGTGAGGGTTTTTGATGTTCAGAGCCATGATCGGAGAAGAAGATGATTTGGGGATGAAACAGGGTTTAAGTTGGAGGATTTTAATATGTTGGAAACTAATTTTGAGAATTTTGAATTCGAGACGGCAGTGGTAGAAGCTCGATTTAGGGATGAAACAACGTTTATATAGTGAGGCCAAGTGAATGTTGACGTGGCAGTAGTTACAAATATCTGATGGCTAACATTTGTCCACGTTAGAACCTCTCTTGTGATAATGGATGACAGTTGTTTGGAAACCTTTGTTGGCCAACGACAGAGGTTAGGAATAGTGTAAGTCAAACAGTCGTTAGCATAAACAAAAGTTATGAGAATAAATGATAACTTTCAGCAGTGCTTGAATTTTTAGCTAACATTTGTCCACGCTAGAACCTCTCTTGTGATAATGGATGATAGTTGTTTGGAAACCTTTGTTGGCCAACAACAGAGGTTAGGAACATCGTAAGTCAACAGTGGTTAACATAAACAAAAATTATAATTGTTGTGATAGTTAAGATGATCACAATGGAAGAAGATAAAATAGAAATGGAAATATATGCAGCAGAATGACAAACTTTTTTCTCATAAGAATGAGAATAATGCTTTCATCATCATGCTTTTAACCTAAGAACTTCTCATAATCGATGACAAATTGTTTGGAAACCTCTGTTGGGCAACAACAGAAGTTGGAAACAGTAGTAAATCAACAATCATTAGGATAAACAGAAGTTATGACAACAGACGATACCTTTCAGCAGTGGATGAATTTTTAGGCAAACATAAGTTTCAAAAACAGTTTTTTTAGCAGTGGTAACTCAACAGTCGTTAGGATAAACAGTTGTTTCATAGACCGCATCATCATGCTTACACAAAGATTGCCTAACAAACTCCCAACATCTGCTATTAGCCTAACCACTGCTACTATGAAAAACTCTGTTGAGCATCATAATTTGAATATCATCTGTTGTTTGTTAACATCTCTTGGCCCACAGCAGACCTTTGCATCTTCAGACATTCTTCATCAGCAGATGCTCTCTTTTGCCAGACTTTAGCTACAACAGACCTTTTACAACAGCAAATATTGACTCTTTGTAATTTGGATGAGCAAATTCTTCAAAAAAAACTGTTATTGATGATCAAATATTCTAGATTATTTTGTCTATACAATCATCTGGTCACCCTTGAACCAACCTTTAATCCTGTTATACAAACAAAGATTGCAATTACAATGTTCACCTAGTGAGCAACATCTAATCTAATAGACTAACAAACTCCCAACATCTGCTATTAGCCTAACCACTGTTACTATAAAAACCGCTATTGATCAGCATATTTTGAATATCATCTGTTGTTCTTTAACATCTGTTCACCTATAGCAGACATTTGCTTCTTCAATGTTTCTTCATCAGTAGATGTTCTCTTTTACCAGACTTTAGCTACAACAGACATTTTACAAATCCAAATGTTGAGTCTTTGTAATTTGGAGGAGCAAATTCTTCAAAAAACTGTTATTAATGATCAAATTTTATACATTGTTTTGTCTTTGCACTCATCTGTTCACCCTTAAACCAACCTTTAATCCTATTAAACGTCTGTTGACTTACCAAACATCTGTTCACACAAAATTCGACATCAACATAATGTAAATCAAACTCAAACACTAAATAAGTAAAAGTAAAATGTAGCAACAAAGATTCGTAAGATTAAAATTTATTCATTTATTCATGACATTAAAAGATCAACAATTACATAACACACTGAACAACGAAACTTTCAAATCTAACAATAACAACAAGAATTAAGAAATTTTAGCTTCAACTCCATCGATTGCTGAACCTCTCGTTGTATGTCCTTCAACATCACCATGAACTCCATGTCTCTATCACCGCACTCTATATTACTGACAACACAAAGCTCACGAACGGAAGTTGAAGGCATCCGCCTCAGATTTATGGAAACCTGCTGTAAGACCCATAGTCCATTTTATACGATTATCATATACATTCCGACTATAATAGTGTAGTTACGGTTAAACAAACACTTAAATATGAGTTTGTTAAAAAAAAATTAATAAATAAAACATTCTAATGTTTTGTATGTAAATTCGCCGTTTAAAACGTGACGATGAATTATTTCGCGGAAGCTTGAATTCTTGATCGTGTTCGGTTCCTCGATGAGATTGGTCGTCCTCCGGTACTTTACATAATACCTACATCTCATAAAACATGAAATGAGTTAGTTAAATGGCGTTTAAAACATGTTTAAACGAAATCGCAAGTCAAAACAGTCAACAGCAACAATTTTTCCAGTTCTGGTGGCCCTCGCGGGGCGCGACCCAGTTTTGCCTGGCTCTCGCGGGCCGCGACCACCTGTCGCGTTTCGCGACATAATCCACCTCCTCCATCGCGTGGCACGAGGAAGGCAGAGTTCCAGCGAGTTGCAGCTGCAGTGCTGCATATTTTCCAAATTTCAAATTTTTACCGAAACGAGCATAACTCTTTCAATATTCATCCGATTTAAGTCACGTTTCTTCCTACATGATCGTAATTGAATTCTCCATCATATGGAGTTAAAATCCGACATCCGGATTAACAAAATTTGAGACTTTTAAGCCTTCGGTTTAATATATTTTTTTACTAAATTTTTGACCCCTTCATTTATTTATCAATCAAACATATTTGTTTGATCCCAATTCCTCATGAACCCTATATTTTCGATATTGTCTATCATATTATGTTCAAATCACGGGTTTCATAAGTATTTTAAACCCGTTTTCGCTCATATGCTTATTTTGATCCGTTAAGAGGATTTTAAGCATATTTTAAACACGAATCGCTTTCATTCATTTCTAGCATTATATAACCACATTTCTTATCAAATAATCTTCCTCCACAATTATATTTGTGACGGATTTAATTTGATAATTTATAAGTTCCGAGTTTTATCCCTCGGATCATTATTTTATGGCAAAAACTCCTATAGAGTCATTTGACCAAAGATTTACATCTTTCTCTTTTTATACTTATTCTAAGTATTTATTTAATCATAAAACTCGTTCCAAACAACCTTTAAAGGTCATTTGCTCTATTTAGCTTACAAGGGCGTTTTGGTCCAATTTAGCATTTCCTTTATGATAAATGACTTTTGAAAGCATGTTTGACCCAAAATCCCTCTTTTTAGCTATGATTTTGTTTGAAAAGTCATTATGTTTTCAAATACAATGACCATCATTTGAATCATTTGGTTTACTTATTAAAGTAACCAAATGTCTATTTTAACTTCATTTAACTCTCAAGGAACCTTTCGTTCTAAATGAGTAGTTAACCTATTACACATACCTGGCTCGGATCAATATATTGACCCGCTCATTTAATACCTTGCTTTAATAATCGCTAATTAATAGTGATGCAAATATCCATTCGATATTTATTTCTGTAATCATACAACTCAACAAAGTCATTAGTCGATAACGTCAAAGGGTGATATTTTCACCTTTTGACCCGTTTGGTCTAAATGATCGTGTATCTTTGCGAGATGGTATTTATTATCATCTCGTCTACATGACTCGCTCCGGTTTACACCGTACGGTCATTTAACTTATAAACTATCTCTTAATACTTTTGACCCATTATGGCTTACGCCATAAAGTGTTTTTAAAACTAACGGTTATTGTCAACGTGTGACCAAATTACCGTTTTGCCCTTATTATTTATTTTAGCTGACCATTTAAGGTAGCCATTGAAAGTTCTTATTCTATTCGTCATAATATGACCGAATACTAAATGTACTCCTTTTTAACCATTGTTATGGTTTCTTATCACCTTTACTTATCTGGTTCCGTACGACTACATGTCGGAACATCACAATTCAGGTGTTTATTTATCTTATTCATAAATAATATGATAAGAGAATATTCTAAATTTTAAGAATGATGTTAGCTATACTTACCTTGCATCCTGATTATGCTTTTCTTCATACTTGATTCGTTTGACCCGCTTCCTTCCCAAGCTTTCACCTAGCTCGTCAAGCGTCAAACTATCATTGTAATTTGTAAGATGGTTAGACTAGTCATAATCATTTACGACTATTCCATCCTACAATTTTTATGTCGAATTTATCATTCGATCATATCATTTGTCAGTTTGACTTTTTAAAGTCAACTGCCTATTGACATAAATAATTACACGAGGTAGCTCAACTACTCGTTTAATTACATGGCCAATTATCCGGTAAGCATCATTCTCATGTTACCGTTTTATTCACTTATTTACTAAGTTCTTGTAACCATAAGTTACCAAATTAATACGCATTGATAGTAAACATCATTGAACATGAACATATCATAAATTTTTATCATATCATACTAAACTCATTTAATAGTAAGTATGATTATATACTCAAACACACAATTTGTTCAAGTATTTTCTCATTACTATCATATATGATGATTCTAATCATAATTATATCATCAATTTCATCATATGATTAAAACCCACTTATCCTAGTGTGGTAAATCATCTAATCATTCAATTTATAGCATCATATGTATAATTTTCACTTAGGGTTTTGTTCCTAAGAACATATACATCACTAATTCAGCCATAGCTTCAATAATTTATTCATAATTCGCGATTATGATGTTTATCCAAATTTCACAACTTCACAAATCATCAAAATTTTACATACCTTATGATCCCCTAGCTTGGGTGATCATTAATTCACGTTCAATTGTGAATTTGAGCTTCAATTGAGCCTTCAATTTGATGATATTGTTGGAACTTAGGTTTAGAGCTCCTGGGGAGCTTCTGGGTTCGAACAGAACACCCAGAAGACACACTAAGTGTGTGTTTTGATTAAACTTTTATTTTTATAACATAACTTTCAAGGTATCCTGATTTGACCCCTCTTGTTTGGTTAGTTATTAAGTAGGCTACAACCTACTTATTTCTAACAATATTTCTACTCATTAACTAGGTTAGACATTCCTAGTTAAATTAGTGGGTTCGGGGAATTCATGACTAAGTTTATTTTAAGTCCCGTTAACTCGGGCCTTTTATCAACTTTATTTGTTCAAAAGCTTTCAGTTAACTTTTATTCAATATTAGGTTTATTTATTTAACGTGCTTTACCCGTCTTTTAGTATTAACGTGCTTTGATTACCAAACCTGTTTTCGGGGTGTTACAAGTCTACCCCCTTAAAGAGGTTTCGTCCCCGAAACCTTTCTTACCTAATTCATTGAGTTGTAAACTCAATGCATTTGATCTGAGTAATCTTTTAAGCATTACTCATACTTTAACCATTTGTTAGTATTACCATAAAAGTATGGTAATACCTTTTTGGTTATAAAGCATGTGCGTCTTTCATATGAAACAACGCAACTCAAAATTACTTAATTTCGTTATTTCAACCATTTTGGTTAACTTAACGAAATCTATCGCTTATATACTTTCAGACTCTTCATGAATCCGTTATTTTAACCTGTTCAGAGGTCTATAGTGAAATCTTTCACATTTAACAAACAAACTCCTTTGTTTGTGAACTTATAGCCTTATGATCCCTCAAAATAGGTGATCAGTATTTTCTGTTAGTGAGGTCTCACGGGCCGTCACTTTTATCTTGTATCTATATACCCTTGTTGTTCACTTGACCAAGTCACCAATTTGGCCACTTGATCATGTAAATCTATTGATTTTGTTTATTCCACGCTATTTTCATAATAAATAGCGTATTAACCAAATTCTTAATTTGAATTATGATCTTAACCGATCTCACTAACTCGACTTATTAGTCCAGTTACTTTATACCCGTTTCTCGGGCTACTATGTGATTACATTTCACATTACCTTTCTTGACCGTGATCATGTCACGTCATGTTTAAGTTTATATCACCTTTCATTATCGAAGATATTTCCTTTCGAATATATCGTCTTGCACCTATCAGTGTCAAGACCTGTATCTTTTATATTTACAATTTCAATTCCTATCATAATTCATATTTACAAAAACGTTATTTCCTTACTAAAACTGAAGTTTTAGTTTAACGTTTTCTCTTTAACTTATGTCAATTACTCATATCAAGAAATTGACAGCTAAGAATTTATTCTTTTACAGTCTTTGTTTTACGTAGGGATTCTCAACTGGTTCCCTCGCTTTGTCTAATTAACCCGTAGGTTCTATCACTTAACCTCGTGAGCTATTTCATTAGGCTTTCACCTCGTTAAGGCAAGGCCCTTATAATTCATTTCTTTTTATTTATGACCCCAAGGGTCATTTTGGTTCCGTAGACCTTTTCATTATTTATAACCCGAAGGTTATGTTGATCTAGTAGATCATTTCTTACTCATGTCATTCTTAAAATACATGTTTGGTGTCCAGGCACCTTATTTATGTTTGAAAATCATTTGGTTTCAAGTTTAAGATCCGTTAACCTTGACTGTAGTTCGTGACTACAATCGTTTTATTTTGGATCATTCTCCCGACTCTATCACTTCTCATGTCATTTATGCGTCGGTTCGTCTTATACTTACTGCTATCCGGTTTACATATATTCGTATATGATTATGTCCCATTACCGGGCTCAGTATTCTTTTGCGTTTAACGCTACCGTTATCTATCACTTCTCATGTCATTTATGCGTCGGTTCGTCTTATACTTACTGCTATCCGGTTTACATATATTCGTATATGATTATGTCCCATTACCGGACTCAGTATTCTTTTGCGTTTAACGCTACCGTTATCTGGCTTGCGCTTACTTATGCTATCCGACATTATATTGTATTCAACCCGTTTGACTTGTTAATGTGAACTCCATCACTTATAAACAATCAAACTTTATTCTTTATTCAACCCGTTCAACCTCAAAATAGTTGAACATATTTATTCAAAATTTCTTTTTTGAGAAATTTTATCATCTTTTAGTTATAACTCATAATCCGAGTCCTTTGACTTTCAATCCGCGTTCTCGTCTCTCGGTTTACGCATGTGATTAAATTCCTACCCATCAACCGGGTAATTTACCAAAGTCATTATTAATGCAACCCTTTAGGTATGCATTAAGACTTTGTTTTGACTTGTTTGGTTGTCTTAGCGAAATCCATCGCTTTATTTAACCAAACCTTTATTCTTTATGTGACCATGCTTGATGGTCTTATAAATTCTGAATGATCATTATCATTATCATCATCCTTTCTTTACTACGACCAAAGTCAATGACTTCGATTGTCTTTTTGTATGGGCAATACCTTCGTTTCTACGACCTCACGGGTCATTTATCCTTTGGTTTTACATGCCCCTTTTTGTCAACCATGGCTCTTTCGTCCATAATGACCTATTTCTCGAATTCTCTTTGGTCATTTATTTCGTTGCATACCATACATCGTTTTTATGGTTCTCTCGACAACCATTTGTACGAGTATGCTCGTAAGATTTTTTTTTATGACCCCAAGATTCTTTTAACTTTTTCATTCGTCTCGACCTTACCACGTCGGACATAATTGTGCTTATTATATGAAGCTCATGGTATCATGTGCTCACTACTTACTTGGTCAGAGTAAGCGATCAACACATGGTACACATGACCTTATTATAATTACCATATCACGTCCCATGTAAGTAATCTCTCGATTTATTTCAATTGGTAAAACTTTATTTAATTGCCAATTAACAATTACTAGTTTTACCTGTTTTATCCTTGAACATATAAAATGTCCCTTTTTATACCCATTTATACAATCACATTCGTTGATGTGATTATTACTTTTCTCAATTGGATCTTTATTGAGAATATTTACTTGGATGATTACTTTCGTCCAAGTTTATATTTAAATTAAATTAAATTCAGTTATTGTCTTATTATTCACGACTGTGAATAATACGCATCTCTACTGAATTTCTCTTGGAAACATCATCCTGGATAGGTAACATATCCAGGTTTTCCAAGTTTGATATTCTATACGCAACTTTCATTCACTATGTGTTTGTTGCATATTTCTGTTTGCACTATAAGTTTAAGACGTGTACCTTATAGATACTTGCCCTGATAAACTTTCCTTGTTGTTCGATCTCTCCTTCGAGACCATTTCTTGATTCATGTCTTTGACATATATGACTTACTTGTCATACTTCAAACCATATCTTTAGACTCTCGTCATCTTCAGATACGAGGGTCCTTCAACTAAAACGTATACAAAGATTAGTAACGTTTGACATTAATAAGCGCCCGTATTATAATACAAGGCTTTTTACGACACGTGCTAACACACGTAATTCGTTTAACTATATCGGTCTTTTATCACTTTATTTGGCGTAACATGTTTCACACGATAACCCTATGTATTGTTTTCAACACTTTGCATGCTAGACCGTTAATGTACATAATAACTTACTGGATTTTGCGATCAAGTCTCGAACCGAACACTTTACTCTTTAACCTTGAGCTCTGATTACCAACTTGTAAGACCCTTAGTCCATTTTATACGATTATCTTATAAATTCCGACTATAATAGTGTATTTACGGTTAAACATACACTTAAGTATGAGTTTGTTAAAAATATTGTAATAAATAAAACATTCTAACGTTTTGTATGTAAATTCGCCGTTTAAAACGTGATGACGAATTATTTCGCGGAAGCTTGAATTCTTGATCGTGTTCGGTTCCTCGATGAGCTTGATCGTCCTCCGGTACTTTACATAATACCTACATCTCATAAAACATGAAATGATTTAGTTAAATGGCGTTTAAAACATGTTTAAACGAAATCGCAAGTCAAAACAGTCAACAGCAACAATTTTTCCAGTTCTGGTGGCCCTCGCGGGGCGCGACCCAGTCTTGCCCGGCTCTCGCGGGCCGCGACCACCTGTCGCGTGTCGCGATATAATCCGCCTCCTCCGTCGCGTGGCACGAGGAAGGCAGTTTTCCAGCGAATTGCAGCTGCAGTGCTGCATATTTTCCAAATTTCAAATTTCAAATTTTTACCGAAACGAGCATAACTCTTTCAATATTCATCCGATTTAAGTCACGTTTCTTCCTACGTGATCGTGATTTAATTCTCCATCATATGGAGTTAAAATCTGACATCCGGATTAACAAAATTTGAAACTTTTAAGCCTTCGGCTTAATATATTTTTTTACTAAATTTTTGACCCGTTCATTTATTTATCAAACAAACATGTTTGTTTGATCCCAATTCCTCATGAACCTTATATTTTTTATATTGTCTATCATATTAGGTTCAAATCACGGGTTTCATAAGTATTTTAGACCTGTTTTCGCTCATATGCTTATTTTGACCCGTTAAGGGGATTTTAAGCATATTTTAAACACGAATCGCTTTCATTCATTTCTAGCATTATATTACCACATTTCTTATCAAATAATCTTCCTCCACAACTATATTTGTGGCGGATTTAATGTGATAATTTATAAATTCCGATTTTTACCCCTCGGATCATTATCTTATGGCAAAAACTCCTATAGAGTCATTTGACCAAAGATTTACATCTTTCTCTTTTTATACTTACTAGCGGTAAGACCCGTGTGCAAACACGGGTCGTTTCTTAGAAAACCATGCATAACAAATATAAACGATGAGTATAGTTATATTTATATAGACTTATAAATAAAATAAATAAATAAGTCAGTCAGTCGGTAAATACTTAAAGTTTAGAGTACAAAAACTTAAAGTTTAGTTTGTGCTGAGTCTTGTTTTTCTTCCATAAATGTCTGAAGAACCATTTTGATGATGTATTCTTCTTGAGCCTTGTCTTCTTTTGTTAATTCATCCATCTGCTTTTCTTTCCTTCTTCGATAAAGGATGCTAGCATGTGGAGCAGTGTGTCTCCTGATAATCAGGCTTTTTAGGAGCAGTGGGATCTCTCTTCCTTAACTCTTCCAAATTTTTGTAGGTAGCTAATACCTTTTCTTCTCTCCACCTTGTAACCTGGTTCCTTGACCCATAATCAGCAGTTATCAGCTCTTATTTCAATCTTTTCAGTTTCAAGGTCCTTTCTGGTACATTTTTCTTGTAATTGGCCCAAATTGGAGGAGTTTGATTTACCTTGTCTTGAAT
Organism: Helianthus tuberosus; assembly: GCA_030545235.1. Lineage (NCBI taxonomy): Eukaryota > Viridiplantae > Streptophyta > Magnoliopsida > Asterales > Asteraceae > Helianthus > Helianthus tuberosus. The sequence continues at coordinate 15,453,385 of CM060444.1, read as the reverse complement.
CATCTTTTGAATTCTGGTTGTCTCCTCTTACAGTTCACTGATGGTCCATTCTTTGTATTGATACTTTTCTGCCTTGTACTTCTTGTATGCCATTAAGTATTCAAGATAGTCATTTCTCATGCTTTTATCATCTTTTTCTGATAATTTCTGACAAAAGACTTTTGAGAACTGCTCTAAAGTTCTAACTTTGGTGAGCAGGTATTGATAATTTCTTTGAATCTCTTTTGCAGACTTTCCCTCTGTATCTCTTTTAGATATATCCTCTGCTTGTTAGGCCTTTATTTTGAGATATTCTTCTATATTTCTTGGCAAAGGATAACCTTAAACAGATGGGAGTTTCCTCTTTTCATGATCATCTTCAGAGTAGAAGGATTTGATTTCCTCCCTGACTGCTGGAAGATCTAGAGGATATTGTACTCCTGCAGGGTCAATGGCAGTGTTTTGATTGAAGGATTGAACTGAAGATAATGGAACAGGGTTTGGAATGGTGACAAGGGACAGTAGTTATGTAGATGTTAGAGTTGGGGAAGTGTCATCTTCTAGTACAATGTTTGTTATCTTTCTCCTTTTGTGCTTTGCAGAAGTTGGTGGTGTATTTGTAGGTTGAGTGGCAGTGATTGAAGTAGTTGGTATCTGACTAACAGATGTTGAAACAACTGGTGTTTCAACCACTGTCGACACTACAACAGTTGATGTGTCAACTGTTGTTTTCTGCTTTTTGGCACCTGGTTTTTGTGGTGGTGATATTGTTTTTGGTATGGCAGTGGATTGAGTGTAGGTTGATGTAGTAGTGATGGCAGTTGTTGAGATAACATCTGTTGAAACAACTGAAGTACCAACAACTGTTGATACAACATGTGTTTTAACATCTGTTGGTTTGGAGGTTTGATGAGAGGAACTTTTGGGGATTTGAGGAGTTTGTTTGGTGGTTTTGGAAGGTGTGGTTTTGGGTTGGCTTACTTTTCTGGTAGGCTGACTTCTTTTGGGTTTAGAAGTACCCTGCTCTTCTTTTTCCATCAAAACGTTCTTCTCCTCCTCAAACCTTTTAGACCCTTTTATTTCCATTGACTCTTTCATGTTTGCCTTTAATGCAGCAAATGCATTTTGAGTCTCATCAACCTTTTTGGAACCATCTGGCCTTGGGATTTCTACCACAAGTTTGGACATTCGTTCTGGTGGCATGTATAAACCATCTTCTTTTCCCTTCTTCCCTTTAGTTTTCTCCCATTTTTTACATCATCAGGATTTTCAACATATATGATTGAAGGAGGAGCAGTACCAGTAGTTTGAAGCAGATGAGCTTTAATGGCTTTGATATCTGCTTGAGTATCTTTATACCTAGCTTCCATGACATTTCTGACCATTTGAAGTTGAACTTCATGCTGTTGATCTGCATATTGTCTTTGTTTGTGAAGCAGAGGTTGAAACAGATGCCATATCTCAGCAGCGGATGGAGCAGATGGTGCAGCAGTGGGTGTAGCCTTTTGAACTTCTAACAACTGTTGCAGCATAGTTTTGATTTCTACAACAGATGTGTCAAGTTTATCAACCCTCTCCGTCAATTCTTTGTATTTTAAACCATCACCCAATTTAATGGGATCATCTGATTTCCCACCAGTGGTGGTTGTATCAGTGGTTGACTTAGGAAAAGATTCCCAAAAATCATCCACTGATGCCCCTTGTTCTCGGTACCGAGGACTTCTTTCTTCAGCAGAGCTTACCATTTTAAGGTCACCAGTGTATAATGGAAACACACCAGTGGACACTATGGTTCCCAAAGAAGAAATTGCCTTCAAGGGAGTCTCACTAATGAAACTACTATCCAGGTGTAAACCAATGGGTTCAACACCTGTAGTAGCTGCTCCACTTGAACTACTGACAGGAATTACTTGTAATTCCTACAGTGTAGCCTCCTCAACTGTTGGTGGGTTAACAGAGATACAGACACCAGACTCAGTCACTTCTTGTGGTATATTCTCATTAAAAAGTGATTGAGAAGAACTGATTTTTATCTGAGCTATATCAAGTGCATCAAACAGAGGTATCATTGATTGTAGTGTCCCTGTTGATACAACCTGATCCTTTTGAGAGGATGCAGGAGGAGTTTTAGGCTCAGGTTGAGATCTTACTTCCATCTGCTGTGAGGAAGTAGCAGCAGTGGTTTCAGGTGACTTTTGTGTTGACACAGGTGTTACCTCTGGGATCTCGTCTTCCAGAGTCACCTTTTTTGTGGGTTTGGGGGGCTTTTGGATAGTTTTCTTTTTGGTCTTTTTGGTGATTTTGGTGTGGGTTTCACAAATGGGGTTGTGCTTCTATGATCACTAGGAGCAGTAGGCTCAACAGCAGGGGCCTGAGGAGCAGTTGTTGCTGCAAAATTCTTCTCAGGTACCTCTGTTTGGGTTTTTGAAGGTTTTGACAGCCTTGTGAATGTTTCAGAAGTTAGACTGTTTATTTTAATAGGATTTCCTTGGATAAGCACATGTGCATTATCCTTTGAAAATTTCTTTTGAAGATAAAAACTTAAAAACCTTGGAAACAATAAAAATGATTTTTTATTAACATTCTTAACCATATCATTGAAAATTTCCTGAGAGTAGTTAAATTTTTCTTCAGCCATGATAGCATAACCCAGGTATTGAATTTTCAATGGTATTTCATTAAAAGCTGTTGTTTTATTTGACACACACATCAGGAGGGTATAGAATAAAAACCTCAGAGCAGGTGGAAAATTGCCCTTTTCTAAAGTATCCTTTTTTATTTTTTCTTCATAACCTCTCTCAATGAAATCAGTTTGGTACTCTGTTTTTGGGAAAGAGCTTTTACTGTAAGATCATTGATTTCAAAAACCTTTGAAATGGTTTGAGGTGTGATGACCACTGGAATTCCCCTTATTGATGAAGTAATAGCTAAGGTCTTTTTGTCCTTAGTTTCAAGCTTTGCATTTTTTCAGAACTCTCGTTGGGTATCCAGGTAGATGGTTTTATCGCAGGTCAACAAAGTTTTGTACTTTGAAGATGAAAGTGCATCAATCACGGAATGAAAACCTGTGTTTATACTTGTTTTTGCAAGTGTACACACGTAGTTATGACGGGTTTTGAATGGAAGATCCATGATAAATCAAAGGTAGTTAAGAACGAAGGAAGAAGATGAGTGATTTGAGAGAATTTGGTGAAAACTGCTTTTGAAAGGAATTTTGAATTCGACTCGACAGTCAAAACCCTGTTTGGGGTTTTGATCAGGGTTTTATAGGTGGAAAGAGTGAATGTTGACGTGACATCGGTTACAAAAGATCTGACGGCTAAGTACTGTCCACGTGACAACCTCTGATGAATAATGGATGACAGTTGTTTGGAAACCACTGATAAATCAATATCAGTAGTTTACAGTGATGAAAATGAAAACAGTAGATGACTATAATTATCAGTGGATAGCCTATCAGTGGATTAAAATACTAAGCTTTAACAACAGTCATTATATAAACAGTAGTTCAAGCATGTTCCTTCTCCAAAAAAACTATATTTTAACCCAACAGTCGTTTCAATCCCCTTCAACCCCCACAAAACACTATTTTAACACAACAGTGGTTTTAAACCACCATTTTAACCAAACAGCGTTTCAACGACAGTTTTCTTAACAGTAGTTCCAAACATCTGCTTTATTTTCAAACATCTGTTCCTAATAACAGAGCTTTGATCATTTAAACATACCTTTGCCAATATTACAAGCTTTTACACTCTCAAACCTAAATATTTATTTACTTAATTTAAATAACAAACGTGGTTAATAATTTTAACACAACTAATTATATAAAAACTACAAGTGTCAAACAGAGGTAACTATATAATAAACAAATTTCAAAACAGCAAACAACAATCAATAGAATACATCATACTAATTCCAAATCAATGGGCGAAACAGCATACAAAGTTCATCCATCTGTTGACCCAAGTAAATAGATGTATCAACCACTGTTTTATTTTGAAACATCTATTCCCAATAACAGATCTTTAATCTTTTAAACAGACCTTTGCCAATATTAAAAGCTTTTACACTCTCAAACATCAATATTCATTTACTTAATTTAAATAACAAACATGATTAATAATTTTAACACAACTAATTATATAAAAAATACAATTGTCAAAACAGCAAATAGCATTCAATAAAATACAGGATCCTAATTCCTAATCAATTGGTGAAACAGTAGTCTCGATAAGTAAAGCTCCTTTCGGACCATTGTAGCTGTCAACATGTTGGAGGTATTTCAGAAGTTCGTTGCTCAGATCAACTTCAATCATATCCCCCCAGATGCTTGTTATCAGCCACTTGTTGTCTTCAATTATATTAGTCCTTCGGCGCCTATCTACATAATCAACTACACGAGGATTATTGAAAACAAACACCTTCATCCAGCCTTCGTCATGATTTATTTACAATCCTATTCGTCATGATTTATTTAAAACTTTTCATAAGATAAATTACTTATTAGGGCATAACATGCCTTTTTAAAATTCCATTTATATACAAGTTCACATACCTCACGGGGGATCACTCAACACTCGGCCGAAGATGTATTTTAGTGAATCACTCGAGAGCGGCATGGAACTTACTCCTACCTTAGGCTTGCCAAGCAATCAATCCTCCTCCTTTTTAACTATATACCTTTGTAAATATCAAGAGGACTTTTGGGTGAAGGGTTAGGCTTGGGTTAAAGGTAGGTGGTTGGGTTAGTGGTTAGTAGAAAAGGGCGAAAAAGCGTAAAAAGCATCGGTTTTCGTAAGACTTTTTTTATTTTTGCAATTTTTATTTTGATGAAGCCATTATTCAAACAAAGTTATTTTTCATAAACTTGCTTGTTTATTTCTTTTGCTTCATCATTTTTTTAAGGAAAAGTCATACGAAAAACCGAGCTTGTTACTAAAACAAAAGGGTTAAAAATAAAAAAAACGTTTTGGTGGGTGAAAGGGTGTTTGGTTTGGGTTAAGAAATGAAAAGGTTTAGGCTCAAAGGGGTTAACTAGGGGGATTTTGGGTAGGTTGTAAAAAAATAATAATGGTGTAGAAATAAAAAGTGTTAGTCCTAATGCCTCCATCATTTACTTGGGTTTAAGTTGGTAAGGACCGGGAATGTATCATCGTGGCAAGTTCTAGAGTTGTAAGAACCAAGCGGCTATTCACACAAGAAACGAAAAATGAGCATTTAGTTTAAAGATATGTATTTGTATGCTCAATAAAGGCTCAAAACTCACTTTTGTGGGAATGGGTTTTTATGTGATCAAGTATATATAATCAAATTTTAACTAAACTTGTCATGCCTTTTCATAATTTTCTTATGTTGGTTCTTTTTATCACGACGCTATCGGTTGTAAATTTGTAAAAAATATAACCTTTATAGAATTTGAAATTCTCAAGTTAAACCTAGACAAGTAAAAAAATGAGAAATTTTTTGAAAAAAATTTGGGGTGATTAGCGGTTCCAATAGAGTTTTGTGTAAGGCTTTTAATTAGGACTTGCAAGATTCAAAGTTTTAGCATCCCCCCACACTTAAATTACACATTGTCCTCAATGTGTCCCAAAAATAAGATTTTAGGTTGATTGAATGTGTAAAAAGGTGTGAAAAAGCAAAATTTTATGTTACTGTGCGTCTGGACACGGCCCCGTGGTATCCGGGCACGGCCCCGTGTTCAGTCGCCAGTAACAAAAGGTTGTAAAAAGAAACAGAAGCCTGGACACGGGGGCGTGTTGGGTGAACACAGCCCGTGTCCAGTTTACCTGAACTGGGCATTTTCTGCAGACTGTGCAGCACGGGGCCGTGTTGGGCGGACACGGCCCGTGCTGAACTTGCTTGAATGAAGAAAAAATTTTCGGATGACCCTGTTTTCGTGCATGGGGTGCTGGTCCAAGTTTCCCTTGTTATCCTTCACCATCCCGAGTGTGTTTTATTCCTGAAAATTAAAACTAAACTAGAAAACATAAAAATTAATCTAAACTAAACTAAGGATAGTTCCGCGGAATGCCTCCGTGGTGCGCCACGTTTATAAGGGTCCTTGGCTAGACCCAAAGCCTGGCCATATGTTACCCAAGTGGGATGTTTTGCATCCCATGCTACACCGTCGGAGAGCATCATCCAAACTTGAGTCAATGACCTTCATGTAGTTGACCGGGTCTTCGTCTTCTACTCTTTTTCCGACTCCAAACTTTACTTCCTCATCCCCAACCCTCAATGTTAGTGTTCCATCATTCATATCTACCACTTCTTGGGTCGTAGCTAGGAATGGCCTCCCTAGGATGAGTGGTACTTCGGTATCTTCCTCCATATCTAGTATGACAAAGTCGGCTGGAAAGACAAATTCACCGACTTTGACCAATAGATTTTCAGCGACACCTTGTGGATATTTGACGGATCTATCGGCGAGTTGTATGCTTATTTTTGTAGGACTTGTTTTTCCTAAGCCGAGTCGATTGAACATAGATGAGGGCATGAGGTTGATGCTTGCCCCGAGATCGGCTAGTGCATTACGAATGAGGGATTTCCCAATCGAGCAAGGAATTGTGAAGCTTCCGGGGTCAAGCTTCTTTTGCGGGAGTTTGTTGAGTAGTAAGGCGGAGCATTCTTCGCCTAAGTTAACTAATTGCAATGATTCAATTTTCCTTTTATGAGTGAGGAAGTCCCTCAATTTTGAATATTTAGGCATTTGAGTTAGGACTTCGATAAATGGAATATTAACATGCAATTGTTTAGTAAATTTTCGAACTTTGCGAATTGCTCATCGGTCTTTTGACGAATTAACCGATCGGGGTATGGAACCGGAGGAGTCTTAGTAGGCTCTTGAACTGGTGGGGAAGCCTTTTCTTGTTGGGGCGCGGATGGAGTTGTGGTTTGGCTAGATTGGCTTCTTACAGTCGGTGGAAGAGGAGCCTCTTCGGGACCCACGGCACGGTTTCTCAATGTTATGAGATGTACTTGCACCTTTGGGTTGGTCTCGGTATTACTTGGTAACGCGCCTTGTGGCCTCTCGGAGAAATTTTGAGCTATTTGATTTAATTGTTTTTCAATGTTTTGAATGCTAGCTTGTTGATTTCTAAAATTCGATTCCAATTGTTGAAATCGATCCGAGTTTTTATTTTCGGTGTCGGAGATGAGGTGAGATACAGTATCTTCAAGCCTTTCTCGTCCACCTTGTTGTTGAGAAAAATTTTGTGGTTGTTGAAAGTTAGTTCGTTGGTTTTGTTGGTTACTACTATCGCCGGGATCTCTCCAACCAAGGTTAGGGTGGTTACGCCATCCTTGGTTGTAGGTACCCGTTGGAGGACCCGACGGCCTAGGTCTATTATCAATGTAGTTTACTGTTTCCGTTTGATCATTTAATTCTTTCATACAACTCCATTTTCATGTGGCCCACCACACCCTTCACAAGCCATAACCGAGGCCGTTTTTGCCATTTCTAACTTTTTGATTTTTGAAGAAAGGGCCTCGATTGGGGCTTGTAAAAAAGTGCTTTCATCAACCTTATGGGCGCCCGGGGCAATAGATTTATTGCCTCGAGGAGTGTGCCATTGAAAATTGGTTTGAGCAATTTCCTCAATTTGATTATATATTTCATTTGGGCGATGATTACCTAAAAGCCCCCGGAGCTAGAATCAAGTGTTTGTCTTGTGTGTGGCAACAACCCATTGTAGAAAGTGGATACTTGTTGCCATACCGCAAGACCATGATGAGGACACTTTCTTAGTAGCTCCTTGAACCTTTCCCAAGTTTCATATAAGGATTCCCCATCTTCTTGTGAATATGTATTAATTTCAGTCATTAATTTAGCCGTTTTAGCAGGAGGGAAATACTTATATAGAAACTTTTGGGCTAGTTCATCCCAGGTGTTTACCGAGCCAACTGGGAGGGTATTAAGCCAAGCCTTAGCTCGGTCTTTTAGTGAAAATGGAAACATCCGAAGGCGGATGGCGTCGTCTGATGCTCCATTGATCCGAAAGGTATCACATATTTCTAAGAAATTAGTAATATGTAGATGGGGATCTTCGTCCGCAAGCCCATGGAAGGTTGCGAAGTTTTGAAGCATTTGTATCAAATGTGGCCGAAGTTCGAAGTTATTGGCTTCGACATTCGGTGCGTTGATAGCGGCGCCGAGATTACCTACATTGGGTCGTAGGTAATCCATGAGGGTACATTAGTCCGCCATTGGAAGTGGGTCCCCCGAAACTTTCTCTTGGTTTTTAGCTTTAAGTCTTTTTCTGAGAAAGCGTTTAGGTTCTTCTAGAGGTTCTTTTATGTCTCTACTATAAATGGAGCTCATACACTACGTAGGAAGTTCAAATGCGGCGCCTGGGTTCCAAGTCCTGCAATAAAAACAGAAAAGAACGTTGGTCAGAAGGTTCACCACGGCCCCGTGCTCAGGTGAACACGGCCCGTGGTCGGAGATACAGTGATTGTTTTCCGGATCCCTGTTATTGGGGAGCTGGACACGGCCCCGTGTTGCACCGACACAGCCCCGTGCTTAGCTCTCTGTAACTCGGAAAATAAAAACTGCCAATAACAATGCTGGGCACGGCCCGTGTCCGACCAGGCACAGCCTGTGCTGAGCTCTGCAGAAACTGAAAAACTAAGAAAAATCCAAAAAAAAAAAACATTAAGAAAAACGATTAGCCCGTTGATTCCTGACTTTCTTAAAATCGCTGTGTCCCCGGCAACGGCGCCAAAAACTTGATACGTGTGTGATGTGATATATATTTAAGTATATTTTAAGCCCTTTTTACACGTTAGTCAAGTTTTAAACTTATAAAACACGATATTTTACTAACACCAAACACACATATGGGCAAGTGCACCCATCGTGAGCGTAGTATAGTGTTAGTAAGATACCGAGGTCGTCCAAGGACACAAGAGCTTTTAGTACCGGTTTATCCTCAACGTCTAATCAAATCAAAAGTTATAAAAAATGTTTTAAACTAAGAAAAATAAAAACTAACTAAAATGCTGAAAAAAAAAATAAAATAAAAACAGATAGACAAGATGAATCACTTGGCCCCGACTCGTGTTTAGTCTAACCTTTGCTTATTTCCGCACTTTTGCACTTTTTAAGAGATTATCTTAGTTATTGTAGTAGGCCCCTCTTTTGAAAGTGACGTTACCCTCAACCCAGTAGTTTGAGTCAGCAAGGATACAATTCTAAATGGTCGGATTATTGAAAGATAATTAATTAAGTTATTAATGCATATTATGGTAGGCCACTCTTTTGAAGTTGACGTTACCCTCGGCTAAGTAATCTGAGTCAGCAGGGATACAGTCCTAAGTAGCCGGGTTAAATTATTAATAGTAGTTTACATATGAGGGGATCAAAGAGTTTGGACCCCCGCCATCCAATACCGGTGGGTATTAAAGGAGGTCCTACTAAATTTGACCCAGGTCCTTGCAGGATCTATACACTGAACAAGGCAAGACTCTTACCAAACCGTTCCCTTAACCCCCAACCAGGTAGCCAACATACCTCCATATAGACCGTGGAGATATGAATGGTGAAAATCTTTTATTTTATATAGACGGTAAAATAATGCCAAGACACCACGGACAAACGATAAGGAAGAATCACCTTCAACATAAGAAACTAGTTATTAAAGTCATTAATACATAACCAAGTAAAAAGTGCGAAAAGATTAAAAATAAAAAGTATTACACTAGACACTTGTCTTCACCAAGTGATGTAAGAGACTTAGGCAAACATGGCCTTTGATTGTCAAGAACTCTTACGATCAATCTTGGATCCCGAGACGACTCACACACTCTATGATGGACAATGGATGATGGTGGTGGATGATGGTGTTGTGATGGTGGTGGGTGGTGGGTGAAGTGTGAGAGAGGTGGTGTGCCAAGGGATGGTTTGCAAATGAGCCAAGCACCCCTATTTATAGCCTGAACAGTAGCTCGGGCACGGCCCTGTGTCCATCCTCTTCTCTGTCTTCATTAATTGCAGTTTGTCTGCATTAGTTGACCACGCCCCCGTGTCCGCTGGGCACGCCCCCATGTGCAGAAGCGTATTTGTACTATCAAGATTTGCCTGGATTCTACGAATCTTATAGTTGACCACGGCCCAGTGTTAGCTGAGCATGGCCCCATGGTGGGCGATAGAAGCTTCTATAGCTTTGTCTTTTATGCTGGCACTTGGGCACGCCCCCGTGTTCACTGAGCACGGGGCGTGTTCAGCCTTCGGTTCTCTTGTTTTGCTTGGGAAGATGTTGTTGGGGAGGTCGGGCATGCCACGTTTGTTCCTTTTCTTGTATTTGTGTTAGATTTAGCTGCCTTTTTGCTTCTTTTGTTAATTTGAGCTCATTTAATCCTGAAAGTACAAAAGGAAGACAAAAACACACTTTTTCCAACATTAGTACTAAAAAGGGTTAGTTTTATGCCACAATTGATGTAATTTATATGTTGCATTTTGCACACATCACTTCCCCACAAACACCTCCCCACCACTATCTGGAAGATGATTTTTGTAGTTTCTTAAAGGTGAGAGATGAGGGGTTTTCAGGAGAGAGATGATGAGGGATTGAAGGCTCGAATTCAGGAGAGAGAGATGAGAGATGAAAATGTTTTGAATTTTGATGAGAGAAGAAGATGTGCAAGACCTGAAAGGGCAGAGAGTATGACAAGGATTAGACATTAGGAGTAAAAGACCAAAATACCCTTTAGAATATAATATAATAGTGCATACGTGGCAAAGTTTGATTGGTGGAGAGTGGTTCTCGTGGTTCTCTTAACTGGGGATGGTTTTCATTTTAACGGCTCCCTATATATATATAGGGTCAGGATTTAGGGAAAATAGTGAAAAGTGTGAGAACGGTGAGAACGCTTATGGATCGTCAGATCAAAACAATGTATGGACTAGATTGGCGCGGTAGCGTTTTCGTAAATAACATCAATTTTATTACTTGAACGTGCATCATTAAGGGTAAAAAAGGTAAACATCATTTCTTACATTAAACGCCATTAAATATAAAACGAAAACTAAATACAAAACACCAATTTTATTACTGAGTAGTTTTTTCTGTGTTTTTGTTAACGTCTTGGCCTACAAAAACGCCATAAAATATAAAATTCCATAAAATATAAATGCCAAACTTGAAAGATGGGACGTGTTACAGACTTAACAGATAAAGCTGAGCAAAACCAGATACTTTATTAATTGCATTTATTATTATAATAATATCTCACCTACACTACGCGCCAAAAAAACATCTTATAAAGAGAAACGTCTCAGCACCTTCCATTGATCACACCAAAAAAAGAAACATCATGGTTCCTAAATACTACGCACTATAAAACACCAAAAAGTTAAAAAAATCAAAGATGGCAAACATCGTTTCTTGGATATTCAATATTGTTCTGTGTGAAGTTTCACTAAATGGTTTGTTAGGTGAGGGGAGTAAGATTTTGCTGCATGAGATGGACAAATCTTCAAGAAAAAAGACTGATGACAGTCATGTCATTTTGTCTTCTTTGTTCTTGAAAAAGGCTTGGATGAAGAGAAGAGACTGATCCCTGTGTAAATGCTATTTTGGACTCCATGATGATAATGAAGATGATGGACAAATAGCATCCACCCACACGGCATCGATCTATGTTTCCAACATCCACAAAGCCACTTCAACACACGAACAACAAAAAACCACACCAAAACCAAAACGACATTTATCTGTGGCAGTTCTTGTAGTTTCAAAATAAAAAGATACCGATGAAAGAGAAGATTTGGAAGATAAATTGGATTCGGATTTTTAATTTTTTTTTGCTTATATTTTTTTTATTTTCTGTGGTTTGTTATGTAATTTTCAGCTAAGAACAATACATTAATTCTCTAAAAAAATGCTTGTAAAACGACATCATGCCATAAACCCCAAACTCCCAAACTATAATAAAGTTACTTTGGACAAGTATTATTAAAAACTCAAAGAAAAATGTATAAAACAATATGCAACAGAATAGAACCCAAAGTGCCATCTTATCTAAACACCGTTAAAAATACAAAACGCCAAAAATCTTAAAAGATGGGACGTCTTACAGCCATAAACAGATGAAGTTGAACAAACAGTAACTCCAAACAGTAAACTGAAATGACGGAAACTTTATTACTAACATTTATTATATTAAAAGCCACTCCATGGGTCAGTGTTGTAAAAGTCGCTAGGCGGTCCCTAGTCGGCCGACTGGGGAGTTGGGAGTAATCGGAGTACTCGGAGAGTACTCGGGGAGTACGCGGACATGGTAAATATAAAGAAAATTAATTGTTATATATTATTTATGTGTTAAAATAAGCATAATTCATGTCAACAGAGTATAATTTAAAATGAAACATGTTTAAAGTTCAAGTATTCTGAATACAAGTCCGACTAGTCTGAGTACAAGGCCGAGTAGTCCGAGTACAAGGCCGATTTTGACCGAGTTTGACCGATTAAAAGTCAACAAACCACGTTGACCGCCTAGACCGACTAGGCCGACTACGTCCAACTACGTCCGACTAGGTGCCGACTAGGCACCGAGTACTCCCGAGTAATCCCGAGGCCGACTAATTGAGACCGCCTAGGAGGAAGTCGCCTCGGAGGGGGTCCGAGGACCGAGTACTCGCCGAGTACTCGGCCGAGTAATCCGACTTTTACAACACTGCCATGGGTAATTGAATTTATTTATCTTTTCAAAACGGCATAATTACCTGTCACGTCATAGGACTACATCCTACATGGCGGCAAAAAAAAGTCATTATAAAATTAGAACAGGTAAACACAACTTAACACTCCACACATTATCTAACACGCCACACATTGTCTAAAACGCCATACAACTTGAAAAAAAAATGGCTAAGATTATTGCATGGAGGTTTGAGTGGTCGAAGAGACGTTTCATCCTAAAGTTCTCTGATAGGAGAAGGGTGAAGGTCAAGATAATTAAGGCCATACTTAGTATGGATGAATCAGTTTAGAGGGATATTCTGGCCCTTGGGGTTCCAATGGCCAACGATTGTGAAAGAACTCGAAAGGTAATAAGAAGATTGGTGAGAAATTTTCCAGCAGAAGATGATGATGATGATGACGATGATGATGATGATATTGATGATACTGGTCTACTAACAGTTAGCGGTTGGGGGTTGGATGAACAAGCAAGAACGGTTAAAGTGACTTATCAACACGGGGTGGAATATTCATTGCCGATGGACGAAATGCTGAAGACAGAGAGACTACATCTTCTTGAACAACTTTGTGATTTAGTACCTTCGAACGATGCAAGATCCAGGATTATCATGATATTTAAGTATATGCTGCAGCAAAAAAGAGACGAGATGATAGCGTTATACGCCAATGCAAAATATGATGATGATGAATCTGAAGAAAGTGATGAACAAAGCGATGGGTACATCTCTGTTGTAATCCCATACACAGAAGACTATTAGTTTGTTTTGATTTCGTCTTATTGAGAGAGAGAAAATGATTTGATGGTTAGTCAGACTTTAAGAGGAGAGAGAGATGATTTGATGGTTTTGATTAAATGACTATATTACCCTTTTAGTTGTCATTATCTGATTAGTGGAGAGTGGTTCTCGCGACTGAGTATGGTTTTCATTTTAACGCTCCCCTATATATATATATAACTAACGTTAGACGTTTTTTTACCAACTTGATGTTTCATTCAATGATTAGTAATGTATTTGGCATTTATGAAATAAACATTAAATGAATGTCATAGTAATGATATTAAATGAACGAAAAAAAGTCCTTTGGTTTGTAATTTTTTTAAACAATTTAAACTAATAATAAATAAAAATAAAACAAGTAAAATGTTACAATAAGTAAATAGTACATAAAAGCATATATTATAAACTACATATCTTGATGATTGTATGTGTTAATCGATTACATTATATTTATTCAACTTGTGTATTACACGGATTTATTTAACCCGTGCAATACACATATTTAAAGATATAACTTTTCATTTCTTAGTATATAAAATTATATTTATTTAACCTGTGTTACACAGGGTTCTAACCTAGTATAAAATATATAATATAATAAAAAGTATTTTATAAGACGTTTGAAAATTAGCATTTTATTTAATTTGTTAATCAGTTCAATATTAACTAATAACTATATATTAACATTATTATTATTGTTATTATTACTATTATTATTATTATTAATATTAATATCTATTATTAATTAATATCTATTATTACTTAACCAACCTAAATGAACAGTGTTTATCTTGTGGTTGTTTCTGATTGGGTTATCTAACGGTGGTTGCCTCCTCATCAGTGTGAAAACAACCACGCGTCACAATTGATAACCACCGTACATAACCCTATCATTCCTTGGGGTTCTCCCCCTTTCTCCGGCGAAGGAGCCACCGGTGGTAGTGATGGTCGGCCATGGTAAATACGGAGACAGAGACTAGGGTTTCCCGATGTCTTCTGGTAAACTTCCGGTCAAACTCAGGTAAGGTTCGGTTCTATTGCATGTTGTCGTTTATTGGTTAGATCAACTCTTGATGTGATGAATGACACTAAATTTTGGTGTTGAAATATTTCGTCAAGGTTCTGGCGATCGAGTTTTTGGATGTATGTTCAAGATTTGACTAGGTCGGTCCTCTAAAAGGTATGTAGAACCAATTTGGGTTTTTTAATTATTCTGGTGATTCCGACAGAATTCCGTCAAGTCTAAACGTACATGCGCGTCCGTTTTTTTGGTAGATAAGTAGACTCGAGGCTTATGCTGGTGAATGGTGAACCTACCCTGTCCCAATAATTTAACTCAGGAACACAACATAATGTTTTATGTTTTTACAATAGCTTCAACTTTCCACGAGTTTACCTTTTTATAGAAGAAAATCATATAAAAGTAATTGGTGATTTGTTGTTTTTTTTTTTTTGGGCTAAGTTTATAGGGTTTTTTGCAGGTTTTATTCTACCGTAAAATTTGTTGGAGGTAAGTGTGTTCTTATTTTGTTTTCTCAATTTATAGTTTGTTTTATCAATTGTAGCATTTGTTGTTTTGTACACTGCATTAGAGCTATTTTGGTTGTCAAAATGTTGGTTTTATATAAATTTCTTTATATAAGTATTTGTTTTTTTTTTTCATCTGTTAACATCCGATGATATTTGTATTTCTTATTTTCGGGTTTCTATGTTGCTTTTGTCATTGGGTTTGTCGTCAGTGTTGATTTGCTAACTTAATGGTCTACATTGCTTTATGCTTTGTGTAAGATATGGATTTTGTGGTCGTTAATATGTAAAGCGTTGTTATGTTTGTTTTTTGTGTTCTACAAAGTTTTTTTTGGCGAATTTAGAGTTTGTGTGTAGTGTAGTTGTCGTGTCGTTATGAATTGAGTTTGTTCTTTTCAAAGATTAAGAAAAATAAAAATTACACCATAAGTGCAAGTATTTGAATTGGAATTGTTCGAGAACTGTGAATCAAGTGCTAACCTTTTGGTTGATCGTATGTTATAAAATAGAACTTGATTTTGAGGTGAAAACTTGATTTTGATTCTAAACCATGGCCACATATTTCAGAAAGTGGAAAATATTTGATAAAAAAGATGCTTAAGAGGAGACCAGAACAAAGAATTACTGCCCATCAAGTCCTGGGTGAGTTGCAATAGATTTTGTTAATTATTTTGTTCATTTTAAGTAAGATTAATTATCATACTTTTAACAGGTCATCCATGGATTGTAGACGATAGAGTTGCTCCACATAATCCTCTAGATTCTGCAGTTATAACGCGCCTTAAGCACTTCTCAGCCATGAAGAAACTTGAGAAGATGGATTTACATAATATAATATAGTTTTCCTTTACCTTTCATGCACCATTTGTTTAATCAAACAGATTTTCTATAATTGCACATATATTACTTGATCAAATTGTTATTCATGTTATTGCAGAAAGGTTACCAGAAGAGGAGATTGGTGGGTTCAAGCAATTATAAAAAGTGATGGACACAGACAACAGTGGCACCAGGGAGAATTTATTGGTGCTCCTTTTTTTCTAGAATTAACTGTTTAGATATTTTCAGTTAACAATCTTGGAATGTAGATTTTTTTTTGCTCATTTGTGCATTCAAACACGGGGGTAAGGACTGTGGCTATAGGTCTCAACACTGACCCAATCGGTGACGTTAGATGATGGACAAGCGTACCTGACATTCATAGAAGCTATTCATGGCAATTTAGGTAGGATGGTCCCACCTCCAGTGGTAGTGACGATGTAAGGTAAGGTCAACGCAACCAATCTCTGATTTCGTTATGGCACCTGAGGTTTAGGATGTTTATGGTTTATCTATGTTTTTGGTATTCATATAATGGCCAACACTATTCAATTTGGCTATTCAGAATCCGGTTTTTCTGCTATTCAGAAGTGCCAGCTTTGAAATTCTAATGAAGGTATTGGGCTTCAGGGGCGGACCCAGGTATAGTCCTAGGTGGGCGGGCGCACCCCTTGAAAAAAAAATTAGTGTATATTTTAGGCAAAAAACCCGACCGCACCCCTTGAAAATATGCTTGAACCACTCATCCGCACCCCCAACAAATAAATCTTGCGTCTGCCACTGTTGGGCTTCTCTCTTTTCTGTCTCAAAAAACAATAATCACTCACAGCGATTGTTTATTTCTAAAAGGGAAAGTGTTTAGTTAAAATATTGGGTTGTTTTGTTAAAAAAAACTATGGTATGTTTTGTGAAGGTGAAGAGAATTGGTGAATATCTTAGTGCTAACTATGCTTAGATATGAGGGAACACACTTGGCATGTGCACATTGTGATGGTTTAAATGAAGTTTGTACTATGTTCATAGCAGATTGACCAATCCAATTCGTAAATCAGTGTTACCCCAATTAACCAACAAAAAATTCCACTCTATTAATTTATTAGATTACATTCAATTCTGACAACTCTCTTCGTAGATCTATAATTGTCCTGCCTTTTATAAATGTAATTTAAATAAAAACAATCTATGAAAATCGATGGATTTTTAACCTTTCATGCTATTGTGTATGTTTATGTTAGAAAGAAAGAGAAGAGCTTTTGCTTTGTGATGGCTTGATGGAGCAGTGCAATGATACAAATTCCAAATAATGATTGTATCTTTTAAATTATGTTGTATATACATATTAGCTTTCTGATGTTTTTTGGAATTGAAACTGAATAGAGGAAGCTCAGGGGCTGTTTTGTATCTTGCTGAATTTGGAGCTTGGAAATTGGAAAGTAAAAAAAAGTAATTGAAAATTGTGTTAATTGACATGTTTAATTTGGTTGGTTTATTGTACTCAGAGTTACAAAACGTATATGGGCGTTCAAATGGACAGTATCCATTTTATGGAGCCGTTGCAGGTGCAGCCGCCACTTTCTACCCGTATCTGAACTTGGCGGAAGGTGGTCACAGAAGCTACGCCACTGGTCAGAGATATGGTGTGTAACCACGCCATCTCTACCAGTATTATTCCGCGAACTCTTCCGTGGGGTATGCGCAGCAATATGGTACCCACAATCTCTCTTGCAGCTACTCCTCCATTGCAACGAGAAGGTTTAATTTTCAATACAATTAGCAAGTTTATTATCTTTTCATACAACAACTCAACTAACCTTTTTGACAGATGGAAGTGGGTACATAACCATGGATGACCATCAACAAGCTAGCATAGATTTTGGTCTGCAAGATACTCAACTTGCTGAAATACACAAAGAAGTTGGTTAAGATAATGTTATTTTTCAATTCTTCTTTTGGTGTTAATCGTGTAAGGCTTCCTAAACCGTTTTTTAGTAGTGAAAGCTGGAAGTATGAAAAAAGGAATAGGGCAATAATTGGATAAAAATAGGTTCGAATCGCGAGTAAAAGGAAGAGGCTTTTTTATTCTTGGGTGGGCACTACAAGTTCTGAACCTATTGTACCGAGCCATGGGTATTTTGTTGACATATTTTCGAGTCTATGGTATTTTATTTTTGGTTGTCGTCGTATAATAAAACAAATCGCAATTGAATTACTTAAGTTTTTTCACACGTTTTCGCCGCCGCAACCCTCGGCGGGTAAAATTTCTAGTTAGTATTATTATTATTATTATTATTATAATAATTTGTCGACTTCTGAGCTACAATGAGTTTGACCCATCCTTTCTTTTTTTCTCTGTCTTTTTTAACATTAATATTTGAGTAAACTGCCATTTTGGTCCCTGAGGTTTGGTCACTTTTGCCACTTTAGTCCAAAACTCAAACTTTTTGCATCTGGGTCCCTGTGGTTTCAGTTTTATTGCCATTTTAGTCCAAAAGCAAAGTTAGGTCAGATTTCTAAAAAAAACCCTAATTTTTTTGTCCTTTTCCTAAGGTTAATGAAGGGCATTTTAGTCATTTTGCCCACTACCCACCCCACCCCCCACCCTCTCTCCTTTTCTTCTCTCTTTCCCCTTCTGATCATCAATATCCTGAAACCCTATGCTCATAGTTCAAAGGGGCTGTTTGGCTAAGCTTATTTTTTTTACTTATTTACTTATTTCTCTCACATAATAAGCTAACCCAAACACCTTTTAACTTTTCAAAAAGTAAATAAGTAAATAAGTCACTAAAATAAGCTTAGCCAAACAGCCCCAAAATCACAAAATCTATGCCACCCTCTTCCTCAAATCTCCACTTCATAATTCTTCCTCAAATCTCCATTTCACCTAAACCCCTATCAAGTTTTAACAAAGAAAGGCTCAAATCTGTTAAAGTAGGGCTGCTACGGCTATGTTGTTTGAAAACACTACCACCACTGTCATCACTACTAAGGTTTACATCCTTTGTCGTTGTCTCACCGGCACCGTCATCGCTTTCTCCGGCTGCCGGAAACTCCGATTCATCACCACTATCAACACAACTCACTAGATAACAACATCGCTTTTGCGATTAACCTCCGTGATTCTGCTCTTGCTTTATCGCCGACGTATGAACAGATCGGACAAATTTAAGGATGGTGGTGGTGGTGGTTGAACAGATCGAATAGGTATGTTGATCGGTTGTTTGTGGTGGTGGTGGTGGTTGAATAGATCGGACAGATTTAAGGATTTGGGGATTTGGATTGTATGTGTAATGTGTGTGCTTTTAGTAAAACAAACTGAGACTGACCATATTCAAAATATCCAGGTTATCCTTGGATGCCCCTGTTTGGAAAAATAAATCATTTCAACTACATGGGTCATAAAAATACAAACTTTAGATCGTTTATGACATCTTGATTTTAATTTTAAGAACATATAACTTGATGTATGCAAAAGATCAGAAGTTGTTGCAGTTGTTAGGAAATCTTTAATAAATACCCACACATATTTCCTTCATTACTTTTTATTCGATGGCCACAAGTCTCATTAGAACATACTTTGCTGTTGATTCGATTCTTCTTTTATCATAATCTACCTACTGCATTTGTTGTTTAATTGATTCACTGCTAAACATCTTTTTAGTTTTTAAATTTTATTTGGTAATTATATTAATTAAAAATGACCATTTTACCCCTGAGAAAAAGGACAAAATAGGAGAATTTAATTTGAGTTTTGGACTAAAGTGGCAAAAGTGACCGAACCTCAGGGACCAAAATGGCAGTTTACTCTTAATATTTAGATCCTAACTTTTTTAAAAACTTTGTAAAATGTTAATTTGATCTCTCTAGAGTTTTACGTGCTTATTTGTATGTATATGTCGATATAAATTTAAGTTGATTTACATTTAGACATACTTTTTTCTAAAGTGAGTCATGCCCAAAATAATACATTTTCATTAGACGGTATATATTTGAGTTATGTTACGTTTCATGAATCATGTCAAATATAATATGTTTTGGTGCTTATTTTTATCGATGTTTTAGTTGGTATACTTTTTGATGTTTATGTGCGTGTCGGTATAAATTTCAAGTTGTTCTACGTTTTGACATTTTCATCCACCCCCCCCCCCCCAAGCGAGTTTTACGTGCTTATATTTATGTACGTGTCGGTATAAATTTAAGTTGTTTACATTTTGACGTAATTTTTTTTCGAAAATGAGTCATGTCAAATATTATACGTTTTTATGGACATTTTCAGTTGGTATACGCTTGATCGGAGAATCGATTATAGTTTTGTTTAATTTGTTAATCATTTCAATATTTACTATATATAATCGTCGATATATTAGTGTTTTTTTATTTAACCTATAATATAATGATGGTATAATATAATGATGATAATGCACTTTCTTTAAAAATACATCCAAACCCCAGTTCGGTTCTTGGCTAGAGTTCAGCGTGTGGTCCACAGCAATATTTAGACCCCTCAGGGGCGAGACTTTGTTTTTAATAGATTAGGGTTTTCTATTCAGAAGGGGATGATGGCACAGTTTGTTGCTCGTCTACCTGCTATCCTTGTGTCATTTTCCCTGGTGATTGGAATGAAATTATTAATAATAAAAAAAATAAAGTCGGTAAATAAAATCAACTAAAAAGATTCACTTGGATAAACATCATGATGCTATTATAAAATTAGAGTATTAGAAACACGTTTTTTTAATGCCAAAGAATTTTACGTGTAAACCTACTTTGCTCGGGCTATGTCCAAGGTCGACTCCTCGATTGCCATGGGACTATGCCCCTAATGCGCAAGAACCGGATAGAATTCGAAACTCTCACCCTCTGTTAGGTTTAAACCCAGGATTAAAGCCTCGATTCGTACCTTCACCCAGATGTCCATAAAAAATGCCCTAAGAGGAATCCGATCTACGTCTCCACTAGAGAGGGCAGACCAATTAACCGCTTAACCAAGTTGGAATAATTTTTGAAGCTCGTTGGATCATGAATTAATACATATGCTAATAATATTATATATGCATACACTTATTTATAGTTAGTATTTTACCCGTTGATCGTTGCGGCGGTGTCAAAACTTAAAGTAACACAAATTTGTACCGTCAAATATCCTACCCAACTCGTTTCCGAACAAAACTTACGCCAAAACGGAGACCAACTAAAATTTATAATCAAATAAGCACGAAACGTATTATATTTGACCTTACTCTATCATTACCGAGAAAATTTTACGTTAAAACATAAATCAACTTAGATTTATACCGGAACATACTTAAATAAAGCACATAAGAAAATTCTATTTTTTGAAGTTAAAGAATGGTACACGGATTGCGGTGGCTTTGAATATATGTTGTCACATTTTGATTTGTGGTATGAATTTCTAGGGATTTAGAGAGAGGGGGGGGGGGGAGGGAGAGGGAGATGGAGTGAGAGAGAGAGAGAGAGAGATGGTGGTGGTGGCAACATGTGGTGTGGTTGGGTTGATGGTTGAGTGGGTTTTGAAAATGAAGAGGATAAAAGCTTTAGACTGGAAAAGACAGAATTACCCCTCATGTGAGGGGCACGTGACTAGGTTGTCATGATGGAAATGGACGTCGTTTGAGACGGGGAGCAAAATGATGATAAGTTACATAGATCAGGGAAGAAACTTGTACTTTTTAAACCATTGGGGTAAAACTGTTAAAATAAACAAACCACAGGGAGCAAAACGGAAGTTAACTCTTTTGGATATTAATACTTGGTACACTCTCCCATTAGCAATTTTCAGTGGTGTAATGAGTGCAAGTGCCAAATTAGGCAAGGTATGAAGAATTTGTCATTATATCACTAATATACCGTTCAACGGACGGGTATAAAACTAATTGTAAATAAGTCAATTAAGAGATTGTTTTTTTTATCGGTGCATTGCAGAAGATTGAGGAAAGTATTTAGATTGGTAATGATGGGAAAAGCCCGGTCGATCTTTATTTTGATATTTAGATTATTTAGTTTATTTTTCCTTTTGGTAGGTGTTTGGTTTACTTAAGACTTTGGGACCAATTGGTAATGTAAAAGTAGTAAGAAAACAGAAAACTGAGAGGGTGTGGAGTGTAAAATAGATTAGTTCTAGAGCTTTAGATAGTAAGAAGGGGGGAGAGTTATAAATTAATAAATCTTTGAAGGGAGTGAAGTGTAAAATAAATTAGTTCGAGACAGAAAACAATAAGTCAATAACAGTATGCACATACCAATGGGGTGGTGGTTCATAGGCGAAGGCAAAACCTTTAAAACACTTGGTTGGAGAGGGAAAGCTCTTGAGTTCAAGTCCCACAGATATGACAGAGGATTAAAGAAATTAGCCGTTAAAAAAAATAGAAGCATGCACAGAAAACTCAAGGGCTGCAGGGTTATGACGACTCTGAACCCAAGCTTTAACTCCTTTTAAGTCTATATACACACGGATAATTATACAAATGTGAAATTATGGGTTAAATTAGGGCTGACAATTTTACACGAATACATGACACGAACCTACACGAAGTTAACAGGTATCGTATATGGCCTTAACAGGTATCGTGTATCAAACAGGTAGACACGAGATTACCTGTTAATTTTTGTGTATAAACAGGTTAAATACATGTTTACCTGTTAATACTAGGGGTGTTCATGAGCCGATCCGATCCGATCGAGGGTCTGTTCATGCTTGGATTGAATTACAACTGATCCGATCCGAGCGGATCAAATTTGTAAAACCGAGCGCAAAAGTGATGCTCATGCTCGGATTGAATTTGAATCGATCGGCTCGGTTTCGCTCGGTTTTTATCAAATCCTAAAAAAAAATTGAGCGGATCGTTTTCGCTCGGTTTCGATCGATTAAACGATAAGGCTTCATTCAACCAAAACAAATTCTAACTTAATTAAAACATGTCCAACACTTTACTAACAAAAGCAATACATAACTCAAATCATGATTCTAAAAATGTTCTTAACAATATCAAGAAACACAGGAGCGGCGATATGTTGCAGATTGAAGATTGGAGCGACTCACTTGTTTGAAACTTTGATTGTCCGACGATGTGTGTAAGTGTGACTGTGGAGACCAGAGCGTGAGAGTTGGAGACTAGAGAGCGGCGATATGAATATGATACGACTGAATAGTGAATACTCTTTTAGGAATAGGATTTAGGGTTAGATTTCATATTAAATATTAAGTTGGGTTGAATGTTATTTGGGCTTTTAATATTTTTTGGGCTATTATATTTTTTTTGGGTTTTTAATCTATAAAATCTATAATATAAATATATATATATATATATTAATTATTAATAAAAATAATTCGAGCGAAACCGAGCGATCGACGAGCGAGCGGAGCTTTGCTCATGCTCGGATTGAATTTGAATCGAACCGATCCGATCGGCTCATTTACAAACTGAGCAGGAATCGAACGAGCATTTTTTGAGCATTTTTCGAGCGATCTTCGATCGTCGAGCAGTTTGGACAGCCCTAGTTAATACTCGTTAGTACAGATAAGAAATTAAACTAAATAAAACTCATCAGCCATGTGCGTGTGGGTTCCTTAATTCCTTTCTATTTTCATTCCTCATTCAATTCAATTCAAAAAAAAAAAAAAAAAACCCTAAACTCTCTCTGTAACTCTCAGATAGCATGTCGTGTTCGTGTTTTTGTTCATGTTAACAGGTATTAACAGGTAATTTTCGTGTATAACAGTCGAACAGTCGTATTAACAGGTAATTTTCGTGTATATCGTGTCGTGTTTGAAAAAAAGGACACGATAAGTTATCGTGTCGTGTTCGTGTATGGGATTTCGTGTATCGTATCGTATCGTATCTTATCGTGTCGTGTCTTATCGTGTACAGGTATACACGATATGCCAGCCCTAGTTAAAATGGTACCGGTGCTATTGCCTCATCCACCTCAGTCAAAAAAAAAAAAAAAAAAAGCAAAATAGCGCCCCCTCCACCCCTTCCAATTTTCTAGACTTTATTGGGGGCACTATTGAATGCTTGCTAATGCAATAGTGAGCGTTAATGGAATATTTTGTGGGGGCCAAATCATTAATAGCGGTGATATTGGTTATTGGGGAAATTTATCCGGTTTCTTGGTTGTTAAAAGAAACGAGAGGGGGGGGGGGGTGATGTGACACAATATGGCTGAGGTAGCACAATGAAGCCCCTAAGGGCACGGTTCGATACTCTCTCAACTTGGTGCAAGTTAAAAATTTAATTAAGGTGCAAACAAAAATTTGTTGTTAAAATATTTATATATTATACGTGTTTGATTATATCTTTTCGAAAATTACAAGGTCGGTTATTACTTGACATTAAAAGATCTATTAATTTATTTTGAATTGACCGAAATATAGTTCGGTTTGTGTATTTTTTATAAGTTCAGACCAAGATAATTTATTATTTGATATAGACAAAATTATAGAAAACAACCTTTATGTTTGACTCAAACTGCAATTTATACCTTTTACTATGAAATCGGCAAAAACCAACCTTTATGTTCATGTTTTATTACACCCTATAACCTTTAGCACTAACCACGTCAAAAAATTCAGTTAAATTGACTCACATGCCTTGCACATGAGGGCATTTAAGTCTTTTACTTTTAAATTAAAATATTTTTTATTTATTAATAAAAACTCAGTTCTTCTTTACTTCATCTTCGTCTTCTCACTCTTCAATGGAGTCCAGATTTTAATCAATTAACTACAAATTTTTTAATTATTCTTCGCAACTGTCACAGATTAACTTATTTAAGGTTTAATCTGGTTCCATTGTTGTGGTGGACCACCATAAGAGTCAACTGTAAATCAATCCCCAATTTTAGAACATTACAAATTACAATCTAATCTAATCTAATATGAATATATGATCAAGAATTCAAGATCTTGAATAAAGATTAATCTAAACAACAAAAAGATCAATTAAGATTGAAGATTTATGCAAATAACATGTGGTTGTGAAAAGTACAAACCTTTAGAGTAAACTGTCAAACTTGTCCTCGAGGTTTGGTCAATTTTGTCATTTTAGTCAAAACTCAAATTTTTTGAATCTGGGTCCTTGTGGTTTCAATTTTGTTGCCATTTCATCAAAAAGTAAAATTTTGGTCAAACTTTTCAGTTAAAATTCAGTTTTTTTTCCTTTTTCGACCCTTTTAATTCAGTTAACATCCGAAAGCAATTCCGTGTTAAACGTTTGTATTTATAAGGTCAATTTTTCTTTTTTTATTTGTTACAATAAAATATTAAAAGACCATTTTACCCTTCATTAAAAAGGAGGAAAAAGACAAAAAAGCTGGATGTTAACTGAAAAATCTAACCAGATTTTGTTTTTGGATGAAAATGGCAACAAAATGGAAACCACAGGAACCCAGATTCAAAAGATTTGAGTTTTGGCCTAAAGTAGCAAAAGTGACCAAACCTCAGGGATCATTTTGGCAGTTTACTCTATATATTATTTACTTGTTTATATATATAGGGTTAGGGTAAAATGAAAACTTATACTAGTTGTTAGAACTTAGAGAACCTGACCTTACGAAAGGTTTTTCAATTTTTTTACTAAAAATCATTAAAATATTAACTTTTCCAAAAAAATCATTTTTTTTTCATTTACGGCAGCCATAAATGTTATAAAAAGTGATGTCATGCTTATGTCATCTGCTTTTTACAGCTGCTGTAAGGGGCCAAAAACACCACTTCGATTTTTTTACGATAGTTTTTTCTAACATTTTAATCTAGGGGTGTGAAAAAAATGAGGGCAAAATTCGCACTGAGATGCCGAGTTCTCTAAGTTATCACAACTCGGGAGGGTTTTCCCTTGATCTTGATCCTCTATATATATATGGTAGGAGTTGGCTACAAAGCCAACTTTTCCTACAAAGTGTATGAAGCCATATCATTATGACAAGTGGAAATTAATTATTTTAATTAAAAGGGTATGACAGTAATTTGATTATTATTTTAATTATGGAATATTTTATATCCTAAACTAAATAATGAGAATTTTAAGGAAACTGGATATCTCTTTGATTTCAAATGCAATGGTTATCAATGATTATAATACGATCGCTACAACTTATTCATATTCAATTCGTATTTCATCTGGTTCGTCACATTGTGTTTTATCACTAAAACACACTATTAAGAACATATCTACGTTGTGTTTTAGCTGTCAGTAACTGGTTCGTCACGCTGTGTTTTAACAGTCATTAATTGTAATTGGTTCGTCACATTGTGTTTTATCATAAACAAACTCTTGACATTGTGTTTTAGCAGTAAGTCGTTAGTTCGTTACATTGTGTTTTATCACTAAAAAACACTACATGAAAAAAAACATCTTTGATCTCTAAAAAAAAGAATAAATAATGAAACCCACGATCTGATTTATCACTATTTTTGGTATGATTTGGTGTTTTAGAAGGTTGGGGACTAGAGAGAGAGGGGAAATCGCGACAATTATGAAGGTGGTTTTATGATTGATAGTTATTTCCTTATTTAAAACAAGTTAAATGACACATTTACCCTAATCAATTAAATTGGCTTATTTTTAAGACACACATATTACCAAAATGCCACCAAGATAATCTCAACCATCAAACACACTTATCCAATGGTCAAGATCGCTTCTTACACTTTGTAGGAAAAACACACTTTGTAGAGGAACCCCACCCTATATATATATATATAGTGGAAGGTTCAAATGAGAAGAAAAATTTTGTAAGAATAAAAAGAATAACTTTTAAACCAATAGAAATGATCCATTTTACTTCATTTAATATGTGTATTTAATGTAGTTAATAAGGGCATATAGGTAAATTTCTAATTGTAATTAATTAGCTAACTAATTAAAATTGTAACTCACTTTTAAATATACTTTCTCAAGATAAAATAATTTATGGTGAAGGAACAATTTTCGACATGTGTAGGATAAATTTTAGTATATGTAAGATAAATTCTTAAATGTGCATGATAAATTTAGATATGCGTAGGGTAAATTTCGGTAAGTGTAAGATATATATGTAGGACAAATTTTGAAATGTGTAGGATAAAATGTTTTTTTGCTTTATTAATGAGAGATAACATAAATAATTAATGGAAGGAGTTATAAACAATTTAATGTTTTACCATTATGCCCTTTCTTCTTTTTCTTCTCATGTTAAATTTCTTCTTAAATGAACCTTCCCCTATATATATATATATATATATATATATATATATATATATATATATATATATATATATTTAGGGTAAGGTTATCGTAAAAAAAGGTGTTTTGTGTGAGAAAGGTAAGAAAGAATCTAAACCATTAGATCATTGATCTAATGGTTAGTATTAAAATGGCAATATTGTAATTAAAATAGTGTTTTTAATACTGATTTGATTTCATAGGGGTAAAATAGGCCTTTCACACATATTCAAATCTATAACCGTATCTAATAACTCCTAAACTCTCTCTCGTAGCGATCATTCCGCACGAAAAAACAGGGTGTTCTTCCCACTAGAGATTTTAACCTACATTAGATGACAATGAGCCCTAAAATTGAACCCGTATACAAGCGGAAAAGGCACGATAGTTCATCATCTGAGAATTTAGAAAGAAGGACGAAGAAGAAGATGGATGATTCAACTCGAAAAAAACACTACAAGCCGACGGCTTAAACAACCAAAATTCAAGAAAACAACACCTGAGTTTAGAAAAGGCTCGACGTTCTTGTTTGAGATTTTTGAAGTGTAATGGTGTTTTTATAATTTAAGATAGTTTTTGTTAACAAAGAATAAAAAGGAACTGATCGATTGTTCTATGGTGTTAAACCTAGGGTTTGGTAGAATAGGAGTGTTATAATGGTGTTTTATGTATGTTTATCAGTTAACTGTGCTATGAAGATTGTGGTTGTTGTTGTTGGACATGGTGTTTTTATTAGATAGGGTGTTATATGGCTCATGTTTAGTTGGATATGGTGTTATATGGTGTTTTTAAACATAATGAGTTAAGCATATGTATGGTGTTATGTATATTGGTCTTCCCAGTTATGCTGTTATATGGTGTTTTTAAGCATATTGAGTTAAGCATACGCATGGTGTTATGTATATTGGTCTTTCCAGCTATAATGTTATGTGGTGTTATTAAATAGGTTGAGTTAAAGATATGAATTTTTTTGTATGTATGGTGTTATGTATACTGTTAGATGATGTTTTTAACAGATTAATTTAAACATATGAAATTTTTTGTATGAATTGTGTTATATATGTTGTTGTTGGCAGCTATGGTGTCATATTATGGTAAATTTGTTTGAAACATGATTTAGGATAAGTTGTGTTACATGTAGTCTTTAAAATATAGTGTTTGAATGTTTTCTATACTCAGGTCAAGCCAACAGCTTGGAGGGAAAATGTACAAATCACGATTCCAAAACACATTTGAAAGACCGTTGGTATGTAGTGACTCAGAAACATCAAATAACAAGGACAAAGGTATTCCCAATGTAGTTTAAAGTATAAACAAACAAAAAACACTACAGTATGCTAAGTAGCCCATAATGAGTATGTATGTTTGATGATGAGTTTTGTATATGACAAAAAATGCTTTGTATTAAACAGATGGTGATGCTGGAAGGAATGATGCTGGTAATGCGGAAACAACAAAAGATGTTCTGCAATCGATAAAAAACACAGAAGGTAAAGAAAGGAAAAAAGGCTCTTGTGATTATAATTTGTTAGCATATAAGACATGATAACAATTGATTTAAACGACAACAGATATACGTGAAGCAGAGGAGCAAGTTGGGAATGATAGTCAACTGGTCGTACACCCTTCCGTCCATATAACATCCAACACAGGTATTATATTGAATTGTTTATCTTGTGGTGTACTGGTTTACTAAAACAAATATTAAAAAATGTTGTAGATCGGCTACGAGACCCAGATGACGATTTTGTCGACACCCACCGGGAAAGCGATGGAAATCGGCTGCAAAATGACCACCGACTCGTGGAATGCGTCAAACAGTGACACAACTATATCAGCCATTCACGGGTGCACGGATCAGGCCAAAGGTAGGGATCGATAATCTGATAACACTAGCAGGCTGCCTCAATGAGGAACAACGTCAGACGGTAAAGGAAACTGGGTTAGGGTCGATATTTGGTTTTAAGGTGACATGTGTGCCTACGGCATTGGCAAACTGGTTGGTTTCAAATTACGACCCAGACGCATGTGTTTTGAATGTGGGCGGCGGGCGCCTTGTAGAAATAATATCAGAGCTGGTGAAGCGTGTTTTCGGGCTACTTATGGGACCAACAGATCTTGTTGAGAAGAAGAAAGCGAACAAAAAGAAGGATGTTGTTGTCCAAGAGTTTAGAAATCAGTTTGAGCATATGGATACCAAGCGATTATCACCATTGCAACTGATGAATTACATATTAGATTGGCAGGCTGATCATGGAAGGCTGTTTGTCGTGAACTTCTTGATTCTCTACTTCTCACTCCTAGGTGAAACCACGATGAACAATATGGTGAACGTGCGATACATTCCATGTATACAGCCGCACGTGGATATCAAAAGCTTCAACTGGTGTTCGTACATGGTCTCGTGTCTTAACAGAATGAAAAAGGCATGGCATGGTGGTGAGGATGCCTTCCGAGGACCAATGTTGTTACTGGCGGTAAGTTGATCGTATTTAACATCTAGTATTACAAAATTATTGAGTAACATCTTTAGTTAAATAACTAATAAGCTACCATAGATTACTGAATAAGACCATGGATAACTTAAATAACACCATAGCTAACTGAATAACACCATATATAACTGAATAACACCATATATAATTAAATAACACTATAGTTAACTAAATAACAACATAGATAACTGAATAACACCATAGTCAACTAAATAATAACATATATAACTGAATAACACCCTAGATAACTAATAAACATCATAGATAACTGAATAACACCCAAATAACTGAATAACACCATACATGTTAAGCTGTTTACAAATCTTTTTGAAACATATTGCAAAATATTGTCACAGATTGCATATGGAATAGAGATAAAGAAGATACCTTCATCACACAGTTCACATATTGTTGAACTTGTCGATGATGATGTTTTGAACAATCTTGAATGGGATATGGAGAGGTTGCACTCATAACAACAGGAGAAGAAGAAGGCGAGAGAAGAGAAAAAAAACCAAACCAGCGCAAATTGTCGAACGGGCGAATGAACAGAAACGCACAAGGACAACGGATATAGAAAAACCAATCAAAAAGCACAAAAACAACACGGAACAAGGAAATGGAAACGGCGAAGCTGATGCATGAAGGTATTGAAGAGATCGAAGATGATGATGCGCACCTGGGTATATACAGACATTGTGCAGATTACTTACTGTCACAAACTGACACCCAAACGTGTGCATTATTTGTAGGTGCGGATGGCGAATTCTGTATTCCGATGGTCTCGCAGTACGCGAACACTCCATCACCATCAGGCGCATCTGACGGCGATTTTGAGCTGGTAAACATATTATGATTCGTACTAGATTTGACACTATATGTTATTTTCTGTTTATATGTTATTAAACTGGGGTTTCGTACAGGTTTGGTCAAATTTGTTTGATATCATGTTTAGAGAATTTGAGATCTACGTGAACAAAATCAATAACACTTTAACAGAATCATGTGTGATGTTCCCCGAGAGTGATCTGTTGAAACGAAAAGCAATGGAGTGGAAGGAGATAATCAAAAAACACCTTATAGTTGAAGACGAGAAAGAAAGTGAGGGTGATGAGGTGGAAAAGGGAAATAAAAACGTTGAAGCTGAAGAAGATGATGTGACTGAAGCAGCTGAACCCATTGATCTTCAAAAAGGTAGTGTATCGTTAATCGGAGATAACACTCCCACGAACGTGCAAAATAATGATGGTATAACACAGTACACTTCTCCCTTTTCACCAATGACGTCGTCGTTTGTCACAGAGGTGGATAGAGTTGTTGAAGAGGTATGAAGTGAAAAGACACCAGAGACAAGATTCAGTGTTTCAGGAATTGAAGCGGTGAACTTGTCACCAAGGCTGGCCGACGTTGTAACGGATGAAGAACGCAATGAGGTAACGCAACCTGATCAGCGAGGTAAAACACCAAAGCTAAAACAAACAATCATTCTTCCGGATGCACTGCGGTCACCGTACATCGAGCATGCTGTCTCATTGAGAAACGGACGTGATAAGTCTGAAGACGCACTAGCTCGATGTATATTTTGTGTCGTAGGAAACAAGTGGTATGAATCTAAACTGGACATTTACCTGTTTTATGTATTGTATTATACGTTACCATTATTTTGTATCTATATTAAATTATACATTCATGTCGATGGTGTTTCGGTTCGTAGGGATATGTTGTTTAGCAACAATGGTAACATGTCGGTGATGAGGGGACCTTTTGAATCCATGATGCCTGGTGTAACTGTACACGTGGATGTCATCAGTGCCTTGGCCGAAGTCTTGAACTACGAAGAAAAAACGAGGAGGATGTGGACAACCCCAAAATTATTCTGCAACGCAGGAATGTTGGTAAGTTATCCCTTTACTTAAAATAACACCACCTTAATATTATGTGAACTCACTATAAAACACCATGGTTTATTCTAAATTCTGGAGATTAGTACCTGTAAAACACCATATTTTTTATGTGAACATAGTGAATAACACCATAGCTTATTGTATGTTTACACATGTTATGTGAACTTACTGAATAACACCATATTATGTGAAATTACTGAATAACACCATATTATGTGAAATTACTGAATAACACCATAACTTATTTTTTTTGTTTACTTGAATAATACCACCCAATATTATATGAACTCACTAGATAACACCATGGTTTATCCTAAGTTACCAAATTCTGGAATTAAGTAACTGTAAAAAACCATATTATGTAAACATAGTGAATAACACCATGGCTAATTTGGGTTTAGATGAATAACACCATAGCTCATTGTATGTTTACACATGTTTGTGTTCACTAAAATTTGAAGATAAGTAACTGTAAAAACACAATATTAAGTGAACTTACTAAATAACACCATAGCTTATTTGTGTTTACTTAAATAACACCATAGCTTATTGTATGTTTACAAAATTTTGGGTATGTTTAACAATCTACTGTTTGATTGCTGAATAACACCATATCTCATTTTTTGTTTACTTGAATAACACCACAGCTCGAAAAAGATTTCAAGAAATCTGATGATGACCGACTAACAGAGTTTACAACAAACATGAACGCGGTGCTGGCTGGGACAGAAGCAAAAACTTTTAAAGGTTTCCAGATGGTGTTTATACCTATCTTGACAGGTGAACACTATTATCTCCTGTTTTTCAACTTGAAAACAAAGGAGATCTTTTTTATTGACAACATAGAAGGTGATGAGGGCTTAGAAAGTTACCACGGAAAAGTGGAGAAGATGGTAAGTTTGGTGTAGATTTATATATATGTGACTACCGTAACCATATGGTGTAAAAAATATAGTTCTTAACATTAAAAATGTGGAATTGCAGATAAGTACGTTTTGTCGGTATCTAAGTCAAATACATCCAAAAATCTCTGCAAAACTGAGGACTATAGAACTAGTTCGACTGGCATTCCCATGGCAAACTAGTTACAATAGCATCGATTGTGGTATTTTCCTGATGCGGCATATGGAAACTTACAATGGTAAGCTCCTGTCATTTTTGTTTCTTGATAAAAAATTGAAATACATGCTAATGATTTGGTATAAAGTAGGAATAAACGTGGGACATTGGATGTGTGGTTTCTCGCATGAGAGAAACATCAAGGGAGAAATCTTGCCTGATCAAGTGAAAGAAATCGAGGATTTGCGTAAGAAGTACCTCTCAAAAATGCTTCTAAGCGACGTGAACACGGCACAGGTCGATGTAGAGCGAGAAGTACAAGAATTCGTACATTTAGATGAGGATGAGAGGGTGAGTATGGAAGTGAATGCA
Organism: Helianthus tuberosus; assembly: GCA_030545235.1. Classification (NCBI taxonomy): domain Eukaryota; kingdom Viridiplantae; phylum Streptophyta; class Magnoliopsida; order Asterales; family Asteraceae; genus Helianthus; species Helianthus tuberosus. Next base: position 15,420,525 of record CM060444.1, on the reverse strand, counting down.
ATCATTCGGATTGGTGAAAGGTTGGACAGTGCCGTGTAGGTGGACGTCAAAACAACATCAACTTTCTGTTAGAAAACAAAACAATTTCGGCATTTTAAGATTATATGATGTGTTAGCATGTTGGCACTCTTGTTATGGGTTTTAAACAATGGTAACAACATTTGGTCGCACGTTATGATTTTGGTATACGTTGTCTATGTAAAGCCTGATTTCGTTTGGTAAACTGTTTGTCTTTTATATGTTTTATTTTGGTGTTTTCATTTAGTTAGACACCGTTTTCATCTCAAAGAATCTGTAATGACCTTTGTGATCTACCCGCGACCAGTTTGATTGTACAAAATAAGTGTTAACATGTTACTGATGTAATGAAATAACACACCAACTGATATGCACAATAAAACACTATGAGTATAGAAATAACACCATTAAGCTTCAACAAACATAATAAAACACCATGAACAGATCTAACACAAATATAAATAAAAACAGTACAACTAATATCCACATTAAAACAATGTGTGCAAATAAATAACACCATTAAACTTCCAACATACATAATAAAAAACCCTGAACAAATATAACACCATTGATTAACAAAAAAAAAAAGATTTAAGTGAAACAAAAACACAAAATATAAAACGTTGTCACCGGTAATATAAAATACGACGAAAACCAAACAAATAAAACTACGAGTTTCTACAAATCCGAAAAACCATTGAAAACCTAACAATGTACGAAACAAAAAGAAAATACGTTAAAAATAATCAAATGTTTAGACATCTCTAAATAACTTCCTAGTCCTCCTTTCCATCCTCCTAGTCTGATTCGTCCTTATCTTGTTCATCCAGAGCTTCTTCAACTTCTTCCCAGACATCTTCCTCCTCGTCACCTTCATCAGCTTCTTCGCCGTCCTCCTCGGCACTAGCTTGTTCTTTAATCCAGGCAGGGTTTTTGCAAGTACGTATGTTATGCCTGTATCTAAAACATTTTTGGCACTGATGCCTCTTTTTGCCCAACAAACTTATAGCAATTTCACGTTTGGACTTCATCCGTTTAGGTTTACCCATACCTTTGTATCTAGTTCCAACGGGAACACGAACGGTTACATCTGATGGTTGTGTGTTACCGGTAATTTCAGCAAACCTTTCATGACGGCTCTTACGTGGGGCATTGACCACCGCCTCATCAGCTGTTTTTGAAATAGTTAACAACATGATCCCTGAATGAGCACAACGCATTAAAGTTGGCGACAAGCTTGTTAATAACCGACTCCATAGAGTATGTGATCTCACGTACAACGCGGTTAACTTTATTATAACGATCTTCACTCTCGTTGATACCTAGAATAGCACCAAGGGCACTATTGGGAACAGCCTCCCGAGTCCAAAGTCGTAAGACATAGCGTTGTGGAAACTCCCTAACATCAAGCATCCTAAGCACACAAAAGATGTGTGAGCACAACAACCCAAACTGTTCGAATCTTTCGCATGTACAATACACAGTCATGTCGGCCTCCCGCATCATAACCTATAAAACACCATTAAAAAATTAGAATTTTGTTACATACATGACAACATACAAACACCAAAAACTATACCATAACACCATATGTAACCGTAAAATCGACAAGTGCTATACGTTTTGAAACATAACACTACAAAACAACATGTGTAAACTCAAGGAGATTATATTTAAACTTGGATATTTAATTCTTTGTATATACCTCGAAGAAAGTAGTGCATGGTTGTTCCCAGTCCTTCACAAAAAAGTTAACGAAGTCACCCATCGTTTCCCACTTTCCGATAGCACATCTGTGTAAACCATTTTGTATCTCCAGCTGCTAGTCAAAAAATATAGTGCGTGTGTATATACTGGCCGCTTGATCCTCCAAAACAAAGTCTACAGCCCATATGTCAACGTTCGTGTTTCTGGTGGCATGGTCGTTCTTCCTGTGCTCATGTCTCTGAGATTCAATTGTAGAATCAAAATGCCCGAGAAATTCGACAAGAGTACACTCCGGGTTACAAAACTGTCCAAAGAAATGGTTCTCACTCTCTGAACGAGATGAGGTACGCATAAGCCCGAACATGAACTCCTTGTGATAATAAGCCGGTATCCAAGTATCCCTGATTTGATAAACTAACTGCAGCCACTCATGATCAGCCAAGTTAAAATCATTCATTATGGTAGCCCAATCACTTTCAAACTTCTCAGGTAGAATTGAATCAGTCCACACAATGGCACACAACCTCTTTTTGAAATTTGTACTATTGCAGATTGTAGCACCAACCTAAAACACCATTGAACAACATATAACACAATAATCACCAGAAAAGTATGTAAAAATATAAAAAAAAAAAAGCATTTGGAAGAATAAGTAAACACCTTAGCAGTAAGCTTGTCCATGATGTGCCACATGCATAGCTTGTGTCTACTCCCAGTCCATGTATCTTCAATAGTCTTCTTCATGGCTGGGTCTTGGTCGGTGACAATCACCGGAGGGGCACGGCCAAATGCTTCACGAAACACCTTAAGCAACCAACTATAAGTTTCTTCCGTTTCGTTTCCTATTATAGCGGCACCAAGAGTAACGTTATGATTGTGGTTATCGATACCACTAAATGGAAAAAACATCATCTTGTACCTAAACAACAAATACGGATTAAAAACACCATACAACTAAATGATTTATACTTAACAAAGGAGCTGTACAAATCGAAATAGGGATGACAAATAATAAACTTACTTGTTACGACGATATGTCACATCAAATGAAACAACGTCACCAAACACCGAAAAATTCCTTTTGGTATCTTCGTCGGCCCAAAACAACGCCCTTAAAACACCATCTTCTGTTGTTATATACTCCATTGAAAAGTTTGGCATGTACTCTTTCTTCCTCAATAGTCGTTTAATCATCATATCAGCGGCAAACTCAGATATATACCTGTTTAGGTCTCGCTTAAAATTTTTAAAATCATTTTTGGTTGCCCCAACCTTGTCAAACCTACCATATAGTGTCCTCATGATATTAAACGCTTTGACCGGTCCAATATTCAAAGCACTCAACGTGTTAACGGCTTGCTCTTGCATATAGTTCATACCTCGGTTAGCGGGAGTAAATGCCTATCGTCCTCAGCAACAAAATAGTGATTATGGGCCTCTTTGAAAGAATATACTTCGTATAGATTCGAAGTGTTTAACTTTACACACATACGTGCTTCGCAACCCATCCTTATAGAAGGAACACGTCGAATAGATTTCCTCTTTGACCCATTATTTGAGGTGTCAATTTCTTTAGATGTATCGATCGGCTTAAAAGGTTTAGTTCCCTCCTTTGAGCAAATGAACCATTTAGATTTTATAACACCATGAGGCGTGTATTGAGAAGACTTCCTGGTAGTGAAGCCTAAAGCCATTCCATATCTCTGATAAAAGAGGAATGCCTTATTCACCGTATCAAACATCATCTTATCTTTCGGCTTAAGCGAGTCATCTACCTCAGGTAAATAAGTCCTCTTACCTGAGTTTGGAGACAGATGTAATTGCCCAACCGGCTGATAAGTTTGAAAGCCTACGGAAAAATTAAATTAAATGATTCAACAGTAAAGATGTGCAAAAAAAAAAAAAAAAAAAAAAAAAAACCACAACATACTATGTACAAAATAACACCACAAGCAACTAATCAACTATAGCAAATCAACAATTGTTATAAAAAATACCCTCCAACTTCAATAGTATACATCAAAAACACCATGTTCATATAAAACATCCTGTAAGGAACATCACACATGCAAAAAACACCATACACTGTTACATCAAACTGCCAAACACATGTTCATCAGAAAACTAAATTAGATTGTAAACAACCAAAAAACACCACACACATCGTTCATCATCAACTGTTATAAAAAACACCACAAACAACTAATCAACTATAGTTCATCATCAACTGTTATAAAAAACACCCTCCAACTTCAAAAGTATACATCAAAAACACCATGTACATATAAAAACACCCTGAAAGGATTACACGTGGTATCATTAAAAAAATTTATATACTAAAGGAACATCACGCACGCAAAAAACACCATACACTGTAACATCAAACTGTCAAAACACATGTTCATCAGAAAAACTAAACCAGATTTTAACAAACCAAAAAACACTACAACATCATATGTACAACATAACACCACAAGCAACTAATCAACTATAGCAAATAAACAACTGTTATAAAAAACACCCTCCAACTTCAATAGTATACATCAAAAACAATATGTACATATAAAACACCCTGAAAGGATTACACGTGGTGTCATTAAAATAAACTCGTATACTAAAGGAACATCACCCATGCAAAAAAAAGAAACACCATACACCGTGACATCAAATTGTCAAACACATGTTGATCAGAAAACTAAATCAGATTGTAAACAACCAAAAATATGAACATAATCGACATAACATATGATTGAAAATTGAAGCTTTACTTTGACGAATATTAATTACCATTACATAATAAACAAAAAAAACAACATAATAATATTACCTGGATCGTCGTTCTCCATGCAGAATTACGAACTGGTGTTCTTGAATCGCAGATGTTTATATGAAAAGATGAATTGTTGTTAGTTATATAATATTTACGTATACTGATAAAAGATTCAAAAATCGAATTCCCTAAAATAACTAACTAAAATCGGTTACATAAATTTAATCCTTAATTAGAATTATTTGTAGAATTACAATTGTAACCTTGATCTAAGGAAATAGATATGGAATGATCTAATGGCTGGGATACTTTCTTACCTTTCACACACTTTAAGTCTTTTTTTACAGGAACCTCAATCTATATATATATATATATATATATATTAGGATCGTGTGAGAAACACTAGCCTAATTGAGAAACTCGAGAATCATTCTGGACTACATTTTTCCCTAAGATTTCGTAATATACACATATGTATAGTTTAAAATTGACTATATACATAGGTGTATATTACGAAAAGCTTAGAAAAAAATGTGTGGTCCAGAATATTTCTTAAGTTTCTCAAATAGAGTTGATTTCTTTTAAGATACCTACCATATATATATATATATATATATATATATATATATATAATAGAGGATCCGGTAAAAAAGGGGTTTTTTTGTGAGAAGGGTAAGAAAGAATCTATACCATTAGATCTTTGATCTAATGGTTGAGATCAATAGGGACCAAATTGTAAAATGTGTTTTATTATTTTGGAATGATTTGAAAATTGTAGGGGTAATAGAGTCTTTTATATCCACTTGAAAATATGAAACTGTAAATCAAAACCCCTACAATTTCGAATCATCTTCTTTCTCCAGATATGTAAATATTTCGAATCATCTTCTTCTCCAGATTTGTAAATACATCTCGAATCATCATCATCATCATCATCATCATCAGTTTACATCTTAATAGTCATCTTCACCTCCTCCGGCATCGTCCACCTCCTCCGGAAATCATCAACATCATCCTAGATCAAAGTCTTCATCATTCCTTCATCATCATCATCATCATCATCATCATCATCGATACAACAGCTTATTCCGGCAACCACCACACCCTCCGTCCTCACCGCTCCTCCACGTCAACTGTCTTCACCATTTTACCTTTCGATCGAAACAAGTTGGAAGAAGAACCAGACATTTTCCGTTTGACATAGACGACACAAGGAGCTGGAGCGATTGAAGATCTGGCTGGGGCTGGGGCTAGAGCTGGATCGAAAAGATGGCACAAGGAGCTGGAGCGATTAAAGATCTGGCTGGGGCTGGAGCTGGATCGAAGAGACGACACAAGGAGTTGGAGCGATTGAAGATCTGGCTAGGGTTATATGGAGGTAGGGTTATATGTGTTGAGGAAGAAGATGGATGGAGGGTATAATAGTCATTTCATCGATTTTAAACGGTCAGAGTAACGTTGAATAGACGGAGGGGGTAATGTTGAGGGAAATAGACAACGTTGGGGGGTTAGGCAACAAATTAAATTTTCGTTTTAGGGGGTAAGAGTGCCAATCACATATAGCCCCAGGGGTAAAACTGAATTTTACACTTTATTTTATATTTATTGGGTGTAGCTATTGGGTAGTTATTCCATTACACCTAGTTATTGAGTATATAGTTATTACTCAAATTCATACGTGGCGATGATGTGACGATGTTTTGGCAATGGTTTAGTTATTTCACAACGTATAGCCTACCCCATTATCCTTCTTTCTCCCACTTAATTATCAATGAACTACTTAAAAATGTTTTATATGATCATGCAACTTTAGTAAAAGTGATTTTTTTTAAAGGTAAGGAGAAATAAAAAACATAAAAAAAGAGTTTTTTACTGAAATGCTGCTGTTTTCAAAATGTTAATCACAAATAATGCTGCTTTCAGAATTATTTCACAAATAAGGCCAGCGCCATTGCAAATGGCGAATTATTAAGGGTCCTAGACTTGTGTAAGTGAATAATCATAATGATCAGAATGTGTAAGAGACCAATGATTGGGTGTAGGTACAATTGCCGTTAGTAGTGGTGAAATTTTCAAGTTACGGCACAAAATGCCATTTGAAATGGCGAATTCTGCCATTTTCTGCACAAATGCCATTTGAAATGGCGAAATATGCTATTTTTCTGCACAATTGCCATTTAAAATGGCGAAAGGTTCTGATGTAAAGTCCTTTTTATAATTGAAAAATGTTAAAGTATATAGGTTCTGCACATAAAGCCATTAAGACTAAAGGTATGGTGAGGCTCATCCCCACGGGGATGAGCCGCCACGTAGGCACCACGTAGGCGGCTCGTGGGGGATGGGCCTCCTTCACATTTGAGGGGGATGGAGGATGGGGCTACCCCACTTCATTATTTTATAATTTTCTAAGTAGAATGGGATAGAATTGTATAAAAATGGATGAGATAGAGGGTATTTAAATTGAAAAAGGAAAAAAATAATTTTTAATATAAGTGGGGCCCCGTCTAACCCGGCTGTGGGGAGCCGTTTGGGCCGAGCCGATCCTCAGGGGGGGGGGGGGGGTGTGGGGGACCGGCGCCGGTCCTAGCCGGCCCCCATACCCTTTAGTCTAATAATGGCGAAAGCTTAAAAGTTTCTGACGGAAAGTCCTTTATAATTGCAAAATGTTAAAAGTTCTGAACATATTTCCAATTAAAAACAACATATCTCTTGTAGATAACAGTTATGTCTTGTAGCAGCTAAGAACGTGGGTATAGTGGGGCTTGGGTTGGGGGCATGAGTTGACACGTGGAGTTGGAGCCCCCCCACCGGTGAGTGACGTGTCCGTGGGGTATGGCGGGGCTTGGGTTGGGGGCGTGGCTTGGCAGTTTATTAAAAGAAAAAAATTACAAAAAATACATACAACATTAAAAAAAACCTAAAATTTTATTAATTACAAAATAAAAAAAAACCTAAAAAACGATTACAAAATAAAAAAAAACCTAAAAATTACAAAAAAACCTAAAAACGATTACAAAATAAAAAATAACCTAGAGCGTTAGGTAAATTTCAAAAAGCGCGAGCTTGTCGAACGGCCTTCGCTCCTTGCCCCAAAACTCAATGTTCGCCACCGCCACCCGGTCCTCGTGGCTTAACTCGCCACTCGGAACGGCTTCGTAGTAGGCCTTGAAACGATCGAGCTTGGGCCGTAGCTCACACCATTTATGTTGGCACGCGTTGAGGTTGTGTCGGTCGTGTCCGACGTTATGTCGGTAGCTTGCGAATGATTCCGGCCAATATCGTGTTTGGCCGGGTTGTCGCCCCTTCATAGCGTCAATGACGCTTGTGACGAGAGCCAATTATTCTTCGTGAGTCCAAGAGGCCATCTTCTTCGGGTTGGGTACCGGGTTTGTGGGATCAAGTGGGTTAGCCGGTGGGGTTGCGGTGGACAGCGATGTTTGGGATGGGGTAGCGGGTGGGGTAGCGGTGGACAGCGATGGTTTGGGATGGGGTAGCCGGTGGGGTTTGGGGTTACATTTATAGGGGTTGGGGTGACCGCTTGGCTTGGCCAAACGGTTGGAATTTAAAATTCAAACATTCGAACACCCGCTATGACATGGCGGTGGACAGCGAATAGGAGGCCGCCACATCGGATCTCAAGCCCGCCCCACGCCCGGCTTCAAACCCAAGCCCACCCGGGGTGGTGGCTTGGGCGTTTTCCCCCAAGCCCACCCGGGGTGGTGGCTTGGGCCTAATATGGAATTGTGAAGAGGTTTCGTAATTATAAGGAATGAGGAGAAACAAAAATTTCGCCATTTTGAATGGCAAATGTCCTTTCTAAAAAATCGCCATTTTGAATGGCTAAGCATGCAGACTTTAAAAATTAAAAATTTTCGCCATTCTAAATGGCTACTTTCAAAATTTTCGCCATTCCAAATGGCTTTTTGCAGCCTTTCGTCCTTTTCAAGATGATTGGTTCTTACACATTTCTGATTATTCCCTTACACAACCTAGCTCCTTTAAAATTTCGCCATTTATAATGGCTATGGCATTATTTGTGAATCATTTTTCAAACAGGCATTAGTTGTGATCATGATTTTGAAAACAGCACTATAACAGCAAAAAACTCAAAAAAAAGACTATATCGTTGTAAGAATAGGAAAGATGATGACGGGCCAAAAGTTTCTTCAATATAGGGATAATCTCAAGCCCACTTTCGTTAGTTACATTATCAAGTTCATGGGCTTCTTATATATGTATGTTGGGGTCTAAATTAAAAAAAAAAAAAAAAAAAACAGGTAATAATAAATGAGTACATCAGGGGCGTTTGAAAAAAAAAAAAACCATGTTTGAATTTAGAATTGAAATAACGTCGTCTCAGCAAACATACATGGATACAGGGACTGATAATCAACGTTGTCGTGACGGGAAGGGAGAAGAGAGAAATAGAGATTGATCAATCGAGCGACATTCATGAGAGGTTGAAACAAGGCTATAGGTATGTTATGCATATCTATAAAGTGTTATTGATCAAACACAAAATAAGGTTTATGTGTTAAGCATATGAATCAAAGGAAAAGAAAAAAGAACGCAATAGCAAGATTGTAAATAATAATAACTTATTTTTGAGACAGTTTATGTACTAGTGTCTATAGTAATTATATGTTGAGGTAATTATATAATTACTCTGTACATTGTGAGTCGGTTTTCATATGCATAGCTTCAAAAATGTTTTGCTTATGTACTAATGTCTAGAGTAACTTTATTATTCCGTAGTTTAATAATTTTTACAGATTATTTTCATAACTAGAATAATTATTTTTACAAATCTACTGTAAAGTAATTATATAACTAGCGTAACTATATAATATACTAGGTTGATGACCCGTGCATTACATGGGCTGAGTATAAAAATGATACAATAAAAAACATTCATGATAAATAATTACATATTATATTACATGTGATAATGAAAAAATACAAATCAATATACATTTACAATTTATAAATCCATTGAACAAATACAAATTAAATATCTAAAAACATCTTTGTAGACGACAATGAATCTTCTACTCAAAAGACAATCATCTTTATCAGCAATTGACAGTTTAAATCCATCTCTACTTTTAACTCTGAAAACAGCAAAGTGCATACCATATGAAAACACTTATTATTTTAAAAAGACAAACCAACTTTGAATAGCGATTGTCCTTAAATTTTATTTATTGTCATCACGAAACATACAACGAGAGGAATCTGTCTTCTTTGATCTCGTGTATTACACTGAGTTGAACAGATGATAGAATGCAAAATGAACAAGTATACGTATATGTTGAATCTTTTAAATAGATTTATCTTAAGTTATACGTTTTTTTAATATAATTTAAAGATATTATGAAATTTAATAGTAACCTTGTTATTAAAAAAGGATTATGTTGGAGAATTTTAAATCATAAAATTAAATTTTAGATAATAATGAAAATTAGTTTAGAGATAATTTAGGTATAAATTTAAATTTAAATTTAAAATAATATCAACTACCATAATATATGATATTCTAGTATTTGTATAATAAACCAGGCAAGAATTATTTCTACATTTACATTATTTTATTGTCTGGTATTAATTACCAAAAAATGGATTAAAATAAGGTATAAGTAAAAGTTGTTTGACATTATATATATATTGTTAACGAACAATTATGAATAGTCATTTTAAATAAATAATAATATATAGCTTTTTAATTTATTTATTATTTGAACATTGTAATACTTAATTATTATAATTTTTTTAACCTTTTAACGTATTTTTATTTTTTTCTTAAGCTATATTCATTTCCTCTGTCATTTATTTTCTATTTTTAATACTTATTTTTTTCCTTTTTTTAATCATATTTTCTTTTTTAGTTAATTTGATATTTTTATAATAACTTACGTTCCTTAATTTTTTCCTTAACATTCCCGTATAAATTTTTTTGTTAAGAACAAACATGTATTTAAAATAGAGTATTTATTTGGTATCATAGTAATTTTAAATTTATAATAATATACAACTTTTTAAATTAGTTATTTTTTAATATTGTAATATTTAATTATTATATTTGTTTTTAACTTTTTAACATATTTTCATTTTTTTTCTTAAACCATATTTGCTCTATCATTTATTTTCTATTTTTAATAATTATTTTTTTCTTTTTTTAATCATATTCCTTTTTTAGTGAAGTTGATTTCCTTATAATAACTTATGTTTGTTAATTTTTTCCTTGACATTCCCGTATAAATTTTGTTAAAAACAAACACTTATTCAAAATAGAGTATTTATTTGGTATCATAAAACGATACGATGATAACTGAACCGATTCTGACAGTTTGGCTTTCTAAACAACATACTTCTTTTTCAAATAAAGTTTGTTTTACCTTATCATTTGCTCTGTTTCGGCGCAACGCGCGACGTCAACAAATCTAGTTAATTTAAATTGCTTGTTAGAAGTTAAATTAGATTTGATCTAACTCAAACATATAACTAGATTAATTACTCTAAAGTATTATATAATTACTCGATGTATAATTACTTTAAGAGTAATTATATTATGTAACTATATACTGTGTATTATATAGTTGTATTTATCGATTTTCAAAAGGGGCATTTTACCAAATTCGATGAGAGTAATCAATGGGTTAATTTATATATGCGTCAATTGATGACACATATATATAACTAGTATTAAGCACCTCTCGCGTTGCCGCGGGGGTGAGCACTAATGCCACACTACTGTCAGCGACAACCGACACTGAAGTTGCGGTGTTAATACGAATAAATTAAACCGAAATGTAAAACACAGAATAAAATAACTAAGTTGATCTAGGACTCGCGTGTTACGATGAACCCATGTCAATTTTTTCTTGTTTGACAGGTTGATCGTAATCTATATATAATATATGTCATTACCACTATACAAACCATAATGCATACATTACAACAACTATTGCATCAATATGTTGCAAATTATATTTATACAAGATTTTGGCTAAATTAATTAGATTATTATAAATAATAATAATTTACAAATAAAACAACACAACTTTGAATTGAGCAAACCGAGTGAATATGGTAAGATAATAAAACCATTATTTGATTAGGGTACAACCACTTAAGCACAATTTACAACCATACATACATACAAAAGAGATTGAATTTGGTAAGGTAATGAAACCATTATTATTTGATTAAGGTACAACCACTTAAGCACAACTTACAACCTATGTTTGATTAAGGTACAACCATTTAAGCACAACTTAGAATTAAATATGCACACAATGTTTCAAATTAATAGTATATAAATGTGTTAATTGAGTGATACATTTAGCATATACCAAACCTAGCATATGTAACCAAGTGAACAATAAAAAAATCCACAGACATTACGTAAAAGAAATAACATAAAGTTGCACAATAAAATTACATCTTCCTAATTATACTCGAAACGTCTCATGTATGTTTATCTCACTTGGAAATTGAGGATCCTTAAACAGAAGGCATAAATGAATGCAAATAATACACAAAAGCTAACCAGAACCAAAGCAACGGGGCCCATGAAATCTAACTGAAAACCATAGTATTCTTTGATATACCAATTCATGGCTGGGTCATATGACATCCCAGGCACTTTGATCGTGTTCTCAGCATCATGGTATTGTGAAACGATGTACCCATACACACTCCAAGCTATGGGACATAACCAGTAGTACCACACCCACCACTTTGGAATCCTCTAAAATGTTCAACAATGTGTTAACTTTATGCAATCAAAAAATGATAAAAAATGGTGTTAGTGTAACTTACGGGTCTAGGGATGAAAAACCCTGAAAAGAAGTTAAAGAGCCCGTAGAATAAGACAGCTAACACGGCTGCTGCTTGCTCGTTTGGTGTGATGGACACAGTCATCAATCCATAATATGTAAAATAGAGGAATGAAAAGAAGCTGATGAAAAAGAACCAAAAAAATTTGGGTGCTGTCCAATCGAATGACACCATGGGATACACTATCAAAGCGTAACATGCAGCTTCGACAAATACGTATGGTATCTCCACGAAAACCTAAATAAACCCTTAGTTATTAAATTTAAGAATCAATGATAAAGTATATTGTTCATTATAAATGTGGATATTTATTCAATCTTTGACCTGTGCCATGGCATACGGCAATGTCGAGTACATTCCAGCTGCTCTTTCTCGATAGAAGACTGTTCTTTCTGAGGCTACTACAGGTTGCGCTGTTTGGCAATTATTCATACCAATGAAGAATACTCCAGCATATGAAGCCCCGACGATTGTGGTCAAATTGCTGCTACTCTCCCTGAAGATATATAAACTCTTAAGAATTATGAAAATGATTTTAATTACATCATCGTAACTAATGTTATGTTTAGGTGTATTAAAGTGACCTTTTTTCACCAATCTTCCAAAATGTTATCCCAATCAATAATGATGCAGCCAAAGTGAAGATGTTGCGAACAAGGTTATAATCAGGATTTCTCCAATAACTCCACCACATCTTCCAAATACAAGACTTGAATTGCCCCCATAAAGATTGAGAATATTGCGATACAAAATGAAGATCTTCTGCCCCTGGAGGTGGTGTGCTTAATTCCATCACTAAATCCTTGTTCTTTCTGTGGATCATGCATACATATAAGCTTCATTACCACTTAATTTGTGTTGCTTTATAATTGACATAAGATAAAAACTTAATTTGTGCTTCTTTATAATTGACATAAGATTAAAGCTTACTGGTGCAATACTGATGATTTAAAGTGCTCAGCAAAATCTATCCCAAGTCGGCTCTCTACAACACTTGAACTGACTTCTAACATCCATGTTGCTGGGTTATATTTGTCTGGAATCTTTGGGATGCCATGAATTCCCTGATTATATGATTAAGTGTTTATTAACATCTTAATGTTACATTAAACTAAATGTTTCATATGGTTTCTTTTCAAAGATATCCTTGTAGGTTACCTCAAAGTAGTCTATGATATTTCTAGAATTCCTTCCTAGAGGTCCTGCATAAATCATTTGCCCACCTCTTTTAAGTAGCAACAACTCATCAAAGGATTCAAAGATATCAATGCTTGGCTGATGAATGGTGCAAACAACAGTTCTTCCTGTATCAACAGTATTTCTTACAGCCCTCATAACAATGGCTGCTGCTCTTGCATCAAGACCAGAAGTTGGTTCATCCATGAAAATAATTGAAGGATTAGCAACAAGCTCAACTGCAATTGTTAGCCTTTTTCTTTGTTCTGTTGATAAACCAGTAACTCCAGGAAGTCCCACTATTGCATTCTTGAGGTTGTCTAGTTCAACCAGCTCCATAACTTCGTGTACAAAAGACTTAAAAGTAACAAACAAGATGAAATTAGCACATCATATTTCATAGTATCGTATTTAACAAAAATATGCTAGTCCCTACCATCTTCTCTTCGTTATTGATTTCTTTTGGGAGGCGAAGAAAAGCCGAGTAAATCAAAGATTCATACACAGTGATATTGGGAGAATGGATATCAGTCTGCTCACAATATCCAGAAATTCTAGCAAAAGTTTCTTGTTTCTTTGGAAATCCTGATATTCGTATATCTCCTTCAATGTAACCACTTGTCTTTCTTCCCGCTAAAACATCCATAAGTGTTGTTTTACCAGCTCCACTAACCCCCATTAATGAAGTTAAAACTCCAGGCCTAAAAGTACCAGTTACTTCACAAAGTAACTGCAACCTGTTTTCTGTCACCCCTTGTTCTCTCATTTCCTGTTTAATCAGTTACACTTGGATTCTAAGTAAACATAATAATGCAACTTGTTTTAGGTTTCTAAGAAGGAATTTAAGTTGAAAATAGGTTAATGAGGAAATGGATTTACTTGGGGCATATCAACAAAATAGTTCATCTTATCAAATGACATGGAAAGTGGAGTAAATGGAAGAACCATTCCCTTCTTATGAGCCTTTGCATGTCTTCTGTCAAGCTCTTGTTCTGTATATCCTTCTACAAAAGCCATATATTGCGTTAGTAGAAAAACATGTGTTTAAGTTTCTAAGCTTTTGTTCTCAATCTTATTCAAATTATTTTCATCAATTGTATACAAGGATTAAGGAACTGTATTTCACTTAGACATGATTGTTTCAAGTGTTTACTACTACCTTTTTGAGTTTCCATCCTTGTGGTTGCTTCTTTCGATATGACTGCTTGTGGCTTTCCAAGGGCTGATTATTTAGTCGAACAATGAGGATGGTTAGTAACCGGAACCGCTTAAAAACTATTAGTTTTTAAAGACGAGACTTACGATCTAAATACATAAGAGCAAAAGTGAATAGGACGTTGAAGAGAACTACAAAACCCGCAAGAGAGGCAATACTAATCCAGAACCAACTTTCTTGTGTTGGGATATCCGCGCTTTCTAGTATCGCATTGCCCAGTCGAGTTATATTCCCTGTACTCTGTTAATATCACAACATAGACAATTATTATCCTTTTTTAAAGTTTGTATTTTTGAATTGAGAATCAATAACTTACCATCTTGTTCATCCACCTATGCCCAAAGAACTCATTTATTGCAAGGGCTTTGAAGCCATATGACAAAGGTGATACCCAATATCCCCACTTCCACCAACCAAGAAGTTCACTTTTAGGAATGAGGAAACCACCTAAAAGAACTATGGTAAGAAGTGCAAGGGTTCCACCTGTGTTTGCAATGTTCATTGTCCTACATACTCCGGCAATAAATCTAAAATATCCCCCTCCAACATTTTGGAGCATAAAAACTAAAAGGAAGTGCTTAAAGATCCTATATATAAACCATGAAATGATGAAACTCTTTGTCAGTAGTTAATAGTCTAAAAGATAAGTACTATGCAATAATATATAGTAATATTTGTTACCTGCTAGCTTCAGGGGCAAGGCCAACACCGTAATATACTATGGCCATCCAAAGAGTACTCTCCAACAAAGATATTGGTATACGAAGCAAAAATGTTGGAAGTGTATATGCCCATGGAGGGTGGAACAGAAGGTCTCTTTGCTTGAAAATGACTGGAAGCCTTATTATGGATAGGGCAATTTCAGCATAACCATTAAACATATTTAGAAGCAAACTGAAAGCAAGTGCTCCTATGTAGGCTGAACCATCTTGTTCATTCCTTGTGTGCATCCTAGTCCTAAAGAACACAGTCATTGTAGTAAACGATAATATGATAAATTGCACAGTCTTGAAAATGTAAATGGGACTATTTCTTTTGATTAGCAGCCATTCCTTATCCCATGAGGCCTTAAGCAGCTCCCTTTTAGAGACTAAGTACTTCTTGAAGACTAAAGCGGCTCTATGGCTTTGGCTCTTGTCATAAGGGACTGAAAGCTCATTCTTTAGCTTGTCGCCTATATGGAAACTCTTGAATCGCTCAACAAATTCACTAACAGGGATATATCGGTATGGTTTGCTTCTATCTGCCCAATATTGCTCTTGATCCTTTCGTGAGGTAACCTATTGTCAAGAAGATATATATTGAATGTTTACAATCTTAATTATAAGCGTGGAATTCATTGTTTAACTGTAACTGGTACCTCTTGCAAGAAGTCAGAAGTGCCCTTTCTCTCAGGCAACCTAAATCCACAACTCTCAAAGAACTCTAACGCGTTTTCTCGTGGTCCTTGATACACAATCTGTCCCTCTGATAGCAATATTACGTCATCAAAAAGATCAAAAGTCTCTGGAGCAGGTTGTAGTAGTGACATAAAGATTGTTGAGTCAGTGAAGTGTACAATTTGTTGTAAGCACTTCACGATCTGAAATGTAGTGGAGCTGTCTAAACCAGTGGATATCTCATCCATAAATAAAGTTGTTGCTGGCCCAACAAGCATTTCTCCTGTTTTTATTTTGACAATAAACAAACTAGGTTTAAATGAATTATTATAAACACACATGACTAACGTATGTTGAACATGTGTATATTATTAAACGATAATAATTATAAGAGGGTTACTCAATAGTTGGTTACCTTATAGATTAATTTCTTCCTTAACTTTCGGTTTGTTTAAATAAAATATTGTCTGTATATTATGATGAGTACCTTAGAATCAATTACATATGCTTATACATATACAC
Organism: Helianthus tuberosus; assembly: GCA_030545235.1. Taxonomy (NCBI): domain Eukaryota; kingdom Viridiplantae; phylum Streptophyta; class Magnoliopsida; order Asterales; family Asteraceae; genus Helianthus; species Helianthus tuberosus. Next base: position 15,403,898 of record CM060444.1, on the reverse strand, counting down.
GTACACACACATATATGTATGTATAGGGGATGTTCGATGCAGAAAGCATTTCTTTTTGTGATAACAAGAACAAAATATAGCATTCAATTTTAATTCTAAAATAATGAAATATAAGAAAATGATTGAATCGTTATATTTCTTCATCTCTTTAGAAATTAAAAAAGCATACATTATTTATATATAGTACATACATATCGCGTGTAGAATATATTACCTACACATAACCTTGACATGTATAGGAAAGTTTAAAAATTAACAAAAACAAAATATCATACTACCTCCGTCCCATTAAAAGTGTCAAATTTTGAATTTTCAAAGTCTTTATTTATAAACTTTGACTTTAATTATATATTTTTTGTGTCATATAAAACTTGATGAAAATTAACCCGATAAAAACACTTGTAAAACACACTCAAATCATATAACTTTCATCAAATATTATCTAACACAAACAAAATTATTTAAGGTCAAAGTTTATAAATAAAGACTTTGAAAATTCAAAATATGACATTTTTAATGGGACGGAGGGAGTATGAATTAATTAGTTTACTGGGTTTAATATTTATAATATGCATAAAAAATTAAATTTAAATGATTTAGCTTCTGTTTCTTTTTTTTTTTCCTGTAATAGTTTAGCGTTTAGTAATAAATTAAACCACACACCACGTATAGAATATATAATTTTTTTTTTTTCCAATTTTACATAAAACAAAATAAAGATTGATTGATATATTAATAGTAGTTAACCTGTAGTGACTCTCTTCTTTTGTCCTCCAGAGATTCCTTTTCTCATTTCATCACCGACATAGGTGTCACGACACATATCCAGACCCAATATCTGTGTTTGTTTACCAAGAATATCATGTTATTTGTGAAAGCATCCAAAGTTTAGATAACATAAACACAAATAAGATCATAAAAATAATAGAATTTGAATAGCTAGTTGTTTCTTACTCTAAGAATATAGTAAGTAATTAAATTGCTTTCAAATCCTTCTACGGTAGTTCCTTTCATAAAAAGATCGACATCAGCTTCTGGGAAAACTCCTGCTTGCTTCTCTCTTCTTGCAAGCTCCGCCAACAATTCTATATTTCATTGTTTAGTGTTATATATGTCGTGTTTCTTTTAATTCAAGCAAGATTTAATGCAACATTATCTTCCTGAAAAAAAAGTATTACCTATTCTTGATCCGACTCCTTGGCATCTTGCTGCGAAATCAAATGTTTCCTTAACAGTCATTTCTCCAACATGAACATCGTACTGGCTAATGTAGGCTGCGGTCTTTCTTGGTTCAAATTCATTTAGCTTATGACCATTGTAAGTAATATCTCCATCAACCTGTTTAGTTTATATTTAATTAGCTATGTTGGTTTATCTTATGACAATTGTAGCTAACAAAGAGTTCTTGTTTATGTTAATATTTATAGATAATTTTTCTTTTAATGGTGTCATTTTAGAAGAAAAAACATAATTAGGAAAAAAAGTGCTTGAGTTGTTTTAATATGTAAAAGAAGGGTTTAACGCATTGAATAAATGAAGCGCTGTATAGAAAGCTTTATAATTTTAGAGCATTGTCATTCACAACCCGTCCCTCAAATTCTGTGAGGGAGCTTTTTATATTATGAATAAAGATTATAGATGGTTGAAAGTGGTTGTGAGTAGAGTAGAGAGAAAATATTGTTGTTCATCTGTAAATTTGAGGAGATATTGATCACCCTCTATAATTTTTTAATATATTTTGAAAGTGGTTGTGAGTGAATGAGAAAGAAAATGTAATGATAAAAGTATAAAAATATATTATTTAATTAGAAAATGTAATTGTTATTAATGAAATTATAGGCAGTGGCGGATCTAGGATTCACGCCAAGCCGTAACGTTTTATAAATAAGCCGTAACGAAATCGAAAAAACATCAAATTTTTCCAAAATTTACACTAAAAAGGTCAAATTTTTCCGAGCCAAGCCGTAGCGGAGGTTACCCCTCCCCCGGTAACCTCTAGGTCCGCCCCTGATTATAGGGTAAAAAAGATGAAGGCATGTGAATGCTCTTACACATGTTAAAGCGATGTTGCTTAAATTTATTTAAGAGAGAGGGAGAGAGAGATAGAATACAAAGGATAAATGAGACGCGAGAGTATTCACATCCCTTCCTTCAAATTTTGTGATGAGGGAAGTTTTTATTTTATGAAACGTGGTTGTAGATGATTGTTAAGTGGTTGTGAGGGTGAACGGGGCACTCTCGGTAACCCCATTCGGTGACCCAAGTCACCTAACGGGAACACCGCCGCCATCAACGAGGGGAGTCACCTCTTAGGGGGGAATCGGTGAGAGGTTACCGATTGAATATGGGAGAGAGATGGTGGGCCAGCCTTTTTTCAACCAATCAAAACATTTTTTTTTTTGAATAAAAAACAAGGGGAGTTAAGAGGGAAGTGCCGCCATCAAATTGAGGGTGTGAGGGGAGTTTAAGAGGGGAGTTGACGTGACATAACCTGATTGGGTGTGCGTAAGAGAGGGGACTCCCCTAAGAGGGGAGTGCCCCTCTCACCCTGAGTAGAGGAGAAAGAGAATGTTACTGTTCATCTATGAAATTGATGAGACACCGTTCATCTTTTATAATCTTTTAATATATTTTGAAAGTGTTTGTGTGTGAGAGAAAAAAATGTAATGATAAAGGTTGTAAAAGTATTATTTAATTGAAAATGAGAGAGAAAAAAATAGTGACTTTTAGTTTAATATAAGGTAAAAATGAAGAATTGGATGTGAATACTCTGAAGTTGGAATAAATGTTAGTTTTTATTAGAGTTAATTACACGGTTTGTACATGTCATAAGTAATAGATGTCGAGTATCTAGACAATGTATTGGTAAGGGTCTACATATTTACACACCCTATTGCCTATTTGGACACCATTCAAGACGCCTCGTATAGACCTATACGAGGCGTATAGCCTTTTTCAATTTCCAAGAGAATCTCTGATTATGTCATATTTTGTCTTATTTGCCACGTATACGCCTCGTATAGGCCTATACTGGGCGTCTAGACGAAAAAGACCATTTAGCCCCTGATTTAGGCCTATACTGGGGGTAAATTGGTCTTTTTTGCCTCTCTTATATGCCTAGTATAGGCCTATACTAGGCGTATATAAGGGTTTTTTTTTTTTTTTAACAAACATTTTATACAATATTAATCGTTTTAGCAAACTTTTATACAAAAACAAGTTTTTTTATTTTAAATAATTAATATTAGGACCCCTCATTGGGTATTTTGGTGGGGTAATTTGAGTTGTTTTTTAAGAAAAGATTTATTTTTTTATAAAAATATTTTACCGTTTTCAAGATCGGCCTTTAAAAATATTCGATCGTAGAAATATTACATTCGGTAAAATATTTTTATAAAAAAATAAACGTATCAAAAAAAACCAACGAGGGGTCCTAATATTAATTATTTAAAATAAAAAAACTTGTTTTTGTATAAAAGTTTGCTAAAACGATTAATATTGTATAAAATGTTTGTTATAAAAAAAAAACCCTTCAAGACGCCCAGTATAGGCCTATACGAGGCGTATATGGGGCAAAAGACCATTAAACCCCTGAATTAGGCCTATACTGGGGGCAAAACAGGGCTATAATGGTCTTTTGGACCCCTCGTATATGCCCAGTATAGCCCTATGCTGGGCGTCTATTTTTTTTTTTTTTTTTGTTTTCTCTTTTTAATATTTAAAAAAAGAAAACAAAAAAAAATAATAATAGACGCCCAGTATAGGGCTATACTGGGCCTATACGAGGGGTCCAAAAGACCATAATAACCCTGTTTTGCCCCCAGTATAGGCCTAATTCAGGGGTTTAATGGTCTTTTGGTCCACATAGACGCCCAGTATAGCCCTATACTGGGCGTCTTGAAGGGTTTTTTTTTTTTTTCTCTTTTTAAATACCAATAACACTAATATTAACTATAAAAACTCATATTAATTATAATAAACTCATATTAATTATAAAAAAACTCATATTAATTATAATAACACTAATATTAATTATAAAAATCTCATATTAATTATAATAACACTAATATTAATTATAAAAAACTCATATTAATTATAATAACACTAATATTAATTATAAAAAACTCATATTAATTATAATAACACTTATATTAATTATAAAAAACTCATATTAATTATAATAACACTAATATTAATTATAAAAATCTCATATTAATTATAATAACACTAATATTAACTATAAAAAACTCATATTAATTATAATAACACTAATATTAATTATAAAAAACTCATATTAATTATAATAACACTAATATTAACTATAAAAAACTCATATTAATTATAATAACACTAATATTAATTATACGATGCCTATACGAGACCTATACGAGACTTATACTATACTATACGATACGATACAACACGATAGGCTTATACAAGACCTATACGAGACTTATACTACACTATATTATACGATACGATATGATATGATACGATACGATACAATACAATACGATATTAGACTATCGTATAGTATGGTATCGTATAGGTCTATACGAGAGCTATACGAGACTTATACTACACTATACGATACAATACGATACTATAGGATATGATACAACGCCCGTATACGTCGATAGGCCTATACAAGACCTATAAGGGACCTATACTAGACTTATACTATACACTATACGATACGATACAACACCCGTATACGTCGATAGGCCTATACAAGACCTATAAGGGACCTATACTACACTATATGATACGATAGTATCGTATTGTATCGTATTGTATTGTATTGTATCGTATAGTATGGTATCGTATAGGTCTATACGAGAGCTATACGAGACTTATACTACACTATACGATACAATACAATACGATACGATACTATAGGATATGATACAACGCCCGTATACGTCGATAGGCCTATACAAGACCTATAAGGGACCTATACGAGACCTATACTACACTATATGTTAAAAACAATGTAATATTTCTACGATCGAATATTTTTAAAGGCCAATCTTGAAAACGGTAAAATATTTTTATAAAAAAATAAAACTTTTCTTAAAAAACAACTCAAATTACCCCACCAAAACACCCATTTTTTACTCAAAAAACATCACCCTCAAAAAACAATCAAATTACCCTACCAAAACATCCATTTTTCAACTAAAAAAAAACCAACAAGGGGTCCTAATATTAATTATTTAAAATAAAAAAACTTGTTTTTGTATAAAAGTTTGCTAAAACGATTAATATTGTATAAAATGTTTGTTAAAAAAAAAAAAAAAAAAAAAAACCCTTCAAGACGCCCAGTATAGGCCTATACGAGGCATATAAGGGGTAAAGGGTCATATATGAGGCCTATACGAAGGGTCCTATACGCCTATACGAGGCGTCTTGAAGGGGTCAAACCAGAAGTGACATGAGTCAGGCACTGATTTTGATGTAACCCTATACGCCTCGTATAGGCCTATACGAGGCCTATACGAGGCAAAGGGTGTCCAAATAGGCGCAGAGGGTGTCCAAATATCTCCACCCATTGGTAAAAACTAAGAAGCAAGGGCATATTCTTTTAGGTCACGTATCAATTAAATTAACATTTAGAAATAAACTATAATTTTATTTTGTAAGAAAAAAGAAACATCTTATATTTTTTCGAAATTATTTTACTTTGTCTTTGTTTTTTTTTTTTTTTCCAAAATATTTTATGTGTAGAATACAATTTTGTTTTAAGTTATTTTTTTTTCCATTTCTAAAAATGTGAAGTTTAAAAAAATAAACATGTTAGAAAATATATCTAAAAAAGATAGTTGATTTGATAGTTAATTGAGTGATCGATTAGAAAAGAAGGGGTAAACAAAACAAATAAGAGGGCTATAACAAATTAAGAAAAGAAGAGATAAACATGTCAATAAAGTAAGATAATGATTGAAATCTCCAATGGGTCAATTCAGTTCGTTTTTCGACCCCTGAACTTTTCACCCAGTAGTGTTATGTACGTACGTACGTTTGGTATAGAATTTTTTAGGTATATACGTTTTCGACCCCCCCCCCCCCCCGATTTTATATAAAAAAAATTTAAGCATATACTTTTAGGTCCGGTGACTTCCGACTCCCCGGTGGAAATTTTCAAGCTTTGCCACTGGATATGTATATGTAAAAGAAAAAAATTTAATAGGGTATACCCATACAAACACCAACATAAGCCCATTTACAAAACTATTTTTATAGTTTAGATTAGTTAGTAGTCTATTGGCATTAGGTTTAGACTTTTAGTGAGCCAAATACCCAATTTCATTAAGGTCTAAGGGTACGTTTTTTCGAGCACGAATAGGGTACATGAATTCTCAAGGCCGGCCCTGTATGATTGCACGGTAAAAAAAAATTTTGGATACTCCTGATTTAATGGGCTAGTCCACCACTATATAAACAATCACTGGAAGTATTTTCGCTAAGCTTTTCTAAAATGGCACCATTTTTTAAACACTAAAAAAACATGTTTATATTGAGTACTTTTAAGCTGGAATCATGCTTTCCTGCCAAAGCTTTAAACACTAAAACAACATGTTTATATTGAGTACCTTTAAGCTGGAATCAAGCTTTCCTGCCAAAGCCAAAAGAAGAGTCGTCTTCCCAGAAGATGGCGGACCCAAAAGAAGTGTCATTCTGCAACATTAATTACAAGTTCATCCTTATATACATATATACACACACTCATCACCATATATGTATTGATCATGTCTTAGTTTTGGTACCTTGAAGGTTTGATTATCCCTGATACATCTTTAAGAATGGTGAGTTTGGTTTTCTTAGACAGATGGATTCCCACAGAACTCAAAAGCGATTCGAGTGAATTTCTAGCAGCATTTAGTAGCGTTGGAAGCGCTCTATCACCGACGTAGCAATCTGCTTCTATGGTCACATTCTGAAACCGAACTTCTATAGTTGGTAAAGAGATGCCAACCCTGAAAGGGTTTAAAAAGGTGAAAAGTTAGGGTTTAGACAATAAATAGTTCTTATAAACAATATTTCAAACGGAGTCAGAGCATTCACATTCGAGGAGGCTCTATTTTATATAATATAGATAAAATAATAGAGGAAACAACAAAAACAACACTACATTGGAGTCTTAATAATAAAGAAAAATATATAGAAAATAAAATACACCTTTGTATTTAGAGGTTTATATTCAATCCTCTATATTTATATTGTGAGTGTGTAGAAAAGAGAAAAAAACAATAAAATAATTGTTTTTGAGTAAGAAATAAATAGAGATATAGAGTTGGATGTGAGATATTTTTAAGAAATTAACAAAATTTAGAGAAAAGTATTTTTTTTATACGGAAGGAGATGAAGGCTTCAATGTGAATGCTCTTAGTCAAGCTTATTATCTAGAGTAAATTTCTGTTTTGGCCCCTATGGTTTAGTCAGTTTAATCCTTTCAGCCTAAAAAAGATTCTTTTGACATAGCAGACCCCAATGTTTCATTTTATAACGATTTTGGCCCTTAACACTAATTTCGTTACTTCTTTACAGTTAAGTGTAAGGGTAATTAGTTCATTATATATCTTAGGGGTTGTTTTTTATAATTACAAAGAGTTTTCAATATTTTAGAGACTATTAATGAAATTACTCAAGTTTTTTATTATCATTTCATTATTTACAAGATTATTATTTAATAAAATACGTTTTAAATATACAAACAAATATGTATTTTTATTAATCGTTTGTTTTGATAAACGTCATTTTAAAAAATAAATTTTTAACATTTTTTTTAAACTGTCTATCATTTTTAAAATTGTTCCTTCCTAAACCGTTTGTTTTTTTTAAATCGTTCTTTTTAAACTCGTTAGTCTATTAAACTTTTTTTAAACACTTCATTTTATACCATTATTTTTAAAATTGTTTGTTTTTTAAACATTTTTAAGTCGCTCATTATTAAAATTATACAAAACGACGTGTATAAAAAACAAAAGTAAAGGAAAATTTGAAAAAAAAAAAAGATGAACCATTCTAATAAAAGTTTGCAAAAAAAAACGTTCATTTTTCAAACTTTTTTAGAATGGTTTATCTTTTTTCAAATCTTCCATTCCTTTGAATCGTTTATTTCTTCAAAATTCATTATTTTTTTAACCTTTCGTTTATTAAATTCGTGCATTTTTTAAAACGTTGCACTTGTTTACTTATTTTTTAGGGTTTTGTTTTTTATAAACATCATTTTTTTAATTTTCTTTTTTTTAACCACTTGCTCTTTTTAAAAACGGCCGTTTTTAAATTCCTTCAATTTTAGAAATCGTTCATTTTTGAAGTTCTTTTTCCATAACGGCTATAAGTAAATTGAATACTAAGTTTCAAAAATAGACGATTTCAAAAACAGTTTAAAAAATAAACGCTTTTAAAAATCAATGACTTAAAAAACAATTTGTTTAAAAAGGTAAAATAACAATTTTAAAATATAACGGTATAAAATGAACTATTTAAAAAGAACTGTAAAAGACAAATGACTTAAATATAACAATTTTAATAAACAAACGGTTTAAAAAAGAACAATTTTAAAAACAATAGATTGTTTAAAAAAGGTTAAGAAACAAATGATTATAAAAATGACATTTATAAAAAAACAAACGGTTAATGAAAATACATATTATATTTAAAAAACATTTTGTTAAATAATAATCGTGAAAATAACGAAATAATAAGAAAACTTGATTAATTTTATTAATAATCTCTCAAATACTAAAGAACTTTGTAATTATAAAAAAGAACCCTTAAGGTATATAATGAGCTAATTACTTTTACACTTAACCGTAAAAACGTAACAAAGTTAGTATTAGTGGACAAAACTGTTATATAATGCAACCTCGGGGTCTGATATGTCAAAAGATTCTTTTTTTGGACTAAAAGGGCTAAACTGGCTAAACCATAATGGCCAAAACAGTAATTTACTCTATTATCTATTATAATTATCTTCATTTGATTTATTATTTATCTTTAAGTTTGTTTGTTAGTTATTATTCCATTTCTAGTTTGAAACTAGGATATTCATTGGCGTTTTATCATTATCATAGCTAGAATTGATTCCCCACGTTGCAGGGATCGGATTTTTAATGTCATTTGAGCGTACTATTTTTTTTTCTATTGTTTATCAATCAACTGTTGACCAACTAAAAATATCCATAAAAATACACACAAAAATGTATTATATGTGACATAACTCATCTTCGAAAAAAAATTACGTCAAATATGCAAACAAACTTGAATTTATATCGACACATATATAAAAATGAGCACTTATAACTCGAGATAGTCAATATGTCATTACGTCGAACCATAAACAAACTTGAGTTTATACCGACATGTACATATAAATCAAAACGTAGACCAACTAAAAACGTCAATAAAAATAAGTATCAAAACGTAGTATATTTGACATGACTCATGAAATACAAAGTAACTAGAATTTATACCGTCTAATGAAAACGTACTATATTTAAGGAATATTGGATTTTAATAATCCTAATTATTCGTCGTTGGCCGCCAATAGTCAAAACTTCAAAAATAACCACTGGCAGACTCAACTATTAACATATTGGCCTCCAATGGACCCTGACTAACAGAACCCTAACATCATTGTCTCTGGTCGCTGCAAAAACGTTTTTGACCGGAAAATTCAACCTTTTCGTCCCAAACCTCTTAGTAACCTTATTACAGACCTTTAAGAACCTTTTTTCTAATAAAAACCCCAATTATTGAGGTCGCCGGAAAACTCCGTTTTTGCCGGAAAACTTTTTCTTGCCCGGAAAACTCAACTTTTTGGCCGGAAAACTTAACATTTTCGTCCCAAACCTCTTTGTAACTTAGATCGGACCTTTAAAAACATTTTTTCTAGCCAAAAACGTTTTTCAGGCGACTGGAGACTAACTGTATTATGAATCTGTTAGTCAGGGTTCATTGGAGACCAATATATTAATAATTTGGACTGTTAGTGGTTAATTTAAAGTTGAGACTGTTGGCGGCTAACGGCGAATAGTTGGGATTATTAAAATCCAATATTCATATATTTAACATGATTCATTTTTGAAAAATGTTATGTTGAAACGTAAACCAACTTAAATTTATATAGACACGTAAATAAAAATAAGAACTTAAAACTCAAGGGGGATCAAAATGACAATTTAAAAGAATTTAGAAAGTGGAAGGGGTGTATGACAAATTCTGAAACTTGAGAAGGATGAGATGCCAAAAAAAAAGGTTTTACTGTAGGTAAGTAATCAACCAATTATGTATATAATAATAATTTGTCATCGTGATTCCTATGTGCAAAGAGATTTGGTTTTCAATTATTCAATTTCAATACACGCAAGTCATTATTCATAGTACAAATTTTCAGTGTTTTTCTATATTTCTTTCACACCTTTAAGACCACTTAAGCATTCATATCCAAAGAATTAAATTGTGAGTGTGGGGTTTTTAAAATATAAAGAGTATAAAAAATGTTTGTGAGTGAAGGAGAGAGAAAATGTTACTGTTCATCTGTATATTTGGGGGGACACTGTTCATCCACTATAATTTTTTAATATATATTGAAAGTGGTTGTGAGTGAAGGAGAGAGAAAAATGTAATGATAAAGGTATAAAATATTATTTAATTGAAAAGGAGAGAGAAAAAATATTTGTTTTTAGTGGAAATATATAGATATAGGAGTTGTTTTTTAGTGGAATGTATGTATAATTTTAGGGGGCTGGATGTGAATGCTACCCCCTAAAATTATACATACATTCCACTAAAAAACAACTCCTATATCAATATATTTTCACTAAAAACAAATATTTTTTCTCTCTCTTTTTCAATTAAATAATATTATCATTACATTTTTCTCTCTCCATCACTCACAACCACTTTCAATATATATTAAAAAAATTATACTGGGTGAACAGTGTCCCCCTAAATATACAGATGAACAGTAACATTTTCTCTCTCCTCCACGCACAACCATTTTTTATACCCTTTATAATATAAAAAATACCCCTAACATATTTTGATGGTTTGGATGAGAATGCTCTTAGCTAGCTTAATATTACTAAAACTTAATAAATAGACAATCAGTTAATCAATTCCAAAACGAAAAAAAAAAAAAAAAACAGATTATGGAGGTAAAGGTTAGCTTACTTATCAATACGATCTCTGAGCTTTCTCAAGAACCTGCCATTATCTTCTTCAGTATCCTTGAAGATCTTGTCAATGAAGTTTTGATGAGCTTTCGCGTCGAGCTCTCCTACGTCTACTAGTAAAGTATCAGATGGTGTTTGCCTTTGTAGATCATGAGCTGAAAGGTTGTTCTTGAAGATGGTTGTTCGTATGCGGTTGTATGTTGGCAGTTTCTCCAAAGCAGCCCATCTCAAGGCCTCTTCGTCCGCCACAGAGCCGTGGCTGCTCCGCCCATGACTGCTGCTCACGGAGAACACAGCATCAACTCGCCTACTCACACTTCTACTTATGCTTCTCATAATACTTCCTCCATGAGTTTCCTCCATGGTCACTCTTCACTTTCAGAACAACCAGAGTTTAGCTTTGCTTGTTATCACTCATAATGTGACTAGCATTGTTAACATTGAGTGGCTATTTAACAACTAAATTCTTTTTGTCGTGCTTCGTTTATTATTTTATTTTCTGGTTTGTTTATATCACCACATTATTTTAAATTATAGTTGAAAATTCAGGCTGTAACAATAAATATTTTTAATTGAGAATTCAGACTTCAACTAACTTTACAACCCATTATATAATACGGACACATTGGAAAAAGATGAAAGGGTCAGAAACAAGTTAAGTAGAAGGAATATAATTTTGATTAGTTTAGAGTTTATCTATAGCCTCCGATTTTGAATTTTGACGTTGAAGATATTGAGCATCCCAAAATTAAGTGAGGAAGGTTTTTATTTTATAAAAAGTGATTATAGGGAGTGTAAGTGATTGTGAGTAGAAAAGAGAGAATGTTATTTTTCATTTGTAAACTAGTCATAAGACCCCGCGTTGCTGGGCGGGGTCGCAAAATCGTGCTACTAGCATTGCAAGGCGGGGTCGCAAAAAATCTGCTACCACCGTTGCAGGGCAGGAGAGTAAAACCGTGCTAAGTAACAACTAAACGACGAACAAAACCGGACAACGATGTAAACAAAAGCACGAATTTTTAACACCAAGTGACTCATGTGACGTAAAACACAGACAAATTCAAATTTATATCAACACTTATTAGAAAGTCGAGAGGGTAAAAAAACCTGATAAACCAAATGTGATTAGCATACACCATGCTAAAACAATCAAATCCGGAAAAAAAACGTAAAACAAAATTTAATAAAAAATTTAAACTCTTTTAAGTTTATTATGTAAAGCAAAAAAAAATATAAAAGAATAAATCACAAAAGACAAAAAGGTACTATTCATTCACGTGATATAAATTACATATATATGAATTTGAGACGACATTTTTCACCATTTATATATCTTTAATATATTTTGAAAGTGGTTGCGAATGAAAAAGAGCGAGAATACAACCATAAAGCTATTAAAAAGTATTATTTAATTAAAAAAAATAATAATAATTTTAGTGTAATATATGTTAAAAAAATGGGAGGTTGGATGTGAAAGCTCTTAGAAGATTCACATCCCTTATTTTTATGTATGTGGATTGTACATATTATAAAGAGTTAACTTCTGTTTTCCTTCCGGTGGTTTGGTCGTTTTAACAGTTTTGCCTCAATCCTTTAAAAATAGCCATTTTCCTCCTTGATCTTTCTAACTTTTTACAACTAGGATTGCGACCCGCCGCAATGCGGCGAAGATTCTTTAGTTATAACTAAGTCGATTTAGAACTCGCATGTTATGTTAAACCTGTCAAACGGGGAACAAATAGACGATGAAAAGCGTTCACCCACACACGCACGTTGCGTCATGTTAACTCGTAAAATTTAGAACGAAACGTAAAAACGTTAAACCAAAGACGCCCGTTGCGATGTGTTAAGTCACAAAATTTAGAACCAAGCATAAAGCGAAAAATTCGCGGAAAATGAAAACTATAAAGGAACAAAGTTGAAAGTAAAAAAGTTAAGAGAATAGATTGCAAAAGATAAAAAGTTTTGGGTTAAAAGTAAAACAACAAATAGTTTTGGGTTAAAACTAATTTATCAAATACTTTTGGGTGAAAAGTAAAAAAAAACAATTTTTTTGGAAAACCCCCCAAAGCCAACGTTACGACAACCATATGCATAACCATTTTTTCTTCGAAAACCCCCCAAAACACACCCCGCGTTGCGGCGGTGTGTAAAACTGTGTCAAATAGTACTAATGTCACACAACCGTCATCAACCACCAACACTGACTCGACCTAAGATATGCGTGTTGCGACGAACCTGTTAAACATGAAAAAATAGAAGTAAAAACGTTGAACCACACATGCACGTTGCGTCGTATTAAGTCGAAAAATTTAGAACTATACGTAAAACGAAAATTTGCAAAAGATGAAAAATATAAGTGACAAAAGTTTTGAAGTTAAATTGCAAATAATGAAAAGTTTTGGGTTAAAGTTAAAAAACAAATTATGTAGGGTTAAAATTGCAAAAGGTAAAAACATTTGGGTTAAAAGTAAAAAATCAACTTTTTTTTTTAAAATACCCAAAGCACAATGTACAACTCATGATGCACATATAACTTGCTAATTTATATATGGAATAATTTTGCTCACCGCCTCAAACTCAGTTAAAAGTACGGGTATTTTAGTAATTTTAAATGTAATCATAAGGGTATTTTGGTAATTTACAAATAAGCACTTAACTTTTTATTTTAATATCAAACTACTTACCACGAACTTTATCCTCTCTCTACCATTCCACCATAAAAATTATCAGCCATCAGACACCAACTACCCTAGATTTCGGACCACCCAACCACTACTGGCCACCCCAGATTTCCGCCCACCCCAGATTTCCGGCCATCCAACGACTACCCACCATTTGTCTTTCTATGCATCTCTCAGCTTCCCTTCTCTCAAGAACACTCTCAGATCTTCCTTTCTCTCAACAACTTTTTCAGATCTGAAACTAAACCGACGCCCATCATCTTCTTCACACACAGATCTGGTGATGTCCACAATTCACACACACAAATCTGAAACCAAACCGTCGATGATAAAGACGCAAGTGAGAGCCATTTATGCTTGAACAAAACTCAAAAACTCATAACAAATCTGGTGATACTCAAAATTGTGTTGTTGGATAGTTAGGGTTCGATGTTCAGGGGTTCATTATCATCACTAAAACCCCAGCCAAAAATCTAAAATGTCACACCCTCAAATTACCACCTAGGGAGTGTCCCTGTTAGGCGTGTGACTACTAGCAATGAGCCACCAATTACGTTGAATCACAAGTTTAAAATAAAGTTCCATCGTTTAATAATAATGAAATCCCAAACGTAAGTCATTCAAAACCATAAGTTCAGCGGAAGCGTAAAGATACCATAAAGTAAATACTAAACGATCATAATAAATAAGTGTTTGATAAATAAGTTCATCAGCGTGACCATGACCACTCTTGCTCTCCAGCCAACAAGCTCCTGTCTCAATCACCTAACGACCTGCGAGCATGTAACAAGTGTATCAGACAAAGCTGGCGAGTTCACAGTTTTAGAAAACGATTGTTACCAGTTGTATGTAAAACAGTTCAATAACCAATGCAAGTAATATTGTTAATATCTCAATTCCGAACAAGACGGCTCCTGATGTACATGACTGCCCTATCCCACGTACTCCTATCTAGTACTGGGCCCGACTGGGTCATTAGTTCACATCCGTCCCATCCAGGAGCGGTGTGAGGGTGCCAAACCTAAGTAGCGCTACCAACTAATACCCGAATAAGGGACTTACAAAAATGATAGGTGAGAATATTAACCAATATACCCGTTTTTACCCAAACCACTGACTGTCCCCAACCACTGGGACGCATGCTCGAATGTAGTGAACTCACCTTCGGTTTGCTCGGTAGGATTAGTTACTTGTTTAACACAATTTGATCAACCAAACCCTAAAGATGGTTACACACATAAATCAGTTCCATACACATTTAAGACATGTATACTTTACACAAACTACACTTGTAGTCTACTCATACAATTTGCACATAGCATCATACCCATCACAATCATTACTCATGCAACACACTAGTCCCTATTCATACGCATAGTAGGGTGTTGGTTCCCATATACATTCACCTCACACATCATAATTCACAAAACACGTATCAAATAACAACACTTTCAATTCCGCTTTGGTCACGCACCCAATGATGTAATTCATACACTAACCATTTGCGTCGGACTTGACTAGTGCGGCCCAACAGGTATTAAATGGATCCACATTTTATATACATATGAAGCCCAATTACTAATCATCCGGCCCATAACTAATGGACCAGATCATGTGTGTGTGCCACCACTATGTGCGGCCTAATTTACCAAGCGTGTACAACAACATCAGACATTATCCTTCATTGTTTGCAACTATCACAAGTCCCTCAATCCGTGATCAGTTCATTAATCTAGTTACCCAAATTAGATCAAACAGTTTAATTTCTTTGCTTTAGGTGAATCCTAATTATCATTATCAATCATTCCCAATTCACAATGATTGCTTGACATCATATGGGTTTTGACAAAAGTGAATAAAACAAAGCATATATAGCCGACAACTTAGATTAGGTGATTTCTTTCATTGGACCACTTGATCTAATTGGCTGACACATCACATGGTAGTTCAAGAAATTTCACATGTACACTATTTGATGAAATGATGAATTTTATCAAATCACATGAATGATTATCAAGTCATCAGCATCTAATTACCAAAAGATCCTTGTCAAACATTCACACAAATCATCTACCACCTACCAATGATCGATCATTCTTTACACCGCAATTCAACTATCATTATGTATCCTAACCGTAAATGATGATTATATGGCTCCCTAACCATTCTACACAATCGGTTAACATCATACCAGTTTTGTACTCATAACGGACTTATTATCATGCAAGCAGTTACCCTCATTATCATCATCCCATCGCTAAAGTCCATTTAATTATTGACAACCAGTTTCTGTTACCTAATCTAATAATAATAAATCGAAACATGGGTTTGATTACACACTAACATACAAGTCAATTATCCTCATACTTGATTAAATCCAACAGGAAGTGTAATACGGTAGTTATCATAACCCTAATATTATAATTATAATATCATGCACATCACACAACAAACTTATCAACACAACTTGAAAAAGAGAAATTACTAACCAACTGTTCGATTAGATATGAGATGTTCGAAGGGGGGTTCCACAGCCGCACACAGGAGATGAAAGGGAGTAGGGTTTTTGTTTTTAGCTTTATTCTTGATCACCACACATATTACGTATACAAAATGGATGTAGGTTTAGCTTGGGGGCGGTTGATTTCTTTTTACCGAACTGGCCCTAGGCCCATATGATTCTAGTGGGGTAAGGGAACCTAAGCAGTTTATAACATCCAATGTAAAACATTTCAAAACAACCGGGCCGGCCATAGTCACTACCCTGTGTGCGTGTGAGTGTGACCCGACCCACTCACGGCCCAATGTGTATTAAGAGCAATCATAACCGAGGCGGCCCAACACTAGTCATGCGATACAATAAAACCCACCCGCACAATCACGCACAATCAAAAGTCATTCCTGTCTAACAACATCCCGAACAATTAGCAGACTAACCAAAATAAACAATATGCAAGGAAGTAGTACTAGGGAATCGGAGTCATAATATTAAAAGGCACTAACCGCAAAGTGCGGGTTGTCACATCATCCCCAACTTGAAAGAAATTTCGTCCCGAAATTTGATAAGTACCCCGAAAGCGACGAACTGTCACTCAGGATGACTGTGGATTTTTCCCCAGGTGCCACATCATCCCCAACTTGAAAGGGAATTTCGTCCCGAAATTCCTCAATGATATCAGGAGTTGACTCAACCGGTCGAACAACTGGATACAATAGCTCCCTTTGATTAGTACGTTCTCACAAGGACTCCGGTCCACGCACTGAGTTCCAACAAACCCTTACGACCGAACTTTGGCTATGTCAACTCTCCTTAACTTCTTGGTCCATGTTTTCGATAGATTCCCGATAAACACAACTGGCCAGTTAACTTTAGACTCTTGTAAAGGTATCACAAGTGTTTCATCGGACAAACACTGCTTTAGATCCAAGGCCTAAATATCATCGCGAGTTTGTGAGCCATGTCACCTATTCGCTCCAGAAACTCGAATGTCCCAATGCATCGTGAGCTAAGTTGCCACGTCGTCCATAGCGTACCGCACCCTCCTAGAGTGATACTTGCGATTATGACACGTTCGCCTATAGCGAACAACTAGTGTTCCTAAGCTGATCAGCTTTTTCTGACAGTCACACGTTGCCGTCAAACAGTTTCCGGTTTAAGCAACCTTTCCGAGAATTCCGAGTACAGGTCCTGGACCTGTGATTACGTTGTCGCCCACGTTCGCCCAGCAAAGATGGCATTGTTATTGCCCACGCAATGCCTCAAATAGAGCTGACTAAATACTTGAATGGTAACTGCTGTAGTAGAACTTAACCAAAGGTAAATGTCCTTCTAACTCTTATTAAAGCCCATCACACACACATGCTTGGAGCATGTCTTCTAGTGTCAGGATGGTTGGTTTACTCTGATCGTTTGTCCTACGGTGATAAGCAATGCTCATGTCTAGACGTGAGTCAAGAGTGTTGTGTAATGCCTATCATAAATCAGGTATAGATCGAAATCAGAGATAACAGGAGTTGGCACCTCGTGCCTAAAAGTCGCCTCTCTCAGAGGAATATTCACAAGCTGTGGAGACTCGTCAGTTTCCTTGATTGCAAAAGAGTGTACTGGTTGCATGAGACAATCAACGATCACTCAGGTGATATTGTTTCCGTTCTGAGTTTTTAGGTAGACCAGTGACAAATTCGTTGCAGTCTGTTCTTATTTCCAAGTGAGGGTTTCTGGTTGCTAGCACAACTAGAAGGTTTCTGATGTTCCACCTTTGCTTTCGCATAAGCCAAACGTCATCCACATGCTTTGCGGTGTAGGTCATCAAGCCCAGTTGCCAGTACAAAATCCTTAGTTTCTAATATATTCCACCAAAATCCAGATGATTGGAATATCGAGGCTGGTGTGCTTCACTCAACACAAGTTCCCTTGTATGGCTGTACAGTGGGATCCACATTCGTTCCACGAAGTAGCGAATACCGTCCACCTTGCCAAAAGTTGCTCCTCCCAGCCCCGCATGGACCCAACTTGAATATTCTCTTTCCTCAACGCTTCAGTTTGAACAGGGTGGATCTGATCGGATAGGCTAGAGTCAACGGCGAGCTACACGCTCATACGTGTTTAAGGTCCATAGTTGTAATTTCTCGAGAGTTCCATCCAGCGATGTCATCACAGGTTTAGCTCTTTCGAAACAAGGGTACACAGGAGGCCCATGTGATCGGTCTAAGTAGTGCATTCGGTACCGTCCAGGTAATGCCTCCAACTTAAATCCAAATACCACGGTTTCCACCGCAGATTGTGTGTCGTGCAGTACCTCCTCGTAACTCCATTACATAAGTCATCACTCTCTCGGGTTGCGTCGGTGTGTAACTGGGACTCTGATTTGGACCATCATGGTACACCATTAAATCACTCGCACCCTCGGGTAAGTCGATGCTCTGTGCATTGCAGAGTTGGAATTAGAAAGCTGAAAAAAAAATGTCCTCCTGTTTTGTCTTTCACGAACACAGCACCCTGCTGTGCTAAAGAGATTTAAGCTGCGCGACCTTCGAAAATCTTGTGGTTAAGCTGCGATTGCATCTAGTGATCCTCGAAGGGTCTTTGACGTTGATCAGTTTCTATCAAAATGGATCTTAGCGAGATCCACGTGTATTCCCACTTCGTTGTTTATAGGACAAAAATGTATACTTCCCGAATCCTGAAATCACACTTAGGTAGACTTCGCACGTAGGTGTTCCTCCCCTAGAAGCTCTACGATGAAATACAAGTGCCGTCCATGGTTCTCCTTTCTCCTGGAAGTGATTCAAAACGTCATAGATAAACACAGTTGGCGAGTCTGGCTAGATGGGGTTGGCACATACTACTCATGTGATCCCTAAGGCTGTTGGTGTGTTGGGTAACTTTAAACAACGAGAACAAAAAAAAAATCGTAGTGGCCGTACTATGCCTGTAACGCCGTGTTAGAAGTCATCCTTCCCTGAGTCTTCCATCAAGTGACAGTCTGATCTTAAGTCGGTTTCCGAATAGAAGCTTGATCATTGCAGCGGGTCAAGCAGGTTGTCGATGCGAGATAGGGGGTGACGGTCTATGATTGCCACCTTGGGGTAGTCTGTACGCGTACGAAAGGACTTGTCCTTCATTTCCACAATAGAGTTCGGGCTCCCCAGAGCAAGGAGCTAGATTGCTAAACTCCCACCAGGTAGTTTGACTAGACAATTCTTGCAACCCTCCTGGTGCAAGACGGTATGAAGTACGAGCTATCAAGACTGCTTCTGGCGTGAGATTAAACTAAGATTCTGCCTAACAGTTGTGGAAGTAAGCCCGAAAGTTCCTCGAGTAACAAACCGAGAGGGTTCACAAACAATTGGTGGATCCTCGATCCTCTATTCTCTCAACCTTGGCATTAGTAACGGTTGTTATCACAGCGGAGTAATCCCTCCGTAGGCACTTATGGCCTTCACATCTGTAAAGGCGCTAACCTCTGCACTACTCTGATGCTTTAGAACAAATAATGATTCTGCACACAAAGTTTTCTCCTCACTGGGTATATCTGCGTGATTCATAGATAACCAATTCACACTAACTACTGCGTTGTAACCCTCGAGGATAGTAGAAGGAAGGTCGACGTCGAACACTCGTCTCACCAGGTCGTGTGTATACTCTAACGAACATATGAGACTCCATTTGACTTGTCATCAGCCGATTCCACATCAGGTTTAGTTTCAAGAAGTATCAGGGTCAAGCAGAATAGAGACGAAGCGAACAACTACCCATACAAGCTATCATGTTGCTGCTATGCCTAGCGTCGCTTACGCCAATCCTTAATGTCCTTCCACGAGCATCATTTCCAGTGTTGTTGTTACGGTTGTTAGGGTTCCCATTACTATCATTATTCCCTTGGTCGTTGATGTCTTGACTTAGCAACAGCCAATCCCTGTCAATGTCACCTTCGTTTCCATGCTGTAGACTACGATTACGAGTACCTTGATGTTGCCGTGCCTGCTGCCCCCAATGTCGTTTCTTGAAACGGAGCCCTACAATCTTTCACCATCAAAGTCCATCTTTTTACCTTTTGTGCCATGCGCTAATCATTGTACTGGTAGCCACATATTTCACTCTATAATCTGTTGTCATCGCCTATGTCCCAATTGATTCGTAAGAGTTGACTCCCACGAGTCGCTTACTAGAGTTAAGAATTCAATTGAAGTCAAGTTGCTGGTGTTCGTTGCTGGTAATCAGGGTTGTCCAAATACTGAGGTCGGTAAAATACTACGCTTACCCTTTTGTCCATCAATCTAACAAGTCGATTGAGTAATAGACAGTATGCTGTGAGAGTGTTGCAGAAGTGATCACACTTCGGGGTCTAAGACGTCAGTACGTAGAGTTCCAGCAACAAAGAAAAGTGAGAAAGGTATAGACCAATCATTGTCGTTGCAACATCCCACTTAGGGATGTCCGCACAAGCACCTAACATTCTACACAGTTCGCTAGGTGTTCAGATGGGTGTTCAGGTAAGACTCGATAGCATCGAGATTCGAAAGGATTCAGAGAGGAGTGAAAAGATCACGTTCAAGTAAGAGACAATCACTGATATGACTCTTATAGACTGTTGTGTTTCTCATCGATCAAATAACGGAACGGAACCCCTTTTTCACTTGTTAAGCCTCACTGGGACTCGCATGCACCCCACATTGTTATTATGTGTGCACCCACAATAACATTGTGATTTGCATGCTCATCTCAGTTCCTCTTAACTCATGTCAAATGGTTCCTCCAACTCGAGTGGCAATCAAAGAGCATCACGTAACGTGGGTCATGAATGTTTAGGGAAATACCACCCTATCAGACACATAACAGAGGCAGGTGATACATGAATTCATACTATTGTGCTAGACGTGCAATCTCATGCAATATCATATGTAAGTGTTCACTAGTTATGCAGTACAATGAGTATACGAGAGACGAACCTTGCAGTCTGGAGCTGAGTGTCATGGTCGTATTCAGAACTTGTTCGGTTATAGTCTGGTTTTATAAAAACATTTTTAAACCAAGTTCACTATAACCAGTGGCTCTGATACCAAACTGTCACACCCTCAAATTACCACCTAGGGAGTGTCCCTGTTAGGCGTGTGACTACTAGCAATGAGCCACCAATTACGTTGAATCACAAGTTTAAAATAAAGTTCCATCGTTTAATAATAATGAAATCCCAAACGTAAGTCATTCAAAACCATAAGTTCAGCGGAAGCGTAAAGATACCATAAAGTAAATACTAAACGATCATAATAAATAAGTTCATCAGCGTGACCATGACCACTCTTGCTCTCCAGCCAACAAGCTCCTGTCTCAATCACCTAACGACCTGCGAGCATGTAACAAGTGTATCAGACAAAGCTGGCGAGTTCACAGTTTTAGAAAACGATTGTTACCAGTTGTATGTAAAACAGTTCAATAACCAATGCAAGTAATATTGTTAATATCTCAATTCCGAACAAGACGGCTCCTGATGTACATGACTGCCCTATCCCACGTACTCCTATCTAGTACTGGGCCCGACTGGGTCATTAGTTCACATCCGTCCTATCCAGGAGCGGTGTGAGGGTGCCAAACCTAAGTAGCGCTACCAACTAATACCCGAATAAGGGACTTACAAAAATGATAGGTGAGAATATTAACCAATATACCCGTTTTTACCCAAACCACTGACTGTCCCCAACCACTGGGACGCATGCTCGAATGTAGTGAACTCACCTTCGGTTTGCTCGGTAGGATTAGTTACTTGTTTAACACAATTTGATCAACCAAACCCTAAAGATGGTTACACACATAAATCAGTTCCATACACATTTAAGACATGTATACTTTACACAAACTACACTTGTAGTCTACTCATACAATTTGCACATAGCATCATACCCATCACAATCATTACTCATGCAACACACTAGTCCCTATTCATACGCATAGTAGGGTGTTGGTTCCCATATACATTCACCTCACACATCATAATTCACAAAACACGTATCAAATAACAACACTTTCAATTCCGCTTTGGTCACGCACCCAATGATGTAATTCATACACTAACCATTTGCGTCGGACTTGACTAGTGCGGCCCAACAGGTATTAAATGGATCCACATTTTATATACATATGAAGCCCAATTACTAATCATCCGGCCCATAACTAATGGACCAGATCATGTGTGTGTGCCACCACTATGTGCGGCCTAATTTACCAAGCGTGTACAACAACATCAGACATTATCCTTCATTGTTTGCAACTATCACAAGTCCCTCAATCCGTGATCAGTTCATTAATCTAGTTACCCAAATTAGATCAAACAGTTTAATTTCTTTGCTTTAGGTGAATCCTAATTATCATTATCAATCATTCCCAATTCACAATGATTGCTTGACATCATATGGGTTTTGACAAAAGTGAATAAAACAAAGCATATATAGCCGACAACTTAGATTAGGTGATTTCTTTCATTGGACCACTTGATCTAATTGGCTGACACATCACATGGTAGTTCAAGAAATTTCACATGTACACTATTTGATGAAATGATGAATTTTATCAAATCACATGAATGATTATCAAGTCATCAGCATCTAATTACCAAAAGATCCTTGTCAAACATTCACACAAATCATCTACCACCTACCAATGATCGATCATTCTTTACACCGCAATTCAACTATCATTATGTATCCTAACCGTAAATGATGATTATATGGCTCCCTAACCATTCTACACAATCGGTTAACATCATACCAGTTTTGTACTCATAACGGACTTATTATCATGCAAGCAGTTACCCTCATTATCATCATCCCATCGCTAAAGTCCATTTAATTATTGACAACCAGTTTCTGTTACCTAATCTAATAATAATAAATCGAAACATGGGTTTGATTACACACTAACATACAAGTCAATTATCCTCATACTTGATTAAATCCAACAGGAAGTGTAATACGGTAGTTATCATAACCCTAATATTATAATTATAATATCATGCACATCACACAACAAACTTATCAACACAACTTGAAAAAGAGAAATTACTAACCAACTGTTCGATTAGATATGAGATGTTCGAAGGGGGGTTCCACAGCCGCACACAGGAGATGAAAGGGAGTAGGGTTTTTGTTTTTAGCTTTATTCTTGATCACCACACATATTACGTATACAAAATGGATGTAGGTTTAGCTTGGGGGCGGTTGTTTTCTTTTTACCGAACTGGCCCTAGGCCCATATGATTCTAGTGGGGTAAGGGAACCTAAGCAGTTTATAACATCCAATGTAAAACATTTCAAAACAACCGGGCCGGCCATAGTCACTACCCTGTGTGCGTGTGAGTGTGACCCGACCCACTCACGACCCAATGTGTATTAAGAGCAATCATAACCGAGGCGGCCCAACACTAGTCATGCGATACAATAAAACCCACCCGCACAATCACGCACAATCAAAAGTCATTCCTGTCTAACAACATCCCGAACAATTAGCAGACTAACCAAAATAAACAATATGCAAGGAAGTAGTACTAGGGAATCGGAGTCATAATATTAAAAGGCACTAACCGCAAAGTGCGGGTTGTCACATAAAACCCTAGCCATCATCGTCATTGCAGGCGCTAGACACACCATTATCATCACTATAGTTGTTTGTGTTGTTGGATGGTTAGGGGTTTGATCTTCACATCTTGGTTTTAGATCTAGAAGTGGTGACCGGAACAGATTTGCTGGTCTGATTGTTGGGCTCATGTGTGTGTATGTGAGAGAGAGAGAGAGAGAGATAGAAACAAAGAGAGATATTGTAGGGGGTGGTGGTGGCGGCACATGGTGGTGGTGGTCGGTTGTGGTGAAAAAATCAATGAAGAAGATGGTAGGTTTATTATAGAGAGAGATAGAGTGCTTGTGATTATAGGTAGTTGCGGGTTGTCATACCCCGAATTCCATGTGTCACCGGTGGGCCCGGTGGGGAGTATCGTGACATGGTTGGCAACATAATAGTCAAACAACACAATATTTAATATGCACAACGGAAGCAAATTGTAAGATATAATTCAACTGAATAAATATTGTAATATCATGTATCACAAACAGTCGAAAGTTTTATCCACAGAAGGATCGAGAATAAAATGGAAACAATAGTTCAACAGACTTTAGGCATCTTAAGCTTGCGAGACTTCTATTGATGCTAAGGAGAAATCCCAGCCAATTACGCTTAGCACCTGCATTTAATCTTTTTGGGAAAAATACGTCAGTTTACATTGGTAAATACAATCAACTGACTCATTTTAAAAATGATTAAAAATTGATTTGGATGCACGTGGCATAAACATTTTATAACTTGGGAGAATTATTTAAATATATAATCTTGTGAACGAATTACATGTTCCTTATGCGTTCAGTAGCCCGGATCGTGTCCGGGTTAAAGATCAATAGACACACCACTTCATTCTTTTATGCACTGACGGGTGTACGCCTACACCCCGCGCTTAAGTCGTGGCCATTTCGTAAAATGATGCCAGGGATATCCGGGACATGGTCATTAACCCCTCAAAGGCTTTAAGTAAACAAGACAGTTTAAACGGGCCGATTAAATTATTCAATTAACCACCAAACGATGGAAGATTTAATGCCCGACCAAGCGGTATTTTATATACCGTAACCCAAGCCCGTGTAGGGAAAATAAGTTAAAAGTATTTACCTGAGCAAAGTAATAATCACAAAGCAAATGCAAGTAGCTTTTACTGGTCCTCCTAATCTAGAACGAAGGTTTATAATAACCTATTAGAATCCTAACGGGTCTTTAATTTAGCTTAAGCTTAGACCGGTTAGTTTCAAGGATACGGTTCGTACGCACGATTAAGCGAAGACCGGATAGAATGTGATTTAGATCCGACAAGTTCGGAGACTTGCTTAATATGGGTATTTCATACACACTCTGGATTTTGAGATAAAACCGATAAGGTTTGACCCGTTTCGGCTAATTTATGCAAACTAGTTACATAAACCGAACCGAACGCGTAATAAGCGTAACGGGTAATTATTAGAGCCATATACAAGGTTCCTAAGTTAATATGCTTCAAATATGTTGTGACATCAGTAAGATGTCTTTTATTATGCCCGAAACGAATTTAAACACAAACTATGCCCCGTAAGGGTAGTTTGGTCAATTACAAGGTTATAAAAGAGTCAAAGTATTAACCTGAGTTACAGGTCTTATATAATCAGCAAAAATACTTAGTTTACTGATTTATAACAGTAAGGTATTGTATATATGTGAAATTTATCAATTATAACCAAACTATGCACCGTAGGGGCATTTTGGTAATTTCACATAAGCCGAAAAGCTCAAAACTGAAGTCTGAGTTTAACAACCTTTGCTTACTGTTAAAATATTATAATTTACCCTAAATATCAGTAGGTATCACCCTTGTATGTTTAAAATAGTCTTAGTACATACTATGCGCTAAAAACGCTTAATAAGGCGATTAGAAGCCGTTTCCGGGTTCTATATATAAAGCTGATATTTTTATCATTCCAGAAGGCTTAAAATAATTTATTTATCATATCTAATCAGTAGCAAAAGGTTTGGAGTCGATTAGATATGTAAAACTCATTTTTATAGCCCGTAAGGGTAAAACCGACAATTACCGGATTAAGCCTATGACTATAAGTTATGCTCAGTCTAAAATTAATTAAAAATCTTCAAAAATCCCAAAATAATATATTACATCAGTGGGTAATAAGTTTGATATCAAAAAGTAGGCTTAACTAGGCTATACGCTAATTACGCCGTTTAATTAACATAAAGCTTCCAATTTACGCTAACGAGCATAACTCTTAATCTACACCCCAAACTGATGTCAAACTTTGGGTGCAAGTTTATATATCAGTATCTAAGGTTTCTACACTTTTACATTTGCAAAAATCACGTTTTAAGGTGAAAAGGGCATAATGGTCAACATATGAGCAATTAACGGAATCATGCGTATTAATTGGTTAACTAATGAACCATCGTGTATAATCACATAGGGTTATACTAGCATGTAACCTAGTCCAATTAAAGCTCTGAGGCATTTCTAAAACATGCCTAAACGGGTCAGAACTGAAGTCAAAGCTTTGCGACTTTCGGTTCCGAACCGGGTCTAAATAGTAAATTGTCGGGTTGAACATGTTTAGACATGTTCTTACACTAATTACCAAGTTATATTAATGATCAAACAGGTTGTATGTGTTCTACATTGCTAATTATGCATAAATTAGAAACTAAGTATCCTGTTGACTTTTGAATGACAAGTTTGACCCGACATTTGACCTAGTTAGAGTGGGAATCAGGGGGGACCCTTTTAAGGGTTTATTACCCACATAATTACCAACTTATAACTACTTTCAATTCGACTAATCACTGGACCATTAGTGATTAATCGTTAAGTCAACCGTTAATTACGACGGTTTGACTTTTAAGCTAAAACTAAGCAAAAACTTAACTAAGAAAGGTTAAGCAAACTTACCAAGGTCCTAAGCACGATTAGTGATCGCTTGAGAGAAGTCTTGAGCTCCAGAAATGGTCAGGAATGCAAGAGAAAGGTGTGAAGAACTTGTTTCAACTTAGTGGCTTTATATAGTGTTTAAATCACCATAGATTGTTGACATCTAAGTCTACAACTGACCACAATTCATCCACAAGTGTCCCTAAGTGTCTAGGGGTTGCCTAGGGGTCGTCCAATATGAGGAAACTCGGATAAAAGTCGGTTACAATGGAAAATGCAGACAAGAAACCAAAATTATCGGATCAGATAGGCCTAGGCGTGACGCGAAGACCCCCCCCCTGGGCCTCGCGTCGCGCGACACCTCTCCTGACTCAAATCCAACTTTTGATTTTTATGTTTTGATCCTTGTCTCTTCAAAACTTTGCTTAGACTTCATTTCTTGCACTTTGAACCCTCCAAATTGACGTTTAAGGGCTCTAAGACATATACCCACTTTGTTTAGTCCTCGGTTAACTTTATTGTTACCCGAAAAAGTCTTAAACTTCAACGTTGACGCTTTTAACCCCTCGCATACGAATTTGATCATAACTTTCTCATACGATAACGAAACTTTATGAAATTTATATCGTGCATTCTAGTGAGCATAATTAACAGTTACAAAGCTTCAGGTTTGTCAAAAGGTCACTCAGAGGTATAACTTAAACATGTTGACACATTTAACCCCTGTAGTTTGAAATCTCTCACTTTCCTTCATATTTAGCTTCGTATGATCCATGATTTATTCGTTTGAAGGTATGAGCATCATGTAGGGTTAATGTAGAATGTATTTATTCACTGTTGACATTTAGAACTCGTATATTCACATATTTTCCATGATTGTCAACTTTAATCCTTTTATAACATTCTTTCACACGTTTAAACCTATGACACGTGTCAACACATTATAGGACGTGAATTTTCGAGGTGTTACATCCTCACCCCCTTAAAAGAAATCTCGACCTCGAGATTTACTGAAATAAATAAGGGTACTTTTCTTTCATCGTGGACTCAACCTCCCACGTATATTCGGGACCTCTACGGGCATCCCATTTTACCTTCACAATAGGTACATGCTTCCTTCGAAGCTTCTTAACCTGTCGATCTTCAATCGACAATGGTTTTTCCACAAATTTTAAGCTCTCATCTATATGCACATCTGTATGTGGTATAACCAGTGATTCATCAGCGAAGCACTTCTTCAGATTGCAGATGTGGAACACATTGTGAATTCCACTGAGCTCTTCAGGTAAGTTTAACTTATAGGCAACTGACCCGACACGTTCGATGACCTTGAAAGGCCCTATGTATCTCGGGCTTAGCTTGCCTTTCTTACCAAATCGCATCACTCCCTTCCAATGTGATACTTTAAGCAACACTTTGTCACCTACTTCGAAGTGAAAAGATTTACGCCTTGGATCTGCGTAGCTCTTCTGCCTATCTCGGGCAGCTTTGAGACGGTCACAAATCTGGACAATCTTGTCCGTCGTTTCAAAGACTATCTCTGGTCCTGATAATTGGAAATCTCCAATTTTCGCCCAACAAACGGGCGTTCTACACTTTCTACCGTATAAGGCCTCGAAAGGCGCAGCCTTAATGCTGGTATGGTAGATGTTGTTGTAGGAGAATTCAATCAAAGGTAGGTGGTTATCCCAACTACCACCTAAATCAATTACACATGCACGTAGCATGTCTTCCAATGTTTGGATGGTACCCTCACTCTGTCCGTCAGTCTGAGGGTGGTAAGCCGTACTGAAATTCAAACGCGTGCCCAAAGATTATTGGAAACTCCTCCAAAAATGTGACGTGTATCTAGTATCTCTGTCAGAGATAATAGACACAGGTATGCCATGTAAGGCTACAATCTTATCCACGTACAATTGGGCTAGCATGTCGGAGCTATAAGTCTCCTTAATGGGTAGGAAATGTGCTGACTTAGTCAGTCTATCAACTATAACCCATATTGTATCATTTCCTTTTCTTGTCTTAGGTAACTTGGTGATAAAATCCATGGTTACCATTTCCCACTTCCACGTAGGAAGTTCAGACTGTTGTAGCAAACTTGACGGCTTTTGATGTTCTGCTTTGACTTGCGCACATGTCAAGCTCTTTGCTACATAGGCAGCTACAGACTTCTTCAAGCCTATCCACCAATAGTTTGCCCTTAGATCCTGGTACATCTTATCAGCTCCAGGATGAACGGAATATTTAGAACTATGGGCTTCCTGGAGGATAACATCACGAAGTCCTCCATAAATTGGAACCCATATTCATCCATTCAATCTCAGAATTCCGTCTTTGCCAAGAGATAACTGCTCCTCAGTTACTCCTCGCTTTTCATTAGGATAGTTAGCTTCCAACACAGCTTCCTTCTGTGCAGCTAACAACCTTTCAGTCAAACTGTTCTTAATCTCAATGCTCTTGGCATTGATACGGATGGGTTTTACCCTTTCCTTTCGACTCAAGGCATCAGCGACTACATTCGCCTTGCCGGGATGATATCTGATTTCACAATCATAATCATTTAAAGTCTCCATCCAACGGCGTTGCCTCATACTTAAATCCTTCTGATTAAACAGGTGCTCGAGGCTCTTGTGATCAGAATAGATCACACACTTGATTCCATATAAATAATGCCTCCACAGTTTTAGTGCGAATACAACGGCACCCAACTCCAAGTCGTGGGTGGTGTAATTCTTTTCATGCACCTTTAACTGTCTTGAAGCATAGGCAATAACCTTGCCTCTCTGCATAAGCACACACCCCATGCCAGTGTGTGATGCATCGCAGTAAACTACAAATTCTTCGGTGCCTTCAGGCAATGTCAGTACAGGAGCATTGCTCAACTTTTTCTTTAGGATATCAAAGGACTCTTGCTGCTTAGGGCCCCAAACGAACTTTACTTTCTTCTTATTCAAGGAAGTTAAGGGTGCAGCAATCCTTGAAATTTTTTCAATGAAACGCCTGTAATATCGTGCCAGTCCCAGGAAGCTACGAATCTCTGTAGGCGTCTTTGGCTCTTGCCAGTTCATAACAGCTTCAACTTTAGCGGGATCCACTTGGATACCACGCTCACTAACCATATGTGCAAGGAATTGGACTTCTCGAAGCCAAAACTCACACTTGGAAAATTTGGCGTAGAGTTTCTCAAGATGTAAAAGTTTAAGAATACAGCGAAGGTATTTCTCATGGTCAGCTTGGTTCTTTGAGTAGATAAGAATGTCGTCGATGAAAACGATGACGAATTTATCTAAGTACGGCTTGCAAACGCGATTCATGAGATCCATGAATGCGGCAGGTGCATTAGTGAGCCCAAAATGCATCACTAGGAACTCGTAATGACCATAACGAGTCCTAAATGCAGTTTTGTGTACGTCTTCATTTCTAACCTTCAGTTGGTGGTAGCCTGACCTTAAGTCAATCTTCGAGAAATAACTTGCCCCTTGCAATTGATCGAACAAATCGTCGATCCTGGGCAAAGGATACCTATTCTTGATTGTGACCTTATTAAGCTCACGGTAATCGATGCACAGACGCATCGATCCATCCTTCTTCTTGAAAAACAAGACTGGTGCTCCCCAAGGAGACGAACTAGGTTTAATGAAACCTTTAGCTAGCAATTCATCCAGTTGTGTTCTTAATTCCTTCATCTCTGTGGGTGCTAACCTGTAAGGTGCTCTAGCAACTGGTGTTGCTCCAGGGATGATATCAATTCTGAATTCCACTTGCCTATCTGGTGGTAAGCCAGGTAGATCCTCAGGAAACACTTCGGGGTATTCAGAAATGACAGGAATATCTTCTATCTTCGGTTTAGGCTCACCAATAATCACTTGTGCCAGGTAGATGACACAACCCTTCTTTAAACACTTTGAAGCCTTGAGCATAGTCACTTGCTCAGGCAGTCCATACTGGGTATCTCCCCGAATGGTAAGTGATTCACCAGACGGAGTCTTTATCACCACTTGCTTTTTGTTGCAGACAATTTGGGCCTGGTTATGAGATAACCAGTCCATACCCAAAACTATGTCAAAACCGGCCAACTTAAAGGGAAGTAGAGACAGAGGAAAAGAGTGGTTCTTAATGGATATAACACATCCATCTAACACAGTTGAGACGGTTTCTATGGTGCCATATGCTAACTCTACCTCATAATTTATACTCAAGGTTTTGACAGGTAAATTCAGCAATTTGCAAAACTTATGATCTACGAAAGACTTATCAGCGCCTGAATCAAAAAGTACTCTTGCATAGACATCATTTACAAGGAAAGTACCTGTAATCACATTGTCGTCTAGAACCGCTTCTTTGGCATCCATTCTGAAGACTCTAGCATTTGTCTTCTTGGCCTCTTCAGGCTTCTTGGCATATTTAGGGCAGTTGGTTTTAATGTGCCCTTTCTCATTACAGCTGTAGCTAGTTGCATCTTTCAGCTTTTTGCAATCCAAGGTCTTGTGATCCTTGGACCTGCATATCCCGCAAGCAAAAGTTCTTTGCGAGTTCGATTCGAGTCTGCACTTTCCAAAGTGTTGTTTCTTGCAAATCTTGCATTTGGGCTTATCACCAGACTGGTGCCCATCTTTCCTTGACTCAGACCCCTTCTTGTTGTCACCGTTTCCACGGTGCTTCTTGTTCGACCTCCATGAATTATCATCTTCACGTTTTCTCTTCTCAGCATCTTTGTTCCTCAGCGATCTTTGCCTGACCGCATCCAGGGTGAGGGACAAAGATATGTCAGCTACAGATCTAAAAGTAGCTGGCCGAGAAGCCTTTACGCTTGCCTTAATTTCCGGGGCTAAACCACCGATAAAACGAGCTATTCCTTTTGGTTCCAGGGTTATCAGATACGGAACCAACCGGGACATCGTGTTGATGCTCGTGAGGTAAGCTTGACAGTCAAGGTTTGTCATAACCAATGATAGAAAATCAGCCTCTATCTTCTCAACCTCATGCTGGGGGCAGTAATTTCCCCTGATAAGGGCAACAAATTGATCCCACGACATGTTGTACAATGGGATTTTCCCGGTGGCTTGAATCAGAGATCTCCACCAGGCTAAAGCTTCACCCTTAAATGATTGCGACACAAACTTGACCACATCCCTCTCAGCGCATCCGCTGATATCCACAACCGTGTCCATCTCGTCTAACCACGTCATGCAGTCAATGGCTCCCTTTTCCCCAGTAAAATCCCTAGGCTTGCATGAAACAAAGTATTTATAGGAGCAACCCTTGTTACGGGGTTCTTGATTTAGTATTATCTGTTGAGATGGAGCACTGTGGTGGTTTGAGGAGAGTCTATCATCATCTTTCTTGGGTTCTTCCTTCTTGGAAGGTGGCTTCGAATGCGGAGTAAATAGGGTCCTACTTCGAGTCCCACTATACTCTTCGTACTGCCGCTCCAAGGCCTTTGTAACTGCGTCGTCTACCAACGCTTTCAATTCAGCACCCGTTAAATTAATTCGGGCATTATCGTTATTCTCCACTGGATGGCTATAAATTTCGTCCGAATTAGCCATTTTAATTGAACTGTTACAGAAAACAAGGACAATAGTTTATTTGGGAGTTTATTATGGAATTGCCCCTTAGGGAAATTCATTAACCATGGTAAACAAAGACCATATTTTGTTAATTTATTAATCACATTTATTTAAGATTTCAATTATAATTTATCCTAATTATAAACAATAACAATATATATTAGCACATAAGGCCTAGTCACAAGGACATTTTAAATTATAAGCTATGATTTCAGAGAATCAAGGCTTTTAAGGTTTGAACATAGTTTATTACCTTTTTCGGAGAATCAAGGCTTTTAAGGTTTGAACATTGTGTTAACTCGCAAAATTTAGAACGAAACGTAAAAACGTTAAACCAAAGACGCATGTTGCGATGTGTTAATTCACAAAATTTAGAACCAAGCATAAAGCGAAAAATTTGCGGAAAATGAAAACTATAAATGACCAAAGTTGAAAGTAAAAAAAGTTATGAGAAAAGATTGCAAAAGATAAAAAGTTTTGGGTTAGAAGTAATAAAACAATTAGTTTTGAGTTAAAAGTAATTTATGAAATACTTTTGGGTGAAAAGTAAAAAAAATCATTTTTTTTCTGGAAAACCCCCAAAGGCAACGTTACGACAACCATATGCATAACCATTTTTTATTTGAAAAACCCCAAAACACCCCGCTTTGCGGCGAGGCGTAAAACGGTGTCAAATAGTAATAATGTCATACAACCGTCATCGACCACCAACACTGACTTGACCTAGGGTATGCGTGTTGCGACGAACCTGTCAAATATGGGAAAATAGTGGTAAAAACGTTGAACCACACATGCACGTTGCGTCGTATTAAAACTCGAAAAATTTAGAACTATACGTAAAATGAAAATTTGCGAAAGATGAAAAGTATAAGTGACAAAAGTTGTGAAGTTAAATTGAAAATAGTGAAAAGTTTTTTGTTAAAGTTAAAAAAAAACATATTATGTAGGGTTAAAATTGCAAAAGGTAAAAACCTTTGGGTTAAAAAAATCAATGTTTTTTTTTTTTTGAAAAATACCCAAAGCATAGTGTACAACTCATGATACACTAAAAAGTTGCTTCTTTATATATGGAATAATTACATTGGAAATAAGATTGGATCACAAATGATAAAAAAAAAGGTCGTGTCACAACCATGGATAGATACCGAACTGTCACAGGACGGTGGAAGGTGGCAGTAGCGGTGGGTGGCGATGGCAACCGAGGGGGCAGTGGAGGGTGGTGGGTGGCGGTGGTGGCGGGTGGTCAGTGCTGGTGATGAAGGGTGAGAGAAGGAATAGAACAAAAAAGAAAACACAGGGTGGATGGAATTAATTTGAGGTTTTTAGAGGGAATGGAATACTTTATGCAATGGATGATTCCATAAACTTGACCAACCAAACATATTCTTTTCATTCCCCTACAAAAATTCGTTTCATTTCGGTTCTCACTCCTGCAAAATAAACATACCTAAATCTAACTAGTATATCCATTCTTGTTACGCGGCGTACATTCGGCCAGTATTGGTTCTGTTCATTACGGTATCAGTACAATACTCGCATTCAGAATAGTAACCGATAGCACAAAACTAAAAATATAAAGTCGGCATACGCTCAATAAGATATCGACGCATGTTTTATGTCGATCTAAAAATATATAAAAACGAAAGCCCATAGCGCTATTATTTGATGTAACAACAAAAAAGAGTCATGTTGAATACAACTTCGATTTCAATAAATTTACATTGAAGTGTTGATAAAAAAAACCATACTTAACCGTGTATAGAAATTAATTTAAGTAAACGAACTTAAGTTATTAAAAAATCAAATTAAATAATAAACTAAAAACTAAACTCAATCACATATATAGTTTTTTCAGTTATTAAAAAAATCAAATTAAATAATTAACTAAAAACTAAACTCAATCACATATATAGTTTTTTCAAGTTAACAGAGAAAGATATTAAAAGGATTTTTGTTTTAATGGTATCAAGGTGTTGGATAAGACTTTGTTTTTTCATGTGATGAGGGCTCAAATCTCATTAGTCATTGATGACAAAATAATCCGATAGAAAAAAAAACAGAAAAAGATATTAATTACGAATATAATAAGAACTATATTATAATCCCGTGTATTACACGGGTTGAATAAATGAATTTCATATACCAAATAATAAAACATTATCTTTTTAAAAGCCTCCTTTATTGCACGGGTTGAAGAAATTTAATTTTATATATTAAATAATAAAAAAATTATTTCTAGAAGAACCATATGTATTGTACGGGTTGAATAAATATAATATTATATACCAAATAATAAAAAAAATTATATCTTTAGAACCATTGTATTACACGGGTTGAATAAATGTAATATTGTTTACCAAATAATAAAAGTAGTTATATTTTTAAAAAACCCCGTGTATTACATGGGTTGAATAAATATGATTTTATATACCAAATAATAAAAAAAAATTAAAAAAACTAACGGATTTTTTAATATTTAAAGTAGGATAAGATTGAATATTGATATTTATTTATTTAGTTAATATAAGATTGAAAAATCATATGATTGAATAGGTGGGAGGTTGTATGATGATAAATCGGTACTGAATGATAAAGATAATAGTGATTTTTGAACAAATTAATTAATCGAATTTAACAGAAACACTTGTGATGTTAGGTGGATATTTTTTTTAACTATTTGAAAGTTAATATCAGCTTTTGAATTCGTATGAATTCTTATTATATTTGATTAAATATTATTAATAATAAGGATTTGTATTAGATTAGATTAAATATTATTATTATTAGTATTATTAATAATTTTAATCAATTGAATGAGAGAATGACAAGTGTCCAAAAACAGGTTTCTTTTATTATATAGTTAGATTAGATTAGATTATATGTCTGATATTATTCTTTTAACTTATAATTATATTCTTTTAAGTTTTAAAGGATTAAAATTTAATAGAAAAAAACTAAGATAAATTGATTACAAATGATCATAAGAAATTAATAAAAAAATGTTGATGAAAAGTTAACACATGCAAACACTATCAGGGTAAAAATAAAATTTCAAAATTATATTAAAATAGAAAAAGCGAAAACTTTAAAATTAGGTAATAAAAAACAAAAAGCATGAAAACTCTATTAAGATTTAATCGGCATCTAATGTAATTTCCACTTTAATTAAACTAGGATTACGACCCGCCGCTATGCGGCGGGGATTCTTTAGTTATATACTAAGTCGGTCTAGGACCCGCACATTATGTTAACCCTGTCAAACGGGGAAAAATAGACGATGTAAAACGTTCTCCCACACACGCATGTTGTTAAACGTGTCAAACGGGGAAAAATAGACGATGTAAAAACGTTCACCCACACACGCACGTTGCGTCGTGTTAACTCGCAAAATTTAGAACGAAACGTAAAAACGTTAAGCCAAAGACGCACGCTGTGATGTGTTATGTCACAAAATTTAGAACCAAGCATAAAGCAAACTATAAAGGAACAAAGTTGAAAGTAAAAAAGTTATGAAGATAGATTGCAAAAGATAAAAAGTTTTGGGTTAAAAGTAATTTATGAAATACTTTTGGGTGAAAAGTAAAAAAAATCATTTTGTTTTTTTGGAAAACCCCTAAAGCCAACGTTACGACAACCATATGCATAACCATTTTTTCTTTGAAAAACCCACAAAGCACACCCCGCGTTGCAGCGGGGCGTAAAACGGTGTCAAATAGTACTAATGTCACACAACCGTCATCGACCACCAACACTGACTTGACCTAGGATATGCGTGTTGCGATGAACCTGTCAAACATGGAAAAATAGAGGCAAAAACGTTGAACCACACATGCGAGTTACGTCGTATTAACTCGAAAAATTTAGAACTATACGTAAAACGGAAATTTGCGAAAGATGAAAAGTATAAGTGACAAAAGTTGTGAAGTTAAATTGCAAATAATGAAAAGTTTTGGGTTAAAGTTAAAAAAACAAATTATGTAGGGTTAAAATTGTAAAAGATACAAACCTTTGGGTTAAAACTAAAAAGTCAAGTTTTTTTTTGAATAATGTGCAAAGCATAATGTCCAAGTCCTTATGCATACAAAACTTGCTAATTTATATAGGTTTTAATATGGGCACATAGTGAATTTCTATTTACGATCGTTCTTTTTTAACATCACTGATCAAGACGTCATGTTTGTGTTCATTCATTAAGTAAATGAACACATTTACGAACACAAACAAAACTATTCAGTAGAGGTTAAAGGTCAATAGCGGGGTGAGAAGTGCTGGAACTTTATTTTTGGTAAAGCCCTAATCGTTTAACAAATGTCGATAATATTCATTGATGTGAATAATGAGAAAAAAAAAAGGAAACGGTGCATAAACATGATGGAAATGAGGTTTCGTATTCTATTTGTAAGGATAATAAAATAAATAAATGTACAATAATCTTTAATGAACAACATAAATAAACGAAAATAACCGAACGTTCACGAACACGTTACCGAACGTTTACGAACGAGACATCTGTTCGTGTTTGTTCATTTAATTAATTGAACGAAATTTCTTGTTCATGTTCGTTCGTTCGTTTACTAAACGAACGAATGTAAACGAACTTCTCGCCGAATGGTTTACGAACTGTTCGCTGAACGTTTGGTTCGTTTACAGCCTTATGTATTATAATAGTAAGGAAAAACATAAACAATTATATGTTTGATGTAACCAAAAAAATAAAGTCATGAAACAAAAAAGAGTCGTGTTTTCCATTTTGAATACAACTTTGATTTTAATAAATTTATATAGGGGTATTGATAAAAAAAAAAAACTATACTCAACTGTGTGTATAAATTATTTTGAGTAAACGAAAATAAGTTATTAAAAATTCAAATCTATACTATATAATAAAAGACACTATTTGGGGGACACTTGTCATCGTATTAGGTCATGTCTTTTGAATAATTATTATTTTAGTTTAATCTCTTCTAATTAATTAAAGATAATATTCCTACTAAATATTATTTAGTTTAATCTCTTATAATTAATTATAGATAACTCTCCTAATAAATATTATTTTGTTTAATCTCTTCTACTTAACAATAGATAATTATTATTTAGTTTAAATTTAATGTATACATCTCATTTATAATATTATTTATTTGATTTTCTATATCATATAACAGATACCTATTTTTTATTTGTAATATACAAATTTACTCTTATTCTATTCGATGATGTAATTATCTCTAATAAACTTTAAACTTTTACCATATTATATATAATGCTAGACATAAAATCAAAAAAAAATATTTTGGATGACATCAATAACTTAAAACATAATATAATTATATGTATAATATGCAGTTTTTAATAAAATAATACCAAATAAAATAACAAATATAAAATCATTGATTTTACTAATAATAGCAAAG
This sequence comes from Helianthus tuberosus, assembly GCA_030545235.1. Classification (NCBI taxonomy): domain Eukaryota; kingdom Viridiplantae; phylum Streptophyta; class Magnoliopsida; order Asterales; family Asteraceae; genus Helianthus; species Helianthus tuberosus. Next base: position 15,366,052 of record CM060444.1, on the reverse strand, counting down.
TCTTAATTTTTTAAATTAGATTTATTTTACGGGTTTTTTAAATATAATTTATATTTTATCACTCAAATGATTGCTTATTTGCTTCTTAAATAACATGTTTGACCATTTTATCAACTTTTCAATAATCATCTCCGCAATCAGCATATCTATCGCGTAGCAAGCATATCCATTAGTTTTTTTTAAATATAAATTTCTTATTTGGTATATAAAATCATATTTATTCAAGTCGTGTAATACACGAGGATTTTTAAAGATATAACTTCTCTTATAATTTGGTAAACAATATTACTTTATTCAACCTGTGTAATATACGTGGTTTTAAAGATATAATTTTTTTATTATTTGGTATATAAAATTGCATTTATTCAACCCGTACAATATGGTTCCTATAGATATAACTTTTTATTATTTAATATATAAAAATACATTTATCCAATCCGTGTAATAAAAAAAGTTTTTAAAGATATATTGTTTTATTATTTAGTATATAAAATTTATTTATTTAACCCGTGTAATACACGAGGTTATAACCTAGTTAAATAATAAACTAAAAACTAAACCTAATCACATATATAGTTTTTTCAAGTTAACAGAGAGATATTAAAAGGATTTTTACCCTAGTGGTATAAGGTGTTAGATAAGACTTTGTCTTTTCATGTGGTGAGTACTAAAATCTCAATGATGACAAAATTTAAGCCGATAAAAAAACAGAAAAAGATATTAATTATAAATATAATAAGAATGTTTGATATTTCCATAATATAAATTTGCAATAAATTGTTGCATTATGTGTTGTACCCTAAGCATGGGGTTTTCCAAAAAAAATTGTGATTTTTCATTTTTAACCCAAAAGTTTAATCATTTGTATTTTAACACTTTTAATTTGTTTAGTTTTAACCCAAAACTTTTCACCTTTTGTAATTTAACCCAAAACTTTTTTATTTACAACTTTGGTCACCATACTTTTTATCTTTTGCAAGTTTTTCGTTTTACGTTTCGTTTTAAATTTTGCGAGCTAATACGTCCCAACGTGCGTGTGTGGTTCAACGTTTTTCGTCTATTTTTTCACATTCGACAGGTATGTCGCAATGTGTCTATTTTCCCCCTTTGGCAACTTCACTGCAACGGGAGGATCCTACATTGACTTAGTTATTCTTTTCTACGTTATTTTGCGAGTTAACACGACGCAACGTGCGTGTGTGGTTCAACGTTTTTACGTCTATTTTTTTCCATGTAACAAGTTCGTCGCAACGCGTGTGTCCTAAATCGACATAGTTATTTTTTTCATGTTATATGTTTCGGTCTTATATTTCTTTCATTAACACACCGCAACTTCAGTGTTGGTGGTCGCTACTAGCGGTGTGGCATTGATGTTATTTGGCATAGTTTTAGGCCCCCGCCGCAACACGGGGGTGGTTAGTTCTAGTTATTCTTTTAAGTTATAATTATTCTTTTAAGTTTTAAAGGATTTAAATTTAATAGAAAAAACTATGATAAATTGATTACAAATGATCATATAAGAAATTAATAAAAAATGTTGATGTAATGTTAAACACATGCAAACACTATCAGGGTTAAAATAAAATTTCAAAAAGAGTAAATTACAATTTTGGCCCCTGTGGTTATATCACTTTTACCCTTTTAGACTAAAAATAATCTTTTAACATTTGAGCCCCTAACGTCTTTTTTTCTAACCATTTTGGCCCCTAACACTAATCCCATCCATTTATTTTTAGGGGCCAAAAGGGTTAGAACAAAAGACGTTGAGGGCCAAAAGTGTTAGAAAAAAAGATGTTGTGGGCTCAAATGTTAAAAAATTACTTTTTGAGCTAAAATGGTAAAAGTGATATAACTACAGGGGCCAAATCGTAATTACTCTTTCAAAAATTATATTAAAAAGAGAAAAAGCGAAAACTTTAAAATTAGACAATAAAAAACAAAAAGCATGAAAACTACATTAAAATTTAATCGCCATCTAATGTAAAAGCATGAAAACTACATTGAAATCTAATCGCCATCTAATGTAATTTCCACTTTAATTAAATAAATATGGCCACATGGTGAATTTCTATTTACGATAGTTGTTTCTTTAACATTTATCTATGTATGTACTTTTAATAATAAGAAAAAACATAAACAATTATATTTTTATTTTCACGTTATACGACCATATGGTGAAGGTAGGTGACAAATAGTTTAGTAACTTAAAACGTTTGCATCGTTACATGTGTGCCAGCGTATGTAAACGTAGTTGTGGTGGTTAACAAAATACATGATATCCGTTGTCACATGTGTGTGCCAGCGGATGTAAACGGAGTTGTGGTGGTTAACAAAATATATAATATAGTAATATACGTTTATTTAGCCACGTTTTCTTTAAGATTATAAAATGTGAGTCAAGATATAATACTAAGTTTATTTTGTGTTTAAAATGCAATGGAATATAATGTGTTTTTTTTTTTTCTAAAACGCAATTGACTAAAAACACAAAAAAATATGTTTTTTTTAAACGCAATTTACTAAAAACACAAAAGAAAGTGTATTTTCTAAAACGTAGTGGGCTAAAAACACAAAATAAAGTGTATTTTCTAAAACACAATGAGCAAAAAACATAAAAAATATGTTTTTTCTAAAACGCAACGGATTAAAACACAAAGAAAATGTGTTTTCTAAAACGTAATGAACTAAAAACACAAAAGAAAGTGTTTTTTTTTACAAAATGTAATATACAAAAAACACAAAAGAAAGTCTTTTTTTCTAAAACGCAGTTGATTAAAAACATAAAAGAAAGTGTTATTTCTAAAACGCAATTGACTAAAAATACAAAAGAAAGTGTTCTTTTGTAAAACGCAATGGATTAAAAAACATAGAAAAATGTGTTTTTTCATTGTTTTATTAAAATGTAATGGATCAGAAACACAAAAAAATATGTTTTTTCATTGTGTTTTATAAAATGCATTTTTACACATATAATTATAGGTGTGTTTTTAAACTTATAAAACTACAAATCAAAGATAAAAATTAAAACACAAAACCCATTAAGTTCCAGTAATTAACTTAATTAAAAGAGGTATTTTGCTAACTGTCAAAAACAAAATAATAAATTAATTAAATAGGTTTTGCATGTTCAGTATATATAATTAGAGAAGCATAGTACACATCAAATCAAGCATGATCTTCATATTTATTAAAGTAAATTGTTATTTTAGTCCCTGAGTTTTGTCCAAATTTACCATTTTAGTCCAAATAGTTTTTTTTTTTTTTTTTTGCTTCTGAGTCCCTGACTTTTCCCTTTTATTGTCATTTTGATCACATACACTAACTCCATCCAAAAACTCCATCTTTAACCAGAGGTATTTTTAGGATTTTCATTTTAAATGTTTTCAATTGCTATTTTGATCCAATACCAAAGAATCAAAAAAATCAAAAAAATTCCAAAAAAATTTAAAAAATATTAAAAATTCTAAAAAATCATAAAAATTCTAAAAAATCCAAAAAATCCGTTTCGGCGCTAACCGTTTCGAACTCGAACCGTTTCGAGCTGAACTGTTTCGACGCGAACCGTTTCGACCCGTACCGTTTCGACCCGAACTGTTTCGAGCCGAACCGTTTCGACGCGAACCGTTTCGACCCGTACCGTTTCGAGCTGAACCGTTTCGAAGCGAACCGTTTCGACCCATACCGTTTCGAAGCCGAACCGTTTCAAGCCGTACCGTTTCAAATCGTACCGTTTCAAGCCGTATCGGTTCGAAACGGTTCAGCTCGAAACGGTTCGGCTTGAAACGGTTCGGCTTCGAAACGGTACGGCTCGAAACGGTTCGGGTCGAAACGGTTCGGGTCGAAACGGTTCAGCTTCGAAACGGTACGGGTCGAAACGGTTCGCGTCGAAACGGTTCAGCTCGAAACGGTACGGGTCGAAACGGTACGGGTCGAAACGGTTCAGCTCGAAACGGTTCGGGTTTGAAACGGTTCGCGCCGAAACGGATTTTTTGGATTTTTTTAGAATTTTTTAGAATTTTTATGATTTTTTAGAATTTTTAATATTTTTTAGAATTTTTTAGAATTTTTTTGATTTTTTGGAATTTTTTTGATTTTTTGGAATTGGATCAAAATGGCAATTGAAAACATTTAAAATGAAAATCCCCAAAATACCCCTGGTTAAAGATGGAGTTTTTGGATTGAGTTAGTGTATGTGATCAAAATGGCAACAAAAGGGAAAAGTCAGGGACCCAGAGGCAAAAAAAAAACTATTTGGACTAAAATGGCAAATTTGGACAAAACTCAGGGACTAAAATGGCAATTTACTTTATTTATTATACTGAAACAAAAATAATAATAAAAAAAGAATAGTGGTATGTATCCCAAAAAGTCTAAAACGCAATCTAAAAGGTTGATTCTATACGTCTAAAATCTTATTTTTACATCCCTAATGTATACGAGCCGTATAAGGTTATATGGCCCGTATAGAATGATTTTGCACAAAAATAAATGCACTGGAATCTTTTTTTTTAATTTTACATGTATACGGGCCGTATAACATTAAACGAGCCATATACATGTGTATACGAGCAATATAATGTTATACGGCAAAATGTGTTTATTTTTGTGAGGTTTGATCAGATTTTTGGGTTTTAAGATTTGTGTACGGGCTGTATAATGCTATACGACCAGTATATAATTTTTTTTGTGTAAAACTGAACAACCGTTTAATAAATTTTAGTAATTCTTTAGATAACGTTTTCAGTATCCGGAGTTTATTAGGTTGTTTGTAGCCAGGGTTCAGAATGCTTGAATACGGTAATATTAGAACACTATACACTGCATGTAAACACAGTGGCTTTGTGATGCAAGGATCTTCGAATGCGGTATGTACGTTAAATTTCATTAAATGACACTATTATTCGTTTGTTAACTACCGGATGGAATCCTTTCGTGGTCTAATCATATCAACTATGTAAGAGAGAGAGAGAGAGAGACCTGTTAGGCCCTAATAGGTTTATGGATTAGTAGGTATGGAGTGGGCTTAGGTGGTTTGAGCCTAGGGTTTAGGGAGTATGCTCCCTAATCCACTTACTATATATAGTAAATCATGTTTAGGAGCATGGGTGTTGGTGAATCATAGAAGATCTTGTATTTGACAAACCTTTTGTATTCAAGATTAATCATCAATCTACAATCTTTCTACTTCATCTCCTTTTTATTCTTGAATCTTAGCTTGTTTGTGTGATTCCGCCACCAAACAAGCTTGTGTGATATCATTGTGATCTCGTATCGAGACTTACAATTGGTATTAGAGCATGTTGGATCTGTTTCCAGGCTCGGTTCTGATATCACATGAATTCTGGATCTCGGACTGTGCTGGTTACTGTTTCTGTTCGTGTTCTGCTTGAAGATTTTATCATTTCGGACTCATCACTGATCATCTCGGACCCTTTTACCTTCATCTCGGATCATCTTCAAAGTCTCTCGGACGATCTCAGATAGCATCCCGGATCATCAACTTTGAAGATTGCCTTCGTCTCGGATAATGTTTAAAGCATCTCGGACAAACATCATACCATCTCAGCTAACACTTGTTGAAGATTACCATCATCTCGAACAACATTCAAAGCATCTCGAATAACATTCAAGGCATCTCGGATAAACTGTTTGAAGATTGTCTCTCATCTCAGATACTGTTCATTAAGACTTGCTTGCATCTCGGATAATCACCTTATCTCAGACAAACACTTCATCTCGGATCTTTCATCTCGGACACCCTATCATCTCAGACTCACCATCATCTCGAACCTTATCATCATCTCGAACCATTTTTCATCTCGGATCAATCATCATCTCGGACTCATCATTTCTGGAACACCCCGAAAAAGGGTTTGGTAATCAAACCTCCTTAATAGTAATGAACGGGTAAAATACCGTTAGTGGTAAAATTTAACCCCGTGAATATTAGGACTTAAACAAATAATTCCTAATATTAGTTAAAAATGAGAATAAATGTCTTGAGAAAACAAAGTTATAAGGAGCCCGAGTTAACGGAACTTAAAATAAACGGGTTATAACTCCCGGAACCCACTAAGTTAAATAGGAATAATCAACTTAGTTAGTTATTTGTTTTTAAGACAATAAATAAGCATGAACTAGTGAGCCTTTTATAAACCTTGAATATTGGAGGGACAAAAAATGGACAAGCTATAAAGTGGACTATTAAAAAGAAAAATATAAAACAAAACACACACACACACACACACACAGAGTGTGTGTTCTGGATCGATCAACAGGAGACCAAAATGGGTGGAACCCTAGTTCACCCAAAATCAACAAATTGAAGGTAAAATCCAACCCAAATCAGATGCATGAACACAAATTCGTGATCACCTAGTCGTGGGGATCACCAGGTATGTTGAATTTTGTTATTTGGTGATACTTTGAAATTATGATGAACAATCATAATCGAAATTCTGGAATGAATAATGAATCTACAAGCGTTGTTGTGATGAAATTTATGTTTAGAAACAAACCCTAGTTGAAAACTTGAAGAATTAGTGTTAAAACCTAGGGGTTTGATGAATTCCCTTGTATGTGCTAAGTGGGTTTTAGCTAAACAATGAGGATGATGATATGTTTATGCTAGAAATCATCATAATTGATAGTTGAAGCGAAATACTTAAAGAAATTGCAAATTTGAGTATTTGATTATACATGGTTCAAAAAGGGTTTTGAATGTTGTAGTGAAATTAGTGATTTATTTCATGAATATGGATGTTTGAAATCATGTTAACTACTAAATTGATAGGTAGAACTTGATTGTATTAGGTGTTCGGATGAATGCTAGTGATATGACGAAACGGATTTCACTCGTATATGAGGAACCCTTAGTCCTTGTGAAATGAATGAACAAATTAGTCTTGATAATCGCATGAACAAGATAAAGTGTTGAAAACATAATAAACTCGACTAGAACCTTGGGTGAATTAGTGGCCTAAAAAAATAGTGACTACCGAATAGTCGAAGAAATGCCTAAGTGAGTTCGTTGAACTCAATTGTGCATTTCATACATATTAAAAAGGGACAGTTGACTTTTGAAATTCAAACTGACCATTAATAAGATCGAATGAAAATTTTAATAGAAAATGCGTAGGGTGGAATAATCGTATTAAATTATGATTTAACTAACCACCTTGAAAACGATGATGATAGCTTGAGGCGTAACAAGCTAGGTGGAAGCTTGGGCAAGGAAGCGGGTCAAACAAATTAAGAAGGAAAAGAGAAGCATAGTTTGGATGCGAGGTAAGTGAAGCTTACGCCTTTTTATTTTTATTACAAAATACTTGATTGAGAGTATTGAATCTGAATTATATTAAGTAAATGAAACATGATGTTCCGGCACGATATAATGCGAGTCGAAAAAAGTGAGAAAGGTAAGAAACCATAAATTATGGTAAAAGGGGTAAAAACGGTCAAATTCTAATCCGGACATGGATTAATGAATAGATAAAGGGATTTGAAAGGACACCATTTGGCATGAGTCATAACGGGTCAAACAAAACGAGAAACGATTTTTAAGTAAGATGAATTCAAAAAGTAAACCGGGATAGGTTAAAGGGGTGAAATGGTAATTAAATACCATCTCGTAATGATAATTGGTCATTTCGACTAAACGGATCAAATGGTGTTGTTAATACCATTTGTCAATAATATTTGATGATCGCTTGTTGAGTCTTGTGATCACAGGAATTAACACATGGTTCGCGTTGCTATTAACTAGAAATTAATAGCGAAAGATATTTAAATGGGTCAATCCTATGACCCGAGCCATGTACGCTTGTTTAGAATTATAGCTAAAAGCGATATTTTGGTCAAATATTAGCGAAAGTCATTCGTCGCAAAAATGAAGGACTAAAATGACCAAAAAGCCCTTGAGGGGTAAATAGGGCAAACAACCTTTAAGAGTTGTTTAGAAATAAGCGTTTTTTTAAATTGAGTCATTGGGATACGTATAAAAATGGAGATAGGATGTAAAGTAAACTAAAAAGAAGCGTGATTCAAGCTTGAAAATGTTAAATACCCTTAACGGGTCAAAATAAGTAGATATGCAAAATGGGTTAAGATTTGCATAAGAACTCGTAATTTGAACCTTGAATATTAGTAAACTGATATAATGTGATTTGCATGACATTTTAAACGTAACCAACAAGTTTGTTTGATCAAAACGCAAACGGGTAAAAAAGTGTCAAAATTGAATTTCAAGCCGAGAGCTTGAAATCTAAAATTTTGTGAATTTAGATGTCGTGTTTTCACTCCATGAGATGGAGAATTAAATTACGGTCGTGTAGGAAAAAGAAGCACGCGAATCGGAAAAGTAGAACAAAAGTTATGCACATTTAAAGTTTGATTTTTTTGGAAAAACTGGTGCTGGGCAAAAATGCAGGTTGCAGAAACAAACCTGCTGGAAAATGGTGACCCTCGCGCCATGCGAAGGACCAAGAGGGTTGGGGCGCGACACGCGACAGAATTAGGGAACCCTGTCGCGGCACGCGACAGGGGTACAACTTACAGATTTTGTTTGTTTCGTTTATTCGGCTCAAAGTACTTGAAGAAACATGTTATATAAATATCAAAACTAACGTTTTTGTTGGGTTTGATTACAGGTAAATGATATAGGCTATCCGGATGAAGATCAAACGCCTAACAAGAACCGAACACACGAGATTAAAGCTTCCGCACGTTGCTTCGTTGTCATTTTAAACGACGATTCCGTACATGCTAAATTGTATTACTTTCAATTGTAAAAGTTTTAATTTACCCGTAATTATTCAACAATAATTACATGTTTATTTTCGTAAATTATAAGAAAATCATTAAATAATAACAAGGGTGTTACAATTTCGGACAACATGTTGAACCCAAACGGTGTTATGAACGGCGTTGTGACTGCTGCTGATCTCGCCAATGCTACCCTTGCTGCTATTCAGACACAGTCTTTGGCATTCCATCAAGAACTTGATCAAGTTATTGGCACATCTACCAAGGTTCCAAGGTTTCTTGAAACGCCCAAAAATTCTCAATGGTCAAACATCATGTAAAAACGCTAAAATTTTGAACTTTCGTAACTTAATATAAATTTTGACCAATTCTAACATATTTAAAGTATAAACTTTAAACTTACTTACAAAAGACATAAACATTTAAAACGACATTTACAATCCAAAAGTAGTTTGACCCATTGACACTAAACATAAACCGAAAGCGCGTAAAGGGCATCATGGAGTGTGTTCGTTCCGAGCGTAGCGCGTCGTTTAGAGTACGACTTTACCTACATCACAACAACAAAATTAATTCTACATGTATGCACCACATATTAACTTCTAACTATTAAATTTGCATTCGTTATTTTACTTCCATAATCTAACCCATTCTCATTAATTTACTTATATAAACATTCTTTAATATCTTATTCTAGTTGTTTGGCGTATTCCCTACGTTCCGATTAGATAACATTCCAACATATATTCTATTCGTATGACCCGTTCATACGGTTCGACTACATAGCATTCCAACATACATTCTATTAGTACGACCCGTTCATACGGTTCGACTACATAACATTCCAACATACATATATTTATTAGTGTGACCCATTCATACGATTCGACTACATACATTCTATTAGTACGATCCGTTCATACGGTTCGACTACATAACATTCCAACATACATCCGTTCATACGGTTCGACTACATAGCATTCCAACATACATTCTATTAGTACGACCCGTTCATACGGTTCGACTACTTAGCATTCCAACATACATTCTATTAGTGCGACCCGTTCATACGGTTCGACTACATAGCATTCCAACATACATTCTATTTGTCACACCCCCAAAATACCACATGCGGGAATCTCCGCGAGGCGTGTGACGTACTAGGATCTAGCCACCAATCACATTGAACTCCTACATGATTTCAGTAAAAACTTTCATTTATTAAGGTAAAGTATTACATTTCATAAAGCATAACTCATCGTATTCAGCGGAAGCATAAATCATAAGTGTTACATAAACAATATAAACTAAAACCATTAGACTTGTCTTGCAATCCCATGCTTTACGACCCATGACCACTCCAGCATCCCAGACAGCAAGTTCCACGATCCACATAATCTATAACCTGCGAGCATGCACACACGTGTATCAGACAACGCTGGTGAGTTCATAGTTTTACGAAAATGTTAGTTACCAAGTGTTTAGTTAAGTTCATTGATTACAATGTTGATAATACCTCGGATACAAGACGGCTCCTGATTTATTTTGCCCTTTCCCCAATGCTCCTATCAAAGCATTGGTCATGACTAGGTCATTAGTTCACACCTGTCCTCTCCGGTACTGGGTGAGGGTGCCAAACCTAAGTAGCGCTACCAACTAATACCTTGTTACCTCTTAGGTAACCAAACAACACGGAAGGACTTTAATGGTGATAGGACGAGTATATTATTCAACATTCTAGATTTACCACAAGACGTATTCCTCTCAGGAATACCCAATTGATTTACCTAAACCCATCCCTCTCAGGGATGCCCAATGACTGTCCCAACCACCGGGACGCATGCTCAAGAGAGATGAACTCACCTTTGGTTTGCTCGGTAAGACTAGTCACTTCTTTAACAGTTGATCACAACGTCCTAACATGGTTACCACTAACAGTTAAAATCCCATTCTATCAAACCACACATGTAACAATTGTATCAATTATCACATAGCCACATAGTAAACATTCGAATTACATACGTTTCATATAATCCATTCGCGTCTCACATTAACACTTAGCAACATAATATATTGACCCAATAAACAGTGCGGCCCAAATCAACACACTAAGCCCAATTAACTAATATTTAACATAAGATCAGTGAATTGGATCAATCATATTATATCACATAATTGAACTGTTTCATAAGCACAACATTTATCATCCTAGGCATCATACACCATATACACTGTTCAACTCAGATTCATACACAACAAAGTACCCCTGGCGACGAAAGATCAAGTTTCGTCGGGGTAAGTTATGATGAAAAACCAACAGGTTTCGTCGTGGTAAGTCATGACGAAAACCAACATGTTTCGTCGAGTACTATGCGACGAAAGACCTTTCATGCACATGAGGACGAACCATAGCCTTTCGTCGTCATTCCTTAACTGCCGTCGCAACCTTCTGCAAACCCTAACCATTTTATATCTAATTTCATGTCTCCATCAAGAAGCTGTAACATATGATTTATTCACCAAACCTTCATGTATGTGCAACCTATCCCATGGATACTAAGATCAAACGATGTGTTATACTTCTGGATTCGAGCAACCGATTTACCAATTTATTTACTAACTAACAATAATGGATCTGATCAAATTCATCGCATACAAGTAATCTTAATCATTTAACAAAATGCATGAATGCAATCATAACCAATTAACACATACATATATAAACACAAGGCACTCATCGAACCCATGATCATAACAATCATCAAGTCTCTCATGTTTTATAACACATATGCACCCAATCTTACTAATCAAGTTCACACATTACAAGTCCAATTAATTGAGGATTAATACAATTACAAAAATCACTAACCAGTAGTCCGATCAAAAGGAATGATGTCTCGACAATATGGGGTTGCTTCGATTGGGGGGGGGGGGTCGTCTGCCATTGCAAAACGAGTGGTAGGAGTAGGGTTTGTTATTTTGTGATTTAGGGATATACAAGGAGGTTACGTACAAGTCTAGATATATTGCCAATTACACAAACAAATGGGCCGATATTACTGCTTCTTTGGGCTACACAAACTTGGGCCGAATTGATAAAACTATACGAAGAGTGAGTTGGGCTCGGTATGAATATACCGCCCAATACATGTGCGGCCCAAACAAACGCCAATAAGTTATTTAACCAAGTTATCATACGTTAATCATACTCAATAATCACGTCAACAAACAATAATAACACAAATTAATCACATTCAACAAACGGTTTTGCAACAAGCAACGCGTCAAGGAAAGACCTGGAAAGTTCGAGTTGTGACACAATTAATGCGACCCGTTCATACGGTTCGACTACATAGCATTCCAACATGCATTCTATTAGTACGATCCATTCATACGGTTCGACTACATAACATTCCAACATACATTCTATTAGTGTGACCCATTCATACGGTTCGACTACATAACATTCCTTTACTTTCTCATTTTTCTAACCATTCCTTAAATGTTCAATACATCGAATTACCCTGTTTTACACTACCACTTTCGAACTAGAATTTATATAATGAGACTAACATTCATAATCTACATTAAGGATAGACAAAGTTCATAAGAACTTACCTTTGTTTGTGTTGCTTGCGAACCGTATTGACTTGTACCTTCTTCCTTCATGCCTACAATTTCACATTCAACATTCTTTCAATCTCATGCTTTTATCTCACATTTACATTAACATAGTGAGCTAACAACTCATCATTTCACCAATTCTAATCAATAACCATCATGTGCATATGAAATCATCAACATTACATAAGAACCAATACTCAAGCATTTCGTCAAACACATGGTGTGCATAACATTAGCAAAGCATAATGTACAAGTATCTTATGCATAACCTCACAAGATCATCAAATTCAACTAATTTCATATAACATTCATTCATAATCAATTTCATCTATCAAATACTCATTATAAACGACTTCATACATAATCATTACACTAATTGTACAAAATTCATCATTACACTTCACAATATCCTTACTTCAAGTGGGTTTCCACTTTTAATCATCAATTCAGCCAAATTTAAACATAATTCATGTTCTATGTGGTGTTTATAACCCTTACTCATGCTAATTTCACATAATTTCATGGATTGCTTGAAACCCATTTCATACAAGATCATCAAAACATAAAATTCCACTTACCCTATGGTTTAGTGTGCTTAGATGATCATGAAATCAAAGACATGCATGAATTTTAATCAGTTTTCATCCTTCAATTGGCTGCATTTTCATTGTGTTTTCATGGGTGTTTTTCACCCTTCTTCTTCCTCTGGTCGACACCCACATCTCACCCACATTCACATTTTTTATTTTGTTATAACACTAAGTTTTCATATTACACTTTCAACCCTTCATATTTTAAAACATATCACTTTAATATCAAACTATTAAGTAGGTTACCTTTCACTACATTAACTTTGTTCATACATAAACAATAAAAGTCTATAATTATCATTTTCCATTTAAGACATCATACGTAAAACATTATAATATAACATATAAAATTTGGGGTGTTACAAGTCTCCCCCTCTTAAATAAGGTTTCGTCCTCGAAACCTGCTTCATACATTCTGACAAGTCTACTCGTATCCTTTCGTAAGTACATACCTCGAACTTCGACAACAAGTTTTCATCCGATCAACCATTATGATGAATTAGTCACTACCACTTTACAACTTGTCCAATACACTTGGTAATTCAATCTTGTATGATTCAATACGATCCTATTACATTATTCCATGATCAACGTTCATTCGTTCGAGCTGATTTTCTTAAAACTTGTGTGTCAAACTATGCATACCCACATACCTTTAACATCCACTTAGGGAAACAATTATCATAATATTCATGCCTGTTCATTCCTATTCATTTATATAAAATCACAAATCAAACACCATTCAAAAGTTTCTAACTATTTAGCTTCTGCATACTCCCCACCCTTTTCTGGGCCAATATCAAGCAATTTTTTTTATGTCACTGGCTTGGTAATTCTTTTCACACTTTTCTTGTAATACCTACGTATGATCTCTACCCTAGACCAATATTTATTTCATTGATAATCTATCATATCTGCATGGTTAACTGTAATTCAATGCATACCTTTATACAACTCGCGTATATACTATCTTGCTCCAACCCCTCAACCGTCTATACCTTGGTTATAAGGGCCTATATAAGGCTTTAGTCACACATCCAATATAACCGTGTATCAATGCTTACATTTATGTAACTTAAATTACACCCAAGGTGTTATACGCATGCAACTACACACGCTATCACATTCCATAGTTGTCATACATACATCAGTCCTTCTAGCATTGCAGTACAAAGGCAAATACCTAACATTGTTCCACAATGGATAACTCTACCTATATACCCAATAAAATTCCGTTACATACGAGGTTATAAACTTATTACATATGCCATTCCATTCGACGTATGAGTTACATTAAACTAGGTATAACCATTCATTCAATAATTTGTTTACACTTTACCTCATAGGGTTGTCCTATAAAACGAACCAAGAATCCTTACATATAAAAACTATAACTCGTGACATTTTTCGAGAGGTTTACCTTCTAATAAATCCTCACATGTGTTAGGAAACCCAACTAGGGGTAGAATTCATTCAAATATCCATTCATTTACTCACTTAGTCCAAAATTTCTTGCCATATCGTAATCCCGTCTTACATTCTTTGCAAGGCTTACTTGTGGCAAAATATCTTTTATGCCACATTCAAATCAATTATTCTTTATTTAACATTCCACTCAATCATTCTTTATGTAACATTTCACCTTTCTAATAGTTATGCATTCTAATGTTTTCATTCTAACTTCCTTCAACGTTAACATTTCAAATCTTCCATACGATCCTTTCTAATTATTTTAAAGTTGGCATACTAAGCATTTACCCTGCTTTGTTACCAGTTCCTTACTTTCCTTTCTACTACCCAGTTTTCTCGATATGCGGGTCGACTCTTACAATCTTCCCACAACGACACTTTAAGACATCTAATAACTATCCTTTGCAATAAACAAGAATTCAGAGCCGTTCTAATTTCTTGTATTCATATGAAGTTTATAATTCAATTGCCAGCATAATAAGTCATTTACTTCTGCTTTCTAAGTTACTAACCATACTTGTTCCTTCACTATACCGTTAGTAACGATAACGCTCATCATGAGCCTACTACTCAATCCCTCCATTATTATTATCATCATTCTTTCTAATCGCCTCCTTCGTGACGTAAAATTCTGACTACCAATATATATATATATATATATGTGTGTGTGTATACACACGCCACAGACATTTAGTAACTCTATTCCTATTAATTGCATGTATTTTCAAACATTCACAAATTTCTTTCGTATGCAATATCTAGTTATCTACCTTACTATGACAAATTTAATGTTTTACTTCCAAACCGTATTACATGTTCAACTTCGTTAATTAAAACTCATGGCTTTTGGTCATTGCCCTTTCCAACCTCACACTATGGACTAATTCGCACATTTGTATTTCCTTGTTAATTTTCAGACATACTTATGTAAATGTTGTTCTTGCCATGCCTTGCATATTTTTTTAATCTTTTTTTGTTAAAATTAAGCCACTTGTTAGCGTCTCAACTTGTTAGCCATCCCGTTTCTTTTGAATCCTTTACTAATGTTAGGGGTCATTTTCTTTGCATACATATCCTGACCAATATCCTGCCTTTGTTTGTTTATTTGTCACCAGGATGCTGGAAGAGGATATTGCTAACATCTTGGACGATATCCTGAGGTTTATTGAATTAACCACGTGCAGGTTAAAGGCTGAGACTTGCTAACGGTCAAGTGGACTTCTTCTCCTCAAGGCTCGGGCGAGTTTGTTGAAGGAAAGACGTTGAGCCCGAAAGACCAGGTCTACAACGTTCGATGAAGGAATATTCGGTGGATCCCGGAAGTTTAGGGTAGTTTGTTATTTTATCTTTACTATAAATAGATGGGGGCGGATCAACTTAGAACACACAATTTTTCACTAACACTCTCGTACACTTTCACTCTCTAGCTCATTGCAAACACCACACTTGTATTCAAATTTCGTTGTAACACTTAGTCGATCCATACCGCATCCTGCACTGTATCCTGATATTTGAAGCAATAGAAGAACAAGGCAGCTGCGATTGTCAGCTCCCGAGGTTTTATGCCGACGATCTAGATTGATCAAGGGCTTTCCTCGTACATCTCGTGTCGTTTACTTTACTTTTGCTCATTGTTTGATCATAGATACAGCTCAATATCCTGGGCCGTATCCTGAATACTGATTTTCTAAATAACTTAACAAGTACATTTTCAAACACACTTTCTAGCACACTACCTCACTTTACTAATTTGATCACTAAGTTACTTCGGTAATTTTTGACCAAAACAATTTGGCGCCCACCGTGGGGCAAGTGGTGCTCTCTTTACTAAAATTTTTTGTGAAATCGCTAATCGGCTTTCTATTTTCAAAACTTTTTGCCACATTGTCCATAATGGCCTCAAGATCAAACATGAGTTCCTCTACTGTGTCTGCTATGACTTCTGCTACTACCGGTTCGGTGCTTCCACCACCTCCTCCAAGGATGCCAGCCTCTACACAATCTCAAGATGTTATCCCTACTCGGAGTGTCCAGGGATCTGCTCCCGTTTTAGCTTCTAATGATGAAATTTTAACCTTATTTGGAAGTGTGCAGGAACAAATGAGGCAGCAACAGGAAACAAACCAAATGCTTTTAAGGGAAATACAACTCCTGAAGTCTGGCTCGAGCAAATCTGCTGAGGATATTGTCACTCCATTACATCCCAGAACGCTGAATTTCAGTTCAGCTGTGTATACTGAGGATAACAGGGGGAATATTGTGCCCAGCCTTCCTCAGAATCATACTCCTGAAATACCCTCCTCGGTCAGGATGTCGACCATAAGGAGCTCAGGATATGCTTCAGGATATGGGCAAAATCCTCCAACGGGTAACGTGTCAAATAATAATAATACTCATGCTACTAACAATAGTGGATCTTTGCAGGATACAGGTGTGACATCAGCGCTTACTAGGGAACTTCAGAAGCTGAAGGACATGATATCTAGTGTACCTGGGGTGGTCCAGCCGACCCCGGAAGTGTCCCAAGACAGCCACAAGATATCTCGTTTTGCATATCCTGTCTGTGATGCTGAGATCCCAAAGAGATTCCAAACCCCCAACATGAAGCTTTACGACGGAACAACGGATCCTGAGGAGCATATTGCTCAGTATAGGGAAAGGATGGAGATTAACCCTATCCCTCCGGAGCTTAAGGAAGCGTGCTTGTGCAAGGGATTTGGTTCCACTCTAACAGGATCAGCCTTAAAATGGCTGTTAAACGTTCCTCCTCACTCAATTACTTCGTTTGCTCATTTGGTTAATTTATTTAACAGTCAATTTTCTTGTAGTCGGAGTTTTGAGAAACTAACCAGTGATCTTTACAGGATAACTCAAGGGCCTCAGGAATCCTTGAGGGATTATGTAAACAAATTCTGTCGGGAATCCTTGGATATCCCACATCTTGATGTTGCAACAGCTGTGCAAGCTTTTAAGATGGGATTACAAAAGGATTCTCAGTTTTATCAGGATCTTGTAATGAATCCCTGCAGGAATCTCGACGAGGCTCGTAACAGGGCTTTGAGATATATCCGTCTGGAAGATGACAGGAAGATGCAAGAAAGGATGAACTCATCTAACACTTATGAGTCAACTAACAGGAAGTCGGAATCCTCATTTAAGTCATATCGGCCTAAGCCATATGGTAGAAATGAAAACAAGAGAGTGAATGCTGTCGAAGATGAGGATCCTGAAGAGTATCCTGAGTTGTCTGAATATTGCTTTTCTGTTAACATTCCTGAATTAATGTATGCCATGCAGGGTCTAGGGGACAAGGCTAGGTGGCCTCGAAAGAATCAACAAAAGGCTGACTGGAAAGATAAGTCAAAATGGTGTGCTTTCCACGAAGATTTCGGACATGTAACTGAGGATTGCATTGCTCTAAGGAAAGAAATAAGCTATCTTCTAAGCAAGGGATATCTGAAAGATCTCTTAGGAAGAAAGAAGAATAAGGGTCAGGATACTGAGAAGGATCCTGAACGAGCAGCATCACCTCCTGCAGATGCCAAGATAATCAACTTCATTTCGGGAGGATCCGACATTTGTGGAACTTCGTATTTAGCAGCAAAGAGACATGCAAAGGAAGCTAAGGCCGAAAGGGGAGACAAACCTGTCAGGATGACTACCCTCACAACTGACAAAGTGATCACTTTTGATGCTGATGACAGGGATACTGTCCAGGATCCTCACCATGATGCTCTGGTAATAACGTTATATGTAGCTAACCATTTTGTACGCAGGATACTGGTTGATAATGGCAGCTCTGTCAACAAAATCCATCTAGAAACTCTGAAAAGAATGAATGTATCTCCGATGGATATCACTTCAAAGTCTACCGTGCTTGTTGGGTTCAGTGGAGAGGCTAGAAACACAGTGGGAGAGATAAAGTTGCCAGTATACGTTGAAGGAGTCAACTCGATACAACGTTTCTGTGTGATGGATTCTCTATCCTGCTATAACATCATACTGGGAAGACCGTGGATTCACGATATGAAGGCCGTGCCATCAACATATCACCAATGCATCAAGATACCTACCCCTTGGGGAGTGGTCAAAGTTGATGGTGATCAGCAGGAGGCGAAAGAATGCTACTCATCCTCGATGAAATCCTCAACCAAACCTAGTGCAGCATAGCAATTAAAGACGCGGGCCCAGGATATCGTGGAGGATCCGGAGCAGGATGTGAAGAAAATTATCCTGGACCAGGATAATCCCGATATTTTGGTGCTCGTAGGAACCAATATCCCTCAGGATATTGAAGAAAAATTAATTAACTTTTTGAAATGCAGGATGTCTACGTTTGCATGGAAGCATGAGGATATGACAGGCATATCCAAAGATATTATCACTCACAAGCTTGGAATTGATAAATCATTCAAGCCTGTGCAGCAAAAAAGAAGGAAGTTGAGAGATTATTAAAGTCCAGAATGATCAGGGAAGTTAAGTTCCCAAGGTGGTTAGCAAACGTGGTTGTAGTACAGAAGAAAAATGGGAAATGGAGAGTTTGTGTGGACTATATAGACTTGAACAAAGCTTGTCCTAAAGACCCATTTCCTCTTCCCCACATTGATGCAATGGTAGATGCCACTGCCGGGCATGAAATGCTGACCTTCATGGACGCATCTTCAGGATTTCAACAGATCCAAATGGAGCCTTCTGACCAGGAGGATACTGCCTTCATGACACCAACAGGTATTTATTGTTATACAGCTATGCCTTTTGGTTTGAAAAATGCAGGTGCAACATACCAAAGATTGGTAAACATGATGTTCAAAGACAAACTGGGGGACACCATGGAGGTATATATCGATGATATGGTGGTGAAATCTAAAAAGGCTGAGGATCACCTCCAGGATATCAAGGGAGCATTTGATATTCTGGACCAATACAACATGAAGCTGAATCCTGCTAAATGCCATTTCGGAGTGGGGGCAGGAAAGTTTCTTGGATATATGGTGACAAAAAGGGGGATAGAAGCAAGCCCAGAGCAGATCAAAGCTATCCTGGATATAAAATCACCTTCAAATATGAAGGACGTACAAAGATTGACAGGGCGAGTAGCAGCTTTAAATAGGTTTATCTCGAGATCCTCATAGAAGTGCAAAGATTTTTATGATATCCTGAAGAAGAATAAAAGATTCGAATGGGGGGAGAAGCATGAAGCAGCCTTGCAGGATTTGAAACGATATCTCTCAACCGCACCTCTATTGATGAAGCCTGAAAATGGTGAACCACTATCCCTGTACCTTGCTGTATCAGGGAATGCTGTAAGTGCCGTTCTCATAAAGGATCATGAAGGTCAGCAATATCCTGTTTATTATGTTAGTAAAAGTTTGCTAGATGCCGAAACTAGGTATTCTCACTTAGAAAAATTGATACTAGCATTAGTCATGGCATCAACGAAACTTAGGCATTATTTCGAGACACATAGGATACATGTTAAAACAAATTATCCTGTAAAAAATGTGCTGAGGAAACCAGAGATGTCAGGCAGGATGGCTAAGTGGTCAGTAAAGTTAAGTGCTTATGATTTAGTATATGAACCTAGAAATGCCATAAAATCTCAGGCTTTAGCTGACTTTGTGGCTGACTTTAGTAGTGACATTCAGGACGAGGTAGACCTAGAAGTTCAACAGTTAGGAGAATCCTCAGGATCCTGGACATTATATACTGACGGTGCATCTAATGTAAGAGGAGTAGGATTAGGAATACTACTAAAATCGCCACAGGGGGACATATTACCCCAGGCTATTAGGTGTGAATTTCCTGCTACTAATAATGAAGCAGAGTATGAGGCTTTAATTGCAGGATTAGAATTGGCTAAGAGCATGAGTATCAAAAAATTGCAAGTATATGTTGACTCTTTGTTAATTACTAACCATTTTAATGGATCCTATGCAGTTAAGGGTGAGAAATTAATCGAATATCTCGATATTCTCAAAAAATTAGCAGGATATTTCGATGTTTTTATACTTGAACAGGTACCAAGGGAGGATAATGTTGAAGCGGACGCCTTAGCAAATTTGGGATCATCGATCAGGATACCTGAAGGGACGCAAATACCAATATTACATGTCTTATATCCTGCAACGAATCCTCAGGATAAAGAAGTAGTGGGTATTCAGGATCCTGGAGCAGAACATCCCGAAAAGGATCCTAAATCCTGGACGGCTCCAATCATGAGATATCTCAAAGAAGGACACATCCCTGCAAATGAGAATCCTAAGGCATTTAGGATGAAGGTATCACGATTCACTATTATAAATAATATTTTATACAAGAAATCTCTTGCAGGACCGTATTTGAGGTGCTTGGAGGATCCTGAAGCCAAAGAAGTACTTCAGGATATACATGAAGGGGATTGTGGTAACCATGCTGGGGGCAGGTCGTTATTCTCAAAAGTGTTAAGGACAGGATATTATTGGCCAACAATGAGAAAGGATGCAGCAGAATATGCTCGAAGATGTGACGCATGTCAAAGACATAGTAACATACTGCATCAACCTGCTGAACCATTATATCCTATTGTTTCCCCTTGGCCGTTTATGAAGTGGGGTATGGATATAGTGGGAAAGCTACCAAAAGCTCCGGGAGGAAAAGTCTTTATGCTAGCAATGACGGATTATTTCTCTAAGTGGGTTGAAGCAGAAGCATTTGTTCAAGTGAGAGATCAAGAAGTAGTATCCTTCATAAAGAGGAATATCCTAACCAGATTTGGAGTACCAGCCGAGATAATCTGTGACAATGGTTCTCAATTTATAAGCAAGAGAACTACTGACTTTTGCAAAAGTTGGGGAATCAAAATGATTACATCTACTCCGGTACATCCTCAAGCAAATGGACAAGAAGAATCCTCAAACAAGATAATTGTCAATAACTTAAAGAAGAGACTTGGAGCCAAAAAAGGAAGATGGGCAGAAGAATTACCCTTTGTTTTATGGGCTGATAGGACAACGGTAAAAAATGCAACAGGCCAAACCCCATTTTCCTTGGTGTTTGGAGCAGAAGCAATGATTCCAACGGAAATGACAATACCTACTGCAAGATCTATCTTAAGTGATCCTGAGCAGAATCCTGAAGCCTTAAGTCAGGATTTAGACACTATAGATGAGAAGAGAGATGCGGCAAGGCTAAGGATGGCAGCATATCAACAGAGAATATCCAGGGCATATAACAAGAATATTAGGACCAGAAGATTTAAGGTTGGAGATTGGGTGCTAAGAAAGGCTTTTCAGAATACTACTAATCCTGCCGATGGCAAGTTAGCTCCAAAATGGGAAGGACCATATGAAGTTGAATCAGAAGCAGGGAAAGGAGCATATAGACTCAAGAATATGGAGGGGGATATGCTACCGAGGTCTTGGAATGCTATACACCTTAAGCTCTATTTCAAGTGAGTTTAGAATTCAATTTCTAACTCAGAATGGTATGAATTCTATCTTTTTTAAATATGTTTTGGTTTAATTTATTCTTTGAAACTCAATACTAACTTAAGCATCGGAGGGGTGTTAGCCAAGCTAACACCCACCTTAGTTTACAATTGTTTTGCAAGATATGTTTCAGGATATAGCTCCAGGATATGTACTCAGGATAACTCGAAAGATTAGAGGATTGGCCCCCTCTCTCACGTTTAAGGGATACTGACCCCTTCACAGGTTTAAAGGTATTCACCTTTCTTCCGAATTGGGTTTAAACACCCCGCCTGGAGCGCAAGTTATTCGGGGATAGTTCAAGGTGGCGGGACCAGTCCATGTAAAAGTGGCTGACAATTTCGTTACTGTTGGCTATATCCTGAATCCTAAAGGTATATGAGGATTGATCACCCTCTCTCACGAAAGGGTATTTTCATACTCTCTAAGGTTTAAAGGTTTTCACCTTTCTAAGTCTTGGAGTTTATACACTCCCGCCTGTAGCGCATGAAAATTTGGGATTTTCCCCAGGATACAAGGGATTTATCTCCAGTACATCCTTGGGTTTTACCCTTGGAACCTAAAAAGTTGCCTATACAATGGAAACTGACATTCAGAAGATTTCTAAGTGTTTGAAGACATTGTACACAGGGGACATTCC
This sequence comes from Helianthus tuberosus, assembly GCA_030545235.1. NCBI lineage: Eukaryota > Viridiplantae > Streptophyta > Magnoliopsida > Asterales > Asteraceae > Helianthus > Helianthus tuberosus. The sequence goes on along the minus strand of CM060444.1, from coordinate 15,343,499 downwards.
TACCAAGGCAGTGATGTAAAGCTCAAAGGCTAAAGTTCGGAACTAGTATTCTGAATATTGCACACAGGGGACATCCTTGCCAAGATGGTGATGTAAAGCTAAAAGAATGAGGCTCGGAACTAATGCACTAAGTACCTTGCACAGGGGACACCTTCGTTGGGAGAGTTGCAAAGGGATTGAAGTCTGGTAATAGGTTTATACCCTATTTTTGGTATGATCTTTCCTTTGTAAACGTCGCCTAAGTTTTTAGTAACATTATTTTAAGTATCCTGATATATTCTCAAAGTCCTTTTCAGGATATTTGATTAGGGTGTTTGAAACTAGTATTGGTTTGGAACTATGATCATTTAAATATTATCAAAACTTGGTTTTAAAAAGATAGACTGTTTTTCACTTTCTAAAGAAATTTTTACAAAGTTGAAGGAATGTTTGGAAGTTCTATCTAACAAAAGGTTTTTACAGTATATCGCTGAGCATACTGATCAGGATATTTTATAAGATAACAGTATGAAATTTTTACAAAGCTAAGAGTCACACTAAGTAATGCAAGACAACAGTGAATAAGTCAAAAGATAGTTATATTATTAACAAGTCAAAAGTTGTGCTTTTGGTTTCACCTCAAACCGAGGCCCATCCGCCAAAAGCACAATTAGTTTTTACCATACTTGTGTAACGGTTGCAGGATATACCTCAAAACGGGACTTGTCCACCTACAACCATTATCACATTCAAAACAAGTTATACTAATTGATGACCAAGGGCTTCGTCCTAAAACCAAGGACCCATCCACCTTTGGTCATCACATTGTTCTAGTGCAGGAAAAGTAAATTGTTTATACAACCACAACCATGAAATTTAAAGAAAAGTGGGCTCCGGCCTTGGCATATATATCCATCATCGCCCACTCCGCTGCCTAAGGGGCAGCACCCTCTTGAACAGCAACCTCCTTCCCAGCGTTTGCACCAGCATCAGCCTCAGGATTCTTCTCAGCATCATCACCAGCATTGGCCGCTTTCTCTGCCGTCTTGGAAGGATCTTCACCAGTATGCTTTGCAGGATGAGCAACGGGATGACCTCCGAGGCCCTGTAGTTTCTCCTCCCAAGCCTTTACATTCCAGGAGGGGCACTCAAAACCCAAATCCATGGCCTCATAAGCCATCCTTATCCTGGCTTGGAGAAGAGAGACGACCACGGACGCTTTGAGGCTATCCCGATATGAGCTCATATTCTGCTGATATTGGAGAAGAGCGGCATCTAGTTTGGCTTGAGCATCCTCGTTGGCTTTGTGGAGAGTAGCCTGGTGATCCCGGATCATTGCCTTGTATTTCTCTTCATAATGCTGGGATTTAGCAGCTGCAATGGTTCCTTGGTCGGCTATGGTGGCTTCAGCTTTCTCCAGCTTGATCTCCAACATCTTGTTAAGCCCGCAAGCGTCTTCATACAAGTGCATAAGACGATCCAGACCCTATCAATAAAGACACAGGTATTGATGTAAAAAACTAAGCAGGATAAGGGCTGACATACTTGTGCAGGATATCGAAAAGAAAATTCTACCTGTTTGAGGAATGAGGTGGCTTCGTTGAACCCATGATTCTCGAGAGAGAATGTTTCAGAAACAGCTGGGGAGTCCATCTCCTTTCTCTTCCGAGAGCTGGATGCCCGGGTCCTGGATGCCGGAGGGCCTTTGGGAGCAGAAACAGTCTTTGAAGAGGTAGGCTTTGGTGTAGCAGACGGCTTTGGCTTGGATTCTTGTTTGATGGGTTCAAGGCTGGAGTAGCAATCCAACTCGTCAAGTTCAAAACCTTCAAGGTTGACGACTGGTACTACACAAGGGAAGATGTTCTTAAACTCATCATACTTTTGAAAAGTAATTTATGTATATTGAGAATGTGCTTACCAGACATTGCTGAGCTTGATTTCTGGCTTGAATCTGTAAGAAACAGGGAGAAAGTTCTTTCACTGGCAGGAAGACGGTAGATTTCCTCGATCTTGGATTCGAATTCTTCACTGGGAGGCACTAGATCTCTGAAATTTGCTGCATAAAAACATCAGGATATAAATCCGGGATACAGTTTGAAGATATAATTGGGGATATTCCTAAAACCCTAAATCCTACCCTTGGTTAACCATTTAACCGGTAGATCGAAACCCTTATCAATAGAGTCTCTTTTTACGAAAAAGAATTTTCGTCGCCATCGGTCCTCGTTCTTGGTGGCTTTAAGAACCAGAGGGTTCTTGGAGGTAGAAAACAGAAGAAATCAATGATTGCCGTGGGATCTCAACCGGTATGCTATAGGAAGGTCCTCAACAAGTAGGTTAGGAAAATGACGAGATTTGATTTGATCTAGCACTATTAAAACTCGCCAAACCATTGGCATAACCTGGGCGTAACTAAGGCCGGTAAGGTCGAAAAAGCTAGAAATAAAGGGTGGAAACGGGTACCGGAGTCCAAGAGAGAAGGGGTAGGTAAAGAAACAAACCCACTCATCAGATATCGCATCTGATCGGGCTTCCCGATCAAAAGGGCGAAAGACTGTTCCGGTGGGGAAGGCGCCGGAATCTTTGAGAGCAGCGATGTCGGCATTGTTAAAGCAGCAGATCTCCTTTGCTGGATCAACAATGAAGTTCTGACTTACGAGGCTTGAGGCTGGTCGGTCCGATCGGGATTTCGTTCGTGGTGCCATGAAAAGTATTGAGCAAACTAACAGCGATTCAAGAAAGAAGGATAGAAAGGAAAATACCTGATGTCCGCTTAAAGACAAGGATAACCATGATAAAGGAGTCCCTCGGTTAATATAGGATGAATATAGGGGGTAAAGAGTAAATAATGCTTTGGAAGTTGCACCGCTGTCATTTCAAGGGTCTAGTCGTATTAATTACCTTAAGTTATGAGGTGAAACTTTTGAAATATATCCGTTGGATTGGTATCCCAACTGATATATTTGGGGACAATTGTTAGGGGTCATTTTCTTTGCATACATATCCTGACCAATATCCTGCCTTTGTTTGTTTATTTGTCACCAGGATGCTGGAAGAGGATATTGCTAACATCTTGGACGATATCCTGAGGTTTATTGAATTAACCACGTGCAGGTTAAAGGCTGAGACTTGCTAACGGTCAAGTGGACTTCTTCTCCTCAAGACTCGGGCGAGTTTGTTGAAGGAAAGACGTTGAGCCCGAAAGACCAGGTCTACAACGTTCGATGAAGGAATATTCGGTGGATCCCGGAAGTTTAGGGTAGTTTGTTATTTTATCTTTACTATAAATAGATGGGTGCGGATCAGCTTAGAACACACAATTTTTCACTAACACTCTCGTACACTTTCACTCTCTAGCTCATTGCAAACACCACACTTGTATTCAAATTTCGTTGTAACACTTAGTCGATCCGTACCGCATCCTGCACTGTATCCTGATATTTGAAGCAATAGAAGAACAAGGCAGCTGCGATTGTCAGCTCCCGAGGTTTTATGCCGGCGATCTAGATTGATCAAGGGCTTTCCTCGTACATCTCGTGTCGTTTACTTTACTTTTGCTCATTGTTTGATCATAGATACAGCTCAATATCCTGGGCTGTATCCTGAATACTGATTTTCTAAATAACTTAACAAGTACATTTTCAAACACACTTTCTAGCACACTACCTCACTTTACTAATTTGATCACTAAGTTACTTCGGTAATTTTTGACCAAAACAACTAATAACTCCAACAGGTAATTATGCTTACATGTTGGGCCAACATCTTTCATTTTTGTAAATCATGCATATCTTTCAAACATTCAAATTCTATCTATTTATTTCTTGCAATTCATGCATATATTTCAAATATTCAAGTTCTATGTCTCTTTCTCAAATTCTTTTTTTTACACAATTGTATTCTACCTTTCTTTCTAGTTGTTCATGCATACCCTCCCTTTTATTATGGAATGTTCTGGATTACCCGAGTGTCTTACATCCTCTTTTCCCTTCTTACAAATGCTCACTAGCTTCCCACGTTTTTTTAGGCATATCTGTGATGAGTTTCTGCTCGTGAGTATCCTTTCGCTAAGTTTATTTCATTTCTTCACATCGAGGTCTTTACCTCCTCATCTCGTTTCAATTCGGACATACTTACTATAATTTTAACATTTCTTTCAAAAATCTCTACCCCTGTCGGTACTTAAATCATTCATCAAGATCTTAGTCCATTATCCATTCTGATCCTCACGAGTCGATCACTACATGTATGTTTCGTAACATATTCAGTGTATCATTCTTTCATTAGAATCTTTTATTACCACAACATCTTTCTCTAGATATACTTACTTTCACCATCACATGCTACCACATTTGTCATATGTTTTACACTTACTCGTATATCCCATTTTGAGTCTACACGTTTAACTATCAACATATCCTTACTATATTGTTGTATTCCAACACTGCATTCTACTTTTTGTTTCATATGTTGCGTCTCAACGCAACTCTCTAAATTCTTTTTCAAGTGTTGTGTTTCCATATAATTATCTTCCTTTAAAATTTTCGTTCTACTAACATTTACCATTTTATTTGGCTAGTTTTTTTTATTCATCATCACCATCATTGGTCACGATGAACCATATAATACATGCCTTCAAATCCTAGGGAATAAGGATCCCTAATCTTTCTTACTCATATTCCCGTACCATACATTTCTAGTAACGTAACCAACCATGTGTCGTAGTTAAGTTCTTACGACCTTTTCACAACTTATGCTTATTTCTGGAAGTTTATCGGGGCCTTTACGTAACTCTTAGGGGGGTATGAAAGTCCGAAACTCGTTTAAAATAAAAACAAAAATTTGATTTTTGAGGTGGCATCGACGACGGCCACACCCGGCGTCGGCGACACCTTACGGAAGTTGGCGTCGGGTCAAGTTTTGCGTTGGCAGAGTTTTACGGCGTCGGGACAAAAGGCATTTCTGGGGTTGCGTCGGCGACGCAAGAAACCGGCGTCGGCGACGCCCTGCCGAAAACCCGTTTCGCTGCTGTGTTAATTTTTGCCTATTTGACCCGTTTCCGAATCCCATATCGACTGAATTTGCCCCAAGACTTCCAAAAATATCATTTGTCGAACACTTTTATATTTTTAATTCCCCACATCCATCCCCGTAACCTTGCCCGTTGAAAACGAGATTAAGAATGAGGTACTAAATACTTACTTCCTTTGCGTCTTGGAACGAACACACATTCTCATGAGCTTTCAGTTTGAGTCCGAGCACTCTAACTTATGCTCGAATCTCTCAAACCTCGGCTCTGATACCAACTTGAAATGCCCAAAAATTCTCAATGGTCAAACATCATGTAAAAACGCTAAAATTTTGAACTTTCGTAACTTAATATAAATTTTGACCAATTGTAACATATTTAAAGTATAAACTTTAAACTTACTTACAAAAGACATAAAAATTTAAAACGACATTTACAATCCAAAAGTAGTTTGACCCATTGACACTAAACATAAACCGGAAGCGCTTAAAGGGCATCATGGAGTGTGTTCGTTCCGAGCGTAGCGCGCCGTTTAGAGTACGACTTTACCTACATCACAACAACAAAATTAATTCGACATGTATGCACCACATATTAACTTCTAACTATTAAATTTGCATTCGTTATTTTACTTCCATAATCCAACCCATTCTCATTAATTTACTTATATAAACATTCTTTAATATCTTATTCTAGTTGTTTGTCGTATTCCCTACGTTCCGATTAGATAACATTCCAACATACATTCTATTAGTACGACCCGTTCATACGGTTCGACTACACAGCATTCCAACATACATTCTATTAGTACGACCCGTTCATACGGTTCGACTACATAGCATTCCAACATACATTCTATTAGTGCGACCCGTTCATACGATTCGATTACATAGCATTCCAACATACATTCTATTAGTACTATCCGTTCATATGGTTCGACTACATAACATTCCAACATACATTCTATTAGTGTGACCCGTTCATACGGTTCGACTACATAACATTCCTTTACTTTCTCATTTTTCTAACCATTCCTTAAATGTTCAATACATCGAATTACCATGTTTTACACTACCACTTTCGAGCTAGAAATTATATAATGAGACTAAAATTCATAATCTACATTAAGGATAGACAAAGTTCATAAGAACTTACCTTTGTTTTGCGTTGCTTGCGAACCGTATTGACTTGTACCTTCTTCCTTCACGCCTACAATTTCACATTCAACATTCTTTCAATCTCATGCTTTTATCTCACATTTATATTAACACAGTGAGCTAACAACTCATAATTTCACCAATTCTAATCAATTACCATCATGTGCATATGAAATCATCAACATTACATAAGAACCAATACTCACGCATTTCATCAAACACATGGTGTGCATAACATTAGCAAAGCATAATGTACAAGTATCTTATGCATAACCTCACAAGATCATCAAATTCAACTAATTTCATATAACATTCATTCATAATCAATTTCATCTATCAAATACTCATTATAAACGACTTCATACATAATCATTACACTAATTGTACAAAATTCATCATTACACTTCACAATATCCTTACTTCAAGTGGGTTTCCATTTTTAATCAACAATTCAGCCAAATTTAAACACAATTCATGTTCTATATGGTGTTTATAACCCTTACTCATGCTAATTTCACATAATTTCATGGATTGCTTGAAACCCATTTCATACAAGATCATCAAAACATAAAATTCCACTTACCCTATGCTTTAGTGTGCTTAGATGATCATGAAATCAAAGACATGCATGAATTTTAATCAGTTTTTATCCTTCAATTGGCTGCATTTTCATTGTGTTTTCATGGGTGTTTTTCACCCTTCTTCTTCCTTTGGTCGACACCCACATCTCACCCACATTCATATTTTTTTATTTTTTTATAACACTAAGTTTTCATATTACACTTTCAGCCCTTCATATTTTAAAACATATCACTTTAATATCAAACTATTAAGTCGGTTACCTTTCACTACATTAACTTTGTTGATACTTAAACAATAAAAGTCTATAATTATCATTTTCCATTTAAGACATCATACATAAAACATTATAATATAACATATAAAATTTGGGGTGTTACATTTCTGTACGGAGACGACTACTATGAGTGGAAGTTCAAGTTTGAACAGTATTGTAAGGCCAAGGAGCCTCACGTTTGGATGAGTATTAAGAATGGACCACGTACTGTTATGTACGCTACTGAAGATGACACTCTAACCCAAATTCCAAAACCTGAAGCCATATATACCGAAGTAGGCAGAAAGGTCATAGCTGAGGATGAAACTGTTTTTGGAACTCTCTCAATGGCACTTGGTCCAGCATTTCAATTGCCGTCCGAAACTGCAAAAGTGCAAAGGAAATTTGGGATTAGCTGACAAACTTGTTTGAGGGTAATGCTGACATGAAGGTAAGCAAAGTGAACATGATGAAACAATAGTCCAGTTCTTTTAATCACATTTATGGCGGAACCGTTGAAAACCAGATAAGGAGATTCGTCAAACTTGTGTCACAAATGGTAAGTGCTGGAATCAATATCTCAAACAGTGGAATGAATCGCCAACTACTGAACTCACTGCCAAAAAGCTGGGATGCCGATGTTTTTTTTGATCAAGCGTATGAAGAATCTGAATGAAGTGAGACTTACTGAGTTGATTGCCACAATCAAGTCTTGTGAGATTAATAATCAACAGAGAGAGATAAATCACAAGAATTCGCTGATGGCCGCCGACATGACTAGTCCCAACAATGCTGCTTTGATGTCTCAAGGTCATCCAAATTTGGTTTTCAATCCAGTTCATGGAGTTGTGAACAACAATCCAAATATTGTGTTCAGTCCTGTACGAGCGCCAAAATCCAACTACGTGTATGGTATGTCACTTCCTTCTTCTCAAGCAGCAACTGTCAATACCACCAGTGTTCAGCAGCAACCCCAACCTCAGCCACAACATGCTAATGTAGCTTTTGGTCCTGTCGCCCAGCCTGCATCTCAAAACGTTCCATCCACACCCTCAATGGAACATATGGCCTTCTTAACTAAGCAAAATGAAGAAAAGCTGGCTCTCGCAGCTTCCATGATCACCAGCTTCAAGTTTTTCATTTATACAACTTTGTCTGTGACAATAAATGAATATCAGTACAACTGTCGTGCAATCTGAACCGATCAATACCGTTAGAACAACATTGGTGTCAGTACCGGTGTCCATTTAAATCGTTTTTAGTTAATGTAAAACATGTGTTTACTTTTATACCTAGTGAATGCATCCTACAAGTATTGTAACGAACCATATCGATATCGATCCAATGTATGCGATAACATACCGTCACAATACACTGGTAAATAACTTGAATTGTTATAATAAGAAATAAACACAGTTACGAATTTAGAATTTAAAATTAAATTGAATGATAAATAAAATATTATTAATTACAAAAAAATGTTAATGAAATTATCAGTTGCTATTTATTATTAAAAATACTTATAAAAAGAATAATAAATAAAATAAAACTAAAAAATAAAAAAAAACAAAAACCTAAAATTACCATCATCCACTATTCATCGGCATTTTGAATTCATATAGTTAACTAGTGTGATTATCATGCACATCGCTACAGTTCTTTGGTCATTATTGGTTTGGTTCATTACAGTACTCGTACTTGCACTCGATATAACAATCGTTGCCAATCGACACGTTTTTTCATCGATTGAAAACAATAAAAGCGATTACATGTACCGGTACCGGTGTTATTCGGCCAGGGTCGGTCGGTTATGATATCAGTATCGTACAGACACTCGATATAGCCTACGATACCAAAAACAAACTTTATTTCGAATATAACTTTGTGTTCAATGCATTTTATACCGCAACGTTGAGAAAACTATAAAGACGTATACGATACCGTTACCAATGTTGTTTGTTTGTTTGGTATATGTTCGGTTGGTGATGATAAAAAAATCAACTATATATGTCTCGGTCGAATAGAACTTTATCGAATTGCACATAATAATAAGCACATGATGACGCTAATAATAAGAAAAACTATACGGATGTTATACGGTACGGACAGTATCAGTAATATTAAAAAAAGAAAATCATTAAAAGTTATAATTAAAGAAATATGTTTAAGGTTAAAGTATATATAATAGTAATTTATTGTAATACTGAAATGATAAAAGTATAGAAAAAACTATATATTTTATTATAAAAATCAAATTTCTATTCATGATCACTTTCCAACTATACGTGTTGACGTCGTGTCTTGCGGCGAAACGAAAAAAAATGACAATTGTAGGATCGTTTGCTGACCCGAACGAGTCGTTCAGAGGTTGTCTCTTGCGTTTCAGATGCGGAATAATAAGAAATGCAAGTAGAAGTAGCTTGTTCTTCTTCCTAACTGATTGTTTTATTGATTTGAAATGTTTTACAGCTCGATCTTCACACCGGCAGAGCTTCGGCGTGGAATTTCACATATATTATGAGGTCCACCCTAATGACCCCTATATATAGAGTTTCTGGTTCGCTTATGTGTCACATGACCATAAAAGCGGACCAGACATGTCCATATAAGCGGACCAGACTGACAAATAAGTTGACCAGACTCCCTATGTCCCTATGAGTGGACCAGACTCATAAAACCTATACAGACTCCTGTTTTCTCGTATTTCATGCCCTATGCTATACAATATGACGTAAGACCTGATCCTAGACACCTAGACGTAATCAACAGATGTAATGCACCAACAGACTCCCCCTCAGATGTTGATGGAGTCGCCTATACACCTTGACTGCAAAACCGTGTCTTCACATCTTCAATCTAGATCAGTCTCTGGGCTTTTTCTTCTTTCAATCTTCAGACTCCCCCTCTCGATTTACTGGCATTCTTTTGTTCTTCAGTAACATCTTCAGGATCGTTGTCTGATCTACACAGGTTTTCAGAATTGATTTTCAGGATTGAAACTTGGCTCTCTTCCAACAGAGATTTTCAGAATATCGAAACCTGGCTACCTGCACAAACACACTCTACCTAAAAGTAAATTTTACGTATTAAACAATTCAATGTAAACACTCTGAAATAATCAGACGACTGCCTCTCATAAACATAAACAATCACTCTCCATCAGATCACATACATGATGAATCACTTGTTGATTTGAAAACATATTTTGACATTTAAGATACATTCCCCCTCACAACAATGTCATCAAGTTTAGCACTCGGAATTTTGAAAATCAGCTTTCCAACATCAGTTGTCGAAAATCTTTTTGACTTTTTCAAAAGTTTATGCTAAAACACACCGAAAATCTTTTTGTAATTTTGAGTGAAAAGAAATGCAATAAAGAAATATTTACAGACAATATTTTTGTGAGTTTTGTGTAAGAGGATCATATCAGTTTTTGACAAGTCACAAGTACCGTTGAGCTTAGTTACACATTAAGAATTAAACAATTCACTTAGATTGCCAATATACTGATCCACTTAAATTTTCACACAAATTTCAACTGATTCAGGATATGAGTTAGTTGTTTTAAGAACTTAAACTCATTCATGTATCCCACCTCTTGAATATACTCCCGTATCCAGATCCCAATATTCAGTCTTACAGGTGAGTATACTACAGATGATATCTGTCAGGGGAATAAATTATAGTACGAGGGCCGTGAGAGCTCAGGTCGATCTTTCGATACGCAGAGAGATGACGGCTTCGACTTTTGGTGGGTCCCCTTTAGAGGATCTTTTGCATTACAACAGCAATGACTATCAATTTTATTGTTTCATCAATTTGCTGAGGGCTGCGCTATATTTCAAGCATGCGGAAAGTATTCTCCGAGGACTAGGTCAGAAATTTCTTTCAGCAGAAGTCCCGGGATAATACCCCAGATATCACTGAGCATAAAGACCTAGTATCTCAGAATAAGGGACCTTTCAAACGAGATTTCAGGGGTTACCTATATATCCAAGTAGTGTTCCCCACGAAATAAGCAAGTTTGAAATTTAGTTTATATCCCGAAAAAGTTTACTAAATGTGTAAAAACCTATCGGCATATCATCAGTGAGACTGTTTAACGCTATTCAAACATTACATTTCTTTAGCATACTGTGACTGTCTACTGATGTACTATCATTTCCTCTTCTTAGACACCAAAACTCATTTTTGATTTTATCATGTTTTTGCCTTTTTCAAATTTTCAAATGTTTTTGGATTTTCTGAAATTTTTACTCCCCCTAAAATTCAAACACATTTCAGGAAATTTGAAAACAAACTATACAAGAACATGACAACTAATATCAAATTGCCTCAATTCGCCATCCACTTGGCATAAACAATCAGAACTCCCCCTTTCACAAAACTATTTTCTCATTATGATTTCAAAACACTCAAGTTTGTTTTAACCAAAATGATTTGTCCGGAAAAAAAGTTTTGTTAATTTTCAAACCACTTGTAGGTTAGGGGAATGGTTCATCATTTTGTCCATTCAATCTCTTGTATCAGGATTACATCAAGTTCAAACTAATGACCTTGAGTAATCACTTTGTCAGAATCAACCTCTTACCACTTGTAAGTATATCCAAAACAATTAATCACATGTAGGAATAAAACATCTACACAAACCATTTTACCAATCAAGATGCCGATTCCTGCTTCACACTTACCAACCTGGAAGCTCCGGCAAGTCATACTTAACCTGTAAAATGCTAACAATTTTAAGAACTTTTCATATAAACTCATAAAACATGAATGATGCCGATTCCTGATCCACGATTACAAACTTGGGATCTCCGGCAAGTCAGGTGTTTTAAGCAAAGAAAATGTCCACCCAAGCCTGACCAGCCTTGGGTGTTTTCAGTTCAGAAGCAGTTGGAGTATAAGTTGCTTTCTTTTTAGCATAAAACTCTTTTACCCCTTTTACTTTCCCTTCAACCATTTTTCCGAAAATCTTCTTAACTTTCCCATTAAACGCTTTCTCAACATCAAATTCATTCTTGTCAGAATAAAAGTGATTAGAGATCTCAACTTTCCCAACTTTTGATTTAAAATTCTCAATCCTCAATGGTGGAAAATTCTCATCATCCATTGAAGGAATTGAGTTTTCATCACTCTCATCAAACTGTGGCTCCTCTGATTTTGTGGAATCAGATTCATTTCCAGATTTTACCTCTGATTTCTTAACAACCCATGCTTGATTGTCAAGATTTCCCTTCTTCTTGTAAAACCTTTTCGAACACTCACCAACTTCATATGTTGAATTTTTGAAAATTTTAAATTTTTCAGTTGGTGGTTCGGTTTTATCAACAATAACTTCTTTCATTTTTCCAGAAACTCCCTGTTTTGTGTTAGTCGCTTTCGGACAGTTCCATGCAATATGACCAACTTCATTGCATCTGTAACAAGTTCTTGTCTCTTTCCTTTGAAAAGCTCCATTCTTCATCTTTTCAGCAAGAAACTCCTTGTTTGACTGTTTCCAGAATGAGCTCTTTGCTTCTTCTTCATGACTAGTTCCTGCAACATATGTCATTTTTGATTTAAAATCTCGAACATATTTTTCATTTTTATAGTTTTCAGGTGGAATAAAACCAAGTCCTTTCTTTTTGTAGCTACGATTATGGTTTGATTTCTTTTGAAAACCAGAACCAGAATTGTAACCCTTTTTCTTGTTCAAACGTTGTTGTACTCTTGAGGTGTAAAGTTTAGGTTTTACATTAAGATTTTCATCTTTTATTTCAGAAATATTAATTTCTGTTAGTTTGAAAACCTTTTTTATCAAATCAGTTTTGACACCTCTTATTGGAAATTCTTTATCAAAATATAATTTGTCAGAACCATTCAAAGTATATGCAACTTCAAATGTTTCGTCATTCAAATTAGATTTTGACAACAAAAACTCTTTACTGTAAACCCTTTTTCCCGACGATTTTGAACTCTTTTCGGATGAATTTGAACTCCCAACTGACTGACACGAACTTTTGGACTCGGACTTTGACTCTGACTCCTCATCCTTATCCAACACCTGATCAACCACTCTTTTTATCAGTTCTGACTCATGATCTGTGTCGGACGCTGTGAACGTGACATCAATATTGTCCGGTAAAACATCGGTTATCTCAGATTCTAACTTAATATTGACCGCCTTTTTTAGTTCTTCCTCGTTAGGTTTTCTAGATGAGTACCCTTCCCAAATCGGAGGCGGACACTTATTATAACATACACCCTGTTTCTTACCAGTATCCTTTTCCTTTGGCTTTTTGGTTTTATCTTCATCTTTAAATGCCTCGAAACCTTCAACTGTTGGATAAATTCTATCCATTACATAGTCACAACCTTTGTAACTTTGCAGCAATCTTCTGATTCTTTCATTCTCAGCTGCTTCATTCTCCAACTCTTTCTTCCTCTTTGCACATTCTTCTATGTACATGTTAATCTCTTTCTGCTTTGTCATCATAGTAGCATTCAACATCTTCAAAGCTTTCTCTCTTTCAGAGTTAGTCTTTTCCAGACTATTCACAGTTCTGTTCAATACATCATATGACTGTTTCAAATTTTTTACATCAAACAACAACTTTTCCTTCAACTTTTCTAACTCACTAAACCTCTCATCTTTCTCTATACATTGTTTACAAGACTCTGAACATGTAAAACAAGGTTTTGTGATTTCAACTATTTTCTCGACCTCAACTATCTTTTGAACTTCCACAATCTTCTCAATCTCTTTGACTTCTTTCAATTCTTTTGCAACTTTCCTTTCTTTTAGTTTCTTCAATTTCTCTGCAAAATAAAATTCAAAACTGTCAGAAGATAAATGAGATTTTCCAATGTTTATCTGTTCAACTTCTTCATCATCATCACTGCTTTCAGAAGAAACAGATTGTCCATCTTGACTCTCCTCATTATCCGACATTACATCCATCCACTCCTTCAGCAACTCTGGCTTTTGCACAATCTGAGCAATAAAAACTTTAACATTGGGATCAGCTGGAATGTACTTGTCCCAGCTAAAACCATCAGCTACTTTCTCGTCATCTTGATCCATGATGCCATAGTAAGCCTTCTTGTTTGCATCCTCGATCATTCTTCCATGTGTCGTTTGAGGTTCCTTTTGTTGATGCGGTTGGTGAGTAATTTGCTGATAAATGGTCTTCCGATAATAATCATCTTTCCCAGCAGACTCCTTTGCTCCTCTTGGTTCCTGATTCTTGCACTCCCTTTTAAAGTGGCCTTTCTCCCTGCAACGAAAACAAACAACTTTAGATTTATCAAATCCAAGATTAGAAAGATTTGCATCCAAGAAATCATTTCTTCCGGTAACTAATCTAAACTTTTCTGCTCTCCTCAAAACACTCGCCAATGCCCATTTAATATCCATCAGTTCCAGCTCCTCTGCATCAATTTGGTCATAATCTTCCTTTGTGAGCATCGGATTGCCAATTTTTCCGGCAATCAACCCTTCATAAGATTCTAATGCAGTGACCAATAATCCCATATGATGCTTTACAACTTCTTCAGAATAATTTTGACCATTTTGAAGATGTAGAGCTACATTGCACTGAATCGAATGCCCATTTCCAGCAGATGCACTTTGAACACTTGGAGGATTCACCGTTGAGAACCCACTAGTGTTTACTGATCCTTGACTGCTAGGTGTAGATTGATTTCCAGCACTAAATGCAGTTTGTATCTTTGGACTTGCTTCAGCAGTTTGAACATTTCCTTTATAGTACAATTTAATATCTTGTTGATGAGTAGAACTGTTCATTCTAGCAATTTTCTGCTGCTCCAGATCCTGTGCCTCCAACTTCTCGATAAACTGTGCAATTGATAACTTTTTAAACTGTCCGGAATTTTTCAATATCATCAGATATGTACCCCATTCCTGTTGCGGTAACGCATCAGCAAGCTTTTCAACCCATTCTGCTGGAGTTTTTGTAATCTTCAACTGTGACATAGTGCGTACAAGATGACAATATCTTTCAATAAGACTCTTTGTTGTTTCACCAGGCATGCACGCAAACAGTTCAAATTCCTTTTTCAACAAAGCTGCTTTACTTTGTAGCATTTCAGTACTTCCCTCAAATTTCTTTCCAAGAGCTTCCCAAATAGAATAAGCATTGTCATCATGTTGAAGCAACACAAATATATCCTCCTTTATTGCTTGTTGTAACAAATTGACCATCATTTTCTCTCCTTTATAACTTTCCCTCTCTTGTTCAGTAAATTCAGAAATGATTTTATTAGCTCCCAATGTATTCTTTGGCCTCTCATATTCAGTTTCGATGCTTTCCCAAGCTTTTAGATGATTCGCCTGAACCCAATTCTCAAATCGTTTCTTCCACCCGTGATAATCCTCAATTCCCATAAGCTTCGGAGGTTTTTGCATTGTTCCTGTTTCATTTTCTGCATTCATGTTTTGAGCAATTGAAGCTGGAGTAGTCGAGGAAGTAGCAAACGCATTGTAGAACTCGGAATCCATGTTTCGGTAACAACTTGAATCTTTTGACAAGTTCCTGACGATTTCCAGAATGATGCTTTGGAGCTGTCCAGCAACAATGTCCGTTCGAGCGGACCAGAAACTGTTCAAATGAGAGGACCAGAAACTGTTCAAATGAGCGGACCAGAAACTGTTCAAATGAGCGGACCAGAAACTGTTCAAATGAGCGGACCAGAAAGATGTGTTGTTCAAGCGGACCGGACGAGCGAACCAGCAACCAAAACTGCCATTTTGAGCGAACCAGAACTAAAAACAGGAGCGAACCAGCATTACTTGTACGTTGAAGCGGACCAGAAACGCGAACCACATATCGAACATGTTTTGACTCGTTAAAACTTCGAATTTTGGCTTCAAACTTTCCAGGGTTTATCTCAATACAATTGCGCACAAGCTGTGAAAATTTGAGCGAATTCCGACCGTGAAATCTTCCCGAATCAGTAAAAGAAGGTGTAGAAGTGAGAAGAAATGATGAAAAACAGCTACAATCTACAGAAAACCTCCTCCCAAGCTCTGATACCACTTGTAGGATCGTTTACTGACCCGAACGAGTCGTTCAGAGGTTGTCTCTTGCGTTTCAGATGCGGAATAATAAGAAATGCAAGTAGAAGTAGCTTGTTCTTCTTCCTAACTGATTGTTTTATTGATTTGAAACGTTTTACAACTCGATCTTCACACCGGCAGAGCTTCGGCGTGGAATTTCACATATATTATGAGGTCCACCCTAATGACCCCTATATATAGAGTTTCTGGTTCGCTTATGTGTCACATGACCATAAAAGCGGGCCAGACATGTCCATATAAGCGGACCAGACTGACAAATAAGTTGACCAGACTCCCTATGTCCCTATGAGTGGACCAGACTCATAAAACCTATACAGACTCCTGTTTTCTCGTATTTCATGCCCTATGCTATACAATACGACGTAAGACCTGATCCTAGACACCTAGACGTAATCAACAGATGTAATGCACCAACAACAATGTAACGTTATTTGAAAATTAATCATTTTGTTTAAAAAGCCAAACCATTAGAATCGACACAGTTTATCATCGTACCATTTTATGATACCAAATAATTAACCAACTTTGAATACAACTTCGTTTTTAACAAAACTCATATCATAATGTCAAGGGAAAAAAATTTAACGAATGAAAGTTATTAAAGAGATATCAAATAAGATAATAAAGGAAATATAATTTAAAAAAACAAAAAAAAAAGAATTATTAAAAACAAAAAACAAATGATAATGGAAATATGGATTTTTTTTGACGAGTTTTGTCCTTAATGTTTCAAAATCCTGTACGTTGTCCTTTATGTTTGTACCAAATTGCAGGCGGTGTCCTTTGTCTTTAAATTTGACGAGTTTTGTCCTTAATGTTTCAAAATCCTGTACGTTGTCCTTTGAGCTTAACATAGTTAATTTTTTCTGTTAAATTAGGGTATTTTTGTAATTTTAGTAAGTAGACAAGGGTACTTTTGTAATTTTATGCATTTAGTTAAAAAAATAAAATATATAAACTCAAACCCCCCTCTCTCTCTCTTCAGTCTTTCTCTATCCCCCTCTCTCTTCTTTCTCTCTCTATCAGAAATCACAGAACCACCATATGTCGCCACCAACCCGCCACCACCACCACCTCCGGCGACCATCCCTCGCTCCCGTTTTCCCCTATTTTGTCTCTCACACACTTTCACACTTAAACACACACTCTCTCTAGTTAACAGAATCTGCATCGGATAACCAGAATCAATCGCCTATGAATTCGATTCTCTAGAGAGAGAAATGATGTCGTTGCTGAGCGTGGAGGTTAGAAACGAGTACAACTTAGGGATGCCGGAGCCGCACACAGAGACAAATAGAGAAGATCTGAAGGCGGTTTGAAGATTAATTTTAGTTTAGTTAGTTTCATTGATTCTCGTGGTAATTTTAGGTTGTTTTTCAGGATTAATTGTTGCTGAAGTTTGTGATTCGACTGGCCAGAATGGGGTTCGATTTAGGGTTTTTGGTTGGGAAGATGGGGAAGTACTACACTAGTTATTGTTTCTGTGTGTGTGTTTGATAATCACTTTGGTTGGGAAGTGTAAAGTCTTTGTGTGTGTGTTTGATAATACCTTAGGTTTGTTGAATTGTGAAATCAGCATATTAATTTGAAGTTGAATGGTTATTGTTTTTGTTGAACTGGATGATTAATTCATTTATCTTCTAATGTTCAGCGACGACTGAAGGGTGGCGGTGGGAGGTTGCGGCGGTGGGTGTTGGTGGTGGGAGGTGGAGATGGTGGTAGTGGGTGGAGAGAGAGAATATGTTTATTTCTTACACAATCAGTCACTTGAATATCAAGTTATTTACTCAATAGTCCCTAGGGAGGTAAAATGACAAAGAAATTGCAGGCGGTGCAAGTCACATGACCATATTTAACAAAAAACTCTGACTGAATTAGGGCTAAAGTACATAACGTGCAAGATTTTGAAACATTAAGGACAAAACTCATCAAATTTAAAGACAAAGAACACCGCCTGCAATTTGGTACAAACATAAAGGACAAAACTTGTAATTTACTCATTTTTTTACCCTAAAAGACGAATATGCCTGTTTATTTTTCTATACCAAAGTAGCAAATTCCAAACAAGTGGCAGGTAAACGGGCAACAAGCTGTGCCGCAACCCCCTTTTGAATTGCAAAACCAGTTCTACTAAAGACGAAACAACCCTTAAAGGTTGAGAGATTACTATTCACAACATATTGGACCCTGTATAGAAATTCCACAGCCTCTAGGGCTAGGGAACCAAATGTATCAAAAGCGAATAGGAATAATATTAATTTAAAAAAGGAAAAAAAATATGTAAAGCTTAAAATAAATATAATAATAAATTATTATAATATTAAATAAAAAATATTAAAAAACTATATATTATTATAAAATAAAATCACTATTCATATTTATTTTTCAATTTTCAATTATATATATTAAATAATAAATAAATATTCTCATTTTATATATAGTTAGAGATTGTAGGCCCTCAAAATCTAAGAAACGAATTGGTACACTGCTCTTCATGCAAAATTTAAAACTTGTAATAAAGTACATCAAACACGATTTGTGTAGTCGATTAAGGGCTTGTTTGGCTAAGCTTTTCAAAATTACTTATTTGCTTATTTGCTTTTCAGAAAGCAAATAAGCAAATAAGTAGTTTTGAAAAGCTTAGCCAAACAGCCCCTAAATAACGAGTCAACAGAGTTTAGACAAATCAATATGTGTGAATTTAGAGATCAAATGATTATACATCCATGAAGTTATCACAAACTCTACAATTTAGAAATGACAAAAATATCTCAACAAAGATAAATGGGAACATATATATCGTATTATTTTTAAAATACACATAAATAAATTATTGTATTTCAAATATGTTATGTCTATCGGTTGATATCTTAATTTCTCAAACACTATACTCATTTATTTTATTTTATAACAATTTTTTAATCTTATTTAAAATTTACAGATTTCAAATTTATTTGTGTATTATTTAGAATCATTAATTAGATTTTTTACTACCCGTTTAATAGTTGTTTGATACCATTACATGATAAAGATATTATTATGATATTTCATATTTATTATCCCTCTATAATTTAGCAAAATACTCTTCCCTCACACATTTACTGTTTAATTTTCTTTCATCCCATTTGTCCACTTGTCAGTAATTCATAGATGCATTCAACTTTCTTTTAAACTTCGAACACATTGTACACGTAAGACTAACTCCATTGCATCCGTAAATCTCTCGCCCGTGATGAGGTGGATAATACCCTTATCTAAGGGCCCATTGAAGGGTATCCGAAACAAACTAATATCCGACTGCAAGGGCAAGGTAAGTTTTGGTTCTTGTGCCACTAAAGCAATGTTTATTAATTTTTTTTTCAACCGTCCCTTTATCAACTTCTTTTAATTCATTTATTTGTCATATTTTGGTTCAGTTCAATATTGAGTTTATTTAATTCGCAACCTACAATTTTAAACGAAACAAGAAAACCGGTTGAACTTTACATCCCCCATTAACCAATTTCATTTTTATGTATGCAATTTCTATGTTTTTATGTTTTTTTTTAAATGTTTGTTTTTAAATCTAGTTTACTTTTGTTTTTAGGTAATGCAATTTCTATGTTTTTATGTTTTTTTTTTTAATTTTACTTAAGATATTTATCTTAATTATCTAATCATTTAATTTATTTGAATATATTTTAATAATTTAAGTAAGTGAACTTCAAAAAAATGGGTAAACTTAAATAAAAAAAATAGGTGATGATGTGGAAAATGTAAGGATATGTAAGGATTTTATTATGGTTGGAGATGAAATTGATGGTTTTTAAGGATTTGTAAGGATTTTCAAGGATATGATGTGGCAGCTGATTAAGCAGTAAGGGCGCCTAAGGGCGCCGTTTGCATT
Organism: Helianthus tuberosus; assembly: GCA_030545235.1. Lineage (NCBI taxonomy): Eukaryota > Viridiplantae > Streptophyta > Magnoliopsida > Asterales > Asteraceae > Helianthus > Helianthus tuberosus. The sequence goes on along the minus strand of CM060444.1, from coordinate 15,323,528 downwards.
GGAGATAGTCTAATCAAAGAGAAGATGGTACAATTCACTCAAACACCAAAACCACCACCACCACAGTTGATTAAAGAGAGTTGAAAAAGAGGAATTAAGTTGAGAGAGAGAGAGAGAGAGACACGAGGTAAGGGTTTTGCACTGGTCAGCGGCGGCGTTTGACGAGAAGATCGGTGATGGTGGTTGAGACGTGTGTCGGAGGAGATGAGAGCAAATGCATTGGAGAGATGTTTATGGCGAGGGAAACAATGGTTGAAGGTGGCCAGGTGGGTAGAATCGGTGGGAACGAAAGGGGTGGAGATTACAGTCGGTGGCGGTGTGGGGTGGTGGGGTTGCTATCGGTGATGGTGTTGAGTGGTTGGATTTCTGGTCAGATCGGACCGGCTGGTCGATCCTGCCGGATCAGGAACCGTGCACCATGCCAGTTCGGCTGAGCATCTCTGAGGAAATGGGGTGGTGGTCCATTGGCAAAGGTAAAGCCTTTAAAACACCTAGGTTAGGAAGGAGAAGTTCTTGGGTTTAAGTTCCACAAACGACAGAAATTAAAGAAATTAACCGTTCAAAAAAAAAAAAAATTAAATACGTATTAATAAAATACATACATTAGTTTGGTTAAGATGCAGTTACAATTTTCTTAAATATATTGACTTATTATTTTTATGTTTATGTAAGGTATTTCTCTCACAAAGGGTTTGATATAATTTAAATGTAAGTTAACATGATTGAATTTTGATAACGTTTTATCTTTCGGTCAAAAAATTTAGGGAGTTAACACCTAGCAACGCGCGTATATGGCTCAATGTCTTTAGTCTTTTTATTTGGTTTGACAGTCCCGCAGTAATGGGTTCTTAAAACTTGTTGATTTTTAATTCTCAAGATGTTATATAAATTCTCACAAGTTTAGTAACAGTTCAATCAATGTTAGTTTCCTTTTATGTTAAGAATGTGGGGCGTTGAGAGGTTTGGATTGGTGGCATTGCTTGGTACGTGGCAGATGTGGGCTTTACCAGTCCACACCCAAAAAAAGGGGGTGTGGGATCGTCGTGGCCAGGCCGGCGTGGGGTGCCATGTGGTTTTTTAGAGTTGACAATTATATAAAAAACACAACTTATATTAATTTTAAAAAAGTTACATAAAAGACAATCTTAAAATATAAAAAACCTATTTAATAAATCCTAAAAAATAAAAAAAACCCCACTTATTAAATCCTAAAAAATAAAAATAATCAACTTATTAAATCCTAAAAAAAATACAAAGTACGGTAAATATTAAAATGAGAAACTCACTTAAACTCAGTATTCCCGTCGTGCCTGTACTCGATCTTTGCAATCTCCACTCGATCGTCGTAGGTCAAGGCGCCCGCAGTGACACGGTCGAAGCAAATTTTAAACCGATCCAACCTCGGTTTGAGCTCACGCCATTTGTGTTGACACGGGTTTAAGTTGTGAAGCGTGTTCCTGACGTGTTGTTGGTATTGTTGGATCGCTCACCCCCTATACGTGGTTTGACCGCGTTGTAGGGTACGTGCGTCCACAATCGATCTCACTAGTGCCATTTCCTCCTCTTCGGTCCAATGCACCATTTCCGGCTTTTTGGTTTAGGTTTGGTTGAAGAAAAATGGGAAAAAATGTAATTTTTTGTTTGGGTGAGTATTTATAGCTAAAAAATGTAATTTTTAAAAAAATCTGAGTTACCATATCTAACCGCCACCCCCAACGGTTACCCTAAATGACTACATCAAACCAACCAATCAAAGTCAGCCATGTCACACTGCCCCCTGCCTAACGCCAGGCTTAATCCCCACGCCAACGGGGCAACGCCCATGACCAACGCTACCCCGATGTGGTCTAGCCAGCGTTTTGGGCATTCCGCCGTCCCAACCCACGCCCCACACCCAGCGATCTAATGAGTGATACACACATAACGTGTTTATTAATGATGTGTTTACATCATTCAACGCGCCAAACCTGCTATGTGTAACCTCGTGAACAATGAAAAAATTCCATAGAAAGAAATAACATCAAAGTAGCAAGTTAAAATTACAAACTCTAGACATGACACTTTGACATTCTAAAATATTATCAAACAAGTTTCAAGTTGAATTTGACAATACATATAAACATACCCAGATTATCTCACTTGGAAATTTAGGACCCTTAAACAAAAGGCATAGATTAAAGCAAATGATACGCAAAAGGCAACTAGAACCGTAGCAACGGGGCCCATGAAATCTAATCTAAAGCCATAGTGATCTTTGATATACCAATTCATGGCTGGGTCATATGACATCCCGGGCACTTTGATCGTATTATCAGCATCATGGTATTGTGAAACGATGTACCCATACACACTCCAAGCTATAGGACAAATCCAGTAGTACCACACCCACCACTTTGGAATTCTCTAAAATGTTCATAAATATGTTAATTTAATGCAATAAACATGTGACAAATGTTTTATATCAATGATAACTTACCGGTTTAGGGATGAAAAACCCTGAAAAGAAATTAAAGAGCCCATAGAATAGAACTGCTAATACGGCCGCTACTTGCTCGTTTGGTGTGATAGATACAGTCATCAACCCGTAGCATGTGAAATAGAGGAATGAACAGAAGCTGATAAAAAAGAACCAAAGAAATTTGGGTGCTGTCCAATCGAATGATACCATAGGATACACTATAAAAGCGTAACATATTGTTTCCACAAAGACATATGGTATCTCTACAAGGACCTGAATGAACCCCAGTTGTTAGAAGCAGAAATCAATGATAAAGTATATTCGTAATTAGTCGTGTGGAAATTTATACAAATTTTGACCTGTGCCATGGCATATGGTAATGTTGAGTACATTCCAGCTGCTCTTTCTCGATAGAAGACTGTTCTCTCTGAAGCTACCACAGGTTGTGCTGTTTGGCAATTGTTCATACCAACAAAGAATACTCCAGCATATAAGGCCCCAACGATCGTGGTCAAGTTGTTACTACTCTCTCTAAATACACACACAAATAAGAATTATCAAAAAGGTTTTAAAAAATCATCATATTTGATGTTATGCGCAAGTGTTTTAAAGCAACCTTTTTTCACCAATCTTCCAAAATGTTATCCCAATCAATATAGATGCAATTAAAGTGAAGATGTTGCGGACAAGGTTATAGTCAGGATTTCTCCAATAACTCCACCACATCTTCCAAATACAAGACTTGAATTGTCCCCATGTAGATTGAGCATATTGTGTTACGAAATGAAGATCTTGTGCTCCTGGAGGTGGCGTGCTTAACTCCGTCACTAAATCCTTGTTCTTTCTGTGGATCATACGTGTATGTTTCATTACCACCTTATCTTACTTTACAACAAACGTAAGATGAAAACTTACTGATGTAATGCTGATGATTTGAAGTGCTCAGCAAAATCTATCCCAATACGACTTTCAACAACACTTGAACTGACTTCTAACATCCACGTTGCTGGATTATATTTTTCTGGCATCTTTGGAACACCAGGAATTTCCTGATTGTATGATAAAATATTTAGTAACATCTTAGTGCTATAATAAATGAAATGTTTCATAATGTTTATTTGGTAATATGCTTGTAAATTACCTCAAAGTAATCTATAATATTTCTAGAATTCGTTCCTAGAGGTCCTGCATATATCACTTGCCCACCTCTTTTCAATAGTAGCAACTCATCAAAGGATTCAAAAATATCAATACTAGGCTGATGAATTGTGCAAACAACAGTTCTTCCCGTATCTACAGTGTTTCTCACCGCCCTCATAACAATGGCTGCTGCTCTTGCATCAAGGCCAGAAGTTGGTTCATCCATGAAAATAATGGAAGGGTTAGCAACAAGCTCAACTGCAATTGTTAACCTCTTTCTCTGTTCTGTTGATAAACCAGTAACTCCGGGAAGTCCTACTATTGCATCCTTAAGGTTGTCTAGTTCAACAAGCTCCATAACTTCGTGTACAAAAGTCTAAAAAGTAAATAAATATGAAGAAATTAACACAACGTATTTCTTAGTATCTTGTTTGACAAAAATGATAGTCCCTACCATTTTCTCTTCTTCGCATATCTCTTTTGGGAGGCGAAGAAAAGCTGAGTAAATCAATGATTCACAAACAGTGATACTGGGAGAGTGGATATCAGTTTGCTCACAGTATCCAGAAATTCTTGCAAAAGTTTCTTGTTTCTTTGGAAATCCTGATATTCGTACATCTCCTTCAATATAACCACTTGTCTTTCTTCCTGCTAAAACATCCATTAGTGTGGTTTTTCCGGCTCCACTAACGCCCATCAATGAAGTTAAAACTCCAGGCCTAAAAGCACCGGTTACTTCACAAAGTAATTGCAACCTAGTTTCTGTCACTCCTTGTTCTCGCATTTCCTGTTTAGTCAGTTACCATTGGATTATATATGTATGTTGCTAATTTAGGTTTCTAAATGGGAATTTAAGGTTAAAAGAAGAAAGGAATTTACTTGGGGCATATCAACAAAATAGTTCATGTTATTAAATGACATGGAAAGTGGAGTAAATGGAAGAACCATTCCCTTCTTATGAGCCTTAGCATTATTGGTGTTTGGTCGTCTTCTTTCAAGCTCCTTTTCGGTATATCCTTCTACAAAAGTCATATATAAAAAACATGCATGCGTTTAAGTTTCCAAGTTTCAACCCTTGGCTTGTACATACCTGTTCGAGCTTCCATCCTTGTGGTTTCTTCTTTTGACACGATTGCTTGTGGTTTACCAAGGGCTGATCATTTAGTAATAAAATTAGGATGGTTAATTACTGCTTATAAATTAAAATTATTAGTTATTAATTATGGACTTACGATCTAGATACATAAGAGCCAAAGTGAAGAGGACGTTGAAGAGAACTACAAAACCTGCAAGAGAGGCAATACTAATCCAAAACCAACTTTCTTGAGATGGGATATCCATATTTTCTAGTATCGCAATGCCCACTCTAGTTACATTGTCCATGCTCTGCGAAGATCACAACATATATAACTATTATCCTCTTTTTTATTATGTGTGTTTATTTTAATAAAGAACCAACAACTTACCATCTTGTTCATCCACCTAGGTGCAAAAAACTCATTAACTGCAAAGGCTTTGAAGCCATATGATAAGGGTGACACCCAATATCCCCACTCCCACCAATCAAGAATCTGACTTTTAGGCATGATGAAACCACCTAAAAGAAATATGATGAGAAGTGCAAGGGTTCCACCTGTGTTTGCAATGTTCATTGTCCTACATACTCCAGCAATAAACCTAAAATATCCCCCTCCGACATTCTGGAGCATAAAAACTAATAGGAAGTGCTTGAAGAACCTATACATGAACCATTGCAGGATGCATATCTTTGTTAACATTGATAGGCTAAAAAAAGTATTAAGCAATAATAGTAGTTAATATTTGTTACCTGCTAGCTTCAGGGGCAAGGCCAACACCGTAATATACTATGGCCATCCAAAGAGTACTCTCTAACATAGATATTGGTATGCGAAGCAAGAATGTTGGAAGTGTATATGCCCATGGCGGGTGGAACAAAAGGTCTCTTTGCTTAAAAATTACAGGAAGCCTTATTATGGTGAGGGAAATTTCAGCAAGACCATTAAACATATTTAGCAGCAAGCTAAAGGCAAGTGTTCCAATGTAGGTTGAGCCATCTTGTTCATTCCTTGTGTGCATCCTAGTCCTAAAAAACACCGTCATAATAGTAAAAGATAATATGGTGAATTGTATAGTCTTGAAAATGTAAATGGGGCTGTTTCTCTTGATCAGTAGCCATTCCTTATCCCATGAAGCCTTAAGCAGCTCTCTTTTGGAGACCAAATATTTCTTGAAGACTAAAGCTGCTTTGTGGCTTTGATTCTTGTCATAAGGTATTGAAAGTTCATTCTTTAGATTTATACCCACATGGAAACTCTTGAATCGTTCAACAAATTCACTAACTGGGATATATCTGTATGGTTTGCTTCTATCTGCCCAATATTGCTCTTGATCCTTTCGAGAGGTGACCTGTAGTCATGAAGATATATATATCAAATGTTTACAATATTTATTATTGGCTTGGAATTCATCAATTAATGGTAATTAGTACCTCTTGTAAGAAGTCAGAAGTGCCCTTTCTAGGAGGGAGTCTAAATCCACAACTCTCAAAAAACTCTAGCGCGTTTTCTCGTGGTCCCTGATACACAATTTGTCCCTCTGATAGTAATATTATGTCATCAAAAAGATCAAAAGTCTCTGGAGCAGGCTGTAGTAGGGACATCTGTTAGAAATATTAAACTATGTTATGTTTTATGTAATTAATTCGTATGTTCAGACATATAATTAGGTTAGCTTATTAAGTTAGTTAATGATATGATTATCAACGATCGGAAGATAAGCGGGAATCCATTTCAAATAACTGGAAATTGGTTACCCGCCCTATCTTAACCGCCAAATGTTATGTATAAATTAGAATTGCCGGGAATCATAACCGGCATCAAGACTTTCTTAATCTTCACTAAGAATTGTCCAAATCCTTTCTTTCATTCGATCATTGTTCTAAAACTGTCATGCATATTCATTTTGGTTCTCTCGTTTACGACAACATGGATTCTTCTTATAATCCAAACTTGTCATCAACTTCCGCTGCAACTAAGTCATCTGACTTCCAACAAAGTGGTATCAGAGCGACGAAAGGGAAGATGCCGATGACTGAACTTAAACCAACGTCCACTATGTTGCCTTGTCAACATTGCACGGATGAAATGAAGAACAAGAATAAGCGATTTCAGCGAGAAAAGACATGCTTTTACTGTCACCAACCAGGGCATCAAATCTACAAGTGTAATAAGAAAGAAACAGACGAGGCGATACAGTTAATCCGGCAAGCGGTGAATGTGGGCATACAGAATCAAAGAGAAGATTTCAGTAATCATCAAGAGATGATTGTAGTGGGTACCGAAGGTGGGCTATGGAGCGATATTTGGTACGTTAGTTCTGTATTTAAACACCATATGGCTGGAAATTTGAACGTGTTTAAACGAATTAAACACATAATCGGGGTTGATACTCAATCCGGGGAAAATAATTTCTTATTTACACGTGGGGTTGGTTCGGTTGAAATCAAAACCGGAAATGAAATTATGAGAATTCAAAGCGTTTTCTATTCTCCGGAATTAGATAGGAATGTTTTGAGTATAGATCAATTAACCATGCAAGGTTTTACCGTTAACAAGAACGGTGATACTTGTAAGATCTATCCAATGTTCTCTACTCCGGTTGATAACTCTATGAACGAAACAAGTGGGTTAACAAGAGAGGAAGAAATTGGGTTACACGAGAAACAGAACATTATCGAAGAAAACGTGCATGACAATGAATTTAAAGAAAGGTATCTAAATTCATATTTCGAAGATCTGGATCTGTCCTCACATGAACCAGATTGGAATATGATGATTGTCAAGAACATGGAATTTAATGAATTTGATGACTGCGTTGCATTCATAAATTTATTAGATGATCGTGAATTTGTGATCAAGTATAAACATATGCTTGACTCAAAGTTTGAAGAATTAGTTAAATGGTTCTTATTTAACTATATGAACATCACGAATCGACCGATTCCACCAGTTGCATTGCATAAGAGAAAGGTTAATCTACTAAGTTTATACTTGTTGGTAGCCGCGGATGGGGGATACAAGACTGTAACAACAGAAAACATGTGGCCTGCAATAGCGAAGGATCTGGGATTTAACTACGAAGACGGAGATTACATGAGAACTGCATATGCCATGTATCTTGATATCCTGGAGTATTACTATAATTTCAATCAATGTCGAAAGAAAATGCAGGATAAAGAGGTTGTTGTTGAAGAAGGCAGACTTACCGAAAGTCAACAGAAGGTATCAACCAATGCAGAAGATGCTCAACAAGGGTCTGCACAAGGATCTGCAGGAATGGAACAAGCTGCGTTGTTCACTCGCATCGATGATGAAGATTGGAGCAAAGGGAAGAGGAGAAAGCGCTTCAATTTCGATTATGCAAGATGGGCTGTGGAAGAAGCAAATCAGAGTGTGCTGGATCGGTCTCGCAAACATAACCTAGTTTAAGGGGGTTATGTTAGAAATATTAAACTATGTTATGTTTTATGTAATTAATTCGTATGTTCAGACATATAATTAGGTTAGCTTATTAAGTTAGTTAATGATATGATTATCAACGATCGGAAGATAAGCGGGAATCCATTTCAAATAACTGGAAATTGGTTACCCGCCCTATCTTAACCGCCAAATGTTATGTATAAATTAGAATTGCCGGGAATCATAACCGGCATCAAGACTTTCTTAATCTTCACTAAGAATTGTCCAAATCCTTTCTTTCATTCGATCATTGTTCTAAAACTGTCATGCATATTCATTTTGGTTCTCTCGTTTACGACAACATGGATTCTTCTTATAATCCAAACTTGTCATCAACTTCCGCTGCAACTAAGTCATCTGACTTCCAACAACATCAAGATTGTTGAGTCCGTGAAGTGTACAATTTGTTGCAAGCATTTCACTATCTGAAATGTAGTTGAGCTGTCTAGACCAGTGGATATCTCATCCATAAACAAAGTTTTTGCTGGTCCAACAAGCATCTCTCCTGTTTTTATTTTTTACACTATAGTTATATCAAATTTGCCAATCTTACATAAAACCAAATGAGGGGTGATTAAGTAAACCTGTAGTGACTCGCTTCTTTTGTCCACCAGAGATTCCTTTTCTCATTACGTCACCGACGTAGGTGTCACGACACATATCCAAGCCCAATATCTGTTTTCGTTTAACAAAAATATGATGCGATTTGTGAAAGCATCCCAAGTTTGGATAATATCAACATAAATAGGATTAAAAAAGTAATCGAATTTGAATAGCTAGTTGTTTCTTACCCTAAGAATGTAGTAAGTAACCAAATTGCTTCCATATCCTTCTATGGCAGTTCCCTTCATGAAAAGGTCAACATCAGCTTCTGGGAAAATTCCTGCCTGCTTCTCTCTTCTTGCTAGCTCCGCCAACAATTCTATATATCATTGTTTTGTTATTTGTCATATCCGTTTAATTATTGCAAGACTTAAAAGAACATCATCTTTTTAAAAAAGAATTACCTATCTTTGATCCGACTCCTTGGCATCTTGCAGCGAAATCAAAGGTTTCTTTGACAGTCATTTCTCCAACATGAACATCGTACTGGCTGATGTATGCAGAGGTCTTTCTTGGTTCAAATTCATTTAGCTTATGGCCATTATAAGTAATCTCTCCTTCAACCTGTTAAGTTTATATGTTACGTACTACCCATGTTGGTTTAGATTATGACCATTGTAACTAATAAAGAGCTCATGTTAATGTTTTTAGAGATTTTTTCTTCTAGATAGTGTCATTTTAGATTAAAGCATGGGAAAAGAAGTGCTTAATTGAGTTGTTTGTAAAAAGGAGTTTAGCATATTGAATGAACGATGTCCAATCTAAAGAGTTTAGCTATTTTGGGGTAGAAAACCTTTTTGTTTTATGTTTGTTTTTTTTTTTTCATTTGATTAATTTATAATGTTTAGAAATAAATATATATACACACATACAATTTACAAACGATGAAAGTATTCATCGTTTGTAGATTTGTCATGTGTCATTTGTGTTGACGTCATTAACATGACACACCCAATTCGTCCTGTCAAAGATGATATCGTATTTAACTAATTCAGAATTATGTAGAGGTTTTATAAGAATTTATGGTTTGTTTATATTTTTTGTATTAAAGAAGGTTTTGTACATATATAAATTTACAAACGGTGGGTGAATAGTAATAAATCGTTTGTAAATTCAAAAAAAAAATTAGGTGATTGATTTGCATTGTTAATTGAATGATTAAGAAAGAAGAAAGAAAAGATGAGATAAAACAGTGGAAAACATAGGAGCCAGTTTAGCAAAAATGAACTTTTAAAGAGTATCTTAAGCATCATGGCATAAAATTTTACCACTGAAAAAACGTCCATAAGTAAGATGATGGTGCAAGTATGATGCGGGCCCAAGTGTGGATGAGCGGGCCATTTTGTATTTGGAGGCCCAAGATCGCGTAACAAAATGGCTTCACTAAAATGGCTCTAACTTGGGCTACGGGAGTCCGTTTTGGGCGTGCGACCAGGCGAAACGAACGTGAGAACAAAAAACGCTTATTTCCATTAGTTATTTGCATTTTTATGTTTTTTAAGTATTTTGGGCATTTTGTTTTTGGGCTTGTGTTTGGCGCGTTATCTTTTTTAGGCCCATTTCGAATTTCCGTTCTTATTTATATGTCCCTCTAGTAACTTGAACAATCAGAATTGAATTTTGAAACTACTGAATTTTCATTTCAAATTCCGTGCCCTTTGGGTTGAATTTTGGGGTTGGGAAAAGACCTACACGGGTATTCGCAGAATCAACGTGTTTGTTCTTTGTTATCGCTTCACGCACTACATCAGTTGGTATCAGAGTCGAATTCCTGGCTCAAAATGCCTCCGAGGAGAAACAACACCAGGCCTCTCGATCAAGTTTATGAACGGGAGTTGGAGCAGCGACTTATGGCGAGAGTGGATCAACGGTTGGATCAAGTGGTCGATCAGTTGACTGACCGGATGGCCGACTTGATCAATCGTAGGAGGCAGAGACCCAATGACGGGTATGGTTCTAATTTTAGTAACCCATTTGGTGATGGTTCGACTTCCGAAGACGAACAGGAAGGGTGACCAAGGGGTGAACGTGGAGGGGGTAACAGGCGTTGGGATTCTGGGATAAGGATTGATATTCCAGAATTTGATGGGGCTAGTTTGAATCCGTAGGGGTTCATCGATTGGTTGGCTACCGTGGAGGAGGTGTTTGAGTACAAGGAGGTGCCTGAAAACAAGCGGGTGGCCTTGATCGCTACCAGGTTACGTGGTAGGGCCTCTGCGTGGTGGCAACAATTGAAATTAACACGGAATAGGCTCGAAAAGTCAAGGATCGTGACATGGACCAAGATGAAGAAGTGCTTGCGGTCCAACTTTTTGCCTCATAATTTTCAAAGATTGATGTACCAACGTCTGCAAAATTTAAAACAGGGGGCTAAATCGGTTGATGATTATACCATAGAGTTTTACCAGTTGATTGCTAGGAATGATATTCAAGAACCGGAGGAACAACTTGTTTCTCGGTATATTGGGGGTCTGAGGGTTCAAATTATGGAGTCCGTGAACCTTTTTGATCCGCTAACCATTCCAGAGGCACACCAACGGGCGTTGGCGTTTGAGAAACAAAACCGTCGGGTGGGCGGTTCATTTACCCCTGCTGAAGGAAACGTTGGGTCAGGCAGTGGGGCACCTCGTGGCGGGCCTAGTCAGCAGAAGCCGGGGGTAACAATACCGGGCATACTTCTAAGGGGGCTAGTAGTAGTGGTCCGAGATATTTCAATTGTGGTGAAACGGGCCATCATCAAGCGGAGTGTAAAAGGGTTGGCAAAAAGCACTTGTTTGCTGAGTCTGAGGATGAACAATATGAAGAGTATGAAAACAATCCAGTGTACGATGAAGAAACTGAATACGAAGAGGAGGTTGTGACCGGTGATGTTGGGGTGAAATTGGTAGTTAGACGCTCTTGCTACACACCAAAGGCAGATGGGGATGACTGGCTAAAGCATAACATCTTCCACTCAACTTGTACCATTTTAGGGAAGGTTTGCACGTTTGTTATCGATTCGGGGAGTTATGACAATCTGATTTCTGAAGAGGCAGTTCAAAAGTTGGCCTTGAAGACAGAGAGTCACCCGAAGCCTTATAAGCTTCAATGGCTTAAAAAGGGAGGTGAAGTGACGGTATCTAAAAGGGCACTTATTTCTATTTCTATTGGGTCAACGTATAAAGATGATGTTGTGTGTGATGTGGTCCCTATGGATGCGTGTCACTTATTGTTGGTAGACCTTGGGAATATGAACGTAACATAGAGCATAATGGGCGGTCAAATACTTATAGCTTTCTGTTTGGTGGTGTGAAGATCACTCTTGTTCCTAGCAAGCCTAAGCAGTTAGCCACAAAACATTCGGGTACCTTGTTGACCATTAGTCAGTTTCAAGATGAGCTGGAGGAAATAGATAATGTGTTTATTTTGATAGGGAAGCCAGTGCCCGAGGAAGTTGAAATTCCTGAATGTATGGTTCCGTTATTTGAGGAGTTTGTTGATGATTTCCCAGATGATTTACCTGCCGGGCTACCACCCCTACGAGACATCCAACATCACATTGATTTGGAACCAGGGGCCCAACTACCCAACAAGCCCCATTACAGAATGAGCCCAAAAGAACACGAGGAATTGCGTCGGCAGGTTGAAGACTTAATCTCTAAGGGGTACGTTCGAGAAAGCATGAGCCCTTGTGCTGTTCCTGCTCTTTTGACTCCTAAGAAGGATGGGACGTGGCGTATGTGTGTTGACAGTCGTGCGGTCAACAATATCACTGTGAGGTACATATTTCCGATTCCCCGACTTGACGATTTACTTGATCAGATTAGTGGTGCTACTATTTTTACGAAGTTAGATTTGAAGAGTGGGTATTACCAGATTCGTCTTAGACCGGGTGACGAGTGGAAGACTGCCTTCAAGACTCGTGAAGGATTGTATGAGTGGTTGGTGATGCCATTTGGTTTATCAAACGCACCCAGTACTTTTATGCGTGTGATGAATCAGTTGTTTAGACCCTTTATTGGTAAATTTGTGGTGGTCTATTTTGATGATGTTCTTATTTATAGCCCAAATTTTGATGAGCATGTGAAGCATGTACGACAGGTTTTGACTTTGCTCCGAGGGGATAACTTGTATGCAGCCAAAAAGAAGTGTGTCTTTATGGTCCCTAAGGTCCTGTTTTTGGGGTATGTTGTTTCTGGTGACGGGATACAGGTGGATGAATCAAAGGTAGCGGCTGTTAAGCAGTGGCCAACTCCAACTACAATAACTGAAGTACGTAGTTTCCATGGTCTTGCTTCTTTTTATAGACGATTTATTCGAAATTTCAGTTCCCTTATGGCGCCAGTGACTGACTGCATGAAAGGGAAGACCTTTATATGGACTGAGGAGGCAGATTCAGCTTTTCAGCTAATCAAGGAAAAGCTTACAACAACACCAATTCTAATATTGCCAGATTTTTCTCGGGTTTTTGAGTTGCACACAGATGCCTCGCAGGGTGGTATTGGGGCAGTCCTAAGTCAAGGGGGGCGTCCAGTTTCTTATTTCAGTGAGAAGTTAACTGGGCCAAAGTTACGTTATAGCACTTACGATCTTAAATTTTATGCAGTGGTACAGGCTGTAAAACATTGGCGTCATTATTTGTTTCACAAGGAGTTTGTTTTATTTACAGACCATGATTCGTTGAGGCATATTCGCAGTCAAGATAAAGTATCACATAAGCATGCCCGGTGGATGGCTTTCTTGGAAAAGTTTACTTTTGTTGTGAAGCATAAGTCTGGGATTTCGAATCGTGTGGCAGATGCCTTGAGCAGAAGGAGTAGCCTGCTTGTTTCTATGAGAGTTGTTGTACCCGGGCTAGACAATCTCATGGAACAACTCACGACAGATCCATATTTTTCTGTCATTTTGCAGGATATGCAGTTTGGGAAGAGAACAGATTTTCTTATGCATGGCGGTTTTCTTTTTAAGGAAAATCAATTATGTATTCCTAATTCCAGCCTCCGCCTTCAAATAATCAAAGAACTGCATGGAGAAGGGCATGTGGGTAGAGACCGTACTTTACGATTGGTGCAGTCTTCTTATTTTTGGCCTACTATGCGGAGGGATGTTGATCGGTTTGTTAGACGTTGCAGGATCTGTCAAGTTTCAAAGGGCACAACTACCAATGCAGGGCTTTATATGCCTCTACCCATTCCTCAGCAACCTTGGGTAGATATTAGCATGGATTTTGTGTTGGGGTTACCCCGTACTCAGCGTGGTAATGATTCGATCTTTGTAGTGGTGGACCGGTTTTCTAAAATGGTGCACTTTATTCCTTGCAAGAAGACAACAGATGCAGTTAATGTGGCTCCGTTGTTCTTTCGAGATATCTATCGTTTGCATGGTTTGCCATCCTCTATAATTTCTGATCGGGATACTCGTTTCTTGAGTCACTTTTGGCGCAGTCTATGGAAAATGGTGAACACTCAGCTCAATTTTAGCAGTGCTTACCACCCACAAACTGATGGGCAGACGGAGGTTGTTAATCGATCACTTGGTAATCTTTTGCGGTGTCTTGTGGGAGATTATGTGAAGTCTTGGGATCTAAAGCTTTGTCAGGCTAAGTTTGCTCATAATCATGCAGTTAATAGGAGTACTGGGTTTAGCCCGTTTGAGGTGGTCTATTCTGCTAAGCCTCGAGGTCCTCTTGATTTAATGTCACTTCCTACCCCAGGTACTGTTCCCAAGAAGGTGCAAGATTTTGTGGTTGGCTTACATGAAGTTCATAAAGCTGAGCAGGATAACTTGGCCAACGCTAATTCAAAGTACAAGCAAGCTGCAGACCAAAAGCGTAGGCAAGTTGATTTTGAAGAGGGTGATTTTGTTTGGGCCATTTTGACTAAGGATCGTTTTTCAGTGGGGGAGTATAATAAGTTGTCCGCCAAGAAGATTGGGCCAGTAGAGATTGTGCAGAAGATAAATTCTAATGCGTACCGTCTGAAGTTACCAAGCCACATTCGTTGTTCTGATGTTTTCAATGTCAAACATTTGTTGCCTTTTCACGCGGATTCATCTGATGATGAAGTTGCTGCAGATTCGAGGTCGAATTTTGTCTACCCAGGAGGGAATGATGCGGGCCCAAATGTGGATGAGCGGGCCATTTTGTATTTGGAGGCCAAAGATCGCGTAACAAAAGGGGCTTCACTAAAATGGCTCTAACTTGGGCTACGAGAGTCCGTTTTGGGCGTGCGACCAGGCGAAACGAACGTGAGAATAAGCTCCATCTTGCTGCAAATGCCTATGGCTGTTTGGGTCATCGTCCGGGCCAAAAAACGCTTATTTCCATTAGTTGTTTGCATTTTTATGTTTTTTTAAGTATTTTGGGCATTTTGTTTTGGGCTTGTGTTTGGCCCGTTATCTTTTTTAGGCCCATTTCGAATTTCGGTTCTTATTTATATGTCCCTCTAGTAACTTGAACAATCAGAATTGAATTTTGAAACTACTGAATTTTCACTTCAAATTCCGTGCCCTTTGGGTTGAATTTTGGGGTTGGGAAAAGACCTACACGGGTATTCGCAGAATCAACGTGTTTGTTCTTTGTTATCGCTTCACGCACTACATCAAAGTATTTCATGGTTTGATTCGTTTTTACTATTGACTAAAATCGAAATTATAACATTATTTTGATTTTTAGATTTTTATAATCGACTGATATCGATTATAAACAGTTCGGTTAATATGATTATATTGTTTAATCGTCGGTTTTGGACTTTAGTGGATTCAAATAGTTTTCAATTAATAAATTCTATTGTATCTTTGGTTAGATAGAACATTAGCAATTTTTAGTTAATCTACTACAAGAAACTGGCAATTTCTGACCAAAATTTCCGACAAAGTAAATTTGGTCGGAAAGTTCCGACCATTTTCCGACAAATTACCGACTAAAATAAAAAACTAGTTTTAGCTACTATTTCCGACAATTTACCGACCAAAAGAATAATGGTCGAAAATTTGAAGGAAACTTCCGACTAAGTTCCGACCACAAATTGAAACGAATCAAAGAAAAAAATTTGTGGTCGGAAAAGTTAAATAAAAAAAATGTTTATCGGGAACTGGTCAGAAAACGTAGAACCAAAAAGTTGTTATTATGTGTGTATGTGTATGCATGCATGTATATGTGTGTGTATGTGTATTTGTACGTATGTGTATATATATATGCGTATGTGTGTTCATGAATGTATGTACGATATGTGTATACGTTTGTGTATTGTAAATATATATATATATATATATATATATATGTGTGTGTGTGTGTGTGTGTGTGTTTGTATCTGTATTTGTATGTATCTCTTGTATGTGTATGTATGTGTTTGTGTTTGTATACATGTATGTGTATGTGTCTGTGTATGTATGTGTGCGTAAATGTACGATTATATGTATGTGTATGCATTCCTTGTATATTTACGTGTATGTATATTTGTATGTGTATGTGTATATGTATATGTTTGTATATGTCTGTGTGTGTATTTCTAGGTGCATGTGTGTATATGTGTATGTATGAGTCTCGGTGTATACATAAACACACACATGTATACTTATAAAAGTGGTAAAAGCTTGTTTTAAGTAATCGATCCTGATTGTATACACGTACGTACATACATGTACAATACGTATAAATTGGTAAAATAAAAGTATTTAATGTATAATTAAGGTGTGGAAAAGAAGGAACAAAAAAACGGCGTTTAAAGCTCAAAGAACAAAAATAAAAACAATTTTGGTTGGAAAATGATCAGAAAATTCCGACAAATTTCCAACGAAACTCAACATGTTGGAAAATTGTCGGAAAGTTCCGACCATTTTCTGAACAAAACTTTTATATTTATTGTTATTATATGTTATAATGCTAAATTGCTAATCATTATTATAGTATCTATATTAAATGATAAATAGCATTCTTAGTTAATACAACTTTTGTTATAATCTTTCAGTGGCGGAAATAGCCTTCTAAATCAGGGGTATCGCAAAAACAATTACCGTGCAATCATACAATATAAAAAAACGACAATAAATAAATAAAGTAAAACAAATACTTAACTAATTGGGCCATAATTTCAATCATATTATTATAAATTTGGGCAATTGGGCCATTGTATTATTTTAGGGATATCGTTGGTATAAAACCGAAAAAAATAAAAAAATAAAAAAAAAATAAAAAATAAAAGTATCATTGTATTATTTTAGGGATATCGTTGGTATAAAACCGAAAAAAATAAAAAAAAAGTACACTACGAATAGGGATGAGCGTGGAAGTGGTACCGTACCGCACCGGAACCGAAAATACCGAAACCGAAATTCACCAAAACTGGGTACCGGTACCGAAATATTCGGTACAGTACGGTACCGGTATTTGAAGGTAAAATTCGGTATTTTGCCGGTACCGTACCGAACCGGTACCAATACTGAAAGTACCGATACTGAAAATGACAAAAAGTGGGTACCGGTACCGAATTTTCGGTACCGGTACACGGTACCAAATGCTCATCCCTAACTACGAATACGCACTTGAGCTGTAGCCCGTGCTACGGCTACTAAAGCATTGGGTCCGCCCCTGTAATCTTTTATATGAACTTTATTATTATTATTATTATTATTATTATTATTATTATTATTATTATTATTATTATTATTATTATTATTAAGCATCACCGCACCACCACCATCACCGTACCACCAGCGCCACTGCCCCCAACAACCACCGCTTCCACCATCACCCCCACACACCATCACTGCCCACAACAACCACTACTCACACCATCATCGCACCACCGCCACGTACTTCCCACAAAAACTTTGTCGAAAACAGGTCAGTTTTTTAGTAGTGATCTATAAAGATTACTAAGAGTTTAAAATAACAAAGGTGCTAACTTTTAATTTTGTAACATTTTAGAGTATTAAGGCTAACTCCAGTTAAAATTAACTGAAAGCTAAGAATTCATCATTTCACATCTTAGTACCCACGTTAGACGTATTTACAATTATATACACTTCATTTTCATTTTAAATGTATATTCTTATCATATTATATGTATTACCGTAATTTAATAAATCAATATTATATATTACTATGTCATAGTACATTATTTACATACATCGTCAATGGATGTTCAAAACCGGGTATCTGAAATTTTGGATACCTGATTTCACTATTTCATATATTTGTTGGATAGTTCGAATATCGGACAATTCAGATTGGATATCGATTATTATTTAACTATATTATACACATCTTCATAATATATCACCTTCCGCTACAAGAAAATTACGTCTGATACGACGACCCTTTAGCGACCACAAGAAATTTAGAAAGTCACCACTTTCATTAATATGCAAAACCCATTTTTGAGCATAACTAAATAAACATTAGTAGTATTTTAACTAAGCTTTTCTAAAATGACGCCATTTTTAAAGAAAAAAAAAAAGATTGAAACTCTATGTTTTATACTGACCTTTAAGCTAGAATCAAGCTTTCCTGCCAAAGCCAATAGAAGAGTCGTCTTCCCAGATGATGGTGGACCCAACAGAAGTGTCATTCTGTAACATTACAGGTTCATTGTTACATAACTATATATATATACACACACTCAACTACTTATATCTTTTGGTACCTTGCAGGTTTGATTATCCCTGATACGTCTTTAAGAATGGTGAGTTTGGCTTTCTTAGTCAAATTGATTCCAACAGAACTCAGAAGTGATTCAAATGAATTTCTAGCGACATTTAGTAGCGTTGGAAGCGCTCTATCACCGACGTAGCAATCTGCTTCTATGGTCACATTCTGAAACCGAACTTCTATAGTTGGTAGAGAGATGCCAACCCTGAAAAATCAGTTTGTTTCATAATTGAGTGTCAAGTTAGGGTTTACATAATAGACAATAGATAAATTATACATATATATAATAGATAAACAATCTCAAGCACCTTTAAAACCACTTAGCTAGCACATCAAAAGTCAATAAATAGATTGTCACCACGGTTATCATCTATCATATAATTTTTTTTTATTTATTTGATTTATCATTTATTTTTAAGTTTGTTCTTTAGTTATTATTCTATCTATAGCTTGAAAATTAGTATAGTTATAGACGTTTCATCGTTAACTTGGGATCAGGGCGGTTCAATGTGAAGGTCAGTGGGTGCACGGGTACCCCTCAACTTTCTTGGCGAAACCAAAAAACATTTCCTCCTTTTTATGTATCAAATATCCTTGAGCATATATCAGGATACCCCTAAGTGAATGTACGATAACTTTTTTTTCTTTGTTTATGAGTCTACGGTAAACTTTTTTTCTTGATACCCCTGAATTTTTCTTCTAGATCCGCTAGCGCTCGTAATTAAGTTACATATTCTTATTTAAAGAGGTTAGTCATGGTTGATTGATATCTGAAAAACCCTGTATTTTACATATATAGATTATTATGGAGTTGAAGGCTTACTTATCAATTCGATCTCTGAACTTTTTCAAGAACCTGCCATTATCTTCTTCAGCATCCTTGAAGATCTTGTCAATGAAGTTTTGATGAGCTTTCGCGTCGAGCTCTCCTACGTCTAGTAGTAAAGTATCAGATGGTGTTTGGTTTTGTAGATCATGAGCTGAAATGTTTAAGTTCTTGAAGATGGTTGTTCGTATGCGGTTGTAGGTTGGAAGTTTCTCCAAAGCAGCCCATCTCAAGGCCTCTTCGTCCGCCACAGAGCCGCGGCTGCTCCGCCCATGACTGCTGCTCACGGAGAACACAGCATCAACTCGCCTACTCACACTTCTACTTATGCTTCTCATAATATTTCCTCCATGAATTTCCTCCATGGTCACTCTTCACTTTCAAAACAACCAGAGTTCTACCTATTAATCACTCATGTTGTGCTTTCTTTGCATGGTTATCAATTCATTGAGTGGCTATTTAACATTTTTTTTGTCGTGCTTCATTAATTATATCTGTTTTTTTTTCTGGTTCGTTTGTATCCCACGTACAAAAAATACATTTATATTTATAATTTATAACTGAAAATTCAGGCTTCAACTTTCCATGTATAAACATTTAATAATTAAAACTTAGGCTTTAACTTTACTAGAAGAAACTTATTTTACCACCAATTATTTGATATGGACAAATTGTAAAAAGATAAAATGGTCAGAAATAACTTAAATAAAAGGAATATAATTTTGATCAATTTAGAGCAATGTTTTAAAAATCGGTTTAAACTGTTGGATCTGTATTTGAATGTTAGGGTTCCAGAGAAGGATTCGAAATATGTTCTTGAATTAAGAATTGGTAAATGGTAATACATGACATAATGTGATATATATACATGACCGATTAAAATCTAAACCGCCTCTAAACTTATACTAATATGACATGACATATAATAACATTAATAATACTAATCTAACTTATAAAATATTATCTAACATTCCCTCCCGTAAGTTAGATTGCAGCAACATGCAGAGCATCTTTCAGACGTTTGAAGTCCTTTAACTGCAAAGCCTTGGTGAGTATATCTGCTGCTTGTTCCTTGCTTGTGCAGAATCCTATTTCAACTTCATCATTTTTGATAAGTTCTCGAATGAAATGATATTTGACTCTAATGTGTTTGCTTTTCCCGTGATAAACTGGATCTTTGGCTAGACTTATAGTTGATTGATTATCACACAGAATGGTTGGTGGGCAATCTGCATTGATTTTAAGCTCATTGAGAATTCCTTTTAACCATAATGCTTGACACCCAGTTTGTGACAAAGCAATATATTCTGCTTCGGTTGAGGATAATGCCACCACCTTTTGTTTCTTCGATTGCCATTGCCAAGCTACCGCTCCTGATCCAAGATGGAAGATATATCCAGATGTGCTTTTGCTGTCATCTATACTTCCTGCATAGTCACTGTCACTGTAACCTATTAGCTTTCCCTTGCTCCCTTTTGCGTAAATAATTCCATGATTCATTGTTCCTTTAATGTATCTTAGTATTCTTTTTCCTGCCTCCCAGTGGCTCCTTTTGGGTCTCTCCATGAATTGGCTAATTTTATTCACAACAAACAGAATATCTGGCCTGGTATTCGTTAGATACATAAGACATCCAACTAAGCTTCGGTAGATATTTTGATCCACTTCATCCTCGAAGTCTTCTTTGGACAGTTTGATCCCATACTCCATTGGAGTTGAAATTTCATGACAACTTTCCATATTAAACTTAGCTAATAAATTTTTTGCATATTTTTGCTGTGAAAGCATAATGTTACCATTATCATACTTGACCTCCATGCCTAAGAAATAATGAAGATTACCCAGGTCCGTCATTTCGAACTCATGTTGCATGGATTCCTTTAGTTGTTCGATCAAGGTCAGTGAATCACTTGCTAATATAATGTCATCCACATATAAACATACTATAATCCTAGAGTGATTTGAGATCTTAGTGAAGAGGGTATGTTCATATATGCATTTCTCGAACCCGTGGGATCTGAAGTATTCATCTATCCGACTATACCAAGCTCTTGGAGCTTGCTTTAACCCGTAGAGTGCCTTTTTTAGATAACACACCTTTTTTTTTCTTCTCCTTTTTAACATATCCCTCTGGTTGTTCGGTGTACACTTCTTCCTTTAAGTTTCCATTTAAGAATGACGTCTTTACGTCCATCTGATGTAAGTGCCATCCGTGTTGTGTTGCCAAAGCCAAGATTAATCTGATTGTGTCAAATCTTATTACAAGAGCAAACACATCATGATAATCTACCCCATATTTTTTATTGTATCCCTTAGCGACGAGTCGAGCCTTATATTTGCTAACCTTCCCTTGTTCATCATGTTTGGTTTTATAAATCCATTTCACACCAATGGGTTTTTGACTCTTGGGAGGATCTACCAGATCCCATGTTCCATTTTTTTAATATAGATTGCATTTATTTATCCATAGCTTCTCTCCATCTCAAGTCTTTAATTGCTTCTTTGTATGTCACCGGATCATCATCAGCATAAAGAACAAAGTCTGCAACACTGTTTTGCATATTTTGTTCTCTTACATACTGATCTTCTACTTGAGCATCGGTAAGAGGTTGTGTATCATGATAAATTTCTGTGATATCTCTTGTTCTTAGCTCTTCATTCTCGGAGGATGATGATAATTCTACTGTTTCATTATGACTGCATGTATCATCATTTTCTTCGTCGCTTATATGATTTTTATTTTGAATATTTTCTGTTGACTCTGCAGAATATGCATTTACATCATGTTCGACTGTTTCCGGCTGATGAATTCCTTCTTCTGAATCATTCATGTCAATGAAAGAGATTTCCCTTTGAGGAGTGCATTCGTTCCATTCTTGTTCTTCATCAAACACCACATCTTTGCTGATGATTGTTTTACCAGTTACTGGATTGTAAAGCTTATAAGCTTTACTATGTTCACTATAGCCGACAAAGATTACCTTTTCCACTTTATCATCTAATTTCCCGCGATGTTGTTTTGGGATATGAGCATAGGCTACGCATCCAAACACTTTTAAGTGTCCGACACTGGGTTTTTTCCCACTCCACGCTTCTTGTGGAGTGACGTTCGGTGTACCTTTAGTGACAGCTCGATTCAACAGGTAAGTGGCACATGATACAGCCTCTGCCCAATAGGAGTGAGGTAGGTTTTTCATTTTTAACATGCTTCTACTTAGTTCCATGAGAGTTCTGTTCTTTCTTTCGGCTACCCCGTTCGGTTGTGGTGTGTAACTTGTTGTGAGTTGATGATGGATCCCATTTTCTTTTAAGTAATTTTGAAACTCATGTCCACAGTATTCTCCTCCTCTGTCTGTTCGAATGGTTTTAACCTTGTAGCTGGTTTGATTTTCTGCAAAAAGCTTTAAATACTTTAAAGTAGTTTAGTGCTTCCGACTTTAGTTTCAGAAAGTAGAGCCATGTTTTTTCTTGAGTGATCATCCATGAATGTTATAAAGTATTTACACCCTCCAATTGACAGCGTTCTCATAGGTCCACATATATCCGAGTGGATCAGTTGAAGTGGTTTCTCTGCATGCCATGTAGTCTGTTTTGGCATTGACTTCCTTGCATTCTTACCAAACAAGCAGCCCTCACATATGCTTGTTGTTGACATAGGAATCTTTGGTAAGCCCGTTACTACATCACGAATTCCCATGTGGTGCAGGGTATTGAAATTTAAGTGTCCATATCTTCTGTGCCAAAGGACACAGACATCTTGTGTCATTACATTGCATACCCGAGGTACTATATCGTGATTTAGATTAAGTGGAAACATCTTGTTTCCAGTCATCTTGATGGAGCCAATACATGTACCAGTTGAATCTTTGATTATGCACTCTTGATTAGCAAACTTCACTTCATACCCTTTATTAACTAATTGCCCCACACTTAAGAGATTGTGTTTTAGCCCTTCTACATAAAACACATTTGGAACTTTCTTTTCTATACCCTTTACCTTGATTGAAACATAACCACTTCCTAATACTTCTAATCTTTTATTATCACCTGTCCTCACTTCCCTTCGTTATGAATCGTTTAGCGAAATAAACAGGTTTTTGTTCCCCGTCATGTGATTGTTGCACCCACTGTCTAGATACCAACAGTCCTCTTTTGTCACTTCCTCTACATTAAATATCATAAACATTGTATCATCATCCTTTTCTTCAGTTTCTTCTTCGTGTAATAAAACGTTTCCATTTCTATTGCTTTCTTCTTTTCGTTGGCAGTTTCTTGCCACATGTCCCAACTTCTGACAGTTGTAACATCGAATTTGAGCATATGATCTTCCTCTTCCTCTACCTCGTCCTCTACCGCCATATTCATATCTATTTTGTCTTGTCCGATCATCATTATTGCTTTGCATTTGAAATGCCTGTTCCATCGGATTGTCATCATATTGCCTTAACCTTAATTCGTGTGATTGTAATATCCCAAGTAATTCCTCTGTTGAGATTGTAGTCATGTCTTTTGATTCTTCTACTGCAACTACAACCGCTTCATATTTTCGTATTAAACTCCTAAGAATCTTTTCTACCACTCTTTGTTCAGTGATATTTTCTTCATTCATGCGTAATTGATTTACTACAATCATAATTCTGTTCATATATTCTTCTATTGTTTCGCTTTCTTTCATTCTTAAAGAGTCGAATTCACATCATAGGGTTTGTAATTTTACCGTTTTCACTCTATGTTCTCCCTTGTACGCTTTGTGTAAGACATCCCAGGCCTCCTTTGATGTTCTGCACGTTGCAATTCTTTCGAATATAACTTCACTGACCGCCTGGAAAATGATATGCAACGCCTTCTTATCCCTTTTTACTTTCTCTTTATGAGTGTTTCTATCGTTCTCTGACGTTTGGATTGGAAGATCATTGTAACTTTCTTCAACAATCGTCCACAGATCTTGTGATTCCAGTAATACCTTCATTTGAATGTGCCAGTGGTAGTAATTTTTCCCTAGTAGTTTCGGAATTTGTGTTTGCAGATTTCCATTCATCGCCGCCATACTATGAATTTATTTTGAATTGGAATTATGATTATAAAATTTCTGAATTAAGAAAGATCTGTGAAGATAAAAATGGATTCGTTGTGGCTCTGATACCACTTTGTTGGATCTGTATTTGAATGTTAGGGTCCAGAGAAGGATTCGAAATATGTTCTTGAATTAAGAATTGGTAAATGGTAATACATGACATAATGTGATATATATACATGACCGATTAAAATCTAAACCGCCTCTAAACTTATACTAATATGACATAACATATAATAACATTAATAATACTAATCTAACTTATAAAATATTATCTAACATAAACCAGCTGATTGAACCGGTTAAACCAGATGCCGGATGCTTGGCTGGCATGAATCATACCGATAAACTGAGGAAACGACAAAGAAGTTATACCGCCGGTATATTGGGTTACTGGTTTAATCTGGTATACCGGTACCGGTTTATACCAGGCCAAAGGTCAAAATTTTGAACTTCTAATTTTTATGTACCTAAAAAAGGTGACTATTTATCTTCTTAGTAAAAGTGTAAAACCTAGTGCCCACAATTGACAATCCACATCAATCAAACTTCTTCCTCACTTAAAGATAGAAAATCATTGGTTTGTTGAGATTAAGTTCTTCAACCGATTATTAAAGTTTACTTTTTTTTTTACTTTTGTTCAATCATTCACGTGGAAATTGTTGTAGTGTTTGCTAATTGCTATATAACTCGGATTGAGACCCGCCGCAATGCGGCGGGGATTCTTTAGTTATAACTAAGTCGATCTAGGACCTGTACATTATGTTAAACCTGTCAAACGGGGAAGAAATAGACGATGTAAAAACGTTCACCCACAGACGCACATTGCGTCGTGTTAACTTGCAAAATTTAGAACGAAACGTAAAAACGTTAAACCAAAGACGCAGTCGATCTAGGACCTGCACGTTATGTTAAACCTGTCAAACGGGGAAAAATAGACGATGTAAAAACGTTCACCCACACACGCACGTTGCGTCGTGTTAACTCGCAAAATTTAGAACGAAACGTAAAAACGTTAAACCAAAGACGGACGTTGCTATGTGTTAAGTCAAAAAAATTTAGAACCAAGCATAAAGCAAAAAATTTGCGGAAAATGAAAACTATAAAGGACCAAAGTTGAAAGTAAAAAAAGTTGTGAGTATAGATTGCAAAAGATAAAAAGTTTTGGGTTAAAAGTAATTTATGAAATACTTTTAGGTGAAAAGTAAAAAAAAACTTTTTTTTTTTGGAAAACCCCCAAAGCCAAGGTTACGACAACTATATGCATAACTATTTTTTTTTTGGAAAACCCCAAAGCACACCCTGTGTTGCAGCGGGGCGTAAAACGGTGTCAAATAGTACTAATGTCACACAACTGTTATCGACCACCAACACTGACTCGATCTAGGATCTGCGTGTTGCGATGAACCCGTCAAACATGAAAAAATATAGGTAAAAAAGTTGAACCACACATGCACGTTGCGCCGTGTTAACTTGCAAAATTTGAAACAAAACATAAAAAAATTGAACCACACTCGTACGTTGATTCGTATTAACTCGAACAATTTAGAACTATACGTAAACCGAAAATTTGCCAAAGATGAAAAGTATAAGTGACAAAAGTTGTGAAGTTAAATTGCAAATAATGAAGAGTTTTGGGTTAAAGTTAAAAAACCAAATTACGTAGGGTTAAAATTGCAAAAGGTAAAAACCTTTAGGTTAAAAGTAATTAAAAGTTTTGGGGTAAAGTTAAAAAAACAAATTATGTAGGGTTAAAATTGTAAAAGGTAAAAACCTTTGGGTTAAAAATAAAAAATCAAGTTTTTTTTTTTTTAAAACCCCAAAGCACAATGTACAAGTTCCAATGCATATTTTTGTTGCTTATTTAGAGTAATAAAATGGGTAGTTAATCATGAACTTTTAGATAATTTTTTTTATTACGGATTAACTTTTGAAATATTTTTTTTATTATAGAATGGAGAAGTTTTGGAATTTTTTTTTTAGTTGAAATTATATTTTATGGATATGTAGGATTAAATAGTCAACACGGTTGAACTGCCCGGTACAACCCGGTTCAACGGGTTAAACCGTTTCTGAGTCTAACCCGGTACGATTTAAATACCGGTTTTGAAAGCATTGAATTTAAAGTTAACTAGAATTAAGCACACGTTACGGCGGGGCACAAAACCGTGTCAAATACCACACCACCGCCACCACCATCAACAGTGAGCCGATCTAGGACCCGCGCGTTGCGAGGAACCTTTCAAAGGGAAAAAATTTAGAACAAAATTTAAAACAAAATTTTGTGAAATAAAAAGTATAGGGGCAAAGCTGAAAGTAAAAAAAAATGAGGTAATTTGCAAATAATGAAAAGTTTTAGGTTAGAATTAGAAAAAACAAAATTTGTTAGGTTAAAATTGTAAAAGATAAAAACTTTTGGATTTAATGTAAAAAATAATTTTTAAAATGCAAATTGGATTTAACTAATTCCAGCTTTCTCAATTTGGCCAATAATAATACCAACTCAGTTATTGACCAATAATAATCCGAACTGGTCGACTTTTTATTGATAATAATCTGCGTTAAACATAGCTTAACGGAGTTAAGTTTTTTCCGAATAACAAACTGATGTTTTAGGGTTTTTGATTAGAACGAGGATACGAGTTGATTGATGTAAAATTTACCTTGAAATACTACCCCAAACAACGAAAACGGTGCTTCAATTCGGGTGTTTAAACTTCCAATTAACAAAAATCAAGTCGTTTGAAGCATCGTTTCGAGGTTGATTTTTGTTAATTGGAAGTTTAAACACCCGAATTGAAGCACCGTTTTCGTTGTTTGGGGTAGTATTTCAAGGTAAATTTTACATAAATCGACTCGTATCCTCGTTCTGATCAAAATCCATAAAACATCCGTTTGTAATTCGGAAAAAAGCTTAACTCTGTTAACGTATTTTTAACGGCGGACTATTATCGGCCAAAAGTGGACCAGTTCGGATTATTATTAGCCAATAACTGAGTTGGGATTATTTTCGGCCAAATTGAGAAAGCTGAGATTATTTAAACCGATTAGGGAATTGGCCTGTAATAATCCCAACTAGAGGTATTTGGCCATTGACTATCCCACCTTTGAATATTCCCCCCACCAGTCCCATCTTTCAACTATTTTTCCTACACCGGCCTTCCATTAAAAAAACTTAACGGAGTTATGTTTTTTTTCCAAATTACAAACATTTTTTACGGCTTTTGATCAGAACGACAATACGAGTCCATTGATATAAAACTTACCTCAAACGGTGCTCCAAACAATGAAAACGGTGCTTCAATTCGGGTGTTTAAATTTTCAATTAACAAAAATCAAGTCATTTGGAGCACCATTTCCAGGTAAGTTTTACATCAATGGACTTGTATCATTGTTCTGATCAAAAGCCCTAAAAAATCTGTATGTAATTTGGAAAAAAGCTTAACTCCGTTAAGTTTTTTTTAACGAGGACCGGTTTAGGAAAAATAGGTGAAATGTGGGACTGGTGGGGGAATATTAAAAGATGGGACTGTCAATGGTCAATGACCTCTAGTTGGGATTATTACAGGCCAATTCCCCTATCCGATTTGCCTTTTTTAAAAAAAAAAAAAAAAAACCCTCAAAGCATGAGATATAACACCCACATTCACAAAAATGTTGCTAATTAATGGTATATAAATAAAAATGGGTCTAAAAGTGTTTTCCATCTTTTAAACCCAAAAAAATTTAATCTATGTCCTAGATTTTGAATTTTGAGTTTAAAGATTTCTCTTTTGTTTTTACCCTAGTATTTGATACAACCTTTTAATATGGGGCTATCTCTGATAAAGACAAATATCTCTAAGAGGAGAGATCATAAGTTCACACCAGGATAAATAAACAATTTATATATATTGGCAAAAGTAAAGAATAAGTAATATTTTTCATTCAAAACATTCTGATACAACTTTATATTATAAAACGTGCAAAGTCTAGTTCTCATTAACACAAAAATCAGCGTACCTTCGGCAGGGGGGGGGGGGGGGGGACCTCTCGACGATATCCAAAATCCAGCCAATGTAAAGCTCACACCTAGACTACCCACACCACCCCAACTCAAAACCCCATTTACCGGTGTCGATTACCGAAGTCACACACACAAAATCATTACTTGCTCTTGCTTTCTCTCTCTCTCTCTCTCTCTCTCTCTCTCTCTATCTCACAACCTGGTGGTCCTTACCGATTACCCCTACCTGAGTGACTGGCGCCAATGTTGTCGGTCAGGTAAAGACTACCCGAATTGGTTTCGGTGAGTGATGCCACCCCCTAAGTTGACTCTTGTTTGGTAATTTTTTATAGTAAACTACAATTTGTCTCCCTGTGGTTTGAGGTCTCTTGTACTTCGCCTCCCTATCTTTCATTTTTTGCACTTTAGCTCCCCATGCCTGCATTTCATGAAGCTATGCCTCCATGCCATCAATGGACCGTTTGACTTTGGGTGAAAAGACTAAACTACCCTTTTTGCTATTGAATTTTGCGCCCCTGTGGTTTCATTATTATTGCAATCACCCATCACCACCATCATCATCCCCACCACCACCGTTGTTCATCACCTATCTGTTGGAAATTTTGTGAAAATAGCATTTTTCACAAATATAGGAAAATGATTTTTTCCTATTTTGGACTAGAAATAAATATAATAAAATGAGCGGGTTTTATATATTTATTTGTGGGTTTGTGTTCTATGTCGGAAGGGCTTCGCAACGAACTAAACCACGTCCAAAACGGAGCTAAGATGAATGAGATATCGATGCTCAAAGTTGGTGTTTGAAACTTAAATGCTGGAAAAAGTGGGAAAGTGGCACCTTGTCCCACATCGGATGAGAGATGGAACTTAAAGGGGTATTTAAGTGGGAACTCTCCATCCTTATTGTTTCATGGAAGCACTCACTAGTGTACTCGCGAAGGGCCCTAACTCGCACTCGCACTCGCACACGCGCGCGCGCGTGGCGTGGGCGATGAGGCGCAATGTGGCGCTTTGATGGCACACTTTGCACTTCGCATCGCCGCGAGCCGCCTTTGTATTTTTGACCACGTGCGCGTGGTGGAAGCACAAGGGTTGCAAGGACCAAGTGGTTGGTGATGTGGCATGCATGCGCATGACCCTGGTGGGTCCACGCGCGATGGCGCATGACGTGGCAATCATGCGCGCGGGGTACACATGGCGCGCACTAGCGCATGGTGCATGGGCCTGATGTGATGTGCGCGGCGCACCAAAGTGAGCCAAAACGGCGCGACTGTGTGGCGTGCTCGTAGAGGCTCACAGGTGACGTGGCACACGCGCGCAGGTGCGCATGGACCTAAGTGAGTATGGCGCACGCGCGCATGGCAGTGAGCCAAGTGGACGCACCGCGCGCGAGGGCTGCAGACCTGCGCGCGCATCAGTGTGTCTTGCGCGCGCGCAGAATCTTCCAGCAGCAGTTACTGCAGTGCAGTTACGTTTTCAGCATTCGAAACTGACGTAGTTAATGAGTTTGACTGAGAATTTAATGACGAATTAAGGTGCATTAAAGACGTTTAATGCAGTTTAATTCGCCCACTTAATTCTTTTTCAGTTTCGACTTCAGTTTGCAGTATAAATAGGAGGAGCCTACTGCAGCTAAGAATACCGAATTCACCAGCTCTTTACTATATTCTCTCCCTACTGAATTATCTTCTTCTTCTCTCAAGCTTGCTAGGTACACCTTCGGGTTAGAGTCAAGACCGGCAGTACAACTGCTTGCGGCTGTTGTATCCTGGAAACAAACGTGTTCTCCTGGGAGACACGAAATTTGTTTTAAGGGACCCGTGTCTAACACGATCCTCAGCCAAAGAACAGTTTTTTCTGTTCGGATTTCTGTTCTTGTTTGTCTATTCTTTTCAGTTGTAATTGTATTTTAATTGTTTCATTCTGTAATTGTTTCAGTTAATTCAAGTTAATAAAAGTTTTATTTATTTTATACGAACGGATTCCTACAATCTTAAAACAAATTTTAAAACACCGTTCGTGTAGAGTCTCAAACTTCTCTGCTGTGAATTAAATTTTTTTTTCTCACAGCAGGTTGTGTTTTAAAAGGTTTTTCTCTGTTTCGATTCAAAGTAGCGACTTTGTCAAAACAGAACTCTGTTCTTCTACTACTTCTTCGTCTTTGGGTTCTAAGATCTTCTCTTGTAGTCTTCAAAGTTGGACTTAGAAGCTACGAGGCTGATTTTGTTACTCATCGATTTTTGTTAGTAAAATAATAAATCAGCACATTTATTATTCTAACAGATTGTATTAACATGGTCTTGTGTTGAGTCAATCTCACTACGTGGACAAGATCCTTGGGAAATTCAATTCGGACGATACGAGTATAGCTCGATCTCCAATTGATAATACCCAACGCCTAAGGAAGAATAGAGGCGAGAGTGTTTCTCAGTTAGAGTACTCAAGGATCATTGGTAGTCTCATGTATCTAATGACATGTACTAGACCCGACTTAGCATATGCAGTGAGCAGGCTAAGTAGATACACCAGTAATACGAGCGAGGATCATTGGAAAGCTATCACGAGGGTGCTTAGATACATAAGATACACGAGAGACTATGGATTGCATTATAACCGTGATCCAGCAGTGATCGAAGGATTCACTGATGCGAACTGGATATCGGATATAAAAGATCATAGATCGACAAGTGGATATGTGTTTACACTTGCTGGCGCAGCTATAGCTTGGAAGTCTTCCAAGCAAACGGTTATAGCTAGATCTACGATGGAATCCGAATTCGTCGCTTTAGATAAAAGCGGGGAAGAAGCGGAGTGGCTACGTCAATTTGTGGAAGATATTCCAAGATGGCCAAAGCCGTTGACGGCAATCTGCATACATTGTGACAATCAGTCTGCTCTTGCTAGAGCACAAAACATGATGTACAATGGCAGATCAAGGCACATTCGACGTAGACACAAAACAGTACGACAACTTATCTCAACGGGTGTTATCTCGGTTAACTATGTGAGGTCAAATGAGAACATTGCGGACCCGTTAACGAAAGGCTTAAGCAGAGATAAGGTGTATAGGTTGTCAAGAGGAATGGGACTAAAGCCCATAGATGAAGGGAATATGAGGGAAACCTAACCTAGTTGACTGGAGATCCCAAGATCTAGGTTCAATAGGCAAACTTAATCATAAACCCAAAGGGAGTCACTGTGGGGGGTGCCCCAAAATTCATAAAGGGAGTTGTATACTTCCTAGTCCATTCCAATCAGTGACATGAAGGAAAGGTTAAGCATGTTGAGGTTAAGGATTTTGAGGAAATCCAAATTAACCATAATGCTTTTAATGATTCAGAGGAATCACCTATGTTAGAGAGAAGTGGGGTCGCTTCGAATGGATTTGTGGGGAGGCGCAAATCCTAGAGCTCTCGCAGAACCAGGAACGTGTTCCATGACCATGAACGGACACAACCATGAGGTCTTAACTCGACTAGGGAGAGTATTGTATGAATGTATATTGTCGCCTACATAAATGGGGGATTGTTCAAGGACACCGCGTCTACAAGACCCTAGGAGGCTAAGTATGCTTCACAAAAGGAGGTTCAAAGGTTACACCTACCTATCTTGCAATACTCAACTGTTGAACGTGTATCGTTGAAACTTGATAGATCGATTTCTATTCATGGGGGGGATTGTTGGAAATTTTGTGAAAATAGCATTTTTCACAAATATAGGAAAATGATTTTTTCCTATTTTGGACTAGAAATAAATATAATAAAATGAGTGGGTTTTATATATTTATTTGTGGGTTTGTGTTCTATGTCGGAAGGGCTTCGCAACGAACTAAACCACGTCCAAAACGGAGCTAAGATGAATGAGATATCGATGCTCAAAGTTGGTGTTTGAAACTTAAATGCTGGAAAAAGTGGGAAAGTGGCACCTTGTCCCACATCGGATGAGAGATGGAACTTAAAGGGGTATTTAAGTGGGAACTCTCCATCCTTATTGTTTCATGGAAGCACTCACTAGTGTACTCGCGAAGGGCCCTAACTCGCACTCGCACTCGCACACGCGCGCGCGCGTGGCGTGGGCGATGAGGCGCAATGTGGCGCTTTGATGGCGCACTTTGCACTTCGCATCGCCGCGAGCCGCCTTTGTATTTTTTACCACGTGCGCGTGGTGGAAGCACAAGGGTTGCAAGGACCAAGTGGTTGGTGATGTGGCATGCATGCGCATGACCCTGGTGGGTCCACGCGCGATGGCGCATGACGTGGCAATCATGCGCGCGGGGTACACATGGCGCGCACTAGCGCATGGTGCATGGGCCTGATGTGACGTGCGCGGCGCACCAAAGTGAGCCAAAACGGCGCGACTGTGTGGCGTGCTCGTAGAGGCTCACAGGTGACGTGGCACACGCGCGCAGGTGCGCATGGACCTAAGTGAGTATGGCGCACGCGCGCATGGCAGTGAGCCAAGTGGACGCACCGCGCGCGAGGGCTGCAGACCTGCGCGCGCATCAGTGTGTCTTGCGCGCGCGCAGAATCTTCCAGCAGCAGTTACTGCAGTGCAGTTACGTTTTCAGCATTCGAAACTGACGTAGTTAATGAGTTTGACTGAGAATTTAATGACGAATGAAGGTGCATTAAAGACGTTTAATGCAGTTTAATTCGCCCACTTAATTCTTTTTCAGTTTCGACTTCAGTTTGCAGTATAAATGGGAGGAGCCTACTGCAGCTAAGAATACCGAATTCACCAGCTCTTTACTATATTCTCTCCCTACTGAATTATCTTCTTCTTCTCTCAAGCTTGCTAGGTACACCTTCGGGTTAGAGTCAAGACCGGCAGTACAACTGCTTGCGGCTGTTGTATCCTGGAAACAAACGTGTTCTCCTGGGAGACACGAAATTTGTTTTAAGGGACCCGTGTCTAACACGATCCTCAGCCAAAGAACAGTTTTTTCTGTTCGGATTTCTGTTCTTGTTTGTCTATTCTTTTCAGTTGTAATTGTATTTTAATTGTTTCATTCTGTAATTGTTTCAGTTAATTCAAGTTAATAAAAGTTTTATTTATTTTATACGAACGGATTCCTACACTATCACCTCCACAACACCACTTTTTCCCCTCCCTCTCTCTCTAACTATCAGCCCCATCTACCTCCACCACAACAACCATTATCCATCACCACAATACACGACCCTTTTGTAGCTAGAGCTACTCATGTAGTGTGGCTTGCTAGCGATCCTGTTTCTTAAAATACAACTCCAATGCTGGGAGATAACACAGGTACGCATGTTTGTATATTTCTCACAAATTAACATGTTTTAAAGTCCACATTATCATTGTTAACAAACCTTAAAATTTTGCAGTTCCCGTTTGTGGTAAAGCATATCTAATTCTGCAGTTTCGTTAATGGTAGAGCGTCATCAAAATAACCACCAAGACCAAAGTAAAATCTTATGTTCCACCCATAGGATAATACTGAACCATTTCCGTCTACGACTTCAATAGAAAATTTTGATAAAATGAACATAGAAAATGCTTCTTTTACTGTTCCTATAATTAGTGAAACTTCTTAAACAAATCTGTTTAGGGTTAGAGAAGAAACCACCGCTTCCATTCACCTAGTATCACCTGTTGCTTTGCTGATGACGGCTAAAAGTAGTGAAAACCCGCTCACATACTTGGTCTAACCTGTCAATTAAATGGGCTGCATCAAAAGATAAACCATCTCACGTTAAGGCCAACATTAAGGTGATATTATCTTTTCCTTTAATTATGATATTATATATGTATATGGATTTGCTATCTGAAAACAGGATCCGACGAGTTTGACGGATCTTTGGTCCAGAAACGGAATGTTAGGTTATAAAAAACAATAAGAAATGAGTAGAAGATAGAATAGAACACCGAGCAGTCACTTATAATCTGGTCTCTTATTGATAATCCAACGTTACAGCACCATGAGACCAGTTGGACAGCATTTCCCCTCAGGGAATCCAACACAAGACCCAAGCACCATATATATAGGCATCAGGGCTTCGTACAAAGCTACCTCTGGCTTCGTACGAACCCAACTTGGTCTTGGATTCTTCAGTACAAACCATTATGTAGTTCGTTCGTACGAAGCTACTCTTGGCTTCGTACGAAGGCACTATTGCATCACAATACCTTGGTTTCGTATTGGATTTCACACTATTCTATACAATATTCACACACTCTATCTAGCTATTCGCACAATGGCAGACGTACAAAATATACACCAACATGCTATATCATGTTACTCATATCATTTATGTAAAACATTGTTGTGTTTTGTGACTGGAGTTAAGGTATTCCAGTATAAGAAAATGAACACATACGAGCTTTAAGTATATGTAGATGATGATAGCTTGATATCCGAGATCCGTATTGACCACAATGTAAGTTCATATTATTCCATTTAAAGCATTAAAATCCAAATGCTTAAAACATATAGTTCTTGTGTTAACGGTTTGATCTATCAGGTTGTATAGAAAAAGATAGGTTATTTCCCTAAGGAGATAAACACTGCTTTGTCTTCTTCAGGACCATCTAGGGTTCAATACATGAGGAACATAAAGAAACAATTTCAAGTTTATTTGGTAAACTTTGAGCTCCACAAGCCATTTCCAAACCTATTTATAATCAAATTTAATGAAAAGGTTTATTCTGTTGGTTTATGGGATTGAATTGCAGGGAATAATGGTTAAGATAAATGAAGCCTCAAGTCTATCGGTTGCCATAGAAATGCAGCAGGGTTGTTTTTTATCTGATGCATGGTCTCTTCTTAGAAGATTTCCCTTCTTGGAAAAGGTGTTTATTCGGTTTTGGTGGATGATGGTGGTGGTGGTGGTGGGTGAGATGATGATGGTGGTGGTATGTAAGGACCTGCAAAAATGTCCCAAATCAACCCGTAAGTGAAAACCCGGACCCTTGAAACCCTAATGAGCATAAAAATTCAAGAAATCAAGAAAATTGGAATTCACGCAGGTCGCGTAAGCCATAAGGTAAGGCTACCCGGGCCGCGACAACTTGAAAGTCTCCGGATAAGCTCAAGGGACACGTGTTGTTACACGTGTCAAGACCCTCGATGACTCAGCAACCTCCGATCTGATCCAAACTCCCTCGCGGGCCGCGTAAAACCCAATTTCATGCTATAAATTGCCTGGACCCGTGGCTGTCCTCTGTGCTCGAAATCTCATTCTTAAAACGCCCGTATTCTGCTAAATTCGAATTTCCGAGTAGTGAAACGCTGCTACGACTACAAGGTATTAGCTCGATCACTGCTATGTTTCAAACTGCTACAATTCTTTTCTTTCCTTCAGCTTTTATTGTAGTAAATAGTAGCTCGGGATTATACCTTCTAAATCCCGAAAACTCTGCCCGTTATTGGGGTAATAACTCTAATCACTGGTACGATACTTTATCCGATCGATTGAAACCAATCCGATGGATGTTTAAGTACTGTACTTTGTCATTCGTCGTGAATCCGATGGATGTTTAAGTGTTACCCGAACTCGGGCTATACTTTGTCATTCATCGTGAGGGTTTTGATTTCGTGATTATCGGTAAAGTTGAATTGGGTTAATACGCTAATACGAGTTTCATTTTATCTAAAAATTAGAACTCGTAACCAGGGAGATGCTAAAGTAGAATAATTAGTAATTAAGTAATCTTACTAGTTAAATAAAACTTAGCGGTTAAGAAACCTTAATAGATAACTTAATCAGTTAAGTATGATTAATTAAGTTAAGTATGATTAATTAATCAGTTAAGCAAGATTAATTAAGCTAAGCAAGATTAATTAAGCTAAGCAAGAATAATTAAGCTAAGCGGGATTAATTAAGATAAGTAAGATTAATTAAGTAAGTAAATTAAACACCTAGATAGATATACATGAAAATAAATATATATGAGATAGATAATATCAAAAGGAAGGTGCGAGGAAGGTGTAAGAAGATACATATATGGGTAGGAAGCTTCCTAGAAGATGTATAAGTAACTTCCTAGAAAAGATATAGGTAATTTCCTAGAAAATACAAAGGAAACTTCCTAGAAATTTCATATTTCTTACCTATAAATAAGAAGCCTAGGAATTCATTTCCTTTGCTCATTTCTTTTCTTCTTCTCTCTATACGTTGGTGTTCTAACCAATAATCACCGATGCGATGTTCTGTCCGATCGATTCAGGAACCAACTAACGGATGCCAAAGTGCTATACTTTGTGAGTTTCGTTAAACGGATGCCAAAGTGCTGTACTTTGTGAGTTCGTTAAACGGATGCCAAAGTGCTGTACTTTGTGAATTTCGTTAAGGTTCGGATCTCGTGACCATCGTTAGGTTTGATGTGGTTTTACACTAATACGTAATCCACTCTGTTAAACTAAATGTTTAAATACCCGAAACTCTACACCATACTCTTACAATCAAAATGGATGCTTAATCATCAGAAGGTTCAAAACCATAAAGTATATGCTTAATTATCAAAAGGAGTAGAATCATGAAGCTTGTTAAATCAATACTGCATGCTTATAAACTAAGTCATTCTCTTTTTATCAATAATGTTTTACAATACTCCAATCATTTTCAAAAGTTATAATTACAGGGATTAAGTCGTGGTTATCTTGAATCACTGGCTAGTGGGGTATTGTGCACATTACTAATTTCTCACGGTTAGGCTAATAAATCCTAACAGTGATAATCATCACTACTTGGGTGAAAGGACCCAATAGTGGTATGACCATCGTCACCAGGAGGTGACACGGCGCCAGATAAAAATAAGATAGAAGCCATTGTAATCGCTCTTATGCTGTAAATTTATAACTATGTGTCGTTTTATATAACTTGAATGAACTCACCAGTATTTCCTGCTGACCAAATGTTTTTAAAACACGTTTCAGGTAATTACAGTAGATCGGAATAAGAATTTGATGCGGCACCAACAAGGCTTATAGAAGTGGCTCATTTTATCAATTAAATTAAATTAAGAAAAGTTGTTTTATGTATTCGGGTTTATCCCATATTAAAGCTACCTTTCAAAACATGGTTTTATCCCATCTATTTAATAAATAAAATCCTGTGTTTTCTAAACTCTGATATTTTTCCTAACTCACGGTCCTGATGAAATTTCTGCTGCACTACTTTTCTAAATAACCACCGGTACCACTTGGCTGCTCGCGGCTCTCGATTCCATCCAGGGTGGGGTCGGGGGTCGTGACAGAAGGTGGTATCAGAGCCACTTGTTTAAGCAATTAGGTGTTGTAATAAAATACCTAAGTTTAAACGAAGAGTTAGGAACTTTATATTTTCTGGTAGCACCCAGGATAGTATTTAGACTTGAACTTAAGAAGGATGCCTTAATATGAGCTCCAAGATGAGCTAATTACTTATATAAGTATAATGTGATAGATATTGGTATGCCGTAAGAATGATGATTAGAACATTGCAAAGTACGATAAATAAGCAATAACACTTAATTCTTGTTAATTCTTGCTTATTGATACTAATTGGTCTAGAATAAGATATGTTATGGGAATACAAATTTCCTTAATTCTAGATGAAAGCCTTAATAAAATAGGCACTTTTAAAATCTTGAAAAAAATACTATTTATGGGAAATACAAATTTCTTCTCTGGAAAGAATGGGTATGGTGTAGCAGACTCTCCAGCTTGTTCGGATATAATGGGGTTACCTCTCCGGCGAGAACCGGATAAGACGGGGTATATAATATGTCAAACAAGTGACAAGATTTCCCTAAATAGTATCATGACCTGATATCTGACTTGTTTTTGGAAATATGAATCTGTTAAATACATTGACCATATGAATGGTATGTATGATTATATAGATATGTATATCTATAAGGAATTCCAAAAGCCATAACGATTGACAATTTAAAATAAATCACGAACATAAGTGTCAATAATAATTCTAGATTTCTTTATCAGGAATCTCTTGCATATATCTATAATTCCGATATCAAACATTATTTCGTTTGCTTATCTACCTCGTAACTCGTGCGACAATATAAACAATGGAAACCCTTTAAATTGATACGCCATCAAAAGTATAATAATTTTCAACGCAAGTAGAAAACATGTAAAGTTGTGCTAGTGCACAAAAATACACATGAAACTTAAACTACACGCAAGGAGACGTCGAAGTATATCACACCCGACTTTCGAGGCAAGGCCTTTTGAAAACATGATTGGGCACGACAACAACAATGCTAATCCTGGCAGTGGGAGAACTACTGATAAAAAAGCGGCACTTTGCCACATGATCCTACAAACGACATGAATCTTGCTGAGGTACGTTAGAACAAGATTTCACAACCATCGGTGCACAGTCTAATCAGAGTCATAATTATTGGCACTGCAAAAGAAGTCACATACCTTTGCAATTCCCCTATTTCCTTTATGACAAATATGCCATATTCGACAATGTCACTTAACAACGGTTATCACACGAAATTCTAGATAAAGTTCTTATATTTCTTTCGTTGAAATTCTGACTTCTGCATATAATGAGTTGACTTTCGCGTTTCTACTTCCCCTAATGGTCATCATACCA
Organism: Helianthus tuberosus; assembly: GCA_030545235.1. NCBI lineage: Eukaryota > Viridiplantae > Streptophyta > Magnoliopsida > Asterales > Asteraceae > Helianthus > Helianthus tuberosus. The sequence goes on along the minus strand of CM060444.1, from coordinate 15,284,681 downwards.
TGAGGATTTCTTTCATAGTAACGAATATTGATCTATTTCATTTCTTGATAAATCCACACGTTACACATGCACTATTTGTTACGCATGTGGTTCGTCTGATTTATGAAGACCACTGGAGGGCTTCATTCCAATTTGTTGTTTTATCCAAACTCAAATATCATTTCGCTATACTTGATTTTTTGCACTGTGAACCGCATTACTGCAAAACGATGACTCTTTGATATCGAGTCAATGAATTTCTTGAAAAACTCAATTTCCTTTTTGCATACATGGTTTTTGTTGTGACCATGTCCGAACTTTCTTATTAATACCAAAACTCGTTTTGTTCAAACCAAGTTCAATTGTTTGAACTTGCTCGCATTACGTATTCAATTCAAGGTCCCATATAATGGGTTGAAGCCATCATCTTCACAATAATCCCAACAAGCACTTCATTTGTTTTGAACCATAACATGATGCTTGTTTGGTCTTCAACCTCATTGAATCGTTTCTTTGATCACGATCACCTTGTGGTGACGTTTTCACAAAATTAAAGCTTGCACTAATCTCGTTTGCACACATCATATACGGATTTAATTATTTATTTATTTATTTATATTGAATCCGCTTTGTTGGTTTATCCTATAAAAGCAATCTTAACACAATCGTGTGCTAAGATAATGATACACAAATTCATGTCATATTTCAGTGTATCTCTTAATGGTTCTTATAGCATCAATCGAGCATTTCGTAATATTTATTGCTTTATCATCTTCAATCGAAAAACATTATTCAATTGTTTCAATTTCCATCGAAAATCCTACTAGATTTGTTTGAAATAAACATTCGAACTTACTTCGTTGAACTTTTATTTAATTTCAAACACGGTGAACTCGTCCGGTCACCGTTATTATTATTTCGATCACTACGACACCTTGTGGCGTCAGTATAGACTTGTAGCTTGAGCTAATCTATATATACCTTTCGCTTGACTCATCCTTGAAAATGGTCTTAATACAACTATGTGTTAAGACAATGATACACTAAACTCTGTTGTATATCGGTGTATCCTTGCTATTCAATAAATGTCCACACATTGATTTTTCTCATATCATAGTTCGATAGTTGACAAATCATTTTCGTACTTCTATTTCATTCGAGCTTGTTGATTCTGAGACTTCCTCAGTTGACAATCAAAGTAAGTTTTCTGTTAACAGTGAATTCTATAGTTTCTAAAAAAAAAAATTCACAACTTGTAAACATTCACATCTATTGATCATATATTTTTTGACTTAAACCTAAATCACCTTAGAAACTATATCATTTCATCTCATTCATTTGACATCAACTTCTTGAACTAATTTAGTCGAACCATTGAGCCCTAATTATTGTAAAACACGTATTCATCTTAGAACTGTTCTTATTGACTAAAACATGACATAACTCTAAAAAGAGATATCATAGCCCAAATCTCGAGGACGAGATTTAAAACAAGGTGGGGAGGATGTAAGGACTTGCAAAAATGTCCCAAATCAACCCGTAAGTGAAAACCCAGACCCTTGAAACCCTAATGAGCATAACAATTCAAGAAATCAAGAAAATTGGATTTCACGCGAGCCGCGTAAGCCATAAGGTAAGGCTACGCGGGCCGCGACAACTTGAAAGTCTCCGGATAAGCTCAAGGGACACGTGTTGTTACACGTGTCAAGACCCTCGATGACTCAGCAACCTCCGATCTGATCCAAACTCCCTCACGGGCCGCGTAAGATACATCAAAGGGTTTACGCGGGCCGCGTAAAACCCAATTTCATGCTATAAATTGCCTGGACCTGGGGCTGTCCTCTGTGCTCGAAATCTCATTCTTAAAACGCCCCTATTCTGCTAAAATCGAATTTCCGGGTAGTGAAACGCTGCTACGACTACAAGGTATTAGCTCGATCACTGCTATGTTTCAAACTGCTACAATTCTTTTCTTTCTTTTAGCTTTTATTATAGTAAATAGTAGCTCGGGATTATACCTTCTAAATCCCGAAAACTCTGCCCGTTATTAGGGTAATAACTCTGATCACTGGTATGATACTTTATCCGATCGATTGAAACCAATCCGATGGATGTTTAAGTACTGTACTTTGTCATTCGTCGTGAATCCGATGGATGTTTAAGTGCTGCCCGAACTCGGGCTATACTTTGTCATTCATCGTGAGGGTTTTGATTTCGTGATTATCGTTAAAGTTGAATTGGGTTAATACACTAATACGAGTTCCATTTTATCTAAAAATTAGAACTCGTAACCAGGGAGATGCTAAAGTAGAATAATTAGCAATTAAGTAATCTTACTAGTTAAATAAAACTTAGCGGTTAAGAAACCTTAATAGATAAGTTAAACTTAATCAGTTAAGTATGATTAATTAAGTTAAGTATGATTAATTAATCAGTTAAGCAAGATTAATTAAGCTAAGCGAGATTAATTAAGTTAAGCAAGATTAATTAAGCTAAGCGGGATTAATTAAGCTAAGTAAGATTAATTAAGTAAGTAAATTAAACACCTAAATAGATATACATGAAAATAAATATATATGAGATAGATAATATCAAAAGGAAGGTGCGAGGAAGGTATAAGAAGATACATATATGGGTAGGAAGCTTCCTAGAAGATGTATAGGTAACTTCTTAGAAAAGATATAGGTAATTTCCTAGAAAATACGAAGGAAACTTCCTAGAAATTTCATACTTCTTACCTATAAATAAGAAGCCTAGGAATTCATTTCCTTTGCTCATTTCTTTTCTTCTTCTCTCTATACGTTGGTGTTCTAACCAATAATCACCGATGCGATGTTCTGTCCGATCGATTCAGGAACCAACTAACGGATGCCAAAGTGCTATACTTTGTGAGTTTCGTTAAACGGATGCCAAAGTGCTGTACTTTGTGAGTTCGTTAAACGGATGCCAAAGTGTTGTACTTTGTGAGTTCGTTAAACGAATGCCAAAGTGTTGTCTAAACAAGACTATACTTTGTGAATTTCGTTAAGGTTCGGATCTCGTGACCATCGTTAGGTTTGATGTGGTTTTACACTAATACGTATTCCACTCTGGTAAACTAAACGTTTAACTACCCGAAACTCTACACCATACTCTTACAATCAAAATGGATGCTTAATCAACAAAGGGTTCAAAACCATAAAGTATATGCTTAATTATCAGAAGGAGTAGAATCAAGAAGCTTGTTAAATCAATACTGCATGCTTATAAAGTGAATCATTCTCTTTTTATCAATAATGTTTTACAATACTCCAATCATTTTCAAAAGTTATAATTACAGGGATTAAGTCGTGGTTATCTTGAATCACTGACTAGTGGGGTATTGTGCACATTACTAATTTCTCACGGTTAGGCTAATAAATCCTAACAGTGATAATCATCACTACTTGGGTGAAAGGACCCAATAGTGGTATGACCATCGTCACCAGGAGGTGACACGGCGCCAGATAAAAATAAGATAGAAGCCATTGTAATCGCTCTTATGCTGTAAATTTATAACCATGTGTCGTTTTATATAACTTGAATGAACTCACCAGTATTTCCTGCTGACCAAATGTTTTTAAAACACGTTTCAGGTAATTACAGTAGATCGGAATAAGAATTTGATGCGACACCAACAAGGCTTATAGAAGTGGCTCATTTTATCAATTAAATTAAATTAAGAAAAGTTGTTTTATGTATTCGGGTTTATGCCATATTAAAGCTACCTTTCAAAACATGGTTTTATGTCATCTATTTAATAAATAAAATCCGGAGTTTTCTAAACTCTGATATTTTTCCTAACTCACGGTCCTGATGAAATTTCCGCTGCACTACTTTTCTAAATAACCACCGGTACCACTTGGCTGCTCGCGGCTCTCGATTCCATCCAGGGTGGGGTCGGGGGTCGTGACATGGTAGGTGGGAAAAGGTAAAGTTGGGGAGGCATAATGCTAGGTGGATAAGTATAGGGAGGTCTTGATGAGTGGTGGAGAGATCGGGGTGTGAAATGTCACACCCCAACCGATGGCGGAAACATCGGGGCGGGACGAAAGAGATTGTTCGAGACATCACAACTTGCTAAATATGACAATATTTAAATAAAATTCCATTTTCATTTTCATTGATGAACTAGGTGGTACATTGTTTGGAATGGAAATACAACAGGAGATTTCAATACGACAAAAAAAAGTATATAAGTTTAAAATGTGTATCTAAAATCCATCCTACTAGATTCTTGAAACGTCATCGCATCAATTTCCTACAATATATATTAAAGTAACGGTCAACACATAAAGTATTGGTCAACATACAAGCTTTGTCTATTAGCATAGATCTAAAAGTTTTCATCAATCCTACATGGCATAAAAGTATACTAAGGCATAAAACATAACATAACTAGCATTCATCAATTATATGTCAAACCAATTATGTCCACAAAGTTGTGTATCTTATCGCTGAAGCGAACAAGATCGTGATTGAATGACTTAATATAGACCCTTCCTAAGGGTGATGTGCTACTCCTATAGTGTTATACATGTAAAGGGTGGCACATGGCGTTAATGACAAATATTGTGCAAGAAAGGCTTCTGGCATTATGTATCCTAAGCATATCGATTAAGCATGTATTAATGGATTGATTGATTTGAATAATGTGATTGGCGTTGTGATTGTGATTTTGATAATGTTGCACATATTGCACCCAAAAGTGTATAAAATGTAAAACGGGATCATGTAAACTCACAGTTTGCAAAGCTTCCAAAGAAGTCGTGAGTTGATGAGTCTTTAGATTGGAACACTGTAACACCCTAAAAATGCGTAATTGATTATTGTGCCTTTAAATGTATTTTTATGTAATATAATAACTGTAGTTGACTAACTAAGTTAAGTTGAATGACTCTTGTGTAGAGGGGATGAAAGTTGTGCTTGCATAAATAATAAATGAAAACTATAAAGGCTGAAAGTGAATAATTGATGAAAGTTAAAAACAAAAAAAAAAAGTGCAGTGTGTGTGTATGTGTATGTATCGTACGAGAAAGAGGGAGAGAAGCGGAAAACCTTCATCTTCAACAACAACAAGAAATTCAGCAAATCAAAGAGGTTCTAGGGCTGAAATTGAATGCATGTATTGAGATTCTTTATCATCTAAGTGTCTCTAACATAAGGTAAGTTGAATTCGATGATTTGATAATCTTTCATGAAGTGGATTGTATTCAATCCGTGAAATTATATGGAAATAAGCATGAATATTGGTTGAAATTATCATCTAGGAGATGAATTATGCTTGATTTTGATTATCTTGATGATTTGAAACAAAACCCACTTGTAGTGATAGGATAATGAAGTATGATAATCATGTAGGTGCAAAATTGGTGCAATGTTAATGTATGAATGTGTATGTAGTAGAATATTTGATAAATGAAATTGATATTGAATAAATGTTATATGAGCTTAGTTAATTTATTGATCCAAGATATGAATTAGTAGGAATGTGCATAGAATACTTGTACATTATGCTTTGCTAGTGGTATGCACACCAAGTGCGTGATGAAATGCCTTGAATAAAGATTTATATATGACAAAGATGATCTCATGTGTATATAATGCTAGATGGTTAGAATTGGTAAATGATAGATTGTTAATTCAATTACGTTGAGAAAAGAATGGAAACGAAGACATGAGATTAAAGTACATCGATTGTAAATTGTAGAAGTAAAGGAAGAAGACACAAGCCATTCCGGGTCACCAGCGAAGCAAGACAAAGGTAAGTTCTTATACTTACAAGTACCGGTAGCTATAATGTTTATGTTACATTTTTATGTTAGGATTATAAATTTGTATTTTGTTAAATGAAAATACATGGAAGTTCGATTCGTACACACGGGTCGAATAAGTAAGAATGACATATGTATGAATTGGGAATTGGTGTCGAACCAGATATAGAAGATTGAAGGAATTCGACATCAAGACCCGCTAGAAAGTATGATTGAATGAATGTTAATGAAAGGATCAGTATCACGTTCGATGGAAGGTTTGAATTCTATGTTAGTTAATTATGATATAACTAATTTGTTTAGTATGGTTGTAGGTAGATCATCGTGTTAGGTGGCGCCAAGCTTGGAACGAACACATCACCCGCATATCACGTTTCCGTGTTTTCATGTTCAAACGGGTCAAAACATTTTGTAGTTATGTTTAAGTTTAATCGTACGTTTGTAAATTCTGTTTAAACTTATCATGTTAGTATGTTATCTACTAGTAAACTTTTAAGTAGCCATGTTTGGATAGTAAATGTTGGGTTTCTACATGTTAATGAATGGCAAAAAAATAATAAAACTTTTGTTAAACGTTCGTACGATTATAATATGCGTTTTTAGACCCATGTACAAATGGGCGTTACACACACCGAAGTTACCCTACAATAGGGAAACGAGGGTGTGAGTTCATGGACTTTGTAAGTCCCATTTTAACGGATCTAACAATGATATCAAACAAACCTATAAACTGTGCGGAATCCAATCAATAGGTGATTCAAGAATAAATTCAAAGAACACACGAGAATCACTTTCAATACTTGCACACGTTTAATTATTATTCGATTAGCAAAACGTCTGGTATAAAGAACAATAACCAAAATCGACCCCCACTCTCTGTCTAGGAATTTATGTAACAAATGAGGCTTAACATAGAAACAAGTTATAAACTTGTTTATATACTCTAGATGGCCCATGCCCATCATGGGCTCCCCATGGGCCTGCGTAGGACACATGGCCTTAGGCATGGCCCTAATAACCTATAAATGTCCAAACAGTAATATGAACTAACCCAGTAAAACCCTGTTTGTAACCATAGCCAGTTGGGTATATTTTATGCATCACTCTCACACTTTTAGTGCCTAACAGATTTCGATTGATGGATTGGGTTAAGAATTAAAACGGTAGTATATATATATATATATATAGGGTTGAGTTCTTTTCAGAACTCTAAATAACTACAGAACTTTCAGAACTCCTAATAAACAATCATTTTATATATCAGTTTTTGTATTTAGGATCTTTTTATCATCTATTATATGTATTTCTTTGATTACATACATGTTAAAAGTAGTTTACATATGTTTAATTGCCAAAATTATATATATGTAAAAATACTAGTTTACATATGTGTAATTATAAAATTACATATAAAAAATGATAAAATTACTCTTAACATGTATGTAATTGTAAAAATACACATAATAAATGATAAAATTATCCTAAACATAAAAATATATAAATAAAAAGATTGTTTATTAGGAGTTCTGCGGGTTCTGTAAATATTTATGGTTCTGAAATGATCCTGGCCCAATATATATATATATATATTGGAGGGTTCAAATTAGAAGAATTTTTTTGTAAGAAGAAAAAAGAAGAAGTTTCAACCAATAAGAATGATTCATTTTACTTCATTTAATATTTGCAGTTAATTTTAATATAAGGGTATATTGGTAAACTTACATAGATCCTTAATTTGTATTCTTCTCCTTTAATAACTAACTAAATTAAATTTGTAACTCCTTTTTAAAATATATACTTCTTTCAAATTAAAAAACAACTTAATTTAAAGTGTATAATAAATTACTGGTTGTGTATGATAAATTACGAGTTGTGTAGGATATATTTCAAGGTGTGTAGGATAAATTTCGACTGTGTAGGATAAAATTCTATAATGTGTAGGGTATATGTAGAAAAATTTTGATATGTGTAGGTTTTGTAGATTATAAGTAGAATAATTAATGATTAGTTGACTAATTAATTAAAAAGAGAAAAATTAATGAGATGAGTTATAAATGAAATAGTATTTTACCAATATGTATTTTCTTCTCTTTCTTCTTTCAATATTTTTCTTCTCATTTGATCATCCCCCTGTATATATATATATATAAAGTATATCGTACATTACGACTTAACATACTTCACGTACAACAACGTGCGTGATTTGTTCTATAACATGCGTGATTAATGTTTTCAATATGCGTGATTATTGTGTTTCAACATGCGTGATTTTGAATTTTTGAGTTATAAAGTGCGTGATTTTAAAATGAACGTGCGTAATTACTTGTCATACGTGATGTACGTTAAGCCATAATATACGTTAACCTTCCTCTATATATATATATGATAAAGATCCGTTAGGAACCACCCTTTATTGCGAGAACCGCGAGAACCAGTGTGAACACAACTTCACTTGCAACCACTAACGATCAGCGAAGAAGGGATCAAATGGATATTCTGATAGTGACGTTTCGCTCAATCATCTCCCATCATCCCTACTATAAATACTACACTTCATCAAATGTAAAATCATTTCATGCTCTGAATTCTAAGTTATAACTTACTTTCTCAAGAGCATACATTATTCTCACGCTGGAGCGTGATTACAAGAAGAACCTCAACCTCTCTTCTCGTAACGGGACTCACGGTGTTGTTCAGTTTTGTAGATAGATCCATCTAGAGAACTCATGAAGATTGAGGCTTCTTACCTTATTGTACATTGTCTAATACACCTGATTAGATTAATGTTTCTTTATCGACGTCAGTTGTGGGACACGAATCCACGACCACATGTTTTTTTTCAAATAGGAAACCACGTTTACATTTATTGCATGCATTTTCTACTAGACTTTAGGAACAAGTTGTAACTTAGCATATTTAATTCTTGTCATGTTATGGAAACAAGATTATTAGAGAAACTGCACTAAAAATTCGTCTCCTGTTATTCATCTAATTCGTGAAGTCTAATCCACTCAACGGGTCTATTATTTTAGAGGTTGACCATTTTAAATTAATCTCTAACATTGAAGCTTTCGTTGAGTATTTGAGATGGTTAATATTCCAAATGATAGACCCATCAAATGAGTTAGGCTACAAGAATTTATATGAATTACAAGAGACGTTTTTTTGCTTCAATTTTCTGATGATCTATTTTACAAAACATGCAAAGTTACAACTTGTTACTAAAGTCTAAGAGAAAATGTATTCAATGTAAGGACTAGCCCACTTGGTAGAGACATATTTCTTTTAAAGTGGAAGACTAATTCATTATAAATTAGATCGTGTAGTGACTGAACTTGATTCATGGTTTGGGATCGTATTAGTATTGAACCAGGATTGCTAGATATGTCATTTAACAGGTTTAATTTTGTGAGAAAATTGTTATATATATATATTAGAGTATAGGACAGGGCGGAAATATAATGTAAGGAGCCGTAGCACGGGCTACAGCTCAACCCCGTATTTGTAGTATTTTTTTTATACAAAGGATACCCTTAAAAATATGAGGATACCCCTAACCAAATAATAGAATACTTGACATTACTAAAATCTCATTTTTTTTATAAGCCCAAACATTTTAAAACCCAAAAACTTATAGAATAATTAAGTCCGAATGATAAAATAAGCCAAAATTAACAATAATAAAATTGAAAGGAGACCCTGAATATAATTGATAAATTTAGCCCAATACCCCAAAAAATATTATAATCGAAAGAGGCCCATTTTGATTTGTGATTGTGGGCTGCAATTGAAACCAAAGGTCGATTATATAGAACAGAAGCCAACGATCTGAACACTCTTTAGTGAGGTCACAACTAGTTTGATACAAAATATGTTGGGTTTAAATCCCTGTAACGGGTTTTCTATGTTTGACCCATTGAAGACAGTGACGTTTGTTGAGATGTATCCGGATGATTTTACTATGTGACAACCGGCACAAAACCGGTAATTTCCGTACAGTTTAATTATTATTTAATATCTGCAATTATGGGCTTTTAAATGTCAACATTTTCTGATTACATGCTATACTTGTGAATTCATGCACGTTTTATACTTCAAATATTGCTTATCGCATTACTTCAAGCGTTGCGTCAGAAAGACTAGTCAACTCACCGGTAACACACGCTGTGTCAGCAATCCTGCAGAAACAATCAAATAATAGAATTAGGGCCTAGGAATAGGTCCAACATCTAAAATACATTAAAACCCAAGTGTGGATACCAGGGGTTAACATATAAACTTTCCGGAAGTTAAACTATGCACTAAAAGACACCCGAAACGCACTTTAAATGTAGAATTCAGCAAAAATCAGCACTAATTCAGCTATAATCAGCTTTTAAACACATTAATATCATGTAGAATTTATGTTTTATTGTCCAGAATAACTTACAAAGTGTCGGGAATTAAAACTACCACAAAAGGTGCTTCATACTTAGTAAAACTGCGCAATTCAACACTTTAACGAACCGTAACGAACCGAACAACCGGACAATAACCGGGACATCAAAATTTGACTAGAAGTAATGTTTTTATGATATTAAACTAGTATTGATGCTAGAGCACCTTAAAAATCATAAAAACACCTAAACACACTTAAACATACTTAAACCTTACAGTTTGCACTTTAAACCTTCAACTTACCAAAATTTACACTTTACCCCCCCCCCCTCTCTCCTTGGACGGTTGGGACAAGGGTCCCACATAAGGATTTTGTTTGATTTCATTTGATTTTATTTGATCTTATGTTGGGGAATATTCTAGCAAATATACCATTAAAAAGATTTGGAAGATTTATAAAAGCCTAAACTAATCACACACTCACATTCACTTCATCTTCTTCCTTGTTTCTTCTTCTTGCTCACGGCTCAACCCACACACAAACACACTTCCATTTTCAAGCTCCTATCTCACAATCCAAGCTTGCTAGGAGGTGTATGGAGGCCATTTAGGAAGGTGTATGGTGCTAGAACTTGAAGGACCACCTTGTGGAGCTTTTAACCACTCATTTCCTTCCTTGATCATCTTCTTCATTCTTGTGCCACTTCCCTAGCCATTAGAGCTAGTAGTAAGCTTCTTGATCACTAATTTAAGTCATGTTTATGTTATGTACAAGTTTCACTATCTAAACAACTTAACTTTTAAAGAAGAAAATAAGAAGATCTAACATATTTATGAAGAAATCAAGTGATTACATGAAATTTTAGTGTATGTAATGAAGTTGTTGATGTTATATCTTGTGTTTATATTTAGATAAAGTATGTTAAAGCTTAGATCTAACAAGTTTAAGCATGGATCTTGAAGGATCCATGCTTAAACTTGAAGATGAACATACGAAGCATAATGTGAACTTGAAATAAGAATTTCTATGTATAATCTTGTAATTTTGAAGTAATAAAGTGTTTGTAGAACTAATTTTTAAAACTAAATCTCATGGAAAGTTTGTTAAAAAGTTAACATAAGGCTTGTTTATGAAAGATCTAAGGTTATTAAGCATGGATCTTGAAAGATCCAGGATTAAACATGATGTTAAAAATAATGATCTTTCTAATAAACATAAAAGTGGTTTAGAACATGATTTACAAACTTTAAAGACCATTAAACTCATGGATGAGTTGGTTAATAAAATAAAGTTTCATAAAAAGTATGTTAAAATACTCAAGAACACTTATTTTTGGAAAGATCACCTTATGTTAAGTGTAGATCTAAAAGACTACACATTTTTAATAAGAATCAAGTTCACCATGATGTTTCATATGAAGAAATTAGTATATGTGGTTGATGATTGTTGTTGAAAATTGTTTTGATGTTGAAAAGAAAATAAACACATGTTTTGAAAACATGGAAAACCTCCATTTTTAGGGGAAACTATGTCAAATTTTTTATAAAATTTTGACACTTAGAAAAATGTAAGTTTGGTGAAACTTATTCCGTAAAAATTCACCTAAAAATATTTACCAAGGTTTCCCCAATTTTTGTGTAAAACTACAAGTCAAGAAGTGGTGATTTCTTCAAGTTAAAAATTAATATTAAGTATGTATATTTTTAGGGGGAAATATATATATTTAGTGATCACCAAATTTTGTGCTAAATGTATATTTTGTGTATTATAGGTATTGGTGTATTAGGGACTTGAAAATACACTAAATACTCTTAAGGAGTGTGAATACAAAAATACACATACAAATACATGTGAATACATAAGAAAATATATTATGAAAATATATTCCTTAACACGTTAATAAACTTGGACAATATATGAGCATTTATGGACTTAAAAATATATTTTTGGACAAATATATAACCTATACCAAGTATTGAAATTTATACAAAAATCGGGTGGATATCAAGAATAACCATATATATATTTTAAAGCATGACAAAATATATATATATATTTCATACAAGTCTTAAAAATATATTATTTTTAAGAAATATAATTCTGAAAAGTAATAAAAATCAAAGTATTGATTTTTGGTGAAAAATATAAAATACACAAGTATTTACATAAAATACAAAGTATGCTTTCCTAAGTATACTTGTACAAGAATAATATTGAAGATATTATTTCACAAAATACTTATATTTATTTTGGGAAAATAATATAAGTAACATACATAGTTAAAAATATAAATTATTTTTAACAACAAAGGACATATACATAAACAAAAGATGGTGACTTGTACTTGTATGATACAAGTCTAGTGACTAACATTAATAGAACACATATAGGTCACGACGCTACCGGTGAAGTTTACGACGCAGGAAACGCAAAGTTGTGAGTTCATGTCCCCACTTTTAAACTTTTACTTGTTTTCTAAACTTGGGGAAAGTACATGTACTATGGTATGTTGAATACAAAACTAAGGAATGATACTATAGATCATGTGACGTATAGGGTGCCATAAGGACCATTAATCAGTTACATACTAACGGGTGGTCCGTAGGACAACCCTTAAGTGTGTTAAAAGACGAGTTAATCCCGCATTTGATCACGTAATTGTCTAGAATTAGATAACTACGGTTGCTTGTGTTTCAGGTACATTTGGGGCCTAAAAGTGGGGAAATAAAGCTTCGAATAGACGCGAATGGATTGGAGATTGAAAGACGGAGAATAAATGAAAAAACTCAATTATTGGAATTGAAGAATTAAGAGGATAGCATTATAGAGGACGAAATTACGAGAACGTAGGCGAAAACGGTGAAGAAAACGGAGTTGAAACGAAAAAGTTATGAAGAAAACAAAATTGCGTGCTGAAGGCTACCGTAACTTACGGTAGCTACCGTAAATTACGGTAGCCCCCAGCATTTTTCTTCCACCGTAAGGCAGTAGAGACCCACCGTAAGCCATTTCAAGCCAGCGTAAGCTACGGTGGCCACCGTAGCTTACAGTGGAGGCCAGCGAGAAATGTGTAACTGCCCTATTTTATGATGTTTTATTGTGTCTTTTCAAGGCCAATCAATCCCATTCGGTTACCAGCAGTCTAGGGGCGAATTTTTGGTGTTCTTGAGAGCTTGAAACAATTTCTAAACATCTTGTTAGTGTTTTTAATACCTATGAACATTGATATGTATGCGATGATGATTGTCCAAGTCATGAGTGGCTAAGCTTATGGTGATCATCCTAGGTTGAAGGTTTGTCTAAGACATTTGTGTTTTGATTCTTATTTCTAGAATAATAGACTTGCAACTTTTGTTTGTTTATTATGGTGTGCTGTTTGCTTGTTCGTAAATTGTTAATTTGTATGTTAATCTTAGTCTAAACCATACGTTCTTGGTGCCGTTGGCAATCGAGATATCAAGGGCGGGATTAGGATTGGGTATTGATTAATTGGTCATCGGGTAACAACCTCGAATACTTCTAATCCGAGTACTTAGTTCCCTTTCATCACGACAAGTAACAACACATGAACCATGTCTATGTGGTTCTTTCTAGTTGAATGTTAACATGAATGTCAAAGCAAACCGGAAACCTATGGTGGTCATTTGTTCCTATACTGTTTACAAACCAAACTTTCATTTTACAATTAGAATAGTAATCTTAGTTCTTAAAAGTCAATCAAACTATCAAACTCTTTGAATTTACTTTTATTGCAATTAGTATAATTTAGTTCACTTAGATGTACTTCTAAATAACACATATTCCACAAACTCCCTGTGTTCGATACCCACTTACCGCTAGCTATCTAGTAGTATTTGGATTAAATTTTATTGTGACCACGACATCACGTCAAATTTTGGCGCCGTTACCGGGGAGTAGTGCGCAACGTGTGTTATTTTTGATCTTTTTAGGTTTGTTATTTTTCTGGTTTACGCTGGGTGTGTTAGTGTGCAGGTATTTACAGGTGCATGCGTACTAGGAGCTCACACAAGCTATCACCATTGGCATTTTATCCAGAAATTGAACAGATTTTGAGAGGAAACAGAATTTTGCTAAGAGGAAACAAAATCAGCGGTTCACCAACAACACCTACTACACCAGTTACACCAATCAGAAACATGAATCCACCACCACCACCCACTACGGGTGAGCTTACACCACCCTTTATACCATCTTCAACACAACCGTCACCAAATACTACCATTCCTACATCCACACCAGAAATCAAACCAACCAACACTACCTTACCTGAGAATACACAACCTGAAGATTCTTTCAGTTACAACCCTACATCATCCGCTGTTCCAGCTTATTCATCATTTTTCCCAACATCTGGCCAACCATCATCATCACAAATACCACCACCTAACTTATACCAAACAGGTCCATCGATTATCCATTCTACTCCATTTCAACAGGGAGTGCAATTTCAACATACTTTGGGAGTAAGACAAGATGGGTTCGACGATGGGTATGATGACGATTTTGGGGGATATGATGAAGAAGGGTACATGTATGGAGGTGATGGAGATCAAGGGGAGTTTACTTACGTACAAGGACACAATCAAAGAATGTCAAGTGTTGGTGGGATTCTTCAACAACAAATTATACCTCAACAATTGCCACCACAATGTCCACCGATTCAAAGGCAAGTTCGACAACAACAACATGTGGGGCCAAGATTTCAACCACCTCCACAACAATTTGGGCCTCCACGAATGCAAGTTAAACGACCAATGGGTCCTATACATCCAAGAGTTCGGTTGGGTGTACCAAGAAGACACCTTCGAGAACATGCGAGAGGCATAGAAGCACATTTTAGACCGGTAATCACTCATAATCCTTCACCGGTAGTTATTCCTCACAATGATCAAGGGAGAACATTTGAAGTGAGAACCGATTCATTACAAAGCTTGCCAAAGTATAAGGGTCTAGCAACGGAAGAGCCCTATTTTCATTTGGAGGCTTATGACTCGATTTGCAACACTCTTGGGAGTCAAGGGTTTTCGGCCGATGATGTCAAATTGGTATTATTCCAATTCTCTTTGGAAGACAAGGCGAAAAAGTGGTTCTACACATTACCTTCGGCATCTATCTATACATGGGCGGAGATGCAACAAATCTTTTTAGATGAATTTTATACCGCTCAAAAGACGAATGATGCTAGGAAAGGGTTGAGAAGTTTTCAACAACAACAAGGTGAGATGTTTCATGAGGCATTTGAACGATTCAACATGATGATTAAGAATTGCCCTCACCATGGGATAGAACTTTGGGAATTGATGAATGCTTTCCATGAGGGGTTAAGTGCCGAAGATGCTCGCGATTTAATGTCCATCACAAATGGGACTTTTGGTACAAACTACGAGCATGATGATTGGGAGTTTTTGGAGCAAATGGCAATCACATCAAAAAGAAAAGCTCAAGCATCAAGGAGAGCACGACCGGCCATTACTCGAACTCAAGTGCACGCGGTAGACGATGGTAAGGTTCAAATTTCTAATCAAATTTATAATGTTTGTGTGCTTTGTAATGAGATAGGGCATGCGGCTGAAAATTGCCAAGGAGTGGAAGGGCAATATGAGGAGGTGAATTCATTGCAAGGGCAAGGCGGGGGTGAAAGAAATTACAACATGAATTCCAATACTTACCACCCCGGTTTACGAAATCACCCAAACTTTAGATACGGGAATCCGTCAAATCAAGCTAACCCGAACTTCCAAGGAAACCAAGGATTTCAAAGGCAATATCAAACGGGTCAAAGCTCTTCGGGTGGAAATGAAGTAATGGAGATGTTGAAGGCGATGCAAATTGAGATGCAATGAAGGAATCAGCTTGATGATGTTCGCATTCAAAAAGACGAAATCCGTGATAAAGCAATTCAGTCGTTGACTACCCAAATGAGTCAACTTGCAAGTGATGTGGCGATATTGAAGAAAGCAAAAGGCCAACTACAAAGTGACACGGTGACAAACCCCAAAAACATTAAAAGTATTAATATCAATGTGGTAAGTACCGTTCCTAATAGTGAATTTAATGAAACATTGCTAACTTCTTCGTATCAAGTGAATGCAGGTTTGGAAAAAGATGTCGAAGTCGAGAATGATAAAGAGTATGGAGCGCCAATCGTGCCTATCCGAGTGGGGAAACTAAAAATTCCTCATGCATTATTGGATTATGGGGCGAGCATGAGTGTGTTACCAGGTGATCTATATGACATGTACGATTTTGGTCCGCTTGAAGATATAAACACCATGGTGAGCTTGGCGGATGAGAGTTGGAGGCGTCCACGGGGAATGGTTAAGAATGTCATGATTCGGGCGGGAGAATTCAACTATCCGGTGGATTTTCTGGTCTTAGATTATGTTTCTACCAAATTGGCATCACAACAAAGGGTAATTTTAGGTTGACCGTTTCTCTATACAGCAAATGCTCAAATCAACTGTAGAGACAGGGTTATTATTATGACCGAAAAGAACCGTAAGTTGTACTTTGATGCTCATACTAGGGAGATTAGTTATGAATCTATTGAAGAGAAGGGTAGAAAGTCTAGTGACCATATGAAAAGTGTGCATCAAAGAATAAAAACAAACAAACCACCGGGGTGTGAAAAGAAGTATGAGGGTTTGAGCAGGTATGTAGTTGACTATCCACTGAATGGACATTTGCTGGATGCATTTCAACCAATGACAAGCTATAGTGAGGGAGGTGATAGGAACCGATTCTTTGAGCCACCATAAATGGGGGTGGCACGGTCTGGCTGAAGACTCGAAACTTAGCGCTGCTCGGGAGGCAACCCGGGGTTTTATATTGATTTTGTTGTTTTTATTTTTCTATGTTTCAGGGCCATGGCGACATTCAAGTGTGGGGAAGATGTGCGGATATTTGTGTGAAGGTGGTGATAGGAAGTCGAATTATCTACAACATCTGTTGTGTCAATGTACTCTTTCCTTAATCTTGTTGTGTTCTTTAGTTTTGAAATATTAGTAGTTAGTTTGTTTGTTAAAAAAATGAAAAAGAACAAAAAGAAATTTGTGGTTTGAGATTATGAGCTTTTGGTTTATGTTGAAGGGTTTAGCGTTCAAGTCTTCCCAAAGCCATACATTGGGGTCAATGTATCCCAAGTGTGGGGATGGGGGGAAATTTTGAGGTTTTTAAAAAATTTTAAATCAAGCAAAACATTGTGAGAATTTGAACACCTTGGACTAACCCCAAGTGACACACCGGCAACCCTTAATACCCTTTGTTCTTGGTGAGAGTTGAAGCCACACTTGTATATAAATAATACTTGTCTTTAATGAGAGTGGCAACGGGTGGGAGTGCATTAGAACTTGTGCTTGAATACGGTTCGAGGCCTTAGTTGAGCATGAATGTAGAAAGGATAAGGGCATTTAGGAAAGCCTCGTCATAGTGTGTACGAGTGTGGGATTTGGGGGGTTGGACCTCATTAATTATATATATGAGCTTGGTAGTGAGAGGGGCGGGGGTTTGGACATTTAGTTGCCCATTTTGTGCCTAAAGCCGATCATTTGTTACCCCTTAGCTAGTTCCCAAAAAATTTACCCGATTTAACCCGGTCTTATAGTGTTAGTAGTTGTTATAGTGTGTTTAGATATGTTATGTCAATCGTTCTTTATGTTTTCTATGTTAAAAAAAAAAAAGTGAAAAAGCAATGAAAAAGAAAAAAAATAATATATAAAAAAAGAGAGAAAAAGAAGAAAAAAAAAAGAAAAAAAAGTAATGTTTGAGTTATCTTGTATATAGTAGTTTATGTCTTGTTTATTGTTTGTTTCATTGTGTAATAAAAGACCGGATTAAGTCCTTCGCTACTACATATATATTCCATTTCCTACCCGTACACCTAGCCACGTTACAACCTTAAAGCCCCTTTGATTTGCATTCATGTTTGGCACTTTTGAGGAGGAGGACCGATTTAGGTACAAGCATATAGTTGTGAAATCACCCGGTTGCCTTTTGTGTGTCTAGCTATCTTTGCTAGTGCTTACTTGTTGCCGAGAGGAGAGATATAGTGAGGGGTGTGTTGTTCTGGGTGGTAGGAAAGGGTTAGTAAAATGATAACATGTTTACGCTTGATTTATGTTGATCACTTGTGCACTTGAAAATGGTTTTTGATGGGTTGCTTGGGGCAAGCAACGGTTAAGTGTGGGGATGTGACGGGTGGTCCGTAGGACAACCCTTAAGTGTGTTAAAAGACGAGTTAATCCCGCATTTGATCACGTAATTGTCTAGAATTAGATAACTACGGTTGCTTGTGTTTCAGGTACATTAGGGGCCTAAAAGTGGGGAAATAAAGCTTCGAATAGACGCGAATGGATTGGAGATTGAAAGACGGAGAATAAATGAAAAAACTCAATTATTGGAATTGAAGAATTAAGAGGATAGCATTATAGAGGACGAAATTACGAGAACGTAGGCGAAAACGGTGAAGAAAACAGAGTTGGAACGAAAAAGTTATGAAGAAAACAAAATTGCGTGCTGAAGGCTACCGTAACTTACGGTAGCTACCGTAAATTACGGTAGCCCCCAGCATTTTTCTTCTACCGTAAGGCAGTAGAGACCCACCGTAAGCCATTCCAAGCCACCGTAAGCTACGGTGGCCACCGTAGCTTACGGTGGAGGCCAGCAAGAAATGTGTAACTGCCCTATTTTATGATGTTTTATTGTGTCTTTTCAAGGCCAATCAATCCCATTCGGTTACCAGCAGTCTAGGGGCGAATTTTTGGTGTTCTTGAGAGCTTGAAACAATTTCTAAACATCTTGTTAGTGTTTTTAATTCCTATGAACATTGATATGTATGTGATGATGATTGTCCAAGTCATGAGTGGCTAAGCTTATGGTGATCATCCTAGGTTGAAGGTTTATCTAAGACATTTGTGTTGTGATTCTTATTTCTAGAATAATAGACTTGCAACTTTTGTTTGTTTATTATGGTGTGTTGTTTGCTTGTTCGTAAATTGTTAATTTGTATGTTAATCTTAGTCTAAACCATACGTTCTTGGTGCCGTTGGCAATCAAGATATCATGGGCGGGATTAGGATTGGGTATTGATTAATTGGTCATCGGGTAACAACCTCGCATACTTCTAATCCGAGTACTTAGTTCCCTTTCATCACGACAAGTAACAACACATGAACCATGTCTATGTGGTTCTTTCTAGTTGAATGTTAACATGAATGTCAAAGCAAACCGGAAACCTAGGATGGTCATTTGTTCCTAAACTGTTTACAAACCAAACTTTCATTTTACAATTAGAATAGTAATCTTGGTTCTTAAAAATCAATCAAACTATCAAACTCTTTGAATTTACTTTTATTGCAATTAGTATAATTTAGTTCACTTAGATGTACTTCTAAATAACACATATTCCACAAACTCCCTGTGTTCGATACCCACTTACCGCTAGCTATCTAGTAGTATTTGGATTAAATTTGATTGTGACCACGACATCACGTCACATACTAAGACCGCAGAACAAAAGGTTAGATCTAATGGGTTTCAGGCAACCACACTCGTGGCCACTCTTTTACCAAGCAATGCTTTTGTGTCTCTAGTCGTGAATCGACAGTCGTGAATCGACAACTAAAAATGCCTATGGTTTGGATGCTTCCTATGTCCTTACACATGTTAATGGCCTAGCTAACCATTGGCGATCTCGTATTCCTTATGTTTACATTTATACTTATTTCATACAATTACATACCATGTTTTCCATAACGAATGCTTAAAGGTTTTCACAAATATGCATGAATTCACACCAACATTATGTTGATGATTTTCCAAAACTTACATGTATTTTAGGTAACTAAAGTGGATGTACGTGCAGTCTTACTCTTGCTCCGGGATGTCGTTTATGTTCTTAACTATGTTGTGTCAAGACTCCGATGCCTGTTTTTGTGGGAATTGGTTATTATATTCCATCCTGTGTGGGTATAAGAATCAAAACCTTGCCATGCGTCTTTAAATAAAGTTGTAAACTTTTCAGACAAAATGTTATCTTGTGATGTAGACACTTAACGTATGTTATGTTTTTAATTATGTAATGTTATTGGCATTTGGAGTTATTTTAAGAGCATGTAGTATGTTTACCAGTCGTGTGCAATGAGAACCTTTCAGGATCACACCTCGTGCTTCCGCCTTAGAAAGGGGTGTGACATACTACACAAGAAATAAGGACTCTTTTGGGTGTTGTTGAGGCATTTAGTCATACTACAAGCGATGATGATAGATTTACAAACTTGAATGGAATAAGTGATCTTGCTCGTCTTATGGTGGAAACTGGAACACATAGTTTTTGTCCTTTGGTTTATCGGGTAGTGAAACTAGCTTTGGTGTTAACCGTTGAAAGATGTTTTTTTCTAAATTGAAGCTTATCAAAACGGATTTACGCAATTGAATGGGCCTGGAATATTTGAACAATGCTATGGTTTGTGCGGTTGAAAAAGAAACTTTTGATAAAGTAAAAAACGACAATATGATGGAACGATTTCAAGCTACGAAAAAAAGAAGAAGACAAATCTATTAGGTATTTGTTTTACTTTATTTATTATTGTTTTTTTATTATTAGATGATTGCACTGTAAAAAAATCCGGGATACCTCTAAATTAATGGGCTAGCTCCACCACTGGTACAGGATTAGCTACACTAACTTGAAATTATTATTAGTCTTTTTGTGAACCTTAACTCCCTCAACTTTCATTATTAACACTTAACGCCCTCAACTATCTGAAAATTATGTAAAGTGACACTTTTGATCCCCCTCGAGTTTAAAGGATTATTTTTATATATGTACAATTTGTTATTATTTTCAAGTTAGTTTATGTTTCGACTTAATTCTTTTCAAAAATGAGTCATGTGAAAGATAATACGTTTCGTGCTTATTTTTATGACGTTTTCAGTTGGTCTATGTTATGACGTAAATTTAGTTCGGAAATGACTCGGGTCAAATATAATACATTTTCATAAGATAGTATAAATTCGAGTTACTTTACATTTCTTGATTCATGTCAAATATATTACATTGTCCTGCTTATTTTTATGGATGGTTTCAGTTGGTTTACGTTTCGACATAACCTTAGTTTTTATGTATGTTTTTAGTTTGTCTACGTTTTGACGTCTATGTACGTATCGTATAAATTCAAGTTGGTTTACGTTTCGATGTATTTTTCTCGACAATGAGTCATGTCAAAATATAATAAGTTTCCTCGCTTACTTTTATGGGAGTTTTCATTTGGTATACGTTTTGGGGTAAATTTTGCTCGAAAACGCATTGGGTCAAATATAATACGTTCAACATAAATTTTGCTCGAAAACGAATTGGGTCAAATATAATACGTTTCATTAGATGATATAAATTCGAGTTCTTTACGTTCCATGACTCATGTCAAATATTACACGTTTCCGTGCCTATTTTTTCGGATATTTCAGTTGGTCTACGTTTGATTGATAAAACAATATATCACTACTAGAAAATCCAAAATTTTCTACACCGTTTTTCGTAACAAATGCGTCAAAAATCGCGATTTCTGACAAATTTTTGACAAAATGAATATGTAGGAAAACCCCTCGTAGGAAACTGGTTTGTTACGCATTTCCTACGCAACTTACGACGCATTTCCGACCAAATTTTGGTGTCGAAAATTCCTACGCATTTTCTACGCATTATTACGACTATTATTATTAATAATAATATAATTATTACTTTTAGTTTTGTTACGCAATTCTGACACAATTTTCCGACGCATTTCAGACACTCTCCTTTTTGACGGATTTCCGACTCTCTCATTTCTACGCATTTCATATGCTATAATTAAGAATATTATTAATTAAGCTTTTAAATATAATTCAAATATAATATTACATGTTTGTTGTCTTGCTACGCATTTCTGACGCAACAATTAATATTTAAATGAATTCAACATATAAATCTAATTCCAACAAATAAATAATAGTTACGTCGGAAATGCGTAGCAAGTTACTACGCATTTCCGACGAAATAGTTAATAATAATAATTAAACATTTAAATATAATTTAAATACAAATATAATTCATCCGTCGTAAGTGCGTAGTAAATTGCTACGCATTTCTAGTATTTTTGTCGCTATTATGTCGCAAATTGGCCAAAAAATCAAGGCTTTTTTTCGTAGGAAATGCGTAGTAAATGTGTCAGAATTTGCAACACATTTTTTTGCGTAGAAAATTTCCGTAGCAAAATGATCACTTTTCTAGTAGTGTATAACACGTTTCTGACCATGCAACACGGTGAATCAGTTTTAGTTTCAGTAATTTTGTTATGGGCTAAACCAGTATACATGATCTTCGAAGGCGTGTTACTTACTGACTGTCATTAATATATAATTAAGATAATTACAACATCATTCTCGTGCTACATTGAAAATTAGAGAATAACTATTTAACTTTGCTAATTAACAGTCTCTACTTTGAGGTTATTATTTTTATTCTTACCGTTAATTATTAATTTATAATTTTTAGTTTTTAATTCAGTTTTTCAACCATTTTATTTTAATTAACTTTATTTTAATTTTATTTTAATTTTGAAACTTGTTTTCTTTTTTAATTTATTTTTGATAGTTTTCTGACTGGTTATTATTTTACATTAAATCTTTATTCAAGTTTTTACAATTGTATGTGTTTTGCAACTAGTATCAATGTGGTCGCTATCTTTGTGACCATTAAAATTTTAGTTACAAATAGTTTCTAGATTTGTAACAAATTTTGGTTACAAATAGTTTCTAGATTTGTAACGGGTCTGTTTCTCATATGATGTAAATATCTAATTTTGTAGCATGTGACATTTATGTTTATTATAATACGATAAAAAAATACGTGAACACATCAGATGACAGGTGATATTTTATTTACTTTATTATCTTAATTATTGGTTTTAAAAATAGTTTATTACCCTTTATTTAAAGAGCACACTGACATCAACAAAACATTTTATTTACTTTATTATCTTAATTATTGGTTTTAAAAATAGTTTATTACCCTTTATTTAAAGAGCACACTGACATCAACAAAACAAGAATATACACTTACAATAAACAGGCACTTCAAATTACTTTTTACAGGAAACGTAAAATTAACGATTATAATAAAGAGAAATTGAATTTCAATAATCTTAAGTTTGATACATTGGTCGGAGTAATCTCAACTCATGAAATGTTAACGGACAATTCCAATGTTGACGTGTTTTCCTTTAGAAATCTCATACTAACTGAATGTTAATCCGATTAATTTTTATTGACGTGGGCTGCTTATGTGGCAAATAAGTCAATGATGATGTGGATTGTTTATGTGGCAAATAAGTCAAAGATGATGTGGATTGCTTATGTGGCAAAAATTTGATGTCGTAGACTGCTTATGTGGCGGTCCCCGTTAGCAAAAACTAATTGGGTTGACTTTAAATTGGTATTAGATCGTTGAAGAAAATATGTTTAAAGTTGGGACTGTCGAAAAACATTTCAGACCTGAGATTAATCCTGGCCAATAGATCAAAGTTTAGATAATTAAAATCCGATTTCCTTGACATAAACGCATTCTGCATTTAGTTTTGGTTTTCTTCTTAATCTTAACTAACTTCATTATTTGACAAGTAAACAAAACATCAAAGTGAGTCTACACCCTTAATCTATAAAAGAAAAGAGGGTTAATGTTAATCACGTTGATTCAAAAGTAGCAAGTAGCGCTGCTCTGGTCGATACTTAGGCTGCTCGGTATGAGACCGGCCTATGGCTGGCGGGCTCCGGCGCCGGGCCAGCACACCGCCCCCTAGGGTTGGCCCCGTCGTCTCCGGCTCCCTCCAGACGGTTTTGCCTGGCCTCCTCTCATCACACACACATATACATACAACACACAATATATATGAGGCGCATCCCCCACACCCTAGATCCATCCCCTTCAGACTCATTCTCACACCCGCTTACGTAGACACCTACGTAGTGGAGCATCCTTTGAGGACTACCCTCCTCCACACCCCATAGTCTTACACTAATAGGGATGCGCAAATGGTACCGGTTCAGAAGCGGTACCCGGTACCGAATTTTACGAACTGCCTTGACTTTTGGTACCGATTCGGTAACAACTTTTAGCGTTTTCGGTACCTGTTCGGTACCAGTTTTTACCTTTAATTACGAGTCTTTACCAGTACCGGTACGAAACCAAATTGTACCAGGTATTTTTAATAACGGTACCGGTACCCATTTTTTTAGATTTTCAATAACGATTGATATCAAGCTCATCCCTATACGTGATATATCTTAGGGAAAATTACGAATAAGAATCTTATTCTTATGGTTTTTTTTTATTTTTTTATTTATATGTGAAATTAATTTCACACGAATAACATTAATTTAAGTAATCATAGATTTGTGGGGTATTTGATGTTCTAGATATAATTTTTATTAAAGCCATGTGTTATACTTTATTGCCATGTTTTGTCCCCATGTAATTATTTTTAGTATAGAATCGCATAGCGTTATAATTATATTGTTAAACCATTATCTTGACGTCCCTACGTGAATAGACAATTGAATTCAGAAGAACAATCCACTAAACCATTTGGTGGTCCTTTCTCCTTTGTTTGCTCTTTGTCAACTTTGCTAGTCGGATACCTGATCTACATATTATTTTTGTTTTTGAAATATTAGATTTTAATAATCTCAACTATTCGTTGTCGGCCGTCAAGAGTTCTAACTTTAAAATTAACCACCGACAGTCCCAACTATTGACACATTGGCCACTAATGGACATTGACTAACAGAACCTTAACGATGTTAGTCTCCGGTCGCCGGAAAACCGTTTTTGGCTAGAAAAAAGTTTCCAAAGGTCCGATCTAATATTACAAAGAGGTTTGAGATGAAAATGTTGAGTTTGTCGGCCAAAAAGTTAAGTTTTCCGGCCAACATAAGTTTTCCGGCAAAAAGGGAGTTTTCCGGTGACTTCAATAATCGGGGATTTTACTAAAAAAAGGTTCCTAAAGGTCTGTAATAAGGT
The DNA here is from genome assembly GCA_030545235.1 of Helianthus tuberosus. Taxonomy (NCBI): domain Eukaryota; kingdom Viridiplantae; phylum Streptophyta; class Magnoliopsida; order Asterales; family Asteraceae; genus Helianthus; species Helianthus tuberosus. The sequence goes on along the minus strand of CM060444.1, from coordinate 15,259,459 downwards.
TACAAAGAGATTTGGGACGAAAATGTTAAGTTTTCCGGCTAAAAATGAGTTTTACGGCCAAAAACGTTTTTTGGGCGACCAGAGACTAACTACGTTAGGGTTCTATTAGTTAGGGTCCATTGGAGGCTAATATGTTAATAGTTGGGACTGCCAGTAGTTATTTTTTAAGTTGGGACTGTTGGCGGTTAATGACGAATAGTTGAGATTATTAAAATCCAATATTCCATTGCTTTTTTCCCTTTAATCGTATGACTACAATAATAAACTGATTCTTCATTTGATGTAGCGAGCTAACGACCAAGCGAGGTGGCAAAGAAATGAGTGTTGATGGGGCGTGACTAGGGTGAAAGAGGTGGAGCGTGAGTGCTTTCACGGGCGTGGAGAAAGGGAAAGTGACCATTGGTAGTTTATGGACAGTTGAAAGCTAGCCTTAAGAATTAAAAAAAAAACTAATTAAAGTGAGTATAACACTTAAACCATTACAAATAAAAATGAAAGTTGAGTAAGAGCCCCTAGCTTACGTGACAGTTACGTGACAATCATTTTTTTTTTACTAAATAGTAAAAGAAAAGGTAAAGTGACTACACATAGGCATCGCCTTGTCAAAAATTTTGACAAGAAATTGACATTAGAAGGGAGAGCCTCTTTATCTTTACCAATAAGACATCACTACATGGCTAAAATATACATTTGAAGGGAGTACTCTTACCTTTCATGACATTAGTTCGTCAATACTTTTATTTATATGGTTATTAATTATGTCATCACATTATTTTTAGTTTTTATAAATTAGATTGGAAGTTTAAATTCAAGGAAAAAAACTAGTTACATTGACAAAGATAAACCACTTAAAAAGTATAAGCTTGAATATGTGATGGCAAAATAAAGGGAGAGTTAGAGAGATGCAAGAAGATTCACATATGATATGAGTAGGGTTGCAAACGAACCAAATGTTTGGTGAATAATTCGTGAACCGTTTGGCGGGAAGTTCGTTTGTGTTCGTTCGTTTATTAAATGAACAAACATGAACAGAGGTCATGTTCGTTCGTTTATGTTCGTGAACGTTTGCTAACGTGCTCGATAGTTCATTATTTTTTTAGTTTTTATGTTTTATTTAAATACTTTAAAATTTTGACAAATAAAATATGTAATAAGTGTCAATGTATTATATCTTCTGCTCATAAACTCTTGTTTGTGTTCGTTTATTTGCATTTGTATTCATGAATATTAATTTTTGCTCATTTGTGTTAATCGACGTTCATTTTTGTTCGTTACCTAAAATTAACAAACGAACACGAAAAAAATCATTTCCTTATCAGACGAACACGGACATAATATCTCGTTTGGTAAATGTTCATGAACAATCCGTGAACACATATATTTCATGACAAACGAACACGGACAATGTCTTGTTCGTATTCGTTCGGTTCGTTTGCAGCCCTACATATGAGTCACCAGCACTCCCACCTTTTAAATATTAGTTTTTTTTTTCTGAGTTTTAAACAGCATTTCATATGTAGGAATGAGGGGTGGAATGAAATGGACCATTACGAGAGAATGAAAAAAATGTGTTTGGTCGGTCGATCGAATGGAATCACCCATTCCAAAATGCATTTCATTCCCTTTAAATCATTCCATCTGCCCCCTGTTTTTTCCCATTACATTCCCTCTTCACCATTTCATTAAAAACACCATAACCCACCACTGTTGCCACCACCCACCATTACCATTGTCATCCACCACCCCCGTCTGCCGTCGTCACCCACCTCTGCTGCCACCCACCGCCATCACCGTCGCCGCCAGCTCCGACCACCACCACCACCCACCGCTGCCACCCGCCACCCACCGACAACACCACCACTGCCACCGCAACCATCGCCACCACCACCTCCGCCACCACCACCACCGCCCCCACCCGCCACCGTCGTTGCTGCCACCCACCTCCGTCGCCACCACCACCACCCACCTTCACTGCTGACACCTTCGATCACCGCCGCCACCCACCTCTGCCACTACCGATCACCGCCGCTACCCACGTCCACCAACGCCACCCGCCATTGTCGTTGCCACCTCCGATCACTGCCGCTACCTACCTCCGCCATCATCATCAACCGCCACTATCGCCACCCACCCCCACCACCACTGTCCACTGTCCACCGCCACCCCCTCTACCATCGTCACTACCGCCACCCAGCTCCGACGTCACCCACCCCCGCCGCTGTTACCGCCAGCCGCCATCACCACCCACCACCGCCGGTAAAATTGCCACCTATCACCACCCACCATCATTGCCCACCACTGACCACCGCCATCCGATTTTATTCATTCGTCTTTTCTTGCCAACCAAACAACAAAAAGTAACGATTCATTGCATTCTCACATGGTAACCAATCAAGACATAGAATGGTAATGATCAATTCCATTACCTCATCCATTCTATTACCTCGTCTATTCCATTCCACCGTCCATTCCATTACCCCATACCAAACATACCCTGATATTTTAGGATTTTAATCATAATGAGAATACAAGTCGATTGATGTAAAAGTTACCATAAAAAGGTGCTCCAAGTAGCTTGATTTTTGTTAATTATAAGTTTAAACACCCACATTGAAGCATCGTTTTTGTCGTTTGAAACATCGTTTCGAGTTAAGTTTTACATCAATCGGCTCGTATCCTCGTTATAATCAAAAACCCTAAAACATCAATTTGAAATTTGGCATTAACTTTTTTTCAACAGAAGTTTAGTGGGAAAAAAATATTTAAAATGTTGGACTGCCAGTAACAATTTTCAAGAGTGGGTCTAATATTGGCCAACTATCTCTATGTGAGATTATTAAATCCAACCTCTATGTGAGATTATTAAATCCAATTTCTCTCTTTTTTTAACCTTAACTTGTAGTGTTTTGGTATTGAACATCTTTGGTTGTATGGTACTGTTGGTTCAGTTCTGTTTATACATGAAGGAAAACATTAAAGCATACATGTTACAGCAGACAGTGCGTTGGAGAATCCAGTAATGGAGTTCGACATGCTTGTCATCGTGATCTGGTTCCTCCTTAGGGTGCTGACTGATGATGGGGACTTAGAAAACCGAAAAGGGGTATCGGCTTAGGAGATGAGGTAGATGATGATGTTATGAATAATGGGGTGTGTCTAATTGTGTAACTGAGTAACCCTTTAACCTCCACATAATTCTCCTTATATAAGCACCCAGGAGGAAACCTAATTAGTTAATAAGGGTAATATGGTCCATCAACAATTACCAACTAATTATTTAATAGGTTATAATATATTTTGATCTATATTATGTAAATGATTATAATGGCTATAGATTAAATATTAATACATAATATATTTAATCTTACATTCTCCCACTTAGCCGAGTAATCATTTACTATGAATATTAAATAAGCCTGATCAGGAGTTAACACTCATTTTAGCCTTAAACAAGTACTATAGCAGAGAAATACAGCCGTTGAATCATTATGCGACTCAGGACCCCCATTAATCATACTATAACCTTAATTTAAAACCTAATCGTCATGATCAAAATACGCATAAGCCCTTTGTTTGATTTGTAACTTTATTTGTCTATATGCCATTATACCGGTTGAACATATTCTAAGAGACATACAAAATCAAACTGAGGAAATTTCATTAACATAAAACATAAGCTAGTACAATATGCTTAAATAAGGTCTTTACTAAATCCCATATTCCGAACATGTTCTTCGTAAACCTTAGGAGGGAGACCTTTAGTCATCGGATCCGCAAGCATATCTTTAGTACTAATATACTCGATACAAAGATTATTTTCCTCAACTCGTTCACGTACGAACAGATATTTTGTATCGAGATATAAACCAGCTCCAGTCGAACTGTTACTGTTCGAGAAACTAACGGCAGCTGAATTATCACAATAAAGCTTCAATGGTCTAGAAATGGAATTAACGATTTTGAGTCCAGTGATCAGATTTCTAAGCAACATTCCATGACAGGTTGCGTTATAAACAGCAATGTACTCTGCAATCATTGTGGAAGTTGTGGTCAACTGTTGTTTATGACTCATCTTTGAGATAGGGCCGCCTGCTAACATAAAGATATAGCCCGAAGTGGATTTCTTGTCATCTTTGCATTTGGCAAAGTCAGAATCAGAATAGCCCACCACTTCTAAATGATCACTTCTTCTATAAGTCAGTTTATAGTCTTTCGTCCCTTGCAGATATCGAAGTACCTTCTTAGCTGCTTTCCAGTGATCTAGGCCAGGATTAGTCTGATAACGGCCTAGCATTCCAGCAATATAAGCGATATCTGGGCGAGTACAGACTTGAGCATACATTAGGCTCCCGACTACTGACGCGTAAGGTATCTGGCTCATTTGCTCCTTCTCAACCTCTGTTGTCGGACACTGAAATGAACCGAAAACATCTCCTTTAACTACTGGAGCGACGAAGGGTTTGCACTGTTGCATGTTATAACGTGTAAGGACACGATCTATGTAAGTCTTTTGAGACAATCCTAAGATCCCTTTGTGTCTATCTCGGTGAATTTCGATGCCAATGACGTAAGAAGCATCTCCGAGATCCTTCATGTCGAAGTTATGCGAGAGTAACCGCTTCGACTCATGCAACATGTCTAAACTATTACTTGCCAATAGAATATCATCTACATAAAGGACAAGTATAGTAAAGTTGCTCCCACTCATCTTGAGGTAGGTGCATTGATCCACTTGATTCTTCATAAAACCTTGTTTCTTCATGACTTCATCAAACTTCAGGTACCACTGACGTGATGCTTGTTTTAACCCGTAAATGGATTTCTTCAGCTTACAGATTAGATGCTCCTGACCTTCAGGTTGTTTCATGTAAACATCTTCGTCCAAGTCTCCGTTAAGGAAATCGGTTTTAACGTCCATCTGATGTAACTCTAAATCAAAATGAGCTACTAGGGCCATGACGATCCTTAATGAATCTTTACGAGAGACAGGTGAAAACGTCTCTTGATAATCAATTCCCTCTTTCTGAGTGTAGCCCTTTGCAACCAATCTCGCTTTGTAGCGTTCAACGTTCCCATTCGGATCCAGTTTTGTTTTGAACACCCATTTGCATCCTACGGGTTTGACACCGTTGGGTAATTCTACCAAATCCCAAATGTAATTTTTCTTCATGGATTCAAGCTCATCAATCATCGCTTTATTCCATTCAGAAGACTGATCACTGCTTATGGCTTCATTGTAAGAGATAGGATCATTGAGCTTTCCGGGATCCATTTCAGTCAGGTAGGTAACATAATCATCCCAATTAGTAGGCCTTCTTTGCCTAGATGACCTCCTGAGTGGATTATCGGGTTCAGCGTTGTCTTGGTGTTGAGCGTTTGATGTGCCTTCGTTATGAGGTATAATGGGTTTTGATTGTAGAGGTGAATTTGCAGTTGGTGCAGTAGCTTTAGGTACAGTAGTTGCATTGGGTACAAGAGGAGTAATCGGAGTAATGGTAAGCGACGAGTCTCCCCCCCCCCCCCGCGTCTTGTACTTCTTGCAATTCTTCGTAAAGGTTGGTACTGCTCCCACTGACCTTGAAATCCTCCAGGAACGCAGCACGCTTGGTTTCAACAATACGGGTGACATGAGAAGGACAATAGAAACGATAACCCTTTGAATTATCAGGATACCAGATAAAGAAACAGGTAACTGTTTTAGGGTCAAGTTTCCTTAGGAAAGGATTGTAAAGTTTTGCTTCAGCAATGCAGCCCCATACTTTCATATATTTAAGACTCGGTTTCCTTCCTGTCCAAAGTTCATAAGGAGTTTTAGGGACAGACTTAGAAGGAACTCTATTGAGTATATGAACAGCTGCTTTTAACGCTTCAGTCCACAGGAATAATGGTAAATTAGTGTTGGCTAACATACTGCGCACCATGTTCATAAGGGTACGATTTCTTCTTTCAGCGACACCGTTCTGCTGAGGTGTACCAGGCATGGTGTATTGGTTCACAATCCCCTGGCCCTTACAAAACTCATAAAATGGACCAGGAGCTTGACCCACATCAGTATGTCTTCCATAATATTCATGCCTCTATCTGATCTCACAACTTTAATCTGACGATCTAATTGCTTTTCAACTTCAGCCTTATAATCTTTAAAAGTTGTAAGAGATTCAGATTTCTCCTTAATAAGATACAAGTACATGTAACGAGAATAATCATCAATAAAAGTGATAAATGAAGTATGTCCTGTTATGCCAGCGATTCGGTAGGGACCACTAATGTCAGTGTGAATGAGTTCTAATAAATTAGAGCTCCTAGTGGCACCTTTCTTATTCGCTAATGTCATTTTACCTTTAAGACATTTGACACATGTTCCAAAATCAGAGAAATCAAGAGGAGGTAAGACTTCATCCTTTACGAGACGATTTAATCGTTCTCTTGAGATGTGGCCTAAACGTCGATGCCACAACATGGATGAAGTCTCTAAGTCTCGTTTCTCTTTCATCTTTGTGAGTGATTCATTAATGTTATATGACAACAAAGATTTGGAAAAGTTATCTTCTAGTTCTAATCTATAGAGACCACCATCCAAAACACCAGTACCATAAAGAACAGAATCATAGAGGATAGAGAGTTTGCGATGATCATGAGAAACAATAAAACCGCCCATGTCTAACTTTGGTCCTGATACAAGGTTCCGAGTTACCTCGGGAACATATAAGGTATCATAAAGTTTAATACATAAACCAGTTTTCATAACTAATTGTAATGTTCCAATGGCCTTCACTTCTAATTCTCGATCGTCCCCAACCTTAAGCGTTCTTTGGTTTCTTTCCAGCTTATGGATTAAAAGGAATCCCTGAGTTGAATTGGTAACATAAACCATAGAACCAGAATCAAACCACCAAGAATTAGCAGGAACACTTAAATTATAGGACTCAAGTATCATAAAATAATCGTTACCTTTCTTAGCCAGCCACTACTTAAAGTCAGGGCATTCCTTCTGCATGTGTCCTGTCTTTTTACAGAATTTGCAGCGGATACTGCCTAAGGAGTTCTTAGAGCTGGAAGGTGCACTTGTATTAGGATTAGGCCTTTGGACTTTTGAAGCATCCTTCCTCTGATGATTGTTCTTCCTTTTCTTAGAGTTGGAGGTGGTGAAGTTAGCAACAGCAGTAATGCGATTCATCCTCATACGCTCTTCCTCCTGTACGCACATGGCGACCAGCTCACTCATCGTCCATTTGTCCTTCTGAGTGTTGTAATTGATCTTGAATGGTTCAAAGGACGAAGGAAGCGAAGTAATGATGAAATGAACAAGGAAACCATCACTGATTTCCATTTCCAGCCCTTTCAGCTTATTGGCCATGTCATTCATCATCATGATGTGCTCGCGAATGCCGCTCCTCCCATCATACTTAGTTGTCACCAGCTTGAGAATAAGAGTACTAGCGTGTGCTTTAGACGTCCCTTTGAACTGCGCCTCCACAGAAGCCAAGTAGGTTTTAGCATCTTCAGAATCAGGAATAGCTCCCCTGATTGCATTGCTTATAGACTGCTTCATGAACATGAGAGACATGCGGTTACACCTAGTCCACTTATCATGAGTTAACTGCTGAGCAGCAGTACTTTGTGGAGTAAGGTCCGCTGGCTTATCCTCTCTTAGGGCATAGTCAAAATCTAGCAGCCCAAGCGTAAGCATAAGAGCATCCTTCCATGCAGCAAAGTTATCACCAGTCAAAGGTGGAATCCCGCAATTTGGAGCTGATAGTGAAAATAATATGAGCAAGTTATGATACTAAGAAAGAAGTCCTAATGTGATCTAAGGGCACGTTAAACTAAGGCAGGCAAAAATAATGACCATTTACATTATGAAGCTGTGATATTGTCTATTACTAACATCAAAATAATAGACTTAGTTAAAATTCTACTTAAACGAAGACAAATCAGCTTTGGCCAGAAATGTAATCATTTAAGCATGTGTGCAGAGTGGTTGTAACAAATCAGCTTTGGCAAGAAATTGAGACAATCACTTTAGTTATGCACTTGTTAAGTATGCCATATATGAAAGAATTAAATCAGCTTTGGCCAGATATTAAGACATTCATGTTTATGATGCACACTTAACATAGCTTTCGTAATACTTGAACGATAAGTAGATGTGTCAAGTCAGCTTTGGCCAGAAATGATACATCAAAAACTCACTCAAGTTAAGCCATTTTGGTTTTGTAAAACATTATCTGATTCTGTTTAGTTAACTAAGTAATTACAAAAACCAATTATTTAATAGCAAACCACCAGTTACAAAAAATTTTAGTTCACATTAAACAGCTTAAAAAGTCTTGTGCGATCAGTAATGCCCAAGTTTTGTGCGATCAGTAAAGCCCAAAAGCTTGTGCGATCAGTAAGGCCCAAAAACTTGTGCGATCAGTAAGGCCCAAAAACTTGTGCGATTAATAAGACCCAAAACTTGTGCGATCAGTAATGCCCAAGAACTTGTGCGATCAGTAATGCCTTGTGCGATCCACAAGTCTTGTGCGATCCACAAGTCTTGTGCGATCCACAAGTCTTGTGCGATCCACAAATCTTGTGCGATCCATAAATCTTGTGCGATTATGCAGTCTTAACTTGTACAATGTGCTTAATTAGTTGTACAAATCTTGTGCGACTATCTTGTGCGATCAGATCATCTCTTATGTGATCTGATCTTGTGCGATTATCTTATGCGATCAGATCATCTCTTATGTGATCTGATCTTGTGCGATCCAGTTGCTGTATATTGTTATAACAACTGAAAATTCGAAAATTAAGAATTGTGATAGAGTTTCCTATTATAACATTGATCTAATTTTATCATAAAATTTCGAAAATCATAATCTGTTTATCTTATTAACAGATTTCGAAAAAACTTATTAGATAAAATAAGATCAAAATTAGGAAAACATTCCACAATTCAAATCACATTCCAAAACATAAAGGAAATTTCGAATTTCAACTAAGAACATGATGAACCCTAAAATTTAACCTTAACCTTATATCCGAAATCTGGAAAATTTATCAATCATTTAATCAATTCTAGAACATTATGATTTCGGAACAGTAATATTTGATGAAAACATATGATCCGATATAGTTTGAACAGATCCGAGATGGGGTTTCGGATGAAAAATCCGAAATTTATTTAGGGTTTTCTAATTCCGTTTTCCAGTTTTATTCCAGATTTATGGATACAAAACAGAACTGACTAATCAACATATGCTCTGATACCACATGTTCGTTCAGTTCTGTTTATACATGAAGGAAAACATTAAAGCATACCTGTTACAGCTGACAGTGCGTTGGAGAATCCAGTAATGGAGTTCGACATGCTTGTCATCGTGATCTGGTTCCTCCTTAGGGTGCTGACTGATGATGGGGACTTAGAAAACCGAAAATGGGTATCGGCTTAGGAGAGGAGGTAGATGGTGATATTATGACTAATGGGGTGTGTCTAATTGTGTAACTGAGTAACCCTTTAACCTCCACATAATTCTCCTTATATAAGCACCCAGGAGGAAACCTAATTAGTTAATAAGGGTAATATGGTCCATCAACAATTACCAACTAATTATTTAATAGGTTATAATATATTTTGATCTATATTATGTAAATGATTATAATGGCTATAGATTAAATTTTAATACATAATATATTTAATCTTACAGGTACTTGTTGCAATTCGATCAAAGATTAGAGATTCACAAATTTAATCAAAGATTCAATATCACCATCGTCGACTCTTGAATGGAATGTAAGTCAAGTTACAGATCTGGGTTTTGTGTTCAAAATGGGTTTTGGTGTCTTCAAAATTTTCAGATGTTGAAGTGAAATTGATGATAGAAAATTGGATGTAAAAACATTTATATCAGTGTAAATATGGGTTTAGGTTTTGTGGTTTAGTTCATGTGAAATTGACGATAGAAAATTGGACGTAAAAACAGTTACATGAGTGTAAAAACATTAAAAAGTTGGGATTTTTTGTTTTGGGTTGGATTTACAGTAATGTAAATGGGTTTTACACCGTTGTAAATGGTGCTTTCGTGCACAAAATGTTTTATGGTAATGTAAATTGGGATTTACGGTAATGTAAATTGGGATTTACGGTAATGTAAATTGGGTTTACACTGCAGTAAATGATGGTTTCATGCATAAAATGTTTTACGGTAATGATGAAGGTAATGTAAATATGTTTTTACGGAAATGTAAATTGGGCTACACTGTTGTATATGATGGGTTCGTGCATAAAATGTATTTCGGTTTTGTACTGATATCTTGTGTTTTGGGTTTTTTTTTTTTTTTTTTTTTTAGAATGGGAAATGAAGAACGAAGATGATTATCAAGAAAAGAGGCACAAATTCTTTTCAGTTTTTATATATAATAGTTTCTAGGTTTTTTAAAGAATTAAATTTGGACAAGTTTATGTTTTGCTTTAATTTTATATTACGTTTTTGGAATAACTAGCATAATTTTATATGAAACAAAAAAACGTTAGACGACACACGCACGTCACGCCGTCTTAACTCGAAAAATTTAGAATAAAACGTAAAACGAAAAATTGCGAAAGATGAAAAGTATAGGGGACCAAAATTGAAGGAAAAATATTGTGAGGCTAAATTGAAAATAATGAAACTTTTGAGTTATAAGTGAAAAAAACAATTTACGTAGGTTAAAATTGGAAAACATAAAAAAATTTTGGGTTAAAGTTAAAAAATCAACTTTTTTTTTAAAACCCCCCCAAAACATGAGGTATAACACCTTATGCACAAAAATGTTCCTAATTTATGGAATGTAAATATCAAGTTTTATACGTATACGGTTTTTATTTTAACATCGGTGCAAATAAACGAAAGAGAATCAAATAAATGAAAAGTTGAGGGGTTTAGGGTGGTGTAAATTAGACTGCCACCATAAACCGACAAGAAGAGAGAAAATGTGATATTTTGTACTCTTTGTGCCGCTGAAAAAGAGGGATTAGACTGCGTTAGCTTGTATAAAATGACCATTTTACCCTTTGGGGCCAAAAATATATATTTTAATGTAAAGCAAAAACAACAAAAATATAAAAAAGCTACTTTAAATGTCACCCATTCATATATATATATATATGGTTATTGTAAAAAAGACCAAAAGTGTGAGAAAGGTAAGAAAGAATCTCAGCCATTAGATCTAAATTAATTGAAAAGGGCAAACAAGTAATTTAATCATTAATTCAATTAATTAAAAACATCCCATAACCGCCACCTTAATTATAGGAAGTATATAACACCATTCAGCAAGTAAATAACACCATTCAGCAAGTATATAACACCATTCAGCATTCAGCAAGTATATAACACCATTCAGCAAGTACATAACACCATTCAGCATTCAGCAAGTATATAACACCATTCAGTAAGTATATAACACCATTCAGCAAGTATATAACACCATTCAGTAAATATATAAACCATTCAGCAAGTTTATAACACCATTCATTGACTAAACATCTGATCGAAACATATTTTTTTCTCTATATAAGTATAGCAATATGGTACTCATATTAAAGATAAAAAAACGTTCGTTATTATGGTGTAATTTTTTTTTTTGAAAAGTTACGTATAAAAAGTTATTGACGTTTAAAAAAGACGGGGGGAAGTTACATGTGCAGTACCTAATTTCTAGTGGGTTTAAAAGACTATATTGCCCCTAGATATTTCAAATCAGTCCAAATTAATGAAAATATTTTACAATTTGGTCCTTATTGATCTCAACCATTAGATAAAAAAATCTAATGGCTGAGATTCTTTCTTACCCTTCTCACACTTTAGACCTTTTTTACAGGATCATCTACCTATATATATATATATATATATATATATATATATATATATATATATATATATACTGGGTGTAGTACCCGTGTAACCACACGGGTAGGTTTAGTAATGATCGAAATCAAATACTAAAAAACAGATTATAATATATCATTTAAATTTTGGTCTTTAGATCTATATCTTTATAAAATAATGTTAAAGACAGTATGTGTTAGTATTATGATAACTATAATGATAAAAGTTTTTGCCTATGTAAATATGTAAAGTATCATGTGAACAAATATTTGATGAATTCACATTCGCATTTTAGTTAAGTATACATTTAAAAGTCCCAACCACAAACTCGATACATCTCAATACTTGTACTTTACCTACCGATCTTGGTAATACACATTTTCAATAAATCATCTATGTCTAATAATATCCGCAAACCGATCAAATCTATAATTTTAATTTTCAATGAAACTTTTGTTTTAGCTCTATTTTATTAGCAAGAAGCTTTAGTATATTTTACTTTTCTATACAACATAACTAAATGATAAAAATTTACAAAAAGCTAAAAAAGAAGAATTGATCAACCTATTCCAGTTATCGTCATGATAACATAATGTACCTGGCCATCAGTGTCATCAACATTGAAAACCAACTAATAATTTTTCGTGAATTTAACATGTAATTCAACCTCGAAAAGAAAAAAAACTATATAATACAAAAGTAGAATTGGCTAAACAGAATCTGTATCTTCCTCATTCCTGCACAGTTGAAGATCAAGGAGAATCACATCACCATCAGATCTGATATGTGCCTGCAGATTGATTCACTTCAAGCCTTTCTATCACCATTTTCTTGATACCTTCTTTTACAAGTTCATCACCAGCCATAAGTTCCTTCAAGGTTTCCATCTGCTTTTGTCTTTTTCTTTGATAAATAGCAGCACCTGCTGGATCAGTGCATCTCTTGATTTGTAACTTTGGTGGTCTTTTTGAACCTTCAGTTTTAGGATACTCGGGTTTTTATGGAACATTTGGATCTTTCTTCCTTAGTTCCTCCAACATTTTGTAAGTGGCCCTGACCCTATCTTCTCTCCACTTTGACACTGAATTCTTTAACCCATAGTCAGCTGCTATCAGCTCCTCTTTCATTCTCTTTAACTCTAAAGCCTTGTCAGGTACATTCTTTTTGAATTTTTTTCCAGTCAGGAGGAGTGTGTTTAACCTTATTTTTAAGCATCTCTTGGATCCTGGCTGCTTCACTTTCAAGCTCAGGAATGGTCCAATCTTTGTACATATGCTTCTCTCCCTTATACTTCTTGTGAGCCATGATATTCTCAACATAGTCTTTTCTCAGAGATTCATCTGCTCTTTCTGATAATTTTTGACAAACATTCTTTGCAAATTGTTCCAGGGAACTGACTTGAGTAAGCAAAAATTGGTAGTGCCTTTGATATTCTTTGTCAGTCTTCCCTGTTGATTCTCTTTTAGCAATATCCTCTGCTTGTTTGGCCTTTAATTTTAAATATTCATCAATATTATTAGGCCTAGGATATCCTTCAACAGATGGTAAACTCCTTTTTGCAAGATCATCCTCATAGTAGAAGGATTTGATCTCTTCTCTGACAGCAATAAGTTCTAGAGGAAATTGAACACCTGCAGGAGCAATATCAGTGATTGGTTTTTGTATCTGTATTGAAGAGAGAGGTACAGGGTTTGGTAAAGTGACAAGTGGTAGAGGTTGTGAAGATGTTGGTGAAGGTGAAGGCTCATCATCAATCAAAATTAACCTTCTCCTTTTTGGTTGATGAGAGACTGATGATGTTTTGGGTGGATCAGTGGTTGTGTTTGAAGTGAGAAGTGTTTGACTAATAGTTGTTGAAACAACAGGTGTTTCAACCACTATTGTCATTACAACTCCTGATGTGTTAGTATAATTTTTCTGCACAGTGGCAGGTAGTGATTTGATGGTTGGTGATGTGGTTGTAGTGGTGGTGGATGATTTAGTCAAATCAGGTGTTTGAGTGGTGTGTGTTGAAGTAGCAGTTGTTGTGATTGAGGTGGTGGTTGTTGGTTTAACAACTGCTGAAACCACTGAGGTACCAACAGTTGTTGATACAGCAGGAGTTACAACAGCTGTTTGGGTGGAAGATTGAGGTGTCATTACAACTACTGATGTGTCAGTAGAAGTCTTCTGCACAGTGGCAGGTGATGATTTGATGGTTGATGATGTGGTGGATGATTTAGTGAGATCAGGTGTTTGAGTGGTGTATGTTGAAGTAGTAGTTGTTGTCATTGAGGTGGTGGTTGTTGGTTTAACAACTGCTGAAACCACTGAGGTATCAACAGTTGTTGATACAACAGCTGTTTGGGTGGAAGATTGATGTTGAGGGCTTTTAGATGGTGGTTTTGGAGTATGCTTTGTGAGTATGGATGGTGTGGATTTGGGTTCCCTCACTTTTCTAGTGGGATTTTTTTCTTTTTGGGTCAGGATTTTTAACATCCTTTGGCTCAGAACAACCCTGTGCATCCAGCTCCATGTAAGCTCTCTTCTCCTCATTCCACCTTGATTTATCCTTTGCCTCTCTATCCCTTTTTACACTTGCTTTTGCTTCAGCAAGTGCATTTGTGGTAAAATCAATTTTTTTGCTTCCATCTAGCAAGGGAATGTCTTTAGTCATACAATCTTTTTGTGGCTCAATGTAGAGACCATCTTCAATCCCTTTCTTCTTCCACATGTTGATCTTCTCCCCTTTTTTGGCATTATCTGGTGGTGGATTATTAAGGAAGAGAACAGTGGGAGGTGCTTTGCCAGTGGTGTTTAAGATATAGCCCTTTATGGCCTTGATGTCAGCTTGGGTGTCTTTAAATCTGGACTCCATCATGTTCCTCAGCATTTGGACATCTATGTCAAGCTGCTGATCAGTCAAATATCTTTGTTGTTGGAGCAGGGGTTGAAATAAGTTCCATAACTCATTTGCAGCAGGTGCAGGTTGTGCAGGTGCTTGAGCTGGAACAACAGTGGGTGGTACCTTTTGAATTTCCAATAGCTGTTGCATCATATTTTTTAGTTCAGCAACAGATGTGTCAAGTGTGTCAATTATGTCCATCAGTTCTTGGTATTTTAAACCATCACCCAACTTAGTGGGATCATCTGATTTCCCACCAACAGTGGTTGTATCAGCAGCAGACTTAGGGAATATGTCACAAAAGTCATCTACTGATGCCCCTTTTTCTTGGTACTGGGGACTTCTTTCTTCATTTGTGGACACCTTGAACAACTCACCAGTTGTTAAAGTAAACACACCAGTGGTTGCCTTGGTTTTCTCTGAAGAAATTGCCTTCAAGGGAGTCTTATTTATGGAACAACTGACCCAATGTAGACCAGTGGGTCCAACATTAGTAGTTGCTGCTCCACTTGAACTACTGACAGGATTACTGGTAATTCCTGCAGTGTAACCTCCTCAGTTGTTGCTGGGCTAGCAGAGGTATGAACATCAGACCCAGTCACTTATGGGAGTATACTCTCAGTGATAGGTGATTGAGAGGAACTGGTTTGTGTCTGAGCTATAGCAACTGAATGCAACAAAGGTAACATTGATTGTGGTAATGTGACGGGTGAAGGAATAGGTGTAGAAAGAGACATGTCCTTCGGATCAGGACTGAGGAAGATGGAGCCGATTGGATCCAGAACTTCATAATCTTGGGTCCCTGTGTTTACAACCGAATCCTTTTATGAGGATGTCGGTGGAGTTTGAGGCAATGGTGGAGATCTTTCTTCCATCTGCTGTGAGGAAGTAGCAGCAGTGGTTATTGGTGACTTTTGTTTTGTCACTAGCAATTGCTCTAGGATCTCATCTTCCAGAGCTGCCGTTTTACTGGGTTTGGGTGGCTTTTTGGATGATTTCTTTTTGGTCTTTTTGGTAATGGCAGGTGTGGGTTTCATTGCAGTGGTTGTGCTACTATGATCACCTGGAGCAGTGGGCTCAGCAGCAGATACCTGAGGAGCAGTGGTAGCTGCTAAATTCTGCTCAGGCACCTCTGCTTGTGTTTTGCAAGGTGCTGACATTCTAGTGAAAGTTGCAGCTGTTAAACTTTTAATTTGAAAAGATTCACCTTGTTGGTATACATGAACATCATCCTTTGCAAATTTCTTTGTAAAGTAATAACTTAAAAACCTTGGAAATAATAGAAAAGATTTTGTTAAAACATTTTTGGCCAAATCGTCAAAGATTTCCTGGGAATAATTAAAATCTTCATTTTGTAAAATAGCAAACCCCAGGGATTGAATCTTTAATGGTATCTCATTGAAGGCAGTTGTTTTATTTGAAACACACAATAACAGGGTATGAAATAAAAATCTTGTTGCAGGAGGGAAATAACCTTTTTCTAACGTATCCCTCTTTATTTGTTCAGCATACCCCCTTTCAAGGAAATCAGTTTTTAACTCATTTTTGGAAAAAAGAAGTTTTACCTTGCTGATCATTGAGTTCAAAGACTTCCGAGATGGAGTGTGGTGTGATTTTAACTGGTTTACCCATTAAGGAGGAATTAATGACTATGATGTCTTCTCCTTGTTTGTCAAGAGTCGCATTTTCCCAAAATTCTCTCTGGGTTTTCTGGTAAATCGGAGCATCTGCTGTTAACAAAGTTTTGTAGTTTGATGCAGTCATGGTATCAATGATGGAATCGAAAACATCGGTGCTGCCTGGTTTTGTAAGAATACCCAGATAATTGTGAGGGGAATTTGTATGGGATTTCGATGGGTGTAGTAGCCTTTTGAGAGTCCTTTTTAGATGATTTCGAAGTGGATGTTGCAGATGTCTTTGATTTCGTCATTTTGATGAAGAAAATCGAAGAATGAATTTGAGATAAGAAGATGGAAACTGCTTTGAGAACAGTTTTTTTTTTGTGAATTCGAATCGACAGTAAAACCCCTGTTTGGGGGTTTTGATCAGGGTTTTATAGGGAAAAAGGTAATTGCTGACGTGGCAACGGTTACAAAGATCTGACGGATAAGAACTGACCATTTGCTAACCTCTGATGAAATGAAGGATAATGGAAGACAGTTGTTGTTAAGGAAACCACTGACGGATGAATATCAGTGGATTACAAATGAAAATTAGGACAGTGGGTAACTTTAACTATCAGTGGATAGCTGTGTCAGTGGTTTAAAGCACTGAAGTTTGGTAACAGTGGAAAACAATGAAAATGATGGAACAGAGGTTGGCTTTGAACAGTGGATAGCTACAAACCAACAGATGTTTGAACTAATCAGTGGTTACGACAGACTTTGATTTTCTCAATATGCAGCAGCAACATAGTCTTGTTCAAAACACTGGTTGTGGAAACATCTGCTGTTTGTGCTTAGTTTGATGAGTATAAATCTTGACAACTATACTCCAACATATACAATGTTTTTGAGGGTCCACTTTTTGCCCAAAAGATTCTCATCGTTAGGTAAGTGTGCAACTTTCTCATCCTTGTTGCCCACTTGTTTTCCCTGAACTGTTGAAGCTCCTATTATATGACACTACCCAACTTTCTGTCTTTTAGTGGATTTGAAGTTTAATTTGATCAGCAACTGTTGGTATATCAGTGGATGAGCTTTAACATCTGTTTTGTACATCTGCTGCTCAGATGTCGTCATGATTGTGTTTTTTGTAATAGATGAATTGATTGTTAAATTGATTATGTTTTTTGTAATAGATGAACAATTAATGAATATGATTCAATGATTTATGCAGCGGAAATGAACACAAACTTTATAAACACAATCAAGGAGGAAAATAGACAAACCAAACCACTGAGGCATCTCAGCTGACGTCACCTGTAAACACTGTTCTCATACAAACCCTGCTAATCCTAACCACTGATTCTATACAATACAAGTAAATCATTGAACTACTGCTTTCTTCTTTCAACATGATCCTGTAGAGGTGATAAGTGATTCAGAAGTTTTGATCTGCTGCTTTGGCTTTTTGTAGTCAGGCTTGTTTGGGGTGTCAGAAACTGTCAACCTCCTTTTCTTAAGCCTTTCATAAGCCTCATCTGTTTGCTGCTTAGTCCATTTTGCTATGGCATTGGCAGTATCCACCTTTGCATCCACCAGCTCCTGCTTCTTTCTTTTGTACTCAGATGTAAGCTCAGCTATAAGCTTTTTGTATTTGTTCCAATTTGGAGCTGTCCTCTTCTTGCTTGGATCATTTTTAATTCTTTCAATTCTGTTTGCCTCATGCTTTAATGCAACTATTGGCCATTCTTCGAATTGTTTTTCTTCAGCTGGATAGAATTTTTCTTTCATGATGTATGCAACATATTCTTTTCTCATTTCTTTTCGTAGATCTGCTTCGGGTGGTAAGTTTGACATTTCTTTGCTCAGATCTCATGCATAGTCTTCCATCTGTTTGACTTTGGTGAGGAAGAATTCCATTCTTTCAAAAATGGCTTCATCACCTTGATCTTTGCATTCAAGTTTGGCTCTTATCTTAGCCTGCCTTGCTTTGAGCTCGAGATATTCATCCATATTTTCAGGGACTATGAAGCCTATGAGAGAAGGAAATCTTCTTTTCGAAGGGTCCTCCACAGTGTAGAATTGTCTCATCTCATTTTTTATAGCTTCCAGTTCCAGTGGATATTTTGCAGCATTAGGATCATATTTGTCATCAGTTGCCTGAGTTATTTTTCTTTTTCTGGTGTAACTTTTCTCTAGTGAAGGAGTGGTTTTGGGTGATTTATTAATTGAAGTAAAGATGGCTTGAAGTGAAGTGAGGGCAGTGGTGGATTGTGGCTGACTGACAGCTGTTGAAACAACTGGTGTTTCAACTACTGTTGTCATTACAACAGATGTTGTAACATCTGATGTCTTCTGCTTTTTCGCAGGAGGTGATGGTGGTGATGTGACATTGATGAGAGCAGTGGTGGATGACTGGCAAACAGCTGTTGAAACAACAGGTGTTTCAAGCTCTGTTGTCATTACAACTACTGATGTGTCAGTACACGTCTTCTGCTTTTGAGCAGGGGTTGATTTGATGGCTGGTGATGTAATTGAAGTGATGATTTTTGGTGGTGAGGTGATTTTAGGTGGAGGTAGAGCAGTGGTTGTAGTGTGTGTTATAGTGGTGTGTGTTGAAGAGATGGGAGCTGTTTGGCTAGCAGTTTTTGAAATCTGCTTTTCTTTTTCTGGTTCAACATAAAGGCCATCTTCTATTCCCTTCTTCCTCCACTGCTTGATTTTCTCCCCCTGTTTGGCATTATCTGGAAGGGGGTTATCAATGAATAGTACAGTGGGAGGAGCTTTGCCAGTGGTGTTCTGGATGCTGGCCTTTATAGCCTTGATGTCTGCTTGAGTATCTTTGAACCTTGACTCCACCATGTTTGTCAGCATTTGTACATGTATTGCATGCTGAGCATCAGCCATTTGTTTTTGTTTTTCAAGCAGGGGGTGGAAAACGCTCCATAGCTCATTTGCACCAGGTGCAGGTTGTGCAGGTGCTTGAGCTGGAACAACAGTGGATTGTGCTTTTTGAGCTTTTAACAGCTGTTGCACCATATCCTTTATTTCAGCAACTGTTGTTTCAAGATTTTCAACTCTGGCCGTCAATTCCTGATATTTTAAATCATCACCAACTTTAATGGGATCATCTGATTTCCCACCAGCAGTGGTTATATCAATGTGTGACTTTGGAACTGAGTCCCAGAAATCATTCATTGATGCCCCTTGTTCTTGGTTCTGGGGTCTTCTTCCTTCGACACTTGATAGCCCTTCAATGTTGCCAGTAGTTTTAACATACTCACTGGTGGTTATCAGAGGTTCTATAGAAGGAATTGCCTTCAAGGAAGTCTTATAGATGTAACCACTGTCCAAATGTAAACCAGAGGGTTCAACATTTGTAGTGGCTGCTTCACTTGAACTACTGACAGGAATTACTTGTAACTCCTGCAGTGTAACCTCCTCAGTTGTTGCTAGGATAGCAGAGGTATAATCATCAGACCCAGTCACTTGTAGGAGTATGCTCTCAGTGATAGGTGATTGAGAGGAACTGGTTTGTGTCTGAGCTATATCAACTGCATGCAACAAAGGTATTAGGGATTGTGGTAATGTGAGAGGTGAGGATAAGGGTGTTGAAAGAGACATGTCCTTGGGATCAGGACTGTGGAAGATGGATCCAAGTGGATCCAGAGCTTCATAATGTGGAGTCCCTGTGTTTACAACCTGATCCTTTTGTGAGGATGCAAGAGGAGTTTGAGGTAAGGGTGGAGATCTTTCTACCATCTGCTGTGAGGAAGTAGCAGCAGTGGTTTTTTGTGACATTTGTGTTGTCACTGGCAGTTGCTCTGGGATCTCATCTTCCAGAGTTGCCTTTGCTTTGGGTTGGGTGGGCTTTTTGTATGATTTCTTTTTGGTCTTTTTGGTGATTACAGGTTTGGGTTTCATAGCAGTGGTTGTGCTACTATGATCACCTGGAGCAGTGGGCTCAACAGTAGATGCCTGAGGAGCAGTGTTTTTTTGCTGAATTCTGCTGAGGCACCTCTGCTTTTGTTTTTGTAGGTGCCATCATTCTAGAGAATGTTTCAGTGGTTAAACCACTTATTTTAAAATAAGCACCTTGTTTGAGTAAATTTTCATTTTCTTTTCCCAATTTTTCTTTGAAATAATAGCTTAGAAACCTTGGAAAAAGTAGAAATGCTTTGCTATCAACATTTTTCACCAAATCATGAAAGATTTCCTAGGAATAGTTATAATTTTCATTATGTAGAATGGCATAAGCTAGGCATTGGATCTTTAATGGTATTTCGTTAAAAGCAGTTGTTTTATTTGAAACACATGTCAAAAGAGTATGAAATAAAAACCTAGTTGCAGAGGGGAAGAAACATTTTTCTAAGGTATTCTTTTTTATTTGATCTGCATACCCCCTTTCCAGAAAATCAGTTTTCAACTCGCTTTTAAGAAAAGAATTTTTACCTTTCTGATCATCGAGTTTAAAGACTTCTGAGATGGATTGTGGAGTAATTTGAATCGCTTTACCCTGTATGGAAGAATTAATGGCAGTGACGGTATCGCCTTGTTTTTCGAGGGTAGCGTTTTTCCAAAATTCTCACTGGGTTTGTTGGTAAATTGGAGCATCTGCTGTAAGCAAAGTTTTATACTTTGATACAGCCATGATGTCGATGATTGAATCGAAGGTGTGATTGTTGGTGGGTTTTGTGAGTAGACCCAAGTAGTTGTGAGGGGATTTGTATGGTATTTCAATGGTTTCAACGGTCGTTTGAGCGACCTCTTTGGAAGATGATGATGATTTTGATTTCGTCATTTTGATGAAGAAAATCGAAGAATGAATTTGAGATAAGAAGATGGAAACTGCTTTGAGAACAGTTTTTTTGGTGAATTCGAATCGACAGTAAAACCCCTGTTTGGGGTTTTTGATCAGGGTTTTATAGGGAAAAAGGTGATTGCTGACGTGGCAACGGTTACAAAGATCTGACGGATAAGAACTGCCCATATGCCAACCTCTGATCAAATAAAGGATAATGGAAGACAGTTGTTAAGGAAACCACTGATGGATGAATATCAGTGGATTACAAATGAAAATGAGGACAGTGGGTGACTTTAACTATCAGTGGATAGCTGTGTCAGTGGTTTAAAGCACTGAAGTTTGGTAACAGTGGAAAACAATGAAAATGATGGAACAGAGGTTGACTTTCAACACTGGATAGCTACAACCCAACAGATGTTTAAACCAATCAGTGGTTACAACAGACTTTTATTTTCTCAATATGCAACAGCAACATAGTCTTCTTCAAAACAGTGGTTTTAGAAACATTTGCTGTTTGTGCTTAGTTTGATGAGTATAAATCTTGACAACTATACTCCAGCATATACAATATTTTTTAGGGTCCACTTTTTGCCCAAAAGATTATCATCCTTTGGTAAGTGTGCAAGTTATCAAACTTGTTTTCCCTGAACTGTTGAAGCTCCTATTATATGACACTACCCAACTTTCTGTCTTTTAGTGGATTTGAAGTTTAATTTGATGAGCAACTGTTGGTATATCAGTGGATGAGCTTTAACATCTATTTTGTACATCTGTTGCTCAGATGTCGTCATGATTGTGTTTTTTGTAATAGATGAATTGATTGTTAAATTGATTGTGTTTTTTGTAATAGAGAAACAATGAATGAATATGATTCAATGATTTATGCAGCGGAAATGAACACAAACTTTGTAAACACAATCAAGGAGGAAAATAGTTTTGATAAACACCTGCTTTTCATTAATTGAAAGATTTGTAATCAAATCAAAAGATTACATTGCATGCTTACAAACTAAAACTTCCCCTCAGCCTGATGCTACTTGGTCGATCACACAAGAAGGATTGGATCAGAGGAGATAAACACAGTCAGTCCATCAAGTGAAACAGTAGACACTACTGGTCCATTTATAGAGCATGTCAAACCACTGAAGCATCTTGGCTGACGTCATCATGAACGTGACATCTAACAATTAACTAACTCTAAGTACTAATCTATACATCCATTGTTATCTAACAACTGATCCTATTACAATAAAACAAAGTAAACAACTGTTTCTTTATTCCACTGCTTTATTCCAAGCAGGGCTTTGGTCTTCTCAGCAATGCTTGACTGAAGGCAATAATTCGAAGAACAGTACTTAGTATTTGACATTCTTTTAGTCTTCACATCAGCTGTTGTGCTAAGCAGTGGATAAAACAAATCAGAATTATAGATCAACAGTTGTTTGAACCACTGTCAAGGGGAAAGTCTGAAGCCTAACAACTGATTATTCTGGTTCCACTGCTCTGAACCGGTTTTGGCCTTAATAAACTGTTCCTCTGTTAAGGTTCAATTCCAACAATGTAATTCGGTATACCAAGACAAATAGAAGCTGCAGAAAAATTAAATAAAGTAGAAAATATACACTTGTTTATGGAATTTAGTAGTTATAAATTTAGGTTTTTTGAGCTTGTGCTCGTCCTTAAAACTAAGTCTAAAGCAAACATATGAAGAGAAACCACAAACAGATAATGTAATTATCGAACATATTATAATCAAATTGCAAGAAAATTAGTTCTACGTACCTATGTCAAAGGCATAAATCCACAAATGAAAAGAATAAGTGATAGTGAGTTGTGCACATGGGTTGAACCAAAGAATAAAGAGGACACCTGCAAAAGATATTGAAAATTTAGCCATTAAAATGAGAGTATACTGCATTGTGATAGTGACTGGCAGCCCAACCAATTACCAACCTGGTCGGTTCGGTTTTGTTAATCTAAAACCATTATTAGAAGTTTAATCCATATTTTTGACAAAAACTTGGCGAACTGGACGGTGAACATCCGGTTATATGATAATTAACATTTGTTACCTTGTCACACCTGTATAAATTGATGCTACTCTACAAAAACCACTGCTTTTCCTACAAATTTAAAGGTTAATTAGACACTATCTATATATAACCTAATGCACTCACAATTGCACTTAATTCACAAAGTGAAACCGACACAACTTATATATACCTTCTAAGTGAAGCAACAAATTCTTGCCTAGTCATGTTGTCCATTTCCTCAAGCTCTTTGTCATAGTTGCAAACCTAAATCATCCAAATTTATATAAAATATTATCAGAGTCGGTGTATAAGCTTTTAGCTAGCCCATCCTTACTTTCAATTAATTCAGGTCATATAAGATAAAGATTACTATCGGATAGTTTGTGGTGGTGGTGGGACCCCAATACTTGAGGGCTGCTAATTCATAAGCTCTATACTGCATTGTGATAGTGACTGGCAGCCCAACCAATTACCAACCTGGTTGGTTCGGTTTTCTTAATCTAAAACCATTATTAGAAGTTTAATCCATATTTTTGACAAAAACTTGGCGAACTGGACGGTGAACATCCGGTTATATGATAACTAACATTTGTAACCTTGTCACACCTCTATAAATTTAGGCTACTCTACAAAAACCACTGCTTTTCCTACAAATTTAAAGGTTAATTAGACACTATCTATATATAACCTAATGCACTCACAATTGCACTTAATTCACAAAGTGAAACCGACACAACTTATATATACCTTCTAAGTGAAGCAACAAATTGTTGCCTAGTCAGGTTGTTCATTTCTTCAAGCTCTTTCTCATAGTTGCAAACCTAAATCATCCAAATTTATATAAAATATGATCAGAGTCGGTGTAAAAGCTTTTAGCAAGCCCATCCTTACTTTCAATTAATTCAGGTCATATAAGATAAAGATTACTACCCGATAGTTTGTGGTGGTGGTGGGACCCCAATACTTGAGCGCTGCTAATTCATAAGCTCTACCTGCTTTGTCTTCCTTATCGTATCCACCTGGTTAATTAAAATCATAAATCAACATCCACTTCACTAAATTTAGTAGTTATAAATTTAGGTGTTTTTGAGCTTGTGCTCTTCCTTAAAACTAAATCTAAAGCAAACATATGAATAGAAACCACAAACAGATAATGTAATTATCGAACATATTATAATCAAATTGCAAGAAAATTAGTTCTACGTACCTATGTCAAAGGCAGAAATCCACAATTGAAAAGAATAAGTGATAGTGAGTTGTGCACATGGGTTGAACCAAAGAATAAAGAAGACACCTGCAAAAGATATTGAAAATTTAGCCATTAAAATGATTGGAAGAATGAAAACCCTAGAGAACGATAATCAATGTTGTTGTTTTTGTTTTGAGTAGTTGAAAATCACGGGGCATAGATGACATTGTGACCTGAATCAATGATAAGTTTACGGCTATCGATACGGCAATCAGATGCCGGCAACGGCGGATCACGGCGGCGTTGAGGGGTTGCGGTAGAGAAGCAGAGAGGGTGGAGTGAACAGGAGAACCAACTCCATCAGAGAGAAATGGATTGATTTCTGAAAGTGAAGCTCTAATTTTGAATTTTAAATAGAGGTTTTTATGGATCAGTTGTTTAAATTTTGAAATTTAAATTGGCCCGCCTAAAAAAAGCACTAATTAATTCTAATAAAAATAAATATATCTGATTTATAGATTATTTGTGGTTGTAAATTGTAAACAGGAATTATGACATCATCATTGACATGTGGCATACCTTAGAAGTTGACACAAAGGCAGATTTACATCAGCTCATAATCTCTTATTATAGATAGTATAGATATAACTAATCATTAACTAAATCTGCATAATACTTCTTAATAAGAATAACAAATCTAATATATGACATACCAATAAATTTATTTGTATTTACTTTAAATAAAAGTCATATATAAAAGATATACAATAATAAAAACAATAATATTTATATACATTATATGTAAAATATAATAAGTAATTGCAGTCATATGTATTTCACAATATATATATATTTATGTATTACATATTTTTTTGTATTCAATATGTGTACATGGACTATTATAATATTTCAGTGTTACTTATTAACATAGGCTGATTTTTAGTATTAATTGAAGCTAATTATGTGAACTGCATATGGTACTAAAGATAAACGAGTTATATGGGTATGTTTTTACAAATTATATAATTATATTATTTCTATTATAGAATTTTGTGTAATACACGGGTCTATAATCTAGTATAATAATAAAATAATAAAAACCTTAAAAGTGAAAAATAGAATAGTGAAATAATAGAAAAAATAAAAGTTTAAATAGAAAATAATATAAAAATACGATTATATGAGTTTTTATATTTTGTATAATTATATTGTTTCTATTATACAATTTTATTTAATACACGTTTAAAATCTACAAGTTTAATACACGCTCTGTTTTGTAGTAGTGTTTACAGGTTTTAAATCTATAATTTTTATATATGTAACATAAAACCCAAACATAATCACATTTCTATGGTAATAAATAATTTTAAAGAATGCAACGTGTCTTTACCATAATCACTTGATTTATCAATTCTTTTTACAATTACACAAATCTTGTGTTTGACATACTCTATTACAAGTTTTAAATTGTGCACGAAGAGCAGTGTACCAATCCGTTTATTATATTATGTGGACACTTACAATCTTTAATTATATGTTAAAAGTGAATACAATATTTTTTTTGAAAAGGTTATCTGTTCAGATATGATGGTTGATATTAAGATTATTATTTTACAAGAGAAAAGAAAGAGATGGAGACAAGTAAGAGACCCACTTAAAAACTATATATGAGAACTTTTTTTACAGGTTTTAAATCTATAAGTTTTATATATGTAACACAAAACCCAAACATAATCCAACATTGCTATGATAAAAAATAATTTAAAGAATGCTACGTTTCTTTACCATAATCACTCACTTACATTTATCTTTTATATTAGTTTTAATTTAAATATTAATTTTAAATTCTTACAATACAAGTTAAATCTTTATATAATCTCTATCTCTACACTATTATTTGTATATTATATGTATAAAAAAAAGCAAAATCTTAGAAGACATGTGACACAATTTTAGCCAATCTCAATTTTTGCTTTTCACCTAATCGTATACCCTTTAAATTACACGTGGATCCATATCCGTTTCAAATTTAATCGGTTTTTTTTAATATTACATTTAATATATTCTTTATTTTGCTTTTATCAACCTTACACGTTTTTTATTATTTAGAATTTATCATATTTATAATAAAATTTAGGGGAATTGGCATGTAATAATCTCACCTAGACTTTATTGGCTATTAATAATCTCATCTCAGAATATTCCCCTCACCAGTCCCACCTTTCACCTATTTTTCCTACAATGGTCCCCCGTTAAAAAACTTAACGGAGTTAAGCTTTTTTCCAAATTACAAACAATTTTTTTAGGGCTTTTGATCAGAACGATAATACGAGTCCATTGATGTAAAAATTACTTCGAAATGGTGCTCCAAGTGACTTGATTTTGGTTAATTGGAAATTTAAACACCCGAATTGAAGCGTCGTTTTCATTGTTTGGAGCACTGTTTCGAGGCAAGTTTACATCAATAGACTCGTATCGTCGTTCTAATAAAAATCCCTAAAAAATCTGTTTGTAATTTGGAAAAAAAACTTAACTCCGTTAAGTTTTTTTAACGGGGGACCATTGTAGGAAAAATAAGTGAAAGGTGGGACTGGAGGGGGGAATATTCTGAGGTGGGATTATTAACGGCCAATAAGGTCTAGGTGGGATTATTACAGGCCAATTTCCCTAAAATTTAAATTCCATTATCTTGTTTCTCTTTTTCTAAATTTAAGAGTTGTGATTCTCATTTTCATATTTTTCCTTTTAAGATCCCACATGATAAAAAATTCAAAAAATAAAACTAAGTTTTGCTAATTCAAACCTAAAGTTAGTAATATAAACAACCCACTGATTGGTAAGTTTATCAATCAATATTTTTATTGTAAAAACAATAAATTTATGTTATTCAGCACACTCTATTAACTAATCAAATTAGGTAAAACACACTTTGGTTTTGCTGGGCCTTCAAAAGGTTAAATTAATAAAGGCAATAGAAGTTGAATTTAAAGTAAAACTGACTTTAATAAAACACTAATGTGAAATTCCTAGCGGGATGTCATCGTCTAATAACCTCCAGTAGCCTGGATGACCTTATTGAACTCGGGTTCAACTACAACTTTCTTACTCTCATAACGCTTAAAGATATAACGAGAGTTAGAAAAGGAGCGTGAAAAATGGTTATCTATCATAAGATAACATTGTTTATGTAGTTTGTAGTTATCTATTTAAATTTGGTTTTGTAACGAAGGTCTTGGGCGTAGCTTTCAAGGGGCCCGCGGGGGGGGGGGGTGTGCCCGACCCCCCGAACTTTTCGCTCAGTAGTGTTATGTATGTACGTTTCGTATATAATTTTTTAGGTATATACGTTTTCGACCCCCCGGTTTAATAAAAAGAAAATTTATTTATATAAAATTTATAATTACAGTGACTTTCGACCCTCCAGTAGAAATTTTCAAGTTTCGCCACTGACGAAGGTTCCATAAGGGTGCTACTTTCTACACCCCCTAATTACTTTTTACACCCCCATCTCTCACATACTTACAGGTGGGGCCCGTGTGAGACCGACAATTTTCCTCTCACAAGGAGGGGTATAATCAGGAGGGGGTGTGTTTAGAATCAGCCCTGAATTATTATGTGTAGGACCCGTAAAATATTCAAGAACGTCAATGACAACGATGAAAAAGTAGTTATGATATGATACATAGTTTAATCTTAAAGAAAACATGTGGGAGGAAAAGAAAAAAAAGTATTTTTTTAATGAAACGAGGCTAAATAAAAAAATATTACATCCGCTGGCACACACATGTCGACACCCGACACAACACAGCCCACAAACGTTGTTAGTGGGTTCAACTATTTGACTAAAGTGGCAATTATAGTAGATTGCGATTGAAATTTTATCATAACCCTGATGTGTTTGGATGCTTTTTGTTTTTTATCATCTAATTTTAATTAAAGTTTCTGTTTTTATTTTTTTATTATTTAGAATTTGCTTTTATTTCGTAATAATATAAGTTTTCAAATTTATTATAACCCTGATAGTGTAGTGTTAGCATGTGTTTAACAGTTATTCAAACCATTATTTATTAATTTCTTTTGTTCATCTGTAATCAATTTATCTTAGCCTTTTTATTAGATAAATCTTTTAAAAGTTAAAAGAATAATATTTAAACATTCTTATTTTATTTGTAAGAGTAAATTACTATTTTGGCTCCTGTGTTTTAACCAGTTTAACCCTTTCAATCTTTTAACATATCAGACACTAAAATTGTATTTTATAACGGTTTTGGCCCCTAACACTAACCATAGTACTTTTTTTCTAGTTAAGACTAAGGGTATTATGGTCCTTTTATAGCTTTTCCTTTTAATGCTGAACGAAGCATTAGATTTTGGCGCGCGGTCTTTTTGATTTCGGCATCAAACAACAGTGGTGAAAATCTTCCTGAAAACCTGGTATGCATGCAATAAGAAATTACCTGCACACAAGTAAACAAGAAACATAGCATAATACTGAACGAAACAACAATAAACAAAAAGAAATATTTTTGGGTTTTTTTTAAATTTTTTTTAGAAAGCAATAAAACAACTGATTCTAAACTAACACTAAGCACACGGATTCCCCGGCAACGGCGCCATTTTGATGACCGTCGCAAGAGTCAATCAAAAACTTAATTAAATTACGTAGATAGCGTAATTAGGGTATCATATCCACGGGGAATTTGTGGTCAGTGTAGAAGATTTTAACTAAAACTAAAATTACCTAAACTGAGGGTTTGATTAATTGATTGTAAAATAAGAAAACTAATTAAAGAAGTTGTGATCAATATAAGAAAAAGCCACCCCCACCCGGAATCCTGATTGTTTGTTTTAACACAAAACTCGTT
Source organism: Helianthus tuberosus (assembly GCA_030545235.1). Classification (NCBI taxonomy): domain Eukaryota; kingdom Viridiplantae; phylum Streptophyta; class Magnoliopsida; order Asterales; family Asteraceae; genus Helianthus; species Helianthus tuberosus. The sequence continues at coordinate 15,230,225 of CM060444.1, read as the reverse complement.
TATAGATTCAAAACACCACATAGACATGGCCTCGGGATTAATGAATTTGATTAATTATTAGAGATAGTTTTTAAGATTCACCATGCAATCTAATAATTCGTTTAGTTATATCAATTATCTACAAATTTACCAACCCGCTAACAACGCAAGAAAGTTGCCAATACGCTTGATAAACGTCAAATAATTAAAATATAAGAAACGTTTCACAAACCCAACACAAGTAGTCAAGATTTACCGGTTACAAAGAATCCATAAACAAAGTTTAATGCCAAACTACACAATCGTTCATCCGGGCAGGAGCTACAAGCGTCTTAGCCGCGCATAGTTGTCATTACTGCTTCAATGTTGATTCGGGAATGATGAGGCATGAGAAACTACTTCGAGAATGATGTTGAATAATGAAAAAGTTGTCTAAAATCATTCTGGTACTCTTACGCGACGACTGTGTAATGAATTATGAGAAAAGATGTCCAAGTAACCTATTTTTGATCGTTTATATAAGTTTCTCCTCGTCAACCCGGCCACGCGTCACGGCAAAATCCCAAGACACCCCCGCGTGTCGCGGGGGTCACAAACTTGACCGACTTCCATTTAAATTGCACCGACATCACTTTGAGTTGCCAGGCGGTACGCGGCAGTCATCCAAGCACCTTCCGCGTGTCGCGGAAGCTATCCAGGTGAGTTCTTTTTGTTTCAAGTCTCATGTTAAACCTGTCAAACCTGCTTTTCACTTCTTTTCTCTGGTTTATGCTTTGTATCACCTGTTTAAACAACCAAACATCAATGTACAATATATATAAACACATATAATATACTATGTTTAACGCACTAAAACTGACACGAATTATTATAAAATACTAAATATTTTGACCCGGCATCAATAGTTTCTACCCATTTTTATAAGGAAAACGCTGAATTTTAAAAAAAAATTAATTTTAACATGTTAAGTTAATTTTATAAGATATTTTTATTTTAACTGTTTCTAAACATTTTTAGGGATATTAGCCTCTAATAAAGTAATAATCCCTACTAGATGTCATTGACAATTGGCAGTCCCACCTTTTTTATTCCCCCTGAGAGTCACCTTTCAACTATTTTTCCTCCATCGGTCTTCAGTTAAAAAAAACCTAACAGAGTTAAGTTTTTTTTTTAAATTATAAACTGACATTTTAGGGCTTTTGACCAGAATGAGGATACGAGTCGAATGATGTAAAACTTACCTTGAAATTGTGCTCCAAACGACGAAAACGGTGCTTCAATTCGCGGGGTTTAAACTTCCAATTAACAAAAAATCAAGTCATTTGGAGCACCGTTTTGAGGTAAGTTTTACATCAATAGACTCATATCCTCGCTCTAATCAAAATCCCTAAAACGTCAGTTTGTAATTCGGGAAAAAACTTAACTGTGTTAAGTGTTTTTAACCGAGGACCGGTGGAGGAAAAATAGTTGAAAGGTGAGAGTGGCACGAGGAATAAAAAAGGTGGGACTGCCAATGGCCAATAACGTCTAGAAGGGATTATTGGAGGCCAATATCCCTTTTTTATATTTTTAGTTTTCGATTATTTTTTTAAAAATGCTTCTATATGTATTTGTAAGGAAAAATGCCGAAAAGAATTTACAAAAAGATTTATTTTTAACATGTCAGGTTGAATTTTTAAAAGTGTTTTCCATATTATATATATATATATATATTATGATTTAAAAATATCCACACCCCAAGAGACCGGACCTTGGGTGGTCGCCCATGCGGGCCACCCTAGGGTCGGCCCTGTATAAAAAATAAAACAAATTGTATTTTACTTCTGTTTTCTACATGTATTATGGAAAAACTCAATTAGATCTTCTGTTAGGTAAAATTCACAAGTCTATCTTTTTGTGGCATATCATATCTTAGACAAACGCTTAAGAATTAGGGGTCGTTTGACAACTTCTGAATGGTTAAGTGCTGAACCAGTAAGATGTCTAAACCATTAAGTGCTGAACCAGTAAGATGTCTGAACCATTAAGAGCCAGTATAATGCTTAACCGTTCAGAGTCAAATGACTAACCAATTCAGATTAGAGGTCTTAACCATTTAGACTTAGTATAATGCTTAACCATTCAGAGGCAAATATCTAAACCATTCAGACATTTGCTCATGAAATAAACAGTTTGAACCATTAAGTGCTGAACCAGTAAGTAAGAGGTATAAACCATTAAGAGTCTCATTAAAAGGTAAACAAACAGCCCTTAACCTGAATTCATTTACGCAAACATGAGTTTGCAAGCTTCATCATCAAAAAATTGTATCTCAACCGTTGCAATTTCAATAAGCAAAACTGTTAGTTTTATCCTTAACCGTTACAATTTCAATAAGCAAAATTGTTAACGTTATCCTTAACAATGGATCGAACAAAGAACAAGCTACATCGTCAAAAGAAATCATATCTCAGTCATTGTAGTTGCCATAAGCAAAACTGTTAATGTTATCCTTAACAATCGATAGAACAAAGAATAAAATAGATGTTTTTTAATCATCACTCTAGCAAGGTCAACAAGACCATTCAATTTTAAAAAATTCTAGTGATGACTTGCTTCCTTACCTATTATGTTTGGGAGTTTGAGGTTGTTTCGATTGTAGAGGCTTTATCCTATGCTTTTATGGCCTTGAGGGCTCAATCTTAAGTGCTACAGGACCACATCTGAAGAGACACTGGCATATGTGGTTTGGATTCTGATTATATTTGCACTTTGGCTTGTCTTCATGATACGATTCCAAGCTTCGACTTCAGCAGTTTCACTAATAACGACACCGCCCCCTAAAGCCCAACATGCATTGGCGAATGCTCTTTTTAGTAAAATTGTCCACGACATTGACGTACAGTTTGACTTGACCGTTAGACAAAAAGTCGTTTTCAAGTGTCTACGAGCACCACATGCACAAGATTTTCTTCTTGCTATACCTATAGATGGGTTAGGCCACCATATGTCATCGGGGGAGTAATAGTACTATCCTTAAGTATCGCCTCATGATTCCTTTATTTCCAGTTGATGAGATATGTCCTATTTGTCATAAGGCGTGTTCGGAATTTTTTGGGAAGCATGCAGTTCATTGTAGAGAACTCCTGGGGTTCAATTACCGACATGATTTGGTTATGGCATATTTAGGCGCGCTAGTATTTCTACTAAGAAAGAGTCACCTGTTACTTTCTTAACTGACCCATTGGAATGGAGATCTACCCTTAGACCGGTCGACATTTTGGACTTTGAATGGGTAGGAGGAAAACATACATGTGTGGATCTAACAGGGGTATCTCCGCTTGTGGGCTTAGGAGGCAATGCTTTCACGGAGGGTAAAGCTGCTTCGGGCAAAGTGACCAAACACGACAAAGCGTGCCTTGATAACCAGTACATGTTTATTCCATTTACTTTTGATACTTTTGGTTTCCTGACACCAAAGGCTGTGGATCTACTTAGTAGAGTTCAAAGGTCATGCATAGTAATGTTATGACTCTGAAATTTATGTACGTATTTTTTAAAAAAGGGGTAGCGGCGCAGCATGTTGCCCGTTTACCATCTATCTCGATGTAAATAAGACGTACAATTAATAGAAGGTTAACATTTTAGTTAAAAAAAGGTTAACTTTATAAATATGATGTCAAATTATATATATTATTATTATACATATTAAAAGAAAGTTTGCATGAACAGTAAATGATTTTTTTAAAGATTTGTTTTTTTAGTAATATTATACATATGAAAAGAAAGTTAGCTTTATTTAGTTTTCATTAGATTTAATTATTAATAATATTTATATATTGAAGTAGAGGAATCATGAATAATAAATAACTTTTTTAAAGTATTTGTTTTAGGTACTGTTCATTTAATATATTTTTTAAATAATAACTTACCCGAGCCACCTAGGTTGACTAGGTTTTAGTATAATCCCAATCAAGCAATCTTTAAGTTTTAAGTGTTACTTATCAAAATCAAACCAAAATTTGAGATATACAAGGATCTAGCAAACTAAGAAATATATATATATGATTATAGGTCCATTCCTATAAAGAGTGTACCACGAACTCTAGACACGAAACTCCAAAACTGCCAAAATATGAAAATATGAAAATATGAAACAAGTGAAATAGTGAATACATTTGATCTTTTTCAAAACTAAGATACCTGCAATTAAAGCTAGGTGATGTTAGGGATGAGATCGGTACCAACTTATACCGAAAATCCCCAAAAGTGGGTACCGGTACCCAATATACCCGGTACGATACAGTACCTGTATTTGAGGGTAAAAACTGGTAAATACAGGTACCGAAACAGTGCCGATAATGTCAAAAGTTAGTACCGAATCGGTACCGAAAATATATCCGGTTTGGTAAATTTAGTACCGTTACCCGGTACCATTTGCCCATCCGTAAGTGATTTTACTATTCAAATATTAAGTTGTAATTTTAATATATAGGTAAAGGTAATTTGTGAAACAATAATTTTTTAAAAATAATCTAAATACACATCTATGTATTTTTTTTCAATATTCCGATATAAATCTTATTGAAGATGGATATCGTGCTGCCACCATACCCAAAAGAAAACCGACTAAACAACATAAGTGTTGGTATTCATATTTATGGTTTTCAGTAAATCTTATTGAAAGTAGACACTGTGTCGTTATTGTACCGAATGTAAAATTGAACGACAGAAACGTGAAATAAAAGTAGGTGATAAAGTAGCTGGAAGACATGGAAATAGAACAACATTGATATTTGGTACCGGTATTATATATTTGCTTTTAGTTTCAATAAACTGATAGTATCACTATTAACTGTATTGTACCATATTGAGCCGGACCCAACAACATCGATATTGGCACCGTGTTCGTTTTATGTTTTATGGTTTTCGGTCGATGTAGAGCAGACGTTGATTGTTGTACCGAATGCATGTATTGTGTCAGTACGAAATAAATCGAATCGATACCGATCAAGATCCCGCCGCGAAGCGCAGGGGAAATCAACTAGTTATATATATTGTTTTCAAGAGATGATGAATAGTAACTTTATTTTTATAATAATATATAGTTTTTTATTATTTTATTATTTATTATATTATAATAGTTTATTATTATATTTACTTTTAATAACATATTTTCTTTTTTTAAGTATATTTCCTTTACCTTTTTTTTAACAATTGTTTTTTCCTTTTCTTTTTTGAACACATATTAATTTATCGATTAATTTGATACTTCTTTAATAAGTTACGTTTATAACTTTTTTTTCTAAAAACTTAAGTACATGGTTGTGCTTGATTTCTTTCCCTGACATTCCGTTATAAGTTTTGTTAAAAACGAGTTTATACTCAAAATAAAGTATTTATTTGGTATCATAAAACGATACAATAATAAACTAAATCGTTCTAATGGTTTGACTTTCTAAAAAACATGCTTTATTTTCAAATTACGTTTGTTTTACATTATCATTTGCTCGGTTTCGCCGCAACGCGCGATATGAAAAAAAGCTAGTTATAAATTATAAACAGCAAAAAAATTTAAAGAAACTTTTTAAATATGATGTCAAATTATAAATTATAAAGAGCAAAAAATTAATTCTGTTTGCGTGTTCCATGGTGATTAAGATAACTTTTGCTTGAATTTAACATTAGTTCTATTTCTTTCTTTTTTTAATACTTTAGCAATTTTTTTTATACTTTAGCAAGGATAGTTGTCAACTAAACATAAAGTATATATGTTATGCAAAGAACTTTGAACATAATCATCAATGGCAAAAGCAAAAAATATACATGGATCTAAAACATGTAAAGAAAAGAATTGTTAAATATATGTATGCTAATGCAGAATAATATTAATATCATTAAAAAGTACAAGCAAATTAATTATAGAAAACCAAATTAATTATAGAAAACTATGTGAAGCCATACATTTCGGCTTAAAGAATATACCAACCAATGATTCAAGTGTCGCTGATATGTTCTAAAAATATATATATTTTTTAGAGTAAACTGCAATTTTACCCCTGGGGTTTAGGCCAATTGGCACTCTAACCCCCTCTAACGAAATAATTGCAATTTCCCCCCAACGTTGATGTTTTGTCGCAATTTTACCCCCTGCCGTCAAATAAGTTAACAGATCTGTTAAATGGAATGTGAAATGACTATGTTACCCTTTCATATTACCCCCTATGGTTTGTTCTACTATGCAATATTACCCCATCTCTCATAAGCCCTCCACCACCACCATGAACCACCACTGCCACCACCTATCACCACCACCTCCACAACTATCACTGATGGTATCAGCAAGAGCATGAATATGGAAGCCATGAGGACCTGGTTTAAGCCCTATGATCTTACCTCTCACTTGAGTTACCCCTGTTTTCAAACCACAAAATTTATCAACTAATTTTGAGTGGGTTCTGACCATACAGGTCGTATACATGAACTATATTAGGTTAATAATAATAATAGCAATCTCTAGAAAGAAAAAAAAAACATATTGAATTAGACCAACCACTGTGTCTTTGCAAACTCAAAGGTTCTTGTCCTGTATTTCCAGCCATCTGATCTGGACTGGCGACTCCACAATCACTACCCATTCCCGTTGTACCATCAATTGTCACTTGAGCAGGTTCCCAAAATTGATTGGCCTCAGATTCCCCAACTTCCATGTTTCGAACCTGAGTTGCTTGGTATTCCATTGATGGGTTTTGACTAAGGTTCTGGTTATTCATGCTTCTTAGCTTCCTTGTCGACCTTGTCTTCTTGTTTACATCGATTGCATCTGGATTGCATACCTAAATTTCACACAATTCCATCCAATTTCATACATCCAGAAACAGGTAAAATTAAACATGTGAAATGGATGTATGAAATTGCCCCAAATTTGCAAAGAAATTTCATATGTACCTTCTGGCAAATTTCATACATCCATAAACAGGTAAAATTAAACATGTGAAATGGATGTAACGAGAAGGGACATATCAAGACCAATTTCCCCAAATTTGCAAAGAAACCTGAAGAGGTTAAGAAGACCAATGCTCGGGTCTTCCAAATGAACGCCCAGGAGGCTGTGCCGAATGACAATGTGATAATAGGTACCTTTCTTATCAATGATATTTATGCTAGAGTGTTGTTTGATTCTGGTGCAGACAAGTCTTTTGTAGACAATAAATTTTGTAAATTGTTAAATCTACATGTTAAGACACTAAGCATAAAGTATGGGGTAGAATTGGCCGATGGTACTGTAGAGACTGCTTCAACAATTCTAGATGGATGTTTTATATCCATTAGGAATCACTCCTTTCCGCTATCCTTGCTTCCGTTGAAATTGGCAGGATTCGACATAGTGATAGGCATGGATTGGTTATCTCATAACCAAGCCCAAATTGTATGTTATAAGAAGCAAGTGGTTATCAAGACTCCTTATGGTGAGCCATTAACAATTCAGGGAGATACGCAGTACGGGTTACCCAAGCAAGTGCCTATGCTTAAGGCATCGAAGTGTTTGAAGAAAGGTTGTGTCATTTATATGGCACAGGTAACCATTGATGAACCAAAGCCCAAGATTGAAGACATCCCCGTTATTTCTGAATATCCAGATATTTTTCCTGAAGAACTACCTGGATTACCTCCAGATAGGCAAGTGGAATTTAGAATCGATATCATTCCTGGAGCAGCACCAATTGCAAGAGCACCTTATCGATTGGCGCCAACTGAGATGAAAGAATTGAGAACACAGTTGGATGATTTGTTGGAAAATGGTTTTATTCGACCTAGCTTGTCCCCTTGGGGAGCACCGATTCTATTTGTGAAGAAAAAGGATGGCTCAATGCGCTTATGCATTGATTATCGTGAATTAAACAAGGTTACAATCAAGAACAGGTATCCGTTACCCAGGATCGATGATCTATTCGATTAGCTTCAAGGAGCAAGTTACTTTTCAAAGATCGATCTAAGGTCAGGTTATCACCAGTTGAAGGTCAGAGACGAAGACGTGCACAAGACCGCATTCAGAACTCGCTATGGCCACTACGACTTCTTAGTGATGCCTTTCGGGCTCAGTAATGCACCTGCAGCATTCATGGATCTCATGAATCGCGTTTGCAATCCGTATTTAGACAAGTTTGTCATTGTCTTCATTGATGACATTCTTATTTACTCAAAGAGTCAAGCCGATCATGAAAGACATCTCATATGTATCCTCAAACTTCTACAACAAGAGAAGCTCTACGCCAAGTTTTCCAAATGTGAGTTTTGGCTTCGTGAAGTCCAATTTCTTGGACATGTGGTAAGTGAGCATGGTATCCAGGTGGATCCCGCTAAGATTGAAGCAATTATGAATTGGCAGGCGCCCAAGACACCTACTGAAATTCGCAGCTTTTTGGGTCTAGCAGGTTACTATTGACGTTTCATTGAAAACTTTTCAAGGATTGCCGCACCTTTAACTTCGTTAACTGGCAAGAATGTCAAGTTTGACTGGGGTCCCAAGCAGCAAGAATCCTTTGATATTCTTAAGCAGAAATTAAGCAATGCTCCTGTGTTAACATTGCCTGAAGGAATTGAAGAATTTGTGGTTTATTGCGACGCATCGTACACAGGTATGGGATGTGTGCTTATGCAGAAGGGCAAGGTTATTGCATATGCTTCCCGTCAATTAAAGGTGCACGAAAAGAACTACACCACCCATGATTTGGAATTGGGTGCCGTTGTATTTGCACTAAAGCTTTGGAGGCATTATCTTTATGGGACTAAGTGCGTGATCTATTCTGATCATAAGAGCCTTCAGCATCTGTTTAATCAGAAAGATCTTAACATGAGACAACGCCGATGGATGGAAACATTAAATGATTATGATTATGATTGTGAAATCTCATACCATCCAGGCAAAGCGAATGTAGTCGCTGATACTTTGAGCAGGAAAGAAAGGATCAAACCTACTAGGATAAATGCCAAAGTATTGAACTAAAGAACAACTTGATTGAAAACATGATAGCTGCTCAAAAGGAAGCCGTGTTAGAAACTAACTACCCAAATGAGAATTTAGGCGTAACTGCCGATCAATTGTCATATGGCAAGGATGGAATCCTAAGATTGAATGGTCGAATCTGGGTTCCAATCCATGGAGGGCTTAGAGATGTGATTCTTCAAGAAGCTCATAGCTCGAAATATTCAGTGCATCCAGGCAGTGATAAGATGTACCAGGATTTAAAAGAAAATTATTGTTGGATAGGTTTGAAGAAATCTATAGCCACTTATGTGGCTAAATGTCTGACATGCGCACAAGTTAAAGCAGAGCATCAAAAGTCATCAGGTTTGCTACAACAGCCTGAACTTCCTACTTGGAAATGGGAAATGGTGACTATGGATTTTATCACAAAGTTACCAAGGACAAAGCACGTGAATGATACTATTTGGGTTATAGTCGACAGGGTGCCAGTATCTATTATCTCTGATAGGGATACTAGAAACACACAGCTCCGATCAGCTCACTTCTTACCTATTAAAGAAACACACAGCTCTGATAAGCTAGCTCAATTATATGTGGATAAGATAGTATCTCTCCACAGAGTGCCAGTATCTATTATCTCTGATAGGGATACTAGATACACGTCTCATTTTTTGAAAAGCTTTCAGCAATCCCTAGGCACTCGTCTAAATTTTAGCACTGCTTATCATCCTCAGACAGATGGGCAAAGCGAACGTATGATTCAAACACTCGAATTTTCATACAATAATAGCTATCATTCGAGTATCCAAGCCACGCCTTTCGAGGCTTTGTACGGAAGAAAGTGCAGAACGCCAGTTTGTTGGGTGGAAGTTGGAGAAGTCCAACTGTCAGGACCTGATATAGTCTTCGAGACGACGGATAAGATTGTCCAAATCCGTGATCGTCTCAAAGCTGCCAGGATAGGCAGAAAAGTTATGCTGATAAGAGGCGCAAACCGCTAAAGTTTGAAGTTGGTGATAAAGTGTTACTCAAGGTGTCACCCTGGAAAGGGGTGATGCGTTTTGGCAAAAAGGGCAAGCTGAGCCCAAGGTACATAGGACCATTCGAGATCATCAAATGTGTTGGAACTGTAGCCTACAAGTTAAATTTGCCAGAAGAGCTTAGTGGAATTCATAATGTATTCCACATCTGCAACTTGAAGAAATGTCTAGCCGATGAGTCGCTAGCAATGTCGCATAAGGACGTGCAGATTGATGAGAGTTTGAATTTCGTTGAGAAACCTTTGTCGCTTGAGGATCGATAGGTTAAGAAGCTTCGAAGAAAGCATGTGCCGATTGTCAAAGTGAAATGGGATGCCCGTAGAGGCCCAAAATACACGTGGGAGGTTGAGTCCACGATGAAACAGAAATACCCTCATTTATTTAAGTAAATCTCGAGGTCAAGATTTCTTTTAAGGGGGTGAGGATGTAACACCTCGCAAAATCATGTACAATACAGTGGTGACACGTGTCATAAACCCTGATCATGTTAAAAAGATAACTTGAAGGACTAAAATTGTCAAGCAGTACAAAGATGTAATTAGAAGGACTAAAAGCGTCAACATGCCAAACTTATGCCTCTGAATGACCTTATATAATGTTAGTATTCGTTATTGAATAAATTGTCAGACACTAGAAGCCGTTTGCGCTTAAAAATCAAAAGTTACAAAACACAAGGGTTAAAAGTGTCAACATGTTAATTCTTACCTCTGAGAGGCCTTTTAACATTCCTGAAGCTTTGTAATATATTATTATACCCTTATGTATATCAGATAAAGATTTATTAAAGATTCGGTGCAATTATGTAATATAATTTGCAATTTCCAAGAAGAGGGGTTAAAAGTGTAAAAGTGGGAATTCTTCATTCGGGAACCACTTTCAATATGTCCAAGACATCTTTTTGTATGGCTACACTCCCTGGAGCATCCCAGGCCTGACGATATTGACCAAGCATGCTGAAAATGTTAGTTTATCGAACAATGGAAGTGCAGGGACTGAACATGCAACACAACAAAAGAACTTTAAACTTGGTACCCTCGTGTGGCGCGCCAGGAATTGCCTAGTCTGGCGCGTGGCGCGACGGAGGGCCTTTTCCAGCAAACTGGCAGGTGTCCAGCATGCAACCTACAATCTCCACAAGATCTTCTGCAACTCTGGGGCGAATTCAGCAACATGCAAATGGTTTCTAAAAACCACTAGACACCTGTATGCATCAGATTTCACCTGAGGGATATTTGCTTTGATCCTAGAACATTTAAAATCCTATATAAAGGCCTCACTCATTCACTTGTTCATGCACACTTCAAAGAATTTCTCAAACAAACTCTCAAACCAAGTTCTCTGGAGCAACCTGGTCATTAAGGAGGCTCTAATAGTTCAAACTTTCGTGCTAAGGACCATTGTAAGTGTTCTTAGCTTCTGTAGTTAAGCTTTTGTTAGTTTAAAGACCGAAAGTCAAAGTTAGCGTAATTCTGCTTTGACTTTGTGATTAATCACTAACGGTCCAACCATTATTCAAATTGAAAGTGGCTTTGTGTTGGTAATTATGTAGGTATTAAACCCTTAAAAGGGCACCTCCTAATTATCACTTTATCTCAGTCAATTGTCGGGTCAAACTACTTAACAGAAAAGTCAAACGAGTCAGTTTTTGCAAAATAATTCATAACTGATAATGCTGAAGTTATGGAACATGTTTTAACACTTAAATAACTTGGTAAATGATATAAGAACATGTTTAGGCATGTTCAACCCGACAATTCTGAGTTTAGGCCTGGTTTGCAACCGAAAGTCGCAAAAGTATACTTTTGCTTTGACTTTCAGTTCTGACCCGATTTAGTTTAGTTTAGTTATGCCTTAGGGTTCCTTTAGGACCATATTATATGTTAGTATAACCCTCTGAGGTTATACAACTTGGTTCCATAGAAATCCTAGTTCATTGCATGTTTCCGGTAAATGCTTAAAAGTTGACCTTTATGCCCTTTTATCATTAAAATGAGATTTTTGGAAATGTGAGAGGACAAAAACCTTTATTACTGATATATTAGTATGTTCTAAAAATTTGACATCCGTTTCTGGTCTGGAATAAGAGTTATGCATGATATCGTAAAACAAAAGCTTTTTGTTAATTAAATGGCATTTTTGGCATATATCATATTTAAACCCAAATTTTGACACCAAACTTTCTACCCACTGATGTAATATAATATTTAGGGATTTTTAGAAAATTTTGTCAAATTTTATACTGACCATAACATAGAGTTCTTGCATGGACTCGGTAATTGACGATAATGCCCTTTTCATTAATAAAATGAGTTTTATGCATCATTTGCATGTCAAAAATTTTCCTACTGATTTTATACAATAAATAAAATATGTTAAACAGTTGAGACTGATCAAAATCTCAGATTTCCTTAAATAACCCAAATATCGTCAAATACCGACTTTATGCGATTTAGGCGCATAGTACGGTTTAAAACCATATTTAGCACCTAAGACTTGTTACCTACTGATGTTATAAATAAATTTTTATACTTTAACAGTAAGTATAAGTTTTGAACTCAGATTTCCAAATTTGACCCATAAAGCATATGTGAAATGACCAAAAATGGCCATTCGGTGCATAGTTTGGCCATAAATGATAAATTTCACATATATATGATATCTTACTGATATAACTTGTTAAAATAAATATTTTTACTGATTATTTTAGTCCAGAACCTCAGATTGCTATTTAACCTCTTTTATAAACTTTAAAATGACCAAAATACCTTTACGGGGCTTAAATTGGTTTTAAATTTATTTTGGGCATAATGGAAGATATCCTATTGATATCATAACATATTTAAAGCATATTAACTTATGGAACCTGTATATGACTCATTTGGTTACCCGTTATGCATATTCGCGTTCGGTACGGTTTATGTAACTAGTTTGCATAAATTAACCAAAACGGGTCAAACCTTATCATTTTTACTTCAAAATCCAGAATGTGGTTAGTTTACCCATGCATTTCAAGTCTTCATACTTGTCGGGTCTAAATCACATTCTAATCCGGTCTTCATTAAAACTAACCGGTCTAAGTTAAGACTTAAATAAGACCCGTTAGGAATCTAATAGGTTATTAAAACCTTCGTTCCAGATTAGGAGCCCAGTAAAAGCTACTTGTACTTGCTGATTTGATATACGGCTGAGAATAAAATTATATTTTAGCTCAGGTAAATACTTTTAACTTATTTTCCGTTATACGGGCTTGGGATACGGTATCTAATAATACCTTCTTGGTCGGGTATGAAATCATTTAATCGGATTGTGATTAATAAATTTACATAACCCGTTTTAATCTGTTTTGTTTGATGCAAAGCCTTTGGGGGGTTAATGACCCTGTCCGGGATATCATCGGCTCATTCATTTGAGATGGCCACGACTTAAGCACGGGGTGTAGGCATACACCTGACAGTTGCGTATATAAAAGATATAACCACTCGTTGGGGATAACTCGCCGTGGGATTATATTAGTGGTGTGTCTATTAATCTTGTCTCGGCTCTTCTAACCGGGCCCTGAATGGACGACAAACATATAAATTTGTATACAATATTATTTTTAAATAATTATCCCAAGTTATAAAAGATATTTTTCCTTGTGCATCCAAATCAATTTTTATAAATGTTTTTCAAAAGAGTCGGTTAATTGTATTTACCAGTGTAAACTGACGTATTTTTCAAAAAGACTAAGTGCAGGTACTACGCGTAATGGGCTGGAACTCCTGAGTATTAAATAAAGAGTCTTGCAAGCTTTTGATACTTAAAATCTGTTGAACAATATTTCTTTCTGTTTTAGATCCGCCTGTGGATCCACTTACAATCCGTTGTGTAAGATTTTATAATACTTTCAACTCGGTTTGTATAATTACTTTTAGACTTCCGCTGTGCATTAAACTGTGATTAATTGACTATGATGATATCAACTACGTCACGATACTCCCCACCGGGTCCACCTGTAATACGTGGAAATATCGGGGTGTGACAAGTCGGCGATTCAACTTCCATTGTGGTTTGGGTTATTTGAAGATGATGATGATGGATCTGGGTTATTTGAAGATGATGATGATGGATCTGGGTTATTTTAAGATGACGATGATAATTTGATTTTATAAATAATAATAATAATAATAATAATAATAAATCTGGGGTAGGATTACCAAAATACCCTTACCTATTACAGTCAAACAACTGTTGACTGACGGCAGGGGGTAAAATTGCGACAGAACATCAAAGTTGGGGGGGGGGGGAAATTGCAATTATTTCGTTAGAGGGGGTCAGAGTGCCAATTGGCCTAAATCCCAGGGGGTAAAATTGCAGTTTACTCTATTTTTTATATAAATACTATGGCAGTTTTGAGTAACTAAAGGGTTCTTTTTATTAAATTCTACTCGTATTTGTTCATATTTAATATTCAATGATATTTAATGAAAACAAGCTAAAACGAATCAGATTTCTTTTATTTGGTGATCAAATTATTAAAATGTTAATTTGTTGAGAAATATAATGTTAAAAATCTAACCCCAAGTTAATGCTTAATAAGAAAATAGATAATATCATTATTGTACTTGTGTTTTGTTACAGTAGCGCATCAAGTTTTTGGCACCGTTGTCGAGGAAATTCAGATGATTGTGTTATTAGCTTTGATTGATCTTAATTTTTTAATGGTCTTATTTGTAATTTGAGTCGCTGGGTTTGAGACTTAGAGTTTGTGTCTAGTCGTTTTTGTATATATATCTTATTAGTTATTTTGTGTATATATATTTATCATGTGTGAGATCTGTGGAGGACCCAATTTTACTGTACGTTGTCCACATTCATCGGGGTATTCCACATATTATTATGCTAACCCGTATTCGTAGCCACAACCATATCATAATTCATATTCTAGACCATATCAAGAATGCGATGAATTGCTAAAACAAATTAGAGCTGATAAGGAAGAGAGAGATAGGGAAATTCAAGCCGCACTTGATTGAAATAAGATTGGTAGAAGCAAATCTTCAGAAAAATCAAAGTACAATACAATTTACATGGGATGATTATGATGATGATATTGGCTTTGAGAGATGGGAAGAAGAAGTAGAGTTAGAAGAGGATGAAGAAGATCTTCACGGAGATCAAGAGTTGTCACATAGAGAATTGGAGACGACAATGGACGAAGAAGTCCTACCTCCGGTTCAGCAGGACATGAAACCCTATTGGTATTCCACGCCATTGTATTAAGGTCCTGAACCCGTTGATGATTACTTGTGGAGTGAAGATGATGAAGGAGTGGTAGAAGAGATAATTGGAGATGCCCGACTACACCACATCCCCGAGGGAAGAAGAAGTTTGTGAGCCACTAGACAAGATGGAGGATGAGAAGAAGGTGCATGTACCATCTTGGGAAGAAGAGTTTGGTGATGAGTTGGTTGGTATACCAACCCTTGAAGATGGAGAATTTGACCAGGTTGGTGATCTTGCCTATTTAGAAACATTACTTGAAGAGAAGCCGACCATGGAGTTCAAATAAATACCAAACGTAGAAGAAGAGAAAGTGGCTAAAAAGTTTGATAGTTGGCCCATAAAGGAATTAGGTATTGGATTGCTACTCACACCAACAAGAACACGGGAGAAGGCGCGAATGAGCTTGGATCAACACATCTTGAGGTTTCGAAGGTGGTGCAAACGGAAGCGCAAGGCAAACTTGAAGTACAAAGTCAACCATCTTCATCACTATATTTATCGTATCAACTTTGGTTCAGGTAAGGTAAAATTTTTGTGGTTTGACCCGGTTACATTTTCTAATAATTTCGACGGTTTACAAAATGTTTTTTAATAAACAATGATGAACAATAAAAACTAAACGGGTTGGATGGGGGTTGGATAAAGGAGAAGCCTCCTAATTTAGGTTTTGGGATGTGACCTAGTTGTAGAGTATGTATTTTGAGTCAATTATTTTAGTCGATAATATGCTTAGGGTTTGTTTTTAACTTCTACATGTTTGTTTAACCCGCCCGTAATCTCCATTTGGGCAGTGATTTTGTGCTTGATCATACAGAAGGCAGCCCCAGCTGTTCAGACGATCGCGAATGAAATGATATACGGTCCTGAGCATGGAACTTAACATCTAAAACTACGCGCTCCCACCAGTCGAGTTTGTTCCATGTTATTGTTGTTTATTGTTATTCTTATTTATTTTTAATTGGTTTTCCATCCACATTGAGGGCAATGTGTGATTTAAGTGTGGGGATGGGAGACTACGTCTTTTTAGGTAAATTTGAGTCGAACAATTGAAAAATACAAAAAATACAAAATTTAAAAAATCCAAAAAATGAGAAAATAGAAAAATGTTCCTGAAATATTTTTGAAAATAAATGGAATATGATAGAAAAATTGGGATTTTTGGTTTTCAAAATATTATATGTATGAGATAAATGTAGATAAAAGACGTATTTTCTAGGATGTACTAATAGGCCCATCCGACTGTCACACCTCGATATTTACCACAAGTCCCAGTGGGCCCGGGTGGGGAGTATTGTGACATAAGATTGGTATCATCATAGACACAAACACAGATAGCACAACGGAAGTCTTGAAGTTTAAAATATTATTACAAACCAAATGTCCAAATGTTCAAAATAATATATAGATAGCTTGTAATAATAAAGATCCACAGGCGGATCGTAAAATATACAAAAAGGGAGATTATCAGACTACTAGACTTTATGTAAAGGAGTTGCAAATTCCTCTTCTAGCAATACCGAGCAACTTCCAGCCTCTTTACGTACTTGCACCTATAACTTAGTCTTTTGAAAATACGTCAGTTTACACTGGTAAATACAATCAACCGACTCATTTTGAAAACATTTTCAAAATCATTTTAGTGCACAGGGCACATGATTTTTATAAATAATTTGGGACAATTCAAAATAATCTTGTATACAGTTTTACATGTCTGTCAATACATATGGGGCCCAGTACTAAACACCGAGACATGATTAACTGACACGCCACATAAACCCACAAAGGAGTTATCCCCAACTTATGGGTAAGAAAACATTTTATAATAGCATTAGCATCTGTCATATGCCTACACCCAATGCTCAGTCGTGGCCATTAGCAACTTAAATGAGTCAAGGATATCCAGGACACTATTGCGTTAACCCCCCAATGTTTAAGTTATCAGACAAAACAAATTAAAACGGGTTATGAAGATTTTGTAGTCACAATCCGATGTATGATCCCTTACCCGACCAAGCGGTAATAATTTACCGTATCCCAAACCCGTATAGGGAAAATAGGTTAAAAGTATTTACCTGGGCTAAAACTCGTCTTATGAATGCAAGAATTATAAATAGCTCAGCCGTATTCAATTAACTAAGGGTAGGTTGCAATTTACCGGAAGGCCCTAGTCTGGAACGATGGTATAAATAACCAATTAGAATGCTAATGGGTCCTATTCAAGTCGTAGACTTGGACCGGTTAACTTAAACTATCGAAAACGGTAGGTTACGCTTGATTAAGCGAAGACCATAATTGAATGTAGTTTAAACCCAACAAGTACTAATACTTGTATAATATAGGTAAACATTTTACATTCTAGAATTTGAAGTAAAAAATGATAAGGTTTGACCCGTTTAGGTAAACTGACGTAACCTAGTTACATAAGCTTAACCGTACGCATATAAGCAATATCGGGTAACCGGATGAGTCATAAACAAGTTCTATATGCCAATATACTTTAAATAAGTTGCAACATAAGTAGGTTAGCAACTTATATGCCATTAAGGTTTTAAAATCAAAATATGCCCCTTAAGGGCAATTTAGTCATTAGGTGACGTAATATAAGAACTTGCGTATAAACTGATGTTATGAAGATGATCATTCTGTAAAAATACTTTATTTATAATATAATATTAGTAAGTGATCTAACATGTATGGGTTTTATGAATTAAGATCAAATTATGCATCGTAGGGCATTTTGGTCATTTCATATATAGTTTGAAAACTTATTTGAAAATCTGAGTTATGACCAAGTACCTAATGTGAAAACATTTTAAATATGTTATAATATTAGTAGGTATCAAGTTTTAAATTGATTGTTATGGTTTAAAACCATACTATGCGCCAAGAGGGCGTTTCAGTCGTTTGATAATGTAATTTGCGATCTTATATCAAAACTAGAGTTATGAACAAATTCATAGTGCCAAAATATGTTATTTATAATAATATAACAGTAGGTAATTAGTTTTGTATCATAATTATGATTTAAAATCATATTATGTGCCAAAAGGGCATTTTCGTCATATCATGACATAATTTAGGAACTTGTACATAAACTCAGGTTATGATCAGATTTGATATCCCAAAATATATTAATTATGATATTATATCAGTAGATAATAGTTTTGATATGATAAATTATGTTTAAAAACATACTAGGTGCCAAAAGGGCACTTTTGTCAATATAAAACACAATTTACGATCTTGTATGAAAACTTAACTTATGATCAGTTTCATATCATCAAAATATGTTAATTATATTAACATATCAGTAAGTAAGTCTTTTTCAAGTTCGTTGTTGATTAAAACCTTATTTATTGCAAAAAGGGCATTTTGGTCAAAGTTTACAAAATATCAAAACTTGCATATAAACTCTGAATCTGATTATGATCATGTAATATAACCTCAGAGGGTTACGCTACATCATATTATCATCATAATGCAACCTTTATTCAGTAGCTAACTAAGCTAAATCGGGTCAGAATCGAAAGTCAAAGAAGAAGTCAAACTCCTCGACTTTCGGTTGCGAACCGACCTTAAAACTAGAATTGACAAGCCGAACATGTTCATACATGTTCTAATAATTATTACCAACTTGTTTAAGTGTCAAAACAAATTTTATAACCTCTATATAATCAGTTTATAACATTTTCGAAAACTGACCCGTTTGACTTTTTAAACAATAAAACTTTGACCCGTCAATTGACCTAGTTAACGTGATTTTCAGGAGGTTCCCTTTTGAGGGATTAACACCTGCCTAATTACGATCACGTAGCCATGGTCGACTCAAACAATGGCTGGACCATAATGGTCTAAATCGAAAGTCAAAGCAATTATCAAAATTGCTTGACTTGTGGCCATTAAAGCCTAATAAATGAAAATGCAGAAGGAAGGAGCACTTACAAGTGATCCTAGGATGAAAATGAACTTGATTTGGATGCTCCTAAGGATGAGGAACTTCCAGAGAGGATGAGAGAAAGGTTTAAAGAAGGTGCAAGTTCAAGTTGTTGCAAATGGTACCTATTTATAGTGTTGGAGCTTGAAGGAGGTGGTTGCAGGTGTTAGAAGGAGTTAGAAGGTGAGGACAAGTGTCCTAGTATGTGTCATGGCAGTCTTGAAGTCCCATGGTTTCGAAAAACGGTTTTGTTGGCGTTTTGCTTGGGGTCCGAACAAATTCTGGTCGTTGGGCACTGTTTACGGTCTCCTTTGCGGTCCGTAAGGCTCATGCCGACCAGATTTTCTTGCCTTCTTTGCGGACCATAGAGACATCACGTCTACGATCCATATACGATCCTCAAGTCCAGAATTTTCACCACTTTTACACTTTTAGTCCCTCCAAGTTCCAACTTTCATAAATTGTCATAAATGGTCCCTCTCGTCTAATATTAGGCTCATTTGAGAATATGGACATGACCGAATAGCATCAAGCTTGCGGTTCGTTATAGGGTCACTCAAAGGTATAAATTTAACATGTTGACACCTTTAGTCCCTCCACATTCATACTTTTAACGTTTGGCAAAATTAATCCCTCCCAGCCAACATTAGGCATAATTGGGAATAGATACACGTGTCAGTACATTACTGGACACGAATTTACGAGGTGTTACACCGACTTAGAAGGTTCCCTAGATTGCTCCTAAGATTACCATATTATAAATCAAGAAGTCTTCTGGGTTCTAATCTTAGGAGAAACAGAAAAACCGAAACTATTGATAGTATGAGTTGAGGAGGTTGAGACCATTGAGTCTTGATTTATAAATCAAGAAGTCTTCTGGATTTGTGGACCTTGAAGACTTCTTGATTTATTGATTTATAATAATCAATAGTTTCGGTTTTTCTGTTTCTCCTAAGATTAGAACCCAGAAGACTTCTTGATTTATAATAAGGTAATCTTAGGAGCAATCTAGGGAACCTTCTAAGTCGGTGTAACACCTCGTAAATTCGTGTCCAGTAATGTACTGACACGTGTATCTATTCCCAATTATGCCTAATGTTGGCTGGGAGGGATTAATTTTGCCAAACGTTAAAAGTATGAATGTGGAGGGACTTGAGTATGAGATTAGGTGGATTTGTGGACCTTGAGTCTGAGACCATTAGATGAATTGTTAACTTGAACATAAAGCTAACATGAAAGGGGCATGATGAGTTGACGGTTGGGTTTAGGTGGATAACAATACCGTTAATTATGGTTATACGTGTTTATGTCTTTTAATAAAAGTAATTATAAAATTGTTGAAACCATCTATCCTAATTATGATTCCATTGAAAAGTTCTTTTTTTAGGGACATAAAAGGTTTAAGTATGGAGAAATTTGATGTGCTATAAAATATTCATATTCTTTTATATAAATATTCTGACACTTTTGAGTAACTTGAGGGTTCTTTTTATTAAATTTTAGTTGTATTTGTTCATATTTAGTGTTCGATGATATTTAGTGAAAATGAGCTAAAACAAATGAGATTTCTTTTATTTGGTGATCAAATTATTTAATTGTTAGTTTGTTGAGAAATATAATGTTACAAATCTAATCCCAAGTTAATCATCACACATGAGAAAATAGATAATAATTACTATTGTACTTGTGTTTTGTTACACTAGCACATCAATCGTGGCTGGACAAAAGTCCATGGAAAATGATGGGATTGAAGGTAAAACACAAATATGTAACACCCGATGAGAGTAACATTATTTTTGTGAAAATATATAATATTTATTCTTGTACTTGTGTTTTGTTACACTAGCACATCAATCGTGGCTAGACAAAAGTCCACGGAAAATGACTGGATTGAATGGTAAAACACTAAGTTGTAACACCTGATGACAGTAACATTATCTTTTTTAATGATTTCAGTTTGTTACATCACGTCTTACGGGGAGGTTTTAAATTTTTGGTAGGTTAAATTAAATCATGAAAGTTAGAAAAAAAGAGTAAACTACAAGGTGCCTTTCTTTGCTTTGGAGGCGCTTGAACTTTGCCTTCCAGATTTCTACTTTTTTGCACTTTGGCTCCCCGTGCTTGTATTTCATCACACTATGCCTCCCTCCCGTCAGTGGACCGTTAGTTGACTGTTACATTAAAGGGTATTATGGTAATTTCATGTAACAATCCATATTTTCTACTTTCTATTTTTTTAACAAATTATTATTCGTGTTTCGTTTCAATCCTTGTAATGTCGAGACTTTGATCATAATGGAAATACATTTTTAATCATACTTGTTTATCCATACATACTTGATACTTAACCAATCAAGAAATACACGTTTTTAATTAAAAATCGAGCCATACATAAAGTTTATATTTTCTCGGAACGATATTCATCCGCGTTTATGCATTACATGCTTACATACACCTTAAAACCCTAAAAACATGTTCAACATTGAGTTTATAGCATAAGATAATCAACCAAACAACTCAAGGGGCTATAAACAAAATTTTTATAATTTCAGAGTTCCAAATGGATCGTTTGGAACCCCCTTGCGGTCCGTTTGGAACCTAGTCTGGCAGATTGTTTTAAATTCTCAAATTTTGGCTCTTTTTCCCTCCTTTCAACCCCCAACCTGTCACACCCCAACCGATGGCGGAAACATCGGAGTGAGACGAAAACGAGATTGTAAGAGACATCACAACCACCAATTATGACAAGTATTTAAAACTAAATTTTCATTTCATTGCTAATGGTTCAAGTTCATGATCTGGAAACAAAAGTACAACTAGGTAACAAACCGACAAAACTACTAAACATGGATTAAAGTTTGGTGCGTTTCTAGTCCTTCCTACTAGATTTTTTTCAACGTGACGTCATTAAGATCCTGCAATATGTATTAAAGTAACATGTCAACACATAAAGCATTGGTGAGCATACAAGTTTGGCTACTAGCATAAGTATAATTTTTTTTTTATGAAATCCACATGGTAATAACGTATACTAAGGCATAACGTAACATGAACTAGCATGCATCATATACGTGTCAACCCAAAGATTCCACTAGCGTAATCTTGTCGTCGCAATGACAAGACCGTTTGTATGTATAAACTTCAAATGAACACAAGAATACGGGCGGTATGCTACTCCTATAGCGTTATACTTGTTAAGGGAGGATTGTACGAAGTTAATGACAAAGTATTGTGCAAGAATGGCTTTCTAGCATGTATGTATTTCTATTGTATAAACGAATAAAGCATGTACGTCAGATCCTCTTGTATGATTAAAGTGTTTGCGTATAAGTGTTTGTGTGAGTTTTAATGTGTTATATATATTGCACCCAAAAGTGATAAAACGAAAAAGGGGTCATGTATACTCACGGTTTGCGTAGAGTTTCCATGCAAGTGAGTTGGACGAGTTCTTGAATCATGGAACACCGAAGTTACCTTAAGAGGGAAAAAAGGTATGCGAGTTGCGGTTTTTGTTTAACGGATTGGATTAGGATTATAAAAAATATCATAAACAATTATAAAATAAAGAACCATGAAAATGGTCATGCAAGGAGGTAGGATGAATTTCATCCATTTAACCTCATTATATGATTCACCAAAGCACACAAACCATCAACTTTGTTGATGATTTCGGTTGGTCATGAATATGAACTAAAAATGAATAGTACATAAACTACTAAACCTTAAAACAACCAAGAGAGCAAGCTAGATGCGTGCAACCCAAACATGAAAAGTGTTTGGGGACGTGTTGTAGCCTTACCCCTTTAATGGAAATTGTTTTGAGACTTAGTGTATAAATCTAAGCTAAAAGCATGAACAAGTGAGGTAGTGGAAAAAGTTTGGAGAGCCAAGGCTTCCATGGTTCACACATTCACCAAAACACTTTTGAAGTCACTTGGGACTTTTTGGGTAGAATTTTATGAAGGTTTTGAGCCTTGTTTCTTGTGGAATCAACCACAACAAAAACCCACAACTATGAGCTTAGTTGGGAGCATGGTGGGTACAAGATTCCACTAAGTTTCAAGTAAAATATACATGAAATAAAAAGATACATCAAAACAGAATTTTTATACTACTTTGTACCTCAAATGTGGTGAGGTTCCACCTTAGTTTTCCATGTAAAACTTGTGGAAACCTTCCTAGAGGTTATCCAAGTAGTTTGAAAGAAGAAAGAAGAAGAAATGTGAAGAAAGGTGAGTAAAAACTCACATAGAACACTTGAATGTTTTTTACTTGCTTTGAGATATTTGAGAGGATTAGAGAACTTGACAGAAGATTAGGTGTGTGGAAAGTGTTTAGAAGGTGGTGGAGGCTTGTATTTATTAATGGGGATTAGGGTTTGGGAGTTAATGAAGGTGGAAGGTGATTGGAGGAGAAAGGAGGTGGAAAAGAGTGAAATATGATTGGCTAAAGAAGAGTGCAACATGATTGGAGGAGAAAGGATGTGGAAATAGGTGAAATATGATTGGCTTAAGGAAGGGTGGAAGGTGATTGGAGGAGAAAGGAGGTAGAAAAGGTTGAAATCTGAGTGGAAAGTGTTTAGAAGGTGGTGGAGGCTTGTATTTATAAGTGGGGATTAGGGTTTGTGAGTTAATGAAGGTGGAAGGTGATTAGAAGAGAAAGGAAGTGGAAAACAGTGAAATATGATTGGCTAAAGAAGAGTGCAAGGTGATTGGAGGATAAAGGAGGTTGAAATAGGTGAAATATGATTGGCTTAAAGAAGGGTGGAAGGTGATTAGAGGAGAAAGGAGGTAGAAAAAGGGTGAAATCTGATTGGCTAAAGAAGGGTGGAAGGTGATTGGAGGAGGAAGGGGGTGGAAAACCTTTTGGTTTTGCTCACTTTTAGTCCCTGCACTTTGTAACTAGGTTATTTTATGCCGTTTTCTTGTATTTTAACTTGTTTTTAAGTATCCAAAGTGTATTTTAAGTCTCGGTTTTACGTATAAACACATATTTAAAGATTGATTGCGTATATAACACAAATATGAAAGGTAACACGTATATGGATAAAATGAATTTCCATTATGATCAAAGCCTCATATTACAAGATTGGAAATGAACCACGAATACGACACGATTACAAGTTTCTAAAAATAGAAATGCGAATACAACTTTCTAAATATGGGAAGTACAGAAATGCGGAGCGTTACACAACCACCTCATTTAACACCTAAACCCTAATCCCAACTATAAATACAACCCCTTAACACCTCCTAACCACTTTCCACACTCCATACACTCTCTCTAACACTCCAAAGCTTCAAGATTTTGCAACTTTAGGCAGAAAAGTTCTAAGTACAAAAGTGAGTTTTTAACTCACTTCATTCATCTTTTCTTCATGTTTTCTTGTTTCTCCTTCCTTGGATAACCTCTAGGAGTGTTACCACAAGTTCACCAAGGTGTAACAAAGTGGTACATCACCATATTTGAGATCCAATGTGGGTTACAACTTCTGTTTTTATAAAACTTTTATCACATGTTTCATTAATTGTTCATCTTGTGGAAATATTGCGCCAAACCTTGTTCACAACTAAACTCATGTTGAGGGACTTGTGTCATGGTAAATTTCTAGAAGTTATGAGGTTCATAACCTCTAAAAATTTCTGCCTTAAAGGTCCCAAATGACCTGCAAAGTGTTGAAAGCAACCAATTTTTCAATCCTTAATGTTGATAGACTTGTGTTTTGGTAAGGTGTGACCAATGGAAACCTTGGTTCTCCAACTATGATTTCACCTACTTCACTTGTTTATTTCATTAGTTAGGCATTCATCTAAGTGGTTTCCAAGTAACCAAAGTGAATCACCCACACCACGTCATCAACATTTTCCATGTTGGGTGTGTACACGTCTTGGTTGCTCACATTTGGCCACCTAGAAAATATAGTTATTTGTACATTTTATTCTTATTCATGACCAACCGAAATCTTCAACTAAGTTGATGATTTTGTGCTTTGGTGAATCCATATAATGAAGTTAAATGGATGGAATTCATCCCACCTCCTTGCATGACAATATATGACTTGGACTAAAATAATTAAATATAAGTATATATATGTATATAGATAATACCAACCGAACCATAGTGCTAACCAAATCATGGTTGAGTATTATGAATTACAGTGCTCACCATCTTAGTTCTTGATTCCCAAGGTTTGGATTCTAATGGATGAGCTAGTATCCATGAAAAACACTAATACATAGTGTCAAAACGAGGGTTGAAGAGAATATGTATTTTCTCATATATATATATATATAGGGGGATGATCAAATGAGAAGAAAAATATTGAAAGAAGAAAAAGAAAAAAAGACATATTGGTAAAATACTATTTCATTTATAACTAATTTAGTTAGGTATTAAAGGAGAAGAATACAAATTAAGGATCTATGTAAGTTTACCAATATACCCTTATATTAAAATTAAATGCAAATATTAAATAAAGTAAAATGAATCATTCTTATTGGTTGAAACTTCTTCTTTTTTCTTCTTATAAAAAAATTCTTCTCATTTGAACCCTCCACTATATATATATATATATATAAAGATAATCTTATATTCATGATTATATCACTTCAATATTATTGAATTTTAATATTAATATTAGTTATCTACGTATCTCTACTTTAATAGAAAAATAAATTTATCGAAAAAAGATTGGACAACAAAAAAATTTATACAGTATATATTGTAAAAATATATACACACAATATATATATATATATATAGGTTCAAGATTTAGGGAAAACGGTGAGAAGTGTGAGAATAGTGAGAACGGTTATGGATCGTCAGATCAAAACAATTTATGGCTGAGATTACACAGTGGCGCTTTCGTAAATAACATAAACTTTTTAAAGTGTACGCGCTTCAATAAGGGCAAAGAGGTAAATGTACATCTACAAAAACACATCAAACATGACCGAAACATATATACTTCCCCAGAGAAACCTCCTCAACTCCTACGGAAAACACGAAAACCCTAGAAAACACAAAACAACAAATATTATGGCGTCGAAAGATCAAACCAGATCCAGAGGCAAAAAAATAGTAAGTTAACTTCGATTTACATTGTGCTAGTTTTATGATGTTTTTGGCGTTCTAATTTTAACAATAAATTTGCAGTTTCTATGAGTGTGGAAGGGGAAGGGTCATCTGCTCCAAAACGCCAAAAAACCACCGAGCAACGAAAGAAGACAACAAGAGAACATGGTACAGATTGTTACTATTTATGATGTTTGTTTGTAAAACTCCATGTATCATGTAATATACTTTGATACTTTGTTACTAAACGCCAAAACATGTATCGTTTGTTTCATATTGTTTAAATGTATGAGAACGCAATTTACATATATAATATGTGTTATTAAACGCCATGTATCATCTGTGATTGTCTTATTGAACAACATATATCATTCACGTGTGTTATTAAACGCCAAAACATGTATCATTTGATAGATCTGGTACTAAACGCCAAAACATATACCATTTGTGTTATTAAACGCCATGTATCATCTGTTATTGTCTTATTGATCGACATGTATCATCTGTGATTGACTTATGAAAAACATGTATCATTTATGTTATTAAACGCCGTGAAAATTAATCATGTTTTATAGGCGAGGAGAGGTTGAGAGTGAGAATAAATGTGCACATAGGCAAGGCCCAGAACGCCAATAAGAGGAAGGCCTTAAGTTAGGATGTTGAGGTTGAGGAAGAACCATATTATGAGTTCAGTGGGGCTAGGGTTATGTAAAGAGTAAAACCTACAAACTTGACTAGTTGGTTTATAAATCTAAACCAAAATCAAAGACAGGCAATAGAACAAATGGGGTTTGGTGATGCACTAAAGTTGAAAATAGACAGCGTACCAACAATGCTTGGGTACTGGTTGGTTGAAAATTACAATGAAAGGACAAACAACCTAAATGTTGGCAACCATACCGTACATATCAATGAAGAATTGATAAACTCTTTAACAGATATACCGAACGGAATGGTGCCCGTGCAGGGGAAAAAGGTCAATAACTAAAGACCAAGTAGTGGCTGAGTGGAGAGCACAGTTCGAAGGGACTGACTGGATTGGCAGACCAAGTGTGAAGCTCTACTTTGATGACATCTTTCCTGAGATGGATAGCTTCGGTAGAAACTTCTGCCTAAATTTCCTTGTAGCAGTATTCACTATAATTGGGCATGCAAGTGATAATGCGGTCGTCAACCAACAGTTCTTGCACAACGTTAAACCAAACGTTCAAATAAACCAACTGAACTGGTGTGGTTATATCATCCAATGCTTGCAACACACCAAAACCGCATGGTCTCCAACAAAGCGTTACATAGGGCCGTTGATCATACTTGCGGTAATAATAAAATTTCCCTATATAACATATATCATTTGTGTGTTATTAAAACACCAAAACATGTATCATTTGATAGATTCGTTACTAAACGCCAAAACATGTATCATTTGAAAATGTATTTTGTTACAGCGTGCCTTGGTGAACGATGCTTGCAATAGAAAAAGATTGGAACGAAAAGAAGGATACCTAATTGAGTGGGTTACAACAAAAACTCTTGACTTGTTTGAGGGTGCACTGGCAAAATGCCATGTTGGCAAAGAAGTAAAAAAGAAAACAACTAAAAAGTCTAAGGAAGCCACACCCAAGAAAATAGAAAAAATACAAGTTGTTGATGAAGAAGATGCTGATGGTGATGATGTTGAGAATGGAGATGAAGATGATGTTGGCAATGTTAATGAGCATGATGATAATGATGACGATGAGGTTGATAATGATGATGGTTTAAGGCATGATGATCTTTATGATTATGTTGGGCTCCACCCTGAAAGGCAAAACGCTATGAAAACTAATGATGAGAATGAGAATGATGAGAATGAGAATGATGAGAATGAGGATAATGAGGCTTTGCTTCAAAGGATTGTGGCTGACGATATAGAAAGCCAGAACATGATGTTTGATGTTTCTATATCAGGGAACCATGCTTTGATCAGAGCAATAACACAGTATGAAGACAATGTTGCTGATGAAGAACAACAAAACAATGAAATCGAAGAGGTATGTTATTCAAATAATAAATTTAATAAAAACCACAAAACGCCATAGTTAATAAAATCATTTTTTATTTAACAGGCAATGGCTGATAAATTGGATGGGGCTTATAAAAAATTAGAAGAGTGTTACAATAAAATGAGCACATTGTTAAAAGAGTCAAAGATTGAATATCCAAACAGCCTCATGGTATACATTAAATACTCACCATGTCTGACATTGTTGGAGAACATGTCAAAATTTGTTGATGAAAACGCCAAGGAAGTGGCAGCTGAGAGAGAAGAAGGTAAAAATGAAGGTGAGGTTGAAAAAGAAGTTGAAGGTGAAAAGGAAGTGGAAGTAGGAGGTGAAAATGAAGGAGAATGGGAGGAGGAAATGACTGGAAGACAAAATGCCAGTGAAGTGGAAACAGTTGATGAAAACGCCAATGAAGTTGAAAAGGAGGAGAAGGAGAAGAGAAGGGGAAGGGGAAGGAAAAGGAGAAGGAGAAGGGGAAAGGGAAGTAGAAGGGGAAGGAGAAGGGGAAAAGGGAGTAGAAAGAGAAGGGGATATGGCCGGAGAAGAAAACCCCAAACCCTCAACTGCTACAACAACCCCCATATATGATGATGATCATCATGAAGATCAAAGGGACACTGAGGGTGGTGATGAGGATACTATATTCTCAGATGAAGATATAACGAAAACGATATTGAAAGATGGGATTGTGATTTCAAGACACTTGAATATCACATTTCCAGATACAATGGGGAAAAATAATTAAAAGGAATATTGCTGAGGTTTTGGAACTGCCTGGACAAGATCTAAAACAAATGATTGAAATAAAAGAAGGTTTAGATTGTCCAAGGATGGTGGATAAACTGATTAAAGCTATAAAAAACATCTGCACCCTGCTGAAGAGACCCAAAAAATGCCTGTATTTGATAAAACACCAAACATCCCCCCAACAAAAACACAATACAGTTAGAGATTCATGGCTGAACTAGAAAAATCTGAAGGGGAGGTGGTGAACAAAAGTGTTGACCAAGAAGGTGCAGTGTTTGATAAAACGCCGTATCAGGAGCCACCATCTACAACTGGGAAGAACCTCTTGCAAACTTTTGAAGAAAAAGAGACACCCCATAAACCCCAAGATGAAAACGCCATCAACACATCACCACCCAAAACGCCAAGCAGGTCAGATGTGCAGGAGAAAGGTGATGAGGACAAAACTCCACACATCACAAAGTTGATGCAAGATAACAATGTTTTAAACCCTGAAAAGCTGCCTGGTGATGAAGAAGATGAGCAAGATGATGGAGAAGATGAAAATATAAAGGAAAAGACTATGGGAGAAAAGGAGAAGAGAGACACAAAAATGAGTAAGGCATGTTTGTCACCTTATGTAAGGAGGCAAGTGGTTATACATGAACCAAGGAAGAACCATGAAACCAATGTTGCCACATACATCTTCATTAGATGTGGTGAATACGAGTAGGTACACTTCTCTTAAATAAAACCGCCAAACTTTGCATTTATCACGTTTACATGGATATGCATGTAAAACTCTCAAAATGTCGTGTCTTATAATAGAATGAGTTTGGATAACTAAAACGCCATATGATGTTTTTTTCAGTACTATCGTGTTCAAGATAGGGGGAGAGTTAACGCTCGCAAGTTTTGTGAGAGCATGAGACCAGGATTAGATGCACACATCGGCATTATTCAATGGAGTAAATTACAAAAAATCGTCCTTTATGCTCGCACCAAATTGCAAATTATGTCCTTTATCTTCAAAACATGCAAAAAATGTACTCGATGTTTGCAAAACCTTGAACGTTATGTCCTTTAATCCTAACTAAGTTAATTTTAATGGTTAAATTTGACCAAGTGGACCCCGTGTAAGTGTAAATTAGTCTTTTTATCCAATTTTAAACAAATTTAAAAAATATGTTTATTTTAAAAAAACAAATAAAACCCAACCATCCCACCAAACCCTTTCTCTCTAGAAATACACTCATGCTTTCTCTCTGTCTTTCTCTCTCTCAGCCGCCACTACTACAAGCACCACCAGCCAACTGCCACCAGACCCACCACCACCCAACCACCACCACCGCCCAACCATCACCACCACCCAATCATCACCACTGCAAGCACCACCACAGCCCAATCATCACCACTACAAGCACCCCCTTCACTTTCAGATCTCATCAGTTTCCATTCCTTCGCCGCCTATCACCGCCACCCCTCACCACCGTACATCAGATAAAGTTGTTTCAGATCTGCTGCAAACCATCGACGGTAGATCGACGGTGGACTTTATAGAGAACAATTTATATTCGAACATTACAACAACACAACGACAATTTAACAAATTGCATTCATTGACTGAAAAGTCAACTAATACATTTCAAGCAATACCATGGCCACAAGAACATCAAGGATATCTGCCACAAACCAACCATCAACACATATTCATTGCATACTATATCATCATAAAACCCCCAAAATTTAAACAAAAAATATCTCTAAGAAAGAAAAGTGCTAAAAAACATTACTCCAAATTCATATGTCGTCACTCTATCAAAGATTCCGAGACGTTAGTATTTTCTAATCCATCAAAGATTTCATGAAACTGAAGAGGGGATGTGAGTTGAGGAAAATGTCCAACAGTATGAATCATCTCAATGGAAACGTCTCCTTTGATCATTCTCTTCATATACTCAACAACTGCGAGTGGAACCACTAAATCGTTTTGGACGTGAACTCGACTCCGTCGTTGGTTTGCAGCAGATCTGAAACAACTTTATCTGATGTACGGTGGCGAAGGGGTGGCGGCGAGAGGCGGCGGTTGAATGGAAATTGATGAGATATGAAAGTGAAGGAGGTTCTTGTAGTGGTGATGGTTGGGCGGTGGTGGTGCTTGTTGTACACCCCAACCGATGGCGGAAACATCGGGGGGTGGCACTAAGCAAAACAGATTGTCAAGAAGTTTCCATAACAACTATGATTACTAATTATTTAAAGCATCATGTCCCATACCATGACATAAAGAGTAATATAATTATTACAGACAAAAATCTAGTCAAATCGTTCTGTTCCGACAACTCAGATTTCAAATACAGACAATTCGTTTATTTGTTTCTAGACCATTCCTAGCCTCGATTTCACAGCAAGCCAAGCATCTAAACATCTTAAGCACCTGCCACATACGTTAAAGTAAAAGTCAATACACATAGTGTAAAGGTGAGCATACAAGTTTAATAGATATAATAGAGTTTGAAATCGTTTACGCATAACCAGCACGTACACAGTGTTAAATGAAGCACGTTAGTTATCAACATGAACCTATCGATACCAATGACTATGGGTTGACTGCCCAAGGCAATTCGTAATACACACTCACCACTGTGAGCCATGTAACAATTTGTCCTTAACAACCCCTGAGTGAACAGGTGCTGAGTCCAAACTATAGTACTATCGTTGCTAAGGCAGGTAGACACCATTCCATGTGTAAACATAACAACCTTCATTAAGTCACGTATAACATGCGGTAACGGTTAGCGTTAAAGTATTGCATAGTGTGTTTGATGTGATTTTGAATAAGTAACGTATGTAACACCCAAAAGTGCGTAAAGCAAAAAGGGTTCGAGTATACTCACTGCGATGATGGATTGAAGGGAGCGCTAGAGAGTAAGGTTCGCCTGATCAGAACGATAGCATAAACGATAAGCGGCGCGTAAAATGAAGCAAAGTGTCAGTGGATCGGACGGTCATCCGATCGGGTGGCTGGTCGATCGGATGACAATCCGTTCGGGTGGTCACTCGATTGGATTGTCATCTCATTTGGGATGGATGTGTTTGTGTATGATGCATTGTCTTTTGAAGTTTTCATTGTAGCATTTTGAAAACAGAGAAGTATCTCTACCTTTCAGGTCGGTCGATCGAACGGCCGTTCGATCGGACAGCAATCCGATTGGCGAGGCTTCTTAGGTTGAGAACAAGTTCACCGCAGGACGGTCACTCGATCGGATGGCTGTCCAATCGGGTGGCAATCCGTTCGGATTGAACATGTTGAAAAATTGCTTAAGTGTCTGAAGTCAAACATTACTTTGTCGGGTGGTAATTCGATCGGTTGGCAATCCGATCGGACGGCAATCCGGTCAATGTTCAAAACCTCAAATGTTGAAATAAAGTTAAGTGTGGGAACCAAGGTGCAATCCGATCGGGTGGCAGTCCGGTCGGGTGGCAATCCAATCAGACGGCAATCCGTCCCATTTGACCTGATCATCTTCTTCCTTGCTTTTTTTGACAGTTTGAAGTTTTCTCAAGATCGTTTGATAACGTTTTAAACAACAGAAACCTCATCAAGACTTAGTGACCCGATCGGACAGGAACCACCCTAGTCCGACCAGTTAACTGTTCGAGATGGTGTTTCATGTTTAACTCGAAATCGGTAATCTCTTGGATAGAGTCCAGATCTTGAACCAACACATTCAATAAGAAAGAGTAGAAGGTTAGAACAAGCTCCGATCCTATCGGTTTTGAGTGCATTGAGTGTAAAAGAGTTGAAAGAAAGTTGGGAAACCATCTTCCAATCCTTTTCACCATGAATATGTTCAGATCTATGCAAGATCTTTGTTTTTTTATGTGGAAATCGTTCAGATCTAAGTTGTTTTTGAAGGATTGAAGCCAAAACAGGAAGTTCTTATGAACACCATGATGACATCATCCTAGAACACCTCAAATCTAGTGATTTCACGGTTAAAAGTTAAGATTCAAAAGATAGAAAGGTGTAGGAGTGCGTGTAGATCAAGGAAGTACAAGATTTAGGCGGAAAACTTACAAGAATCGTGAGAAATCTGAAGAAATAGCGGC
Source organism: Helianthus tuberosus (assembly GCA_030545235.1). Lineage (NCBI taxonomy): Eukaryota > Viridiplantae > Streptophyta > Magnoliopsida > Asterales > Asteraceae > Helianthus > Helianthus tuberosus. The sequence continues at coordinate 15,197,084 of CM060444.1, read as the reverse complement.
TGGAGCGAGTAGAGAGGGAGAGAGCATCAAGTGATGTTCACACTTGGGGGTATTTATAGGGTTTCCATAAATGGAAAGGAGGAAAGAGGCTGGGCGATCGAGTGGCAGCCCGTTCGGGTGGCAGCTCGATCGAGTGGCGCCTCAATCGGGTGGCAGCTCGATCGAGTGGCACTTCGATCGGGTGGCAGCCCAATCGGGTGGCAACTCGGTAGGCTGGCCACTCGATTTGAGTGCTCGGCGCGATGAGTTTTGCGATTTCGATTCGTGTGTTGAGCATTGCAATGCGATAGAGTTCCTTATTCAAATTATTTTTAATCCCAACTACTATATCAACATACAATCATCATAATTTAACGTTCATTTAGCTTTTGCGATTCGATTGCGATTGAGTTTCGATTGCATTTCGATTAATCACCACAACAACAACATAAATAAACATGCACAAGTAACACATAAAGCACACACACGTAAGTACAATAACCAGAACGCGTAATTCGAGTTGTGAGTGCGATTGCGATAAGCGATAAGACATGCGATAAATATCGATAAATAGCGATTAGTAACAATTACTCCACATAATACAATTAACGTAAAGCATAAAAAGTCTATCTACAAGTCAAAGAAGTCGAAACAGGAATTGAGCAAGGAGTGACAGATCACATTTAGCAATCTTGTCTCCCTTTGACTTCAATCTTGACTTTGACCTTGACTTTCGAAACACGGGGTGTTACAGCCTCCCCTAGTTGAGGGAATTTCGTCAAGAAATTAGGCCGAAGCCGTAACAAACAACTGCGGGTACTTCGCCTTCATGTCGCTTTCGAGTTCCCAAGTGAACTTTGCGCCTCATTTGCCTTCCCACCGAACCTTTACAATGGGAATGCGCGAGCGCCTGAGCTGCTTGGTTTGGCAGTCCATGATCTCGACAGGCTTATCCACGAAGTGTAGTGTTTCGTTTACTTGGAGATCTTCTAGAGGTATAATTAAATCATGCTCAGCCAGGCATTTTCTGAGGTTCGACACATGGAAAGTCGGGTGGACGTTACTAAGTTCCTCTGGTAGTTCGAGTCTATAGGCGACTTTTCCGATCCTTTCTAGAATCTTAAAAGGTCCAACATATCGAGGCGCTAGTTTCCCTTTCTTGCCGAATCTGACCACACCCTTCCAAGGTGATACCTTTAGGAGTTCGTAGTCGCCAAAGTCAAATTCAAGGGGCTTGCGTCGTCTATCGGCGTAGCTTTTCTGAGGACTCCGAGTTTTCAGCAGATTGTCTCGAATTTGGAGGACTTTGTCAGTCGTTTCTTGCAATAGCTAAGGACCGGTTAATTGCGAGTGCCCGATCTTGTGCCATACAATAGGCGATCGACATTTTCTTCTGTATAAAGCCTCAAACGGTGCCATTTGAATGCTGGAATGATAACTGTTATTATACGAGAATTCGACTAACGGCAGGTAAGCGTCCCAATTACCACCAAAATCTATGACACACGAACGGAGCATGTCTTCAAGGGTACGAATCGTTCTCTCAGTCTGACCGTCGGTTTGGGGATGAAATGTGGTACTTAGATTAAGCGTAGTACCGAGAGCCGTTTGAAACGTTTCCCATAGTCGCGAGGTAAACCGAGCATCACGGTCAGAGATGATGTCGCGAGGCGTCCCATGTCGACAAATGATCTCATCGGTGTAGATCCGGGCTAATCTTTCTACCTTGTAGTCTTCTCGTATTGGCAGGAAATGAGCAGATTTTGTCAAACAGTCAATGACAACCAAGATGTTGTCGTGACTTGATGGCGTACGCCGAAGTTTCATTATGAAGTCCATAACTATACTCTCCCACTTCCACATAGGGATCGGGGGTTGTTCGAGTAAGCCAGAGGGTCTTTGGTGTTCAGCCTTGACTTTCAAGCAAGTCAGGCACTTTCCAACATAGAGGGCGATATCTCTCTTCATGCCCGACCACCAGTACTTGTAGCGAAGGTCCTGGTACATTTTAACGGCACCGGGATGAATAGAATACCGAGATTTGTGGGCTTCGTCCATCAGAATCTGTCGTAAATCGGTCCGTTTAGGGATCCAAATTCGGTCCAGATAATGGAATATCCCATTCGACTTATTCACAAGCTGGGCTCCGTCGTGATAGATCCTTTTCTTCTGCAAAGTGCGCTCGGTAAAACAAGCATGTTGGGCTTTGCGAATTAGGGTTTCGAGATGATGTTGGGCTGGAACATTACGAGCGCTATGCGAATAGCTTTGTCGGCTTAGAGTATCGGCAATGACATTTTCTTTGCCTGGGTGATAACGAATCTCACAGTCGTAATCATTGAGAAGTTCTACCCATCGGCGTTGACGCATATTAAGTTCCTTCTGGTCTAAGATATGTTGTAGGCTCCTATGATCGGTGAAGATCGTACACTTGGTACCATACAGGTAGTGTCGCCAAATCTTTAACGCAAAACAACTGCGCCTACCTCGAGGTCATGGGTTGTATAGTTCTTCTCGTGGATCTTGAGCTGACGAGATGCGTAAGCGATAACCTTGTCTCGTTGCATGAGAACACAACCAAGACCAACGTTCGAGGCATCACAATAGACGATAAAGTCATCGTTTCCATCGGGTAAAGCAAGGACGGGAGCATTGCAAAGCATATGCTTGAGGGCTTGGAAAGCAGACTCTTGTTCAGTTCCCCAAACAAAGGATCTGTCTTTGTGCGTGAGAGCGGTAAGCGGCACAGCGATTTTAGAGAACCCTTCGATAAATCAATGATAATAGCCCGCTAGTCCGAGAAAAGAACGGACATCAGACGGGTTCTTCGGCATAACCCAACTCTTAGCTGCTTCAATCTTCGCTGGATTGACATGAATACCTTAACTATTGACAATGTGACCGAGGAATTGAACCTCCTCCAGCCAAAATTCGCACTTGGAAAACTTGGCATAGAGTGGATTCCCTTGGAGTAGCTCGAGAACCAAACGTAGATGTTACGCGTGTTTGGCTTTCGAATTGGAATAGATCAGGATATCATCGATGAACACGATGTCGAAGCGGTCAAGAAATGGTTTACACACGCGATTCATCAGATCCATGAAAACCGCGGGTGCGTTGGTTAAACCAAAAGGCATAACAACGAATTCATAATGGCCGTATCGAGTTCGAAAAGCGGTTTTGGGTATATCCTCCTCTTGGATGCATAGTTGGTGATAGCCTGAGCGTAGATCGATCTTCGAGAAACACGTAGCACCTTGTAGCTGGTCAAACAAATCATCGATGCGAGGCAGGGATAGCGATTCTTGATTGTCAGCTTATTCAATTCCCGATAGTCGATGCACATCCTGAACGACCCATCCTTCTTTTTGACGAAAAGGACTGGTGCGCCCCATGGAGAGGTGCTCGGGCGAATGAAGCCTTTATCAAGCAATTCCTGGAGCTGACTCGAGAGTTCACGCATTTCGGACGGAGTGAGTCGATAAAGAGCTCTAGCAATAGGGTTTGCTCCAGGAATGAGGTCGATACGAAAGTCGATATCACGACTTAGCGGTAGACTGGGAAGATCATCAGGAAACACATTAGGAAATTCACGAACCACAGGAACGTCTTTCACTCCTGTCTTTCCTTTCTTTACCTCCTCCACTACTACAATATTAGCCAAGAACGCTCTGTATTCCTTGCGGAGATACTTTCTAGCTTGGACACATGAGATTAAGACCTTTCGAGGGAGTTTCACTATAAACACATAATACATCACCATTCGCGAGCGAGAATCGAATCATCTTATCAAAGCACACAACTTCAGCATGGTTTTCACGAAGAAAGTCCATGCCTACTATGATGTCAAAACTTCCGAGCTGCATCGGAATGAGATCAATCAAAAAGATGTGAATGTTGAGTTCAAGAGTACAATCACAAAGAACAGAATTGACGGCGACAGTTCTTCCGGTGGCAACTTCGACATTGAACGTCGAGGGGAGATGGGAGCGCTTACGATTTAGGAGCTTATCAAATTCAAACGACACAAAACAGTTATCGGCTCCAGTATCAAATAAACGCGAGGCATAAATACCATTCACGAGAAACGTACCATTAACCACATTGTTGTCAGCCTGGGCTTGGCGCGCATTGATGTTGAAAGTTCTGGCGCGAGCGGCTTGTTGCTGTTGCTGCTGAGGCTATTGCTGCTGCTGTTGCTAAGGCTGCTATTACTGGGGCTCTTGTTTCACAACCCTGTTCGGGCACATGTTCGTGAAGTGGTTGGGATCACCACACGCGAAGCAGACTCTGGCGTTGATCGCGGATACCTGAGCCGCTTGTTGGCCTTGAGGAGCTGGAAGTAGAGCTTGATGAGCAGTAGCTTGGGTTGGTGCTTGTCGGGGACCAGTACAACAGTTGGTGGTAAAGTGGCCGTACATGTTGCAATGTACACAAAATTTGCACACAATACCCACTGGATGATGATAAGTACATGTTGGGCAAGCAGGGTGGGGACCAGTGTAAGCACGCTTTGCAGGCGGTGCATAGGTAACTAGTGCTGGAGCTGATCGGTGCTGAGATTGCTACTGAGCCGGTACGGCTTGAAGCGGAGCAGCAGTAGTAGTGACATCACAGTTCTTGTTGCTGTAGTTGCTGTTATTCTTCCTTTTGCGACGAGAGGCCTTTGAAGACTGAGTGGTGGCGGCGGTTTCAGCGGTTGGTGCGGTGGTAGCTTGTTGCAGGTTCTTGGTGGCTTTATCCTAGTAGCCAGCTTGACTCGCTTGTCGTTGATCTCAGCGGCAAGCAGGTAAGTCTCCTCGATTGTTGCTGGCTTTGAAGCATGCACAAAATTTTCAACACAATCCGGCAGAGCGCAGATGTACTTCTTGATTGTCATGTCAGCAGTCTTCACTTGATCAGGGCAGATAATACTGAGCTGCTTGAAGCGAGCAGTTAAAGGAGCGTTGTCACCATCCTTCTGCTTCAGATGCCAGAATTTGTCCTCCAAATTTTGGCACTCATGGGGAGGGCAGAACTCTTCGAGCATAACGTTCTTCAACTCATCCCATGACAGACCATAAGCTGCATCATTTTCGTGTTTGTTCCTCTCGGCCGTCCACCAGTCTAATGCGCAGGGCTGGAAGACACCGGTAGCATTCAGGGTGCGGAGGTTGTCAGGACATCCATTCTGACGCAGGGTGACTTCGATCGAATCGACCCATTGAAATAAAGCCGTAGGGCCATCTTCGCCAGTGAATTCTTTCAGTCCGCAAGCTTTAAACTGTTTGAAGCTAAAAGCAGCTTTGGGAGTAGCTTTAGGAGCTTCGGTCCTAGACTCTTCAGACGATTTGCTCACATTCTCGTATAGTTCACTCACGATCTGAGGAACCACCTTTGCTACTTGCTTAGCGACGAGAGCAGCAAGGCGTTTGTCTCTCTGTTCTTAATGAGTAACTCGTGGGTGACGGGGTCTAGATGAGGGGCCAGATGACGACATTGTCTGCAACAGACATCGTCATGGGACTCAGACACAATATAACCGAATCTCACCTCACACGTCTAATACTACTAAAGCTCAGGAATACGATCATGTAAACACGTAGGCACAAAATCACATATTCACATAAGCACAAAAGCACATAAGCACGTAAGGCACAGAGTCATAGAAGCACATGAGCACAAGAGGCAGTCAAAATACAGAAACCTATCATTCAAAGTCCGCGAGCGTTCGAGAATAGCGATCGCGAATAGCATAGCGAGTAGTACAACATAAGCGAATAATATAGCAAGCAACATGGCGTAAAGTAGTTCCTCATGTAGTAGCGAGTTGTCAGCGTTTTGTGGTAGATGTGCAGTGCGAGTCGGGTGTGTTGATCAAAGCGAAAAGCGAATAAATCACCAAAAATTGTAACACATAAACAGATAAAACCACATAAAGCACATAAAATCCACATAAAGACGACAAAAACGACTCTGATATTTGCCGTTCCAAAATTTGAAAACACATAAAATCGGCGATTGCGAGCTTATAGATCGTCTTAGGCTGATAGACATCGACTACCCAAAGTGGTTCGACTATTCACAAGGATGCACCAAAAGTCCTTGTTGACCTAATAGACTATGCTCTATCACCGACATGTGGTGAATAGCACCCATCCTTTTGGTTATTCAAGCACTCGAGTCCTTGGATTTCATCGAGACTTTGGTGAGAGCTTTGTAAAAATAAAGATCGGAACAAGTCATCGAGGTTCGGGTTTCACTCCTGACTTAACAACTTCGCTCCTGTTTTGATAAAATAAGGAAGAATTAGGCGTTAAAGTATGGATTTCACTCCTGATTCGACGCAAATTCTCCTTTTTATAGGTAAAAATACGGGTTGAACAAGCAATTCGGTCGAGAGTTTGCGGTTTTCACACCTATTCTCGACCTAGTCGCTCGTTCATTTTCGAAAATTAGAGTGCAGTGATGGTGTAGCGTGGGCTAGAATAGCGAGAATCAGCAGTTAAGCTCGTACATAACCCCTACAGGGTGTGCACAAGTCGGTCTGTTGGTACCTAACTATAGACTAGGTCGTTTCTAAGACATCGACCCGGACTAGGTCAAGTCTTGCCTAATTCCCTATAGTTATGGCTCTCATACCAATCTGTCACACCCCAACCGATAGCGGAAACATCGGGGCGTGGCACTGAGCGAAACAGATTATCCAGAAGTTTCCATAACAACTATGATTACCAATTATTTAAAGCATCACGTCCCATACCATGACATAAAGAGTAATATAATTATTACAGACAAAAATCTAGTCAAGTCGTTCTGTTCTGACAAATCAAATTTCAAATACAGACAATTCGTTTATTTGTTTCTAGACCTTTCCTAGCCTCGATTTCACAGCAAGCCAAGCATCTAAACATCTTAAGCACCTACCACATACGTTAAAGTAAAAGTCAATACACTTAGTGTAAAGGTGAGCATACAAGTTTAATAGATATAATAGAGTTCGAAATCGTTTACGCATAACCAGCACGTACACAGTGTGAAATGAAGCACGTTAGTTATCGACATGAACCTATCGATACCAATGACTATGGGTTAACTGCCCAAGGCAGTTCGAAATACACACTCACCACTGTGAGCCGTGTAACAATTTGTCCTTAACAACCCCTGAGTGAACAGGTGCTGAGTCCAAACTATAGTACTATCGTTGCTAAGGCAGGTAGACAGCATTCCATGTGTAAACATAACAAACAAGCATTCATTAAGTCACGTATAACATGCGGTAACGGTTAACGTTAAAGTATTGCGTAGTGTGTTTGATGTGATTTAGAATAAGTAACGTATGTAACACCCAAAAGTGCGTAAAGCAAAAAGGGTTCGAGTATACTCACTGCGATGATGGATTGAAGGGAGCGCTAGAGAGTAAAGTTCGCCTGATCAGAACGATAGCATAAACGATAAGCGGTGCGTAAAATGAAGCAAAGTGTCAGTGGATCGGACGGTAATCCGATCGGGTGGCAATCCGATCGACCGGCCACCCGAACTATGAAGAACATAAAGGACGATTTTTGTAATTTACTCTTATTCAATGTTGGGCGCATATCCTGAACTATGAGGAAATATACAAGGCTCCAGAATCACCCTTAAGGTTATTTTGCACAGAAATAATACTGGTAACTCTTTTGCTATATTTAATTAATGAAATTATATTAGGACTTTGTTTTGTTGTTTAAAATGTGGTACCTCAATATTACAGAATCGGCCGGCGTACGACGAAAGTAAGTAATCGATACAAAGAATTCAACAGAAACATGGCAACGGTTTTGAAAAAACGCCCGTTTCAAAGAAGATAAGAAAGATAGATACATACAAGATTATGAACTGGTCTTCGTGCCAATAATATGGGCAAGCCATTTCTATGTTGTCTGCTTCAATATAAAACACATCAGAGTTGATGTATTGGATAACAGCGATGTAGAGGATGATCTCAGCATCGAAAAAAAGTATGTTGGATGGGTGGAAAAGTTTGTAAGTATCTTAAAAACTTTGTATATAGAAACTATGTTGACAAAACGCCATACTAATATATGCAAAAAATGTGAAACTGCTGCACGGTGCTTTTGCAAACTACTTGCGTCTTAAAAAACACCCAAAGGCTAAGATCATGAAGTGGGCGCCCGTTGTCAGACAAAAGATGGAATGGGAGACAAAGTCTAACGTGGTTGACTGTAGGATTTTTACAATGAGGTATATGGAAACATATATGGGGCAGATAGCTGGTTGGACATGTGGTCTTGCAAAAGAAGATGTCCCAAATCAACTACAGCAAAGACAGCTAAATAACCTAAGGATGAAATGCATTGCAAAAATCCTACTACATGGCGAAAATGAAAACAGAACACAAGTGACCAAATCTGTAAGAAAATTCTTGAATTTAGGGGGAAAACACATGAATTGTACGAAACTGTTGGATCGTCGTGTGACCCGAACGAGTCAATCAGAAGAGTTTAACATCAATATCAAAGGCGGAATCAATGATATCGACGTGAATACAGCTAGATTCTCTCTAATTATCTTCCTTTTATTGATTTCAAAGCTTTTACAGATCGTTTGACAAACTGGCAGCACCTCGGATCTGAAATCGGAACGTTACAAATGAACCAAGCACTCAACTATATATAGTAGAGGTGATTTCGCATGAAAGTGGCACTGGCCATTTCAAGCGAAATTACAATGTCTAATTTCGTTTGAAATAGCCAGTGGCTATTTCATGCGAAATTACACACTTACACACAAACCCTAGTTTTTATCCTGCTGAGCACTGGTTTATCCTATCTAGACATAAGACTCGACAAAGACGAAGTTAACAGACATTTATGCACCAACAGAAACAGGACACAAGAGAATAAAAGAAAGGATGACTCTATATGTAGATTAGCTTAAACGCCATGAATTGTATAATTTTAATGTTGACTAATGTATTTTGCTTTTTAGACTATTGCATCTATATGTTTCGTTATGTGATTTTCGATAATATTGTGCAAATATGTGAGAAATCCATGAAAACGCCATGATGAGTAATCCATAATGAATAATAATTAAAATATGTTAATGAAAACGCCATGATTTGAATAATTAGCAAATAGTAACCATTGAAACATAAACACATTTAAAAAAAGGTTAAAAAAACTCCATTAAAACAGGTAAAAAACGATAAAAACGTCATATTTGTTGGATATCGATAGAACGCTACTGAAACATAAACCCCATCCGAAAAAAATACTTAAAAAAAACGCCTTTGAAAACTAGCATAACGATCAAAACGCCATTTCTATTGAAATTTTGTTTGGAACGGAATCATAACGCCCTTATTTAGCGGAACGTGGATAATGGCAATCGTACCCCTGCACATCATTTAGTGCGCGTTTCTCCTGATCCCGTGGGTGAGATTCCTGTAAAAAGGACCTTTTTCGTGAGAAGTGTGAGAAGGCATAGAAATTGACATATAGGCATCATGTTTTGAACTTAGGCATGATGTTTTGGGTTGTTTGGCAAGAAAAACACAAAAAATTACAATTTAAAACACAATGCAACATATTATGGACGTGAAATTTAAAACACACTATATAACACTTAAAACACACTACTTAACGTTCTTGACATTGTGTTTTAAGTTTTAAGCCTAGAATTCATTGCATTGTGTCTTAAATTTTTATGTTTAGTGTTTTTCTTGCCAAAACAACCCAAAACATTATGCCCAACTCCAAAACATGATGTCTACATATGAATTTTTATGTCTTCTCACACTTCTTACGAAAAATGTCATTTTTACAGATTTGAGAAGAACCTTCTTGAAAGAAGAAAAATAAATTAATCTAAACCCTATATTTTTTTTATCAATGGTTGGGAATTAAGATATCATTTTTGTCCACTTTTAATTAATGATTTAATTACAAAGGGTAATATAGACAATTTGATATAAAATACTAATAAATATTTTAAAGAGTTACTTAAGTCTCATTAATGCCATCATAATTTTCACCTTCACCACCATTAATATGTTGGATCCTACACTAATTTTATTAGAAGTGACAAAATTATTTAAAAATGTTGTGTCCTACACATATTTTATTATGAGTCGCAAAATTATTTAAAAGTTTTGGAGTCATACACATTCTGTACCCAACACCAAAACATTGTTTTAATAGTGTAGGAAATGTCGAATATGTAAGATCATGTGCATGATTGTGTAAGGTGCACAACTATTTTATAAGATAGACTCATTAAATGATTAGAGTTCATTAATTTGAATAGTAAAAATAAATAATAGACTCATTAAATGATTTGTTCAAATTACCTTTGTATCCTTTATTCTTTTTATTCTTAATTTGTAATTTCTTCTCATTTGAACTCTACACTATATATATATATATATATATATATATATATATATATATATATATATATATAATGTCCGTAGATCATGAACAAATTCTATTCTATCTACTTTAATAACACTTTCTAAAATAAGAAAATATTAAACACATTATTTAAAATGAATTATGTTATATTTTCTTTAATTTTGTATGTATAGTTCATGTTAGGGTTATATTTATTCATATCAAAAATTATATTTATTTTGTGTTATACAAGAAACAATATAAAATATAAAATAATTCAAAACTTATAACAATTAACCTCAACAATAACATATTTATTTAGAAAAAAAAAATCATTCAAGTTTATATAGATAGAAATCACAATTTTTCTAAAGAATTCAATCAACTTTAAGATTATCTAAGGCTTTTAATTTTCTATCATCAAACCCATATAACATATGGGTATATAACCTAGTAAACATATTAGGAAATAGCAAATAAAAAAATCTCATGACAAAACATGTGTTGCAATAAACAAAAAAAGTACTGTCACTTGGTGTGCTTCAATGGACTGCCAACTTGACATCCTGACATCCGATAATAATTTCTTAGACCGTGGGGTTTGGTGGGGCTTGGGTTAGGGCATTTGTTGACACGTGGAATGGGAGCCCCCCACCGTCTAGTGACGGGTCCGCGGGGTATGGCGGGGCGTGGGTTGGGCTTGGGTTGGGTGCACCGCGTGGCAGATTATTAAAAAAAAATTACAAAAAATGGTCAGCGAATAGAAGGCAGCCAGCTAGGATGTCACCCCCGCCCCACACCCGGCTTGAAACCCAAGCCCAAGGGCCACGCCCCAAACCAAGCCCACCCGGGGTGGTGGCTTGGGCGTTTTCCCCCAACCCACGCCCAAACCCCCGCCCCATACCCACAGCCTTATATGCAATGCAAATAAGACCATAAGGTGTGGTTTGGATAGTTCTCAAAGAGACTACCCGTCATATAGGCGTCACCTCACCAAGGGTGGAGGACCATTCCTTGAGAACTACCTATGGTTGTGGAGGATAGTCCCCCCCCCCCCCCCCCTTTTTGATTTAGTTAAATAATTAAAACAAAGTAAATAAAAATAATAAAAAGTTACATTTAAATAAAATCCTAAAGCTATATTAAAAAAAACCTAAAGTTACATTAAAAAAAACTAAAGTTACATTTAAAAAGAAAATACAACACAAATTAATAAAAAACTACTCGTTGTTTTCTCCGAGATTCCAAATGTGTTCGATCAAGTCTGATTGAAGATTGACATGTGTGAAATCGTTATGTAACGAGAACCTGTTTAAATCTTGTTGTTCTTCGCTAACCGGATCATTATTCGGCTCCACCGCATTCTCGTCATACTCACAAATTGCATGTCCTTCATCTTCGATGATCATGTTATGCAACACAATACAAGCATACATACAGTATCGCAACGTTTTGGGTGTAAAAGCGCGTGCTGGGTTTTCAATAATATGCCAACTTTGTTGGAGAACCCCAAAACACCATTCAATATCTTTTCTCGCCGCTTCTTGAAACTTGGCAAATTTCTTTCTTTTTTCATCTGGCGGATGCCTAACAGTTTTAACAATTGTAGAGTACTGTGGGTATATTCCATCGGCAAGATAATACCCGTGTCTGTACTCCACCCCCGAAACCGTAAACCTCGTATCAGGATTGATCCCTTTTATAACATTTTCAAAAACCTCAGAATTTTGTCGTTGGCGTCGTTATTCGAACCAGGAATCCCAAAGAAAGCATGCCAGATCCATAGGTCTTGAGACGCAACAGCTTCTAGAATTATTGTTGGATGTCCTTTATCGCCTCGCGTATACATTCCTCGCCAAGCGGTAGGACAATTCCGCCATGGCCAATGCAAGCAATCAATGCTCCCGAGCATGCCTGGAAAACCGTGCGTCGCTTTGTGGCGTTGATACAATATTTAGACGTCATTGTTACTTGGTTTTCGCAAATATTTTTTGTTGTAGAGCCTCACCACAAATTTTCAAAACTTGTATACACATTCTCTAGCAGTTCTTTTGGCCATCTTTAAGTATTCGTCCCAAGCATCGGCTGCCGTCCCATAAGCTAGTTGACGAATCGCCGCAGTGCATTTCTGTAAGGCGGTGAAGCCCCTTTTGCCTCTAGCATCGTGTCGCAAGGTAAAAAACGGGTCATAAACGGCTAAATCGTCGGCTACACGTAAGAAAAGTCGACGACTCATTCTGAAAAGGCGTCTAAAAATACTCTCTGAGTACAACGGCTCGTCGGCAAAGTAATTGGCGACTAATCTTTCGTGAGCACCTACACGATAAAAATAAAAATATATAACTTATAAATAAAAATATAATGCAACGCTATAAAATATAAGAATAAAAATATAACTAACTTTGTCGGTCTCGGTCGATGGCCGGGTTCCTGTTTCATGGTTGTGACGAAACCTCCTCTTCTTCCAGAATTAGTTGTGTCGCGGCTACCACCGTGTTTATAAAATATTTTACGGCTTCCATGGTGTCCGTCGAACCCGATGAAGAGGAATATGACATTGTGTATTTTTTTTTTTAGAGAATATTATTTGAGAGTGCAAAGGGGGTTGTTTGGAGAATGTGGGTGAATTTTTGTATAAAAATGGTTAAATGTGTGGGTAATTATAGGTTTTAAATTAATTAATTTTTTTAAAGTAGCCGTTGTCAACGGCAATAAATGAAGGGGGGCCACTAATTTGCCTCGTCTCCAACGTCTTGTAGAAGCCGTGAGTGCCGCGACGCAGCCCAAGGGGGCGGTGTGCAACGCCGGGGATGGACCGGGACGGGGAGGGGACGACCCCCATACCCCTTGGTCTAATATATGGATCATTCCTAAGTTTTATGTAAACTAGGTCGTAGTTATCCATGTGTTGCGTAGAGACGTGGTTGAAATTCAGAATGTTTAACACATTATGAAAACTGGTAAATAAATTCATAAAATTAAATAAAATAAAATGAAATGATATCTAAATGTGTGAAGCTATTTGTGTCGTAACTCGTTTCTGAACATAAAAATAATAAGAAAAGGTAAAACAATATAGTAAATAACAAAGGTAAAAAGAGGTAAAAGAAAAAGAAAACGATATCGGTGCACTCGTTATAGTAAAGAAAAAATAAGGTTAAAAAATATGTTTAAAAGAGTATCGGCTCGTTCATTAAAAACCAAACTAAAAAAACTTTTGCCACACTCGTTATAGCAAAGAAAAGTTAAAAAAATATGTCTAAAACAATATTAGCGTGTTCGTTAAAAAAACTATTTAGGTGTAAAAAATGAATTTGATTAAAGTAAAAGAAAAAGAATACAATGATTAAACTAAATGAGTTAGGATGGAAGGGGTGATCCCCAAATGGGGAGTGGTAAACTATTTTCATAGCCAATAATCTCATGTCACGTCAAAACTCCTCTTCACTCCTCATTTTGCACTCAATCACTAGGGGTATTTTACTCAATCAATATTTTATTTAAAAAAATAAAAAAAATAAATGTGTGATTGATTGGAATTGAGTGGAGCACACCATTAACCCCCTCTCTCATCGTTGACTACTCACCATTTCAACCCATCACCATTCACCGATATATACTTGGCGGCACCTTGCCGATCGGGAAAGAGGCTCACTGAAGGGGTCACCGCATGGTTCCCCTCCCACCCTTACAAATAAAAGTTTACACTAAACGGCGAAATAAATAAATGATGAAATAAATAAAAGACGAAAAAGTTACTATTCATTTTATCTCGCTTAATTTACATAGAAATAATTATTGTTTAAGGAGTAAATTACAAAAACCGTCCTTTATATATATCACTTATTGCAAACTGTGTCCTTTGTCTTTAATAGTTACAGAAAATGTACTCGATGTTTGCAAACCCTTGCAAGTTATGTCCTTTAGCCCTAACTCAGTTAACTTTTTTAGTTAAATCTGACCAAATGGACCCCACATAAGGGTATTTTTGTGGTTAAATCTGAACAAATGGACCCCACATGAGAGTAAAATGACCAAAATACCTCATGTTGGTAGGAATGGCAATGGGTCGGGCTTGGGCCGGGTATTGGTAATCCTCTGCCCGTACCCAGTTGTAATTCTTTTTCCCATACCCGGCCCGTTACCCGTCGGGTATTTTTCGGATAATTACCCATCGGGTATCGGGCATACCCGTTAATTTCTTAAAATTACCCGTTGGGACAAATGTGCAATTTTTACTTTGATGTTTACATAATTTACTATTTTAATGACTATAACAAATGAAAATATGATTAATAACGTACATATCATATTTAGACCACATATACTAAACTAAATTAAAACGATTACTTAATTAAGTAATTGTATCAGGACCACCTAATTACATAAAACATCCACGTAATAAAGGGTGATAGCTTTCATATCCAATATACATGCTCAAAAATAAGTTATATGTTCACTAAACACTTGTGAAATACATATCCACATATGACTATAGAGAATTTAATAAGTACATGTACTAAGTTTATATATATGGAAATCTATAATATGATATTTTCGGGTATTATTCGGGTAAATGGGCCGGGTATCGGGCGGGTATCACTAAATCCCATATACCCGTACCGTACCCATACCCCATTTTTTTCTAATTTTAAGCCCGTAACCGGCCCATACCCATTGGGCTTCGGGTATACCCGACCCGTATGTTTCGGTGATACCCGCCGGGCTTGGGCTTTTTTGCCATCCCTACATGTGGGGTCCATTTGATTAGATTTAACCACAAAAAATTAACTGAGTTAGGGCTAAAGGACATAACTTGTAAGGGTTTGCAAACATCGAGAACGTTTTTGTAATTATTGAATACAAAGGACACAATTTGCAATAAGTGACATACATAAAAGACGATTTTTGTAATTTACTCTTGTTTAAGATACTAGAAATCTTAATTAGTCAAGAGCATAGGAGTATATAATTTGCTTTTATATAAGTTACAAAATATAAATAAAGGTGTAAGTATAAGTTTTGACAAATTTAGAGATTCAAATATATAAAGGTGTAAGTATAAGTTTTGATAAATTTAGAGATTCAATATTTCAGTTAATAAAGGTGTAAGTATAAGTTCTGATAAATTTAGAGATTCAATATTTCAGTTAAAAAATATTTGTAGTTTTAGAATGTTAAATATATTTCACTACAACTTTTTTTACTAGCAAACAAAGATATAGCTTTTAACATAATCAAGGATACAATGCGCACAATGGAGTAATATAAAGTTTTGAATTTGTGAGACAACTCAAGTTGACCCGTTTGAAATAAAAAAAAATCAAAGCCTTTAGAAACATCAACAATCCCAAAACCTAATGTAATTTAACATTATAAACAATCCCAAGACGCATAACCAAATAGTTAAATACCCAACAAAGAAATAAAAGTTATAAATGTATGAAGTTACTCAAAAAGAAAAACGTCTACTAGATAAACGCATCCTAAACTCGCTTAGTTACGGGAACCCATCATATCTCTTAGTACACCCAACTGTATATGGGGAGGACAACTAAATAACATCCTTGCTTTTGCTTGATTGACCGCCACGTAACTTAAAGCCCCTTGGTATTTCATGGAATTCTAAACCCATTAGCTCCAAACCATTATAAATTTCCTCACCAATGTACTTGTGATGATAAACTCTTTCAAGTATTTTATTGCTTTTTAAAATAATTTTATTGCCTTCTAAAATAACATTAGCCACGCTGCCAATGCTACTCATAATCATAGATGTTAGATCTCCATCTTCTTGTTCAACTTTTCTTTTTCTACTCTTATATTTCTTTGCACAGGAAGACTTTTCAGGTAAAGAAGATGTAAGATCCGCCACTTCATCACCCATATTATATTGGCTCTCCACAATTACATCATTGGTAGCTAAGAATTCATCTATTTCTAGAGTTATCTCTGTGTTAATGTTGTCATTCTTTTGTAATCGGGCATTTCTTTCTTTAGCGGTTTAAACTTGTGCACCGGATGCCCTATCCTTTGTAAATAACTCTAGCATTTCATTATAGTTTGTGACTTTCTTCGTCTTCAACGCTACAGCTTCAGGCTTTGACTATATAACAAAATCAAGATAATTAGTACTATAAACGATTATCTAAATATTCAAGTTAATAATTAAAGTTGAGTTTCAGGATTCCATGAGAACCCACTCAATGACGTTCTGTGAAACATGTCGTACCATTTTGAAAAACCGTCTTCAACGTTTTTAAACGATTCTTCAAGTGATTTTTGGTGAAATCTTTTTCAAGCTTCGTCCTCAGCTCCTCAACCATATTCTTGTATGCTTATGAAGTAAAGTATCCATTAATCCTATTGTCGTTATCCTGTTACATTATCATGGATTGTATGAATTCATCATCCATACCGTCCACTTTAATTTTTCCTTCTTACTAGTATTCCCACTGGCTTCCTGTTTGCTCATGTTGACTTTCTTAAGCGTAACACAAACAAAGGACACATTGTTAAAACAATCAAAAACTTACAATTGGTAATTTAGTAATACCGGATAATACAAATACTAAAAACATAAATTACTTCAAACGCCAATTATCAATACAATGCCAAAAGGAAATACTAAAATGTACTATTCTAAAACTATTTTGACATATCCATTTCATTGTTTCGTAACAACAAATAGTTAGTCCACATTTCATTGCAATTGAGTTTCTTAGTAGGTCTGCTTCAGTACTACCCTCACGTATGTCTCTTGTACTATGACGTTCTTCCTCTTCTGTTCCATTTAACACCTCATGTAAGCCTTCATCTTCAAGATCTTTGACACGATCTTCCTCTAGTAAAAAGTTGTGTAAAATACAACATGCTAGAAAGATGGCTGACTGTGTTTCACAAGAGTAAAATGGTTCCGTTGTACTTTTAATGATAGGAAATCTCTTTTTAGGACACCAAATGTTCGTTCAATTGCGTTACGTAGTGATGCATGACGAAGGTTAAACAACTCCTTTGAGATCCCAGGGGGACGAGTGGTGTACTCTTTCAAATGATACCTAACATCTCTAAATGGCGTCATTAGTGTAGTTGTATGAGGCAAACTTGAATCTACTAAATAATATCTACGTATAAATAAATTGTTATTAGTATTATTCTAAAATTGTATACAATTAAGTAGATGCGGTTTCATAAACTACCCGTTGGGATTACTAGTTTATCATCTCTAGTAAGTGCATTCTTTATTATTCTTGAGTCTGATGCAGTCCTCTCCCAACCAGTTAAAATATATGTAAACTTCAAATCAAATGTACAAGCAGCCAATACACTTATTGTCGGGTATCCCTTACGACCACGATATCTAGGGGCATCTTTGTTTGGAACTTTGACATGAACATGTGTTCCATCAATTACCCCTATGCAATCCTTGAACTAAGGATAAAATCTCTTATTTTCTTGAATTTCTTTGGGGACAATGTCACCTTAAGGTAGAGGTGTACAAAAAAACTGATTACGCAATCGAAACCGGTAAAAAAACCGAAATCGGTTTTTTTTAAAACCGGTTTTTTTTGTAACCGGTTCGGTTACAACCGGTTTGACCGGTTATAAATCGGTTGTACATTTTCTTGGCCGGTTCGGGTTTAAAACCGGTTTTTTAAAAAACCGGTTAAATAATCGATTACTATAAAAAAACCGGTTAACCGGTAACGACTATAAAAAAACGGTTAAAAAAACCGGTTTTAACCGGTTATTTACGCCCAGATGTATGTAACGGTCATATGACCGTTTGGCACCAATACTAGCCGTTTTTTTGGTTTTTTTTGGCCTAAAAATCATCTCCAAGTAGTATAAAAGGTTTGTGGGTGTTTAGGTTCAATCACAACACTTGAGAACTCTCAAAAACTCTAAAAAAGTTGCATATTCTTGTTCGATAACTCTCAAAACGCAATGGCAACCTCTAGTGCCCATGATTCGGTCCATGTTGGCGAGTCTACAACCGACACGGTGATTCGTGTTGTTCCAACGAAATGCAACCCCGAGGTTTGGTCACATTTTGATTTGTGCGAGATGGCCACCGGTAAAAAGAAAGCGCGTTGTCATCATTGTCAAGGCTTTTACTCCGAATCCGTAAACTCCACGTTGAAGCAACACATCGAAAAACCGTTTTGCAAGGCGTTGAAACAACAAAACGTTGGTGGTCAAGCTTCCATGGCAAGTGATGGCGCTAATATTTTCAACTACAATTTCAATATGGTTAGGGATGAAATGGCGAAGTTTGTAATCCAAGAAAGTTTGTCGTTCAACCACTTCGACAACCAACGCTATACAAAGATGGTTCAACGAACTCTCCAACCACGATACACCCATGTAAGTCGTGCTACTCTTAGGAGGGATTGTTTAAAATTGTGGAAAAAAGCTAAACTAGAATTAATTTCTTATTTTGAAAAATTAGAAACCGGTGTTAACTTGACTAGCGACGTTTGGTCCGCACCGCACGGTTCACCCGATTCGTATATTTGTGTCACCGCCCATTGGATTGAACCGGCGACGTGGCAAATGATGAAACGCACGATTTTGTTTAAATTGTTCGATTACCCTCACACCGGTGAAGCTATATATAAAGTAATCGACAAATGTATTACAACATACAAATTGGAAAATAAAGTTTTTTCAATATCTTTTGATAACGCCTCAAACAACACGAGCGCGGTAATGCGTTTAAAATTAAAATACAATCCGATTTGTGAGGGTACTTTTTTCCATAGCCGATGCGTTGCACACATCATAAATTTGGCCGTTCAAGACGGTTTAAGGGTTATTGAAACACAAAAAGAAGCTTTCAAAAGAATGTTACGAAGTATATTTAGTAACACGCAAAGACATTCAAAATATATTAAAACTTGTAAGGAAGCGGGTCGAATATGCTTAGGACCCAACTGGGACGTTGCTCATAGGTGGAACTCGACTTGCATTATGTTTGAAAAAGCTATTTTGCAAAAGGAAAATTTACAAGAATTTCATAACCTTTTGGCTAGTCGTGGAAAGTGTTCGCCTTACCACCCATCGGGTTGGGAAGCTATTGAAACTGTTACACAAGTGCTTCAAGTTTTCAAAACATCAACAAAGACTTTATCGGGGGTTTATTATCCAACAAGTTCATTGGTACTTCACAATTTGTTTAAAATGTGTTTGAAAGTAAACGAGTTGTCGGTTAGAGGTAGACCATATTGTGATATGGCGGATACAATGAAGGAAAAATTAAGAAAATATTTTAAAGAACTACCGGCGGTTTTCACTTGTGCCGCCGCTCTAAACCCTTGTTTTAATATTTTTGGAACCGGGTCTTTGATTGAAAAAATTGCACACCAATTGAATTTAAACACCACTCAAGAACCAAACTTTGGTGAAGTCGCAAAATCTCGTTTCAACGATAAACTTTCAAAATTGTTTGATGTTTATGTAACAAAATATGGTTCAATCTCGTCACACATTCACGCGTCAATGAGAAACGCTGCTTTCGGTGAAGGTTCAAGTCAAATGGAAGATACCGATTTGTATGTTTATAACCAATTGTATGATGAGTCGAGTCAAATGCATCGTGGTAACACTAGTAGTAGTGAACTCGGTCGGTATGGTGGGTCGAACTTTCTACAAATGATGAGTTCACAAGAGTTTAAAAATTTTGATTTGTTGGCTTGGTGGAAAAGTAACGAAAATCAATTTCCGATCTTAGCCACAATGGCCCGAGATTTACTAACGGTCCAAGTTTCCACGGTAGCTTCGGAAAGTGCTTTTTCTATTAGTGGTAGGGTGATTTCGATAAGGAGGACTCGGCTAACACCTAAGGCGGTTGAGATGTCGATTTGCTTAAAAGATTACTTGGATGCGGCGGAGAGAGTTCAAGACAAACGTTCACTCGAGGAAGAATTAGATTACGAAGAAGAAGTTTACGAGGACGAGGTCGAAGCCGAATTGACAACCCCAATGACCGACGAAGAAGCCGAATTAGATGAATTCCTACGCAATAGTTCGTGTTCGGGTTCGGCCGAAGAAGATTAAACGAGGCTTCTCAATATTGTAGTTCCACTAAAAAAATATATATATATATATATATATTAGTGGACCTTCTTGCGGATTAATATTTTAAGTTTATGTATTTCGTTTGTTACGTGTATCGTTCGTATTTTCATTGTTATGTAAAACCGTTCGTTCCAAGACTTGATATTTATTATGTTTAACTTTTTATATATTACTGTGAAGTTTTTATATAAAAAAAAACTGCATTTATAGTTAAAAAAAAGATCAAAAACTGCTTAAAAACTGGAAAAACAGCAAAAAAAATAGAAAGAAAAACAGCAAACATGCATTCTGTGAACATTTCTGCAGACCGGTTATTTTACCGGTTTTTATGAATCGGTTTTTTAACCAGTTTTTTAAACCGGTTATATTATTCAATTTAAAAAACCGGTTTTTTGTAAAATCGGTTACAACCGGTTATAATCGGTTAGGATCAGTTACAGTTTTTCATACTTAAAACCGGTTATTAACCGTAACCGGTTTTTAATTAACCGGTTTTTTTTTTCCTTTTTAACCGGACCGGTTATTAACCGTAACCGGTTATTGAAAATAACCGATTTGTACACCTCTACCTTAAGGTTGTTGAATATAATGACTTTTAATGATATAATCGCTCGCAGAACTCTATGGACGCACCGACTAGTTGTTGATCTAGAACGAAGGTATATTCAAGAGGCTAACCGATTTCTCAAGTCATTACCTACAAAATGCAAAAATCTTGCAACTTGCTCTTCAACGGACATGCGTTGAGTAGGTCGAAGACCACCCTCATGCTTTAAGATATTGCACAATATCATAAATGCTTTCTTACTCATACGAATAAGTTCATGACATTTACTACTATCTGAAAGGCCGCGTAACATCTTTTCTCGTACATATCACCGTTGTAAAATTTGATCTCTAGTAGGTAAATTAACATTTTTTTGGTAGACAATCTATCTGTCTATGTTGTACAATGAATGCTACCAATAAACAAATTAGGCTAACTACTTGCAATTGTCTAACTCGCACAACGTAAATTAAATGGAGAATCTGATCATCCCCAAAATACACTTTAACAAAGAAAAAAAGCATCTCTTTAACACAATGAAAAAGACAAACACATAAAAAACACAAGTTAATTTGATTATAAATGTTTTTATATAAAATAGATTATAAATCGATTAATTCACAGATTACTTTTATGTATTTACCATAACAGTTAAGATAATCAAAATTAAGTGTGGTAAAGTAACTGTTCTCAGTGCATATCCAACGCAAATCCTGTTGGCCTTTTGTAAAACATTTTGGATCTCTATCTTGAGTCATATTTCAAGAATATGAATTTGACTAAGTTTATACTTCACATCTCTTATAAGTTTAACTTGGATTTATTTTACCACCAATACATTAACTTAACTTATTTGTATGATTAGCAAATTATTAGATTAAGCTTTTCATTCTTCTTAACTTCTATTTTTTTTATTAAATCTTAAAAAAATACATATGTAATACTTCTACATGTAAAATATAACTTGTATAAATGCAACTATAAATATCATAACTAAAACCAAATATCATAACTAATACGATTTGTGCATATGTTTTAACTGTTCGCCAGCTCGGCTCGGCTCGTTTACAAATCGAGTCGAGCCGAGCCAGCTCATTTACAACCGAAAGCTTATTGTCACCCAACCCATATGGGTACATTTCTTTGTTATATATTATGTAAAAGGTTGTTCCCTTTTTATTGTCACCAAACCCAAACACCAATGTTCCCGTTTTAACCGTTATAGATTGTGAGATGTTAGAATATTGTTTGTAAATTATAAGTGTTTTAAGGCACATATACATAAATACTATTTTTGTAAATTATAAGTGTTTAAGGCACATATACATAAATACTATTTACCAAACTAGATTTTTCAAAATACTAGAGGGTAGGCCCGTGCGATGCACGGGATGACCAACAGTTAGTGGTCCTTCATTTTGTGGTGCGTTCGGGAAAAATGTTTATGCATGGATAAAAGGTAATTAGCCAAAAGACAATGTAAGAGAAGCCATACAAAACGTCATAAGAGCTTGTACCATAAGCCGGCCACACAAAATTTAAGGCGTGCATAGCACAGGAAACTTTGTTTGCGGAATGTGTTTAAGAACAAACATGTATGCCAAGTCTAAAAACATACATTACAGGAAAAAAACTTAAAGGAGTTCATAAAGCTTCCGGTTTTATTCAATAATTCACGAAATCTTCTGCCGCTAATGCATGCCCATGTAGTCGCCCTTCCCCTTAGTAGTTTCTTGTCTACAACAGGTTTAAGCAAGTAAACATAAGCAACGGCTATGAGTTAGTCAAATCAAATATCTTAACATATGTGCACGCATGACTCTTCATACATGACTATCCCATAAAAATCATTGAGAGAACTCACTACCATATGAAAACCTTAAATCATATTACAATATGCTACAATAAATTAAATAAAACCAGACTAAATTGTAACTGCCTAAAAACTTGAAATGAATATTAAACGAACTTAAACATAGATAAATGAAGGTAAATGAACACACATAAACAAATTTTTAAGTGAACGAACGTTTATGAACATATATAAACTAACGAAGTATGTGTTCATGTTTGTTCATTTAATTAATGAACAAAAAAATTGTTCATGTTCATTCGTTTATTAAGAACATCCGTATCGGTTCGCTTACATGCCTACCCACAACTCTTTTAATGAAAGTAAGACTTATTCAAAGCATTATAGAACATACCTTCCATGTTTTTGAAGCAAAGATCTCCTAATAGCCTGAGCTGGATGAGCAGTGAACACTAAATCAACTGTTTGATTTTTCAATGAATCAAAAACCTCTTGAGGTGATTTTTTAAGCTTATTCACAAGTCTCTTAAGAGTTTCTTCATTGGATGAGTTAAAATATCATATCTTGTTGAAATATGTCGGTGTTGGTTCATTCTTAAGAGATGTCGATTAATGTATTCAGATGAACACGCTTGTAGTTGAAGCTCTCAAAGGCCCCATGATGGTAGTATGTGGATGTATCAACTTGGATGGTTCGGGTGGTGCCCACAAGTGAGTGTAAGCAGTTTGGGAGCGTTGAGATGCTACCGTTAGAGTTCTGTATCATGACTGGAGTGAAGCTATCCTGGATGGTTTCGGAATAAACGGTGTAGATATGCGAGAGACTCGATTCCACATTGAGTATAGACTGAGCAGTGGTGCTTGTTAGAATCTGTGCAGTGTCATCGAAGCACACGATGACCGCATTTGCCGTGGAATCGAGCACATCAAGTTCAAGATGGAACCTGTTGAAAGTTTTTTTTTTCAGATGTGAAAGTGTATAAAGGTGTTTGCCAACGCACATAACTATATAATACCAAAACCGAACCTTGCTCGGGGAAACATAACTGGGTTTTCATAGCCAGCACACCACAGCTCCCCGTCATCACGTGGTACACCTTTCATGCATTTTCCACCTCCACACATAAGTCTGAACCACTCTTCGCTATTACGTACGCCTTTGATCACCACACGACAATTGAACTCAGCATTCTGCATGGATTAGTAGAAACACATTTAATGTATGTATAATAATAATGCCGGGAAAAACAATCGAAATTATAGAAAGTGTTGATACCATGTGTTTCTTATTTTCTCGACCATGGTGTAATATTTCTTCAAGAGTCGCCAAACTTTCTGAACAGATAGCAACAGCAGTGGTTTTCTTCATGTTGTCAGGTGTCTTCCGATATTCAGTCACAGGTTGCATAATGAAAGGGAGGATACTTGAATGTGGCTGTGTATTTATAGAGACATGATAAGTAGGCTCTTGGGATGACCTGTGGCAGTTTTCATTTTAATGAAAGTTTAAATACAAAAATGTTATAGGATCTGAATATGAGAAGTCATCAGGTGTAAAGTTGCTCACACATCTAATTGCATTAATGACAACAACAACAAATAATAATAATAATAATAATAATAATAATAATAATAAATGATGATAACATATATTTTGATGTTATGGAATAATTAAATCCGACCGTAATTTGTGGTGGTACGTAAACAGCCCCATTAAATGATCATGAAATTGTGGTATGTAAATAGCCTCATTAATCAATATCCATAATTAAAACCCTAAAATCTTACTTATGAAATAATATGATATAATGACACAATTTCAATATTGGAAAAAAAGAAAGATATTAAACCAACACCTAACACATTTCTAAATCCCAAAATAAATTCAGTACTTCCATAATTAATAAAATAATAAAACATAAAACACCATTAACTTACTAACTAAAAAAACTCCCTAATAAAACATAAAACACCATTAACTTACTAACTTAAAAAGTATGACTGTTAAAAATAAAACTTATAGCTTTCCCTTTTTTTTTTATCTAACTTCACTCTTTGAACACCATTAACTTACTAACTTAAAAACTATGAGTGTTAATCACTTTTCTTGAATAAAATAAAAAAAAATATAGAAGACGAAGCATGATTTAACCAAATCATATAAACTAAATTCACTTTTCTTATACCTTCTCATATTTGCCATGATTCATGCGTAGGAGCACAAATACTTCCTCACAAAGTCAACTGCCCCTGATTTTGTTCCATCCTTACTTCCATCATCAACGATTACTACCTGCTCTAAAACCAATCCTTTGAAACTAAGCTTTCAATATAACAAACACTGATTTGATTAAAACAGATCTATAATTAACAATTTTTGATCAACTCATACATACTAAGTTTATTGTAACACAAACTATGATTAATCGATTGTTAAAAAGTTAAAGATGATATACTTTGTAATTGTAATTCCTATACTTTATTTTTTATGTTAATTATGTCATCGAAATCCAACTTAATTTTCAGTCGAGCATTTTAACAAACACCTGGCGTGCGTCGTTCAATTTACAATAATGTCCAAGTAATTAAACTGTTAATATCCAAGTAATTAAGCTGTAATTAAGCCAAGTAATTAAGCTATTAATCTAACCTTTGGATTTATCGACGAAGAACAGAGAATCGCTCGAAACTTCGGTGAGCATATCTTCGGAGCTAATATTGGATCTCCATGTTTTCTTCCCCTTCAATGTATAACAGGATCGTTTCACACAAAGAACCAATCTTTTTCATTCGTTTCACACAAATTTGGATGCATACGTATGTCAATCGTACCTGCGATTGGATCTTGTTTAGAGGTTGAGAGTCGATGGCTTCTTCCACAGCTTTAGAGGTTGAGAGTCGATGGCTTTCTCCACAGCTTCCCTAATTTCCATGTTCAAAACCCTAATTAAAACGAATAAGGTGGATGGAGGCGGACTTATGATTTTGTAATATATTATTTTAATCAATATTATTTTAAGTAATGCATTTAAAACATCATAAATGTTGATTTTAAAACAGAACATGTAACTAAATTTTAGATTATATATAGATTTCTTCAAGAGTCGCCAAACTTTCTGAACAGATAGAACAGCAGTGGTTTTCTTCATGTTGTCAGGTGTCTTCCGATATTCAGTCACAGGTTGCATAATGAAAGGGAGGATACTTGAATGTGGCTGTGTATTTATAGAGACATGATAAGTAGGCTCTTGGGATGACCTGTGGCAGTTTTCATTTTAATGAAAGTTTAAATACAAAAATGTTATAGGATCTGAATATGAGAAGTCATCGGGTGTAAAGTTGCTCACACATCTAATTGCATTAATGACAACAACAAATAATAATAATAATAATAATAATAATAATAATAATAATAATAATAAATGATGATAACATATATTTTGATGTTATGGAATAATTAAATCCGACCGTAAGTTGTGGTGGTACGTAAAGAGCCCCATTAAATAATCATGCAATGGTGGTATGTAAATAGCCTCATTAATCAATATCCATAATTAAAACCCTAAAATCTTACTTATGAAATAATATGATATAATGACACAATTTCAATATTGGAAAAAAAGAAAGATATTGAACCAACACCTAACACATTTCTAAATCCCAAAATAAATTCAGTACTTCCATAATTAATAAAATAATAAAACATAAAACACCATTAACTTACTAACTAAAAAAACTCCCTAATAAAACATAAAACACCATTAACTTACTAACTTAAAAAGTATGACTGTTAAAAATAAAACTTATAGCTTTCCCTTTTTTTTTTTATCTAACTTCACTCTTTGAACACCATTAACTTACTAACTTAAAAACTATGAGTGTTAATCACTTTTTTGAATAAAATAAAAAAAAATATAGAAGACGAAGCATGATTTAACCAAATCATATAAACTAAAGTCACTTTTCTTATACCTTCTCATATTTGCCATGATTCATGCGTAGGAGCACAAATACTTCCTCACAAAGTCAACTGCCCCTGATTTTGTTCCATCCTTACTTCCATCATCAACGATTACTACCTGCTCTAAAACCAATCCTTTGAAACTAAGCTTTCAATATAACAAACACTGATTTGATTAAAACAGATCTATAATTAACAATTTTTGATCAAGTCATACATACTAAGTTTATTGTAACACAAACTATGATTAATCGGTTGTTAAAAAGTTAAAGATGATATACTTTGTAATTGTAATTCCTATACTTTATTTTTTTATGTTAATTATGTCATCGAAATCCAACTTAATTTTCAGTCGAGCATTTTAACAAACACCTGGCGTGCGTCGTTCAATTTACAATAATGTCCAAGTAATTAAACTGTTAATATCCAAGTAATTAAGCTGTAATTAAGCCAAGTAATTAAGCTATTAATCTAACCTTTGGATTTATCGACGAAGAACAGAGAATCGCTCGAAACTTCGGTGAGCATATCTTCGGAGCTAATATTGGATCTCCATGTTTTCTTCCCCTTCAATGTATAACAGGATCGTTTCACACAAAGAACCAATCTTTTTCATTCGTTTCACACAAATTTGGATGCATACGTATGTCAATCGTACCTGCGATTGGATCTTGTTTAGAGGTTGAGAGTCGATGGCTTCTTCCACAGCTTTAGAGGTTGAGAGTCGATGGCTTTCTCCACCGCTTCCCTAATTTCCATGTTCAAAACCCTAATTAAAACGAATAAGATGGATGGAGGCGGACTTATGATTTTGTAATATATTATTTTAATCAATATTATTTTAAGTACTGCATTTAAAACATGATAAATGTTGATTTTAAAACAGAACATGTAACTAAATTTTAGATTATATATAGATTAGAGTAAATTGCCATTTTAGTCTCTGAGTTTTGTCCAAATTTGCCAGTTTAGTCCAAATAGTTTTTTTTTTTTGCATCTGGGTCCCTGACTTTTACATTTTGTTGCCATTTTGATCATTTTGCCTAACTCCATCCATAAACCACATTTGTAACCAGGGGTATTTTGGGGATTTCCTTAAAAAAAAAAATTCAGTTGCCATTTTGATCCAATTACAAAAAATCAAAAAAATTCCAAAAAATAAAAAAAAATCCAAAAAATTCAAAAAAATCTAAAAATAAAAAAAATTATAAAAAATCATAAAAATTCTAAAAAATCTAAAAATTCTAAAAAATCATAAAAATTCAATAAAATAAAAAAAATTCTAAAAAAAAATCCAAAAATCATAAAATGTTTCAGCACAAACCGTTTTGACCCGTACCGTTTCGAACCGAACCGTTTCGACCCGTACCGTATCGAACCGAACCGTTTTGAACCTGTACCGTATCGAACCGTACCGTATCGAACCGAACCGTTTCGACGCGAACCGTTTCGAACCCGTACCGTATCAAACCGAACCGTTTCGACCCGAACCGTTTCTAGCCGAACCGTTTCGACCCGTACCGTATCGAACCGAACCGTTTCGACCCGAACCGTTTCTAGCCGAACCGTTTCGACCCGTACCGTATCGAACCGAACCGTTTCGACCCGTACCGTATCGAACCGAACCGTTTCGAGCCCGTACCGTATCGAAATGGTTCGGGTTCGAAACGGTACGGGTTGAAACGGTACAGGTCGAAACGGTACGGGTCGAAACGGTACGGGTCGAAACGATTCGTGTCGAAACGGTTCGCGTCGAAACGGCACGGTAAACGGTTCGCGTCGAAACGGTTCGCGTCGAAACGGTTCGCGTCGAAACGGTTCGCGTCGAAACGGTTCGGTTCGATACAGTACGGGACGAAACGGTTCGCGTCGAAACGGTTCGGCTAGAAACGGTTCGGGTCGAAACGGTTCGGTTCGATACGGTACGGGTTCGAAACGGTTCGTGTCGAAACGGTTCGGTTCGATACGGTACGGGTTCAAAACGGTTCGCGTTAAAACGGTTCGGTTCGATACGGTACGAGTCGAAAAGGTTCGGGTCGAAACGGTACGGGTCGAAACGGTTCGTGCCGAAACATTTTATGATTTTTGGATTTTTTTAGAATTTTTTTGATTTTTTTGAATTTTTATGATTTTTTAGATTTTTTAGATTTTTTAGATTTTTTTTGAATTTTTTAGAATTTTTTTTATTTTTAGATTTTTTTTGAATTTTTTGGAATTTTTTTTATTTTTTGGAATTTTTTTGATTTTTTGTAATTGGATCAAAATGGCAACTGAAAACATTTTTTAAGAAAATCCCCAAAATACCCCTGGTTACAGATGGGGTTTATGGATGGAGTTAGGCAAAATGATCAAAATGGCAACAAAATGTAAAAGTCAGGGACCCAGATGCAAAAAAAAAAACTTTTTGGACTAAACTGACAAATTTGGACAAAACTCAGGGACTAAAATGGCAATTTACTCTATAGATTATCATAGTTCTTTTTATTGTTTTCAATGAACCTATCGTATGTATCTTTTTTCTTACTTTTAACAAACTTATCATGCTTCTTTTCCAATTGACTTTCTGTACATTAATACCTTGGCACCTAGTTAACATAAATGATCAAAACCAGTGGCGAAGCTTAAGATTTCCGACGGAGGGTCGAAAACGAACATACCCAAAATTTCTATAGAACCTGGGGTCGA
Source organism: Helianthus tuberosus (assembly GCA_030545235.1). Taxonomy (NCBI): domain Eukaryota; kingdom Viridiplantae; phylum Streptophyta; class Magnoliopsida; order Asterales; family Asteraceae; genus Helianthus; species Helianthus tuberosus. The sequence continues at coordinate 15,167,643 of CM060444.1, read as the reverse complement.
AAACGTATATACCAAAAAAATTCTATACGAAACCACATATATTAATTACCCTACTGAGTAAAATAAGTACACACCAAATCTTAGAACAACAGGGCAATGATTAAAAATTCATAAGTGCAAATCATAATTTTGATTTACTTGGATAATCACAGAGGAAAGACAATGAAGCAATGAGATATTATTTTTCCCTCTTCGATTTGGCGCCACAAACGAAGAAGGAGCGATTAGGTTGAGGTTAATTTAGGAAATCTTAAATAGGTGGAGATTCTAAATATTTTCTCTCCAAATCTAAAAAAATTCGAAGGATGGAGATGAGGATAATTTTTTCTTAGTTTTCCTTTTCTTTTTCCTCTTTTTCTTTCCAAAAAAAAAAAAACACAAACTCTTGAACAACACCTTTTTTTTTATTTTCCTTCTAAATCTTCTTTTTTCTCTCCTTTAATAAGACTCGGAAAATGCTATATTTTGTTTAATAAAATAAAAACCAAATATTTATAATAATGCGAGATAAATGTTAAGTACCTAGACGAAAAATTACAACTCAGCCCAACGATCTTTAAGATAAATGGTAAGTACCTTTAAGATCTTTAAGATAAAAAAAGAACCCCCAACTTTGATTTATATATAAAGTAGTAATAAACTTTACTTAAAGTTTAGCCCGTTCACATTTTTTTAACTCAATACGAAAATATGTATAAATATTTTTGACAATAAACTTGGTAGGGGCTGGGGAATTTTAGGCAAAATAATTGGCGGGGGCAGACCTATATAATTTTAAAATTTTCGGACGAAAAAACGGAAATATTACACTTATATCCGAAACATTCGGGTCAGGGGAGACAGGTGCACCTCCGATCCCTTAAAAGCTACGCCACTGGTGGGAAGGAAAAGAAAGGAAGTTACGATATTATTATTATACCCTTTTAAGTAAAACTAAATTAAATATAACAAATGAGACGTGTATACAAGAAACTCATGACCAATATGTAATCACATATTAATATTGTTGACTTTTTTATGTGAATACCCAATAGGGCTTTTCTAATGGCACACTCCCTGTCTATCTACACACTTTTCCAATTCAATACGCATTGTATAGGCCTATACGATGCGTATTGAACTAAAGTAAAAAACATGGCAGACTAACAGGTGCAGGTTTTGTCTGGCGGCGGGCCTGATACGCATCAGGCCGCTGTTTTTTTGAATTTATTTTTTGTTGTGTTGTGTCGAATGCGAACCCGAGAAACGAAAGGGATTTCGAGCAGTTGGTCGATGATATGATTGATAAAAGAAGCGTTTTTATCATGTGTCATATTAGATGTGTTATAGTGAGATTTTTTAAGTTTGCACAGTGAGAGAAAAGACCAGCACATCTGTCAGTATTTGTCCTTTAAATTCGCATAAACATATATTCGTTTCATAACCTCCTCCTATAAATTAACCACAACTCACCCGATACGTCTTCTTTGGATCACACATGATAAAAGCGTTTCTTTAGACAATCTGGGATTATGTTCTGTTTCTTCAAGATTTACGTCTGATGTCCAAGTTTGATCACATTTGACTTCATCGGCGGCAGTCCAATGACTTTCTTGAGTCACATATCCGACAATAGGGCCCACGGATCTTATCGGCGGTTAGCTCAAAGAAGGATGAGATATCGGCGGTTAGCTCAAAGAAGTTTCTGTTGATTCAGTAATTCAACGTATTTTAGTTGGTTTCAAATATACCCAAAGAGATCTGAACCAACCGAAATCCACTTCTGAGACGATTCAAGTAGACGAAGTAAAGACACCGCCTTGTTAACAAAAGTATGTTGTTCCAAGATCAATTCCAAAGATTATTGATGGTAACAAGAGTATTGAGGTCGGTTCAAACTTCCAAGATCAAATTCCAAGATATCAGCGTTCTTTAATCTATTAGAACGATCCTTGTTTTGAGAACCTGATACTTTTATTACATCCGAGACGATTCAAGTGAGTCCTATGAAGCAAGTGTCGGTCTATTCAATTGAGAGGAATCATTGCATTACATCTCCGTTGAAAACAAGTGGTTGTAATGATGGAACCCTTGATTTGAAAAAAACATTTTTGAGAAATTTATAGTTCAATACGCATCGTATAGGCCTATACGATGCGTATTAATCGATGATTTTACTGAAATACCCCTGGTTTTCTGATAAATTCAGGGGTATTTTTGAGAAAATTCAAAGTTTAATACGAATCGTATAGGCCTATACGATTCGTATTATGCTGATATACGATACAACATAGGTCTATACGATCGTATATGGCAGTATTTCAAATTTAATGCTATCGTGTTTCCCTTGGTTCGACGCGTATACATCTCGTTTTTTGCCGAACTTTCGCATATTTTTTCGTTTTATTACGTATACCTTCAACATAAGTCGTTTCGGTGCCGTTCGATTGCGTGCAAATATCTTATTCTATGATTACGTACAGTTTTGTTTGAAATCCACTTGAACTCCATAGTGTCGTATTATATGTATACGTGTGTGGAAATATCGTTAGTTGCGTACTTTGACGTATTTTTACATATTTTGACGTATTCTAACATATTGTTGCGTATTTAATTGTATTTTTGACGTATTTTAGCGTATTTTAGGGTATTTTTACGTTTTTAGCGTATTTTAACGTATTGTAAGGTATTTTAGCGTATTTTAACGTATTGTAACGTATTTTAGCGTATTTTAACGTATTCCTGGTCAAATCACACACTATAAAGTTTAAACTTATCGTGTGTTGCAGTTTGGAAAGATGACCGAATAGAGATCTGAATAACAAACTGTGGAGAACTTGTTTGTGTTATCCATCAACAAAAGATAAAAATACTCTAAAATTAACAAGGCGGTCTCTTTGTTGCGTACTGATTACTGAAAAGATTTGCGTACACAGGGAGAATATTCTTGAAATTGAAGGAAAAGGAAAAATGGTTGCTGATGTTTTTCACAAGGAATGACCGATCTAAGGCAGAGAACCTGATTCAGATTCACAAATGAAGTATTAAAAGATGTTAGTTTCTTGACAGTATGGTTTCTCGACAAATGAAGTATTATCTAACAAAACTCAAAACAATTGTAATCTTCCCAGTGATCATCCATAACAAGGGTGAGCTCGTGTATTGGACCCTGGCGCAGCAACAAAACTTGGTGTAAATCATTCATGTCCATGTTTTTCCTTGTACTTGCTACGTCAGATGTTAGCTCGGAAGTTCTATTACACAAAGTAAACCGAAGGCCGACCTCTGAATCATCATAGGAGACGTGTCGGGTTCTTCTGCTAGTGGTCGTGCTGCCAATGCTCACACAGGGTGATAAACAACGCTGATATCATCATAGAAGCGTTGGGATTCAAGGGTTTATGAGTCAAAGTTAACATTCAGATTCAGAAAGCAGATGATTTTGTTCTTCGTTTATTCTCTTTAATCTATTAGAACGATCCTTGTTTAGAATGTTTGAATGAAATGTTGGTTCAATACCACCGGTTTCTAACTTTATGCTTGCATCCACCACAGTGAATATTAACTTTGTTTGAATCTACGAAGAAACTGTTCGATTTCACGGTGAGTGGAGAAATTAGCGACGGAGAAACTGTTTGTATTTGTGGATTTCGGTTGGGTCAGAAACTTAACAAGAGAAGCAACTAAAAAGGCGGTGAACGGTATTTAACGTACACACCGCATTCGAAGATCCTTGCATCTCAAGATGAAAACCGCAACCGTTTTTTACTACGGAAACGGTGGCTATGGGAAATACAAACCTGACACGAACCACAATGGACTCAGACTCATACTACCCTTGTCGTTCCGTATTTTCTCCTTTTCTAATTCTCGAAGAATCTCGTAACGTATGACACATGATAAAAGGGGATGTCTAATGGAACACCTGATTGAGAGAAACTCCTTCGAGCTAACCGCCGATATCTCATCCTTCTGTTGTTCAGTACTTCCGAGACGATTCAAGTTATTTCAGTTATTTCTGTTGATTCAGTACTTCAACGTATTTTAGTTGGTTTCGAATATACCCAAAGAGATCTGAACCAACCGAAATCCACTTCCGAGACGATTTAAGTGAGTCCTATGAAGCAAGTGTCGGTCTATTCAATTGAGAGGAAACATTGCACGCCTTGAACGAGTCTAGAACACTCGTAATCCTCAACCGGCTTTGAAACCGGACGGAATCTACGAAGAAACTGTTGTAATTTGTGGATCAACAGAAATAACTGAAATAGTTCTCTTTAATCTATTAGAACGATCCTTGTTTTTGAGAACCTGATTCTATTGTTCAGTACCAACAGAATGCATACCTAAATAGTTCTAGTGGACGAAGCAAATGAAACCGGAGCTGTTATCTTGGTTGTTCAGTAATTTCGTGTGCTAAATACAAAGTCGATTTCAACTTCCATTGATCAAATAATAAAAAACCCTAAGAATGCATACACAAATAGTTCTAGTGGACGAAGCAAAGAGACCGCCTTGTTAATTTAAGGGGTATTCTCAAATAATGTTTCCTAGATGTTTGAAGACCAACAAATGTCCAAAGTGCTGCTTCTTCGTTGGCGTGACGGAAAGCTACCGCGTGACAGCAAGCTACCTTGCAAAAATTAAAAAATTAAATCGACACCCTCAATACACATCGTATAGGCCTATACGATGCGTATTACTTTTTGGTGGGGGACAATGGCAGCCTTTGGCAGGCATAGAAGTTTGAACCCACCTCAATACGCATCGTATATAGGCCTATACGATGCGTATTGAGGGTGTCGATTTAACCCCCAAGGTGTGCCAATAATACGACCCTACCCAATATCATCATATAATTAGTCAAATGAAGAATTTGATCTCAAACACATCGATGTAAACTACCTGCATATTTTAATTGACTTTTTAATTAGTCAAATGGAGCATCTTTTTAATTAGTCAAATAGAGCTTATTTTAATTAATGTAAACTAACCTGTAGTTTTCATCTTTCAATTACTTCAAGCACAAGGGATGTAAATTAGCTTATTGTTGCTTTCTTGTTTTCATAATCAGGAAGAAGATGCCCATAGAGGGTTAACGCAACCTTTTGTTTTCTTAAAACAATTAAGTAAATTTATCATATTTCATTCAGAAGGTTATAAAGAATGACTGTTAAAAAAGATCTTTCTTATTTTACTAGAAAACAAAGATATGGCTATTAACATAATCAAGGACACAATGCCCACAATGGAGTAATATAAAGTTTCGAATTTGTGAGACAACTCAAGCTAACCCGTTTGAAATAAAAAATGATATGAAGTTACTCAAAAAGAAAAACCGTCTACTAGATAAAAGCGTCCTAAACTCGCTTAGTTACCGGAACCCATCATATCTTTTAATACACCCAGCTATATCAGGGGAGGACAGCTAAATAGCATCCTTGCTTTTGCTTGGTCGACCGCCAATTAATTTAAAGCCTTTGGTATTTCATGGGATTCTAAACCCATTAGCTCCATACCATTATAAATTTCGTCATCGGTGTACTCGTGATGATAAACTCTTTCAAGTATTTTATTGCTCTTCTGAATAATTTTATTGCCTTCTAAAATAGCATTAGCCACGTTGCCAACGCTACTCATAATCATATATGTTAGATCTTCATCTTCTTATTCAACTTTTCCTTTTCTACGCTTATATTTCTTTGCACTTGAAGACTTTTCAGGTAGAGAAGAAGTAAGATCTGTCACATCATCATCCATATCATATTGGCTCTTTAGAATTACATCATTGGCACCTAAGAATTCATCTATTTCTAGAGTTGCCTGCGTGTTAATGTTGTCATTCTTTGTAATCGGACATTTCTTTCTTTAGCGGGTTTAGCTTGTGCACCGAATGCCCTATCCTTTGCAATTAACTCTAGCATTTCCTTATAGTTTGTGACTTTCTTCGCCTTCAATGCTACAGCCGCAGGCTTTGACTATATAACAAAATCAAGATAATTACTACTATAAATGATTATCTAAATATTCAAGTTGATAATTAAAGTATTTACCTCTATTAATTTTTCCCAGACTTCATCTTCAGCTTCAATGAGTTGAGTTTCGGGATTCCATGAGAACCCACTCAATGACCTTCCTTGAAACATGTCGTACCATTTTGAAAAACCATCTTCAACGTTTTAAACGATTCTTCAAGTGATTTTTGGTGAAATATTTTTGAAGCTTCGTCCTCAGCTCCTCAACCATATTCTTGTATGCTTGTGAAGTAAAGTTTCCAGTAATCCTATTGTCGTTATCCTGTTGCATTATCATGGATTGTATGAATTCATCATCCATATGTTCCGTCCACTTTCAGTTTTCCTTCTTACTAGTATTCCCACTGGCTTCCTGTTTGCTCATGTTGACTTTCTTAAGGGTAACATTAACAAAGGACACAATGTTAAAACAATTAAAAACTTACAATTGGTAAATTTAGTAATACCGAATAATACAAATACTAAAAAACATAAATTACTTCAAACGCCAATCATCAATACAATGCCAAAAGTAAATACTATAATGTACTATTCTAAAACTTTTTTTTGACATATCCATTTCATCGTTTCGTAACAACAAATAGTTAGTCCACATTTCATTTGCAATTGAGTTCCTTAGTTGGTCTGTTTCAGTACTACCCTCACATATGCCTCTTGTACTATGATGTTCTTCCTCTCCTGGTCCATTTAACACCTCATGTAAGACTTCATCTTCAAGATCTTTGTCATGATCTTTCTCTAGTAAAAAGTTGTGTAAAATACAACATGCCAGAAAGATGGCTGACTGTGTTTCACAAGAGTGAAATGGTTCTGTTGTACTTCTAATGATAGGAAATCTCTTTTTTAGGACACCAAATGCTCGTTCAATTGCGGTATGTACACATGACGAAGGTTAAACAACTCCTTTGAGTTCCCAGGGGACGAGTGGAGTACTCTTTCAAATGATACGTAACACCTCTATATGGTGTCATTAGTGTAGTTGTATGAGGCAAACCTGCATCTACTAAACAATATCTACCTATAAATAAATTGTTATTAGTATTATTCTAAAATTTTATACAATTAAGTAGATGCGTTTCATAAACTACCCGTTGGGATTACTAGTTTATCATCTCTAGTAAGTGCATTCTTTATTATTCTTAAGTCTGATGCAGTCCCCTCCCAACCAGTTAAAATATATGTAAACTTCAAATCATATGTACAAGCAACCAATACATTTATTATCGGGTATCCCTTATGACCACGATATCTAGGGGCATTTTTGTTTGGAACTTTGACACAAACATGTGTTCCATCAATTGCCCCTATGCAATCCTTGAACTAAGGATAAAATATCTTATTTTCTTGAATTTCTTTGGGGACAATGTCACCTTAAGGTTGTTGAATATAATGACTTTCTAATGATATAATTGCTCGTAGAACTCTAAGGACGCACCGACTAGTTGTTGATCCAAAACGAAAGTATATCCAAGAGGCTAACCGATTTCTCAAGTCATTACCTACAATATGCAAAAATCTTGCAACTTGCTCTTCAACGGACATGCGTTGAGTAGGTCGAAGACCACCTTCATGCTTTAAGATATTGCACAATTTCATAAAAGCTCTCACTCATACGAACAATTCATGACATTTACCATTATTTGAAAGGTCGCGTAACATCTCTTCTTGTACATATCTCTAATAGGTAAATTAACATGTTTTTTGGTAGACAATCTATGTCGTGCAATGAATGCTACCAATAAACAAATTAGGCTAACTGCTTCCAATTGTCTAGCTCACACAACATGAATTAAATAGAGTATCTGATTATCCATGAAGGGTCGAAATACACGTTAAGAATACGTATTTACGATAACAATTAAAATAAAATAATCAAAGATAAGTGTGGTAAACTAACTATTCTTAATGCATATCCAACGCAAATCTTGTTGGCCTTTTGTAAAACATTTTGAATCTCTATCTTGAGTCATATTTCAAGAATATGAATTTAACTAAGTTTATACAGGTTTATACTCCACATCTCTTATAAGTTTTAACTTGGATTTATTTTACCACCAATACATTAACTTAACTTATTTGTATGGTTAACAAATTATTAGATTAAGTTTTTCATTCTTCTTAACTATTTTTTTTATTAAATCTTAAAAAATACATATGTTAAACTTCTCCATATAAGTTATATTTCTCCATATAAAATACAACTTGTATAAATGCAACTATAAATATCACAACTAAAACCGAATATCATAACTAATACGATTTGTACATATGTTTAAACTCGTCGCCAGCTCGGCTCGTTTACAAATCGAGCCGAGCTAGCTTGTTTAGAACCGAAAGCTTATTGTCACCCAACCCATATGGTCACCCAACCCAAACATCAATGTTCCCTTCTTATTGTCACCCAACCCAAACATCAATGTTCCGGTTTTAACCGTTATAGATTATGAGATGTTAGAATATTGTTTGGAAATTATAAGTGTGTCAATTGCTTTGTAAGTTTGTTATTATTTGTTGTAGGGAATGATTTAGTGGACTGCTTGCTGGGCTAAGTTTAAACTAATGCATGGGCTTATTGTCAGGCCGCTGGGTCAGGTGTAGCAGTTGGGCAAGCAGCCAGTCATGTTAGTAGCTGTAGAACTGTAGAAGGCCCATGCCTTATTTATGGGTCAGGTGTAGGTGTAGCAGTTGGGCAAGCAACTAATGCAAATGTCTGACCAATTTAGATAAGAGGTCTTAACCATTCAAATTCAGTATAATGTTTAACCATTCAGAGGCAATTGTCTGAACCATTCAGACATCTGCTCGCGATACAAATAGTCTGAACCATTAAGTGCTGAACCAGTAAGAGGTCTGAACCATTAAGAGCCATTAAAACCTGAAACAAACAACCCCTTAATCTTAGATCATTTTATGTTATTAGTTATTGTATTTCATAACTGATTGTACTTGTAATAGTTTTTTGGGTTTAATAAATTTTGGTTTGGGTTTGTTCTTGTTTTATATTAAATCCATAGTTTTTGACAGGAATTAACCTCACTCATAGTAGAAATTCTTAGTTATTCGTAATCTTCCCTAAGTTTTTTTTTAAAAGATAAATGCATTATATTATAAACAACCAATTACAAACAAGTGGCTAATAAACAAGCAACAAGTTGCGTCGCAAGCCCGCAACCCCTTTTTGAGTAGCAAAACTGATTCTACTAAAGACAAAGCTATAGGTCTTAGAGGTCGAGAAATTACTATGCATGACTCGCTAGACCTTGTTCAGAAATTCCACGACCTCCGGGGCTAGAGAACCAAATGTATTAAAAGCAAAGGGGATAAACACGTGTTGATTCTCTAAACAAGCTTTCTCGTGTTTAGCGACTTTACCCAATTCCACCTTCAACGTTGCCTGGCCAGCAATAAACCCATCATGTCTGAGCCCAAGAAGAGGAGACATCCCTGTAAAGTTCATACAAGCGTGTTTTCCCAACCCACCTAAACCCTAATAATTTGGTGATGAATATATCTTGATACATACAGGTTAAAACGTGACTTTGTTAGGTATATCTTACATATATGAAAATCCAAGTGAAAATTAAAATAGATACCATGCATTAGAAAATAGATCATTTTCGATTCGGTGTAACATGCAAGATCCACATGTTAACCCATTTAAAGATACCACAATAAAATGCGATAAAAAATATGTAACTTACAAGTTTATCTTGCCAAAAATCTTTAATATAACTTACGGATTTGGTTTTGGGTGAAAACTTTCCACCGTGTCAGCCATCATGGATCGTTCTCACTCCAGCATGTTTAAGCGTAAAATTTCTTTCTCATCAACAATCCAGTGGCGGAACTAGAAGAAATATCCAGGGGTATCCCAATTTTTTACTGTACATTTATAGAACATAATTTTTTTTACCTACATTACGGGGCTGGACCGATCCTGAAAATTTATGTGCTCCGGGCGAGCCAAAAAAAGGCCCTTAAACTTTACCGAATTAAATCTTATAAACTAGCTTAACAACAAAAATAAACTCTTAAAACCTAGCAAATAACAAATATACAAAATTACAAACTACTTACTAGTTACTACAAAACTTCTAAACTAGAATTCTATAACATCATCATACAATACATAATTCATTCATACAATCATACAAAAAGTCAAGAAAGCAAACTATCAAAATCAAATAGACATGTATTGAACATTCAGATATCGAACGTTCAAAAAATCAAATACACAGATATAAAAAATCAGATTTAGAGGACAATAAAACTCACAAACTGTGTGTGCGACGATTGTGCGAAGATCCGTTCGGCTGTTCCAATCCACTGTGCGTTCGAATGTGTGATTGTTTGCAATTCAAGTTCAGGCGTTCAGTTTCTGTGCGTGTGACGTTTGGGAATCAAGATCCCTTCTTCGACAATCTGCGTCTGCGACCTCCTGGCCTCCTGCGACGTTTGATTTTCATGCTCTTAATCAATGGGTAATTGAATTAAACTAGGCTTTATTATAATTTGGGCTTAATGATTATGAAACTGGGCTTTATTCTAATTTAGGTTTTATATTTTTAGGGGTATTCTCGTATCTCTTTAGGGGTATTCTAATATATAAAACCGAAAAAAAAATACATTGCGACTACGGGGTTGAGCCGTAGCCCATGCTATGGCTGGGTGTTCTTTAGTTCCGCCCCTGCAACAACCATTGCGGCTGTAAAACGTTGGGTAATATTTGAGTCAAGATTTTTATGGTGAGTTTCTCCTTTGGGGAGTGCGACATAACAGACAATACGTGATCCGTGTTGCATGTCACAAACACCCCTTAAGACTCGTCATTCTTGATGAGGTTCGCCCCGCCATTATAAACAATTGAACAATTTTCGACTTGCGAATCGTCATCATGTCATTTTTCATCCAAAATTCAAAGTATAAATTGATCAGTTTGGTGTCTGTCATTTTATTATTTCAAGTTCTCAACGGATCATGAGACAGATGATTAAAAGTCTAAATAGTGATATAACCAAATTTAATATATAAGCCCGTCTAGCTCAGTTGGTAGAGCGCAAGGCTCTTAACCTTGTGGTCGTGGGTTCGAGCCCCACTGTGGGCGTTCTTTTTTAATTTTCACTACAGTCACTTACAGGGTTATTTTTATGACTTGTCTCATATATGGGCTTTCTGCCTTTTATACGATTCACAACCCAGAAATAAACTACATTGTGTAGGCCTGTAAAATGAAAGATCAAGTAGCCCGTCTTAACATAAATTGACATAGGGATGAGCAGATACATATACCGTCCCGATCCCGAATTTCGTGAAAACCGGGTACCGATACCGAAATATTCGGTACGGTATGGTACCGGTATCGGTACGAAATTGGTACGATATCGGTATTTTGATGGTAAAATTCGGTATTTTACCGGTACCGAACCGATACCGAAGTACCAATACCGAAAATGCCAAAAAGTGGATACCGGTTCCGGTACAAAAAAAAATTCGGTATGGTATTTTCAGAATCGGGATCGGGACGGGATCATGATCGAGACAGTATTTGATACCAAATGCTTATCCCTAAATTGATTATTGTCTATTTGTGATTTTGTCTTTTGTTTTTTTTTTTCATGGTAAATTCCAAGATTTTTCATTTTTTGTATTAAAACTTTGGTTTTTTTATGATTTTGTTACAAAAGTTAAATGAGTTTAATTTTATTTTAGTTTTTGTTTTACGCTTTTCTCTGGATTTGGTCATCGATCGGTTACTATTTAACACAATGTTTGGTGGTCACATTTGGTCCTGAGGGTATTTTTCATTTGATTGCTACTTACCACGGTGTTTGGTGGTCTCATTTGGTCCCTCAGGTATTTTTACCCCCTCGGCTTGGTGTTAAATATTCATGTTTTTATTTTACTCTTTTTCCATGTTTTGGTTTTATTTGATTTCTATTTAGCATGGTTTTACAACCGTCCGCCCTGCAACGTCGGTATCATGGTTTTACGCCCCCGCACCACAACAGGGGAAGATTAAGACTAGTTTATATAATCTAATAGTAATATAATTATATAAAGAAAATATAATCTCAGGGTTTTTTTTCATTTTGTTGCTACTTACCACGGTGTTTGGTGGTCTCATTTGGTCCCTCAGGTTTTTTTACCCCCTCGGCTTGGTGTTAAATATTCATGTTATTGTTTTACTCTTTTTCCATGTTTTGGTTTTATTTGATTTCTACTTAGCATGGTTTTACAACCCTCCACCCTGCAACGTCGGTATCAGTGGCGGATCTTGCCCGTTGAACATGCCAGGGCCGAAAGACACGGGCGCTAAAAAAAACCCGGGCAAGCCCGGGCCAAACATAGTATATATAAAAAATTTCGATCGAAATGCGGAAAATTAGCACTACGGCCGAAAAAGTTGTCCCGGCCGTGGCCCTGCCAGTGACCTTCTAAGAACCGCCAATGGTCGGTATCATTGTTTTACCCCCCCCCCCCCCCCCCCCCCGCACCGCAACGCGGGAAGATGAAGACTAGTTTATATAATCTAATAGTAATATAATTATATAAAAAAAATAATAACATGCCACAATGTTAAATTGCTAAAAGTACTAACATAAAATTTTCTTTACTTAACCTTGTTTGGTTCTTTTTTTTAATAAAAACCGGTGCATGTCATTTAATATCTTACAATATCATGTTCTCTTAAAAATTTCTTATAAACCCAACCTGTGTTAAAAATTATATGTTTTGAAGGTTTGATAAACCCAATCCATGAATCAAACCCACATTCGATGGGAGGTCTACTCTTCGGCCAGCTGATATTCTTGTGTTTGGGTGGGCAGGGGAAACAAGCTTGTGTGGACCTTACAGGAGTGTCCCCCTTGTTGGGCTTAAGGATAATGGGTTTGTTGCTGGCCAGGCAGCGTTGAAGGCGGAATCAGGTAAAGTCACTAAACAAGAGAAAGCGTGTTTAGATAATCAACACGTGTTTATCCATTTGCTTTTGATAAATTTGGTTCTCTAGCCCCGGAGGCCGTGAAATTCCTCAACAGGGTTCAGCGGGTCGTGAATAGTAATTTTTCGACCCTTAAGAGTCGCTTTGTTTTTAGTAGGATCGGTTTTTCAATTCAAAAGCGGGTTGTGGCGCAAGTTGCCGTTTGTAAAAAAACACACATTTCTAACAATTTACTATGTAGGATATCTTAAAACCATCAAAACTGCACCTCAAAGAATAATTTAATTTCATGCTCATCTAAATTATTTCATATGAGGAGGGGCCTGCCGGATATAATTGGATGAAACTTGATTTTAAAGATCATAAATAATTACATGGAAAGTAAGAAAAAGAAGAGACCCTATAAAGTATGTACACTTTCTTACTTATTTGGTTTTTGTATATACCAATAATTGAAGAAGCCAAGTGCCCCATAAGAGCAGTCATTTTCACTTTGAACTCTCGCAATAATTATTTGGGTTAAGGATATAACATTAAGCAAAGAGGGTGTCCCAACGTTCGTTGGTGGGGCTAATTTTTTGAAAAAATATATATCTTTCCAATTAACTAATACTATTTGGAAAAACATAACTTTAAGATGACTAAAAATTTATTCTTGTTAAGTGACTTAAGTCTAAGGAGGTTAATTGGTTGTGAAAGGTTACAAATGGTAACGAAGAATTCTATTTTTTTTAACGGCCAACTAAATTACTGGATAAGTATCTTGGGATGCCCTTAATCGAGCAATTGCATCCCCTCCTCCATAACGGTCAGAGTTGGATGCATACCCGAGCCACCAAGCCACCAGTTCTGGGGAAAACTTGTCCGCCCGAAGGCGTCGGCTCGGTTTCAAACTGGCGACCTCCAGAGAGGCCTTGTTCTAAACTTAATTGCCACCGCCAATGTCATTCAAAGTGATGCTAGTGGGAGTTGAACTTGAGAACTCAAAGAAAGAAATCAGATAACTAACGCTTGCATGAATCTCTACCTGACTTTGATCTTGGCGGTTTCTCTAACAAGGACACCGCCCCTAAAAAGCCACAGAAAACTTTGGCGAATGCCCTTTGTTGTCGAATCGCACAAAGTTTGGGAGAAGATTTCCATTTGTCACCCCGCCAGAAAGCAGTCATTGAATGCCTACAGAGGCCTCACGCTCAGGATTTCTTAAATGTTATTCCTATTGAAGGTTTGGGTCAACTTATGTCAGCGGTGGAGTACCGGTCAATCCTTAAGTACCGTTTGATGATCCCCATGTTCCCGAATGATGAAACTTGCCCAGTCTGCCGTAAAGCATGTCTGGATAAATACGGGGAGCATGTGTTACACTGTAGAGAGTTGCCGGGGTTTAAGTATAGCCATGACTTTGTGCGAGACGCGTTAATGGATATTCTCAGACGAGCAGGGATCTCGGCAAAGAAAGAGGCACCGGTTAATTTTCTTACAGACCCGTGAGAGGGGAGATCCACCCTACGCCCAACTGACGTGCTAGTTTTTGGTTGGGAGGGCGGGAAACATGCTTGTGTCGATCTCACATGTGTATCCCCACTAGCCGGGTTCCGGGAAAATGGGTTTGTTGCGGGGCAAGCTGTACTGAAAGCAGAGTCAAAGAAGGTGGAAAAGCACGCGAAAGCTTGTGAGGATAATCAGCATGCCTTTGTCCCCCTGGCGTTCGACACGTTCGGCTCCTTGGCGCCGGAGGCAGTTTGGTTCTTGTCTAGAGTTCAGCGTGTGGTCCACAGCAACTTTTCGACCCCTCAGGGGCGAGACTTTGTTTTTAGTAGATTAGGGTTTTCTATTCAGAAAGAGATGGCGGCGCAGTTTGTTGCTCGTCTACCCGCTATCCTTATGTAATTTGCCCTGATGATTGGAATGAAATAAAAATGAAAAAAAATGATAAACCAAAAATAAACTAAGGAGACTCGGATGGTTTAGCTAAATGTGTTTACGCGTTTGACTCGTAAATGATTCAGTCATGTGAATTCCGTATTAGTTTCATATTATTTGTGTTTTTTTAACGATCCATAATGTTTGCGTTATATCGTGTTAGAAATTCACAAACCTTATTAGCATATCCTATTTTATATTCACACTCGGCATAACTATCACATATGTTAGACATCACATACATATTTCTATCATATATTTCTAAACATGAAACATATTTGTTTGATTTATATTATTTGGACCGTCCGAACTTGGATGTGGTATTTCTAACATATAAACAGTTTATGGAATGCATGATATAACCATTTTACATAAAATAATACAAGTGATATAATTAATATGTGGATAAAGCAATCGCATATCATCCACTTAAATAAAAAAGACAAAAGTAATACAAAACAAAGCAGCAAAGCTTATGATCCAAAAGGTAATCCAACGATCTCATTGGCAACATATCCAATGCTAGATTTTTAATCTACCCCTTTTGATTAATTATTTAGAAAAAAAAAATTAATGGTTGCCAAAAATTACATAGAACATATATTGAACTAGGTTTTAAAAGTTAATGTTATGTTCAAACTTTTTGATTAATGACAAAAACAACAACCAAAACCGGACCAAAAATATGATTTTGTGAAAATAATTAACAAAACCATCGGTTATTTTATCCGGTTAGTCTTTGTATTAGAACGAGTTGACGTTAACCCGCGCGTTGCGGCGGGACGTTAATTATGAATGTCTTTAATAGGGGTGTTCACGATCCGGTTTTGACGGTTTTAGTTAAAACCTTGATTAGCTAAACCATTGATAATGGTTTTCTACCATAAAAACCAGAAACTGAACTGTACAAAACTAAAACCGAACCAAACCAAATTGTTACTAATGGTTTGGCTCTGATTTAGTTATACGGTTTTACATCTCCGACTACGCTTCTAGTTTTCATGTATAATAATACGATTGTGGGTCCAAAAACTTGAACACATAAAGCATACAAAGCTAACTATTACATAAATTATTGTTTGTTAACAAAATCCCAAAAATATATAATATAATCCATACAAAGAGCAAAAAGCAGTAGGCGTCCATTAGTTTGTTATAACAGGTGTGTTTACATTTCTTTTTTATATGGTTATTCCAAACTAATATGTATAAAAAAAAAGAATTTCATCAAATTCAAATGAACAAAGATGAAGAAAGTCATCTATACAAAAAATGATCATATCATATCTTGTGACGGTGAAGACTATAGGAACATAGATTTTAATATGCATGTGTTTGTTAGATATGCTTTTAACAGAAACAAAATATTCCTCTCGTAACCACCTTATTTGGTTTTTTTTTTGAACGGCAAATTTCCTTTTATTCCTGTCGTCTATGGGACTCGAACCCAAGACCTCCCCATCCCAAAGTGTTTAAAGGCTTTGCCTTTACCAATGGACCACCACCCCATTGGCACCTTATTTGTTACATACGTATTAATATAAACAATATAAAAAATGTCAAATACTAAATAGCTATTATGGATCAAAAATCATCTTTCAAGTTTAGTAACTATAAAATAGTAAATAAAACACCATGATTCTATCAACAACCACCGGTCCACCGCTTCAACCTAATCAATTTTATCCAGTTTACCTAAATTCCTTTCTGACTCCATTTTCCAATCGTAAATCGAAACCATCCTTTATAGAAGATATCAGACAAGTTCTACATCATGGTAAGGTAACATCTCTAAGATATTGAGTTTTCCATGTATATCTCCTTATTTCCTTCTTGAATATACAGAGCGATTTTGGGGTTCTTTTATTTGTAGTTATTTATCAATTTTGACTCGATAGATTACTGTTTGTGATTGGTTAGATGTTCATCACTGGTCGATGATTACAAAGAATGAATTGGTTTAAGCCAAGGGATACATGTTGATTAAGGGTTTGTTCAGTGATTTTGGGATACACGTTTTACATGTTCAAAATCAGTCCGGTAAACCGTTAATTCATATTAGCAGATGTATGATGCTTACAAAATTTGTTTTCGATTCCAAAGTGTTGTTTTGAACAAAACAGGGGATAGAGAAGTGAAGGAGTTAGAGAAGAGGTGTGAAGGAGATACATAGGGATGCAAGATTTTACACATTAAGAACGTACCTTTATGTCAAACGTGGAAGTTTTTGGATCAAAGTTTGAAGGCTGGGAGAAAATGAGGATGGCAAGATTGGGCGGTTGGGATGTGGGAAGAGGGAAACGGTGTTGTTAACAAATGACGTAATAGGGTGTATGTAGTGTAACTGTAAATTGTTGGTGAATCGGTGCTTAAGAAAAGGAAACGTCGCAACGGTTCCGTAAAAAAAGGATATATTAAAGAAGAGACGCAAGTTGCTTTTTGTATAAGAGATTAACTAGTAGGTTTCCTTCGTGCGAAGTAGCGGGACTTTGGTACATGTACAAAATATAAGATAATATTTACAATAGTATCAATCTAATAAAAAGTTAAAAACAAAAAGTTATGAGTTATAATGTTACATTGCATTATATTAAGGTTTATATGCGGGATGTAAAAAAATATCGAATAAACAAAAAACATAAGTATGAATACCAGTATTGATGTTACTCGGACGGTGTCGTTTCATATAGGTAAAGTATTATGCTTATTAGAGTTTAATTATGTAACCCCAAAAAAGAAAAGTCGTCATATACCAAAAGGATGGCGACACGTGTTTTACGACGGTCAAAAACACATTAAAAAATTATGATACCGGTTCCGATAAAACCAATACCGGTATCGATATTGTTTGGTTGACGTTGTTGAGCACTACCACTTCTCTACGAGCGGTGAAAAGATATCAAAAACGAAAAAGAAATTTGACGTCGAAATGCCGATAAAATAAGCACATAGAAACAACAAATTCTAAATTTTATAAAACGTCATATTTTTAAGGTTGTGAAAGAAAAAAAGAAAACTAAAAAACGAAGCCTTGAAACAAAGTTTACCTCTTGTACGCTTACGCTTCTATTACTTGGATATTATCACAATGAACGAAATATACATCGAAACGTGAGGTTCATTTGGATTTTTATCAAACATTATATTATTAAAGTTATAAGAGAAATTTTTTTTTATCAAACATTATATTATTAAAGTTATAAGAGAAAAAAAATCAAAAAGTTGTGACTGGTCCACTTTTCGTAACCTTGCTGGTTAAAATTAGGGAAAAAAAAAAGCAAAATTTTAGGGTGTATAGTGTAAGTTTAAAGGGGTCATAATGTAACTTGAAACAGTTTTAGGTGTAATTTAAAAGAGACTAGTTGTTTAACTAACACGCGCATTGCTGCGGGCATAATGGGAATTCGGTTGGTATCGTGTCAATTCGTTATGATATAAGTACGATACATGCATATGCATGGGCGGTTCTTAATAGTGCTGTGGCAGCCCGGGCAAGTTTTGCGGCCGTAGCGCTAATTTTCCGCATTTCGATCGAAATTTTTTATATGTACTATGTTTGGCCCGGGCTTGCCCGGGCTTTTTTTAGTGTCCGTGTCTTTCGGCTCTGTCACGTTTAACGGGCAAGACCCGCCATTGTGCGTATGCCATGATAACTGGAAAAAAATCAAAAAATAAAGTGGTAATATTAGCCAAAAAGGTATTTACACATGTTCGACTCGTTGTGGCAACGACTAGGCCTTAAACATCAAAACGTAATGACGCAATAGTTTCTTCATAATTTAAAAATCGTGGTATAAAACCGTTCAAAACGTTTATAAACAATTTTTATGTTTCTTTTTAAGAAAGTAGAAAAAAAGGAACATATAAACAAAACCCAAAAATAAAGGCAAAAATCTCTACTTTTGTTGGGATATATGACATCCCATGCTTATTAACTTACTAAGCAGAAATTAAAAAAAAAAACAAGGAAATTGTTGCTGCTATGTTGCCCAATGGCTGGTTGCCACATGGCTAGAAAACACTGTTAAAACTCTCTTCTTTAAAAGAGACTGATTATTTAACTAAGGGTGAGGGTATAGAGCTCGGGGACTTGAGCGGGGAGGGTACGTCACCGATCGGTGACTATATCGTGTGTTTGAAGATGTGCGGTGACCAAGAGAGAGGTAATGGAAATCGGTGAACTTTCACCGAATTGGATTGATTGTGATTGATGGCTTTTTTGACCGTTTGCATTTATTTTTTTTGACCGTTTAATTTTTTTGAACGTTATTTTATAACCGTTAGGTGATTTTTTTATATAAACTCAAATTTTCAATCCTTTTTAACACACAATTCTTTCAAAAATCTCTCTTTCTAGACCCACAAACACCATGGATAAACAAAACAAAGGTGAACCCAAGAAAAAAAGTTCCGCTAGCCGAGGATCGGATTCAAGAAAAAAGGTTTCGCAAACGAGACAAAGTGATTTTAGAGGTCCAAGTGCACCGGTTCAAAACTCCTACGGATATTCACCAACCACTCAACCTCAATTTTTTTACCCTCAAACTCAACCATCTTTTTTCACCCAACCTACTTTTCCACCACAAATATTTTCACACCCAAGCTTCACAAACGAGTTCGATCCATTTGGATTTAGGACCCCGCCAATTCAATCACCAAGAGAGAATGTTGAGCGCCCACTTCCTATCTACGATGATTTAGAGGTTGTCCCCGAAACACAACATTTGGACGTAGATAGTGGCGAGTACGAAGAAGAATATGAGGATGAAGACGATGATATTGGTGAAGCAAGTGACCCGAAACAAAAGGGAGTCAAGGCGGAGCGTCAAACTTGGGCGAAAACACATGAAGAGGCCTTAGCCAAGGCATGGGTTCATTGTTCTTTAAACAAGAAAAAAGGAAATGCACAAAAAGGGGACAGTTTTTGGAAAAAAATTCTCGCCCATTACAACGAAACGGTCGGCGGAAGTACTCGAACAGTTCATCAAGTACGTTCAAAATGGATCCCTATGTTGAGTAAGATAAACCACTTCAACGGTCTTTGGCAACAAGCGGTAATATTTTATTTGTAATGTGTTTAATTTTCCATAACATTTAAAAAATAATTTCCATAACATTGTTTATGTTTAATTTTTTTTTCTTTATATTTGTTATCTATGTAGGATCGTATTCGTGGTAGTGGTGTTAGCGACCTCGACGTCATGAATAGGGCTTTAAGTGATTTAAAAAAAAATAACCGAGTGGTTTTCAACATATTGAGGCATGGGAGGTCGTTCGTAAACATGACAAATGGGCAACGGTACCATTGTTGGGTGAAGATAGTGGAAGTTCGGGACAAAAAAGAAAGTCGCCCGATTCGGGTACACCGGGAACTGAGTCACCGATCGATATACCGGACATAAACGTAGACCCGTCACCAACAAGACAAAAAAGGAAAGACAAGAGGCCCGCATCATCATCAAACGATAGCCAAGAGGGCCGCATCATCATCAAACGATAGCCAAGAGGCCCTCACCGAGAAGCTCGGGCAATACACTCTTTTGAAAGAAGAAAAAAAAAGCACGGGCGATAGAGTTGACGATTATACGAAAGAAACGCGAGGAAGACACCATAGCGTTAGTGGAGGAACAACGCGAGGCGGTGAAACAACTCATGTATGATCGGGATTTGAAGACATTTACTGAGCCACACGACCATGCTCCACCCGAGATGTTGCCATTTATTCTCGCGAGGAAACGAGATATCGCAAAAAAATATAATTGGCCATGCAATTTCTAAATATTACTTTATTTTATGGTTTAATTTTTTAGTTTTAAATGTAATGTGTTTTTTTTTAAATGTAATGTGTTTTTTTTAGTTTTAAATGTAATGTGTTTTTTTTATTTAGTTTGAAAAATGTTTTATTTATTTATGCATAGTTTATAATTTTTAGAAAATAAAAAATATATAACTCAAACACCCTAGGGTGTTTCCCTATACCCTCTGATTGAGTGCAAAATGGGGAGCGGAATGGGGAGTTGACATGGCATAATATTATTGGGTAGGATTTCACTCAAACACCCTAAGGTGTTTGACTATACCCTCCACCCTAACACGTGTGTTGTTATGGGGCATAGTGGAAATTCAGTCGGTACTCTATCAACTCGTTATGATACTCGTATGATAGATGCAAATGCCATGACAACCGAAAAAAAGCCCCAAAAAATAAAGTGGTAATATTAGCCCAAAGGATATTTAAACATATTCGACTCGTTGTGTCGATGGCTTGTGATGCGGGTCCAACTGTGGAGGAGCGGGCCTTCTTGTATTTGGAGGCCCAAGATCGTGTAACAAAGGGGGCTTCACTAAAATGGCTCTAACTTGGGCTACGGGGGTCCGTTTTGGGCGTGCGACCAGGCGAAACAAACGTGAGAACGAGCTCCATCTTGCTACAACCAGCCTAAGGATCTTGCAGTGTTACAGAAAGAAACATATAAAAAACTCAAGAATAAAAGAAAAAAAAACTCAAGAATAAAGCAAAAATCTCATACTTTGGTTGGGATATATGCAGTGTTACAGAAATCGGCCTAGGCGGCCGATTAATCGCCGCCTAGGCGCTAGGCGGTTGACTACTGACTAATTTTTACCTAGTCGGTGGTATTAATCGGTTTTGGTCAAAGTCGGTCCTAGTCGGTCGTAATCGGTAAAAATCGGTCTTAGGCGGAAGTAATCGGACTAATCGGTCCACTCTTTTGCAGCCCATTAAACCCATTTTTTTGACCTTTAAACCCATAAAAATCGGTCCTAGGCGGTTCTAGGCGGTCAAAATCGAACCATACTATCTGAAACTTGAAGTATTTATGTGAATTTTGAAGTATTATTTTTATATTATTGGGTATATATATATAATTTTGAAAAAATGCATATAAAAATCCCATTCCGATTAATCCCGATTAATCCCTAGGCTGTACCTCACCGCCCGACTAGCGCCTAGCGCCTTCTACAACATTGGATATATGACATCCCCATGTGAATTATAAAAACAAAAAATTTAAAAACTGTTGTTGGCATGCATGTTAAAGAAGAATTATATTTGCTCTTCGTTATCGTAACACACGCTACATCAACTTGGCTTTAAATATCGAAACGTCGTTACGAAGAAGTTACTTAATAATTTAAAAAATCGTGATATAAAACTGTTCAAAGCGTTTATAAATAATTTTTATGTTTCTTTTTAAGAAAATAGAAAAGAAAAGAAACATATAAAAAACTCAAGAACAAAAGCAAAAAAAACTCAAGAATAAAGCAAAAATCTCATACTTTGGTTGGATCGAGACCAAAGAAAAGACAAAGAGGGGACGCGGAGGGAATTTTTGATTTCCCTTTTCCAAACTATAATGGTGCTCCGGTACAGGAGGATTCGCAGGCAAAGGATAACTCTCATCATGTGGCTGGTAATCTGGATTTGAATATCAGGGCTACCCCTACTGCTTCGGACGAGACACTGGCAGAGGATACTCCGGTAGCTGTTTCGGATTCGGGTAAAGACGATGTGAACAACCCGATAGATGACTTGGTCAGAGAAATCGAGGCAACAATTGGCATCGGTGCACAGGTGGGAGTGGACCTTAGGAACTGTTCCAACCTTCTTAACAATATCTTTGGAAATAAAGGTAACAACGTTGTGGAATCATGAATTTCCTTTCTTTCAATGTCCGTGGTTTCGGGGGGTCTGAGAAGCCGAGGTGGGTCAGGAAGGTTAATGCAAAAGATGGTGTCAATTTTGTGATCCTTCAGGAAACTAAAAAGGTATCGGTGTCTGTTGGTGATGTGTCGGGATATTGGGGTAATAAAATTTTTGGTCTGAATAGCGTTGATGCAGTGGGTCAGTCTGGCGGGCTGGTGTGTTTGTGGGACAAATCTGTGTTCTCTCAGACTGGGGGAACAAAGAACAGGAATTTTTTACATATTAGAGGAAAGTTAACCAGTAGCGGGGATACTCTCAATGTTCTGAATGTGTATGCCCCTCAAGGAATCTCAGCTAAAAAGACTTTGTGGGATTTACTTACCCAGGTTATTACCGAGAATGATGGTCTCTGGGTGGTGGCGGGAGATTTCAATGCGGTTCGTAGTCGTAATGAGAAAAAGAACTGTGCCTTTAAGAATTCGTGTGCGAACAATTTCAATACGTTTATTTTAAATGCTGGGCTTATTGAATATAATAGTTCTGGTAGGAAGTTTACGTGTTCTACTGACAACAGAAGAAAGTTGAGCAAGCTAGACAGTTTCATGGTAAACTCTAATTATTTTAACGCTTGGCCGGTTGCAAGAGCGTTGGCTTTGTCATGCTTTCTTTCGGACCATTGCCCCATTGTTTTGTCATCAGTTTCTACTAATTATGGAGCCAAGCCTTTCCGGGTCTTTGACTCGTGGTTTGGGAAACTGGGATTTGAAGAGGTGGTAGAGGAGTGTTTAAGTGGTGAGCAAGGAGGGGGCTGTCATCCAGATGTGAATTTATTGAGAAAGTTGAATCGTCTCAGATCTAAGTTAAAGATTTGGAGGGATGAGATGTTGAAAAGAAGTTCGGAGGAAGTGGATACAGCTATGTTAGAGATGGAAAATATTGAGACTGTGCAGGAAGAAAGGGCTCTCACGGAAGAAGAAGAAGAAGAAGAATGGATTCTCGCGGAAAGTAAAAAGGTCTTACTAAATGAGGAGGAACGGAAAAATAAGGACTTAAAGCAATGAGCTAGGATTAGATGGGCCAAGGAAGGGGACAAGAATTCAAAAATTTTTCACTCCATGATCAATTGTAGGAAAGCTTCCAACGTCATACACGGGCTCAATGTTAATGGGGTTTGGGTGGAGAGGCTGGCCTTGGTTAAGATGGAGATCTTCAGATTCTTTAAAGATAAGTTCGTTGAAGGGTGTGTAGATCGGCCGCGTCTGTTTTGTTCCAATATTGGGCGAATTTCGGACGCCGAAGCTACAGGTTTGAAGGTTCGATTTTCTCGTCAGGAGATCAAAGTTGCGGTGTTCGAGTGCGGAGACGATAGGGCCCCGGGTCCAGATGGTATCAATTTTCGTTTTGTTAAGCGATTTTGGCATTTATTAGAAGATGCCTTCTATAAAATCTTGGTTGACTTTTATGATTCCGGGGTTATCAATATGGGTTGTGGGTCTTCGTTCATAGCTCTAGTTCCTAAAGTGTTGGATCCGACGGAGTTGAAGGAATATCGGCCAATCAGTTTAGTTGGGGTTGTCAATAAAGTTATCTCGAAGATTCTTGCTAATAGACTGAAAAGGGTGTTGGACTCGATTATTTCAAATTCTCAATCTGCTTTTATTTATGGGAGGTACATTTTAGACGGGCCTTTAATTGTCAATGAGATCCATAATTGGTCGAAAAGAACAAAAAGAAAGGTTTTCATGCTCAAGATAGACTTTGAAAAAGCTTACGACAACATCAATTGGAATTTTGTGTTGGATATTCTCGCTCAAATGGGCTTTCATAGTAGATGGTGTACGTGCATAAAGGGAGTTATTTCATCAGCCCGTGTTTCGGTATTGGTCAATGGATCACCGACATTTGAGTTTAAGTGCCATAAAGGTATGAGACAAGGAGACCCTATTTCTCCCTTTCTGTTTGTTATTGTCATGGAAGCTTTGTCTTGTATGTTTATAAAGGCGAGTGAATTGGGTATTGTGAAAGGGGTTAGTCTTCCTAACGATGGTCTTTCTATTTCACATCTTTTTTATGCCGATGACGCTATTATTTTAGGCGAGTGGGATAAGGAGAATATTTTGAACGTGGTTAGAATTCTTAGATGCTTTCTGTTATGGGTGGTTTTATGCTCATATATCCTGACTACTATTCTGACTATGTTTCTTTTGTTGTGATCAGGATACTGGATCAGGAATTTGGTAACATCCTGATGCAGTATCCTGGTAGTAACTGATTAATTCACGTGCAGATTAAATGGTGCAAGTCTCTAACGTTCAAGTGGACTTCTTCTCCTAAAGACTCGGGCAAATCTGTTGGAATATGGACGTTGAAGCCGGAAGATCTGGACTACAACGTTCACATAAGGAATATTCGTTAAATCCCGGAATAATAGGCTAGTTAGTTAGTTTCTTTTACTATAAAAAAGATTGATCGGATCAGATAAGGACACACAGTCTCTCGAGCTCTCTTTCTCTCTAACTACAAACACTCACAACACACTTACACTTGTATCGAAATCACATTGTAACACTTAGTTGATCTGCATTATATCGTGCACTGTATCCTGATATTTGAAGAAATAAGAAGAACAAGGCAGCTGTGATTATCAGCTCCTGAGGTTTTATGCCAGCGATCTAAATCGATCAAGGGCTTTTCTCGTACATCCCGTGTCACCCTTTACATTTTTGCTCATTGTTTGATTGTAGATACAGCTCGATATCCTGAGCCGTATCCTGAAAACTGTTTTTACCAACAACTAAATTAGCATATTTTTGATACACATTCTTAGCACACTACCTCACTTAACTAATTTAATCACTTAATTGCTTTGGTAATTTTTTACCAAAACAATTTGGCGCCCACCGTGGGGCAAGTGGTGCTATATCTACTAAAAGCTTTTGCAAAATCATTGCTTGGTTTTCTATTTTCAAAACTTTTTGCTACACTATTTTCAATGGCATTAAGATCAAACATGAGCTCTTCTACCGTATCTGCTACAACATCTAAAACGATTGGTTCGGTGCTTCCACCACCTCCTCAAAGGACGCAAGCTTCTTCACAGCCTCTGGATATTATCCCCACTCAGAATATTCAAGGATCTGCTCCTGTTTTGGCCTCTAATGATGAAATTCCGACTTTATTTGGTAGTGTACAGGAACATATGAGGCAACAACAGGAGACCAACCAAATGCTGATGAAGGAGATACAGCTCTTGAAGTCTGGTCCGAGTAGGTCTGCTGAGGATATTGTCACTCCTTTGCAGCCCAGAGCTTTGAACTTCAGTTCTGCAGTATATACTGAGGATAACAGGGGCAATATTGTGCCTAGTCATTCCCAGAATCATACTCCTGAGATACCCTCTTCAGTTAGGGTGTCAACTGTGAGAAGTTTAGGATATGCTTCAGGATATGGCCAGAATCCTCAAACTGGTAACGTATCTAATAATAATAATACTCTTGCTACTAATGGTATTGGATCTTTGCAGGATGTAGGTATGACATTAGCATTTTCTAGGGAGCTTCAGAAATTGAAGGATATGATATCCAGTGTACCTGGGGTGGTCCAGCCAATTCCAGAAGTATCCCAAGACAGCCACAGGATATCCCGGTTTGCATATCCTATTTGTGATGCTGAAATCCCAAAGAGATTTCAGACCCCTAACATGAAGCTCTATGACGGAACTACGGATCCTGAAGAGCATGTTGCCCAGTATAGGGAAAGGATGGAAATCAACCCTATTCCTCCAGATCTCAAGGAAGCATGCCTCTGAAAAGGGTTTGGTTCTACCTTAACAGGATCAGCCTTAAAATGGCTCTTAAACGTTCCTCCTTATTCGATTACATCATTTGCTCATTTAGTGAATTTATTTAATAGTCAATTTTCTTGCAGTCGGAGTTTTGAAAAACTAACCAATGATCTCTACAGGATAACTCAAGGACCTCAGGAATCCTTGAGAGATTATGTGAACAAGTTTAGCAGGGAATCTCTTGATATCCCACATCTTGATGTTGCAACAGCTGTGCTGGCTTTCAAGATGGGATTGCAAAAAGATTCTCAATTTTACCAGGATCTTGTAATGAATCCCTATAGGAACATGGATGAAGCTCGGAACAGGGCTTTAAGATATATTCGACTGGAGGATGACAAAAAGATGCAAGAGAGGATGAATTCATCCACGACCTATGAGTCAACCAACAGGAAATCAGAATCCTCGTATAAACCATATCGCTCTAAGCCATATGGCAGGAATGACAGCAAGAAAGTGAATGTTGTTGAAGACGAGGATCCCGAGGAGTATCCTGAGTTGTCAGAATATTGTTTCTCTGTTAACATACCTGAACTAATGTATGCTATGCAGGGTTTAGGAGACAAAGCAAGGGGGCCTAGGAAGAACCAACAGAAAGCTGATTGGAAGGATAAATCCAAGTGGTGTGCCTTCCATGAGGATTTTGGACATGTTACAGAAGATTGCATTGCCCTGAGGAAAGAAATAAGCTATTTGTTGAGCATAGGATACCTAAAGGATCTCCTGGGAAGAAAGAAGAATAAGGGTTAGGGTACTGAGAAGGATCCTGAACGAGCAGCATCACCTCCTGCGGATGCCAAGATAATTAACTTTATTTCAGGAGGATCCGATATCTGTGGGACCTCTTATTCTGCAGCAAAAAGACATGCAAAGGAGGCTAAGGCAGAGAGGGGAGATAAGCCAACCAGGATGTTAACCCTCACGACTGATAAAGTGATCACGTTCGATAGTGATCATAGGGATACTGTCCAGGATCGTCATCATGATGCTTTGGTAATAACTTTATATGTTGCTAATCATTTTGTGCGCAGGATACTGGTGGATAATGGCAGCTCCGTCAACATAATTCAGCTGGAAACACTGAAGAGAATGAATGTATCCCCGATGGATATTACTTCGAAATCCACTGTGCTTGTTGGGTTCAGTGGAGAAGCCAGGAATACCGTGGGGGAGATAAAGTTGCCTGTGTATGTTGAAGGGGTCAACTCAATGCAACGATTTTGTGTCATGGACTCCTTATCCTGCTACAATATTATATTGGGTAGGCCATGGATCCATTATATGATAGCTGTGTCGTCGACCTATCATCAATGCATCAAGATTCCTACCCCTTGGGGGGTCAAGGTGGAAAGTGATCAACAGGAAGCAAAGGAGTGTTACTCTTCTTCGATGAAATTCTCGACAAATCCTAATGCAGCATAGCAATTAAAGATGCGAGCCCAGGATATTGTGGAGGCTTCAAAGCAGGATGTAAAGAAAATTATCCTGGATCAGGATAATCCAGATATCTCGGTGCTCGTGGGAACCAATATCCCTCAGGATATTGAAAATCAATTGACTAACTTTTTGAAATGCAGGATGTCAACATTCGCATGGAAACATGAGGATATTACAGGGATTTCCAAGGATATTATAACCCACAAGCTTGGAATCGATAGGTCTTTCAAGCCTGTCCAACAGAAACGAAGGAAGTTTGCTCCAGAACGGAACACTATCATTCAGGAAGAGGTGGAAAGATTGTTAAAGAGCAAGATGATTAGGGAAGTTAAATTTCCCAAGTGGCTAGCAAATGTAGTTGTGGTGCAAAAGAAAAATGGGAAATGGAGAGTTTGTGTGGATTACACAGACTTGAACAAATCTTGTCCCAAAGACCCATTTCCTCTACCTCATATTGACTCAATGGTGGATGCTACTGCCGGCCATGAAATGTTAACCTTCATGGATGCATCCTCAGGATTCCAGCAGATCGAAATGGAACCTATGGACCAGGAGGATACTGCTTTCATGACACCAACATGTATCTATTGTTATACTGCTATGCCTTTTGGTTTGAAAAATCCAGGTGCAACATACCAAAGATTGGTGAACATGATGTTTAAAGACAAACTGGGGGACACCATGGAGGTATACATTGATGATATGGTGGTAAAATCTAAGAAGGCTAAGGATCATCTCCGGGATATTGAAGAAGCATTCGATATCCTGGACCAATACAATATTAAGCTAAATCCTGCTAAATATCATTTTGGAGTGGGGGCAGGAAAGTTTCTAGGATATATGGTGACTAAGAAAGGGATAGAAGCAAGTCCAGAACAGATCAAAGCCATCTTAGATATCAAGTCACCTTCCAACATGAAAGATGTACAAAGGCTAACAGGACGAGTAGCAGCATTATACAGATTTATCTCAAGATCCTCGGAAAAATGCAAGGAATTCTACGATATCCTGAGGAAGAATAAGAAATTCGAATGGGGAGAAAAGCATGAAGCAGCCTTGCAAGAATTAAAGCAATATCTCTCAACTGCACCTTTATTGATGAAGCCAGAGAATGGTGAACCATTATCCCTATATCTTGCAGTATCAGGGAATGTGGTAAGTGTTGTCCTGGTAAAGGATCACGAAGGTCAGCAATATCCTGTCTATTATGTTAGCAAAAGTTTATTAGATGCTGAAACTAGATATTCTCATTTAGAAAAGTTGATATTGGCCCTAGTTATGGCATTGACAAAACTTAGACATTATTTTGAGACACATAGGATTCATGTTAAAACTAACTATCCTGTTAACAATGTGCTTAGGAAACCTGAGATGTCAGGTAGGATGGCTAAGTGGTCAGTAAAATTAAGTGCCTATGATCTAGTATATGAACCTAGAAATGCCATAAAGTCTCAGGCTTTAGCTGACTTTGTGGCTGATTTTAGTAGTGATATTCAAAATGAAGTAGACTTAGAAGTTCAACAACTAGGAGAAACCTCGGAATCCTGGACATTATATACTGATGGTGCATCTAATGTAAGAGGTGTAAGTTTGGGTATACTACCAAAATCGCCACAGGGGGACATATTACCCCAGGCTATTAGATGTGAATTCCCTGCCACTAATAATGAAGCAGAATACGAAGCTTTGATTGCAGGATTAGAGTTGGATAGGAATATGAATATTAAGAGTTTACAAGTGTTTGTTGATTCCTTGTTAATTACTAATCATTTTAATGGATCCTATGCAGTTAAAGGTGAGAAGTTAATCAAGTATCTCGAAATTCTCAAAAAATTAGCAGGATATTTCGATGTTTTTACACTTGAACAGGTACCAAGAGAGGATAATGCTGAAGCAGATGCCTTGGCAAATCTAGGATCATCAGTCAGGATACCGGAGGGAACCCAAATACCAATACTACATATCCTGTATCCTGCGATGGATCCTCTCAAATCTTAGGATAAGGAAGTAGTAACTATCCGGAATCCTGATGATGAGTATCCTGAGGAGGATCCTAAGTCCTGGACGGCTCCAATAATGAGATATCTCAAGGAAGGACACATCCCAAAGGATGAGAATCCTAAGGCTTTTAGGATGAAGGTATCACGATTCACTATTATAATAGATGTTTTGTATAAGAAATCTCTTGCAGGACCATACCTGAGATGCTTGGAGGATTCCGAA
Organism: Helianthus tuberosus; assembly: GCA_030545235.1. NCBI lineage: Eukaryota > Viridiplantae > Streptophyta > Magnoliopsida > Asterales > Asteraceae > Helianthus > Helianthus tuberosus. The sequence goes on along the minus strand of CM060444.1, from coordinate 15,137,596 downwards.
ACTAAAGAAGTGCTCCAGGATATACACGAAGGAGATTGTGGTAACCATACTGAGGGCAGGTCATTATTCTCAAAGGTATTAAGAACATTATACTATTGGCCGAGGATGAGAAAAGATGCTGCAGAATATGCTCGAAGATGTGATGCATGTCAAAGGCACAGTAATATATTACATCAGCCTGCTGAACCACTGTATCATGAAGTGGGGGATAGACATAGTAGGAAAATTGCCTAAGGCTCCAAGAGGAAAAGTCTTTATGCTGGCAATGACTGATTATTTCTCTAAATGGGTTGAAGCTGAGGCATTTGTTCAAGTTAGAGACCAAGAAGTAGTATCCTTCATAAAAAGGAATATCCTGACTAGGTTTGGAGTACCGGCCGAGATAATTTGTGACAATGGCTCTCAGTTTATCAGTAAGAGAACAACTGATTTTTGAAAGAGTTGGGGAATTAAAATGATTACATCTACACCATTACATCCTCAAGCAAACGGACAAGCAGAATCCTCGAACAAGATAATTGTCAACAATTTGAAGAAGAGGCTAGGAGCTAAGAAAGGAAGATGGGCAGAAGAATTACCCTATGTTTTATGGGCTGATAGAACGACGGTGTCACACCCCGATATTTCCACGTATTACCGGTGGGCCCGGTGGGGAGTATCGTGACGTAGTTGATATCATAATAGTCAATTTATCACAGTTCAATTGACAGCGGAAGTCTAAAGTAAAAATATATTACAAACCGAATGAAAGTAACGTAAGTATTACAAAATGGTTGTAAAAGGATCCACAGGCGGATCTAAAATAACGGAAACATTGTTCAACAGATTTTTAAACGTCTAAGCTTGCAAGGCTCTTTATTTGATGCTAGGAGTAGCCAGCCTATTTCGCTTAGTACCTGCACTTAACCTTTTGGAAAATACGTCAGTTTACACTGGTAAATACAATTAACCAACTCTTTTGAAAACTGTTTATAAAAATTGATTTAAGGCACAAGGCACAAATATCCATTTATAACTTGGGATAATTATTTAAAAAATAATCCTGTAAAAGAATTATATGTTTGTTATACGTTCAGTAGCCCGGGTTGAATACCGGGTTAAAGATTAATAGACACACCACATAATATAACCTACGGCGAGTTATTCTCGAAAAAGCAGGTATATCATTTTACATACGCACCGGCAGGTGTATGCCTACATCCCGTGCTTAAGTCGTGGCCATTTCGATTAATGAGCCGAGGATATCCAGGACATGGTCATTAACCCCCCCCCCCCAAAGCCTTAAAACAAACAAAACAGTTTAAACGGGTTATCTCAATGATTTAACCTTCATATGATTAAAGATTCAATACCCGACCAAGCGGTATTTTATATACCGTACCCCAAGCCCGTATAAGGGAAAATAAGTTAAAAGTATTTACCTGAGCAAATTATACAAATTTATCCCAGCCGTATACAATCAGCAAGTGCAAATATCTTTTACTGGGCTCCTAAATCTGGAACGAAGGTTTTAATAACCTATTAGATTCCTAACGGGTCTTACTTAAGTTTAAACTTAGACCGGTTAGTTTTAAAGAAAGGTTTACGGTTCAAAACGCAGGATTAAGCGAGGACCGGATTAGGATGTGATTTAGACCCGACAAGTATGAAGACTTGTATAATATGGGTAAACTAAACACATTCTGGATTTTGAAGTGAAAATGATGAGGTTTGACCCGTTTCGGTCAATTTATGCAAACTTGTTACATAAACCGTACCGAACGCGAAAAATGCATAACGGGTAACCAAATGAGTCATATACAGGTTTCACAAGTTAATATGCCTTAAATATACTGTGATATCAGTTGGATACATTCCCTTATGCCCAAGACGGATTTAAAATCAATTTAAGCCCCGTATGGGTATTTTGGTCATTTTAAAGGTTATAAAAGAGATTAAATATTAATATGAGGTTCTGGTCTAAAATGATCAGTAAAAATATTTATTTTTGCAAGTCATATCAGTAGGGTATTGTATATATGTGAAATTTATCATTTATAACCAAACTATGTCCCGTAGGGGCATTTTGGTCATTTCACATAAGCTTTAAAGGTCAAATTTGGAAATCTGAGTTCGAAACTTACTTACTGTTAAAGTATAAAAATTTACTTAAAAAATCAGTAGGTACTAAGTCTTATATGTCAAAAATAGTTTTAATCCATACTATGAGTTTAAAACGTGTAAAAAGTCAGTTTGAAGCGATTTTCAGGTTATATAAGGAAATCTGAGTTTTTGATCAGATTATAAAGTTCAAAATATTTTATTTATCATATAAAATCAGTAGCAAAAGATTTGGTATCAAAATGTTATGTAAAACTCATTTTATTAGCAAAAAGGGTATAACCGTTATTACCGAATCAAAGCAAGAACCCCATGTTATGATCAGTTTAAAAATTAATAAAAATCTTCAAAAAAAATCCCAAAATATTATATTACATCAGTGGGTAAAAATTTTGGTGTCAAAATTTGGGTTTAGATAGGCTTTATGCTAAGCTAAGAATGTCGTTTAATTAATAAAAAAGTTTTCAAATTACGATATCAAGCATAACTCCTAATTTAGACCTCAAACTGATGTCAAATATTTAGGACAAGTTTATAAATCAGTAATAAAGGTTTTTGTCCTCTCACATTTTCAAAAATCTCGTTTTAATGTCAAAAGGGCATAATGGTCAACATTTAAGTAATTGACGGAAACATGCTAATGAATTGGATAAATAAGGAATCATGTAGTATAACCTCAGAGGGTTTTACTAACTTATAATATGGTCCTAAAGATACCTTAAGGCATATCTAAAACAAGCTAAATCGGGTCAGAACTGAAAGTCAAAGCAAAAGTCTTCTTTTGCGACTTTCGGTTCCGAACCGAGCCTAAACTTGGAATTGTCGGGTTGAACATGCTTAGACATGTTCCTACATTATTTACAAAGTTATTTTAATGTTAAAACTTGTTCCATAACTTCAACATTATCAGATATGGATTTATTTGTAAAATAGCTTCCTGTTGACTTTTTATAATTAAGTTTGACCCGACAATTGACCAAGTTAGAGTGGAAATCAGAGGGTGCCCTTTTAAGGGTTTATTACCCACATAATTACCAACTCATAGCCACTTTCAATTCGAAAAATGGCCAGACCATTAGTGATTAATCACTAAGTCAAAGCTTAATAACGACGGCTTTGACTTTTGGTCATTAGACTAATAAAACTTGAACTAGGAAGGCTAAGAATGCTTACAAAGGCTCTTAGCACGAATTAGGAACTTGAGAAAACTTGCTTGAAGTCCACAGAGCTCCAGAGAGTGTGTTGAGAATGATTTTTGTGAATGTGCATGTGAACTAGCAAATAAGAACTCTTATATAGGAATTCAAAACTCACAAGATCAATCCACACAAGTCTACAAATGTTTCCTGATCATCCCAGGTGTCCCCTATGCCTGAAATACCATTGGTTCAGTCCCTGAATTCGAAAACCAGCTTTCTAAGGTGGTGGAACAGGCCATACCCGCAGCTGTCCACATCTGGCTGTTACAGGCACTTCCACGCGGCCCGCGTAAGACACAGGGAAGTCTTACGCGGCCCGCGTCAACCTTCAAAACCGGGAAAAATGTTTAAAACTTTGCACTTTCAGTCCCTGGTCCATTTTAACTTTGTTTTACTTTCATTTATTGCATTTTGGACCCCCATGGTTAACTTTTAAGGACCTTGGGTCATAAACTAACTCCGTTAAGCTCCCCGTTAGTCGTACGATCACCCGAAAAGTCTTGTTTTCTTCACAGCTCCACAAAATTAATATCTAATATTCTTGTGAATGAAATATTAATTTATTTACAATGTTTTTTTTGGGTTCGTTAACGGTCACTCAGAGGTAACTTTAACATGTTGACACTTTTAACCCCTATGCTTTGCGAGATCCTTATTTATAACACTAACGACTTCCAATGCTCGATAAATTATTCGTTAAGGAATACGAACGTCGTGTGAGGTCAATCAGATGCACAAGAATGGCATGTTGACACTTTGGATCCCTTTATTCACATATTTACATTGTTTGGCAATTTTAGTCCCTCATAATCAAATCCCCACACGTTTAAAGTCCATGACACGTGTCTTCATTTTATTGGTCGCGTTTTTATGAGGTGTTACATCCTCACCCCCTTAAAAGAAATCTCGACCTCTAGATTTACTGAAATAAATGAGGGTACTTCTGTTTCATTGTGGATTCAACCTCCCACGTGTACTCTGGGACTCTTCGGGCATCTCATTTAACCTTCATAATCGACACATGCTTCTTTCGAAGATTCTTAACCAGTCGATCTTCGATCGACAAAGGTTTTTCAACAAATTTCAAGCTCTCATCTATATGGACATCCGTATGTGGCATGACTAGTGATTCATCAGCTAGACACTTCTTCAGATTGCAGATGTGGAATACATTATGAATTCCACTGAGCTCTTCAGGCAGGTTTAATTTGTAAGCCACTGTTTTGACACATTCGATGATCTCGAATGGTCCTATGAATCATGGGCTTAGCTTGCCTTTCTTGGCAAAACGCATCACCCCTTTCCAGGGTGATACCTTGAGTAACACCTTGTCACCTACCTCAAATTTTAGAGGTTTACGCCTTTTATCTGCGTAGCTTTTCTGCCTATCCCTGGAAGCTTTGAGACGATCACGTATCTGCACAATCTTGTCTGTCGTCTCCAGGACTATATCAGGTCCTGTTAGTTGAACATCTCCAACTTCCGCCCAACAAACTGGCGTCCTGCACTTTCTCCCATACAAAGCTTCGAAAGGTGCAGCTTGAATACTCGAATGATAACTATTATTATATAAAAATTCAATCAACGGAAGATTATCATCCCAACTTCCACCTAAATCAATAACACAAGCCCTTAGCATATCCTACAGGGTTTGAATTGTACGCTCACTCTGACCATCCATCTGAGGATGATATGCAGTGCTGAAGTTTAATCGAGTGCCTAGGGATTGCTGAAAGCTTTTCCAAAAATGCGATGTATATCTCGTATCCCTATCAGAGATAATAGACACTGGTACTCCGTGAAGAGATACAATCTCGTCCACGTATTGCTGAGCTAACTTATCTGAGCTGTGTGTTTCCTTAATAGGTAAGAAGTGGGCTGACTTGGTCAATCTATCGACTATAGCCCAAATAGTATCATTTCCTCGTTTTGTCTTTTGGTAACTTAGTGATGAAATCCATAGTTACCATTTCCCACTTCCAGTTGGGAAGTTCAGGCTGTTGTAGCAAACCTGACGGATTCTGGTGTTCGGCTTTAACTTGCGCGCACGCCAAACATTTGGCCACATAAGTAGCTATAGATTTCTTCAAACCTATCCACCAATAATTTGTCCTTAAATCCTGGTACATCTTATCACAGCCAGGATGAACAGAATACTTGGAGCTATGGGCTTCTTGAAGAATCACATCCCTAAGTCCTCCATAAATTGGAACCCATATTCGTCCATTTAGTCTTAGGATCCCATCCTTGCCATACGATAACTGTTCAGCAGTTATACCTAACTTTTCATTTGGATAGTTAGCTTCTAGTACAGCTTCCTTCTGAGCTGCTAACAACCTTTCATTTAAGTTGTTCTTCAATTCAATGCTCTTGGCATTGATTCTAATGGGCTTAACTCTTTCCTTCATGCTCAAAGCGTCGGGGACTACATTCGCCTTGCCTGGATGATATCGGATTTCACAATCATAGTCGTTCAGCGTCTCCATCCATCGACGTTGTCTCATATTCGGATCCTTCTGGTTGAACAAGTGTTGAAGGCTTTTATGATCAGAATAGATTACACACTTGGTACCATATAAATAATGCCTCCAAAGCTTTAGTGCAAACACAACGGCACCCAATTCCAAGTCATGGGTGGTGTAATTCTTTTCGTGCACCTTTAATTGTCTTGAGGCGTAGGCAATGACCTTGCCCCTTTGCATGAGTACACAACCCATTCCGGTGTGTGATACATCGCAGTATACTACAAATTCTTCAATTCCTTCAGGCAATGTCAAAACCGGAGCATTGCTCAACTTTTGCTTAAGAATCTCAAAGGATTCTCATTTCTTAAGACCCCAATCAAACTTTATATTCTTTCGGGTCAATGAAGTTAGGGGTGCAGCAATCCTTGAGAAATTTTTAATAAAACGCCTGTAGTATCCTGCCAGACCCAAGAAGTTGCGAATCTCTGTAGGCGTCTTCGGTTCTTCCCAATTCATGATAGCTTCAATCTTAGCGGGATCCACCTGGATACCACGCTCGCTAACCATATGTCCAAGAAATTGGACTTCACGAAGCCAAAACTCACATTTTGAAAACTTGGCGTAGAGCTTCTCTTGCTGAAGAAGTTTAAGAATACAACGAAGATGTTTCTCATGATCAGTCTGATTCTTCAAATAAATAAGAATGTCATCAATGAAGACAATGACAAACTTGTCCAAGTAGGGTTTGCAAACGCGATTCATGAGGTCCATGAATGCTGCTAGTGCATTAGTGAGCCCGAACGGCATCACCAAGAACTCATAATGACCATAACGAGTTCTGAATGCAGTCTTATGCACATCTTCATCTCTAACCTTCAGTTGATGGTAGCCTGACCTCAAATCAATCTTGGAGAAGTAGCTTGCTCCTTGAAGCTGATCGAACAGATCGTCGATCCTGGGTAATGGATACCTGTTCTTGATGACCTTGTTTAGCTCACGATAATCGATGCATAGACGCATTGATCCATCTTTCTTTTTCACAAACAGAATCGGTGCTCCCCAAGGAGATGAGCTAGGTCTAATAAATCCTTTTGCTAACAATTCATTTAACTGAGTCCTTAACTCCTTCATCTCAGTCGGTGCCAATCTGTAAGGTGCTCTAGCAACAGGTGCTGCTCCAGGAATAATGTCAATTCTGAACTCTACTTGCCTATCTGGAGGTAAACCAGGTAGTTCTTCAGGGAATACATCAGGGTATTCAGAAATAATGGGAATATCTTCGATCTTGGGCTTTGATTCATCAATAGTCACTTGTGCCATATAAATGACACAACATACACCTTGATGCCTTAAGCATAGACACTTGCTGAGGCAACCCGTATTGAGTATCTCTTTGTATGGTAAGTGGCTCACTATACGGAGTCTTGATAACCACTTGTTTCTTGTCACAAACAATCTGGGCTTGGTTATGAGATAACCAATCCATGCCTATCACTATGTCGAAACCAGCTAGCTTCAAAGGAAGCAAAGATAATGGAAAAGATTGGTTCCTAATGGATATAAAACATCCATCTAACACAGTTGAAGCAATTTCTATGGTACCATCGGCCAATTCTACTTCATATTTTATGCTTAGGGTTTTAACAGGCATATTTAATAACTTACAAAATTTATTATCTACAAATGACTTATCTGCACCCGAATCAAACAATACCCTTGCATAAACATCATTGATAAGGAAGGTACCTGTTATCACGTTGTCATTCTGAATGGCCTCCTGAGCATTCATTTGAAAGACCCGAGCATTGGTCTTCTTTCCTTCTTCAGGTTTCCTCACATACTTTGGGCAGTTGGACTTGATATGCCCCTTCTCGTTACAGTTGTAACAAGTCACATCCTTTATCTTCTTACAATCCAACTTCTTATGCTCACTAGATTTACAGATCCCACAAGCCCTAGGCTGCGATTGGGATTTTGATTCATACCTGCACTATCCCAGATGGCGCTTCTTACAGGTCTTGCATTTGGGCTTCTCACCCGACTGTTGGTCATCCTTCTTGAACCCTGAACTCTTCTTGTGATCAGAGTTCCCCTTATGCTTCTTATCTGAATGATATAAGTTATCATCCTCATGTTTCCTCTTCCTCACATCCGAATTCCTAAGCGATCTCTGCCTGACCGCATCAAGGGTAAGAGATAATGACAAATCAGCTACTGACCTAAAGGTAGTAGGTCTTGATGCTTTTACACTAGCTTTAATCTTTGGGGCTAAACCCCCAATGAAACGGGCTATACGTTTTGGTTCCGGTGTCACCAAGTATGGAACCAATCGTGACATAGTGTTGAAGCTCGTGAGATACTCTTGGCAGTCCAAGTTCTTCATAGCCAATGTCAAAAAGTCAGTTTCGATCTTCTCAACTTCATGTTGAGGACATAAATTTTCTTTGATCAAAGCAACAAACTGATCCCATGTCAGGTGATCTTCCCAGTAGCTTGGATCAATGATCTCCACCAGGCTAGAGCTTCTCCTTTAAACGATTGTGACACAAACTTCACGATGTCCTGCCCTGCATATCCACTAATATCGACCACAGTGTCCATCTCGTCGAGCCACGTCATACAATCGATGGCTCCTTTCTCCCCTGTAAAGTCTCTAGGCTTGCAGGAGACAAAATACTTATAAGAACAGCCCTGAATACGTGGCTCTTGATTGAGCACTACTTTCTTAGATGGAACACTCCTCTGATTCGAAGAATGATGAGATTCGCTCTTGCGAGCTGTACGAGTCTTAGAGGGTGGTTTTGAATGCGGTACAGACTGAGTTCTAACGCGAGTTCCACTCGATTCATTAAATTATCTGTCAAGAGCTCGAGTAACGACATTATCTATTAAAGCCTGCAATTATGCGCCCGCTACATTAACTCTCGAAGCGTGATGATTCTCCCTCGGATGACTGTTGACTTCATCTGATCCAGCCATGTAGCTTGATTGCTACATAAAATATTGACAAGATTTATTCAGAAGTCTATTATGGAATTGTCTTTTATGGCAATTCTTTAACCATGGTAACCATAAACCATTTTGGTTAATTTAATTTATTTAAATTTTTTTATTATATTTTATCCCAGTTGTGAACTTACTAAGGATAATAGGGTGGCATACAGAAGTAGAGGTGTACAAAAAAACTGATTACGCAATCGAAACCGGAAAAAAAAACCGAAACTGGTTTTTTAAAAACCGTTTTTTTTTTGTAACCGGTTCGGTTACAACCGGTTTGACCGGTTATTAGTCGGTTAGAATTTTTCTAGACCGGTTCGGGTGTAAAACCGGTTTCTTAAAAAACTGGTTATTTAATCGTTTAATCAAAAAAACCGGTTATTAATCGGTTAACCGATAACATATATAAAAAAACCGGTTTTAACCAGTTAAAAAATGCCCAGCTGCTGTTAACGGTCATATGACCGTTTGGGACCTCTCCTATCCGTTTTTTTTGTTTTTTTTTTGGCCTAAAAATCATCTCCAACTAGTATAAAAGGTATGTGGGTGTTTAGGTTCAAATCATAACACTTGAGAATCTTCAAAAACTCTAAAAAAAGTCTCCTATTCTTGTTCGATAACTCTTAAAACGCTATGGCAACCTCTAGTGCCCATGATTCGGTCAATGTTGGCGAGTCTACAACCGACACGGTGATTCGTGTTGTTCCAACGAAGCGCAACCTCGAGGTTTGGTCACATTTTGATTTGTGCGAGATGGCAACAGTAAAAAAAAGCGCGTTGTCATCATTGTCAAGGCTTTTACGCCGAAACCGCAAACTCCACCTTGAAACAACACATTGAAAAACCGTTTTGCAAGGCGTTGAAACAACAACACGTTGGTGGTCAAGCTTCCATGGCAAGTGATGGCGCTAATATTTTCAACTACAATTTCAATATGGTTAGGGATGAAATGGCGAAGTTTGTAATCCAAGAAAGTTTGCCGTTCAACCACTTCGACAACCAACGCTATACAAAGATGGTTCAACGAACTCTCCAACCACGATACACCCATGTAAGTCGTGCTACTCTTAGGAGGGATTGTTTAAAATTGTGGAAAAAAGCTAAACTAGAATTAATTTCTTATTTTGAAAAATTAGAAACCGGTGTTAACTTGACTAGCGACGTTTGGTCCGCACCGCACGGTTCACCCGATTCGTATATTTGTGTCACCGCCCATTGGATTGAACCGGTGACATGGCAAATGATGAAACACACGATTTTGTTTAAATTATTCGATTACCCTCACACCGGTGAAGCTATATATAAAGTAATCGACAAATGTATTACAACATACAAATTGGAAAATAAAGTTTTTTTCAATATCTTTTGATAACGCCTCAAACAATACGAGCGCGGTAATGCGTTTAAAATTAAAATACAATCCGATTTGTGAGGGTACTTTTTTCCATAGCCGATGTGTTGCACACATCATAAATTTGGCCGTTCAAGACGGTATAAAGGTTATTGAACCACAAAAAGAAGCTTTCAAAAGAATGTTACGAAGTATATTTAGTAACACGCAAAGATATGCAAAATATATTAAAACTTGTAAGGAAGCGGGTCGAATATGCTTAGGACCCAATTGGGACGTTGCTCATAGGTGGAACTCGACTTGCATTATGTTTGAAAAAGCTATTTTGCAAAAGGAAAGTTTAATAGAATTTCATAACCTTTTGGCTAGTCGTGGAAAGTGTTCGCCTTACCACCCATCGGGTTGGGATACTATTGAAACGGTTACACAAGTGCTTCAAGTTTTCAAAACATTAACAAAGACTTTATCGGGGGTTTATTATCCAACAAGTTCATTGGTACTTCACAATTTGTTTAAAATGTGTTTGAAAGTAAACGAGTTGTCGGCTAGAGGTAGACCATATTGTGACATGGCGGATACAATGAAGGAAAAATTAAGAAAATATTTTAAAGAACTACCGGCGGTTTTCACTTGTGCCGCCACTCTAAACCCTTGTTTTAATATTTTTGGAACCGGGTCTTTGATTGAAAAAATTGCACACCGATTGAATTTAAACACCACTCAAGAACCAAACTTTGATGAAGTCGCAAAATCTCGTTTCAGCGATCAACTTTCAAAATTGTTTGATGTTTATGTAACAAAATATGGTTCAACCTCGTCACACATTCACGAGTCAATGAGAAACGCCGCTTTCGGTGAAGGTTCAAGTATGGAAGATCAAGAATTGTATGTTTATAACCAATTGTATGATGAGTCAAGTCAAATGCATCGTGGTAACACTAGTAGTAGTGAACTCGGTCGGTATGGCGGGTCGAACTTTCTACAAATGATGAGTTCACAAGACTTTAAAAATTTTGATTTGTTGGCTTGGTGGAAAAGTAAGGAAGATCAATTTCCGATCTTAGCCACAATGGCCCGAGATTTACTAACGGTCCAAGCTTCCACGATAGCTTCGGAAAGTGCTTTTTCTATTAGTGGTAGGGTGGTTTCGATAAGGAGGACTCGACTAACACCTAAGGCGGTTGAGATGTCGATTTGCTTAAAAGATTACTTGGATGCGGCGGAGAGATGTCAAGACAAACGCTCACTCGAGGAAGAATTAGATTACGAAGAAGAAGTTTATGAGGACGAGGTCGAAGCCGAATTGACAACCCCAATGATCGACGAAGAAGCCGAATTAGATGAATTCCTACGCAATAGTTCGGGTTCGGGTTCGGGCGAAGAAGATTAAACGAGGCTTCTCAATATTGTAGTTTCACTAAAAATATATATATATATATTAGTGGACCTTCTTGCGGATTAATATTTTAAGTTTATGTAAAACCGTTTATCGTTTGTTACGTTTATTGTTTGTATTTTCATTATTATGTAAAACCGTTTGTTGCGAGACTTAATGAATGTTTTAACTTTTTATACTTTCATTGTTAAGTTTTTATCTAAAAAATTGAATTTTACAAAAAAAAAAATAAACAGTTAAAAACAGCAAAAACAACAAAAAAACTGCAAAAAAACCGGTTTTTTAACCGGTTTATATAAACCGGATAATTTGGCACATAAAAAACCGGTTTTTTTTATCAACCGGTTAGGACCGGTTATAGATTTTCAGACTTGAAACCGGTTAAAAACTGTAACCGGTTATTGAAAAACCGGTTTTTTTTTGGCAAAAAAAAAAACGGTCCGGTTAATAACCGGTTTCGGTTACTAAAAAAAACCGGTTTGTATACCTCTATACAGAAGGCCTAGCCACAAGGACAATTTTTCATTCTTAAGCCATGATCTTATAGAATCAAGGCATTTAGGTTTGAACGTGGTTCATTACCTTTCTTGACAGGGAGTCATAGACTACAACTGTCTTTTGTCTTATATGACAATGAATATGGCCCGCAGGCATTACATCATTAATGGATGTTTAACATGAAATAAAGGTAAGGAATTGGAAAAATCTAATATAAGGATGACTTATGTGATTTTATCGAATCACATTTGCCAGGAGTGTTAACATGTTTTCAGATGTTAACAAAGATTTGAATCTTAAAAGTAACTACCATCATGGTCCTGTTTCAATATGACACATGGACTAGGTTTTGTCTTTAAGATTTTCTTTAATATATAATGGCAGATTAATTTTTAAAAGGAATGATATTTTTTTTTGCTTTATTTCATATATTATATTCATACATATAATGATAATTGAATTTTTAAATTCAATACATTCCATAAATAAATAATTAAAGAAGAGTACATAGATGCCCTAAACGGGACTTTTACATAAATAACTTGCCCACGCAGGGGCTAAAATGAAAATACAAGTCCTCGCAGGGACTGAATACATAAATAGATGTCCACGTAGGGACTTGATTGAAACAAGGAAATTACAATACAAATAAATAAGGAATATTCAAAAATCCCTTTTCTTCTTTTCCTTGATCAGATTCGCCAGACCCTTGAGAAATCCCCGGTGGCTCCTACACTCTTCTTGAACCTCCCGCTCCACCTGGCTCAACCTTTGAAGAATCTCCTGCTGCTGCGGTGGTTGGGTCTGCGGCGGCTGCTGTTGCTGCGGAGGTTGAGGAGGTGGCGGGTATTGGTACCCATAGGTCGGGTACCCAGTCTGATATGGGGTTCTGTAGGGCCCTTCAGGATGAAGAGCATTGTAGTTTGCCGCTACAAGATACTGGTCAACATCGGGGGCATTGTAGTAGGTATACCCTGGGTAGGCTGGCTGCTCAAAAGGGTTATACGCCGCTGCACCGGCGTAAGAAGGTATTGGGTTATCAAAACCCATATGCGGTGGTGGTGGTGCGACTGGCGCAGAGTCCACCTCAGAAACGGGGTTTGAAGGCCCACCCGTGTGCGGGTCTTCATATAGTGGTGAGTAATGACTGCCACTTGAATGTTGAGGGGTGCTGAAGTGGAATCCCCCTCGCACGGACATCCGTGCTCCTGATCTCCTACGCCTCGGTGGCTCCGGAGGCAGTTGCTGCTCAAGCGGTGGTGGTGGCGGTGGCGTGACCTCTACAAAACGTGAATCCTCAGAGGGATCCTGCTGCTGCTGCTGAGACGGGTTGAAGGAGGGAGTAAACTCCCATGGGTATGAAGCAAACCTCGCTTCATAACTGTCTGGACCCCGATAAGGTGATCCATGAAAAGACGACCCATCTGAAATCTCTATGTGTCGCAACCCCCGATCCCTTATTCCCGGGAACGGGCTGACGCGATCTCAGTTATGGTGGTATCAGGTTATTTAATCTTGCAGCGGAATTTTCATCAGGACCGTAGTTAGGAAATGTTTATCAGAGTAAAACCACCATATTTTATATTAATAATCACATGGATAAAATCCAAGTTTCTTATTACAATACATTTATAGGGATAAACCCTATCTTATTTAATTTAAAACATCGTTTATTAGGTAACTTTTATAGCCACATTATCCCCAAGCCTTTAGTGCTCTCCAGCTGGCTTTCTACTAGTTGGCTGTCACATTGGGTTACCTGAAACGCGTTTTAAAAACATTTGTCAGTCGGAAATACTGGTGAGTGAATCCCAGTTTAATCAAGAAACATTTTATTGATTAAAACAGTATCGAGGACGAATACAATGTTTATGTCTACACAATTACTCCATTTGGTACTATCAATCCACTGACTTGTGGGTCATATTACACATTGGCTAACTCATTGTCCCAATGGTAACGTATTGTCATCCTCGACTTACTACTCACAGTGTAGTAAATTTTGTATACAAAACCCCAACATACCGGCAATAATTGAAGACTACAAAGACTCAATCACCGCTTAATCACATTGTAAAATATTTAAGGTTTTGTGAAAACTGTTAACAAAAAGAGGATAAACTGATATTGACTCTCAGGCGGCCCGAGTAAGGTAAGGCTAAGCCTTACGCGGCCCACGTCAACACCGGTCAACATAATAGCTTAGCTGGGTCAGCTTGTAGACTTGCCACGATGTCGACACGTGTCGGCATCTGGTGTATCCGCATTTTATGAGTCCGCGCGGCCCGCGTGAGATTGAGGTGAGGTCCTACGCGGCCCACCTCATCTCATAATTCAGGTTTTTATTTTATTTTTATAAACTATAATGTATTTCGGGCTCGGTTTTCACATAAGGGGTGTAATATGAGACATATTGAAATATTTTAAGATATAATAGGGTATACAAAATATAATGAGGGTGTTGGTTTTACCGAGGGTTGTTACATTCTCCCCACCTTGTTTTAGAGCTCGTCCTCGAGATCTATTGAAATAAATGCGGGTATTTCTTTTGCATTTCTAACTCGAGCTCCCATGTATACTCAGGTCCTCTTTTGGAATCCCACTTCACTTTGACTAGAACTAGTCTTTTGTGTTTTAGATTCTTGACTTTTCTGTCTTCAATTTGTAGAGGTCTTTCTATAAACTTGAGTTGTTCATTTACCTCTATATCCTTAAGAGGTACTATCAATGATTCATCAGCTAAACACTTTTTAAGATTTGATACATGAAACACATCATGTATTCCTGCCATTTCTTCTGGCAGTTGTAGCTGATAGGCTACAGGTCCTATTTTTCTAATAATCTTAAAAGGTCCAACATACCTGGGACTTAGCTTTCCCCTTTTTATGAATCTTACTACTCCTTTCCAAGGAGAGACTTTCAACAATACTTTATCTCCTACCTGAAACTCCAATGGCTTGCGTCGGTTATTGGCATAACTCTTTTGTCGATCACGCGCGGCTTTCAGTCGTTCCTTGACTTGAATAATCTTGTCAGTTGTTTCTTGCACTATCTCAGGTCCAGATAGTTGCTTTTCCCCAATTTCTGCCCAACAGACTGGGGTTCGACACTTTCTTCCATAAAGTGCTTCAAATGGTGCAGCATTGATACTTGTGTAATAACTATTATTATAAGAAAATTCTATTAAAGGTAAGTGATCGTCCCAATTACCTCCAAAATCAATTACACAAGCTCTAAGCATGTCCTCCATTGTCTGAATTGTTCTTTCACTTTGTCCGTCTGTTTGAGGATGATAAGCTGTGCTTAACCTTAACTTGGTTCCCATTGCCTTTTGGAAACTTGACCAAAAATGAGATGTAAAGCGACTATCTCTATCAGAAACAATTGATAAAGGAATGCCATGTAAAGAAACAATTTCATTTACATACAATTTAGATAATTGTTCCATACTAATTGTTTCCTTCATTGGTAAGAAATGAGCTGACTTAGTTAGCCTATCTACAATCACCCAGATTGTATCATTTCCTTTCTTAGTTTTGGGTAATTTAGTAACAAAATCCATTGTTATTAATTCCCATTTCCAAACTGGCATTTCTAATTGCTGTAACAAACCTGAAGGTTTCTGATGTTCAGCTTTAACTTGTGAGCAAGTTAAACATTTAAAAACATAGGCTGCTATATCCTTTTTCATTCCTATCCACCAGAAATTTTTCCTTAAATCCTGGTACATTTTATCACTTCCTGGATGCATCGTATACTTGGACTTATGAGCTTCTTCTAATATACGATGGCGTAGATTTCCTAATTTAGGTATCCACATTCTCTTTTCATGGAATCTCCAAATTCCATTCGTTCCTTGTTTTAATTCTTTTAACATACCTTTTAACTTTTCAGTAGCTTCCTTGATTACTGACTCTTGTGCTTCTCTTATTTGATTATTTAAAACTACTTGCAGATTTAATTTAAGAGAACGTACTCTTCTTGGCTTTTCGTGATACTTTCGGCTTAAAGCATCTGCCACTACATTTGCTTTTCCTTCATGATACTGGATATCACAATCATAATCACTAAGCATCTCCATCCAGCGTCTTTGTCTCATATTCAATTCCTTTTGCTTGAAGATATACCTTAAACTCTTATGATCAGTGAATATGGTAAACTTACTACCATAAAGGTAATGTCTCCAAATCTTAAGAGCAAAAATTATAGCTCCTAACTCTAAATCATGGGTTGAATAATTCTCTTCATGACTCTTAAGTTGTCTAGATGCGTAAGCTATAACTTTCTGACGTTGCATTAATACACATCCATAACCTAATTTAGAAGCATCACAATAGACTATAAAGTCTTTAGTTCCTTCTGGTAAATGCTAATATGGGTGTATGGGTCAATTTTTGCTTAAGGATTCTAAAGGCTTCTTCTTGTTTTACTCCCCATTCAAACTTAACAGATTTACAGGTTAGCTTAGTTAAGGGAATGGCTATTCTAGAAAAATCTTGAATAAATCTTCTATAATAACCGGCCAATCCTAAGAAACTTCTAACCTCAGTTGGTGACTCAGGGGTTTTCCATTTAGTAATTGCCTCGATTTTTGTTGGATTTACATGAATTCCTTCATGATTGACTAGGTGTCCAAGGAATTGTACCTGTTCTAACCAAAATCCTCACTTAGAAAACTTAGCATAAAGCTTTTCCTTTCTTAATAGACTTAAAAGTGTTTGCAAATGCCTTGCATGATCTTCTTTATTCTTAGAATAAATTAGAATATCATCTATGAATACAATTATGAATTTATCCAAATATGGCTTACATATTCGGTTCATCATGTCCATAAATGCAGCTGGGGCATTGGTTAAACCAAATGGCATGACAGTAAATTCATAATGACCATACCTTGTTCTAAATGCGGTCTTAGGAATGTCCTCTTCCTGTACCTTTAATTGATGATATCCTGACCTTAAATCGATTTTAGAGAAAAATCGAGCTCCTTGTAGCTGATCAAATAAATCATCGATTCTTGGTAATGGGTACCGATTCTTAATCGTGACTTTGTTTAATTCACGGTAGTCAGTGCACATACGCATTGATCCGTCCTTCTTTTTAACAAACCGTATCGGCGCTCCCCATGGCGACGAACTTGGTTGTATGAATCCTTTCTCTAATAATTCGTCTAATTGTTTCTTTAGCTCCTGCATTTCAGCAGGTGCCAACCGATAATGTGCTTTGGCAATTGGTGATGTTCCTGGTATTAAATGGATTCTGAATTCAATTTCTCTGTCTGGAGGTAGTCCTGGTAATTCTTCTGGAAAAACATCTGAAAACTGAGATACTACTGGAATATCTTTTAGTTCTTTTCCTTTAGTGTTAGTGATTATAGAAATCAAATACACAATAGAACCTTTTTCTTATACAACTTGCAGTTTTCATCACAGAGATTAATTTAGTGGATCTAAACGGCTTATCTCCTTTTATTGTGATCGTTTTACCTTTTGGTGAATTTACTTGAATTAACTTTTGATCACACAAAATATTGGCTTTATTGGCTATTAACCAATCCATTCCTAGAACAACATCGAATCCTGCCAGATTCATGGGATAAAGATTTGCAATAAATTTCTGATTTAAAATTTCTATTCTTGCTCCCTGCAAGATTTCAGAAATCCTAACAGTTTCTCCGTTGGCTGTTTCTACTAGACATTCTTGTGGTAGTTTAGTTAATGACTGAGTTAGAATTTTGCAAAACGAAGTATTAATAAAACTTTGGTTTGCACCAGAGTCAAATAATACTTTAGCAAATATATAATTAACTAAAAATGTACCAGCTATAACGTCTGGGATCATCTTGGCTTCATCTGCAGTAAGAACAAATGCTCTAGCATTTTTAGTATTCTTGTTGTTTGCAGCTGGGGCCAATTTTGGACAGTTTAGCCTGATATGACCTTTTTCTCCACAGTTGTAGCATAATCCATTACTGGATTTCCTCTTGCAATTTTCTTCCTTGTGTCCTGGCATCTTGCAGTAATTGCAGAGATTTGAGCATTTTCCCGAGTGCTTTTTCTTGCAAACTTTGCAGTATGGTGCAGAGGTAGAACCCATATTCCTACGATTTAAATTTCCAGAACGAAATTCTTGAGTAAGCCTTTGGGTTAGGTTTCTCCTCTGGTCTTCTTCTCTAATACGGACTAACTCATCTGTCAAGGTATTGGCTAGTTCCACAGTTTCTTCTATAGTTTGAGGTCTAGCTGCCTTGACTACATGTCTAATCTCTCCAATTAATCCCCAAATATAACGGGAAATTAACACTGGTTCTGGTGAAGCAAGAGTTGGTACTATTCTAGCATATTCAAAGAATAACTTTGTGTACCCCTTACTATCCACACCAGTCATCATAAGGTTTAGGAATTTGTTTGCTATCTGCTCCTTTTCATTTGGAGGGCAGAATTTCCTTTCTACCATATTCCTAAATTCTTCCCAATTCATACTATAAACCCTATCACTTCCTTTAGATTGAAGGATAGTGTTCCACCATTCTAAGGCTGCATTTTTAAATAAATTGGAAGTAAACATTATCTTGTCCTCTTCCGCACATTTACTTATTTTCAGAACAGCCTCAGTCTTTTCTATCCAGCGTAGAGCTGCAATAGGTTCTTCATTGCCCGAGAATTCTATTGGTTTACAGGACCAGAATTCTTTGTATGAACAACCGTAAGGCACGGTTCTTCTTCTTTTGGGAATAGGCATTTGAAGTATAGGTCCATTGTTCACGCTGTTTTCTGGTTCAATTGTTCGCTTACTGATATGTTTACTTTTATTATTCGCTTCTTGAACCGTTTGAAGAATAAAAGGCATTGCATCTATAATTCCCTGTGCCACTATATGTTGGATAGCACTATTATCCATCTGATTTCCATTGTTATTGATGCTTGGGTTTTCATTAACCACGTTAATGTTACTCTGATTATCGTTATTTAGATTTCCTTGATTTTCTTCGTCGGCCATCTGAATTTTAAACATTTACCCCTGTATTAATATCACAAATAATAGGTAATATAGTAAATCACATAACACGCAATTTAACCAAAATCGTCGATCATTGCGACTTGTACTCTATTTTCATATACTATGCGTCTATTACACACTAGTACAGAAATAAAGATTACAATACCAACAAAAAGAAAATTACACTAACAGTACTATGCATCTGTACACACATATTTTATTTTATTTTATTTTTTTATATTTATTTATTATTACTACTACCATTTTCTCCATCTCATTCACGGATATGGATTTATCCAAAAATCTATATTACGTTCATCGTATTTCCATACGAGACGTTCTCCCACCTGACGCATTCTCTCACTGCTTTCTAAAATTTCCTCCCCAAAAGTCCTAAGTTCTTACACGTTTTCTGCACTCATTGGGGGTGCAGGTTCTCGGACTGGGTTTGGAATCTGGGGTGCGGTTTCCTGATATGGGGGTGACACTTCCTGGGTAAGCTTCTATGTTATGTATGGGTGGATATTCCTGAATAGGGTAACGTTGCACAAAGTCCCTATTGTCGTCCCACCAGGGGTCATAATTCGGGTCTAGGGGATTTGGTGCAGGCACCCTAGGGATTTCTTCTGGATTAAAGTCGTGCATCTCCACTTGGTTTTCCTGATTTTCTATCTCCATGGGTTGTTCTAGGTTTTGTGGTTGTGGGGCTACTAGTTGTTCCAGACTTGGGTCAGTAGCAGTTGTAGCTAGGATATGGAAATTAGCTAGGCTTCTATTAAGCATATCCTGAGTATGGGCATCTGTTTCTCGCTTAATGGCTGCTAAAGCCCTTTGCTGTTGCAATTTTCGCATTCTCTTCCTATGAGCAAAAGCTTCTTTACTGAACCATCCTCGTTTCTTATTAGGAAACGGTTCTTCAGATTTGGCTCTAAAAGCAAATATTCCCTCCTCCTGATCAGCAGAATACCCTGAAAGGGCGGGCTGTGATGATGTACCTTCACTCCTAGGTGAATCAGCTAACTAACGATTCACGTCTGATGGTCCTTGATCACTCATACTGAAAACTAACAAATAGTCAAATAACACATAACAAATAATTACAGTTATACACGTATTTTCATAATTTATTTCCTAACACAAATTTTAAAATTTCAAGTGTCAGCAGAACACTTCTTTGGCTTAGAATAGTGGCTAGGCTCTGATACGACCTCCTGTCGCAACCCCCGATCCCTTATTCCCGGGAACGGGCTGACGCGGTCTCAGTTGTGGTGGTATCAGGTTATTTAATCTTGCAGCGGAATTTTCATCAGTACCGTAGTTAGGAAATGTTTATCAGAGTAAAACCACCATATTTTATATTAATAATCACATGGATAAAATCCAAGTTTCTTATTACAATACATTTATAGGGATAAACCCTATCTTATTTAATTTAAAACATCGTTTATTAGGTAACTTTTATAGCCACATTATCCCCAAGCCTTTAGTGCTCTCCAGCTGGCTTTCTACTAGTTGGCTGTCACATTAGGTTACCTGAAACGCGTTTTAAAAACATTTGTCAGTCGGAAATACTGGTGAGTGAATCCCAGTTTAATCAAGAAACATTTTATTGATTAAAACAGTATCGAGGACGATTACAATGTTTATGTCTACACAATTACTCCATTTGGTACTATCAATCCACTGACTTGTGGGTCATATTACACATTGGCTAACTCATTGTCCCAATGGTAACGTACTGTCATCCTCGACTTACTACTCACAGTGTAGTAAATTTTGTATACAAAACCCCAACATACTGGCAGTAATTGAAGACTACAAAGACTCAATCACCGCTTAATCACATTGTAAAATATTTAAGGTTTTGTAAAAACTGTTAACAAAAAGAGGATAAACTCACTTTGCTATCTTAGGCTTCTTGTAAGGGTTTCCTGGGTATAATAACGGAGCAGAACCTCGCTAATTAGGGGGTATAATACTTGCAAAATATGCCTAATAACAGAGAATTCGATATTGAGAATTGAGAATGAGCGACGGAAATTGAAACCCGAGGCCTCCTTTATATAGTTGCTGATATTGACTCTCAGGCGGCCCGCGTAAGGTAAGGCTAAGCCTTATGCGGCCTGCGTCAACACCGGTCAACATAATAGCTTAGCTGGGTCAGCTTGTAGACTTGCCACGATGTCGACACTTGGCGGCATCTTGTGTATCCGCGTTTTATGAGTCCGCGCGGCCCGCATGAGATTGAGGTGAGGTCCTACGCTGCCCGCCTCATCTCATAATTCAGGTTTTTATTTTATTTTTATAAACTATAATGTATTTCGGGCTCGGTTTTCACATAAGGGGTGTAATATGAGACATATTGAAATATTTTAAGATATAATAGGGTATACAAAATATAATGAGGGTGTTGGTTTTACCGAGGGTTGTTACATTTTTGGCGGAATCTTGGCGGCATTTTTGTTGATCCTGTCAAAACAAACAAAAGAAACAACAAAGAAAAACAATAAAGGACAAAATAAAATAAAATTAAATTAGGATTAGTCCTAAGTTCTTTGTCTAGACTCGGAAGTCAAGGAATGTGCAAACTGTGTCATTGAGATTAAACACAAAAATGCTAGTGTTTAATTCACTCAATATTGGCTCTAATACCAACCTGTCACACCCCGATATTTCCACGTATTACCGGTGGGCCCGGTGGGGAGTATTCGTGACGTAGTTGATATCATCATAGTCAATTTATCACAGTTCAATGCACAACGGAAGTCTAAAGTAAAAATATATTACAAACCGAATGAAAGTAACATAAGTATTACAAAACGTTTGTAAAAGGATCCACAGGCGGATCTAAAATAACGGAAGCATTGTTCAACAGATTTTTAAACTTCTAAGCTTGCAAGGCTCTTTATTTGATGCTAGGAGTAGCCAGCCTATTTCGCTTAGTACCTGCACTTAACCTTTTGGAAAATACGTCAGTTTACACTGGTAAATACAATTAACCGACTCTTTTGAAAAGTGTTTATAAAATTGATTTAAGGCACAAGGCACAAATATCCATTTATAACTTGGGATAATTATTTAAAAAATAATCTTGTAAAAGAATTATATGTTTGTTATACGTTCAGTAGCCCGGGTTGAATATCGGGTTAAAGATTAATAGACACACCACATAATATAACCTACGGCGAGTTATTCTCGAACAAGCAGGTATATCATTTTACATACGCACCGGCAGGTGTATGCCTACACCCCGTGCTTAAGTCGTGGCCATTTCGACGAATGAGCCGAGGATATATCCAGGACATGGTCATTAACCCACCAAAGGCTTAAAACAAACAAAATAGTTTAAACGGGTTATCTCAATGATTTAACCTTCATATGATTAAATATTCAATACCCGACCAAGCGGTATTTTATATACCGTACCCCAAGCCCGTATAAAGGAAAATAAGTTAAAAGTATTTACCTGAGCAAATTATACAAATTTATCCCAGCCGTATACAATCAGCAAGTGCAAATATCTTTTACTGGGCTCCTAAATCTGGAACGAAGGTTTTAATAACCTATTAGATTCCTAACGGGTCTTACTTAAGTTTAAACTTAGAGCGGTTAGTTTTAAAGAAAGGTTTACGGTTCTAAACGCAAGATTAAGCGAGGACCGGATTAGGATGTGATTTAGACCCGACAAGTATGAAGACTTGTATAATATGGGTAAACTAAACACATTCTGGATTTTGAAATGAAAATGATGAGGTTTGACTCGTTTCGGTCAATTTATGCAAACTAGTCACATAAACCATACCGAACGCGAAAAATGCATAACGGGTAACCAAATGAGTCATATACATGTTTCACAAGTTAATATGCCTTAAATATGTTGTGATATCAGTAGGATACCTTCCCTTATGCCCAAGACGGATTTAAAATCAATTTAAGCCTCATAGGGGTATTTTGGTCATTTTAAAGGTTATAAAAGAGAATAAATATTAATCTGAGGTTCTGGTCTAAAATGATCAGTAAAAATATTTATTTTTGCAAGTCATATCAGTAGGGTATTGTATATATGTGAAATTTATCATTTATAACCAAACTATGTGCCGTAGGGGCATTTTGGTCATTTCACATAAGCTTTAGGGTCACATAATATCAAAAGGGCATAATGGTCATTTTGGTCACTAATATCAAAAGGGCATAATGGTCAACATTTAAGTAATTAACGGAAACATGCAAATGAATTGGATAAATAAGGAATCATGTAGTATAACCTCAGAGGGTTTTACTAACTTATAATATGGTCCTAAAGATACCTTAAGGCATATCTAAAATAAGCTAAATCGGCCCAGAACTGAAAGTCAAAGCAAAAGTCTTGTTTTGCGACTTTCAGTTCCGAACCGAGCCTAAACTCGGAATTGTCGGGTTGAACATGCTTAGACATGTTCCTACATTATTTACCAAGTTATTTTAATGTTAAAACTTGTTCCATAACTTCTACATTATTAGATATGGATTTATTTGTAAAATAGCTTCCTGTTGACTTTTTATAATTAAGTTTGACCCGACAATTGAAAAAAGTTTGAGTGGAAATCAGAGGGTGCCCTTTTAAGGGTTTATTACCCACATAATAACCAACTCATAGCCACTTTCAATTCGAAAAATGGCTGGACCATTAGTGATTAATCACTAAGTCAAAGATTAATTACGACGGCTTTGACTTTTGGTCATTAGACTAATAAAACTTGAACTAGGATGGCTAAGAATGCTTACAAAGGCTCTTAGCACGAATTAGGAACTTGAGAAAACTTGCTTGAATTCCAGAGAGCTCCAGAGAGTGTGTTGAGAATGATTTTTGTGAATGTGCATGTGAACTAGCAAACAAGAACTCTTATATAGGAATTCAAAACTCACAAGATCAATCCACACAAGTCTACAAATGTTTCCTGATCATCCCAGGTGTCCCCTATGCATGAAATACCATTGGTTCGGTCCCTGAATTCGAAAACCAGCTTTCTAAGGCGGTGGAACAGGCCATACCCGCAGCTGTCCACATCTGGCTGTTACTGGCACTTCCACGCGGCCCGCGTAAGACATAGGGAAGTCTTACGCGGCCCGCGTCAACCGTCAAAACCGGGAAAAATGTTTAAAACTTTGCACTTTCAGTCCCTGGTCCATTTTAACTTTGTTTTACTTTCATTTATTGCATTTTGGACCCCCATGGTTAACTTTTAAGGACCTTGGGTCATAAAATAACTCCGTTAAGCTCCCGGTTAGTCGTACGATCACCCGAAAAGTCTTGTTTTCTTCACAGCTCCACAAAATTAATATCTATTACTCTTATGAACAAAATATTAATTTATTTACAATGTTTTTTTTGGGTTCGTTAACGGTCACTCAGAGGTAACTTTAACATGTTGACACTTTTAACCCCTATGCTTTGCAAGATCCTTATTTATAACACAAACGACTTCCAATGTTCGATAAATTATTCGTTAAGGAATACGAACGTCGTGTGAGGTCAATCAGAGGCACAAGAATGGCATGTTGACACTTTGGATCCCTTTATTCACATATTTACATTGTTTGGAAATTTTAGTCCCTCATAATCAAATCCCTACACGTTTAAAGTCCATCACACGTGTCTTCATTTTATTGGTCGTGTTTTTACAAGGTGTTACATGGTGAAAAATGCAGCTGGGCAAACCCCATTTTCCTTAGTATTTGGAGCAGAAGCAGTAATCCCTACAGAAATGGTGATACCCACAGCGAGATCCAACCTCCGGGATCCTGAGCAGAATCCTGAAGCCCTATGCCGAGAATTGGATACTGTGGATGAAATAAGAGATGCAGCAAAGCTAAGGATGACAACATATCAACAGAGGACATCCAGAGCATATAACAAGAGTATAAGGACTAGAAGGTTTCAATTTGGAGTACACTATCTCAAGTGAGTGTAAGGACTAGAAGGTTTCAACAGAGGACATCCAGAGCATATAACAAGAGTATAAGGACTAGAGCTATATCCTGGAATGCTATACATCTAAAGCTCTATCTCAAGTGAGTTTAGAATTTAATTTCTAACTCAGGATGGTATGAATTCTATCTGTTTTAATATATTTGATATTATTTATTCTTTTGAACCCAATACTGACTTAAGCATCGGAGGGGTGTTAGCCAGGCTAACACCCACCTTAGTTTACAGTTGTTTTGCAGTATATGCTTCGGGATATAGCTCCAGGATGCACACTCAAGATACTTCGAAAGATTAGAGGATTGGCCCCCTCTCTCACGTTCAAGGGATCTTGATCCCTTCACAGGTTTAAAGGTATTCACCTTTCTCTCGAATTGGGTTTAAACACCCCGCCTGGAGCGCAAGTTATCCAGGGATAGTTCAAGATAGCGGGACCAGTCCATGTAAAAGTGGCTGACAATTTCGCTATTGTTGGCTATATCCTGGATCCTAAAGGTATATGAGGATTGATCACCCTCTCTCGCGAAAGGGTATTTTCATACTCTCTAAGGTTTAAAGGTTTTCACCTTTCTAAGTCTTGGAGTTTATACACTCCCGCCTGTAGCGCGTGAAAACTTGGGATTTTCCCCAGAATACTTATGGGTTTATCCCTAGAACACTAAGGATTTATCTCCAGTATATTTTAGGGTTTATCCCCTGTAATACAAAAATTATAGAAACGATTACAATTGATGTCCAGAAAATTTCTAAGTATTCAAAGACATAATGCACAGGGGATATTCCTACTGAGGAAATTGTGCAAAGCTCAAAGGATCAAGCTTGGCCCTAGTACACTAAGTGTCCCAGACTGGGGACATCCTCGTTGGAAAGATTGCAAAAGGATTGAAGTTTGAGAATGGGGTTGTATTCTACCTCTGGTATGATCTTTCCTTTAAAAACCTTATCTAAATCGTTTAAATTTTTGAAACTGTGTTTGACAAAGGTTTGATTATAGCATTTATCATTATCCTGATTAGGATATGTTCTAAGGATATATTTTCAAAATATATTTTTAGAATATGCTTTGGGATATTTGGTTGGAATGTTTGGGACATGGTACTTGGATTAAAAATTGAAACTATGCTTGAGTCAAACATCTATTATCAAAATAAGCTTTGAAAAATTAAAGTGAACTATCCTTTTTGAAAACTTTATCTAAATTGTTTGAGTTGTAAAAACCCTATTTGACGAAAGTCTTAGTAGGATATTTGTGAGTATCCTGATCAAGATATTTTCATAATATTTGGAAAAGACATTTGAAATATTGCACTAAGTTTGGAACATTGAAATTATATTCAAACTAAGTAATGCATAATAATAATTGAAAAAAGACAACAATAAATAAGGCCAAAAGAAGGTTATATTATTAACATAGAAAAAGTTGTGCTTTTGGTTTCATCTCAAACTGAGATCCATCCACCAAAAGCACAGTTAGTTTTTTTTATCATATTTACCTAACAGTTGAAGGTTTCATCTCAAACCGAGACCCATCCACCTCCAACTGTTATATCGTTCAAAACAAACCATACTAATTGATGACCAAGGGCTTCATCCTGAAACTCAGGACCCATCCACCTTTGGCCATCATATAGTTTTAAGTGCAGGAAATGTAAATTGTTCGAGTGCAGGAAAAGTAAATTGTTTTGGATTACAAACCACAACCATCAAATTTAAAAAATGGGCTCCGGCCTCGGCATCAACATCCATCATCGCCCATTTGGCTGCTTTCAAGGGGCAGGACCCTCTTCCACCATGACTTCATCAGCAGCATCCTCCCCAGCATCCTTTCCAGCATCCTTCCCAGCATCGCCACCAGCATCCTTTGTAGCTTCGGCATCATCCACCTTCTCGGCTACCTTAGTAGGCTCTTCCACAGCAGACTTCACAGGAGGCACCACAGGGTTACCACCAAGATTTTTCAGCTTCATCTCCCAAGCCTCAACATTCCATGAAGGGCATTCGAAGCCCAGGGCCTTAGCCTCATAGGCCATTTTCAATCTAGCCTGGAGGAGGGAGATGACAACAGAGTTCTTGAGGCCTTCCCGGTATGAAGCCATATCCTGCTCGTGTTGAAACTGGGCAGCATTGGACTTGGCTTGGGCCTCGTGGGTGATCTTCTTGATGGCAGACTGGTGCTCTTGGGTCATTGCCTTGTATTTGGCTTCATAGTGCTCAGATTTGGTGGTGGCAATCGCTGCTTGGTCTGCAATGGTGGCTTCAGCCTTTTTTAGTTTGCTCTCTAGCATTGCGTTTAGACCACATACGTCTTCATAAAGGAACACCAGACGTTCCAGACCCTACGATCAAAGGGATAGGTATCAATATATGGATATGCATATTGAATATGTGTGTGCAGGATAAAGGATAAGGATACTAACCTGATTAAGGAAGACGGTCATGAATTTGCTGGACTCGGTGAACCCGTGATTCTCGAAGGAAAACACGTCAGAGGAGGTTGGAGAATCTGCTTCCTTCCTCTTACGAGAGCTGGATGCTCGAGTTCTGGATGCTGGGGGAGCTTGGGTGCAGTAGCGGTTTTTGAACCGGTAGGCTTTGATGTGACTGCTGACTTAGGGTTGGTTTCTTGCTTGACAGGCATGAGCCAGAGAAACTGTCCAACTCATCGAGCTGGAAGCCTTCAAGATTGATAACCGACACTATAAAAAAGGGAGAAATATTTAACTCTCAACACTCATATTCTGTAATTAGTCTAATCAAATACTTACCAGAAATTTCTGAACTTGATTTTTGACTTGAGCTTATGAGAGACAGGGAGAAGGTTCTTTCACTATCAGGAAGTCGATAGATCTCTTTGATCCTGAGCTCTGATTCTGCGCTTGGAGGGGCTAGATCTCTGAAATTTGCTGCACAAGAAATGAAGGTGTCAGTCAAGGATATAGTTTTAAGATATATTTGGGGATATTCCTAAAACCCTAAATCCTACCCGAAGTCAACCATCCAACTGGCAGGTCAAAACCCTTGACGATAGAATCCCTTTTTACGAAAAAGAACTTTCATTGTCATTGATCTTCGTTCTTAGTGGCCTTGAGGATTAGGGGGTTCTTAGAGGTGGAGAATAGAAGAAAGCGGCTATTACCATGGGACCTCAGTCGATATGCTATGGGGAGATCTTCGACACAAAGATCAGGGACATAACGAGATTTAATTTGGTCTAACACTATTAAAACTTGCCATACCATTGGCATGGTATGAGCATAACTGAGGCCAGTGAGTTCGAAAAACGGGAAATGAAGGTTGGAAAAGGATACCGGAGCCCCAAGGAGAAAGGATAGGCTAAAAAGCACACCCACTTGTTTGATACCACGTCTGATCCACTTATCGGACCTCCCAGTCAAAAGGACGAATGATCACTCCGGCAGGAAAGGCACCATAATCTTTTAAGGTAGCAATGTCGATGTTGTTGAAAAAGCAAATCTCCTTTTCGGGTTCTCGAAGAAGGTTTTTACTTTCGAGGGTTGGGGCTGGCTCGTTTGAACGTGATCTTGTTAGTGAGGCCATGGAAGGTTTCAACCAGGAAACGAGAAATTTAAGCAAAGAAAAACAGAGAAGAGAAAGAGAAGGAATACCTGAAAAATTGCTTAAAGTGAGATGATCATAATGAAGAATACTCCGGCTAAATATAGGCTGGATATAGGGGGTATGGAATAAATATCGCATGGGAAGTTGTAGCGTGTCACTTCAACCGTCGTTTCAACTTAATAACCTCGATTTATGAGATAAGCTTTAAAATATATCCGTTGGAATTGGTATACCAATAGATATATTTTGGGGACAATTGTTATGGGTGGTTTTCTGCTCATATATCCTGACTAATATTCTGACTATGTTTCTTTTGTTGTGATCAGGATATTGGTAACATCCTGATGCAGTATCCTGGTAGTAACTGATTAATTCACGTGCAAAATAAATGGTGCAAGTCTCTAACGTTCAAGTGGACTTCTTCTCCTAAAGACTCGGGCAAATCTGTTGGAATATGGACGTTGAAGCCGGAAGACCTGGACTACAATGTTCACATAAGGAATATTCGTTAAATCCCGGAATAATAGGCTAGTTAGTTTGTTTCTTTTACTATAATAAGGATTGATCGGATCAGATAAGGACACACAGTCTCTCGAGCTCTCTTTCTCTCTAACTACAAACACTCACAACACACTTACACTTGTATCGAAATCACACTGTAACACTTAGTTGATCCGCATCATATCCTGCACTGTATCCTGATATTTGAAGGAATAAGAAGAACAAGGCAGCTGCGATTGTCAGCTCCCGAGGTTTTATGCCGGCGATCTAAATCGATCAAGGGCTTTCCTCGTACATCCCGTGTCACCCTTTACATTTTTGCTCATTGTTTGATTGTAGATACAGCTCGATATCCTGAGCCGTATCCTGAAAATTGTTTTTACCAACAACTAAATTAGCATATTTTTATACACATTCTTAGCACACTACCTCACTTAACTAATTTGATCACTTAATTGCTTCGGTAATTTTTGACCAAAACACTTTCATATTTGCTCGGGTCTCCAAATCAACTTCGGCAAATCAAGTATCTTTGGTATGGGTTTGGGTATGGGGGCGGTTGAAGAAATGGCGGGTTTTGTGGGTTGTAGAGCAGACTCGTTCCCTTGCACTTACCTTTGCCTAACGGTGGGGGCTAATATGAACCGCATTAGTAATTGGAGATCGGTTTATGAGATCTTTGAGAAACGCTTGTCGTTATGGAAAGCTTCTTATCTTTCCATAGGGGGTCGAGTTACTTTGATCAGGTTTGTGCTTGAAAGCCTTCCTACTTATTTTTTTTCTATTTACCGGACTCCGATGATAGTGATTGAAGATTTGGAAGGTATAATTAGAAGGTTTCTTTGGGGAGGATCCTCGGTTGAAAAAAAATTACATTGGGTAGCTTGGGATAGGGTTGCTTCCCCCAAAAAAGCGGGGGGTTGGGTCTCCATAGTTTAAAGGACGTGAATATGGCTTTGCTTTCAAAATGGGGGTGGAGATTTAAAACTGAAAAGTGTAGTCTGTGGGTTAAGATTGTCAAAGCTCTTCACCTTGGCGGCTCGGATTGGGAATTTTTTTCGGCTAAAAAAACGTATGGTGGAGTTTGGAGTAATATTGTGTCGTCTTTGAGAAAACCGATTGTGGACGATATTTCTCTTCGGGATCTTCTCAGAGGAGTGGTTGGTAGAGAGTATAACATAAGGTTCTGGTTAGACCCGTGGCTGATGGAGGTTCCTTTGAAAGTTAAATTTCCTTCTCTATTCCGTTTGGAGGTGGTTAAAACTTGTTCCGTTAGAGATCGGTTGCACGGGGAGGGGTTGTGGTTATGGAAGCATGATCTGGATTCGGACTCGGAAAAATTAGAATGGCAGGAGTTAGTCTCGGCGATAGGGGCGGTGTCTCTGTCCGACGGTCCTGACAAATGGGATTGGGTTGCAAACGGGCCGGCTAAGTTCTCGGTGGTGTCGGTGAAGAATTTTTGGTCCTCAAAGAAAGATTTCAGTAACCGGTACGTTTTGGAGTGGTGTAAGTGGGTTCCTTCTAAGTGTAACATATTTGTTTGGCGTGTGGAGATGGATAGAGTTCCTACGGTTGAGGCTTTAAAGTTTAAACAGAAGGGGCATTTTCGTGGCTAATCCGATGTGCGGTTTTTGTAACCATTCTCTCGACTCGGTCCTTCATTTGTTCACTGCGTGTCCTTTTTCGTTGAGTCTTTGGGATAAGATTACCTCGTGGTGCCGGGTGAGAAATTTTTTTGTCTTCTCTTTTCGAGATCTCTTAGATATCCACACTCTGGGACAAAGATCTGAGTCGGATAGGGTAGCGCTTCATGGGGTTGTGATTACTGCTTGCTGGCTGCTTTGGAAGGCTAGGAACGACATCTGTTTCAATGACAAAAAACGCAATGTAGAGGAGATCTTTAGTGAAGTGAGGGAGGTTAGTTTTTTGTGGTTGAACCATACGGCTAAAAAAGGTCTTTTTATTTGGGAGGATTGGTGTAAATTTGTAAATAAGTAGTTGGTTTGTTTGTTTCCCGTCCCGGTCTTCGGGTTCGGTGGTTTTAATGAAGTTCACATTTCAAAAAAAAATACGTCATTCTTTCAAAATGTTTAAAAACTTTGTATTTGTCAATAAACCACCACCTCTTTGGTTCAGGTTTAAAGTACTTGACCTAACCATTATCGCTATGGCTAGTGCATGTTAAAGGAGAATTATATTAGCTTAAAGTATTTTTTTTCTAACGGTAAATTTCTTTATTTATATTGTCTGTAAGACTTGAACCTAATATCTTCCTTTTCAAAGTGTTTAAAGACTTTGTATTTGTCAATAGACCACCATCTCTTTAGTTCAGGTTTAAAGTAGTTGACTTCTATTATGGCTATGGCTCATAGATTGGTGAAAAATGAGGTTGCATAGATATTTTGATTACAATTTACAATTTTATCATTTGTTTCTTCTCTTGTCCCTAGGCCTTGGTTAAGTAATAGCTAATAAAGTTTGTTGATTGATGACCCGTCTAAAATTTTCATGTAGCTAATAAAGTCTGTTGATTGATGACCCATCTAATTTTTTTTATAGAAAATGAAAACATGATTTACAAGGATTTAAATTCGAATTTTATATATTACACCCACTTTAGTAAATTAGCTCAAGCTTAAAATTCTCTTAATAAATAAATTATTAAATTATCAAGTTTGATTAGGCTCAAGAGCCTAAACTAGCCTTTTATTCATACAATTTTTATTTATTGAATTTATATATACATATATTGTTATTATATATAGCAAATATGATAGTAATAACTTTTATAAGAAAATTTTAGATATATATATAGAGAGGGGGTCTTGAAAATTTTCTTTCTGTGTGAGAAAAACGCTATCAAACGATTGATATTTGTGTTAATTTTTCTCTAAGGTTTAGTTTTTAATTTATAGAGTTTAGGGATTAGCTTTAGCATTTAGTTTTTACCTTTTAAAGTTAAGTTTATAAGGTTTAAGATTTAAGTTTTAGGGTTTAGTGTTTGGGGTTTAAGATTTATTTTTTAGGGTTTAGTAATGCTTAGATAAAGTTTTCTCGAATTTTCTCACCAAAAAGAGTTTTCTCACGATCCCTCCAATATATATAAAATCATAATTTAAAATATATAAAATTATTTTCTAAAATGTATATAATTAAAATAAATAAATAGTAAATAACTAATAAACAAGCTAAACCTGAACTTGAAGAATATATAACGGCTCACAGGCTGAGCTTGTGCTAGCTAACCTCAAGATCAAACTTTCTTAAAATAAATGACCAGAGCTCGAGTTTATACAAGTTCAAGCTCGAATCGACTTGACTTATTTACATCCCTAATATTAGCAAGTTGATCTTCTTTTTTCATATTTTGAAAAGACTCATAATATGCACCCTTTTCTTTATTTCGTAGTTTGAAAACTGAATTAATAACCCAATCTATGGTTTAATCGGTAAAGTCATTTAAAAAAACGAATAGTCAGCAACAAGAGATGTATGATCGGCGGTTTTCCCTTGTTCGTTTGTGCCCGGTTCACTCGAAACCAACAGCTTAATTTATGTTTGGTTCTTTAGCTATTAACCAAACATACATCACTAGCGGTTCCCGATTTAACAAGTCGTATCGAGTAGTCTTGTCTGGTTTTTAACCGCTATCTTTACGATATCATTTTATTTACATTTATAGAACTAGGGGAAGGTTCATTGGGGAACACTAAAAAAGTGGGGAACAACGGGGAACCGACTCAAACGAACTCCGATTGGACTCATTCTAGCGGCGTTGGAACCGGCTCGTCGAACCCTAACTAAGATTTCTTAACCCTAAACCCTAAATCCTAACTCCTAAACTCTAAACCCTAAAGCGAAAAAATAAGGCTAAAACCTAAGCTAAACCGTAAAATCTAAACTATAAACCTTAAAAGCTAAACCCTAAAGGCTAAACCCTAAACCCTAAAGCTAAACCCTAAACCCTAAAGCTAAACCCTAAAACTAAACCCTAATGCTAAACCCTAATGCTAAACCTTAAAAGCCAAACCCTAATATATTTAGGGTTTAGGGTTATGATTTAGGGGTTAAGGTTAAGAGATCCTAGTTAGGGTTCGACGAACCGGTTCCAACGCCGCTGGAATGAGTCCAATCGGGGTTCGTTTGAGTCGGTCCCCACTGTTCTCCACTTTTTTAGTGTTCCCCAATGAACCTCACACGATAGAACTATTATCATATAAACTTAATCAACTTCCAATATCTTGATCCCGTAAGCATTCCTTTTTTCAGACAGATTTATATCATATTTAATATTTGGGATAGGATCAAATAAAAAGTTGATTTTGTGTAAGTAGGATAAGAAGGGTTCTTGTCCTTTCAATTTTCAAATTAATGGCTAAAATGAAAATGTGGGGGGGGGGGGGGGGGGGGGGGGGTTCTTGGAATATAGCGTATTTGTTGATTTTTTTTCTCCACATGTAAGACACATGCATATGCCCTCTCATTTTTTAAACGTTCATAACTTTTTTGTACGATATTATTTAAAAAAAACACTATAAAATCGAGCATCTTTTTATCTTTGATTTGACTATCTAATTGATATATAAAATATGACAACAAAAAAAAACCAAAAAAAATTCCCCTATTATAAATTTGCAACAACTTGTTGCTTAATGATGTTGTATCACATGTATTATGTATTGGGAGTGTTTCAAAAAAAAAGTTAACTTTTCATTTCTAACTCAAATAATTTCACTTTTTGCATTTTAACCCCTTTGATATTTTAACTTTTAACATAAGGTTTTTTATCTTTTGCAATTTAACCCCAATACCTTTTTATTTTCAACTTTGGTCCCTTATACTTTTCATATTTCGTAAGTTTTTCCATTCTAAATTTTGTGAGTTAACACACAACAACGTGTGTTTGGGGTTCAACGTTTTTCGTCTCTTTTTTCCCTTTCGACAGGCCTGTCGCAAAACGTTTATTTTTCTCCGTTTGACAGATTCGTTGCAACGCGCAGGTCGTAGATCAACTTATTTATTCTTTTTTTTGAAACCCCCCTTAAGGATCAAGTACAACACCTATATGCATAAAAGTGTTGCTAATTTATTAAATATGTTACAAATATTTGTAACACCCAGCTTTAATTATTAGTTATGTAAGATTTTTCTTTTTACTTTTATTTATTTAGTTTACAAGTTTGAAATTGGTGGCTATAAAAGTTATCTAAAATTTATCTGTAAAGACTTCGTAATAAGCGAGACACTGTTTCATGTCCCTTGCATCACTTTCGTAATAAATGAGACATGTTTTTATGCCCTCGATTTCATGCCCTTTGCATTGCTTTTGTAATAAACGAGACACAGTTTCATGCCCCCCGACGCAACGCGGGGGGACTTCCATCTAGTTGTATTTAATTCCTATGTTGTATGGTACTTTTGTGCATGATTTTTTTAGAGTAAATTACAAAAATTGTCCTTTATTTATATTCTAAATTGTACTCTTTGTTCTTTATCTTTAAAAATCACGCAAAACGTCCTTTGTTTTGTAAATTTTACACGCTCTTTGTCCTTTAAGCTAACTGATGTTAACTTTTCAGTTAACTTTAAAGTAAAAATACCATTTTACCCAAAAGACATAATCTGAAGTTTATTTTTAAAGGACATAACTTGTAATTTATTTAAGTTCTTTTATTTCATTTTATTTTATTTCTTTTTTTTTTTGTTAAATTTATCACTATTGTTTTATTGATTACTTTAAAAAATGTAATTCATTAGTTAACATTTTATATAAAAATATATGTTTTTATAATTTATTTATTTTCATTTTTTATTAAATTATTTACTTTTTTTATTTTACAAATAATGTAAATTTTTATACTATGTTTTACATAAACCATTAGTGTTATCGAGTTATTATTATTTTTTATCATTTTCACAATTATTATATGTTATACGAACGAAATTACACTAAACTATGAAGAAAAATAAGCATGTTGGTCGCGCTTACGACAGGTCGGTTTAAACTATAATTTTCTATAAAATTTTGAAATATTGTAACGTCATTTCTAAAGCAACTGGTTATTTTAGACGTGTTATAAAATGTGTGACGTGCACTCATCTCAAAATACAACATTGCGACATGTTTTTAATCTATGTTTCAACCAACCCATAATAACGCGCAACTAGCGTGTTTATTTTTCTCCATATTTTGTTGTAAATTTCGTTCAAATAACATATAATAATTGTAAAAGTGATAAAATAAATAACTCGATCACACCACGATTTATGTAAAAAAGTAATATAAAAAATTACATTATTTGTAAAATAAAAATAATAATTTAATTAAACAATGAAAATAAATAATTATAAAAACATATATATTTTATAAAAAATTGTTATCTGATGATTTAAGAAAATTTTAAAGCAATCGATAAAACAATAGTGATAAATTCAATTAAATAAAAAGAAACAATAAAGAAAATAAAATAAAGAGTTAAATGCCATTTTAATCCCTGTGGTTTGGGCCATTTTGCCAGTTTAGTCCAAGGGTTTCATTTTTCTCCTCTGGCCCCAAAAAGGTTTCACCGTTGCCATTTTAGTCCACTGGGTTAACTTTATCCATTATTTCTGTTAACCAGAAGGGCAATTCGGTAATATGACCGAATTGCCTTTCTAGTAAACAGAGTTACATATAAAATGACCGAATTGCCCTTCTGGTTAACAGAATAAATAGATGAAGCTAACCCAGTGGACTAAAATGGCAACGGTGGAATCTTTTTGAACCCAGAGGAGAAAAATGAAACCTTTGGACTAAACTGGCAAAATGGCCCAAACCACAGGGTCTAAAATGGCGTTTAACTCTAAAATAAAAGAAAAGAACTTAAGTAAATTACAGGTTATGTCTTTTATAAATAAACTTCAGATTATATCCTTTGGGCATATTGGTAATTTCCCCCCTTAAAGTTAATTAAAAATTAACATTAGTTAGCTTAAAGGACAAAAAGCGTACAAAATTTACAAAACAAAGGACATTTTGTGTGATTTTTAAAGATAAAAGACAAAGAGTGCAATTTAGGTTCTGTTTGTTTTTTCTGTAGGAAAAGGTCTGCAGTCTGCGGACCACATCTGTAGGCATCTGCAGGAGAAGAGGTGGACCAAAGGTCTGCAATCTGCAAGAAAAAGAGGGTTTGTTTTTTTTATACATAAACCTCTTCACACACATTACACACACAACACACACCAGACATCTCTCTGCTTTCACTTCACCACCGCCACCACTTCACCACCGTCACCACCGCCACCACTTCACCACCGCCACCACTTCACCACCGTCACCACTGCACCACAGCCACCACCGTCACCACAGATCGATGATGATGATGATGCAGATCGACCACCGCCATCAAAACCCACCACCACCGCCGCCCCTTCTCTCTCTACGATCTCTCTCTCTCTTCGTTCCAGATGTCGATGATGATGATGATGAGGGTTTTCGATTTAGGGTTTTTCCACAGATCAATGTTGATGATGATAAGGGTTGTCGATTTGGGGGTTTTGTTTGTGATGTTGATGATGATGTCGGAGGTGGTGGCGGAGTGGAGGTGGAGCAGAGGTGGTGGCGGAGTGGAGGTGGAGGTGGAGCAGATTTGGGGGTTTTGTTTGTGATGTCGATTTGGGGCTGGAGCAGCGGAGGTGGTGGTGGAGATGGTGGCGGAGGTGGAGATGGTGGTGGTAGAGGAGGTTGGAGGTGGAGATGGTGGCGGAGGTGGAGATGGTGGTGGCAGATTTGGAGGTGAAGAGGTCTGCGTGGTGAAGAGGTTCCAAGAAGACTTGGGTCCATGTTTGCTCCAAGAAGAGGTCTCGCAGACCTTTTTTAATGAAAGGTCTGCGAGAAAACAAACAAGCTGCAGACATCAAACGTCTGCGCGCGTCTGCGTCGCGCAGACATAAGTGGCCAGAAGTACTTCTGGCCAAAAAACAAACAGCACCTTAGTATACAAGTAAAGGACAATTTGTGTAATTTACTCTTTTTTAACTATATTTTTGTGCTACATTTTTTTGTGCTGAATTTTTTGTGCTAAATTTTTTGTACTAATTTTTTTTTTTTTTTTGTGCTAAATTTTTGTACTAATTTTTTTGTATTGTATTTTTTGAGAAAATAAAAGGGTGAGTTTGTGATTTAAGACTAAAATGCCCTACTATCTTATTTATAAGAAGTGTCACATGTCATTTCCACAATTTTTGTTAGATTACTTAAGCAATTTCTACAATTTTTATTAGATTACTTAAGCAAAACTCACTTTATAATTAACAAGGTTGGAGAACTCGTTAGTCGCTAGTCGGCCGGTGAGGTGGGGACTATCGGGATTACTCAGGATTAATCGGATCGGGTTTTTTATATGTAATTTTCAGTTTTATGTATACATATACATATTTTTATAGGTAAATATTTTAAGTAGTTAGGTTTTAACTCTTACTCAGCTCATTTTTTTAAGTATACAAGATTAATTGTTGGAATTCACATGGTTTGGTTGCAAACCGGCCATAATCACCGATTTTTGAATGGCCGACTAGGTCCGACTAGGCCCGACTAGGTCCAACTAGGTCTGACTAGCGATTAATGAACTGATTAACGAAAAATTACTCAGTGACTGGCCTACTAGTGATTAATCGCCGACTAGTCGCCGCCTAGTCACGATTTTTAGTAACACTTATAATTAATACTTCCAGTATAGTACAAGAAAATCATGTTTAGATATATGGTCCATACAACTAGTCATTTTAAATATTATTAGAGATTTATTGGTGGGCCACCTGGGAAGCTTAACAATAATTTAGGTCCAATTATAGTATATAATATAATAGACCACTCGAATACTCCCTTCCACATCAACCCACTCTCAAATCTCAATACAATCGCTTTCACTATTTTTGGCCTTTTCCAATCCGTGGGCCTGGACTCTAGCCCAAACTCACTACCATCTTTTTCTTTATGTCAACCTCATACTTTTATATGTATGAGTACTAGGAACCGAATCGACAAATAATCGAATGTTTATTAAAATATCATAATAATAATATTTCTGTTATGATTATCACATGGATAAATAAGTAAACTATAATTCGTATAATACATGCATGTATACATATACGTATAGATATGATATTTTATGACACCGTATAACATGATATGATTGATTTTGAAAGAAAACGATATATTATTAAAAATATATTATTATGTATGTGAGTGACCACTGGGATACCACTAAAATGAAGGGTAACAGAAAAGGTATACAAAAAAGAGAACAAACTTTATAAAAAGTTGAATTTATTTAATATAGTTTTTGAAATTTTTGAATATAAAGCTACATATTGAATAATTTATCCAATATGATTCTCATTTCGTCTTTGTTACTACTAGATACTCTAGCGATCTTAGTGTACCAATAATGCCCAAAACATCATAAGGGTACTGCATATTTATTCATAATTCACTTGTTTCTTAAATTAAGATATTTTAGGATGAGTTTTGAAGATAAAAATAAGAAAAGTATTCGTTCATGGGTTTAAGATTACGTATTAGTTTAAGACATTATATTTTTGTTATAGTACGACATCTAGGGGGTGTTTGGCCTAGCTTTTTTATCTAAGCTTATAGTTTTTTTAGCTTATTTTTACAAAATAAGCACTAATGGGTGTTTGGTTTAGCTTTTAAGCTTATGCTTATTAGCTTATATAAGCTAATTCCAAGAAGCTTATGGGAATATGGTTTTTTAGCTTATTTGAATAAGCTTATTTGAAGAAGATGGTTTTTTACTCATTACACACAATGATATTATACCCCCTTCCCATAATACAAAATAACTTAACAAACAACTAAAGATTAATTATTAATTATCAACTTGTAGAATATAAGCTAATCCAAACACTTAAAAATAACTTATCAAATGAAAGAAAATAAGCATAAGCTACTTTAAAATATAAGCATAAGTCAAAAAAATAAAAGCTAGGCCAAACACCCCCCTAGTCATATATTGCTAGATTTGTGTTTATAATTGTAAGGTTGGAGGGTATGGTTGGAGCCCCCTAAGGGCTTTATCAGGCCACGTAATCGACACGTAAGATCCACGTCAGCCAGGGGGCTTTATCACGCCCCCCTTTAACTTGCAGGGTGTGGGATAAAGCCCCCTGTTAAACAAAATTAATTTTTTTTTCATTGGATTAAATCAAGTGGGCCCCACCTGAACATCTAATTCTTGGCGTTAACATGATGGAGCCCCCTCCTATAGCGCACCTTGTTAACATGGTGGGGGTGGATGTATACCGCCTAGGGCGCTATAGGTGATGATGTGGCCTGGGTGGCGCCCCCCAGTGGCGGAACTAGAACATTAACTCAGGGGTATCCCAAATTTTTTTTTTTACCGTGCAATCATACAATATTAAAAAAAACAACAATAAATAAATAAATTAAAAAATTCTTTTTGGCCGCACAAACCGTAGCATTGTTCAAAAATTCCGAGCCGATTCGATTGCGTAAATCCGTCTTGACAAGCTTCAATTTCGGAAAAAATTTAGTTATTTGGTCTATTATTTGGTTATTTGGGCTAATCTAATGTGCTATTATTTAGTTATTTGGGCTTATTATTTGGGTTTGTATCATCATCACCAACTGGGCTTATTATTGGTTTGTAAAAAAAAATTTGAGGGGTGTCCTCGTAGTTGTTTAGAGTTGTCCTTAGTATAAAAATCAAAGAAAAAAAAATTACATTACCGGAAAAAAGTTGAGCAGTAGCCCGTGCTACGTTTGGACCTTCTTTAGGTCCGCCCATGGCGCCCCCACACCCTCCGGCCTAACTGTAAAACACTATAAACCAGTGTTAATTAATAAAATTACTCATTTTGGTCTTGTTTGGACTTTTCAATGCACAATCTCAATTCTTTCATCATGGGTTGCGAATGCTACTGTGATTTTCGTCTGTTTACTATGTTTAATTTAATTTTACCTGCGTTACATAGTTCTATTGTTGCTATAAACTAAAAAAAATGTGAAAGGGTAAACTTAGAATAAACAGAAAAAAATACAGTGTAAAAGGAGGTGAGATACATTGCACAACTTTTTGTGTCTTGCGTACAAAAAAGTTAACGATAGGTCAAACTTGTGTAAAAAAATTATAATTGTATCGCGAAAAAAGACTTAATACATAAGTGTCCGGAACACAACATTACATGAAACAATATCCACCAATTAGGGTAGTCGGGGTGGTTCCGTGATGAACCACCGTTGTAAGTGATGAGTGATGGAATACCGCCGCAAGTATTTGATCACGCTTGATGGACTTGAATGTCGTGATGTGTATCACATGCGTGATAGATGAATATGTGTGTGTGGAAATATTTATTTTAATTTAAAAAAAAAATTGAGTGATGGAATGTGATGAGTGATAACCATTACAATAGTGATAGAGTGAAATGTGATGAAGTGAGATGTCAAATGATAATTGGGTATGATGTATGATAGAGCGTGATAAGTGATGATCATCCCATGTACCCTTACATGCATAACCAAATGAAAACAATATCCAAACGCTTAACGTTTTCTTTTTGTTGGTATTTTAAACTTAACACCTAAGAAAAAATTGTGATCATTTCATGTCACTTTACTTTGACAACACATATAATTCATGTGTGCCTACATCTATTAAATTCCAATTGTGGGGCCATGGTTAGAATTTTTTTAAGTGGATATGACTTTTTTAATTTGCATAGAAGCTAAGCCATGCCACATATTAATATGGGTCATGCTATTTACACACGGAGAAAATTATTTTCACACCCCAAAGCGCCGCGCTATGGCCAAAGCGGGGCGCTTTGGGGTAAAGTCAACCGACAAGAACTGAGCCTGTCAGGCTTTGTCCAAAGCGCCGCGCTTTGGCCATAGAGCGGCGCTTTGGTTTTTTTTTTTTTTTTTTTTTTTTTTTTTTTTTTTGGGGGGGGGGGGGGGGGCAAAACGCCCCTCTTAGGTCAAAGCGCAACGCTTAGGGCCTTTTTTAAATTTTTTAAAATTGTTTTTAATTCACAAACGCGTCGATAATAGTCTAAATTTTACGTTTTTTCCATTATACATCATTTTTTAATATATATGAACTATACTGCAAGTTCCGGATCAAATCAGTTACGTGTGATGTCGTATTCCATTATATCGTATCATTTTGGTTTGAAAGCACAAGTACTCCTATGAGTAGTTTTATGTGTATCAGTCGCCTACCGTACATGTACATGACGTATTTTTTCATTAATTGTAGTATTATGATGTATATTGTCATTTTGGGTCGTACAAGTGCGTATTGAATCTGATTGGGTCGTGTCGGTGACA
Organism: Helianthus tuberosus; assembly: GCA_030545235.1. Lineage (NCBI taxonomy): Eukaryota > Viridiplantae > Streptophyta > Magnoliopsida > Asterales > Asteraceae > Helianthus > Helianthus tuberosus. The sequence goes on along the minus strand of CM060444.1, from coordinate 15,096,191 downwards.
TTCGGTTTTTAACGTGATGTAACGCATATATTGAACAAACACAAACGTACTCAATATTTTCGTGGTTTGTACATTATCACAATATTACAACCCATTGATAACACTTTCTTACCTTTATGTTTATCGTTTTTCTTTTTATCTTAATAGTTTATTACTTTTAATTAAATTGCAAAAAATGATGGGACAATACAAGAGAGATGATGTATCCATCCCTGTCACAACCATCATCATCATCACAACACCAAACGGCTGCCGTTCAAAAAATGATGGGACAATACAGGAAACTTTTTTTTCTTTTTTAATATCATCAAATTAGTATTAATATCATCAAACTTTTTGAAAGCTGTAAAGTAATTCTTGTATGCCATATATAAAATATTCATGTACAAGTTGCTTTTGGAGTTGATTATATTAAATATCTCTTTGACGTTTTTTTCGATTTCCCATTCAAATTAAACGTTCAATAGGAAACCAATTCCCATTCAAATTCATATTTAATTTAATCTATATTTTTATAATTCACAAATCACAACCACCACCAAAAATATATATATATAAAAAAAAACTAAAGTAAACAATAATAATAATAAAGCCTGTTTTCGCCTGCAACAATTGACTATATAGAAAGTTGTGATATTTCCTACAGCGGTCCCAACTCCCAATCCTCACTTTGACTGTACCACTCAACCACTCAACCGGTCAAACATCAACAAATTAAATATTGAGATGGGACTTCACCTTTAGATATATGTGCACTTTAATATTGGACCAAAAATGTAAAATTTGAACTTAAACGTAGACCAATCACCAGTCAAAAAATACGTCCAAAATGTAAAAAAAAAAAAAAAAAAAAACCAAAGCGCCGAGCTTAGGCCAAAGCGGGGCGCTTTGGAAAAAAAAAAAAAAACAAAGCGCCCCGCTATGGCCAAAGCGGGGCGCTTTGATGTAAAGCAACAGACAAGGTCTGACCGCGTCAGACCTTGTCTGTTGACTTTACATCAAAGCGCCCCGCTTTGGCCATAGCGGGGCGTCAGACCTTGTCTGTTGCTTTACATCAAAGCGCCTCGCTTTGGCCATAGCGGGGCGCTTTGGAGTGTTTAAATAGACTAAGGGCGTGTGCGAATAGACCCCACCATTAATATCACTCAATCCTATAGAAACTATGCATCACTTGTTTTCCCAATAATGTTAGAGATAATAGTTTTGTGAATGTTGGGACAACATATGGCCCTAATTTTCCACTCATGTTTGCCTATATCTTTATCTTTTTCGACTGTGGCAAATAAAAAAACTTTTGAGCATCTTTTTTTTTATACTATTTTTGTCATGAAGAAGACATTTAATTTCAATTTATGTTGGGTGAAACCCCAAATCCATATGGGTAAATTATGGTTTTCAATAATAACAATTGGAAATATGGTACGGGTAGAAATTCAAATATCTATATATTTTCAATTAAATTTGTTTTAGAGTGAAATTCCAAATGCATAAAAAAATCCAGATATTTGATCTATACAAAAATATGGTACGATTTTATACTGAAAACATAGCTAAAATTTACCGGACACACCAAGATTGAATTGTATTGATATAAGTATGTAAGGGGCTGTTTGGCAACTTCTGAATTATCAAGTGCTGAACCAGTAAGACGTATAAACCATCAAGTGCTGAACCAGTAAAATGTCTGAACTATTAATAGCTAGTATAATGTTTAAGTGTTCAGAGTCAAATGTCTAACCATTCAGACTCAATAAAATGCTTAACCATTCAGAGGCAAATGTCTAAACCATTTAGACATTTGCTCGCGAAACAAACAGTCTGAACCATTAAGTGCTAAACCAGTAAGAGCTCTGAACCATTAAGAGTCTCATTAAGAAGTAAACAAACCTCTAACTTTAGTAAAATTCAAAAGCAATAAAAGTGTGAAATGGTAAGAAAATTATGCAAAACTCTATTACAATTTAAGAAGAACATGTTGCTGACTTTTGACAATATAACACAAATCCCTAAACTATTATGTGAGTTGAAATTTTAGTTCAATTAGCACTTCTGGTGTAAGAGTATTGTCAAATTGCTTTTGACTTCATTAATCTTCATGACTTTTATTTTTTAGCTTTCAGTTTTGAGGTAGTCATCATCTTGAATTAACACAAAACACTTTTGTTAGTACCAAATTTGGTTATCTTCTTCATTTTTTCTTTTATAAATGCTTTTTTTGGTAATTCATTTGTGTGCTAGACGTATCTATGTGTTAGGTTGGATATTGATATTGATATTATTATTATTATTATTATTATTATTATTATTATTATTATTATTATTAGTATTATTATTATTATTATTATTATTTTCTACTACTACTGCTGCTGCTGCAGCAGCAGCTACCACTACGACTACCACTACTAATACCACTACTACAGTTGTTTCATTGAGTAAAAAACCTGAAATGCTTATTTAACCCGTAAATATTTGTTACAGTTTGATGTAACTATTTTTTTCTCCCCCCACACAAATTTTTGGATCCTACAATGCTCACGTCTTATGTTTGAAAGCATGATGTTATGGAAGAACTTTAGGAACTCCGACAATGTTTACTTGCAACCATTTGGTTCATATCAAAAGCCCGCGACGGCAAAATATTCAACAAGAAGTCGAGATCTTCCTCAAAGGTTGTGGACGAGATTAAGATAAACACATACAATATTAAATTTATTTCTTATATTCTTATAGCGTACTATTTGTTCATATTGTTGTATCATCTCTTAATTTAAAATATATATATATATATATATATATAACAAATTCTAATGGTGTAAAAATCATAATATCTAAATAAAGTGTGCCTCAATAAAATGTTTTAATAGTTTAAAAAACACACATATTGGTGGAAATGTAAGAGACCAAAATATAATGGAATTACTTTAAGCCCCAATAATTATTGAACCAATAAAACTTCAGCCACTTCTTCAAATAAAAAGGTGGGAAGCCCATATTAACTTAGATGCCAACATGTGTCCCTCATTATTTGCACCATGTTTTAGTGTTTTACACTTGGTTTAACATGTTACCGAAACTTTTGGCTTTTAATTTCTGCCGCACTCCTCATTATTTTCTGCGGTATCTCTCCCCATTAATTTCTGCCGCCCTCCTCATTATTTTCTGCGGCATCTCTCCCCATTAATTTCTGCGACACCTGGTGATAATGGGAGACTAGACGAATAGGTGGAGATTACTAGTTTGATCCTTGAACCGAGCGGGTTTTACCTCACCGCACTAGGTTAGCCTCTAATGCGTAGCCGAGTTGGTTACGGACACTAGAAAATTTGAGAAATGACTCAAGTTCAACCGCCAATGTTGCAAAAGGATGAACATGGTTTATTCGAAGAAATGAATTTCGTACGCTGGCTGGCATATCGTTTGATTGAATCACCTTCCGAACAAGTCACACAACAAGCTTGATTTCCGTCATGTGCGATAGGCCTGAGACTGCGTAACTTAAACCGGTTAGGCCGTTAGAGTTAACAAGGACTCAACCATTTGAGATTATTTATTTAGTATTTACTCAATATATTTTGACTGATTTTTTTTTTTCTAGTATTAAACTTGATTCTCATACTTGATACTTTAGGGGACCAAAATATATAAAAACAATTAATTCGAAGATAGATTCTCATGCAGATTAGATTCTTCAAATTTAAATGTACCAAACCGTTGAAAAGGTAGAAGGAATTTGGTATCAGTCATTCAGTTGCCGAATTGCTCTTCTGTTTAATAGAATTACGTATAAAATGACCGAATTGTCCTTCTCGTTAATACAAAAAATGGATGAAGTTAATCTAGTGGACTAAAATATCAACGCTGAAACCTTTTTGAACCCATAGATGAAAAATGAAACCTTTGTATTAGGCTGACAAAATTGACCAAACCACGTAGACTAAGACTAAATGACACTTAACTCTATTCATGATTTGTACTTGGGCGTACACGTACTCCATCAAGATTTAGTCCAAGACTCATTCAAAGAAAAATAATAAATTAGGTATGTTTATAAAATAATTGATTTTTTTTTTAATTTATAGGCATAAAGTATGCGAAAAAATAAAACGTCTACATTTTATGTTTGAATGTTATTAAAGTTCTGGTTAATAGAATTACATATAAAATGACCGAATTGTCCTTCTCGTTAATACAAAAAATGGATGAAGTTAATCTAGTGGACTAAAATATCAACGCTGAAACCTTTTTAAACCCATAGATGAAAAATGAAACCTTTGTATTAGGCTGACAAAATTGACCAAACCACGTAGACTAAGACTAAATGACACTTAACTCTATTCATGATTTGTACTTGGGCGTACATGTACTCCATCAAGATTTAGTCCAAGACTCATTCAAAGAAAAATAATAAATTGGGTATGTTTATAAAATAATTGATTTTTTTTAATTTATAGGCATAAAGTATGCGAAAAAATAACACGTCTACATTTTATGTTTGAATGTTATTAAAGTTGTGTTAGAATGAAGGAACGTGAGTCACTTCGAATAAATAAATGACTTGATTTTTATTAATTAGAACTTCAAACACTCGAATTGAAGCACGGTTTTCATCGTTTAGAGCACTACTTCGAAGTAAGTTTATCAGTAGAGACTCGTATCCTCGTTCTGATCAAAATTTCGAAAACATCGGTTTGTAACTTGGAAAAAAAAACTTAACTCCATTATGTTTTTTTAATGGCGGACTATTTTACAACCAAAATGAAAAAGTTCGGACCATTGTGGGTAAATAACTGAGTTAAGATTATTATCAGTTAAAATGAGCAGGTTCGGATTATTTAATATCATAACGATCCCATATAACTTCAATATTTACATTTCACATCCAATATTTAACTTTGCCGTCTCAAAACATCATAAAAATGAATAATAAACTCTTCAGCAGCCTCATCCACATAACTATCCTCCTCATCATTACATAACGGAAATGGAGAGTCCGTTATCCTCAACTGCCTAACCACCTGACTTTTCCCAAACCCGCGAACCGCGGGTGAAGCTGCGGCGCTAGTCAACATCTCTAGCGCTTTTATAACCGTCGGGTCAACGAATATTTCATCATGGTCGTTGTCCTTGTTTGTGAAGAGAGAGAGCGGGTACACCGGGCTGTTGGTGCAGCTAAACTCGTAGTGGTCGTTCACTCGTTTGGTGGCGGTTGGAAGGCGGACCGCTTGCGGTTGTTGTGGACCATGAGGTTGTGTAGAGCTTTTCCCGCGATCTTGCCACGCTTGATTACCATGTTGAGGTCTAGCATTAGTTTTGTTTTGGATATTTTTTTTCTGATCATGAAGAGAACTAGACGTACCATGTTACATGCCTTCTTTGGGGTTATTTGTCGATTTTGTTCCATTTTTGTTTGGTGTTATAATTAAAATTTTGGGAGAAATAGAGAGTAAAGATGTATGGTGGTTGAAGTGGGATGAGGGGAGGGGTATATAAAGGCAGAAAAATAATGATGGTGCTTTAACTTTTAAGTTACAAGTGAGAAACACTTTCTACCACCTTCATTTTTATTTTGGGGTAAAAAAATAAAGAAGAGTTGTTAACGGTTAATGTTGTAAAAATGGTCTTTGAATTTTAATTTTATTATTTGGTCATTGATCAAATAACTGATGTGGCGCAAGAATCTCGTATCATTTTGTATACGTGGCTTAAGATTGGTCTTAGTCTTTCGCTGACGTGACGCAATAAAGTGTAATGATCGAAACACTAAAAAAAGGATTAGGACGCTCATTGACACACATGGTGATGTAGATTATCAACAACAAAATCAACAACCATACCCAGTAAGTCCCACAAATAGCAGAGCTACTTATAGGGTTTGGGGAGGGTGGGATGTAGATGTAGACAGGCCTTGCCTCTATCCCTAGGGATAGAGAGGCTGCTTCCAGAGAGACCCTCGGCTCGACAACGAACAGCAAACCAACACAAGTCAAAGAATATAGAAAGAATACATAAATAAGAAGTCGCACATTAGCAAGAAAGTGATCAGAGTGGCACAATATAATGTAAATCATGTATCATAGCATACAACATCATTTGGGCATAAACACAATGTAAATCATGTATAATAGCATACAACATCAATTGGGCATAAACACAATAAGGCAAACACTGGAAATGTCCCTTAAAGAATAAGAAAAACCTACGTCCCTGAAAATCCACCTAAGACCTTACTACAATATCCTCTAGAAGTCCTTAACCCTAATCCTACGCCTCCACGAAGTCCTATCGTGGACCATGTCCTCAGAAAGATGCAACTCTATTATCAGTACAGTCTAATTGTGAACTGTGGTTCTGGTCGGTACGGTTAATTGTATCAGACTAGTTTGGGATGTAATCAGCCGACCGGGCCAGGGACCAGCAGTCAAACCGGAAAACCGGTCGGTTGATCCAAAAACGAGGTGGACGAAACGAAAATTGCGTAAAATCTTCTCATTATACCATATTTATCTTTCTAATATTCACGGGGTCATCCAGTTCTTACATCCGATCCAATCAATGGACCAGTAAGGAGACATGTTCAACGTTCGGTCGGATCCTAGATATATTGATTATTTCACCCCTCTAGTTAAAATAGAAATAAAGAAAAGAGTAAACTGCAATTTTACCCCCTGAGGTTAGGGGTGATTGGCACTCTTACCCCCCCTAAGGAAATAATTGCAATTTTACCCCCCACTGTTAACTCTTATGTCGCAACATTACCCCCTAAGCTCAGTCAAAGGTAGTTTGACCCTTATATGTAAGGGTATTTTGGTAATCTTACCCTATATTTATTATTATTATTATTATTATTATTTTTATTATTATTGTTATTATATATATAGTTCTTGCTACCATCATCAGAGATAAAGATGGGTTTATCATCATCAGAGTTCTTGCCCAGGCACCACCATGCCGCCGCCATTCACCACCACAACCACCGCAACTGCCGTCGCCACACAACCACCACCACAACCACCGCAACCGCCGCCACCACACAACCACCGCATGACCGGAGACGGAGATGGATCTGATTAATTTATCAACAGCGTGCACATCCCCGGAGATGGAGAGGATGACCGCAACTGTCGCCGGAAAGGATGAACAAACAAACAAGTGAGATGTCAGATCTGATCTGATTAATTTACAACCTCATCCCACTCCGACCATTTCGATCTGACATCAAATCTTCGGCAACCTCAGCCCACTCCGACAGCTCGGGAATCAGAGGTTTGACTTGCTTTGACCAACGTTTCAGTTACATTTTATATTTTCTTGCTTTTTTCTCATTGCATAGCGAAAACTGTTTAGGCTGAAGCAATCAGGAAGATACTTGGTCAAGATTCAAGTCGGAAGAAACGAGAAGACAAACTAAAGAAGCGCCAGGAAGAGTTGGCTCAGGTATGTGTCACCCTCTGATTCTTGATAGAATATTTTAACAGAAACTATTTTGTTTTAAGTTAAATAGATTTGTGCTGATCCCACATTGATTCTTAATTTCAAGTTGCAATTTGATTTCTTTAATGTTATAACCTGAACAAAAAAAGGTAAAGAATCATGAGTTTTGTTTCTTGATTCTTAATTTCAAGTGGGTAGTGATTATAACTGTTATTTTGATGTTAAAAATATGTTTTTTAGTTATTTGAACTGATACCCAGATGTTGTTTGTCTACTGATAACTAAGTTGCAGTTTGATTTCTTTAATAATGCCCGCCTGTTTGTAATTTTGTTGTTATAAATCCAATTTTGTAATTTCTACCACAAATTGAGATGAATCACTGGTTGCAGGTGTTGATTGAAGGGTGGTGTAGGGGTGGTAGTGATCGTGGTGGTTTGGCTGTATGTATGTGGATGAAGATGGCAGTGGTGGTTGTGGTGGTGAATGGCGGTGGCAGTGGTGGTGAATGGCGGTGGCAGTGGTGGTTGAGGGTGGTGGCTGGAGGTGGCAGTGGTGGTTGTGGTGGTGAATGGCGGTGGCTGTGGTGGCAGGGGGTAATATTACAGAGTAAACAAAACACAGGGGGTAAAATAAAAGGGTAAAATGGTCATTTCACCACCAAGTCAACAGATCAGTCAACAAATTGAGCTTACGAGGTAATGTTGCGACATAAGAGTTAACAATGGGGGGTAAAATTGCAATTATTTCCTTAGGGGGGTAAGAGTGTCAATCACCCCTAACCTCAGGGGGTAAAATTGCAGTTTACTCTAAAGAAAAGGAAAAAAAATAGTCAATTTATATCTTTAAGGGTGTAAATGAGAATTTCTTTAAAACCCCAACGTTATATAATCATATTATATGTCACGCTTAAACCCTTCTCAAATTTCCAATCTCGCTTAACCACCGTAGCTCATCACTGTCACCAGGTAAGATCTACGAAACTCTTAAAAGAATATTTTCTTCATGTTTGAAAAGCATCCTATGAGAAATGGTGAGTTGTTCCCCATATTTTGGGGAAAAATTGAGGAAACTGTGTTCCCGGGTTTAAATCAGGGTTATAAGAATTTAATTTGCTAATGGTTCATATAATGTAGTGTTTTAACTATTAGTTTGTATTGTTAGCCTTTCCTTTAGAGGTAGATTTTTACTACTAATTTAGTTGAAGTTCTGTCATATAAGTTTTTTTAAGACCACCCGTAGTGGGGCGGTATTTGTAAAAAAAATTCAAAAATAACGCCGTATAACGCCCCCCCCCCCCCCATTATGGTAGGCGTTATCGGGCGTTTTTTCGAAAAAAAATCACTTTGGCGTTTTATTTAAAACGCTTTGCACCATTTTGACCGGCCAATGAAAAGTCCCCAACGGCTAGTAACGGCTAGTTGTTTTTTTTTAACCTTTTAAATATATATATATATATATAAACTCATTCATTTTCAACCAAAACTATTTCAAAAACTCTCTAAAAAACACAACCATTTTATAAAAAACTTGATGGATTCTCCTAGTTCTTCATCCATGGTAAATTTTTACTACAAAGAGTATTTTGCGGATGGCGATGATTCCACCGATGAGGAGGTTGAGCAAGAGGCGGTTACGAGTGCTTGTCAACTAGCCGTGAGATATGTGAAGCATTGTCGTCGCCCCCAAGCAGAAAAAAATAAAAGAGGTTATATTGAACGAGACCGGCGCGCGGCACACGATCGTTTGATGAAAGATTATTTTGATGAGGCGCCGACATTTTCGAACGAAATGTTTAGGCGTCGTTTCCGAATGAGTAAGCGGTTGTTTCTACGCATAGTCGACGACTTGGAAGCCAACTATGATTATTTTAAATAAAAAGCGGATGCGAGAGGGGCACTTGGATTTACCGGTATCCAAAAGTGTACGTCGGCGTTACGAATCCTTGCTTATGGAAAAACAACCGACATCAACGACGAGTATCTAAAAATGGCCGAGAAAACAACGCGAGACAGGTTGGACCATTTTTGTCGCGGTACAATTCCTATACTTTACTTTTTTTTTTTAAACGACGAGTATGTTTACAATTTTTTTTTTTTGAAGCTTATGTTTGTCTATGTTTTTTTATAAAGGTATTATTGATGTGCATGGTGCGCGTTATCTTAGAACGCCCACATGGGACGACCTTCAAAAGATCTACGAGGTACATACGACGGAGCATGGTTTGCCTGGTATGATCGGGAGCATAGATTGCATGCATTGGCGTTGGGATAACTGCCCGACCGCATGGCGAGGCCAACACACACGGGGTGACCAAAAAGGACCCACTATTATTCTTCAGGCGGTTGCTTCACAGGACCTTTGGGTTTGGTCGGCTTACTTTGGCGTGGTCGGGTCATGCAATGATATCAATGTTTTTGAACAATCTCCGTTGTTAGAAGAGTGGATTTTTGGCAAAGCTCCAAAAGCGTCGTTTTACGCAAATGTAAACTACTACCCTCATGGATATTATTTGAGCGATGGAATTTATCCTAGGTATTTGATTTTTGTGAAGACGTTTAGTGATCCTATTGATGAAAAAAGAGCATACTTTAAAAAGGTTCAATAGTCTTCACGAAAAAACATTGAGAGATGCTTTGGGGTTCTTAAACAACGCTGGCAATATTTGAGAAATCCTTGTCGTGCATGGAGCAAGCAAAAAATAAGAGATGCTATGTACGCTTGTATAATCATGCACAACATGATTTTGGAAGACGAAGGAAAGGCGATATGCCAGAATTATGTGCCAAAAGCCGTTCAAGAGGACCATCCACAGGCGTCAATGGAAGAAAGAGTGAATAATGCGCGAGAGTTGCGTTACGAACCGTACCATTCCCAGTTAATGGTTGATTTGGTACACCACGCATGGTCGGTTCGGTATGTACCACCTGAGGGAGAGGAAGAAACGGAGGACGAGGAAGACGAAGTTGGCGAGGGTGAAGAAAGCGAAGACGAAAACTAGTGTTTTTTTTTTTTTAATTTAATCGGATTTTAATTTTTTTTATTTCTAGTATTGTATTTTTTTTTTTAATTTAATGAAGTATTTAAAGTTTAAAAAAATAATAATTGTGAAATGATTGCATGGGCGTTATTGGAATAATGCCCCACTATGTCACTTTTGGAATAATGTCCCATGCTGACTGGACTGCCACGTGTCGAATAATGCCCCATGGTGGGGGCATTATTTTGTTTCACCACTACACATGGTCTAAGTGTGTAGTTTCATAGGGTGTGAACAGACCTTGAGGTTTTGTTTATGCAAGTTAGTAGAACTAAAGCTTCTACACAAGCATAAGGATCTATTCTCTAAATGATACTCATAATCAACTCTATGTAAAAAAAACAAGAAAATACTAAGGCACCAAACCAAACTAAATGAATTTGGGGTCCGGTCCCCACTCTTGTTCTCAAAACACCGGTAAAACGTGATCATTTGGGCCAAATGGGTCATATACTTTGGTTGATTTAACTTTGTAATTATTTAATTTAAACTAGATATAACCCCGCGCGCGTTGCACTGCGGATTCTACCACGATCACCTGATAATTAACCCCAACACACTCCTCGTGTTTCGTTTCCGCGCGCTAACCTCTTCAACATTTTCTATTTATCATGTAAAAAAACCCACGTACTTGACATGGATTTCAAAACATATAGTGGATATTAAAAACGGGTAAAAACAAACAAATGCACGAAACGGACAGATTCACTACCTTCATTCGATGGATAATTTCCAATTGAGAGTAGGATTCTTAACCATGTAATAAAGTATACATTTTATATCTTTCAACTAATCTTTAGATAAAACCATGTCCAACAATACAAGCGTTATTCGTGTTAGCCAATGGGATGCTCCCCAATACCTTTTACCATGTCATTCATGAGGGATGAGTGTGGTACTGGTACCGTACCGAACCGGTAACGGTACCGAAAATACCAGTACCGAAATTCGTTAAAAATGAGTACTGGTACCAAAATATTCGATGTGATACGGGTATGGGACCGGAACGATACCTGTATTTTAAGGTAAAATTCGGTATTTTACTGGTACTATACCGAACCGATACTGATACCGAAAAAGCCAAAAAGTGGGTATCACCTTAAAGAATATGTATAATGAAAGAGGAGGGGACACGTGGTTTTTAGGGACAGCTCATGACAGTGTAGCTGTCATAAGACTAACAGCCCATTGATTATATATATCAGCCCATACTATGCTTATACCACTGTACAACTTTGAAAGCAAACAATACAACAACTAATGCCTAAGATTGTTAAAAATTGATAGTATATAAATTTCTTTACATATATATATATATATATATATATATATAGGGTAAGGTGTAACACCCCGAAAAATAGAAATTTTCATAATACAATAATGTTGTGAATAAATAAGAAAAATAAACTAACTAGGAATGACATTAACCTAGTTAGATGTTGAGTTATGAGTAGTTAAAGAGTTAAAACAAATAAAGAACGAAAGATGAGGGGCCAAAAGTGTCTATATGAAAACTATTATTAATAAAATAAAAGAATTAAACTCAAAACACACTTGGCTGTGTGTTGTTGAGATCGATCAGAAGCAGGGGCGACCCCAAGCTCCCCCAAAGCCCTAGTTCATCACAAAACTCATAAATTGAAGGTTCAAATCTGATCCAAAACGAAATCTGAGCTAAGATTAATGATCCCCATCGAAAGGAGATCATAAGGTATGCAAAATTTTATAAAAATTCTCTACTTGAAATTCTCATGAATTTAGAGAACTCGAAATGTTAATGCATGTGTGTTATGTAGATGAAATAAGAACATTTAAGTGTCTAGGAGTAAACCCTACGCAATTACATGTTGAAATCATGCCAAATTTTAGTGAAATCCATGGCCACCATTGTAGGTGACTAGTGGTTATATAGAACTTGATGAACACTAGGGTTTTGAATGTTATTCTAGTGTAATTTGATTCATAGAAACTGATTTCTGAAAAATTTGATGTTTGAATCTATATGTGATAACTCGATTGATGTTAATTTTGGCTAAGCGACAAGTCATGAACTTGAAAGTAAAAGATATAAAATCCTGCCCTTTAAGTGTTTGTAAAAATGCCTCAAAGAGGGCTCGAAACTGAAATTTTAAAGTTAAAACGCATAATTATGATGTTTTGGCAAATTATGCGATATGTGATTGAAAAGAGTTCTAAACGCGTCATGATTGAACTCTATAGGAAAGGATACCGGAACGTCGAGTGGACAAGTAGGTGGCGATTTGCGTTTGAAAGGGCGTGCACTAAAGGTATGTAACTTGACCCGTTACATTAGGCAATTGTTATTAAAACATGTATGGTTACATTGTAGAATAGAAGTTGCGTTGATTGTAACGACTATGATCGTTACTTGAATCCGTAGGTTAAGAATCGACAAGTAACCGTTTGGTAGTCGTTACATTGGAGGATTCCATAAGATGAGCCAACGGGTCGAATAATGTTATATGTTGTAGTGTTAGTGTCTTGAATAATTAGTGATGGCGATAACGATCACAAGAGCACTAAGCCATAAGTTTGGATAATGAAGTGCCGGTGATAATAAGCCCCGGAAGTAGGGTAAAAAAATGCTTTATGTTCACTATTACAAGAGTAGCAAAATAAGAATAATTAGAGTGGGTCGAATAATTACATAATGAATTTTGTCATCTGGTCCGTAAAACAAACTTTTGGTATGGAAATCATTATAGTTACGTTCGTATGGAATTTACAGACGTATAGGAAAAAGAATCACCTAAAACGGACTTACGAGTCAAAAGTTATGATAGTTTTAAGTTTGGAATTGGAGTTTTGTAATGCTGAACTGATATACAGCAACCAGAAATAACATTCTGTCGAAATTGGACCCTGGCGCTACGCCACGGGTGAGCACAGAACCCGTCGCGTGACGCGACGGGTGGTGGCGCTGCGCGACCACCTTGGGTGGTCCTCGTCGCGCGGCGCGACCGTTCAAGGTGGTTGGTTTTTGTTGTTTTTGCATATTTTTGAGTTTGGAACTTAACCGGACTTATATTTAAGGTGTCGAAACTAATCTTTTGTGTGGTTTTGACCATAGGTGACGATGGACCCAATCCGGATGGCGATCAGGCATCTTTTCAAGAACCGAACACGATATTTTGAAGCTTCCGTGATTACTTAATATTTTCAAATCAATGACTATGTAATTAACACTTAAACACCTGTTTCTTTTGTCTTGGGATTCTTAAACTAGTAGTACTTATCCTAGATGTTAACTTGGTTAAAATTTCCTTATGTTGATATAAAATCCAAGGTTTTTGGTATACTAAGGCTTTGTTTGTAATATAATATTATGAAAACAAGTAGAGTGTTACATAAGGTTATTGTAAAAAATGTTAAAAGTGTGAGAAGTGTGAGAAATATTGTGGAGGTGACATGTGTCCTAAATCTAAATTAATTTAAAAGGGTAAACAAGTAATTTTATCATTGATTTAATTAATTCAAAACTTTCCATAACCGCCACCCTTATTTATAGGAACAAGATCTTTCTAAAGATCTCTATAAAAACACTACGAATAACACTGCAACCACCATTCAGCACATATATAACACCATTCAATAATTATATAACACCGTTCAATACGTATATAACACCATTCCATAAGTATATAACACCATTTTAAAGATCTCTATAAAAACACTACGAATAACACTGCAAAATCACCATTCAACACATATATAACATCATTCAATAATTATACAACACCATTCAATAAGTATATAACACTATTCAATAATTATATAACACCATTCAATAAGTATACAACCTGCATTTCCAGAATGTGTTCTTAGTATAATGTTCATAGTATGGTTATTGTACATGGTGTTTTAAACCTGCATGCATGGTGTTTTACATCTGCATGCTAGTAGATGTTCCAGATTTCATATGTTAAAACACCATGGTGTTTTAAAACCTACATTCCAGTAGATAAAAAAACACCACGCTTTCCAGTATGTGTTTAAAACACCACGCTTTGAATCACAATACAATTAAAACACCACTTGTGGCACCTAGGGAAAATCTGCAGCAAAGGTGAGTTATCACTTCACTTCTCTTATCAAATTTCAAGACGAAATTTCTTTCAAGTTGGGGATGATGTGACAACCCGAACTTTCGAGGTTAGTGTCTGTTAGTATTGTGATTCCGATTTCTCATTATTTTCTCTTTCACGTCCCTTGCTTTAGTGAATATGGTAAACGCTCGTAACTTTGTTAAACTTGTTAAATGTAAAGCGTATTTAAATAAGATTGCGGGGGTAGTGGGCTTATATGTTGTATCATACGATTAAGTTAGGGCCACACGTATAGACAGGTCACACACACACACACCTTAATTCACTTGAACCATTGTTAAACTCTTGGCCCAGTTCTCGTAGCCAGAGCCCAATCCGAGCCCACCTCTCCTCTCCCTTATTTACGTATAACATGTATAAGATTACACAACCACTTGTAAACCCTATGTTCCCCCTAAACCAGCGAAGGCAGTAGGTCCCATCCAGGCATCATCTTCTCTAGTCGAGCCCCTTGGTTAGTAGTTTCATATCTGTTGTAATTCTTATTTGTTTGATCTTGTTCTATATGTATGCTATGTTTTGTTAACTCTTGAATGATAATCCAAATTAGGAAGTGCTATGTGATCATATGTATGATTGATTGATTGATTGATTTAGAATTAATATTATGAATGATGTAATCGAACAAGGTAGGGTTACAAATATAAAATCATATTAGGAATCCACTAAAAGGTTTGTATGTAATTATGAATTAAAGTCAATCGTGATGTTCTGTGAATTACAAATGATTTAAGATGTGCCACTCATGATTTGGAATAATAGGAGTTCTTGAATTGATTGCATAATTACAATGATTAACTGTTAGGCGATAATTAAAGAATGGTGGATTGATATTGTAACTGGCTGGATTTGTAACCGATCTCGACGAAACACTGTGATGTTTCGTCACACATATAACTCGACGAAACATAGGTATTTCGCCACCTGTAGTTCCAACGAAACACTGGTATTTCGTCAACTATAGCTCGACGAAGAAGGTAGTCTTTCGTTACACCTGGCCTCGGTGAAACATATGTTTTTCGTCTTGTAGGGTATTTCACCGAGAAGCTTTGCATGGACAATAGGTTATGATGTTTATATTAATTGCATGTATAATAAAGAATGATTTGGTTAATGGAACCCATGATTCATGCATATTGATATTGTAAATAAATAATAGATAACGTTTTTAAGGTGCAAAGTAGGATGGATATTGTCGCAACCCCCGATCCCACATCCCCGGGAACGGGCGGCCGCGAGCCAGTTTCGGTGGTATCGCGTGATTGTCTAATTTGGCAGCGGAAATTTTCTTCAGGACCGTAGTTAGGAAATATTGGATCAGAGTAAAATACCACATTTTT
This sequence comes from Helianthus tuberosus, assembly GCA_030545235.1. Taxonomy (NCBI): domain Eukaryota; kingdom Viridiplantae; phylum Streptophyta; class Magnoliopsida; order Asterales; family Asteraceae; genus Helianthus; species Helianthus tuberosus. The sequence continues at coordinate 15,080,255 of CM060444.1, read as the reverse complement.
ATAACATTAAACAAATGGGTTAAAACCCAAGTTCATAGTACACACGTTTTCATAGGAATAAATCCTATTTTATTTATTAAAAACATCTATTTTATTTTAGGTAACTTTATTGCCACTTTTCCAAGCCACCAGTTCTGTCCAGCTGGCTTCTATTTGGCTTTAACATTTTGTTACCTGAAACGCGTTTTAAAAACATTTGTCAGTGGGAAATACTGGTGAGTGAATCTCAGTTTAATCAAGTTTAAATAAAAATCCCATTGTACAGTATTGAGGGAGATCCCGCAATTATATTTGTTTCCAAGACATCACAATTAACATCCATGGTACTGTCGAACCCGACTTGTGGAAATGTTACTCCTTGACCAGGTGGTAACAAATTTTGTATACAAAACCCCAACATACTCATGATATTTGTATTCTTACAAATACTCAATCACTGTTTAATATATAATTAATTAAATGAGGTTTTGTAAAAACAGTTAACAAAAAGCGGATCAACTCACATTGCTGTCTTAGATTTTATGTAAGGGTTTCCTGGTGACAATCTATAATTTACACAAATGCACACGCGTTAGTATAATAACCCATTTTAACATTAGTAATACCCTCCCCGAGACGGCATTCCAACGACTACGTCGGGCAGAACCACGACAGCCGTTACGGAACCCTAGATCAATCGGGCAGCATATCTAATACGTATCCAGGGGTTATAATACTTACAACGGAGCAGAACTTCGCTATTTAGGGGGGTATAATACCCGACGATAAAGCCTACTATTCAGAATTTAGAGAAAGGAAATAGTTGTGAGCGAGTTCGACTGAAGATCCGATGGCTTCTATATATAGGTGCTGATCTTGACCTTGTCGCGGCCCGCGTAAAACAAGAGCAGGGCCTACCCGGCCCGCGTTGACCCCAGGTCAATGCGTAGGTGATTCGGGTCATCAGGTAGGTTCGCTGGGTGTTGGGCCACGTGGCCGCACCGGGCTGCGCCACCTTTTAAGTTCACGCGGCCCGCGTGAAGGTTGGGGTGGAGCTTACGCGGCCCGCCTCAACTTAAAAAATCAATTTTTAATTATTTTTAATATTATTTAGGGTATTCGGGGTCCATTTTCTCGTATGGAGTGTATTTTGGGACATATTGGGATATTTTAAAATATATTGAGGTGTCGGAAAATATTCGAGGGTGTCGGTTTATTTAAGATTGTTACATCCTCCCCACCTTGTTTTAGAGCTCGTCCTCGAGATCTACTGGAACAAGTGTGGATATTTCCTTTGCATCTCTGATTCAAGCTCCAATGTGTACTCAGGTCCTCTTTTGGAGTCCCACTTCACTTTGACCAGAACTAATCTCTTATGCTTGAGGTTCTTGACTTTCCTGTCTTCAATTTGTAGAGGCCTTTCTACAAATTTGAGTTGTTCATTTACCTCTATATCCTTAAGAGGTACCATTAGTGATTCATCAGCTAGGCATTTCTTGAGATTAGATACATGGAACACATAATGTATTCCTGCCATTTCCTCTGGCAGTTGTAGCTGATAGGCTATAGGTCCTATTCTTCTAATAATCTCAAAAGGTCCAATATACCTGGGACTTAGCTTTCCCCGTTTGATGAATCTTACCACTCCTTTCCAAGGAGAGACCTTCAATAATACTTTATCTCCTACTTGAAATTCCAATGGTTTGCGTCGGTTATCAGCATAGCTCTTTTGTCGATCACGTGCTACTTTCAGTCGTCCCTTGACTTGAATAATCTTGTCGGTTGTCTCCTGTACTATCTCAGGTCCAAATAGTTGCTTTTCCCCAATTTCTGCCCAACAGACTGGGGTGCAGCACTTTCATCCATAAAGTGCTTCGAATGGTGCAGCATTGATACTTGTGTGATAACTATTACTATAAGAAATTCTATTAAAGGTAAGTGATCGTCCCAATTACCTCCGAAATCAATTACACAAGCTCTAAGCATGTCCTCCATTGTCTGAATTGTCCTTTCGCTTTGTCCATCCGTTTGAGGATGATAAGCGGTGCTTAGATTTAACTTGGTTCCCATTGCTTTTTAGAAACTTGACCAAAAATGAGAAGTAAAACGACTATCTCTGTTAGAAACAATTGATAAAGGTATTCCATGTAAAGAAACTATTTCATTTACATATAATTTAGCTAACTGTTCCATACTGAAGGTTTCCTTCATTGGTAGGAAATGAGCTGACTTGGCTAGCCTGTCTACAATCACCCAGATTGTATCATTACCTTTCTTTGTTTTGGGTAATTTAGTAACAAAATCCATTGTTATTAATTCCCATTTACATACTGGCATTTCTAGTTGTTGTAACCAACCTGAGGGTTTCTGGTGTTCAGCTTTAACTTGTGAACAAGTTAAACATTTAGAGACATAAGTTGCTATGTCCTTTTTCATTCCTATCCACCAGAAGTTCTTTCTTAAATCCTGATACATTTTGTCATTTCCAGGATGCATCGTATACTTATACTTATGGGCTTCTTCTAATATACGATGATGTAGGTTTCCTAATTTGGGTATCCACATTCTCTTCTTATGGAATCTCCAAATTCCATCTGTTCCTTGTTCTAATTCTTTTAGCATACCTTTTAATTTTTCAGTATCCTCTTTGATTACTGATTCTTGTGCTTTTCTAATTTGATCATTTAAATCTACTTGTAGATTTAATTTAAGAGAACGTACCCTTTTTGGTTTTTCATGATATTTTCGGCTTAAAGCATCTGCCACTACATTTGCTTTTCCTTCATGATACTGGATATCACAATCATAATCACTAAGCATTTCCATCCAGCATCTTTGTCTCATATTCAACTCCTTTTGCCCGAAAACATATCTTTAACTTTTATGATCAGTGAATATGGCAAACTTACTACCATAAAGGTAATGTCTCCAAATCTTAAGGGCAAAAATTATGGCTCCTAATTCTAGATCATGGGTTGAATAATTCTCTTCATGATTCTTAAGTTGTCTAGATGCGTAAGCTATAACCTTTTGGCGTTGCATCAACACACATCCATAACCTAGTTTGGAAGCGTCACAATAGACTATAAAGTCTTCAGTTCCTTCTGGTAACGCTAATATGGGTGCATGGGTTAATCTTTGTTTAAGAATTCTAAACGCTTCTTCTTGTTTTGGTCCCCATTCAAACTTAATGGATTTACAGGCTAACTTAGTTAAAGGAATGGCTATTCTAGAAAAATCTCGAATAAATCTTCTATAGTAACCGGCCAATCCTAAGAAACTTTTAACCTCGGTTGGTGATTCAGGGGTTTTCCATTTAGTAATCGCCTCAATTTTTTTGGGATCCACATGAATTACTTCATGGTTTACTAAGTGTCCAAGAAACTGTACCTGTTCTAACCAAAATTCACACTTTGAAAACTTAGCATAAAGCTTTTCCTTTCTTAATATACTTAAAAGTGCGTGCAAATGTTTTGCATGATCCTCTTTATTCTTAGAATAAATTAGAATATCATCTATGAAAACAATTATGAATTTATCCAAATATAGCTTACATATTCGGTTCATCATGTCCATAAATGCGGCTGGGGCATTGGTTAAACCAAATGGCATGACAGTAAATTCATAATGACCATACCTTGTTCTCAATGCCGTCTTAAGAATGTCCTCTACCTGTACCTTTAATTGATGATATCCTGACCTTAAATCGATTTTAGAGAAAAATCGAGCTCCTTGCAGTTGATCGAACAGATCATCGATTCTTGGTAATGGATACCGATTCTTAATCGTAACTTTGTTTAATTCACGGTAGTCAATGCACATACGCATTGATCCGTCCTTCTTTTTAACGAACAGTATCGGCGCTCCCCATGGCGACGAACTTGGTTGTATGAATCCTTTTTCCAGCAATTCGTCTAATTGTTTCTTTAATTCCTGCATTTCAGCGGGTGCCAAACGGTAAGGTGCTTTGGCAATCGGTGCTGTTCCTGGTAGTAGATGAATTCTGAATTCCACTTCTCTGTCTGGCGGTAGTCCTGGTAATTCTTCTGGAAAGATATCTGAAAACTGAGACACTACTGGAATGTCTTTTAGTTCTTTTCCTTTAGTGTTAGTGATTATAGAAATCAAATATACTAGAGACCCTTTTCTTATATAACTTGCAGTTTTCATCACAGAGATGAATTTAGTGGATCTAGAGGGCTTATCTCCTTTAATTGTGATCTTTTCACCTTTTGGTGAATTTACTTGGATTGACTTTTGATCACATAAAATACTGGCGTTATTGGCTGTTAACCAATCCATTCCTAAAACGACATCAAATCCTGCCAGATTCATTGGGTAAAGGTTTGCCATAAACTTTTGGTTTAAAAACTCTATTCTTGCTCCCTGCAAGATTTCAGAAATCCTAACCGTTTCTCCATTAGCTGTCCCTACTAGACATTCTTGTGGTAGTTTAGTTAATGACTGATTTAGAAGTTTGCAAAATGAAGTATTAATAAAACTTTGGTTTGCACCAGAGTCAAATAATACTTTAGCAAAAACATCATTAACTAAAAACATACCAGCTATCACGTCTGGAATCATCTTGGCTTCATCTGCAGTCAGAACAAATGCTCTAGCATTTTTAGTGTTCCTGTTGTTCACAGCTGGAGCCAATTTTGGACAGTTTGGCCTGATATGACCTTTTTCTCCACAGTTGAAGCACAGTCCATTACTGGATTTCCTCCAGCAATCTTCTTCCTTGTGTCCGGGCATCTTGCAGAAATTGCAAAGGGTGGAGCATCTTCCCGAATGCTTTTTCTTGCAGACCTTGTAGAATGGTGCAGAGGTAGAACCCATATTCCTACGATTGTAATTCCCAGAACGGAATTCTTGGGTAAGTCTTTGGGTTAGGTTTCTCCTCTGTTCTTCTTCCCTAGTACGGATTAATTCATCTGTCAAGGTGTTGGCTAGTTCTACAGTTTCTTCTATAGTTTGGGGTCTAGCTGCCTTGACTACATGTCTAATCTCTCCAATTAATCCCCAGATGTAACGGGAGATTAATACCGGTTCTGGTGATGCAAGGGTTGGTACTATTCTAGCATATTCAAAGAATAACTTTGTGTACCCCTTACTATCCACTCCATTCATCCTAAGATTTAGGAATTTGTTTGCTATTTGTTCTTTTTCATTAGGAGGGCAGAATTTCTTTCTACCATATTCTTAAATTCTTCTCATTCCATATTGTATACCCTATCACTTCCTCTTGACTGGAGGATAGTGTTCCACCATTCTAAGGCTGAGTTCTTAAATAAATTGGAAGCAAACATTATCTTATCCTCTTCCGCACATTTACTTATTTTCAGAACAGCCTCAGTCTTTTCTATCCAGCGTAGAGCTGCAATAGGTTCTTCATTGCCTGAGAATTCTATTGGTTTGCAGGACCAGGATTCTTTGTAAGAACAACCATAAGACACGGTTCTTCTTCTTTTGGGAATGGGCGCTTGAACTACAGGGCCATTGTTCACGCTGTGTTCTGGTTCAATCGGTCGCTTACTGCTATGTTTACTTTTATTATTCGCTTCTTGAACTGTTTGAAGAATAAATGGCATTGCATCTATAATTCCTTGTGCCACTATGTGTTGAATAGCACTATTATCCACTTGGTTTCCGTTGTTATTGACGCTTGGATTCTCATTAACCAAGTTAATGTTACTCTGGTTATCGTTATTCACATTATCTTGATTTCCTTCGTCGGCCATCTGAATTTTAAACATTTACCCCGTATTAATATCACAAAATAATATTTAATATAGTCAATCACATAACACGCATTTTAACCAAAAGCGTCGATCATTGCGACTTTACTCTATTCATATACTATGCGTCTATTACACACCATTACTAAAATAAAAATTACAATACCGACTGAAATAAAATCACACTAGTAGTAGTAGTAGTAGGCATCCGTACACACATATTTTATTTTATTATTTATTTTATTATATTATTATTATTATTATTATTACTATTACCGTCTTTACCATCACATCTATGGATATGGATTTATCCAGAAATCCATATTGCGCTCGTCGTACTTCCAGACTAGTCGCTCTCCCACCTGTCTCATTCGTTCACTACTCCCTAAAATTTCTTCACCAAATGTCCTAAGTTCTTGTACATTGTCTGCACTCATTGGGGTTGCAGGTTCTAGGACTGGGTTCGAAATCTGGGGTGTGGGTTCATGGTATGGGGGTGTAGGTGCCTGGAATCGGTAAGGATCTTCTAAAATCTCCCTAATGTATTCATCGTGGTAATAGGGATCTAAAGGATCCAAACCTAGGTAGGCTCCTACGTTTGGCATGGGCATGTCTTCATGTATCGGGTAACGTTGCACATAGTCCCTATTGTCGTCCCACCAGGGGTCGTAATTTGGGTCTAAGGGGTTTGGTGCAGGTACCCTAGGTATTTCCTCCGGATTGAAATCATGCATCTCTACTTGGTTTTCATGGTTTTCTATCTCCATGGGTTGATCAGGGATTGGTAGTTGTGGTTGGGGTGCTATTATTTGCTCCGGATTAGGGTCAGCTGCAGTGGTTGCTAGGATGTGGATATTGGCTATACCCCTATTTATCATGTCCTGGGCATATGCATCTGTCTCTCTCTTGGCTGCTGCTAGTGCTCTCTGGTCTTGTAACTTTTTCATACGTTTTCTACGCTCGTGTGCCCTTCTACTGAACCATCCCCTCTTTTTATGAGGAAATGGCTCTTCTGACTGAGCCTTAAACACAAAGATTCCTTCTTCCGTATCAGCAGAGTACCCCGAGAGGGTAGGCTGAGAAGAGGAGGTGCCTTCGCTTCTAGGCGAACCAGACAATTGACGGTACGCGTCAAATGGTCCTTGGTCGCTCATACTGTAAACTAACAAATAGTGAAATAACACATAACAATAAATACAGTTATGCACGTATTCCCACAATTCATTTCCTAACGGATTGAATTTTGATGTCAGCAGAACACTTCTGTGGCTGAATCAGTGGCTTAGCTCTGATACCACCTTCTGTCACAACCCACGATCCCACATCCCCGGGAACGGGCGGCCGCGAGCCAGTTTCGGTGGTATCGCGTGATTGTCTAATTTGGCAGCGGAAATTTTTATCAGGACCGTAGTTAGGAAATATTGGATCAGAGTAAAATACCACATTTTTATAACATTAAACAAATGGGTTAAAACCCAAGTTCATAGTACACACGTTTTCATAGGAATAAATCCTATTTTATTTATTAAAAACATCTATTTTATTTTAGGTAACTTTATTGCCACTTTTCCAAGCCTCCAGTGCTGTCCAGCTGGCTTCTATTTGGCTTTCACATTTTGTTACTTGAAACGCGTTTTAAAAACATTTGTCAGTGGGAAATACTGGTGAGTGAATCCCAGTTTAATCAAGTTTAAATAAAAATCCCATTGTACAGTATTGAGGGCGATCCCGCAATTATATTTGTTTCCAAGACATCACAATTAACATCCATGGTACTGTCGAACCCGACTTGAGGAAATGTTACTCCTTGACCAGGTGGTAACAAATTTTGTATACAAAACCCCAACATACTCATGATAATTGTATTCTTACAAATACTCAATCACTGTTTAATATATAATTAATTAAATGAGGTTTTGTAAAAACAGTTAACAAAAAGCGGATCAACTCACATTGTTGTCTTTAGGGCTGTAAACGAACCGAACGAACACGAACGAGACCTTGTTCGTGTTCGTTTGTTAAAAAATATATGTGTTCGCGAACCGTTCACGAACACTTATCGAACGGGATTTTATGTTTGTGTTCGTTTGTTAAGGAAATGAACTTGTTCGTGTTCGTTTGTGTTTGTTTGTTAATTTTAGGCAACGAACGTTGGCGAACACAAATTAGCACAAACTAATGATCATGAACACAAATGGAAATAAACGAACACAAACAATCATTTATGAACAGAATATATAATACACTGACACTTACTAAATATTTAATTTGTCAGAATTTTGATATATTTAAATAAATATAAAAGCTAAAAATATTAATGAACTATCAAACACAAGCGAACACGTTATCGAGCGTTCACGAACATAAACGAACGAACGCGGCCTCTGTTCATGTTTGTTCATTTAACTAAACGAACGAAATTTCTTGTTCGTGTTCGTTTGTTTAATAAACGAACGAACACAAACGAACTTCCCGTCGAACGGTTCACGAATTGTTCGCCGAACGTTTGGTTCGTTTACAGCCCTAGTTGTCTTAGATTTTCTGTAAGGGTTTCCTGGTAACAATCTATAATTTACACAAATGCACACGCGTTAGTATAATAACCCATTTTAACATTAGTAATACCCTCCCCGAGACGGCATTCCAACGACTACGTCGGGCAGAACCACGACAACCGTTACGGAACCCTAGATCAATCGGGCAGCGTATCTACTACGTATCCAGGGGTTATAATACTTACAACGGAGCAGAACTTCGCTATTTAGGGGGGGTTTAATACCCGACTATAAAGCCTACTATTCAGAATTTAGAGAAAGGAAATAGTTGTGAGCGAGTTCGACTGAAGATCCGATGGCTTCTATATATAGGTGCTGATCTTGACCTTGTCGCGGCCCGCGTAAAACAAGAGCAGGGCCTACGCGGCCCGCGTTGACCCCAGGTCAATGCGTAGGTGATCCGGGTCATCAGGTAGGTTCGACGGGTGTTGGGCCACGTGGCCGCACCGGGCTGCGCCACCTTTTAAGTTCACACTGTCCGCGTGAAGGTTGCGGTGGAGCTTACGCGGCCCGCCTCAACTTAAAAATTCAATTTTTAATTATTTTTAATACTATTTAGGGTATTCGGGGTCCGTTTTCTCGTATGGGGTGTATTTTGGGACATATTGGGATATTTTAAAATATATTGAGGTGTCGGAAAATATTCGAGGGTGTCGGTTTATTTAGGATTGTTACAGATATTATGCTGCTGAAACACTATTAGGAAACTTGGGTTAGAATCGAGTGCGCTGCAATACCTGATCAGCGGACCCTTGTGTTGGGCCACACCGTTTTCTGATCGATGCTGGGCCGCGCAGCAGGTTGCAACACCTAGCTGGGCCTGAAACCAATTGGGCCGCACCTTAGTTTGAATGTACATTGGGCTTATCATGCTAATCATGTGGGCTGCACTAGTGAACAAATTATACATTGATTTAGACGAGGCCGCACACATGAGTGTGGGCCGTACTCTTCGAATGGGCTCGTGCTTATGGGCTGTACACTTCCTTCGAACCTTAATGGGCCGCATAGTTTGATGATGAGTGACAATGGGCTGTTGGGTATTTATTGAACATGATCTAATAATGTGGCCTAGTATGTGACCCGAATATATGATATGCAAATATATGATATGTGAATATACGATATGCAAATATATGATATGTGAATATACGATATGCAAATATATGATATGTGAATATATGAGGATAATGAATTGGTATGTGGCATGAATTACTGTTGTGACTTGTATAACGACATGTGTAATCTGCGTACGCTACAAGTGTAGTATGTGTAGAGAATACGTGTTCTATGTGCATATGAAACTGACTGTTTGTAACATTCCCAAAAAAAATTTAAATTAAAAATAAAGTTATTAAACGAATAGATCATGGGTAAGTTGATTGTTAGAAATATGAAGTACCTAGACGGGCCTAGAAACCGTTTAATAATTAAATTATAAATACATTATATTTGGACCTACTCTATTTTTAATGAAACTTGGTTCAAAATATAGATACAAATATTCTCGTTCTAATAACATATTCATTGTTTTATAAAACGTCATATTTTAGAAGTTATACGCGCCAAATAAGTGAAGCAGCTGAATTAATTATAATATATAAAATAATAAAATTATAATAATTAAAAAGAAAAAGTAAGTTATGAAAATTTGAAAAACATGCATATGCATGTCAGTACGTGGAAAATGAAAGGAATTAAAGATAGGGTACGTGGCTCAATTTCTAAAGACCAGCATGAACTCCAAGTTACAACATTTAGTATATATAGTTGATACCTTCAAACTTTCTAAATGTTCAGCCAGCCTCCGTCTTTCCTTTCGATCTCTATGTATTTTTAATAAATTCCCTTTTTACTAATTCACCCCTAAAATTCTACAAAGCCCTGTCCAGTTTTAAGTGTTGTAATCCCTGGTCACTGATGCCCTGTCCGATTGATCTAGGGCCCCGTAACAAATATCAAGGCTCTGCCTAACTAAGTTTGTTGGGGTTCTGTCTCGTGATGTAGGGATAAAGTGAATTGGGTTACTATACTTAATGCGAGTGCATTATATATTTTATTAAATAGTACAGGAATTATACCCAAAATATAACAACCATCCTAAAATATTTAGAACACCCCTATACGTCCTAAAATACACCCCGTATACAAAAAGTGGGCTCCAAATACTTTATTTTTATAAAAATTTAATAAAAACAAAATTTTAATGTCGCTCGCGGGGCGCGACAACCACCCTTGAGTTCGTCGCGGGCCGCGACAGCTGGCCACCAGGGCGCACCGGGTGACGCCACGTGGCGCAACGCGTGTCAAGGCTATGGGGCTGACTCAGCATAGCTAGGCCCTACTACCCCCTAGCTCGCGGGCCGCGTAAGAGGAGCCCTTGGCTTACGCGGGGCGCGAGAGATGGTCGATCAGATCCTATAAATTGGGAGCATCAGCCTTCAGTCCAATTTGCTCACATCTTTCTCAATCTCTCTCAATTCTGAAGAATAATAATTATACTCGGGTATAATACCCCCTAATAAGCGAAGCTCTGCCTCGTTGTAAGTATCATAACCCCGGTTACGTATTAGATACGCTGCCCGATTGATCCAGGGTTCCGTAACGGCTGTCGAGGTTCTGCCCGACGTAGTCGTTGGAATACCGTCTCGTGGAGGGTATTACTAATGTAAATATTAGGTTATTATACTAACACGTGTGCATTGTTTATTTAATTAGATTATAGCCAGGAAGCCACAAGAAATTATCCAAAAATAGCAATGTGAGTAATCTCCTTTTTGTAAACAGTTTTTACAAAACCTTAACTATTTTACAATGCAATTTAGTAGTGATTGAGTCTTTGTAATTCTACGATTACTGCCGGTATGTTGGGGTTTTGTATACAAAATGTGAGACACGTTACCATTGGACGAAGAGTTAGCCAATGTGTAATATGACCCACCAGTCAGGATTGACAGTACTGAATGAGTAATTGGGTAGATATAAACATTGTAATCGCTCTCAATACTGTTTAAATTAAATTAAAATAAATTAATATTTCTTGATTAAACTGGGATTCACTCACCAGTATTTCCTGCTGATAAAATGTTTTAAACACGTGTTTCAGGTAACTTAGTACGAAGCTAATAGAAGCCAGCTGGAGAGCACTGAAAAGTTACTTAAATAAAAATGAGATTTTATTTTCAATACTTAGGGTTTATCCCTATAAATGTATTGTAAAGAAAACTTGGATTTTATCCCATTTGTTTATTATAAAAATATGGTGTTTTAAACTCTGATAAATATTTCCTAACTACGGTCCTGATGAAAATTTCCGCTGCCAAATTAATAAACACCGATACCATCTGACTGGCTCACGGCACCCGTTCCCAGGATGGGGTCAGGGGCTGTGACACTATTATTGGTAACCACACTAGGGTATGGTTGGTCAACTTGGAACGGGTAATTAACTAAACATACCGAACAAATCTAAGGTGAGTTCATTTCTCTTGAGCATGCGTCCCGGTGGTTGGGACAGTCATTGGGTATCCTTGAGAGGGATAGGTTTTGGGTAAATCAATTGGGTATTCCTGAGAGGAATACGTCTTGTGGGTAAAATCAGGAATGTTGGATAAAACACTCGTCCTATCACTTTTAAGTCCCATCTTTTTGTTACCGGAGAGGTAACGGGGTATTAGTTGGTAGCGCTACTTAGGTTTGGCACCCTCACCCCGTACCGGAGAGGACGGGTGTGAACTAACGACCCAGTCATACCCAGTACTTTGATAGGAGCATTGGGGAACGGGCAAAACATAAATCAGGAGCCGTCTTGTATTCGAGGTATTATCAACATTGTAATCAATAAACGGAATTAAACACTTGGTAACCAACGTTTTCGTAAAACTATGAACTCACCAGCGTTGTCTGATACACGTGTGTGCATGCTCGCAGGTTATAGGTATGTGTGGATGTGGAAGTTGCTGTCTGGGATGCTGGAGTGGTCATGGGTCGAGATACTTGGAATCGCGAGACGAGTTTAATGGTTATCATACATATGGTTTATGAAACACTTAATTAATGATTTATGCTTCCGCTGAGTACGATGATTTGTATTTACTATTTTGTAACACTTTAAGTTAATGAATGAAAGTTTTATTTAAAATCTTGTATGAGTTCAATGTGATTGGTGGCTAGATCCTGGTACGTCACACGTCTCACGAGGGTTTCCGTTTGGGGTATTTTTGAGGGTGTGACACCACTGTATGAACATAGACAAAACACCATGGACTAAACATCTGATCGAAACATATTTTTTTTCTCTATATAAGTATAGCAATATGGTACTCATATTAAAGATAAAAAAATGCTCGTTATTATGGTGTAATTTTTTTTTAAAAGTTACGTATAAAAAGTTATTGACGTTTAAAAAAGACGGGGGAAAGTTGCATGTGCATTAATGTTAGTTTCTTAATTTAAAAATGTTAAATTTACCTGTATACCCTTAATCTAGAAAATTAATATGTTTAATAGTAAACATTATTTACAATTTTGCCATTATGATCTCAACCATTAGATCAAAGATCTAATGGTTTAGATTTTTTCTTACCTTTCTCACAAAAACCCTTTTTTTACAAGAACCTCTGACTATATATATATATATATATATATATATATAGGGTTGAGTTCATTTTAGAACTCTCAATAACTACAGAACTTTCAGAACTCTTAATAAACAATCATTTTATATATAAGTTTTTGTATTTAGGATCTTTTTATCATCTATTATATGTATTTCTTTGATTACATACATGTTAAAAGTAGTTTACATATGTTTAATTGCCAAAATTATATATATGTGTCATAAGTAATTACATGTATGTAAGAAAACTAGTTTACATATGTGTAATTATAAAATTACATATAAAAATGATAAATTACTCTTAACATGTATGTAATCGTAAAAATACACATAATAAATGATAAAATTATCCTAAACATAAAAATATATAAATAAAAAGATTGTTTATTAGGAGTTCTGCGAGTTCTGTAAATATTTATGGTTCTGAAATGATCCTGGCCATATATATATATATATATAGGGATGGATCATGAGAAAACTAGTTTAAATGAGAAAACCAAAAAACTAACTAAAAATCATACCATTTTTTTAAAAAATTTTATAAAAAAATCGCAGGTTTTTATGTATGGAAAAAAATTTCAAAAAAAAAAAATTAAAAAAATTTCTTTTGTTGTATTGCACATGTGCACTATTACGGATATAGTGCACATGTGTAGTACACATATAATGCACATGTGCAGTACAACAATTTTTTTTTTGAAATTTTTTTATATATAAAAACTAGCGATTTTTTAATAAAAAAATTGTAAAAAAAAATTTGGTATGTTTTTTAGTTTTTTTAGTTAGTTTTCTAGTTTTCTCATTTATATGTAGTTTTCTTATGATTCTCCCCCGATATATATATAGGACAAAGATCTGTTAGGAACCACCCTTTATTGCGAGAACCAGTGTGAACACAAACAGTAATTCCTAAAAAAATCTAAAAAACACCCAAATTTTTTTTTTTTACTATTTTTTTTTGGAAAAATCGCTATATTTTGTTAATAATAAAAAAAATTCAAAAAAAAAATCGAGTAACAGTTATCCATGCACATGTGCATATGTATCATTTCTTTGTCAAATTTCGTAATTCATTACAAATAATAGTCAATTGCACTTTCATTTACACTACTACGTGTAATACACTACTTTTTACGTTAACAATGTTAGAAATGCACATGTGCATCTATATGTATCAACATGAAATAAGGTGTTTTGGTACACTACTTTCTCTTTCATCTATCATTCCATCCATAATACACAAGCATGCACATGTGCATTTTTGTCATTTCTTTGACAAATTCCGTAATTCATTACACATATTAGACAATTGCACTTTCATTTACACTACCATATATAATACACTACTTTTTACATTACCAATATTAGAAATGCACATGTGCATTTATATGTATCAACATGAAATAAGGTGTTTTGGTACACTACTTTGAATACACTTTCCCTTTCATTTATCATACCATCCATAATACACTACCATTGCCTCCTACCATCCATAATACAATACCATTACCTCCTACCATCCATAATACAATACCATTAACAATATTTTCAGTTTATTACATGTATGTAAACACCATTTATACCATCCAATCAACATGTTACATCAAAAATTGACAACTATAACCAAACCATCAACCACTAGATATAACTAACAAAAAAACATGTATATGGGCCTACTTCTCCATTCAAAATCACAAACTTTTTGAACCAAAACACGTTATATCATGGTTATACATAATGATGCACATGTGCATTTTGAATATTGATAATGTAAAAAGTAGTGTATTACTAATGGTATTGTAAATTAAAGTGCACTTGTCTATTCCTGATAACGTATTACCGAATTTGTCGAAGTAATGATACATATGCACATGTGCATGGATAACTGTTACTCGAAAAAAAAAAGTTTTTTTTTTATTTTTTTATGATAACGAAATATAGCGATTTTTTTAAGAAAAATATTAAAAAAAAAATTTGAGTGTATTTTTTTTTTTTAGATTTTATTTTGTGTTCACATTGGTTCTCGCAATAAAGGTGGTTCTCGCATGAACCTTACCCTATATATATATATAGGGCCAGGATCATTTCAGAACCATAAATATTTACAGAACTCGCAGAACTCCTAATAAACAATCTTTTTATTTATGTATTTTTTGTTTAGGATAATTTTATCATTTATTATGTGTATTTTTACGATTACATACATGTTAAGAGTAATTTTATCATTTTTTATATGTAATTTTATAATTACACATATGTAAACTAGTTTTTTTTACATATATGTAATTAGTTATGACACGTATATATAATTTTGGCAATTAAACATATGTAAACTACTTTTAACATGTATGTAATCAAAGAAATACATATAATAGATGATAAAAAGATCCTAAATACAAAAACTTATATATAAAATGATTGTTTATTAGGAGTTCTGAAAGTTCTGTAGTTATTTAGAGTTCTGAAATGAACTCAACCCTATATATATATATAGGGAGAGGATCATGAGAAAACTAGATATAAATGAGAAAACTAGAAAACTAACTAAAAAAAAACTAAAAAAACATACCAATTTTTTTTTTTTTACAATTTTTTAACAAAAAATCGCTAGTTTTTATAAATAAAAAAAAATTTCAAAAAAAAAAAAATTTGTTGTATTGCACATGTGCAATATATGTGATTATATGTGTATTACACATGTACTACACATGTGCACTAAATCCGTAATAGTGCACATGTGCAATACAACAAAAAAAAATATTTTTTATTTTTTGAAAAAAAATTTCCAGGTATAAAAACCTGTGATTTTTTTTATAGAAATTTAAAAAAAAAAAATTGGTATGTTTTTTGGGGTTTTTTAGTTAGTTTTTTGGTTTTCTCATTTAAACTAGTTTTCTCATGATCCATCCCCTATATATCTATACTATCTATAATAAGAGATTATGAGCTAATGTAAATCTGCTTACTTGTCAACTTCTAAGCTATGCCACATGGAGTTGCTGATGTCATAATTCCGTTTACAATATTTATATCTACATAAATCTATTTCAAATATATAATTTGATTTTATTATTATAAAAAAAGGTTTTCTTTAGGAGGGAACTTTGAAATTGCATGGGGAGGAGAAATTGCCATTAATGCACTGCAAGAAGTAATCATATATTTCTCTCTCCTTCTTCTTCACACTTTTTATTCAAACTTTCTTCTCATTATGTAACTTCACCGATTCCATTTCACCATTTTCTTCTCATTTCAAAATGTCCGCATCTTCTGTGCAAACTCTATCATCCGGCAAGAAATCCGACGGTGAACCACCATCTTTGTCACTCAGTTTCATTGATGATTTGAATCCGGCTAAAGATATGTGGAATCTCAAGTGTCGAATCATCCGGAAATGGGTTCAGTCCTTTCGGATGGATCTGATCTTGCTCGATGAGAAGGTATTAGTGTTTGTCAATCATCTTTGATGTTTTTTTACTCTTTTTATCATTTTCATTTTTAGTTTTGTGTAATTTAGGGTTAGACAAAAAGAAACAAAGAAGAAAATCTTTTTGTTTGTTTTTTTTATGCGAAATAGATGATTATTGTAAATTGACTGTTTGTTTAAAGAAAGAAAGATGGCTTTTTGTTTGTTTTTTGGATCCTTTATAATTTAGGGTTAGATATAAAGAACCAAAGATGAATATTTATTTGGTTTGTTTATGGTCCTTCGTAGATGATTATTGTTTACTGTTTTGTTTGTTTTTTTGTTTTAGGGTTATATGGTAATTTATTTTCTGTTTTGTGTAATTTTATTTGGTTTTTGGTCATTTATAGATACTTACTGTTTGTTTCCCTGTTATAGGATTAGGCACAATGAAACAAACATGAATATTAGTTACTTATTGATCCTTCATATGTTGAGACTTTAGCCACATGTACCTTTTATATATTTTTTGAGATACTGTTTGTTTGTTTGTTTCTAAAGTATGTGCTTTCACTTATTTGTCTGGGCCGTAAGATTCAGGCAGGGATTAAGGCTCCATTAATACCTGTGTTTATCTCACAGCTTCATGAGGATGAAGTTGTTATTCTCTCCAGATTTGGTGTTGGAGAAAACACTGATGCTTACAAAGTTATTAACCATGGTTACAAGATTAACTTTTACCGATGTACGGTTGTTACACGTGCGAATGGTTGGCAAGGTGTTAATTACGGATTTAATTTCATCGCACATTCACACATTCTTAATGGAGATGGAAAGGATCTGCTCACGTGCGGTATGACTGTTTCTGATAATCTGATATATGTTTTGCCTCCCTTTTCAATGTCACTAATTTCTGTTGCTATGTTTACCATTTTAGATGTTGCTGGAATTGTTGTCTCGTGTGGAGATATGGAAATCTTTCCTAATGAAAGAAAAAAAATGAATTTGGATCTTCAAGATGTCCAGTAAATTCTAATTTGCCATTTATATAAATTTGTTTGTGTGTTATGATTGTATTTAATACAATACCAATGATTAGTTTATTTTATATAAAAGTTCATTAAATGGTTGTTCTTATTTAATACAATACCAATGACTAGATTATTTTATATATAAGATTCTTTATTGTATTTAATGGTATATTCATAGTAAATCATTTTCATTATTTAATGTAAATGATTAGTAAATCATATACTATATTCACAGTAAATGAGTGTATGAACTTTCAATGCTGTTCTTTTAATGCTATTCTTTGAGTTAAAACATCTACTATATGCTGTTCTTATAAGTTGGCTATTTGGTCACGTTATAATAACTTTTAACCAGTGTTATAATGATCCATGGCAGTATCTTTGTGTTGCTCCCCCATCTAACAACCTAACAACCTTTAACCACTGTTACATATAACTACTGCTAGCTAAGGTCTGATACTATTACAACAGACAAAGTAAACAACTGTTTCTTCATTCCACTGCTTCATTCCAAGCAGGGCTTTGGTCTTTAACAGCACTTGACTTAGGGCGGTAGATTAAATAGCAGCACTTTGTCTTCAGCTGTTGTTGTACACAAGCAATACTTAATGGACAACAGTTGTAGTATACAAACAGTGGATGAGGGCCATCAGATGTTATAACCACTTTAAAGGGGAAAGTCTAATGCAAACAGCTGCTTAAGAGATATACACTGATGTGTACCAGTTTTGGCTCTTATTATCTGTTTCTCACAAGAACGCAAATGATTGTATTTAACTTTTAATGTTGTTCCTTTATCTTTTTCTTTTTCTTTTAGGGGAGAGGTAGTCCGTTGTACTTTGTGGAATGTGTATGCACAAGAATTTAATGATTTTTTGTCTCAAAACTCTCCGAATGAGACTGTGATGGCTGTCATTCAGCATGCGAGGATTAGGAAGTGGCAGGGTAATTTATATTTGACTGATTTATTTCGTTTAGTTTTCCCAATCTCCGTTTTGTTACATTTTTTAAGAACATTTTTTTATTTCTTTAGTGATTTGTAATGAATTGTTGGATTTGTATATTGTTTCTTGCAGGTCAATATACTGTTCAGAGTGATAAGTTTGGAAGTCGTCTATTTCTCAACCAAGAAATTGATGAGATTAATGAACTTCGCAAGAGGTACTATCCGTGATTTATATTTCATATTTTCATGTTTTTATTAACATAAGTGTGAGTATTAACGCTAATTGTGTTTTTATTTTTATAGTCTTTTAGTAAAACAATTTGAAGCTGGTGCTTCTTCTTCTCAAACCATTCTTTCATCTCAGAGTGTATTTCCAGTCCGTCAAGAATTTCTAATTGAGACTCCTAAGAGACATGTTGATGAAATTATTGAGATTGATAGTGTACGAATAATTCTATATACATTCATAGGCATTTTAATTTTGTTAATGTTTTCTATGTTTTATCAATTGAGCATGTTAATAAAGCTTTATCTGTGATATTGTAGGGAATGTCATGTGTGGTAGTTGCAACAATCAAAATTGTTCAACAAAACTATGGATGGTTTTATCCAGCATGTCGAGACTGTAACAAGAAGGTGTTGACCAAAATTGAGTACTTACAATATGCTAAAACCATTTCTGATGAGGTCATGAATCTGTCACCTGCTTCATTGGTTTGTCCGAAATGCGATAAAGAATGCACATCGATAACCATAAAGTAAGTTAACGTCCGATCTTTTTATGTCCAGAACTGCTATGGTTTTTGCTGTAATTTACTTGGCATTTATTACAGGTTCAAAGTACATCTGAGAGTGCAAGATGAAACTGGCAGCGTTTCTTTTGTGATGTTTGATAAAGATGTAATGAAGCTTATTGGTTCAACTGCGAATGATATAAGGGAACGCCAAGTGAAGCTCAATGATACTGAAACTTTTCCCCATGAAATATCACGGTTGGTTGAAAAGAAGTTGGCGTTTAAAATTGAAGTTTCTGATTACAACCTTAACCATGACTACCACGTCTACACTATCCAAAAAGTATGTGATGATCCGGACATAATTGCTGAATTGGTTGGTGGTAATGGAAATGCTCTTGAGGTTGCTGATGAGGTAAGAGTTTTTGTATATCCTATATTGATTTATTTTTTTCTTCCCAATTTTTGTAGTTTAAATATCTTAATTAAATTCCCTTTTGGTAATATTTTGATATTAGGTGTTTAGTCAAGAAGGTTCAGAAATTAAAGCTGTTCAATTATCTGAATCCTCACAGATGGCCGGTGCTGATATTTCAAAGGTGAATAAGAATTCTACAGTTTTGTTTTTTGGTTTAGTATAGATTATATTACATTATTTGATACCTTAGTAGTTGTTTTGTGATTTAATTGAAGGATGTTGTATCTGTTATGGCCGACTCTTCCGTTGTCGAAGCCGAGAAGGATTCGGGAACCAGTCCTAATGGTAAACGTTCGTTGCAGGATGTGGAAGGTCAAAATGTTGGGGAACTCTCTTCTAACAACAAAAGGAGCCGGAGGAAGCCATCTAGGCTTAACACTTAGCTTCTTTCACGTTGTTATATTTTGATGGTAAACATGCTATGTTTTTGGTATGTACTTAAGTACGTGGTTGTTTGAAGTTTGGTTGTCGTTGGTAAGTGTTAAACTACTCAAACAGTTGTTTTCTATGTTTTAGATGTTGGTAACTTATGAACTTGGAACATGTGGTAAACCATTATGTGGTTTACTTTTTTGTATTATGCTGGGAAATATAATCTTTGGTTATAATGTGTGCTTTTGATTTGTGAATATAGTATATGGGATGTATAAATTAGTTTGACATAGTCTAAATTCTGCTTTTTTAATATAGAGTTTGAATGTATCTTCAGCAGTTATTGTACACAAGCAGTACTTAAGGGACAGCAGTTGTAGTATACAAACAGTGGATGAGGGCCATTAGCTGCTTATTATCTGTTCCTCTTTAACCACTGTTACATATAACTACTGCCAGCTAAACACTGATACTATTACAATAGACACAGTAAACAACTGTTTCTTCAGTCCACTGCTTCATTCTAAGCAGGGCTTTGGTCTTTAGCAGTACTTGAGTTAGGGCAGTAGATTAAATAGCAGCACTTTGTCTTCAGCAGTTGTTGTACACAAGCAGTACTTAAGGAACAGCAGTTGTAGTATACAAACAGTGGATGAGGGCCATCAGCTGCTTATTATCTATTCCTCTTTAACCACTGTTACATATAACTACTGCTAGCTAAACACTGATACTATTACAATAGACATAGTAAACAACTGTTTCTTCAGTCAACTGCTTCATTCTAAGCAGGGCTTTGGTCTTTAGCAGTACTTGAGTTAGGGCAGTAGATTAAATAGCAGCACTTTGTCTTCAGCAGTTGTTGTACACAAGCAGTACTTAAGGGACAGCAGTTGTAGTATACAAACAGTGGATGAGGGGCATCAGATGTTACAACCACTTTAAAGGGGAAAGTCGAATGCAAACAGCTGCTTATGATGAATCCATTGATGTGAACCAGTTTTGGCTCTTTTTAGCTGTTCCTGTTTAACCACTGTTACATATAACTACTGCTAGCTAAACACTGATACTATTACAATAGACAAAGTAAACAACTGTTTCTTCATTCCACTGCTTTAGTCCAAGCAGGGCTTTGGTCTTTAGCAGCACTTGAGTTAGGGCAGTAGATTAAATAGCAGGACTTTGTCTTGAGCAGTTGTTGTACACAAGCAGTGCTTAATGGACAGCAGTTGTAGTGTACAAACAGTGGATGAGGCCTATCAGATGTTATAAACACTTTAAAGGGGAAAGTCTAATGCAAACAGCTGCTGATGATGAATCCGCTGATGTGAACCATATTTGTTTGCCTCTTATGAATCAACAGTGAATAAGCTTTTGACAAATGTTTTGAGCATCTGCGGTTCTGATGAAAGGAATGATTTAAAGTCTAATGCAAACAGCTGCTTATGATGAATCCACTGATATATTATAATCTGTTTTTTAGTATTTGATCGTTCAACCATTCACCAGTTTTGGCTCTTATTATCGTTCCTCTTTAACCACTATTACATATAACTACGGCTAGCTAAACACTGATACTATTACAATAGACAAAGTAAACCACTGTTTCTTCATTCCACTGCTTCAGTCCAAGCCGGACTTTAGTCTTTAGCAGCACTTGACTTAGGGCAGTCGATTCAATAGCAGCACTTTGTCTTCAATTTTCGTTATATTTTTTGAGTTAAATCGATTTTCGTTATGACAGGATATAATTCATAAATATAATTCTTTGAGTTAAACTTCAACTTTAAATAAGTTGGCTATTTGGTCGCGTTATAGTAACTTCATTGTAGTAACCAATATATTGGTCAAACCAAGACAAGGATGATTAAAAAATATGTAGTATTTAAATCCATATAAATTATGATGTTTCTAAGGGGTCCAACGAATTCCTAATAAAACCAAGACAAGTATGTTTAGAAACATGTAGTAGTTAAATCCATATAAATTTCTTGGTGCACATAAATTATCGGACAATGTGACTCGGTAAAAATCTATCATTAAACTTCAACTCCAAAATATAAATCTTGTGGATCGCGTTGTAATAATTTTATTGTAGGAACCAATATATTGGTAAAACCAAGACAAGGATGATAAAAAAATACGTACTATTTAAATCCATATAAATTATGGATTTTTCAGTTTCACTTGGTTATATTTTTATACAAAACCAAAGGGCCCCAAATTTGGCTTAATTTTGCAATTAAATGGTCTAATTCTTTCAATAATTTCTGGCCCATAAGTTGCGAACCATAAAATCCTGTCAAAGGCCCACAAAATGAATCAGGTATGTTAAATCACCATTTCATATTGTCCGCTATGTTTATAGCTTCTTTTTCGAATGAATCAAAGTGAAGATTTAAAATTAGCGCCAAAAACTCAACCTATAATTCAAGACGCTCTTAGTTTGGAAGCAATCGATGAACACTAAATGGTAGGTTTTTCTATCTCATTTGTTTAAATCTATTCTCAACATTTGATGTGATCATCCACTTATTTAGGTAGGTTTTCAATAGGGATCTTCAATCACCACTAGCTGTTGAGAATAAATGTTTTTTTGGACAGTGATTACAATATTCACCTATAGCTAGCCCTAAATCACACATATGTGCTCAATTCTTATGTACAGTTATGGAGAGTAAAAAGAATTTGATACCAAGACATAGAGAGTATTTTCCACAGTGCAGTCCCCAACAGTCCAAAGAATCAAAGAAGATAAGAAAGTCTATCTTGAATAAGCGTAGAAACAGGGGTGTGGTTCAATTTGTACAGACACCTCCTATTATTGATACACTTCTGGGCAATGTTACTATCACAAAAAAACGATAATGGAGGTATGTTTTTGATGGTCATATGTGAAAATTGTAAGTGTTTGTAGCATAAATTAACCAAATCTCTTCATGTACAGCATGTCACACGCCCGGCAATTTAGATTGAACATGTGTTAGTACAATCCCTCTGACTTCATCCAGTCTTGGTAAGGTTATAAATCTTATTTTTTTAAGGTATGCTATCTGATTTGACCTTGTCCCTTTGTTTGAATTTTAGGACAATCTGGAAAGGCTAATTATGGTGTTTATGACTCTAGAAAGAGGAAACAAAGTTTGAAAACCATGGATATAAGTAAATTTAATTTATCCATTGTAGCTGATTTAAGCAGGACATCTTCAATGGTCACTCCTCTTCAACCATCAAATCATAAAATTGATAGAAGTCCATTAACCGATATTACAAACTGTATGCAATATACACTTTTGTTATTACTGTTAATCATTTATTGAATGTTAATGTAAGTTTGATAACATTTATAAATTTTGTCTTGCAAGTGGATCGTGTTACAGTAAGGTCCCGTCGAAGTGATATTCCAACTCCTCAGAATATTGACAATAGAACTTCTCGACAGTTGCCAAAATGTTCCGTAGTAGCGTTTAGTGGTATGTGTTTTACTTTTAATGCAAAACTAAATATAGGTTTCTGAGTCACTATATTTGTCGAATCTATTGCTTATCTTTCTATCTGTTGTAACCGATGTTAATTTGCCTTTTCCAAAATGAAACGGCAGGAAAAGAAAATTCCTACCCTGGTGAAAGGTCTAACTTTGATGATCCCGATTCGGAGGATTGTTTACCATCTTCTATCGTAAAAAAGATTTACGGAATTGCAAGAGGTAACTACCCTCCTTAAACTTATCAAAGTATCTTTCCAAATAACAGTTTAATCTCCTAATATTTCACTTATATCATCGTTTTTTTATCTTCCTATATAATTTTGTAGAATACGTTGATCATGGAGATGCTATTTTTGTATGTTCTTATTGTCATGCAATGATTTGGAAAGATGAAATGCTTAGGGGTAATTTGGATTCTAAGAAATCTTCTTTTTCTCTTTGTTGTTCGAACGGAGACGTTGATTTGCCTTCCTCACCTGCTCGAAAGATTTTACAAAAGAGTTACTCCTGAAAGCCGCAATTTCATGAATAACATTCGAGCATATAACATGATGTTTTCCTTCACATCCCTTGGTGGCAAGGTTTCTAAAACTTTTCAAAAAACCAAAGGTCCTTATGTTTTTGGACTGCAAGGACAAAATTACCATCGCATTGGTAGTCTGCTACCGAATGATGGTGAAGAGCCCAAATTTTCACAGCTTTATATTTATGATTCCCAAAACGAGGATTTTAATCGTCAAAAGGCTGTAAGGTAAATTAAGCATTCAGTAAATTCTGATTTATGTCAAGTGTTTTATATATATCTGATCTATACAATAATGTCGTTTTTTACACAGTGTCGAGCAAGGTTCGAAGACAGACACTAAACAACAACTTGATCTTGCCATCATATCGAGTCTTAAAAAAATGTTGGATTCATGCAATCCACTTGTGAAGTCATTTAGAATGGTACGAGATTGTTTTAAACAAAATGATTGGCAAAATGTAAGACTCAAGCTCATTGGAGTAAGGGATAAGGATGGTAGAATTTTTAACTTGCCTACTGCTGAAGAAATTGCTGCCTTAATAATTGGTGATTTTGATGGAGCATTTGATAAAAGGGATATCATAGTTCAAACAAAATCAGGCGATCTTCAGAGAATCAGTGAGCTTCATCCCTCTTATCTTGCATTGCAATATCCACTTATCTTCCCATATGCAGAAGATGGATTTAGACTTGGTATTAAACATCGAGGTGTTTCAGTTGATTGTGACATACTTAGAACCAGTACCACAATGAGAGAGTTCTTTAGTTACAGAATACAAGACAGAGCCAACCAATTTTTGTTGTTACTCAATGCCCAAAAGCTATTCCAACAGTTTGTAGTTGATGCGTATACAATGATAGAATCTGCACGGTTAGCTTACATAAAGACACAACAACCCAAACTTAGAAGTCAAACATTTAAGAATTTAAATCAAAGTGTTCAAAGTGGCCAAAGCGATGCGTCAAATTGTGGAAAACGAATTTTGTTGCCATCTTCATTTACCGGAGGAGCGAGATATATGATGCAAAAGTATCTAGATGCTATGGCAATCTGCAAAGCTGTAGGATATCCGGATCTCTTCATAACAGTCACTTGTAATCCCAATTGGCCTGAGATTTATAGATGTTTAAAAGACAAACGGTTGAACCCTCAAGATAGACCGGATATTATCGCACGGTTATTCAAAATTAAAATCAATCATCTAATTCAAGATTTCAAGAAACATAAATTCTTTGGTGAGATACAAGTAAGTAAGTCATTGTAAATTGTTTTAATTAATTTCTCAAATAATACTTTTACTAACACTTTTTTGGATGTAATATTTCAGTTATTTATACAATCGAATTTCAGAAACGTGGTCTACCTCATGCTCATATATGTTTGTTCGTAAGTGCCGAGAGCAAATTTCCAACGGCTAAAGAAATCGATTTGGTTATTAGTGCTGAAATACCTGACAAAGAGATGGATGCTTCACTGTATGAACTTGTCAAACAATTTATGATCCATGGTCCTTGTGGTACAGACAATCCTCATTCTCCATGCATGGTTAATTTAAAATGTTCGAAGAAGTTTCCGAAAAAATATGTAGATGAGACTTGTGTTGATTCTGAAGGATATCCTGTCTACCAACGTCGTCAATCATGCAACACAGTAGAAAAAAATGGCATCTTACTTGACAATAGGTTTGTGGTTCCGTACAATGCTATGCTACTCAAAAAGTATCAGTGCCACATAAATGTTGAGTGGTGTAACCAAACAGGATCCATCAAATATCTCTTCAAATACATTAATAAGGGTCTGGATAAAGTGACAGCTTCTGTTTACGAAAGTACCTCCACTGCTAATGTGAACCCTCAAAACAAGGAAATGACAAATAATGAAAATCTCTCAAACGAAACAGAAGTAGATGAAGTTAAAGCATATCTTGATTGTAGATATATTTTAGCGTGTGAAGCTGCTTGGAGAATCTTTAAGTTTGACATACACTATCGGCTTCCATCAGTTGAAATATTGCCTTTTCACTGTGAAGATGGTCAGGCTATTGTTTATGACGATAATTCAAACTTGTGTGACGTGGTCAGTAACCCAACTGTGAAAATGTCTATGTTCACAGAATGGATGAAATGTAATCAAACAGATGCATTTGCTAGAACTTTGAGGTATATAGAGTTCCCCAGATACTTTGTATGGATACGCAAAACACGAAAGTGGGTACGTAGAAAAAAACCTTTTGGTGCAGTTGGTAGGATACATTATGTACCTCCATCACTTGGTGATTGTTATTTCTTGAGAATTTTATTGAATCACGTTATAGGACCAATGAGTTTCAATGATATAAAAAACAGTTGATGGAAAAATATATCATACTTTTA
This sequence comes from Helianthus tuberosus, assembly GCA_030545235.1. Taxonomy (NCBI): domain Eukaryota; kingdom Viridiplantae; phylum Streptophyta; class Magnoliopsida; order Asterales; family Asteraceae; genus Helianthus; species Helianthus tuberosus. The sequence continues at coordinate 15,054,015 of CM060444.1, read as the reverse complement.
AAGATGCATGTTTCGCTCGCGGTCTGTTAATGAAGCAAGTGCATGGGCTTGTAACACCCCGAAAACGGGTTTGGTAATCAAACCTCGTTAATAGTAAAAACGGGTAAAATACTGTTAGTGGTAAAATTAACCCGGTGAATATTAGGATTTAAATAAATAAATCTAATATTTATTAAAAAGATGGGAAATACTTTGAGAAAGCAAAGTATATAAAAAGGCCCGAGATTTAACGGGACTTAAAATAAAACGGGTTTTTGAACAAGAACTAATTAACTAGGAAAAATTATAACCTAGTTAGCTAATAGTCTAGAAATAACTTATAATAAGGTTAAAAAGAACCAATCTATAAGTTAAACCAAAGTGGAGGGGCCAAATTAATAAAAGCTGAAACTTAATTGATCAAATAAGAAATAATTTACAAAAAACACACTGGTGGGTGTGCTGGGATCGATCAGAAGAGGAGGGCGACCAGGGGTTTTCTTCAAACCCTAAAATTCCCACAAAATTCACAAATTGAAGCCTCTAATCTGCTCTAAATCAAGTCTCGAACATAAATTAGTGATCTCCTAGTCGTAAGGATCAAAAGGTATGTAAAATTGTGGTATTTTGTTGCATCTTGAATTCTAGGTTAAATGTGAAAAACGAAAATTCAGCTTGATTACTTGATGCATGGATGAAATTAGATGTGATATGAGGTTTAGGAACAAACCCTAGATGATTTCATGAAAAAATCTTGCATGATATTTGTAGGGTTTCATAATCACCATTGTAGGTGATTAATGAGCTTGAAGAAACTTGATAAATACTAGAATTATAACTCTCTTGTTCTAGCACAATCTGAATTCAAGAAGTAATTTCAGAAATATTGATGTTTAGATATGTGTAAAGTTGACTAATTAAAGTGAAATTAGATGATAACTACAAGTCATGAACTTCGTAATGATTATGTAAAATCTGACCCGCTAGGTGTTTGTTGAAACGCCTAAGTGAGGATTAAAGTATTAATAATCGGACAAAAACGCAGATTTGCGATATCATAATGAATCATGATAAATGGTTGTAAAAAGGGTTCTAAATTGGTTATGAATGGAACTCTTTAGGCAAGGAATCCGGGTCGTCAAATGGACAAGCCGGTGGAAATACGCGTTTGGAAAGGATGCTTAAAAGGTACGTAACTACGGTTCCGTTACATTATGCTTGATTTAGTATTTTCGTTAGTAGACTTTAAATTAGCATGATACATGAAATTGGCATTTAGTGGAAGTGACGAAGATCACTAGGTAAATAAACGGGTCAAAAGGTGAAATTATCACCCTTTGACAATATCGACTAATGGTTTGTCAAGTTACATGTTTATAGGAATAAATATCAAATGGATACGCACATCGCTATTGCTTAGCGGCTACTAAGTCAAGGTATTGAAACGGGTCAATATATTGATCCGAGCCAGGTATGTATAATGATTCAATTCATCATGTAGAACTTGAGGTTTTCTAAGAGTTAAACAAGGTCAAATTGGATATTTGGTTATCTTAAAGATAAACCGAATAATTCAAGTTATAATTGTAGTGTTTTAGAAACTTAATGGTTTCTAAACAAGGTTATAGTTAAAAGATAGATTTTTTTTTGGGTCAAACAAGTATCTGAAAGTCCTTTGTCGTAAAAGAAGGACCAAAATTGACCAAAATGCCCTTGTAGGTTAAATTGAACAAACAACCCTTAAAGGTTGTTTGGAAACAAGTTTCATGAGTAAATAAATACTTAGAATAAGTGTAGAAGTTGAAAGATGTAATACGTTAGTCAAATAGCTCTATTTGAGTCTTGCCGTAAAATAACAATCCGAAAGGTAAAACTCGGAACATATAGATATACACATTGAAATCCAATACGCAAAGAGTTGTAGTTAAAGATTACTTGATAAGAAATGTAGGAATAGGATGCTAGAAATGAATGAAAGCGATTTCAAGTTTTAAAGTGCTTAAATACCCTTAACGGGTCAAAATAAGCATACGAGCGAAAACGGGTTTAAATTGTGTAATAAACCTATGATTAGAACCTAATATAGTAGGTAACATTAATTTGAAGAAGTGTATGAGATATAGGAATCAAATAAATACGTTTGTTTGATAAAATGCATAAACGGGTTAAAATTCGGTAAAAAGGTAACGAGTCGAAGGCTTAGAAGTCTCAAAATTTCTTATGTTGGATGTAGGATTTTAACTCCATGTGATGGAGGATTAAATTATAATCATGTAGGAAGAAACGGTAGGTCAAATGGATAAGCGGATTGAAAGATACGAAAGTTTTCGTGTCAAATAACGGCAAAAATGGAAATGTTGGATGCAGGGGCCACCGTAACTTACGGTGCCACCGTAAGTTACAGTGGAGCTAAAATCGTTACGGTAGGATATCCCTGATTTACGGTGGGGGAATTTAACATTCAGGAGCCACCGTAACTTACGGTGACCACCGTAAGTTACGGTGGAGGCCAGATTCAAATGATTATTTTTGGTTCAAGATATAAATGTTGGATTTTCCTAATTTCCTTGTTATATCGGTTATTTAATTATCAAAACTGACCTTTAAGTTGGTTTTGATCTCAGGTGAATGTCAAGAGTCCCGGATGAAGATCAAGCATCGAGCAAGAACCGAACACACGTTAAACAAAGCTTCCGCAATGTTGGATCTCAGTTTATAAGTAAGAGGACTACTGACTTTTGCAAGAGTTGGGGAATCAAAATGATCACTTCCACCCCAGTACATCCTCAAGAAAATGGACAAGCAGAATCCTCAAACAAGATAATTGTCAACAACCTGAAAAAAGAGACTAGGGGCTAAAAAAGGAAGATGGGCAGAAGAGCTACCCTTTGTTTTGTGGGCTGATAGGACGACGGTGAAAAATGCAACTGGCCAAACCTCGTTTTCCTTGGTATTTGGAGCAGAAGCGGTGATCCCGACAGAAATGGTAATACCTACAGCAAGATCCAACCTCCGGGATCCTGAGCAGAATCCTGAAGTCCTATGTGAGGAATTGGATACTGTTGATGAGACAAGAGACGCGGCAAGGCTAAGGATGGCGGCATATCAACAGAGGATATCTAAAGCTTATAACAAGAATATAAGGACTAGAAGGTTCCAGGTCGGAGATTGGGTATTGAGAAAGGCTTTCCAGAATACTACTAACCCTGCTGATGGAAAGTTGGCTCCAAAAGGGGAAGGACCCTATAAGATTGAATCAGAATCAGGAAAAGGAGCATACCGACTCAAGGATATGGAGGGGGATATGCTACCAAGATCCTGGAATGCTATACATCTAAAGCTCTATTTCAAGTGAGTTTGAAATTTAAATTCTAACTCAGAATGGTATGGATTCTATCTCTTTTATTAAATTTTAATATTATTTATTGTTTTGAACCCATTACTGACTTAAGCATCGGAGGGGTGTTAGCCAGGCTAACACCCACCTTAGCTTACAGTTGTTTTGCAGTATATGCTTCAGGATATAGCTCCAGGATATACATTCAGGATACTTCGAAAGATTAGAGGATTGGCCCCCTCTCTCACGTTTAAGGGATCCTGATCCCTTCAAAGGCTTAAAGGTATTCACCTTTCTCACGAATTGGGTTTGAACACCCCGCCTGGAGCGCAAGTTGTCCAGGGATAGTTCAAGGTGGCGGGACCAGTTCATGTAAAAGTGGCTGACAATTTCGTCACTGTTGGCTATATCCTGGACCCTTAAGGTATATGAGGATTGATCACCCTCTCTCGCGAAAGGGTATTTTCATACTCTCTAAGGTTTAAAGGTTTTCACCTTTCTATGTCTTGGAGTTTATACACTCCCGCCTGTAGCGCATGAAAATTTGGGATTTTCCCCAAGATACTAAGGATTTATCTCCAGAATACTTTCGGGTTTTACCCCGGTAACACAAGAATTGTCCATACGGTCAAAACTTGAATTCAAAAATTTTCTAAGTGTTCGAAGATTTCGTGTACAGGGGACATTCCTCCTAAGGCGATTGTGTGGAGCTCAGAAAATCAAATTGGGACCTAAGATACTAAGTATCTCGAACTGGGGACATCTTTGTGGCAAAAGTTGCAAAAGGAGTAAAGTCCAATGTCAGGGTTGTACTCTTTTCCTGGTATGATCTTTCCTTTGTGAATCTTACACAACTTGTTTGAACTTTTGAAACTACGTTTAAAGTTTAAGTATCCTGATTAGGATATATCTTTAGGATATATTCTCGAAATATATTCTCGAAATATGATTCAGGATGTTTGGTTGGAATATTTGGGATACAATACTTGGGTTTAAAAATCAGAGTTGAATTTGTTTATAAATGCTGAGTAAACCGTCTTTTTCCTTTGAAAACTATATTTAAATTATTTGAGATTTTGAAAAATAAACTATCTCTTGTCCTTCAGAGACTTTGTCTAAATTGTTTGAATTTTGAGAAGTCCTATTCGACAAAAGTCTTCGTAGGATACCACTAAGTATATTGATCAGGATGTTTTCAAAAAATAATTGTACAAATTTTGCAAAGCTAAAATTTAAACTAAGTAGAACACAAGGAAGTAATATTATAAGCAATACTAGGTGATAACCGAAGGCTTCATCCCAGAACCTAGGACCCATCCACCTTTGGTTATCTGACTGTTGAAATTTAAACGAAAATTGTTCAAAGACGTGAAAAGTAAATTGTTTAACAAACTATAACAATCAAAATTAAGGAAAAGAAAGGGGGTAAGTTTTAGGAGGCAGCGCCTTCTTCGTTCATCACAGCATCCGTCTCAGGATTAGCTTGAACATCCGTCTCAGCTTCGTCGTTGGCACCAGTTGGTTTTTTAACCGCTTTTGAAGGCCTTTCAGCTGCAGGTTTAACAGGATCACCACTGAGACTCCTTAGCTTGGTCTCCCAAGCGTCGACATCCCAAGAAGGGCATTCGAACCCCAGGGCTTTGGCTTCATTGGCCATCTTTAGCCTGGCCTGAAGAAGGGAAGTAACAACGGAGCTCTTAAGGCCCTCCCGGTAAGTGATCATGTCCCGTTCATTTTGGGCGTGGGCGGCGTCGAGATAAGCTTGGGCCTCGAGAGTAGCTTTATTAAGCGCAGCCTGGTGTTCCTGGGTCATAGCCTTGAACTTATCCTCGTAATGCCGGGATTTGGCAGCAGCAATCACGCCTTGGTCGGAAATGGTGACCTCGGCTTTCTTCAATTTGGACTCAAGTCTCTTGTTGAGTTCACAGGATTCTTGATATAGATGAACCAGACGTTCAAGGCCCTACATCTAAAAGCACAGGTATTAAAATAACCAGGATATTGATTTGATATATATGTGCAGGATAAGGAATAAGACTATATACCTGGTTGAGAAAAGATGTCATGAACCCGCTCGCTTCGATAAACCCATGATTTTCATAGGGAAACGTATTAGAAATCGAAGGTGAATCGGTCTCTTTCCTTTTGCGGGAATTTGAACTCCGAGGTTTAGTAGCTGGTGATGGCTTGGGAATGATGATGGCTTTGGAACTGCTGGGCTTAGATGAGCTGTAGCTTTAGGACTAGGCTCCTTCTTGATCTGGACCTGATCGGAGTAACTGTCTAACTCCTCGAGGTCGAAAACTTCAGGGATTTTTGCTGGTGCTGCATAAAAGGAGAATTCTAAACTTTTATTGCTCTTTCGTTATATTATCAATTGTTTGTAAAATAACTCTTACCAGACATCTCCGATGATGAGTATTGGCTGGAACTTGGGAGGTGTGTGGAAAAACTCCTGTCACCTTCTGCTAGTTGGTAAATTGCTTTGATCCTTTTTTCAGATTCTGCAGTAGGGGGAGCTACTTCCTTGAAATTCACTGCAAGAAAGACTAAATAAGAAAATATTAGCACAAGACAGAGGCCTGAAAGTGTCTTTGGATATTCTTGAAACCCTAAACCCTACCGGTGGTTAACCACTCCACCGGAAGGCTAGCACCCTCGTCGATGGAATCTCGCTTGACGAAAAAGAATTTACGTGGACATCCATCTTCGTTTTTGGTGGCTTTAAGAATGAGAGGTTTGCTGGAAGTTGAAAAAAGTAAGAATCGGCTGGAACCGTGTGATCGGAGGCGGTAAGCGATTGGGATATCTTCGATGCAGAGATCAGGACAGTGAAGATGTTTGATTTGGTTAAGCACGATTAGTACCCTCCAAACCATGGGCATTGTTTGGGCAAAGGAGATACCGGTGGTTTGAAAAAACTGCATTATGAATTCAGGAAATGGGTATCGAAGACCTAACGAGAAAGGGTATGCTGGAAAACAAACCCATTCGGCAGAAGAAACATCCGACCGAATTGATCGGTCAAATGGCCTGAAAATCGTGCCATCAGGGAAAGCGCCGGAGGCCCTCAGCGCGGAAATATCCGCATTGTCGAAAGCACAGATCTCTCTCTCGGGATTTTTGAGATGATTTTGCTGAACAAAGGTGCCCGATGATTTACCGGTTTGGGAATGGGTCCTGGTGGCCATTGGAAGATGGATGGGAAAATTAACAGGAAATGAAGGAGGAATAAGCGATTACCTGGAGACTCTGTTGATGATATCTGATTTTCAAACAAGAAGAGAGAAGATATAGGGGCATAGTGGATATCCATTGAGTAAAAACCGCGTTGGAAGTTGCATAAAGCTACCTCAAACGTCGCCTCATTTTAATTACCTCGGTTTGCGAGATAAAGTTTTAAAATATATCCGTTGGACTGGTATACCAACAGATATATTTTGGGGACAATTGTTATGGGTCATTTTCTGAACATATATCCTGACTAATATTCTGCTTGTGATTGTTTACTTGTAATCAGGATACCGGATCAGGATATTGGTAACATCCTGGTACGATATCCTGGTATTGACCGAATTAATCACGTGCAGATTAGGAGGTGCAAGTCTCCAACGTTCAAGAAGACTTCTTTCCCCCAAGACTCGGGCTAATCGGTTAGATTAAAGACGTTGAACCCGAAAGACCAGGACTGCAACGTTAACTAGAGGAATATTCGAAGCATCCCGGTTTAATAGGATAGTTAGTTGATTTCGTTTAACTATAAATAGTATGACCGGATCAAGTTAAGGCACTCACTCTCTTACGCACACTTTACTCCCTAGCTACTAGCAACCACTACACACAAACACTTGTACTCAAATTACTTTGTAACACCTAGTTGATCCGCATCATATCCTGCACTGTATCCTGATATTTGAAGCAATAGAAGAATAAGGCAGCTGCGATTGTCAGCTCCCGAGGTTTTATGCCGGCGATCTAGATTGATCAAGGGCTTTCCTCGTACATCCTGTGTCACCCTTTACATTTTCGCTCATTGTTTGATCATAGATACAGCTCTATATCCTAAGCCGTATCCTGAAACTGTTAGGTTGCAAACAACCTAACTAGCATATTTTTAATACTAGCACACTACCTCACTTAACTAATTTGATCACTTAATTGCTTCGGTAATTTTTGACAAAAACAATCACTAGTCTATTCCTAAGTGGGTGGTAAGAGTTAATTACATGTAGTTTATTGAAAGTAACATCCTTGACTATCAACTTTTTTTCTTGTAACAGGTTCATGTTTTATGCTTTTGATTTTGTAACACCTTTAAGTATTAAGGCTAGCTTCCGTTAATTTTTCTGTTAAATCAATGTAAAATGACTAAAATGCCCTTGTATAATTTCTAGTTAGTATTCAAAGGTGTTACTTTCAATGAATTACAAGAACTATTTGTGTAATTAACTCAAAAAAAATATAAAAACTCATTGTATTTGAAAAAAAAATGTTATAAAATATGCTACATAAAATATTTAATAGTTATATTCCTAAAATTAATATATATACAATTACCAAACATATATTATGAGGGAAAATATTATAGTAGGGGCAATATTTAGTTTTTTTATTAATTTTTTATATAACTAGTTTCAAAAAGAAATATGATAAATATAAAACTCATATAATTTCAAATATAATATACACATACATTTGTTTATCATTTATTATAGTCGGACCTACAAATTATCTCAAACATATAATTCAACCAAATCATCAACTCACGATAGGACCTTATAATATATCGATTTTATAGGAGTTAATGTATTGATGACTTGTAAAACCTGGTACAAAAGAAATATAATACTAACTAAAAAAAGAATCGTAATAAAATTTATAGTTCCAAATATAAAAGATAAAAAAATGTTTATGTATATTGTATTTGAGATATTATACATGAGTTTTATATTTATCATATTTCTTTTCGAAATTAGTTATATAATAAATTAAACAGAAAAAACTAAACATTGTCCTTACAATAGTGTTTCCCCTCATAATTAACGATTGATAATTGTATATATATTAACGAGTTATCGTCTACTCGCGCGTTGCGGCGGGACGCTGATGTATTTGGCATCACTATATTAGACGCGAAAAATCTTATGTTTGTCTAACGCCTACTAAATCATTTTACTTGGAAAGATTCTTTTCATTTTCAGAAGAAAACGTAATGTCATTAATGTATTTTTATAAGTGAAGAAAAAATTATAGAAAATAATGTAAAATATAAAGTTTGTCATATATATAAGTGAAGAAAAAATTATAGAAAATAATGTATTTTTATAAGTGAAGAAAAAATTATAGAAAATATGCCACGAAGGTTGCCATATACTGTGCGGACGTTAGCATTGTAGTTGTGCGCTATTGTTGTTGCCCTAAGTTCTTTAACGTTGTAACCTTGTTACCCATACCGTTGGCAGGATGATTTTGATCAACACACAAATTTTCTTGCTTGAATTTGAACGGAGTAAACATATACTTTTGGGAAGAAGAAAATGAATATCTTTAAAGCCAAAATTAACAGACTTCGGTTTTCACCGGTTTTATTCAACAAATGTGTCAATTAATGTGGTGTGAATCTTGTATATTTGGTGTCGTAATGTTTGGGGACCAGTTACTTGCTGGAACCATTTGGTGAATGAAATGGCCCGTTTTTTGTTAAAAAAAAAACATTCAATTTTGCCTGGTTGAATTTGAAGCCACATTTGATTTCCTGTTTTGAGATCTAAGGGTATAGGGAGTGGTTAGACACTTGAAAGTGGTAAACTTCAAAATCAATCAATGAGAGTGTGCCATGTCAAAGTGGTAAATTATGCTCAAAAGTGTTGGCAATAGTTAGAGACTTCATGAATTTTTTTTTTTTTTGAAAATTAAACTTCATTAAAAACACACCTCCGACCCAAACGGGCAAAAGGCCAACAAACAAAAGACCCCCGACCCAAACGGGCAAAGGGCAACCAGATTACAACATATACATCGGGTATTTACACCACTCTGTTGATGCACAGAATGTCTGTTGACTGCATCTTCATCAAGTCTTAAATCAAGAAAGTCAAGATTGGATTTTAAAAGTCAAGATTAGGGTTTTTAGGGTTAATTTCGCTTTAATGTACATGTTGTTAGTTGATTTCGCTTCAAATGTCATTGAGTGATTTCGCTTCAATGTACATAAGGTGATTTCACTTCAGTGTCACTGACACATAAGCGAAATCAGCCTATCTATAAATACCTCATGTGTGTGGACATTAGAGCGAGACCTGATCATTAGCATTGTAACCGAACTCTGTCAAAATTGAATCAGAAAGCTAATAAAGTGAAGGAATTGAATAGGAAAGCTGTTGTAACGTTGCGTATACTGATTCCGCCTTTATACGTGATGATGAACTTGCTCAACTGATCGTTTAGGGTCACGACACGGTCCAACAAGTGGTATCAGAGCTTCAGGACGAGGAGTTCATACTACATCAGCTGATTCAACACTATTATCTCATTTCTACTCATATTTCTCTTTTATTTTTCGGATTCAACAAGTTTCATCGGACAAAATGAGTTGAAAGTCAAGTATATTGAGCGAAACTAGTTGTTAAACAATCCGTAAAAGTATCAGCCTTTAAAACAAAGTAAAACTCATTCAATTTTATCAAAATATCAATCGGTTCACGAACATAAACTTCATTTTCAGATCTGGAACGATTTTGCGGTCGAAATTGAACAATAATCATATCATTGTGATCGGAATTAAGAGTAGTACAACCCTTGAAAATATCAGATTGTAATTCGGATTAAAACATGGTGAAAATTGGTTAACAGTTGATTCCGCTTTTACGGACATCATCATTTGATTTCGCTTTAACGAACATTAACTGCTGATTTCGCTCATCCGGACAAGTAGTTAATTTCGCTCATACGAACATGTTAATTTCGCTCCAAGGGACATTCTGATTTCGCTTATACGAACTTAGTGATTTCGCTTATAAGAACAATCTGCTATTTCGCTCAAGTGAACATTGTGATTTCGCTCGAGTGAACATTGTACTTGATTTCGCTTTTGTGTCACTTTAAGTGATTTCGCTCATCAGTCAATCTGACTGATTTAGCTTCAGTGTCAGTATTTGACAAAACTTCGAAAAATTTTTCTAAGTGTTTGATAATCTTGCAGGTACATTCATGATGGATGATCTTTTCATGAACTCGTTTAGCGACATGTACGCGTTCGCTGGAGATTCTGGAAACATTGATACTTCGTCAAATAATGAGAATGAAAATCCTCCGAAGGAAAAGAAAAAGGAAGCTTGGGAATCTGAAAGCGCATTCGGAACGTTCAATAAACCCACAAAGCTTACGGCTATCGAGGAGTACAGTCGTTGGTCCAGAAAATTTGAAGACTGGTTGATGGCATTCGCATTTCCTAGCTGGAAGAGTTTGAAAAACGGTTATGCCAATGGAAATAAAAATGGTGAGACGTTAAGAACAGCTGAGGAGATTGATTCGTTTGTAGCTGAGCAAAAGTGTGTGACGTTGTTATTTCAATCCGTCCGAGAAGACATAATTTCATTGATCGATTATTCAAATGCAAAAGATCTTTGGGCAAAGTTAGAAAAGAAATGTATAGGTAGTCAAGAAATTAAGAAAAACAAAAAGAAACTTCGTAGGAAAGAGTTTGATTTGTTTGGTTGTCTTAAGAATGAGTCAGTGTGTAAAATGATAGAAAGGTTCGGTCATCTTAAGCTGGAATTAGTAAGACATGATATCGACATTCCTGAAGAAGATCTTATCGACAAATTGTTCGATTCGTTGCCTGATGAGATGGATTGGAGATATTATGCACTCATGCTGAAGAATACCATCAAAGAACCAGAAAAGTTGACATTAGATTTGCTGATTGAGAAACTCGAAAGTCATGAGTTGGAGTTGAAGAAGACGTACAAAGTCAATCACTCATCTCACCAGCAGAATTTGGATTTGTATTATCCAAAGAGCATGATGCCAAAAACAACTTCTCCAAAAACTGCGTTTTCTGCTGAAAATGTTTCGACAGCTGGCAAAGAAAGTCAAAGTGGTCAAAGCAGTGGAAGTCACAGTGGTTATCACAGTGGATCTTCATCTTCTGGAAGTCATTCTGATGCAAAGAATCGTTTTCAATGCAACATCGCGATAGATTTGAAGAATGCTCAGAATTTTGATGAGGAATCGGCTAAGCGGCAGATGATTTTTCTAGCATCGGTGTTGGAATCATATGAAGGGTTGGTAGCTGGGAAGATAGGCAACACAAATCTGACGAAAGAAGATTACGATCAGATTGATCCGGAGGAAATGGAACTAATCGATATTCGTTGGGCTATGGCAAGTGCTGTTCGCCGAGCACAGCGTTTTATGGAAATTACCGGAAGGAAATCAATTGGAGGAGCTTCTACTAAGCTGGGGTTCGATAAATCGAAGGTGACTTGCTTCAAGTGTAAGCAGAAGGGTCATTTCAAACGAGAATGCAGAAATGCTTATGCTGATGAGTCGGAGAACCCTTTCAGAGATGATTACTACAAGAAGGCGATCTATCATCAGAATAAATCTGAGCCGCCTAGATTGAAGCAGGTTGAAGACAACAGAGAGAAATCTAGAGCTCTTGCAGTGATTTACGATGATGAGGGTTATGATTGGAGTCAAGAGGTTCTACCGGAAGAAGATGCGGTTGGTTACGCATTCATGGCAAAAAATGACGATCCTATTCCGTGGAAAGACGATCGAACTGAAGAGCAAAAATATCAATACAGAAAAATGATTGCTGAAAACAAAATCATTAGAATATCTCGTATCTTTCTGGAAGCAAGGAGAGCTAATAGATGGGATCCAGATAGAGAGTGCTATCTTGATGAGTATGGAAATATTGCAATTGATGATAGTACACTTGATATTGAAGCCATAATCCAGCAATACAAAGAAGATGATGAGTATTGGCAACACAAATGGTGGGGAACTCCAACTTCGAAAATGATTGAAGAAGAGAAAGAGAAAGAGAAAGAGAAAGAGAAAGAGAGAAAAGAGAAAGAAGAGATCGAGAAAGCAAAGAAGATTGATACTGGAGTTATTGACACAACGCAGGAGTTAACTGCTGAAAATCTTGGAAGAATGGCTGACAAAGTGCTAGCTGCTAAGGCACTTGAGGTAGACTCTAACTTCGTGTCTGAGTCAAAAAGCCAGGTCAGTCCAGATGTGTCAACAAATGTGTCAGGTAAGAAAATCGATGGAAATGCTGATTGCAAAAATTGCAACAAAGAGTGCAAATTTTGTAGCACAGTCACGTATCTCAACGGGAAGAAAGTTGATGATCTGACATCTAAGGTCAGAAACGTTGAGAATCAGATTCTTGATCGTGACAAAATGGTTAAAGCTTCAACTGAACGGATAAAAGAATTAACTAAACAATTGGAAAATGATAAAATTGATCATGATAAAGTTAAAAATGAAAATGAAAAGTTGATTCTTGAAAACCGTCAGATTTCTGAAAAATTTGAAAAATTAAAAAGTACATTGAAAGATTGTGATGATCGAAATGGTAAAACTTTTAAAGAAAATGAACATCTAAGAGCAGTGCTTAGAGTCAAAGAAGAATCAATCAATCAACAACTGGATGAAATCGCTAAATTGAAACTTAGAGTTCAAGAGGCTGTAATCGAAAACGAGCGAATCCAGTTGAAGCTTAACAGTTACAGCTCCGCAAGCTTTGTTTTGCAACACATTATTCCCAAACCCATCGGGAAAGACAAAGCGGGCGAAGATGTGTATTGTGATGGAACTGGGGTGGGGTTTCATCAAGTTCCACCACCTGTTCTTGATAATTACACGAAAAAGCAATCTGGTTTGGTTGAAATTGGAGAAGAAAGTGAAGTTAAACTTCCGGAGAACATTGATGTCACGTTCACATCTTCTAATGACGATAGTGTCCAAAATGATATTGTAAAAGGTGTTGTTGAAAATGTGCTAAAAATGGATAGTGACACTACTGAAGAAGATGGATGTTTCTTGGACAAGTACATTCAGAAACCAAAGTCCAAAAACAACTTAAGTGATGAACCGGGTCTTGTGATGTACAAGATGGCTGGATCTGATAAGTTGTATTCGGATTCTGAGTTTCCCATTGAGAATGTTAATGTGAAAAAGTTGACAAATGTTTTCAAGATGGTTGAAGTTGAGTTGTCAGAAGTGAACAGTTTGAAACAAACAAAAAGGCAAATGAATTTTGAGAAAGATAAAGCTTACTACAAAAAGCCTGTTGTTCCACTACGGTTTTATAATAACAATCGAAACAATTGGTCGGGTGGTTATAGGGATGGTAAGAGTTATCATCAAAGAAGGTTTCAAAACAAAAGGGTTACTGAAAAGAAGGTGTTTGTGAACAGTTCAAGTTCACTTTCGGATGAGGAAAATGAAATTTTTTCAAAATCAAATGAAGAGTTCTTTGAGAAAAGAGCTTCACATTATCAGTCTGAAGGCACAAGTCGAGTTGTTGATACTCGTACATGTTTTAGATGTAACAAAGTTGGTCACATTGCAAGAAATTGCATCAACTTCAAGTCTAAGACTGAAAATGTGAAGATTCAACAAAAGAAAGTTGATGTGAAGGGTAAAACACCAATCGTTGTTGAGAAAAAGAATGTGAAAAATGACAACATCAAAATGAAAAATGAACCCGTAAAGAAAGTGGTAACTAAATATGACAAATTTTACAAGAGGGTTGCATTATCTCAACAAGTTTGGAAACCAAAAACTGAAATGAAAATTTCAACTTCTGAAGTGAAAAAGGCTGAAGAATCAATTTCGGTTGATTATGATGCAAATTTTCCACCTTTGAAGGCTGAAAATTTCAAAATTCAAATTGCTAGAGTCAAGGTTACACCTAAGGCTGATGAGGCCTGGGTGGACACCATGTTCGAATAAGCAGTTTGAATTGCCGGAGCTTCCTGGTTCGCGAAGCATGAATCGGCATCTTTATTGAAGTGTTTTAAAATCAACTTGTGGTATGTGTAGGATCTTCCAAGAGCCATTTCAAGATGGATCATGGATAGTGGCGCATCTCGACATATGACAGGAAAAACTGCATTGCTGTATGATGTGAAGAATATCAATGGTGGTTACGTAGGATTTGCAGGTCATGAAGGTGGTAGAATTGTTGGTGAAGGAACGTTATCCAATGGAATTGTGACGTTTGAAAGAGTTAACTACATCACTGAGCTGGAGAACAATCTGCTTAGTATCTCGCAGATTTGTGACAATCAGTATACTACTCACTTCACTGATAAAGAATGTTTGATTTTGAAACCTGGTTTTGTTATCCCTGAAGAATGGATTCTAATGCGGGCACCTAGAGTGAATGATTTAGATGTGTTAGATATGTCTGTAGCAACTACAACTACTGGTCAAGCACATTGTTTTGTGTCTAGAGCAACTGAGAAAGAATCAAGATTGTGGCACCGCAAAATGGGGCATATTCACCTAAGGAAGATGAATCATTTGGTGCACAATGATTTGGTATTGGGAGTTAATATCAAAGGTTTTCATCTGGAAGGGGAGTGCATTAGCTGTGTCAAAGGCAAGCAGAAGAAAAAGTCACACCCTACAAAGCAAGTCAATTCAGTTTCGAGACCTCTGGAAAGACTTCACATGGATTTGTTTGGTCCTGTGAATGTCAAAAGTATAACAGGAGATTACTATTGTTTGGTCGTTACTGATGATTATTCCAGATTTTCGTGGGTTTCTTTCTTGAAGACGAAAGATGAAACATTTGACAGTTTGATGGGGCTGTTCAGGAAGATTGAGAATTTGTACCAAAGGCGTATCAAGAGAATTAGAAGTGATAATGGTACTGAATTCAAGAACAGCAAGATGGAAGAATTTTGTGATGAAAGAGGTATTTTGCATGAATTTAGTGCTCCGTACACTCCGCAGCAGAATGGAGTTGCAGAACGCAAAAACCGGACACTAATCGAGACGGCTAGAACTATGCTCGCAGATTCAAAGTTACCGATTAATTTTTGGGCTGAAGCTATTTCTGCCGCATGTTATACGCTCAACAGGGTTCTCACTGTCAAGAAGTTCAACAAAACATGCTTTGAGCTAATCAATAACCGCAAACCGAATTTGAAGTATCTAGAACCATTCGGGTCACCCTGTACGGTTATAGAGCCTCATGGAAAGTTTGGTCCGAAGAGCATTGAGGGTATATTTGTTGGTTATGCAAATCCGTTGCGACGTGTCTTCGTTCCAAGTGAGAAGCGGATTATTGAAGCTGTAAATGTTGAATGTCAAGGTTATACTATGCCGCCGCAGAATCCTGGTGATTCATGGCGTTATCATTACGACAAACTTTGGGATTCGTTTGACATGAGAGAAGAATCAGAGGATGATGAAGATTTCTTTGATGAGTTGGATATTTTGCGTGAATATGAGTTGCAGTTAAGGTTCCCAGCTGAGTATTCGAGGAGACCAAGGGAAACTTCAAATGATGATGAAGCAGGTCCAAGTAATGCTGGTGAACATGATGATGTCCAACAGAATGAAGTTGCTCAAGATAATCAGTCGGCTCAGAATGATAATCTAGAAGCTGAAAATATGCCAGTATTTGATCATGGTGATTCAGATTCAGATTCTGAGGGGGAGCAAATTGAGATTTCAGGTCAAACAAACCAAGTTGGTGAACAAGATGCAGAGCAGAATGTTACTAATCTGGAGGGAAATGTAGATGTTCCGAGTGAAGTGATGCCGCGAACTTTTTCATATCATCCAGAGGAGTTGATCATAGGAGAATTGCAAGCTGGAGTTCGCACTCGAAATCAGATTGATAAAGGGCTTACATGTTTTTATACAAAAGTTGCTCCTTTGCAAACTGAATTCTCATTGAGTTGTTTTATCTCGCAGGTTGAACCAAGAACTTACAAAGAGGCGCTTACTGAAGACTCTTGGGTCAATGCAATGCAGGAGGAACTTAGTCAATTTGAGAAATTGGGAATGTGGAAGTTAGTTGATTTGCCGGATGGTCAGAGAAAGATTAACACCAAGTGGGTGTTTAAGTGTAAGAGGGACGATAGAGGAGTTGTTGTAAGGAACAAAGCTCGACTCGTTGTTCAGGGTTTTAGTCAACAGGAGGGAATTGATTTTACCGAAGTCTATGCTCCTATAGCACGACTAGAGGCAATCAGAATTTTCCTAGCATTTGCGTCTTGGAAGAACTTCAAAGTTTATCAGTTGGATGTTAAATCGGCGTTTCTCTATGGGAAGGTTAAAGAGGAAGTTTATGTCGGTCAGCCGCCGGGCTTTACTGATCCAATCCACAAAAACAAGGTCTACTTATTGGACAAAGCGCTGTATGGTTTACACCAGGCCCCGAGAGCCTGGTACGAGACTTTGTCTCAACACCTACTAGCCAACAAGTTCATTCGTGGAAAAGTGGATGCCACTCTCTTCACTAAAGAGGTCGATGGTCATCTTCTGATAGTTCAGATTTATGTGGACGATATAATCTTTGGGTCAACAAATGAAAATCTATGCAAAGATTTTGAATCAGTGATGAAGCAGAAATTTGAAATGTCATCAATGGGGGAGATGAAATTCTTTCTGGGTTTACAAGTTGAACAACTTCCTGAGGGAATTTTCATTCATCAGTCAAAGTATGTTCATGATATTCTAGAGAAATTTGGAATGTCAAGTTCTACTCCAGCTGCTACCCCACTTGCAACAAATCATGGGATTCACCCAGATCTCACCGGAGACAGGGCTGATGAAACGTTTTACCGATCCATGATAGGTTCTTTAATGTACCTAACTGCTTCACGTCCTGATATCATGTACCCAACGTGTCTCGCAGCAAGATTTCAGTCTAACCCGAGAGCATCGCATTTGATCATTGTGAAGAGGATATTGCGCTACCTGAAAGGAACTCCTTCATTGGGGTTGTGGTATCCTAGGAAAGGCGACTTTACGCTCGAAGGGTATTCCGATTCGGATTTCGGATGCTGCAAAGTCAATTCAAAATCAACAATTGCAGGATGCCAGTTCTTTGGTCCTAGATTGGTTACCTGGCAGTGTAAGAAACAAACGTCTGTGGCGTTATCTACATGTGAAGCGGAGTATGTTTCTGCTAGCAGTTGCTGCTCTCAGATCTTGTGGATACAGCAACAGATGCGCGACTACGGTTTGCAGTTTCTTAACACACCTCTTTTTGTTGATAATGAGGCCGCTATAAATATAACTAAAAATCCAGTACATCACGCTAAAACTAAACACATAGAAATTCGTCATCACTTTATTCGTGATTGCTTTGAGAAAAAGTTGATACGAATTGAGAAAATCCACACTGACGAACAGAAAGCTGATTTACATACCAAAGCTTTTGATAAAAATCGGTTTAAATATTTGTTAAAACTGAATGGTATGAAGCTTCTGTCGGTGTCGGATGGCATAATTGGCGTTGATGAGAGTACTGTTGCGGATGAAGACGAGAAACAATCTGCAATGGTTTGTCGAATTTTTACTTGTTTTGGTATTTAGGGGGAGTAGATGTTTGTACATAGTTATTTTCAGAAAATACAAAAACAGTAAAAAATGCAAAAATACAAAAACATGATAAAATCTGAAAAAGAGCTTGTGTATATAGGGAAAATGATAGTACATCAGCTAGATGATTACAGTATGCTAAAGATTTGTAAAGTATAAAAGGGTTAAACTATCTCACTGATGATGTGTCGATAGGTTTTCACACATTTAGTAGATTTATTCGGGATATAAACCTAAAATTCAAACTTGTGAATTCGTGGGGAACACTACTTGGATATATAGGTAACCCCTGAAATCTCGTTTGAAAGGTCTCTTAATCTGATATACTAGGTCTTTATACTCAATGATGTCTGGGGTATTATTCCGGGACTTCTGCTGAACGGTAGTTCTGACCTAGTCCTTGGCTAATACTTGCTGCAATGCTTGAAACACAGCATTAAACCCTCAGCATGCTGAAACAATAAAATTGATATATGCTGCTGTTGTAAGCAAAAAGATCCTCTAAAGGGGACACACCGAAAAGTCGAAGCTGATATCTCTCTGCGTATACGGAAGTATCGATCTGAGATCCCTCGGCCCTCGCATACCTAAATTATATACAGATATCATTGTAGTATTCTCACCTGTAAGACTGATTATTGGGATTCTGGATACGGGAGTATATTCAAGAGGTGGGACACATGAATGATCTAAGTTCTTAATTCATCTAAATCGTATCCTGAGTAAATTGAAATTTGTGTGGGAATTTAAGATGGATCAGTATATCGACAATCGAGGTGAATTGTTTAAGTCTGAGTATGAAATGCAGCTTAATGGTACTTGTAATTTGTCTGAAAGCTGATATGATTCCCTGACACGTTCACCAAAAATATGTTTGTAAATAGTTTACTTTGTTTACTTTCTGCAATTTAAGTTTTCTGTATTTCATTTCTTAGTTTAGAACACTTTGATAAAATCCAAAAAGATTTTATTTCTGCTTTATTTTCTGACAAACCAAAGTGGAGAGTTGATTGTTGGATTCTTAGATGTTTGAAGCAGATGCAGGAGATTCTGAACTGAAGAATGAGGAGAGCTTATCTTTGAAGAAGTTTGAATTGTTTGAAAAGTCAAAAACAAGTTCATTAACTTGATACTTGTTATTTTCAGTAAATGTTTGAAATTGTTGTTTTAAAATCAGTATGGATTCGTCAAAAGATCAACCAAGGTCATTAATTTGGACTTGGTAGATTAATCAAGTGATCAGGGTCATTAACTTGGACCTGAATACTTGAGTGGATTGTTAAAACTGATTGAGTTTGTGTTTTATAGTTGAAAAGATAGAATGGTTATGTTTATTGGTTGAGAAACAGGTTTTGGACTTCATTATTCCCAATGGAAGCTATTTGTCAAAGCTTGAACCAGATATCTCAGATTCTAACATATCGAGAGGGGGAGTCTGTGAAAGGGGGAGTCTGGATCAACAATCTATGGGAGTGTGAAGATAGAGTGCTTATGATGAAATGACAGAGAGTTAGAGAAAAGACTAAGACTGAAGACTCAGGAGCTGAAGACTACGTCAACATCCAAGGGGGAGTCTGTTGATGCACAGAATGTCTGTTGACTGCATCTTCATCAAGTCTTAAATCAAGAAAGTCAAGATTGGATTTTAAAAGTCAAGATTAGGGTTTTTAGGGTTAATTTCGCTTTAATGTACATGTTGTTAGTTGATTTCGCTTCAAAGGTCATTGAGTGATTTCGCTTCAATGTACATAAGGTGATTTCACTTAAGTGTCACTGACACATAAGCGAAATCAGCCTATCTATAAATACCTCATGTGTGTGGACATTAGAGCGAGACCTGATCATTAGCATTGTAACCGAACTCTGTCAAAATTGAATCAGAAAGCTAATAAAGTGAAGGAATTGAATAGGAAAGCTGTTGTAACATTGCGTATACTGATTCCGCCTTTATACGTGATGATGAACTTGCTCAACTGATCGTTTAGGGTCACGACACGGTCCAACACACTCCTTCATGAATTGGTAAACTATTTAAAAAAAAGTGTGATTGGTTGAGATGGCATGGACCCCACCACACACTACCCCCTCTCTCCTTCCCTTCCCTCCTCACCGATCGGCATTTGGTCACTGATGATTAACGAAACCGAGCGGCAAAGAGGGGTCGGCGGCGGTGTTCCCGCGCGGCAAACCCCTTTGCCGCACCACTCCGTATCCCCTAAGGATAAAACATAAATCATCATCTTGATTCTTGAATCCCACAAAAAGTACATAATCTACTTGTTCAAAATATAGACGCATCTCATACCCGATTTTGATACCATCTACTTATTTTGATTCTCGCTCAAATCGTATCTAAGTCTGCGACTACGTACTATAATACTATATAAATGCCGGAGTTTGTTTCAGGGGCGGACCCAAGCACACCCCAAGGTGGGCGGGCGCACCCCCGGGGGAAAAAATTAGGGCTAAATTCCGTCGAAAATCCCGTCCGCACCCCTTGGAATTTTTCGTCCGCACCCCTTGGAATTTTCGACCGCACCCTTTGAAATTTTTTCGGCCGCACCCCTTAGGTAAAAAGTGTTATCAATTTATATTTAATTTTTTTTTTAGTAAACTCTTATTTTAAAAAAAAAAATATACTACCTAAATTATATAACTTTTAATACCTAACCAACTAAACCCAAATACCCATACCTTTACCCACTTATAATTCCTAACTAGCTATCCCAGTAAGTCTTAGCTCATTAACCAAACCCAACAATATTTCAAACTATAATAAAATAATTAAAGCCCAAAACCTTAAGAAATTCTATCCCGCTCCCTCTCTCTCTCTCTTGCGTCCCTACACTGCCAACGAACAACATCACCCAGCGACAACAGTCCAGCAGCCGGCGAACACCGTAATCAGCCACCATACCACCGTCGTTTGACACCAAATCTAACCGGAATCCGAACACGGGTAAGTTTTTTTGTTATTTTGATGATTTTGGTTGATATTATAGGAGAAAAAAGGGTAATAAAGTTGTTAAATAGGTTTGAAATTTTGTGTGTTTTGACGTTGTTTATGGTTGTTTAGATGATTTTTAGGGTGATTATGTTGTTTATATATTTTTAGTGTGATTACAACTTACGTTATGATTTCTAGGGCTTGAATAGTTGAAAATTAAAATTGAAACATTATGTTATGGAGCGATGAACTTATGTTATATAGAGAAAGAATTGCTTAAGAAATTAGCTTTAGATGATGTTTTGGATAGATTTCAAAAAATGAAAACTCGTAGGGCGTCGACGTTTTAATTATGTTTGTAACAAGGTTTGACATGTTTTTGATGATTATATAAATTTAGTTTGATGTTCGTTTGTTTTACATGACCCGACCCGACCCGATACGAACCGATTTTTTTACTTATATACCTAGGGGCCTAAAATTTTTAAAAATGTTCCGTACCCCTATGGAAAAATTCATGGGTCCGCCACTGGTTTGTTTGACTGTTTACATTCCTCGGTCGATAAAAAACCACTTCTTCATTTGATGTCCACACCATTGTTAGACTAATTCTTTGAACACAACACATTAATCAAACCATGAATCCATCTTGAATAGTTGAATCTGGGTAACATAATAGTGGTAAATGAGCCAACCGATTTTCAAAAATCCCTCAAAATATAACAAATAATGTACCCTGGTGATATTGTGATTTCGTTTTTATTGTCCATGAATCCACTGACTTCATCATCGAATCAGGTCAAAATCAAAACATTTACTCACCTTGGATAAATTTGCATTTAACCTCGAGAAAAAGCAAAATAAAATCATTTACCATGCAAGTTCATCCTACTCGACCTTTATCCTTAGATTTGCAACTTCATCCTATATACCTACATAGCCAAATTAACAAACAAAATTAAACTTACAAATCGAACGTCTCAGGCATCAAAACAAAATTAGAAAAAACAAATTTGGTGTTTGAGATTGAAGTTTGTTACATCAAATTCGCCATTAACAATGAGACATAACTCTCGGCAAACCATCAGGATCATTGCTCTGTTTTCTCTGCGGGTAAATGATAATATTAGCATGAGTGAGTATGTCGGTGGCGTAACGATGTTGAGGGTTTTAAAGGGTGTGAAACGGTGGCAGATAACGCCATGGTGACGACGGTTGGAGAGGACGCTTCGGAGTACAAAGTTACGACGGTTCTTGAATATTTGCGACCATTTATCATTGTATGTACATCGATCAGAGATTCGAGTGTAAAATGTTATTGTTTTTTTCATCGGACTGTCACCGATTTAACTTCATCGGGCTATCATCATCGTAGAAGACTGAATCTTCAAAACAAAATTTGATGTTTCGTGTTAATGAAATCGGTTGATGGTTTCTTGTTGATGAAATCTGATATTTCATAGTTACAGCGATTTGAGATCAAATGCATCTTTTTGTGTTAAAGAGAGAATCTGAAAGATTTGATGAAATCTGGGTTAAAGTTTCAGAGAGAAGAAAAACAAAAATCTATTTTTTTTTAATATAAAAAGAAAAAAGAGACACAGTAATGCAGTATGCGTGTTCTATATCTAAGATTGCACGTGGAAAAATGTGAACGGTTATCAAATATACGGTATGCAATATTAAGTTATCAAATATACGGTATGCAAAATTTGTTTTTAACCGACGCGAGTTGGTTTTTGTATAAGTATATAATTTTATGAATATAATTATTAAATATTTTTATGTAGCATATTTTATAATAACTTTTTTTACAAATAAAATGAGTTTTTATATTTTTTAGAGTTAATTACGCGAATAGTCCTTGTGGTTTATTGAAAGTAACACCTTTGAGTATGAACAGAAAATCATATAAGGGTATTTTAGTCGTTTTACACTAATTTAACAAAAAAAATAACGGTAGTTAGCCTTAAAACTCAAAGGTGTTACAAAATCGAAACAATAGAGCCTGAATTTGTTACAAAAAAAAGTTAGTACTCAATGATGTTACTAGATTATTCTCACTAAAGCATTTTAATGGCACTTTCTCAATCTACCACTTGCAAACATTTAGGCCAGGCGGGGTGGTCTGTGATGGACGCCCGGCCACGAGTGATGGTATCACGAACACCGCCGCCCCCATGTTGATAACGCGTTATTTTTGAAACGCGTTGAAACCTTCACGCGTTGAAAAGTTTGAAAAATTCGAATGTTTGGCTTCTTTATTGCTTGACGAACCCTTCTTACGACGAACTCTCATTTGACGAACCTTCATTCTGTGACGAACCTTTCACATTTTAGACGAACCCTCAATTACTTGACGAACCTTTAATTGGGCTTTTGGGTTCGTTCATCAATTTGGGCTTTTGGGTTCGGTCATTAATTGAAATTAATTGAAATTTATAATTTTAGCGTGGCTCGGTCATCATAATTTAAAATAAAAAATTAAAAAAATTTGTGAGTGATGGAATTCTATCACTAGTGACCACCCCCACTACATTTCTATCACTAGTGATATAATAGTGGGTGATGACATGACATGAATTCATTGGATATTGGGAGTGATATAATTCTATCATTAGTGACTACCCCCTCCCCCTTAGGCTTTTAGTGCTACTTTTGTTTTCGCCATAATATAAAAAGGGACTTTTGTGCCGGTAAAAATTATTCCCATTTATGTATCCATACTATTTTTAGTGTCACTTTGTTTTTGCCTCAATATAAAAAAGACTTTTGAGGCGTAACACCCCTAACACCCCAAATTATCAACTTAATAAAATAAAGTAAAGATGAAAATGCAAAAGAAATGGATTAACGGTTAAAAGTCCAATAAGTATGTCATTGGCTTCAAGGGAAAGATGGTAATTTTGATGAAAAAAAAAACTAAAGGGGGAAAGATGGATGTAGCCTCCACATTCTTGCAAAACCTCCAAAACTTTAGGGAGAGAAAGTTAAGGAGATACAATTAAGAATGTGTCCTTTGAAGCCGAGTTTTGAGAAATGATTACAGGGAAACGACTTGGGAACGATTCCGCATTTTTTCTGGCCGAGTTTGAGGAAGAAAAACCCATTTAAGTGATGTTTTTGACGGGTTGGGTTTGGTTCATGCAAATCTCACAACTAAAAATCATGTAAGAGTTGTTATGTTTTTTATGTTTGATGCATGAAATGATGTCATTATCGGTCCTTATGCATTTCCAAAGAAAAAAAGTAGGATCTTGATATGAAACAAGTTCAAATATTAGATCAATCGTTACTTTGTGTGACTAGGGTTTTCACAAGGTGCGTTGTGGAACAAATTTTGTATCGCTAAAAGCTATTTTTAGCTAAATATATATTACTTTTAGTGACACATAATATCATAAAACTTTAAGAATAAAAATATGATGTAGAAATCATAATATCATAAGTTCAATATAAGTTTGATCTGAAACATAATCCAAATGTTAGCAAACAAATGTGTAATAAGTGTCAAACATATTCGAAATGTTTACAAAAGAAGTCAAAATGTTCTTTCGGGTAGGAATTTCACTATAAAAAAACTTAGATTTAAGCAGGCAATGAATCATGTTATCTATATTCCTTTGAGGCCTCACATGATGTTGACTCTACCATCATCGAAGCTTGAAAATTTCCACCGGGGGGTCGGAAGTCACCGGACATAAAAGTATATACCTAAAAAAATATTTTTTTATAAAACCGGGATGGGGGGGGGGGGGGGTCGAAAACGTATATACCTAAAAAATTCTATACGAAACATACATACATAACACTACTGAGCGAAAAGTTCGGGGGGTCGGGCGCCCCCTATAACAACCCTCCAAAATATATTTCGACACCCTAATATATATTAAAATATTCCAATATGTCTCAAGATGTACCCCGTATGTGAAAACCGAGCCCAAAATACATTATATAAAAATTAATTAAAAATCAAGTTTTTATGGGCGCTCGGCGGGCCGCGTAGCCTTTGGCTACTGCTTACGCGGGCCGCGACAGCAAGGGGTCAGGGCGAAACCCTAGCGTGCCACGTGTCAACACAACAAGGCTACGGCCTAGTCTACAGAGCCTCGCGGGCCGCGTAGCCCTTAGCTACGTTTTACGCAGGCCGCGTAGAACTTAAAATCAGGCCCTATATAAAGGAGGCATCGGCTGAACATTCGAGCTCGCTCAATTCTTACTTTCTCTCTCGAATTACTATATAGTAGGCTCTATACTCGGGTATTATATCCCCTAATTAACGAAGTTCTGCCCCGTTGTAAGTATTATAACCCCGGTTACGTATTAGATACGCTGCCCGATTGATCCAGGGTTCCGTAACGGCTGTCGAGGTTCTGCCCGACGTAGTCGTTGGAATGCCGTCTTGGGGAGGGTATTACTAATGTAAATAATGGGTTATTTTACTAACATATGTGCATTTGTGTAAATTATAGATAATCACCAGGAAACCCTTACAGAAAACCTAAGACAGCAATGTGAGTAATCTCCTTTTTGTAAATTGTTTTTTAGAAAACCTTAAATGTTTTTCAATGCAATTAAGCAGTGATTGAGTCTTTGTAGTTCTTCAATTACTGCCGGTATGTTGGGGGTTTTGTATACAAAAATGTGGAACACGTTACCATTGGACAAAGAGTTAGCCAATGTGTAATATGACCCACCAGTCAGAATTGACAGTACTGAATGAGTAATTGTGTAGAAATAAACAATGTGATAGCTCTCAATACTGTTAAAGGACAAAACTCTTCTTGATTAAACTGGGATTCACTCACCAGTATTTCCCACTGACAAATTGTTTTTTAAACGCGTTTCAGGTAACAAAATGTGAAAGCCAACTAGAAGCCAGTTGGACAGCACTGAAGACTTGGAAAAGTGGCTATAAAAGTTACCTAAATAAAAGAAGATGTTTTATTCAATAAAAATAGGGATTTTCCCTATGAAAATGTTTGTAATGAAAACTTGGGTTCTATCACAATATGTTTAATATTATAAAAGTGTGGTATTTACTCTGATAAACATTTCCTAACTACGGTCATGATGAAATTTCCGCTGCCAAAATGATAAACAAATGATACCACCAAAACTGGTCTCGCGGCCGCCCGTTCCCGGGACAGATAGGGGGCGGGGGTTGCGACAGAAGGTGGTATTAGAGCTAAGCCACTGATTCAGCCACAGAAGTGTTCTGCTGACACCGAAATATTATTTAAATTGTTAGAAAATTAATTATGAAAATACATGCATAATTGTATTTTATTATTGTGTGTTATTTGACTATTTGTTAGTTTACAGTATGAGTGATCCAGGACCCTCAGACGATTATCGTCAGTTGTCCGATTCACCTAGGAGTGAAGGTACTTCTTCACAGCCTGCCCTTTTCTGGGTATGCAGCTGACCAGGAAGAAGGGATGTTTGTCTTTAAGGCTCAGTCTGAAGAGCCATTCCCTCAGAAAAAGAGAGGATGGTTCAGTAAGGGAGCATTCGAGCGTAGGAAAAGAATGCGAAAGTTGCAACAGCAGAGAGTCCTAGCAGCCGCTAAGTGAGAGTCAGATGCCCATACATAGGATATGCTTAATAGAAGCCTAGCCAATTTTCATATCCAAGCAACCACAGCTGCCGACCCCAAACCTGGAGCAACTAGTAGCCCCACAACCCTTACCTTTGTTTCCCACTCAGCCGATGGAGATAGAAAACAACCCAGAAAACCAAGTCCCAAATGCATGATTTCAACCCTGAGGAGATACCTAGGATACCAGCCCCTAATCCCTTAGACCCGGATTATGATCCATGGTTCGATGATCATAGGGGATTATGTGCCATGCTACCACCTAAACGACGAACCTATGCCGAACTTAGCAGCCTATCCAGGTCTGGACCCTCTAGATCCCTACTACGATAACGATGAATACATTAGGGAGATCTTAGAAAATCCGTACCCTCAGGAGGATCCCATGCCCCAGTACCCAGACCCAGTACCAGCACTTGCACCCCCAATGAGTGCAGAAAATGTGCACGAGCTCCGAACTTTCGGAGAATAAATTTTTAGAGAATAGTGAGAGGATGAGGCAGGTAGGAGAGCGACTCGTCTAGAAGTACGACGAGCGCAATATGGATTACTGGATGAATCCAGATAAGTGAAGGTGACGGTGGAGTTGGTAATAATAATAATAATATAATAATATATAATATGTTTGTATGAAAAATATATATATATATATATATATATATGTGTGTGTGTGTGTGTGTACTAATAATAATATATGTTGTAGTATAGACCACTTCGTGGTTAGCAATGCATAGTAGTATTGTAATTTTAATTTCCGCTTTAGTGTGTATTAGACGCATACTATATAAGAAAGAGTAAAGTCGCAATGATCGACGCTTTTGAACAATATGTGTGTTGTGTGGCTGTTACCTAAATTATTAATTATTTTGTGATATTAATAATTGGTAAATGTTTTAAAATTCAGATGAACGACGAAGTAAACCAGTAAAACCAGAATAATGATAACCAGAGTAACAATAACCCGGATAATGAGAACCCGAACAACAACAATAATGGAAACCAAGTGGATAACAATGCCATGCAGCATATAGTGGCACAAGGGATAATAGATGCGATGCCGTATATTATCAAAACGGTTAAGGAAGCAGAAAATAAAAGTAAACATGATAGTAAACGACCCTCTGAACCTGAAAATAGCGTAAACAATGGACCCATACTTCAAGTGCCCATTCCCAAAAGAAGAAGAGCCGTGTCTTACGGTTGTTCTTATAAAGAATTATGGTCTTGTAAACCAATGAAATTCTCGGGCAATAAAGGGGGCCGTTGCATCACTACACTGGATAGAAAAGACTGAGGCAGTCTTAAGAATAAGTAAATGTGCTGAAGAGGATAAGATAATGTTTGCTTCCAACCTGTTTAAGAATTCAGCACTAGAATGGTGGAACACTATCCTCCATTCTCGGGCAATAAAGGGGCCGTTGCATCACTACACTGGATAGAAAAGACTGAGGCAGTCTTAAGAATAAGTAAATGTGCTGAAGAGGATAAGATAATGTTTGCTTCCAACCTGTTTAAGAATTCAGCACTAGAATGGTGGAACACTATCCTCCAGTCTAGGGGAAGTGATAGAACTTACAATATGGAATGAGAGGAGTTTAAAAACATGGTAGAAAGGAAATTATGCTCTCCTAATGAAAAGAAACAGATAGCCAATAAATTCCTAAACCTTAGGATGACTGGAGTAGATAGTAAGGGTTATACTACATTATTCTTTGAATATGCACGAATAGTACCAACCCTTGCATCACCTGAACCAGTTTTAATCTCCCGTTACATCTGGGGATTAATTGGGGAGATTAGACATGTAGTCAAGGCAGCTAGACCTCAAACCATAGAAGAAGCTGTAGAACTAGCCAACACCTTGACAGATGAATTAGTCCGTACACGAGAAGATGATCAAAGGAGGAACCTAACCCAGAAGCTTACCCAAGAATTCCGTTCTGAAAATTCTAACCGTGGGAGAAATGTAGGTTCTACCTCTGCACCCTACTATAAGTATTGCAAAAGGAAGCATTCAGAAAGATGCTCCATATATTGTAACTTTTGCAAAATATCGGGACACAAGGAGGAAGATTGCAGGAAGAAGCCTAACAACAGGATATGCTACAACTGCGGAGAACAAGGTCATATCAAGCCTAACTGTCCAAAGCTAGCTCCAGCTACAAACACCAAGAATACTAAAAATGCTAGAGCATTTGTTCTGACTGCAGAAGAAGCAAAGATGATCCCAGATGTGATTACCGGTACGTTTTTAGTTAATGATGTTTTTACTAAAGTATTATTTGACTCTGGTGCGAACCAAAGTTTTATTAATACTTCATTTTGCAAACTTCTTAATCAATCATTAACTAAACTCCCACAAGAATGTCTAGTAGAAACAGCAAACGGGGAAACCATTAAGATTTCTGAAATCTTGCAGGGAGCAAGAATAGAAATTTTAAATCAGAAATTTATTGCTAACTTTACCCCATGAATCTGACAGGATTTGATGTTGTGTTAGGAATGGATTGGTTAATAGCCAATAAAGCCAGTATTTCATGTGATCAAAAGTCAATTCAAGTAAATTCACCAAGGGTTGAAAAGATCACAATTAAAGGAAATCAGTTCTTTAAATCCACAAAATTCATCTGCGTGATGAAAATAACAAGTTATATAAAAAAAGAGTCATTAGTGTATTTGATTTCTATAATCACTAATACTAAAGGAAAATAATTAAAGGATATTCCAGTAGTATCCCGATTTTCAGATGTATTTCCAGAAGAGCTATCAGGGCAACCTCTAGATAGAGAAGTTGAATTCAGAATCCATTTGATACCAGGAACCGCACCAATTGCCAAAGCACCTTACCGTTTGGCACCCGCAAAAATGCAGGAACTAAATAAACAGTTAGATGAATTGTTGGAGAAAGGATTCATAAGCCAAGCTCATCACCATGGGGAGCACCGATTTTATTCGTTAAGAAGAAGGACGGATCAATGCGTATGTGCATTGACTACCGTGAATTGAAAAAGGTCATGATTAAGAATCGGTATCTATTACCAAGAATCGACGATCTGTTCGACCAGTTACAAGGAGCACGATTTTCCTCAAAAATCGATTTAAGGTCAGGATATCATCAATTAAAGGTACAGGAAGAGGACATTCCTAAGACCGCTTTCAGAACAAGGTATGGTCATTATGAATTTACTGTCATTCCATTTGGTTTAACCAATGCCCCAGCTGCATTCATGGACATGATGAACCGAATATGTAAGCCATATTTGGATCAATTCATAATTGTCTTTATAGATGATATTCTTATTTATTCCAAGAGCAAAGAGGAACATGCAGCGCATCTGCACGCACTTCTAAAAAGAAAAGCTTTATGCTAAGTTTTCGAAGTGTGAGTTTTGGTTAGAACAGATACAATTTCTTGGACATCTAGTTAATTATGAAAGAATTCATGTAGTTCCCACCAAAATCGAGGCGATAACCAAGTGGAAAACCCCTGAGTCACGAACCGAGGTTAGAAGTTTCTTAGGATTGGTCGGTTATTATAGAAGATTTATTCGAGATTTTTCTAGAATAGCCATTCCCTTAACTAAGCTAACCTGTAAATCTGTTAAGTTGAATGAGGACCAAAACAAGAAGAAGCCTTTAAAATTCTTAAGCAAAGATTAACCCGTGCACCCATACTAGCATTACCAGAAGGAACTGAAGATTTTGTAATCTATTGTGACGCTTCTAAGTTAGGTTATGGATGTTTGTTAATGCAACGTCAAAAGGTTATAGCTTACGCTTCTAGACAACTTAAGAATCATGAAGAGAATTATTCAACCCATGATCTAGAGTTAGGAGCTATAATTTTTGCCCTTAAAATTTGGAGACATTACCTATACGATAGTAAGTTTACCATATTTACTGACCATAAGAGTTTAAGGTATGTTTTTGGGCAAAAGGAGTTGAATATGAGACAAAGACGTTGGATGGAGATACTTAGTGATTATGATTGTGATATCCAGTTCATGCAGGAAAGCCAAACGTAGTAGCTGATGCTTTAAGCCGAAAGTATCATGAAAAGCCAAGAAGAGTACGTTCTCTTAAGTTAAATCTGCAAGTAGATTTAAATGAACAGATTAGAAAAGCACAAGAATCAGTAATCAAGGATGATACTGAAAAATTAAAAGGAATGATTAAGGAATTAGAACAAGGAACAGATGGAATTTGGAGATTCCATAAGAAAAGAATGTGGATACCTAAATTAGGAAACCTTCGCCACCGTATATTAGAAGAAGCCCATAAGTCTAAGTATACGATGCATCCTAGAAGTGATAAGATGTATCAGGACTTAAGGAAGAATTTTTGGTGGATAGGAATGAAAAAGGATATAGCAGCATATGTTGCAAAGTGTTTAACATGTTCACAAGTCAAAGCTGAACATCAGAAACCCTCAGGTTTATTGCAACAATTAGAAATGCCTGTTTGGAAATGGGAATTAATAACAATGGATTTTGTTACTAAATTACCCAAAACAAGAAAAGGTAATGATACAATCTGGGTGATTGTAGACAGGCTAACCAAGTCAGCTCATTTCCTACCTATGAAATAAACTTTCAGTATGGAACAGTTAGCTAAATTATATGTAAATGAAATAGTTTCATTAGATGGAATTCCTCTATCAATTGTTTCTGACAGAGATAGTCGTTTTACCTCTCATTTTTGGACCAGTTTCCAAAAAGCCATGGGAACCAAGTTGAATCTAAGCACCGCTTATCATCCATAAATGGATGGACAAAACGAAAGGACAATTCAGACAATGGAAGACATGCTTAGAGCTCGTGTAATTGATTTCGGAGGTAATTGGGATGATCACTTACCATTGATAGAATTTTCTTATAATAACAGTTATCACACAAGTATCAATGCTGCACCATTCGAAGCACTTTATGGACGAAAGTGTCGAACGCCAGTCTGTTGGGCAGAAATTGGAGAAAAGCAACTATCTGGACCTGATATAGTACAAGAAACAACAGACAAAATCATTCAAGTCAAGGAACGACTGAAAGCAGCACGTGATCGACAAAAGAGTTATGCTGATAACAGACGAAAGCCCTTGGAATTTCAAGTAGGAGTTAAAGTGTTATTGAAAGTCTCTCCTTGGAAAGGAGTGGTAAGATTCGTCAAAAGGGGAAAGCTAAGTCCCAGGTATGTTGGACCTTTTGAGATTATTAG
This sequence comes from Helianthus tuberosus, assembly GCA_030545235.1. NCBI lineage: Eukaryota > Viridiplantae > Streptophyta > Magnoliopsida > Asterales > Asteraceae > Helianthus > Helianthus tuberosus. Next base: position 15,022,356 of record CM060444.1, on the reverse strand, counting down.
AAGAATAGGACCTGTAGCCTATCAGCTATAACTGCCAGAGGAAATGGCAGGAATACATGATGTATTTCATGTATCTAATCTCAAGAAGTGTTTAGCAGATGAATCACTAGTAGTACCTCTTAAGGATATAGAGGTAAATGAACAGTTAAAGTTTGTAGAAAAGCCTCTACAGATTGAAGATAGGAAAGTTAAGAACCTCAAGCACAAGTGATTAGTTTTGGTCAAAGTGAAATGGGACTCCAAAAGAGGACCAGAATACACATGGGAGCTTGAATCAGAAATGCAAAGGAAATATCCACACCTATTCCAGTAGATCTCAAGGACGAGCTCTAAAACAAGGTGGGGAGGATATAACAACCCTCCAAAATATTTTTCGACACCCTAATATATATTAAAATATTCCAATATGTCTCAAGATGTACCCCGTATGTGAAAACCGAGCCCAAAATACATTATATAAAAATTAATTAAAAATCAAGTTTTTATGGGCGCTCGCAGGCCGCGTATCCTTTGGTTACTGCTTACGCGGGCCGCGACAGCAAGGGGTCAGGGCGAATGTGACAACCCTCATAATTACATTGTATCTGTACGATTAATTAATATTAAATTGTGCTTATTGATTGTGCAGAAAATTGACTTAATGGTCCTGAATGTTTTCCTAAGTGTTGAGAATTAAAAGTATTACAAAAAGTTACATAAAAGACACTATACGGAACAACTTAGCACTTTAACGAAACGGTATCTAACCGAACAACCGGACATTACCCGAAACACCAAAATATTGCTAGAAGCATTGTTTAATTATTTCTTGGCTAGTTATAATCCCCGTACACCATAACAAGATCTACTAACTAAAACATGTAACCTTATACTTGAAATTGAACTAGCAGTTACCTACTTACCATTACAAGTTTCATTTAACCCCCCCCCCCCCCCATGCCCATTTACGGTCCAAAGGACCCACCAAAATCTACACCATACTTTCCTAGATTTGTTTCATATCTTATGTGATCTTTGCTTGATTACTTAGACATAATATTTGGAAGATATGATTTTCAGTATGGCTTGAAGATTATAAGAGATCATTCCATCATTTCCATATCACTTCACAATCTTCACACCATCTTTCTCACTCTCTATCTCTCCCTCTCGGCTCACTCTATAACCGCCACCACCACCACCACCACCTTGCAACCTCCATCAATCCATTTTTTAAGCTTCATTCATGTATTAGAAGGTGTCTTGTGAAGATTGAAGCTTGAAGAACTTGAAGGAGCTTCATACATTGCTTTCATCCATCATACTTCTTCATCATTTTCTCTTGAGATCTTCCCTAGCTTAAAGCTAGTTGTAAGCTTCTTGTTAACTCTTGGTTACTTCCTATTTTTAGTAGTTAAAGGATGTATTATGATGAAATAATGCTAGTATGATGTTGTCTTGTTTATGTTGGTTACTTGATGAAAACTTGTACTCTGGAAATCTGATATGAACGATGGTACTAGGCATGATAAATCGGAGTTAAATAAACGATAACCTGCTGGAAGTAATGTTAAATGTCGTTGTTGATCACTAAGCATGTTAACGGAACAAATAGAACTTGCGTTAGAGCGCTATAAGCTGAAAACAGGACGCTGTCAAACTGTTATAGCCGCCTTCAGTCGTCTGTAACCGGGTCATAACTTAACGAAAAATTAATTTTCTTGAGTCTATAACGTGTTATTTCGAAATACGGTTCTAATGGCACTGGAATCATAATTTTTGGACTTTGTTTGCTATTTTTAAAGGGTCGTTTTTCACAGCAGAACAAGCTGCGTTTTTACTGCAGAAAATGTGTGTTATGTTTTTCATCATAACTTGAAATCTGTGTAGAATTAGCTCATGAAATTTGTACTATAGATGACCACTGATGTCGTTGTAATGCTCCAACTGGAATTTCATCAATCGGACTTACGATGAATTTTAAATAAATTATTCCATGGACTGCAGTCAGAAAGTGACGAATCTGATTGCAGTCCGGTAAATGATTTTTTATAAAATATTGGTAATGAATTGGATCCCGATATTTTTACACAGTAATATTTGGATAAAACATTCTATAAAAGTTTGGGAATTTTTGGAGTAAGTTAACTATTTTATTAAAATACCCGAAAACAGTCCAGTTTTGGATGTTCAAGCTGAAACAATATAACTAGTGATTTGCATGTCTAAATGTTGGCTATGTTATCTGAGAATGATCTAACGTGTTATATGTCAATGAAAGTGTTATGTGTAATATCGTATGCTTGCTTTTGAATGGTAATAGATGGGGAAGTTTATATGGGCGTGAACTGTTAAAGTGAGTACATGTTATGTGATAGATGCGTGTAGGAACTTCTTGCTTATTTGAAGTCACTAATAAACTAAATGGTAACCATACTAGGACGTGATTGACCAACACCTATTGTTAGCTACTTTAAGAGTTCAACCGAGCAACCAAAGGTGAGTTCACACTCTTAAGGCATGGGATTCCCGGTGGGTTGGGAATGGGATTAAATAGCTAAGACGGAACTTGTGCTTTCACCACTACTAGACTACTTACCTCCGTCCTCGGATTGGGAAGGAAGCCAGCGCTAAACCTACGTATTCACTACGTACCACTGTCCTCAGATTGGGAAGGGCACAAGCGCTAAACCTACGTATTCTTATACGTACCTCTGTCCTCGGATTGGGAAGGGCACCAGTGCTAAACCTACATATTTAATATGTACCTCTGTCCTCGGATTGGGAAGGACACTTATATATATACATCTAGTCTAGTGGTTCACAACATGGGGTAGCCCCCACCGTTTATGGTTTGGAAAACAAGGAAAGCTGATTTAACTGGTAGTTGCAAACAAACTCATAGTTCTTGAAAAACTACTTTATAACAAACACCTACTGTGAACTCGCTCAACTTTGTTGTTGACTCGTTGTTACATGCCTTGCAGGTCGTTAGGTATCTACGGAGCTTGCACGAGCGGGAGGAGCCGTTGTGGGACATGGACAGGGTGTGCCATGCTAAACTTACTAAACTTATAACTTATGTTTTGGTTTTACAATTGATGCTTCCGCTGTTTAACTGGAATTTGATAACTTATGTTTGAACACCAATTATATTGTGTGGTTGGATTTTATTCACTTATATACATTGTTCAATATGATTGGTGGCTTGATCCTAGTCATGTCACGCCTCCTGCGGTGATACTCCGCATGTGGGTTTTGGGGGTGTGACAGATTGGTATCAGAGCCATTGGTTATAGCGAACTTGGTTTTAAAAAGGGAAAAGCTTTTTGACAAAACCAGACTATAACCTGTACAGTGCTCAACGATCCACAACGACACTTCGCTCCACGTGCAAGACTCAACACTATAGGTAATATGGTTTATGTTAGTATTTTGCCTGCCTGTTAGTCTAAGTAGGGCATTGCTTTATGGTATGTGATGTGTGCAAAATGCAACATATAAATTACATCAATTGTGGCATAAAACTAACCCTTTTTTAGTACTAATGTTGGAAAAAGTGTGCTTTTGTCTTCCTTTTGTATTTTCAGGATTAAATGAGCTCAAATTAACAAAAGAAGCAAAAAGACATCAAAATCTAACATAAATACAAGAAAAGGAACAAGACGTGACATGCCCGACCCCACGACAGCATCTTCCCAAGCAAAACAAGAGGTCAGAAGACTGAACACTCCCCGTGCTTAGCCAGCACGGGGGCGTGCCCAAGTGTCAGCAGAAAAGACAAAGTGGTAGAAGCTTCTATTGCCCACCACGGGGCAGTGCTCAGCGGACACGGGGCCGTGGTCAACTATAAGATTCGCACAATCCAGGCAAATCTTCATAGTACAAAGATTCTTCTGCACACGGGGTCGTGCTCAGCGGACACGGGGCGTGGTCAACTAATAAGACAAGCTGCAATAAATGAAGAAAGAGAAGGATGTGGACACGGGGCCGTGCCCACTGGACACGGGGCCGTGCCCGAGCTTCTGTTCAGCCTATAAATAGGAGTGCTTGGCTCAAGCTCAAACCATCCCGTGGCACACCACCTCTCTCACACTTCACCCACCACCCACCACCACCATAACACCATCATCCACCACCACCACCATCATCCATTGTCCATCGTAGAGTGTGTGAGTCATCTCGGGATCCAAGATTGATCGTAAGAGTTCTTGACAATCAAGGCCATGTCTGCCTAAGTCTCTTACATCAGTTGGTGAAGACAAAGTGTCTAGTGTAATACTTTTTATTTTTAATCTTTTCGCACTTTTTACTTGGTTTTGTATTAATGACTTTAATAACTAGTTGCTTATGTTGAAGGTGATCTTTCCTTATCGTTTGTCCGTGGTGTCTTGGCATTATTTTACTGTCTATATAAAATAAAAGATTTTCACCATTCATATCTCCACGGTCTATATGGAGGTATGTTGGCTACCTGGTCGGGGGTTAAGGGAACGGTTTGGTAAAGGTCTTGCCATTGTTCAGCGTTTAGAGGTCCTGCAATGGACCTGGGTCAAATTTAGTAGGACCTCCTTCAATACTTAACGGTATTGGATGGCGGGGGTCCAAACTCTTTGATCCCCTCATAAGTTAACTACTATTAATACTATAACCCGGCTATTTAGAACTGTATCCCTGCTGACTCAGACTACTTAGTCGAGGGTAACGTCACCTCCAAAAGAGGGGCCTACCATAATTTGCATTAATAACTTAATTAATTATCTTCCAATAATCCACCATTTTAGGATTGTATCCTTGCTGACTCAAACTACTGGGGTGAGGGTAACGTCACCTTCAAAAGAGGGGCCTACTACAATAACTAAGATAATCTCTTAAAATAGTGCAAAAGTGCGGAAATAATCAAAGGTTACACTAGATACGAGTCGGAACCAAGTGATTCATCTTGTCTATCTGTTTTTCTTTTTATTTTCTTTTTCAGCATTTTTAGTTAGTTTTTATTTTTCTTAGCTTAAAACATTTTTCTAAACTTTTTATTTTGATTAGACGTTGAGGATAAACCGGTACTAAAAGCTCTTGTGTCCTTGGACGACCTCGGTATCTTACCAACACTATACTACGCTCACGATGGGTGCACTTGCCCATATGAGTGTCTAGTGTTAGTAAATATCGTGTTTTATAAATTTAAAACTTGACTAAAAAGTGTTAAAGGGGCTTAAAATATACACCTAATATATATAACACTTGACACCCATCAAGTTTTTGGCGCCGTTGCCGGGGACACAAGGATTTTAAGAAAGTTAGGAATCAACGGCCTAATCTTTTTTTCTTATTTTTCATTTTTTTAGGATTTTTTTTTTAGTTTTTCTGTTTCTGCAGAGCTCAGCACGGGCCGTGCCCAGCACTATCACTGGCAGTTTTTAATTTCCGAGTTACAGAGGGCTGAGCACGGGGCCGTGTCCAACTCCCAGTAACAGGGATCCGGAGAACAAATACTGTAAATTTGACCACGGGCCGTGTTCGCTGAGCACGGGGCCGTGGTGAACCTTCTGACCAACATTCTTTTCTGTTTTTATCGCAGGACTTGGAACTTTGGCGCCACATTTAAACTTCCTACGTAGTGCATGAGCTCCAGTTCTAGTAGAGACATAAAAGAACCTCTAGAAGAACCCGAACGCTTTCTCAGAAAAAGACTTAAAGCTAAAAATCAAGAGAAAGTTTCGGGGGACCCACTTCCAATGGCGGACCAACGTACCCTCATGGATTACCTACGGCCCACCGTAGGTAATCTCGGCGCCGCTATCAATGCACCGAATGTCGAAGCCAATAACTTCGAACTTCGGCCACATTTGATACAAATGCTTCAAAACTCCGCAACCTTCCATGGGCTTGCGGACGAGGATCCCCATCTACATATTACTAATTTCTTAGAAATATGTGATACCTTTCGGATCAATGGAGCATCAAATGACGCCATCCGCCTTCGAATGTTTCCATTTTCACTAAAAGACCGAGCTAAGGCTTGGCTTAACACCCTCCCAGTTGGCTCGGTAAACACCTGGGATGAACTAGCCCAAAAGTTTCTATATAAGTATTTCCCTCCGGCTAAAACGGCTAAATTAATGACTGAAATTAATACATATTCACAAGAGGATGGGGAATCCTTATATGAAACTTGGGAAAGGTTCAAGGAGCTACTAAGAAAGTGTCCTCATCACGGTCTTGCGGTATGGCAACAAGTATCCACTTTCTACAATGGGTTGTTGCCACACACAAGACAAACACTTGATTCTAGCTCCGGGGGACTCTTAGGTAATCGTCGCCCAAATGAAATATATAATCAAATTGAAGAAATTGCTCAAACCAATTTTCAATGGCACACTCCCCGATGTAATAAATCTATTGCCCCGGGCGCCCATAAGGTTGATGAAAACACCTCTTTACAAGCCCAAATCGAGGCCCTCTCTTCGAAAATCAAAAAGCTAGAAATGACAAAAACGGCCTCAGTTATGGCTTGTGAAGGGTGTGGTGGGCCACATGAAAATTGGAGTTGTATGAAAGAATTAGATGAACAAACAGAAATGGTAAACTACATTGATAACAGACCTAGGCCATCAGGTCCTCCAACGGGTACCTACAACCAAGGATGGCGTAACCACCCAAACCTTGGTTGGAGAGATCCCGGCAATAGTAGTAACCAACAAAACCAACGAACAAACTTTCAGCAACCACAAAATTTCTCTCAACAACAAGGTGGAAGAGAAAGGCTTGAAGATACTGTATCTCGCCTCATCTCCGACACCGAAAAGAAAAACTCGGATCGATTTCAACAATTGGAATCGAATTTTAGAAATCAACAAGCTAGCATTCAAAACATTGAAAAACAATTAAATCAACTAGCTCAAAATTTCTCCGAGAGACCACAAGGCGCGTTACCTAGTAATACCGAAACCAACCCAAAGGCACAAGTACACCTCATCACATTAAGAAACCGAACCGTGGGTCTCGAGGATGCCCCGCTACCGCCGGTTGAAGGAAGTCAACTCAGCCAAAGCACGACTTCACCCACACATCAACCAGAAAAAGGCTTCTCCACCAAATCAAGAGCCCACCAAGACTCCTCCAATTCCGTACCCCGGTAGATTAAATCGTCAAAAGACCGATGAGCAATTCGCAAAGTTCGAAAATTTACTAAAACAATTGCATGTTAATATTCCTTTTATTGAGGTCCTAACCCAAATGCCTAAATATACAAAATTCATGAGGGATTTCCTCACTAACAAAAGGAAAATTGAATCATTGCAATTAGTTAACTTAGGCGAAGAATGCTCCACCTTAGTACTCAACAAACTTCCACAAAAGAAAATCGACCCCGGAAGCTTCACAATTCCTTGCTCGATTGGGGAATCCCCCGTTCGTAATGCATTAGCCGATCTTGGGGCTAGCATTAACCTCATGCCCACATCAATGTTCAAACGACTCGGCCTAGGAACAACAAGCCCTACAAAGATTAGCATACAACTCGCCGACAGATCCGTCAAATTCCCACAAGGTGTCACTGAAAATCTATAGGTAAAAGTTGACAACTTCGTTTTCCCAACCGACTTTGTCATCCTAGACATGGAAGAAGACACCGATGTCCCTCTCATCCTCGGGAGGCCATTTCTAGCCACCGCCCAAGCAGTGGTGGATATGAATGACGGAACGTTAACATTGAAGTTTGGGGACAAGGAAGTGAAGTTTGAATGTGGAAAAAGAGTAGAGGACGAAGACCCGGTCAACTACATGAAGGTCATAGACTCAAGCTTGGATGACGCTCTCCGACGGTGTAACATGGGATGCAATACATCCCACTTGGGTAACATATGACCAGGCTTTGGGTCTAGCCAAGGACCCTTATAAACGTGGCGCACCACGGAGGCATTCCGCGGAACTATCCTTAGTTTAGTTTAGTTTAGTTTAGATTAATTTTCATGTTTCCTAGTTAGTTTTAATTTTCAGGAATAAAACACACTTGAGATGACAAAGGATACAAGGGAAACTTGAACCAGCACCCCATGCAGGAAAACAGAGCCGTCCGACAAAATTCTTCGTTTACAGTAAGCTCGGCACGGGCCGTGTCCGCCCAACACGGCCCCGTGCTGCATAGTCTGCAGAAAAAGACCCAGTTCAGGTAACTGGACACGGGCCGTGTTCACCCAACACCGTGTCCAGGCTTCTGTTTCTCTTGATTTAATTTTGTTACTGGCACTTGAACACGGGGCCGTGCCCGGACAACACGGGGCCGTGTTCAGCGCCCAGTAACACAAAATTTTTGCTTTTTACACATTCAATCAACCTAAAAGCTTATTTTTGGGACACATTGAGGACAATGTGTAATTTAAGTGTGGGGGGGATGCTAAAACCTTGAATCTTGCAAGTCCTAAATACAAGCCTTACACAAAACTCTATTGGAATCGCTAATCACCCCAAATTTTTTTCAAAAATTTTCATTTATTTTACTTGTCTAGGTTTAACTCGGGAATTTCAAGTTCTAAAAATGTTATATTTTTACGAATTTACAACCGATAGCGTCGTGATAAAAAGAACCAACATAAGAAAATTATGAAAAGGCATGGCAAACTTAGTTAAAATTTGATTATATATACTTGATCACATAAAAACCCATTCCCACAAAAGTGAGTTTTGAGCCTTTATTGAGCATACAATTACATATCATTAGACTAAATGCTCATTTTTCGTTTCTTGTGTGAATAGCCGTTTGGTTCTTACGACTCTAGAACTTGCCATGACGATACATTCCCAGTCCTTACCAACTTAAACCCGAGTAAGTAAATGATGGAGGCATTAGGACTAACCCTTTTTATTTCTACACCATTATTTTTTTTTTGTCCACCTACCCAAAATCTCCCTAGTTAGCCCCTTTGAGCCTAAACCTTTTCATTTCATAACCCAAACAAACACCCTTTTTACCCACCAAAACCTTTTTCATTTTTAACCATTTGTTTTAGTAACTAGCTCGGTTTCTCATATGACTTTCCTTAAAAAAAAAATGTTGATTATGAAGCAAAAGAAAATAAACAAACAAGTTTATCAAAAATGACTTTGTTTGAAAACTAGCTTCATAAAAATAAAAATGGAAAAATAGAAAGTCTTACGAAAACCGACGCTTGTTACGCTTTTCGCCCTTTTTCTACTAACCACTAACCACCAACCCAACCACCTAGCTTTAACCCAAGCCTAACCCTTCACCCACAAAGTCCTCTTGATATTTACAAAGGTATATAAGTTAAAAAGGAGGAGGATTGATTGCTTGGCAAGCCTATGGTAGGAGTAAGTTCCATGCCGCTCTCGAGTGATCCACAAAAATACATTTTCGGCCGAGTGTTGAGTGATCCCCGTGATGTATGTGAACTTGTATATAAATAGAATTTTAAAAAGGCATGTTATGCCCTAATAAGTAATTTATCTTATGAAAAGTTTTAAATAAATCATGACGAATAGGATTGTAAATAAATAAAAATAAAACTAAATATAGAATCTTGGACATCCCGACACTCTATGATAAGCCCAAAAACCTTCTTCTCTACCTATTCCATTTGGGAGTGTAATAGCCACTTATTAAAGAGTTTTGCTGGAGGACAAGCAAAGATTCAAGTGTGGGGGTATTTGATGTGTGCAAAATGCAACATATAAATTACATCAATTGTGGCATAAAACTAACCCTTTTTTAGTACTAATGTTGGAAAAAATGTGCTTTTGTCTTCCTTTTGTATTTTCAGGATTAAATGAGCTCAAATTAACAAAAGAAGCAAAAAGACATCAAAATCTAACATAAATACAAGAAAAGGAACAAGACGTGACATGCCCGACCCCACGACAGCATCTTCCCAAGCAAAACAAGAGGTCAGAAGACTGAACACGCCCCGTGCTCAGCCAGCACGGGGGCGTGCCCAAGTGTCAGCAGAAAAGACAAAGTGGTAGAAGCTTCTATTGCCCACCACGGGGCCGTGCTCAGCGGACACGGGGCCGTGGTCAACTATAAGATTCGCACAATCCAGGCAAATCTTCATAGTACAAAGATTCTTCTGCACACGGGGTCATGCTCAGCGGACACGGGGGCGTGGTCAACTAATAAGACAAGCTGCAATAAATGAAGAAAGAGAAGGATGTGGACACAGGGCCGTGCCCACTGGACACGGGGCCGTGCCCGAGCTTCTGTTCAGCCTATAAATAGGAGTGCTTGGCTCAAGCTCAAACCATCCCTTGGCACACCACCTCTCTCACACTTCACCCACCACCCACCACCACCATAACACCATCATCCACCACCATCATCCATTGTCCATCGTAGAGTGTGTGAGTCGTCTCGGGATCCAAGATTGATCGTAAGAGTTCTTGACAATCAAGGCCATGTTTGCCTAAGTCTCTTACATCACTTGGTGAAGACAAAGTGTCTAGTGTAATACTTTTTATTTTTAATCTTTTCGCACTTTTTACTTGGTTTTGTATTAATGACTTTAATAACTAGTTGTTTATGTTGAAGGTGATCTTTCCTTATCGTTTGTCCGTGGTGTCTTGGCATTATTTTACTGTCTATATAAAATAAAATATTTTCACCATTCATATCTCCACGGTCTATATGGAGGTATGTTGGCTACCTGGTCGGGGGTTAAGGGAACGGTTTGGTAAAGGTCTTGCCATTGTTCAGCGTTTAGAGGTCCTGCAATGGACCTGGGTCAAATTTAGTAGGAGCTCCTTCAATACTTAACGGTATTGGATGGCGGGGGTCCAAACTCTTTGATCCCCTCATAAGTTAACTACTATTAATACTATAACCTGGCTATTTAGGACTGTATCCCTGCTGACTCAGACTACTTAGTCGAGGGTAACGTCACCTCCAAATGAGGGGCCTACCATAATTTGCATTAATAACTTAATTAATTATCTTCCAATAATCCACCCTTTTAGGATTGTATCCTTGCTGACTCAAACTACTGGGGTGAGGGTAACGTCACCTTCAAAAGAGGGGCCTACTACAATAACTAAGATAATCTCTTAAAATAGTGCAAAAGTGCGGAAATAATCAAAGGTTACACTAGATACGAGTCGGAACCAAGTGATTCATCTTGTCTATCTGTTTTTCTTTTTATTTTCTTTTTCAGCATTTTTAGTTAGTTTTTATTTTTCTTAGCTTAAAACATTTTTCTAAACTTTTTATTTTGATTAGACGTTGAGGATAAACCGGTACTAAAAGCTCTTGTGTCCTTGGACGACCTCGGTATCTTACCAACACTATACTACGCTCACGATGGGTGCACTTGCCCATATGAGTGTCTAGTGTTAGTAAATATCGTGTTTTATAAATTTAAAACTTGACTAAAAAGTGTTAAAGGGGCTTAAAATATACACCTGATATATATAACACTTGACACCCATCAGTATGCTTAGTTAAAGTAGCAACTGTTGTTTGAACTATGTGTGCTTACTCTTTTCTGTCACTCCACACATACACACTTTCGCGACACCTTTCTCACTTATGCCCTCTTTGATGTGAAGATCATGAGTGGACGTTTGAACTTGACTCAAGCCCAGCTGACGGCTCTTATCAATGAACGAGTTGCAGATGCACTCGCAGCAGCCCCTGCAGGTGGTATAACCTGCAATTCGACCTATCCTAGGATGTTTAGATCCTACTCTCGCGAACCAACTCTCGTGCTTAATCTTGTTTATCCTTTCTTACACGACAGGTCAACCTGCTCAACCTCCTTTGTGTACGTTCAAAACCTTCATGGATTGCCGACCCAGTACCTTCAGCGGCACTGAAGGAGCGGTAGGTCTCCTTCACTGGTTTGAGAAACTCGAGTCTGTTTTCAAAATGTGTGAATGCCCTGAGGTTCGTAGGGTGAAGTTTGCTACTGGGACACTCGAAGGTGCAGCACTAACCTGGTGGAAAGCACAGGTTCAACTGCTAGGGCTGGCGGTTGCTAATGCCACCCCATGGAACGACTTCAAGGACTTGATCAAATAAGAGTACTGTAATCGTGATCACATCCACAAGCTAGAGGTTGAATTCTTCAATTTGAAGATGACGGGGTCCGAAATCGAGGCATATACGAAGAGATCAAATGAATTAGCTATCTTGTGTCCTACTATGGTGGATCCTCCTATCAAGCGTATCGAGCTGTACCTCAAGGTTCTAGTGCCAGAAATCCAGAGTCATGTGACTGCTGCTAACCTTGGCACTATCCAGCAAGTGATTCGTCTAGCACATCGCCTCACTGATCAGGCAGTAGAGCAGCACAGGCTGCCCAAGCGTATTAGTGCTACCACTACTTCTGAAACTACTAGCGACAATAAGCGCAAGTGGGATGGAAATCCTAGTAAGGGTTCTACTTCTGTTCAGTCCCAGTCACAGCAGCGAAAGACATACGATTACAAGAGCCCTGGTCAGCAATCCTCAGGCGGTCAGAATCAGGGTCAGGGTGGATACAGGGGAAATCACCCTAAGTGCAATCGATGTAATTTGCACCATAACGGGGCGTGCAGCAAGGGTCGTTGTCAGAGATGTAACAAGCCTGGACATGAAGCCAAAGATTGCAGGAGCTCACGTCCTGCGAATCAGAATTGACAACAGCAGCCACAAGCTCCACAGAACCAACGGCAACACCAGCAGGGTAATAAGGGATGTTACAAGTGTGGTGCTGAGGGTCACTTCAAGAGGCACTGTCCACAGCTAAATCAGAATCAGGATCAGAACAACAACCAAGGAAACAGGAACAACAATGGAGGTAACAATGGAGGCAACAACGGGGGTAACAATGATGGAAATGGTTCTAGGGGACGTGTTTTCATGCTGGGTCAGGGTGATGCAAGGAACGATCCCAATGTGGTGATAGGTAAGTTTCTTCTGGATGATTTCTTTGTTACTGTTTTATTCGATTCGGGTGCCGATACTAGTTATGTGTCCTTAAAAGTTAGTCAAATGCTTAAACGCACTCCAACACTTTTGACCACCAAACACATGGTAGAGCTAGCAAACGGTAAAAGTTTTGAGGCCACACACATAGTTAAGGGTTGTAATCTTGTTCTTGCTGATCAGAACTTTTCTATCTACCTCATTCCTATCGTTCTGGGTAGTTTCGACGTTGTTATTGGGATGGATTGGTTATCTCATCAGCAAGCGGAAATTCTTTGCAACGAGAAGATTGTCCGCATCCCTCATTCTGGTGAAGAACCCCTCGTAATCCGTGGCGACAAGAGTGGTGCTGTTGTGGGAATCATCTTTTTCCTTAAGGCCCAGAAGTGGTTGCGAAAGGGCCACACTGCTATCCTAGCCCTCGTTTCTGATACATCTTCGAAAGAAAAGAAGATAGAAGACATTCCTATTGTACGCGACTTTTCTGAGGTATTTCCTGAGGAATTACCTGGCCTTCCGCCTCATCGTCAAGTCGAGTTTCAAATCGAGCTAGCTCCTGGAGCAGCGCCCATAGCTCGAGCACCTTATCGCTTAGCCCCATCAGAACTAGAAGAATTGTCCACTCAATTGCAAGACCTCTTGGACAAGGGTTTTATTCGCCCTAGCTCTTCGCCTTGGGGAGCTCCAGTGTTATTTGTGAAGAAGAAAGACGGTACCTTCAGAATGTGTATTGACCATCGCGAACTCAACAAGGTGACCGTGAAGAATCGTTATCCTCTTCCACGTATTGATGACCTATTCGACCAGCTGCAAGGGTCGAGCTTCTACTCTAAGATTGACTTAAGATTGGGCTATCATCAGCTGAGAGTCCGAGATGAGGACATCTCTAAAACAGCATTCAGGACTCGTTATGGGCATTACGAGTTTCTGGTTATGCCTTTCGGATTGACGAGTGCACCTGCGGTCTTCATGGATCTCATGAACCGAGTGTGCAAACCTTACCTGGATAAGTTTGTCATAGTTTTCATCGACGACATCCTGATCTATTCGAAGAGTCAGGAAGAACACGAGCAACACCTGAGGCTTATTTTGGAACTTCTTTGAACAGAGCAGTTGTATACCAAATTTTCGAAATGTGACTTCTGGCTTCGCGAAGTCCACTTTCTAGGCCACGTGGTAAACAAGGATGGGATTCATGTGGATCCATCCAAGGTTGACTCGATCAAGAACTGGCCTGCACCCCGTACACCAACAGAAATCCGCCAATTCTTGGGTTTGGTAGGATATTACAGAAGGTTTATCAAGGATTACTCTAAGATTGCGCAACCTCTCACCTCGCTAACTCAGAAGGGTGTCACCTATCATTGGGGTGATGCACAGGAATCTGCTTTTCAGCACTTAAAAGATAGACTTTGTAGCGCGCCTATCCTCTCATTGCCTGAGGGCACAGATGATTTTGTGGTTTATTGCGACGCTTCCATCCAAGGACTTGGTTGCGTGTTGATGCAGCGTGACAAGGTCATCGCCTATGCATCGCGCCAACTTAAAGTTCACGAAAGGAACTACACTACGCACGACTTGGAACTGGGAGCAGTTTTTTTCGCACTTAAGATATGGAGACATTACCTGTACGGTACCAAGTGCACCATTTACACCGATCACATGAGTCTCGAGCATATCTTCAAGAAAAAGGAGCTAAACATGCGACAACGTCGATGGGTCGAGCTCTTGAATGATTACGAATGTGCGATCAAGTACCATCCGGGCAAAGCCAATGTTGTGGCCGACGCCCTCAGTAGAAAGGATACTACACCTAAGCGTGTGCGTGCGTTACAACTTACCATCCAATCTAGTCTTCCTACTCAGATACGAGATGCTCAGGTTGAAGCATTGAAAGCAGAGAACATCAGGGTTGAGTCCTTACGAGGATCAAGGAAACGGTTAGAACAAAAGGAAGACGGCGCTTACTACGTAACAGGGCGCATCTGGGTTCCACTTTACGGAAACTTACGCGAGCTTGTGATGGATGAAGCGCACAAGTCTCGTTACTCAGTACATCCTGGTTCGGATAAGATGTACCACGATCTCAAGACCACGTACTGGTGGCCTAGTATGAAAGCCAACATAGCAACCTACGTCAGTAAATGCTTGACTTGTGCTAGGGTCAAGGTCGAATACCAGAAACCATCAGGCCTACTTCAACAACCAGAGATCCCGACATGGAAATGGGAGCAAATTTCCATGGATTTCGTTACTGGCCTGCCTAGATCTCAACGCGGAAATGACACCATTTGGGTGATAGTGGATCGATTGACTAAGTCTGCACACTTCTTGGCTATCAAGGAAACCGACAAGTTTTCTACTCTAGCAGACATCTACCTAAAGGAAGTAGTATCAAGGCACGGAGTGCCAACCTCCATCATTTCTGATCGTGACTCACAATTTACATTTGAATTATGGCAAGCTATGCACAAGTCCTTTGGTTCTCGATTAGACATGAGCACGGCATATCATCCACAGACGGATGGGCAATCTGAACGCACCATCCAAACCCTTGAAGACATGCTTAGGGCACGTGTAATCGACTTTGGTAATGGCTGGGAAAAACACCTCCCGTTAGTGGAGTTTTCGTATAACAACAGTTACCACACCAGTATCCAGGCCGCTCCGTTCGAGGCATTGTACGGACGTAAATGCCGATCACCTCTCTGTTGGGCAGAAGTTGGCGATAGTCAAATCACTGGCCCAGAACTTGTAGTAGATACAACCGAGAAGATTGCTCAGATACGACAATGAATGGCGGCAGCTCGTGACCGTCAGAAAAGCTACGCTGATAAGTGCAGGAAACCACTCGAGTTCCAGGTTGGGGATCGAGTGCTACTCAAAGTCTCACCTTGGAAAGGTGTAGTTCGTTTTGGCAAACGAGGCAAACTCAATCCGCGATATGTCAATCCGTTCGAAATCATTGAGAAAATTGGCAAAGTCGCCTACAAGCTGAATTTACCGGCAGAACTCAGCGGAGTTCACAACGTATTCCACGTGTCAAATCTGAAAAAGTGTCTGTCAGATGACACCCTCATAGTTCCCTTAAGGGAGCTCACAATCGACGACCAGTTGTGATTCGTCGAGGAACCAGTTGAAATCACAGACCGAGACGTTAAGATTCTCAAGCGTACCAGAATACCCCTTGTTCGAGTTCGTTGGAACTCCCGTCGTGGCCCAGAGTTTACCTGGGAACGAGAAGACCAAATGAAACACAAGTATCCCCAGTTGTTTGAGAAAAGTGCAACTACTACTGAGGCTGAAGCTACTGCGGAATTTCAGGACGAAATTCCAAACCAACGGGGGGATGATGTGACACCCCAGGAAAACCACGCAACTTAACTAGCTTCCTCAGTAACCACGTGCTAAATTTCGGGACAAAATTTTCTTAACAGGGGCAGAATGTGACAACCCAAATAATTACATTGTATCCGTACGATTAATTAATATTAAATTGTGTTTATTGATTGTGCAGAAAATTGACTTAATGGTCCTGAATGTTTTCCTAAGTGTTGAGAATTAAAAGTATTACAAAAAGTTACATAAAAGACACTATACGGAACAACTTAGCACTTTAACGAAACGGTATCTAACTGAACAACCGGACATTACCCAGAACACCAAAATATTGCTAGAAGCATTGTTTAATTATTTCTTGGCTAGTTATGATCCCTGTACACCATAACAAGATCTACTAACTAAAACATGTAACATTATACTTGAAATTGAACTAGTAGTTACCTACTTACCATTACAAGTTTCATTTAACCCCCCCCATGCCCATTTACGATCCAAAGGACCCACCAAAATCCACACCATACTTTCCTAGATTTGTTTCATATCTTATGTGATCTTTGCTTGATTACTTAGACATAATATTTGGAAGATATGATTTTAAGTATGGCTTGAAGACTATAAGAGATCATTCCATCATTTCCATATCACTTCACAATCTTCACACCATCTTTCTCACTTTCTATCTCTCCCTCTCGGCTCACTCTATAACCCCACCACCACCACCACCTTGCAACCTCTATCAATCCATTTTTTAAGCTTCATTCATGTATTAGAAAGTGTCTTGTGAAGATTGAAGCTTGAAGAACTTGAAGGAGCTTCATACATTGCTTTCATCCATCATACTTCTTCATCATTTTCTCTTGAGATCTTCCCTAGCTTAAAGCTAGTTGTAAGCTTCTTGCTAACTCTTGGTTACTTCCTATTTTTAGTAGTTAAAGGGTGTATTATGATGAAATAATGCTAGTATGATGTTGTCTTGTTTATGTTGGTTACTTGATGAAAACTTGTACTCTGGAAATCTGATATGAACGATGGTACTTAACATGATAAATCGGACTTAAATAAACGATAACCTGCTGCAAGTAATGTTAAATGTCGTTGTTGATCACTAAGCATGTTAACGGAACTAATAGAACTTGCGTTAGAGCGCTATAAGCGGAAAACAGGAAGCTGTCAAACTGTTACAGCCGCCTTCAGTCGGCTGTAACCGGGTCATAACTTAACGAAAAATTGATTTTCTTGAGTCTATAACGTGTTATTTTGAAATACGGTTCTAATGGCACTGGAATCATAATTTTTGGACTTTGTTTGCTATTTTTAAAGGGTCGTTTTTCACAGCAGAACAAGCTGCGTTTTTATTGCAGAAAATGTGTGTTATGTTTTTCGTCATAACTTGAAATCTGTGTAGAATTAGCTCATGAAATTTGTACTGTAGATGACCACTGATGTCGTTGTAATGCTCCAACTGGAATTTCATCAATCGGACTTACGATGAATTTTAAATAAATTATTCCGTGGACTGCAGTCAGATATTGACGAATCTGATTGCAGTCCGGTAAATGATTTTTTATAAACTATTGGTAATGAATTGGATCCCGATATTTTTACACAGTAATATTTGGATTGGTTAAAACATTTTGTAAAAGTTTGGGAATTTTTGGAGAAAGTTAACTATTTTATTAAAATACCCGAAAACAGTCCAGTTTTGGATGTTCAAGCTGAAACAATATAACTAGTGATTTGCATGTCTAAATGTTGGCTATGTTATCTGAGAATGATCTAACGTGTTATATGTCAATGAAAGTGTTATGTGCAATATCGTATGTTTGCTTTTGAATGGTAATAGATGGGGAAGTTTATATGGGCGTGAACTATTAAAGTGAGTACATGTTATGTGATAGATGCGTGTAGGAACTTCTTGCTTATTTGAAGTCACTAATAAACTAAATGGTAACCATACTAGGACGTGATTGACCAACACCTATTGTTAGCTACTTTAAGAGTTCAACCGAGCAACCAAAGGTGAGTTCACACTCTTAAGGCATGGGATTCCCGGTGGGTTTGGAATGGGATTAAATAGCTAAGACGGAACTTGTGCTTTCACCACTACTAGACTACTTACCGCCGTCCTCGGATTGGGAAGGACGCCAGCGCTAAACCTACGTATTCACTACGTACCACTGTCCTCGGATTGGGAAGGGCACCAGCGCTAAACCTACGTATTCTTATACGTACCTCTGTCCTCGGATTGGGAAGGGCACCAGTGCTAAACCTACGTAGTTAATATGTACCTCTGTCCTTGGATTGGGAAGGACACTTATATATATACATCTAGTCTAGTGGTTCACAACATAGGGTAGCCCCCACCGTTTATGGTTTGGAAAACAAGGAAAGCTGATTTAACTGGTAGTTGCAAACAAACTCATAGTTCTTGAAAAACTACTTTATAACAAACACCTACTGTGAACTCGCTCAACTTTGTTGTTGACTCGTTGTTACATGCCTTGCAGGTCGTTAGGTATCTATGGAGCTTGCATGAGCGGGAAGAGTCGTTGTGGGACATGGACATCGTGTGCCATGTTAAACTTACTAAACTTATAACTTATGTTTTGGTTTTACAATTAATGCTTCCGCTGTTTAACTGGAATTTGATAACTTATATTTGAACACCAATTATATTGTGTGGTTGGATTTTATTCACTTATATACATTGTTCAATATGATTGGTGGCTTGATCCTGGTCATGTCACGCCTCCTGCGGTGATACTCCGCATGTGGGTTTAAGGGGTGTGACAGCGAAACCCTAGCGTGCCACGTGTCAACATCGTGTCAAAGCTACGTGTCAACACAGCAAGGCTACGGCCTAGTCTACAGAGCCTCGTGGGCCGCGTAGCCCTTAGCTACGTTTTACGCGGGCCGCGTAGAACTTAAAATCAGGCCCTATATAAAGGAGGCATCGGCTGAACATTCGAACTCGCTCAATTCTTACTTTCTCTCTCGAATTACTATATAGTAGGCTCTATACTCGGGTATTATACCCCCCTAATTAACGAAGTTCTGCCCCGTTGTAAGTATTATAACCCCGGTTACGTATTAGATACGTTGCCCGATTGATCCAAGGTTCCGTAACGGCTGTCGAGGTTCTGCCCGACGTAGTCGTTGGAATGCCGTCTCGGGGAGGGTATTACTAATGTAAATAATGGGTTATTTTACTAACATATGTGCATTTGTGTAAATTATAGATAATCACCAGGAAACCCTTACAGAAAACCTAAGACAACAATGTGAGTAATCTCTTTTTTGTAAATTGTTTTTACAAAACCTTAAATGTTTTACAATGCAATTAAGCAGTGATTGAGTCTTTGTAGTTCTTCAATTACTGCCGGTATGTTGGGGTTTTGTATACAAAATGTGGAACACGTTACCATTGGACAAAGAGTTAGCCAATGTGTAATATGACCCACCAGTCAGAATTGACAGTACTAAATGAGTAATTGTGTAGAAATAAACAATGTGATAGCTCTCAATACTGTTAAAGGATAAACCTCTTCTTGATTAAACTGGGATTCACTCACTAGTATTTCCCACTGACAAATTGTTTTTAAACGCGTTTCAGGTAACAAAATGTGAAAGCCAACTAGAAGCCAGCTGGACAGCACTGAAGGCTTGGAAAAGTGGCTATAAAAGTTACCTAAATAAAAGAAGATGTTTATTCAATAAAAATAGGGATTTTCCCTATGAAAATGTTTGTAATGAAAACTTGGGTTCTATCCCAATATGTTTTATATTATAAAAGTGTGGTATTTACTATGATAAACATTTCCTAACTACGGTCCTGATGAAATTTCCGCTGCCAAAATGATAAACAAATGATACCACCAAAACTGGTCTCGCGGCCGCCCGTTCCCGGGACAGATGGGGGGCGGGGGTTGCGACACCCCCCTCCGGCCCCTTCATAGCTGCGCCACTGACCATCATCATCCATGTAATAATCAACTCTTAGTAACGCAAAATATAAAATATATGCAACTAGAAAAAGAAAAGCTGCATGTTGGGGAATCTCTTATAAAACGCTCGGGTAATTAGAGTGTCATTCGATAGTTCACTCAAATTTCTCAATCGGATAAAACTTAGACTCAATTTGCAAGAACGAGTATAAATATTGTGTGTGATTTCGTGAACCAGAGAGTTGATCAAATGAAAGTATTTCAAATTTAGGGGGTTAGAGGCCCTATCTACATGATGGCAGTTTTCTTTTTATTAGTTCAAATTGCTTCTATTTGGAGCCAAATGTGCATTCGGTACTCCCCTAATTTGTTTGATGTATTTTATGAAACACTATGATCAATAAATCGATGCAATTATACTAAATATCTAATGATACATGCCTTAAGCTATAATTTTATAAAGTAGCATAGAAACCATATATATATATATCTGACAATACAAGCCTTAAGCTATAATTTTATAAAGTAGCATAGAAACCATATATATAGTATCCTGGCTAACATATGAACAATATTTTGAGCATTTCTTTTAAGTTATACACATTATTATATATATTAAACATAAATGTTGGTGACACTTACATTTTATCCCTCATGTTTTTTTTCCATTAGCCCAGGTTTCAGTTATTGTTTGCTTCAGTGCCTTGCATTGTTTATAAACTTTTTTTTTTCTATATGTTCTCCAAAACAAAGATCAAAAAGAAAGTGTGCAACAACCTTTTTTTTCATCTTTGATAACCCCTCTATATATAATTAGCATTTTTAGCTCCTATTTCTTTTTTACATGTTATACATACTAACCTTTTCAATTTTTAATGTTTCAACTTTACCATTGTACCATATATAATATTCGTTTTTAACCTATTAAGTTTTTACTAGTTTAATTTTCCTTTAATAACTTTCTTTCGCTAATTTGTTTTTTAAGAAAGCTAATTTGTCGTTGTCTTTAAAAACTTTGTAAAATATCATTTTAACCCTCTCAAATTTCTAAAGTTTCGAGTTTACTCCCATCGTTTCTTTACTTTAAAATAACTAATTTTTACGTACATATTTTTATGTACGTGTCGATATAAATTCGAGTTGGTCGATGTTTCGACTATTGGTTCAGGCCCCACTTCACACACTCAATCACACACTTAACTAACTTATGTATGTGAAATATATAGAAGGAAGAAACACAATATTTGCAAATAAAAAGCTCTGTGTAATCGATGAAAAGGGTACATTAATAAATCACAATGCTAATGCTATTTATGTTAAATACAAAACACACGTGCAGAAAGAACGTTCTAATATATTCTATACTGGATTGTTGCCCTACGCCGCGCGTTGCGGCGTCGACGCCTTAGTTTTTTTTATAGTTGAAAACATGTTATATGATGCGTGAAACATACGAAAACGTGTGTTTCGACGTATCCGATTTAAAGCATTGTGTTTACAACAGAAACGGAATCGAACCCGAGTTGGTTTGTTTAGTGAGGATTCCACCAAACCACTACACCAGCCTTACCTTTGCATCAAAACTTAATAGTGTCAAAATATGTACAGTAACTCAATTTTTCTAAAGTCAATGGGTTGTTTTTGTCAATTTAGAAAGATTAGGGTGGTTTTTTTTTTGAGAAAATTACCAAAACAGCCAAAAAAATCGTTGACTTACAAAAATGGCCATTTGATGCGTCCTTGGAGCAGGGCATCACATCTTACGAGGGATGTTATGCGTCTGCAGGTCTTAAAGATGCATCAGCCAATAATCAAGCGACACGTGTCTGAATGATTGGGTTTGAAAATTAAAGACGCTTCCAAGGCGTCTACGAGACGCATCCACTTTAGTTTGCGTCTGGCTTAGTGTGATGCGTCTGGCTGGGTCCAATTTTCTATGCGTCGTTGAGAGACGCTTCCAAGGCGTCTACGAGACATATCACGTGTCAGCTTTTGGATGCCTCTTCAGACTCTTCTAATGCGTCCCAAGACGCTTCCCTTGTCAGCTTTTGGATGCCTCTGCACAGCTGCTTCGTATGCGTCTACAGATGCCTCCCTTGTTAGCTTTTGGATGCCTCTGCACATCTGCTTCGTATGCATCTACAGACGCTTCCCTTGTCAGCTTTCTGATGCGTCCTAACACGTTTTCTTATGCGTCTATAGACGCCTCTACTTATGCGGCATAAGACGCAACACGTGTCTAACGGACCTGTTCAGAGGCATGTAATGCGTCGGTAATCTGAAAAGTACACATTTGACTCTATAGTACTGACAGACGCATTGTGAGGAGTCTCGAGACGCTTCAGACAAAAAAATTAGTTTTTGTTTTTATTTATTTTATGTATTACACGTTTCTCTTTTTAGATTCTAGGTACCAGTACCATTACTCCAAACATTTTACAAAATTTGATCTCCAAATTTTTACAAAAAATATCCATCTTCATATTTTTTTTCTCTATTGATATGGCAGCCAGATTTGTCGTTTACTGTGGTGGCAAGTAGAAATTTGTTGATGGGAGGCTTGAGTACGTGCTCCAACCAGATTCTGTTAGACGTGGTTTTGAAACTTCTACTACAATTTCTTATAACACGTTTTTAAAAAATCTTAGTGAGTCAACAGGTCTTCAAAACATCACACGTTTATCTTACAAAATGTCAAGTTTTAGCGATCCCATTGATATAATTGATGATTCTGAGCTTACTTTTTTTTTCAATATTGCGGAAAGAAACCCTCACGAGTTATTTAAATTATATGTGGTGCAAGAACTTGGTGTTGGTTCATCTGTGGGTTCTTCCAATTATTTTAAATGTCCCGATCTTAACGTAAATGTTTTTCCTGAAGATGAATGTAACGCAACATATAAATCTGGAGTTACTGATAATGTTAATTGTCCTCTTGAAAATAAAAGCCAGTTTTACATAGGTTATATTTTCCGTAACAAGCAGGAAATGAAAATAGAATTAGGAAAAATGTATCTTTCCAAAAGTTTTTCATATAAAGTAGACAGATCATCCAAAACTTGTTACGAAGTATCTTGTATTGATGAGAAGTGCCAGTGGAATTTCAAGGCAGCGAGTCGGGAATCTTGTGATGTTTTTTACGTTAAACATTTTAACAACAAACATACATGTTCTAAGACGCAAACATATCCACATATGCGTCAAGCAAACCCAATGGTGGTGGGTAGCTTATTAAAAGAACAATTCAAAGATTGTGAACGGATATACCGTTCGACAGAAATTGTAAAGGATTTTAGGATTAAAGAAAAAGTCAATTTATCATACATGCAAGCATGGCATGGGAAATGTAACGCATTAGAACTTTTGCAAGGTAGTTCGTCAAGTTCTTTTGCCGAACTTCCCGTCTATTGTTATAACTTGGAGAAGGCTAATCCAGGAACAGTGACACACATACGCACTGCTTTTGAAAGTCGTTTTGAAATGTTATTTGTCGCCATAGGTGCGGTGGTAAGTCAAACACTATATTAAATGTTACACTAAAATATAAATAAAAACATTTTACCACAAAAATTTAACAATACATATTGCTTTCAGATTTGGAGCTTTCTCAGAAATTTAAGACCGCTTATTATCATAGAAGCGGTCCACTTGAGGGTGAATTTAAAGGAACAATGATTTTGGCTGTTGGCATGGACGGAAACAATCAAATTTTGCCTATTGGTTATGGCATTGGTAAATCTGAAGACGGTGAGTCGTGGACGTGGTTCCTTTCAAAACTGAAAGAATGCATCGGCGAGCATCCAGATTTGGCAATCAATTCTGACCGGGCAGCTTCTATATAATTAGCCGTACGGGTTGTGTTTCCAAGAAGCTTTCACGGGTTATGTTGTCGTCATTTGATGGTTAACCTTCGTTTGCCGCCAAGAAAAAAAGGAATATGAGAGTCTTTGGTGGAAGGCTTGGAAATCTTACAGGATATCCGATTTTCAAGAATCATTCGACGCTCTATGTGCCGCTGTTCAAAGATTACGGAACATTCTTATAGAAATTGGGTTTGACAAATGGTCAAGAGCACGTTTTCCAGCCAGAAGATATCATTACATGACATCTAACAGCGTTGAATCTATGAATGCTTTATCAAAACATGCCCGAAAAATTCCAATAACCCAACTTATAGAATTTTTTCGTCAGTCTATCCAAAAATGGTTCTATCATCGCCGGAACGAGGGAATTCTAGGCGAACACTTGCTTACAACGTGGGCTCAAAAAAAATTCAAGGCAAAGTTGATGGTTCTCGTTCGTGGATGGTTGATGGAATTGGTCAGAATAGTTTTGACGTTGATGACGGTGGGAAGAGAGGTTTAGTTGATTTCTCTAATGGAACATGTAGTTGTCGGTTTTGGCAAGTATCTAGGTTACCTTGCGGGCACGTTATTGCAGTATCTAGATTTTTAGGTGAACCAGATTGTGCTCGATATGCGATGTCATGTTACACTAATGAAGTTAATAAATCCACGTATGAGGAGCATATAAATCCAGTCCCTGATAAATCAGAATGGGAAGTACCCAATGGAGTGGTGAATCTGCAACCACCGCTTATTACGAAACGACAAGCTGGACGTCCTAAAGAAAACAAACGAATCCTATCACTAGGAGAGGACCCCACTCCCATATACTGCGGTAAGTGCAAAACGTATGGGCATTCTCGTGCGAGCTGTTTAGAATCGCCCAAAACAAAGACTTCTTCTCGCCGCGTCTCTAAGCCACAACCCACACCCGTCCAAGTTGAAGCCAGAGAATTTCAAGATTACGTACTTCAAAATACATACCCCTCGTACAATTTGGATGATGATTAAACAAGTTTTTGTATAAATTTAAGCCAAATGTATATCCTATTTAAGATATATTAACAGATCCTTATTTTTTTTTATTTTTTTTTCAACAAATTATTATGTTTACAAAAAAAAAGTCTTTATTCATTTTTTTTAATAGGGAAGTTAACTTGAAAAAAGAAGAAGATAATTTCACTAAATAATTTCACAACATACAATTCATTAGGTTTGAAAATTAATAGAAGATAATTAAGCATGGTAATGTAAACTATTCTAGGCATTATTTATTAATTAAATTATTAATGGGGTGAAACGTGCAGAATAGAGTTGATCTGCCATAAATCTTCTATATCTCATACAGGCATCTTGCATGTTTCCTTCCTGCCAGTTTGGAAGTACACTGTGTTGCACAAGATTTTGCAGTAACATACACAACATCACACCCGAATTCCGACCAACCCGTTGTTCGGATGTAGGCCAGACAACATCCCCGGTGTACTCCAACGCATCAGCCTTGCTTAGTCCAACGTTTTCCCAATATTGTATAAGACCGAGGAACCATAAGAAGAGACTCTCGAATTCTTCTAAAGTTTGGTGTATCCTTCTGTGAACGCAGAATTGTTCCCCGCAATTAAGTGCATCACAATTATTGGTAAAATAAACGGTAATATTTAGTGAGTGCATATCTATCTTTAAGATTATCCAGCCTTCTTTGTCTTGCGATACTGGTATGTAAACCGTATCCACTTTCCAAAATGCAGGGTATAGTCCTACATTGCCAGTAGCGTATCCGTAAGCATCTTGATCCTGTTCCGCCAAAAGTTTTATAAAATTTGGGGGGAGAATGGTCCAACGATTTTCTGTTTCTCTATCTTGTATCAGCTTGTTACACCATGCACGGACATGCTATAAATTTTTTAAAATGATCATATTTAGAAATTATAAATAATATAAATAATAAACTATGTTAAATAATCAAATTACCGTTTCTTGCATAAAACCATCTCCACAATTGCCTAGTACTCCACCCCACCACTCTCTGTCTAACGGGGTTTGCCCCATATAAGTTGAATAGCAAAATTGGCTATCACCGTCGTAGTAGAAGTCAAGCACATTTTGTGACCAATAAACAGATTGGTCATTCCGATTAAGCCAAACAGTGTTCTCTACACAATCTGGAATGCGTGATTGACGCATTCCTTTTGACAACATTATTGTGCAAATATAAATATGTATTAAGAAATTCCCACCAATGGTCCATATTTATAGACCAATAATAAGATCCACCTACCTCCTATTTTTTAAAATAAATTATATTTTAATTTCTTAAAATAGTTAAAATACGTTTCTTAAAAATAGGTAAACGAAATATTAATAAAATATTTAACGCTATTTTTTTTAATTCATGTTAAAAAACATTGTTTTAAATAGAATATAGATAGCATTATTATTTTTTCAATTCTTACGATTTAAAATGGAATGGGAAATAACTTATTTTATTAAACTTAAAGTTACAATTAAGATTATTTAATGATATTTAATTGTTTCATACTACATTAGCATTTAATAACTTATACTCCATGCCTATATATATTGCCATCTTCTTTTTCAAAACATCACACAATCTCTAGATTAAACATTTGAGAATACTATACAAAATGGTTGATGATTCATGGACTGAGTGTGAGGACATTGCGGTTGCATTGTCCTACGTTGAAACAAGACACTTATGTAGGCACACGGCTATGGATGACGGCTTTTGGACTAGCGTGTTCCACATGTTTTGTAGACATGTTAGTGAAACGACCCGAGATAAGGACGAGGTGCAGACCCAATCCGCGTACCTACGGTGCAAATGTTCGATGTTCAATGGTAGAGTGAATGCCCTGTCCAAGTCCGAGAACAAGTTGACTGAAGACGAAGTGATCGAGGAGGCAAAGCTAGACTACCTCTTGAAGTATGAAGAAGACTTTGATCGGGTCTATGTTTGGCAAATTATGAAGATTTACTTATAAATCTTCATATACTTCCTCAATTATGTCTAAGTTCAGCCATATGTTAACCTATTTTGGTATTATGTATTAGTTTGGTTAACAAGTTTTATGTTTTAAGAAACATAAAATTAAGGGGTTGCAATGTATTGCATCATATCTTAAAACATAAAACTTGTTAACCAAACTAATACATAATACCAAAATAGGTTAACATACGGCTGAACTTAGACATAATTGAGGAAGTATATGAAGATTTACAAGTAAATCTTCATAATTTGCCAAACAGAGACCCGATCAAAGTCTTCTTCATACTTCAAGAGGTAGTCTAGGTTTGCCTCCTCGATCACTTCGTCTTCAGTCAGCTTGTTCTCGGACTTGGACAGGGCATTCACTCTACCATTGAACATCGAACATTTGCATCGTAGGTACGCGGAACGGGTCTGCATCTCGTCCTTATCTCGGGTCGTTTCACTAACATGTCTACAAAACATGTGGAACACGCTAATCCAAGCCGTCATCCATAGTCGTGTGCCTACATAAGTGTCTTGTTTCAACGTAGGACAATGCAACCGCAATGTCCTCACACTCGGTCCATGAATCATCAGCCATTTTGTTTAGTATTCTCAAATGTTTTGTCTAGAGATTGTGTGATGTTTTGAAAAAGAAGATGGCAATATATATAGGCATGGAGTATAAGTTATTAAATGCTAATGTAGTATGAAACAAATAAATATCATTAAATAATCTTAATTGTAACTTTAAGTTTAATAAAAGAAGTCATTTCCCATTCCATTTTAAATCGTAAGAATTGAAAAAAAAATTGTTATCTATATTCTATTTAAAACAATGTTTTTTTAACATGAATTAAAAAAATAGCGTTAAATATTTTATTAATATTTCGTTTACCTATTTTTAAGAAACGTATTTTAACTATTTTAAGAAATAAAATAAAATATAATTTATTTTAAAAAATAGGAGGTAGGTGGATCTTATTATTGGTCATAAATATGGACCATTGGTGGGAATTTCTTAATACATATTTATATTTGCACAATAATGTTGTCAAAAGGAAGGCGTCAATCACTCATTCCAGATTGTGTAGAGAACACTGTTTGGCTTAATCGGAATGACCAATCTGTTTATTGGTCACAAAATGTGCTTGACTTCTACTACGACGGTGATAGCCAATTTTGCTATTCAACTTATATGGGGCAAACCCCGTTAGACAGAGAGTGGTGGGGTGGAGTACTAGGCTATTGTGGAGATGGTTTTATGCAAGAAACGGTAATTTGATTATTTAACATAGTTTATTATTTATATTAATTATAATTTCTAAATATGATCATTTTAAAAAATTTATAGCATGTCCGTGCATGGTGTAACAAACTAATACAAGATAGAGAAACAGAAAATCGTTGGACCATTCTCCCCCCCCCCCCCCAAATTTTATAAAACTTTTGGCGGAACAGGATCAAGATGCTTACGGATACGCTACTGGCAATGTAGGACTATACCCTACATTTTGGAAAGTGGATACGGTTTACATACCAGTATCGCAAGACAAAGAAGGCTGGATAATCTTAAAGATAGATATGCACTCACTAAATATTACCGTTTATTTTACCAATAATTATGATGCACTTAATTGCGGGGAAAGATTCTGTGTTCACAGAAGGATACACCAAACTTTAGTAGAATTTGAGAGTCTCTTCTTATGGTTCATCGGTCGTATACAATATTGGGAAAACGTTGGACTAAGCAAGGCTGATGCGTTGGAGTACACCGGGGATGTTGTCTGGCCTACATCCGAACAACGGGTTGGTCGGAATTCGGGTGTGATATTGTGTATGTTACTGCAAAATCTTGTGCAAAACAGTGTACTTCCAAACTGGCAGGAAGGAAACATGCAAGATGCCTGTATAAGATATAGAAGATTTATGGCAGATCAACTCTATTCTGCACCTTTCACACCCCATTAATAATTTAATTAATAAATAATGCCTAGAGTAGTTTACATTACCATGCTTAATTATCTTCTATTAATTTTCAAACCTAATGAATTGTATGTTGTGAAATTATTTAGTGAAATTATCTTCTATTTTTTTTTCAAGTTAACTTCCCTATTAAAAAAAATGAATAAAGACTTTTTTTTGTAAACATAATAATTTGTTGGAAAAAATAAATATAAAAAAATAAGGATCTGTTAATGTATCTTAAATAGGATATACATTTGGCTTAAATTTATACAAAAACTTCTTTAATCATCACCCAAATTGTACGAGGGGTATGTATTTTGATGTACGTAATCTTGAAATTCTCCGGCTTCAACTTGGACGGGTGTGGGTTGTGGCTTAGAGACGCGGCGAGAAGAAGTCTTTGTTTTCGGCGGTTCTAAACAGCTCGCCCGAGAATGCCCATACGTTTTGCACTTACAACAGTATATGGGAGTGGGGTCCTCTCCTAGCGATAGGATTCGTTTGTATTCTTTAGGACGTCCAGCTTGTCGTTTCGTAATAAGCGGTGGTTGCAGATTCACCAGTCCATTGGGTACTTCCCACTCTGATTTATCAGGGACTGGATTTATATGCTCCTCATACGTGGATTTATAAACTTCATTAGTGTAACATGGCATCACATAACGAGCACAATCTGATTCACCTAAAAATCTAGATACTGCAATAACGTGCCCGCAAGGTAACCCAGATACTTGCCAAACCCGACAACTGCATGTTCCATTAGAGAAATCAACTAAACCTCTCTTTCCACCGTCATCAACGTCAAAACTGTTCTGACCAATTCCAGCAACCATCCATGAACGAGAACCATCAACTTTGCCTTGAATTTTTTTAGCCCACGTTGTAAGCAAGTGTTCGCCTTGAATTCCCTCGTTCCGGCGATCATAGAACCATTTTTGGACAAAGTGACGAAAAAATTCTATAAGTTGGGCTATTGGATTTTTTCGGGCATGTTTTGATAAAGCATTCATAGATTCAGCGCTGTTAGATGTCATGTAATGAGATCTTCTGGCTGGACAATGTGCTCTTGACCATTTGTCAAACCCAATTTCTATAAGAATGTTCCGTAATCTTGGAACAGCGGCACATAGCGCGTCGAATGATTCTTGAAAATCGGATATCCTATAAGATTTGCAAGCCTTCCACCAAAGACTCTCATATTCCTTTTTTTTACGACAAACGAAGGTTAACCATCAAATGACGACAACATAACCCTGAAAGCTTCTTGGAAACACAACCCGTACGGCTAATTATATAGAAGCTGCCCGATCAGAAATGATTGCCAAATCTGGATGCTCGCTGATGCATTCTTTCAGTTTTGAAAGGAACCACGTCCACGACTCACCGTCTTCAGATTTACCAATGCCATAACCAATAGGCAAAATCTGATTGTTTCCGTCCATGCCAACAGCCAAAAACATTGTTCCTTTAAATTCACCCTTCAAGTGGGCCGCATCTATGATAATAAGCGGTCTTAAATTTCTGAGAAAGCTCCGAATCTGAAAGCAATACGTATTGTTAAATTTTTGTGGTAAAATTTTTTTATTTATATATTAGTGTAACATTTAATATAGTGTTTGACTTACCACCGCACCTATGGCGACAAATAACATTTCAAAACGACTTTCAAAATCAGTGCGTATGTGTGTCACTGTTTGTAACAACTCTCATTAAAAATACTATTTCTTATTTTATTTTGCCCAATAGGAAACCCTAATTGAGACCCCCAAGTAATCTTGCATAACCCCTAAAATTTTCAGAACAATCGAAATCAGGATCAGGGCCCCTAAAACACAGGGGGGGTATTCCCTAATTGATATTATCTAAACAGTTTGTTGTCGAATTCGAAATTTAACAAACCGTCGACTCACCCAAGCTAGTTAGACACGAGGCAACCCTATGCTAGAGGGGGTGCCCTCGCGCCACGCGCCAGGCTCTCGCGCCATGCGAGGGAGCCGGTTTTTCAGTATAAATAGTAGGGTTTGGCACTTGCATTTTGGCGTTGGTTCGACGTTAAAATTCAAATTGTACGCTGAGATATCATCTGTTTACTCCAAAAACACACATAAACACGAAATTTTGCTGCGATAACAGGGTAATAACTCGATCACTGCTACGATTTAATGTCCGATCGATAAAAACCAGTCCGATGGATGTTTAAGTGCTGCCCGTATTTGGGCTATACTTTGTCATTCGTCGTGAAGGTTTTAATCTCGTGAGTTGTCGTAAAAGTTGTATTAAGTTACTGACCTAGTTTTCGTGTGCATTATTATTTGATTTAGGTTAACCAAGCTAAAATCAGTAGGCTAAACGCTGCCCGTCTAAATCTGCAATGTGAGTCCTTCTCTTTTTATCAAAATACTTTACAAAACCCTAAATGTTTTCCAGTTATAATTACAGGGATTAAATCTTTGTAATATTCAATTACTGCCGGTATGTGGGGTTTTGTATACATTACTTGATACCCGTCACCATTGGACAACGGGTTAGCCAATGGGTGATCTGACCATAGTCACAGATACAGTCGAGTGACAAATACCGATTTGGGGTAATTGGTAGATAGAAACAATATAATCATGTATATTATAACAATGTGTCGTTTTGTGCAACTTGAGTGACTCGCCAGTATTTCCCTGCTGATAAAACCTTTTCAAAACATGTTTCAGGTGATCTGCTGTGATCCAGGAAAAAGTGTCGTATAGCACTGCAAGCTTGAAGAAGTGGCTCAATAAAATAAAGAAACATGTTTTTGTAAAAACAAGGATTTCCCAGTGAAATCACCTTTATTGTAAATTATGGGTGTTATCCCCAAATTGTGAAATAAAATAAATTGGGCATTTTCAAGTTTTAAAAGATCCTGTTAAAAATTCCGCTGCCAACATAATAATTTCCACGGGTTTTCTGTCTCACGGCTCCTGAAACGGGTAAAACCGGGCCGGGGGCCGTGACAGAAAAAGGTGGTATCAGAGCCACTGATTTAAGCCAATTAAGTATTTAGAAATACTTTATTTTTCTGATTGCCCTTCTGTGATTCTGTGAAAAATTATTTTACAAAATTTTAACTTAGAATTTTGTATGTTTCTTCATATATGCTAACAGCATGAATGAGTTATCAGAAGCTCTTCAGAATATCACTATCCATTCTGCTGATATGGAAGTTTCTGAGGGTTTTTCCGGTTATTGGGCCGACACTGAGGAACCAATGGTATTCCAAGCCCAACCTCAGGAGAAACCAAAACCGAAAAAGAGAAGAAGTCTCGTAGGCTGGAGGCGTGTGCGTAAGAAGAAACCAGCGGTACAGAAAGTTATAAAGACTAAGTATCCCAAGGATAAAGACAAAGGAATAGAGATCGGAGAAAGTTCAGGATACGCTCAGGAAATGCCATCATGGGAGGAGTTGGATCATAAACTGGCACTTAGTGACCTCATCGGACCTGCCGATGAAAACCTCTTTAATTACTCAGCGGAAGCACAACTTCCAGTTAATCTGGAACCTGCTATCCCAGATCCTATTATCCACCCCCGACCTCTACCAGAAGAGTTAGAAGAATGGTGGACAACTGACTGGCAATTTCAGAATCTCTTGAATAACCCTAATACCTTTTCCCCCAATTTGACCCTGAGCCTCCACTACACCCACCTATGAGTACTGAGAACCTGGCTGAACTCCGCCACTATGGCGAGGAATTGGTGGACACAGGGAATAGAATCCGAGATGTGGGGGAGAAGATATCATGGAAGTACGACGAGAGGGAACGTCGTTTTTAAGTTGCCAGCTGACGGGGATGGTGTGACTGTGTGGTTGTGGTTGTGTAATAACAAAATAATAATAATAGTAATAAAAAAATATAATCCTGTAAAATAACTTAAAATAAAACTCTTGTAAGATAACTGGTGTGTATGGACGCATAGTAATATATAAAATAGGGAAGTCGAAAAATCGACAATTTTGGCTATACGTGTGACGTGATTTTTGTGCGATTGTTTTGCATTTAGTCGTTATTTATTTTATGCTAATAACTTATATATATTAATTACCAGATGGAACAAAACAATGAAGACCATTTTCTTAATAGGCAAGACATAGAAAACATCGTCGCTCAAGGAATAGCCAATGCTATTCCAGCAATCGTCGCTGTGGTTAAAAGTCCTGTTGAGCCTTCACAAGCTCACCCTAGTAAACGCATGCGCGACGATGATTTCAGTAATAGTGTTAACGGAGGCGGCGATAACGACAACTTGATTCAAGCCCCGATACTTAAGAGAATGAAAGCTGCAACGCCTGGTTGCACTTACAAGGAATGTCTTGCTTGTAAACCTATCGAGATCGCAGGAAATGAAGGGGCAACTGCTGCACTGCGTTGGTTGGAGAAAATCGAGGCAGTAATTAAAATAAGTAAATGTACCGAGGAGGATAAAGTCATGTATGCTTCTCATCTTTTTACGGAAGAAGCATTAGAATGGTGGAATACGGTATTACAAGCTAAGGGAAGTAACATGGCCTATACCATGGGTTGGGAAGAATTTAAGCGTCTGGTGGAAAGAAAATTCTGCCCAGAATATGAAAAAGAACAAATGGCGAACAAATTCTTGAGCCACCGAATGGTAGATGTTGATTGTCGAGGGTATACTTCGAAGTTTTTCGAATATGCTCGAATTGTGCCTACTCTGGCTTCGCCAAAACCGGTACTTATTTCTCGCTACATTTGGGGTTTAATTAGCGAGATCCGTGATATTGTCAAAGCTGCGAGGCCCCGCACAATCGATGATGCGGTGGAATTAGCTAACACTTTGACCGACGGACTGGTGCGTACGCGAGAAGAAAACAGAAAGAAGGAATTGGCTCAGAAAATTACCCAAGGATTTCGTATGGGTAGTAATAGCAATTTCAAGAGAAAGGGAACTGGATCCTCTTCCACTCCGCCGTTCTGCAGGAACTGTAAAAATAAACATTTTGGAAAATGTAATGAAACCTGCAACTTCTGCAAAGCTATAGGACATCGTGAAGAAGATTGCAGAAAGAAAACAAGGATCTGCTACAACTGCGGAGAAGCTGGGCATTTCAGACCAGAATGCCCGAAATTTGTCAAACCAGTAGATAACAAGGCTAAACCTGCTGATGGAACTAATAAGAAGAACGCAAGAGCCTTCCAATTGACTACGCAGGAAGCCGAACTGATTCCTGACGTAATAGCTGGTACGTTCTTAGTTCACAATGTTTATGCGAAAGTATTATTCGACTCTGGTGCAAACCAAAGTTTTATAAATACTTCATTCTGCCAAGCTCTTAAGTTACCCTTAACGAAACTTAGGCAAGTTTTTACAGTAGAAACGGCAGATGGGAACTCTGTTAACATAGATACGGTTTTGCAAAAAGAAACTATAGAACTTTCAGGTCATAAATTTTCTGCAAACCTATTACCCATGAATTTAGCTGGATTCGATGTCGTGTTAGGAACGGATTGGTTAGTAGCCAACCATGCTCGAATCCTTTGTGATAAGAACTCTATAGAAATCCGTGCACCCACAGGAGAAGTAATCATGATTACAGGGGATAAGCCGCATAAACCCATGAAGTTCATTTCAGTAATGAAAGTTGCTAGTTATGAACGAAAGCAAGGAATAGTGTATATGATTTCGGTAATCATTAGCACTAAGGGTAAGGAACTTAAGAAAATTCCCGTAGTATTAGAATACTCGGATGTATTCTCAGAGGAGTTACCAGGATTACCACCAGATAGAGAGGTAGAATTTATAATTCATTTGATTCCTGTAACTACACCTGTAGCTAAAGCACCCTACCGATTAGCACCCACTGAAATGTTAGAACTGAAAAAGCAATTAGATGAATTGCTCAGTAAAGGATTCATACAACCTATTTCATCCCCGTGGGGAGCTCCAGTGTTGTTTGTAAAGAAGAAAGATGGTTCGATGCGAATGTGTATCGATTATAGGGAATTGAATAAGGTTACAATTAAGAATCGGTACCCATTACCTAGGATTGATGATCTCTTTGATCAACTTCAGGGGGCTAGATATTTTTCTAAGATAGATTTACGCTCCGGATATCATCAATTGAAGGTACAAGAAGAAGACATACCTAAAACCGCTTTCAGAACTAGGTATGGTCACTACGAGTTTACAATCATGCCCTTTGGACTAACAAATGCTCCTGCAGCATTTATGGACATGATGAATAGGATCTGTAAACCGTACTTGGATAAATTTGTAATTTTCTTCATCGACGATATACTTATTTATTCCAAAAACCAAGAAGAGCATTGTGAGCACCTGCATGCACTCTTAACATTGTTAAAAAGGGAAAAGCTTTACGCCAAATTCTCGAAGTGTGAATTTTGGCTACAGGAAGTGCAATTTTTAGGTCACATGGTGAATCACGAAGGTATTCACGTAGATCCCTCCAAGATAGAAGCGATCACCAAGTGGAAGGTCCCACAATCAGCTACGGAAGTTAGAAGTTTTCTAGGATTAGCTGGATACTATAGGCGCTTTATTAAAGATTTCTCTAAGATAGTTGTGCCATTAACTAAGCTAACCTGTAAATCGGTTAAGTTTGAATGGGGACCTAGGCAAGAAGAGGCTTTTAAGATTTTAAAGCAAAAATTAACAAACACCCCAATTCTTGCCTTACCCGAAGGGACAGAAGATTTTGAAGTTTACTGTGATGCTTCTAAGCTAGGATTAGGATGTGTGCTAATGCAGCGCAAAAATGTAATTGCGTATGCCTCAAGGCAATTGAAGAAGCATGAAGAAAATTATATGACTCACGACTTAGAATTAGGAACCATAATTTTTGCCCTTAAGATTTGGAGACATTATCTGCATGGAAGTAAGTTTACAGTCTATACAGATCATAAAAGCTTAAGATACATATTTGGGCAAAAAGAATTAAACATGAGGCAAAGGATATGGATGGAAATTCTAAGTGACTACGACTGTGATATTCAATATCACGAAGGAAAAGCAAACATAGTTGCAGATGCCTTAAGTCGTAAGTATCATGAAAAGCAAAAGCGAGTTCGTGCTCTTAGGTTAAGTTTACAATTAGACTTAATAGAACAACTGAAGAACATTCAAGAAACAACAATCAAGGATGATGCTGAAGGAATGAAAGGAAGGATAAAGGAATTGGAGCAAGGAGCTGATGGAATTTGGAGATTCCACAAAAGAATGATTTGGGTACCTAAGCAAGGAGACTTAAGAAATAAGATTTTAGAAGAAGCCCATAAATCTAGATATACCATGCACCCTGGAAATAATAAAATGTACCAAGATTTAAGAAATAATTTCTGGTGGATAGGAATGAAAAAGGACATAGCTAGATATGTATCTAAGTGTCTAACTTGTTCACAAGTTAAGGCAGAACACCAGAAACCTTCAGGGTTACTCCAACAATTAGAAATGTCTGTTTGGAAATGGGAACTAATAACCATGGATTTTGTTACTAAGTTACCCAAAACCAGAAAAGGTAATGACGCGATTTGGGTAATTGTGGATCGAATAACCAAATCAGCTCATTTTCTACACATGAAGGAAACTTTCCGCATGGAAAGATTAGCCAAGTTATACGTAGACGAAGTAGTATCTTTACATGGAGTCCCAC
Organism: Helianthus tuberosus; assembly: GCA_030545235.1. Lineage (NCBI taxonomy): Eukaryota > Viridiplantae > Streptophyta > Magnoliopsida > Asterales > Asteraceae > Helianthus > Helianthus tuberosus. Next base: position 14,985,710 of record CM060444.1, on the reverse strand, counting down.
TCTCCATTGTACCGGATAGGGATAGTCGTTTTACTTCCCATTTCTGAACTAGTTTCCAGGAAGCAATGGGAACCCGACTAAATTTAAGTACTGCATACCATCCTCAAACAGATGGACAAAGTGAAAGGACGATCCAAACCCTGTAAGACATGCTCAGGGCATGTGTAATAGATTTTGGTGGAAACTGGGATAACCACCTACCCTTAATTGAATTCTCCTATAACAATAGTTATCATGCAAGCATTGAAGCCGCCCCATTCGAAGCACTGTATGGACGAAAGTGCAGAACTCCAGTTTGTTGGGCAGAAATAGGAGAAAGCCAATTATCAGGACCTGAAATCGTACAAGAAACCACCGACAAGATCACTCAAATCAAGGAAAGACTGAAAACGGCTCGAGATCGCCAGAAAAGTTATGCAGACAATCGACGCAAGCCACTGGAATTTCAAGTCGGAGATAAGGTACTCTTGAAAGTTTCTCCTTGGAAAGGAGTAGTGTGGTTCAGGAAGAAGGGAAAGTTAAGTCCAAGGTACGTAGGACCATTCCCAGTAATCCAGCGAATAGGACCAGTTGCTTATCGCTTACAACTACCAGAAGAACTGGCTGGAGTTCATGACGTATTTCATGTATCCAACCTCAAGAAATGTCCATCTGACGAATCCCTGGTAGTACCTCTTCAAGATGTAGAGGTAAATGAAAAGTTAAAATTTGTGGAAAAACCACTGCAGATAGAGGACAGAAAAGTCAAGTTTCTCAAGCACAAACGACTAGTGCTGGTCAAAGTTAAGTGGGATTCAAAGAGAGGACAAGAGTACACTTGGGAACTGGAATCAGAAATGAAGCGAAAGTATCCCTACTTATTCCAGTAAATCTCGAGGACGAGATTTTAATAAGGTGGGGAGGATGTAACAACTCTCATTAAAAATACTATTTCTTATTTTATTTTGCCCAATAAGAAACCCTAATTGAGACCCCCAAGTAATCTTGCATAACCCCTAAAATTTTCAGAACAATCGAAATCAGGATCAGGGCCTCTAAAACTCAGGGGGGTATTCCCTAATTGATATTATCTAAACAGTTTGTTTTCGAATTCAAAATTTAACAAACCGTCGACTCACCCAAGCTAGTTAGACACAAGGCAACCCTATGCTAGAGGGGGTGCCCTCGCGCCACGCGCCAGGCTCTCGCGCCACGCGAGGGAGCCGGTTTTTCAGTATAAATAGTAGGGGTTGGCACTTGCATTTTGGCGTTGGTTCGACGTTAAAATTCAAATTGTACGCTGAGATATCATCTGTTTACTCCAAAAACACACACAAACACGAAATTCTGCCGCGATAACAGGGTAATAACTCGATCACTGCTACGATTTAATGTCCGATCGATAAAAACCAGTCCGATGGATGTTTAAGTGCTGCCCGTATTTGGGCTATACTTTGTCATTCGTCGTGAAGGTTTTAATCTCGTGAGTTGTCGTAAAAGTTGTATTAAGTTACTGACCTAGTTTTCGTGTGCATTATTATTTGATTTAGGTTAACCAAGCTAAAATCAGTAGGCTAAACGCTGCCCGTCTAAATCTGCAATGTGAGTCATTCTCTTTTTATCAAAATACTTTACAAAACCCTAAATGTTTTCCAGTTATAATTACAGGGATTAAGTCTTTGTAATATTCAATTACTGCCGGTATGTGGGGTTTTGTATACATTACTTGATACCCGTCACCATTGGACAACGGGTTAGCCAATGGGTGATCTGACCATAGTCACAGATACAGTCGAGTGACAAATACCAATTTGGGGTAATTGGTAAATAGAAACAATATAATCACCCTTAATACTGTATATTATAACAATGTGTCGTTTTGTGCAACTTGAGTGACTCGCCAGTATTTCCCTGCTGATAAAACCTTTTCAAAACATGTTTCAGGTGATCTGCTGTGATCCAGGAAAAAGTGTCATATAGCACTGCAAGCTTGAAGAAGTGGCTCAATAAAATAAAGAAACATGTTTTTGTAAAAACAGGGATTTCCCAGTGAAATCACATTTATTGTAAATTATGGGTGTTATCCCCAAATTGTGAAATAAAATAAATTGGGCATTTTCAAGTTTTAAAAGATCCTGTTAAAAATTCCGCTGCCAACATAATAATTTCCACGGGTTTTCTGTCCCGCAGCTCCTGAAATGGGTAAAACCGGGCCGGGGGCCGTGACACTCTTCCTGGATTAGCCTTCTCCAAGTTATAACAATAGACGGGAAGTTCGGCAAAAGAACTTGACGAACTACCTTGGAAAAGTTCTAATGCGTTACATTTCCCACGCCATGCTTGCATGTATGATAAATTGACTTTTTCTTTAATCCTAAAATCCTTTACAATTTCTGTCGAACGGTATATCCGTTCACAATCTTTGAATTGTTCTTTTAATAAGCTACCCACCACCATTGGGTTTGCTTGACGCATATGTGGATATGTTTGCGTCTTAGAACATGTATGTTTGTTGTTAAAATGTTTAACGTAAAAAACATCACAAGATTCCCGACTCGCTGCCTTGAAATTCCACTGGCACTTCTCATCAATACAAGATACTTCGTAACGAGTTTTGGATGATCTGTCTACTTTATACGAAAAACTTTTGGAAAGACACATTTTTCCTAATTCTATTTTCATTTCCTGCTTGTTACGGAAAATATAACCTATGTAAAACTTGCTTTTATTTATCAGTAACTCCAGATTTATATGTTGCGTTACATTCATCTTCAGGAAAAACATTTACGTTAAGATCGGGACATTTAAAATAATTAGAAGAACCCACAGATGAACCAGCACCAAGTTCCTGCACCACATATATAATTTAAATAACTCATGAGGGTTTCTTTCCGCAATATTGAAAAAAAAAGTAAGATCAGAATCATCAATTATATCAATGGGATCGCTAAAACATGACATTTTGTAAGATAAACGTGTGATGTTTTGAATCCCTGTTGACTCACTAAGATTTTTTAAAAACATGTTACAAGAAATTGTAGTAGAAGTTTCAAAACCATGTCTAACAGAATCTGGTTGGAGCACGTACTCAAGCCTCCCATCAACAACTTCCCACTTGCCACCACAGTAAACGACAAATCTGACAGCCATATCAATAGAGAAAAAAAATATGAAGATAGATATTTTTTGTAAAAATTTGGAGATCAAATTTTGTAAAATGTTTGGAGTAATGGTACTGGTACCTAGAATCTAAAAAGAGAAACGTGTAATACATAAAATAAATAAAAACGAAAACTAATTTTTTTGTCTGAAGTGTCTCGAGACTTCTCACAATGCGTCTGTCAGTACTAAAGAGTCAAATGTGTACTTTTCTGATTACCGACGCATTACATGCGTCTGAACAGGTCCGTTAGACACGTGTTGCGTCTCATGCCGCATAAGTAGAGGCGTCTATAAACGCATAAGAAAACGTGTTAGAACGCATCAGAAAGCTGACAAGGGAAGCGTCCGTAGACGCATACGAAGCAGCTGTGCAAAGGCATCCAAAAGCTGACAAGGGAGGCGTCTGTAGACGCATACGAAGCAGCTGTGCAGAGGCATCCAAAAGCTGACAAGGGAAGCGTCTTGGGACGCATTAGAAGAGTCTGAAGAGGCATCCAAAAGCTGACACGTGATACGTCTCGTAGACTCCTTGGAAACGTCTCTCAACGACGCATAGAAAATTGGACCCAACCAGACGCATCACACTAAGCCAGACGCAAGCTAAAGTGGATGCGTCTCGTAGACGCCTTGGAAGCGTCTTTACTTTTCAAACCCAATCATTGAGACACGTGTCGCTTGATTATTGGCTGACGCATCTTTAAGACCTGCAGATGCATAACATCCCTCGTAAGATGTGATGCCCTGCTCCAAGGACGCATCAAATGGCCATTTTCGTAAGTCAACGATTTTCTTGGCTATTTTGGTAATTCTCTCAAAAACACATGTCTGCTACTGTGCTACATGAAGATTCAAAGATCACTAGCTACAAGCTACACGCATACACTCACAACATCAAATTTAAGAATTTAATTATTGTCATTCAAGTTTTCAAGGTGTATGTATATATACACAGACACAAGCCCAAGGTACTGAAAGTCGTTATTTGTCAAACTATCATGGATACAAAACTATGATAATGCATGCTTGTACAATCAAGTGTGCATCAAAGATTAATTTTGACTATGCCTCTAACATCATGCCTTCAACCAAGTGTACTAAACCATATTATGTTTACACAACATGATCACGATTGAATCAAAAGTGATCATGCCCTCTAGGATTCTTTGGCATGCTCAATGCGTAACCATCCTCATAGAAACGAAGAGAAATTAATGAGTCACGTAACAACGTGTAATCATCAAACGACACATGCTTATAAATACAAGTTCGCAAGTATGAATGCCGCCTTTAGGCCATCTAGGGCGCTCCTTGCTATCTCAGTCTCAGTGTTCGAGGAACAAGAGCTCAAACTCGCTCCGCCATTTCCTTTGTCTTTTCCTATCTTCAATTAAAGATACTACTGATAGACAAGGCTTGAGCATGCACCATTCCAACATAGCATATAGCATTTTGTTTCTCTCCTATAAAAGTACTATGGTGAAATGAAGTCTAATTCTTATTATTCTTCTGTCTTCATATAGTTTTCTTTATTGTGGTGTGACATATGATTTTAATATTGATATGCTGGAATGACAAAAACAATCTTTTGTTAGATACTTTTTTTACTTTACAAAAAATTAATAAGTAACCACTGATATTTTTGCTTTTTCAATAGTTTGAACTTTACATTCTCCATCCAACCTTTTATCATATTTTGTTTTTGATGAATGACACTAAATAGTAAATACATAGATGGGCATAAAATATAATTAATCTAGAAAAATAATTAAAAAGTAAAAGAACTAGGTGACCAAGACCTCCTTAATCTTTATTCATTGGTTACATGAAATGTAACATGCATTGACTGTAACTTATATTATGATTAGGGTTCATTAGCCACATCCAGCTTAAACCATATAAAAACATCATTTAACATGCTAATTATATATATTTTCTATCAAACAATAATGATAATAGAACTCTTAATTAATTCCATCTAATGCATCTTTCAGTCCAGATATTTATCATTCGCATGCAAACAAATTCTTCCATCAGCATGTCATCTTCTCTTAATCCTTAGTCTCTTGCATGTCTCGACAAACATCCTGCAATTTATCATCACCAATTTATTCACACATTCAAATTACAAGTTAAAAATATTTTAATTACACAATTTTGTTTCTCAGTTGAAAAATAAATTGTTAACATATTCATTAATCATTATGTGAAATTAAACTACATATCTAATAATTTTTCATCGTCAGAACAAATTCTTGGATAATATGTTAGTACTTTAAAAGATCGGAGAACATCATACATTTGATTTTTATCATATTTTTTTTCTCAAAATGTCACCGAGATTGATCTTTGTCGGCAACAAGCATTGCTCTAAAACTTTAAAAGCAAGAAAATGAGTGATTTGAGTATTTGACATTAAAGCCACTATCAATCAATTTAAAAAAAGAAAAACGAATCAAAAAATTTAACTACCATTTGAATTGGTCCTCAAATCTTAAAAACCAGATCATGTGAATATGTGATTGATAATTACAAAATATATCTGTAGAATATTGATAGATTCTTATTATACAAATTATCATTATCCATAAAATCTTGACAAAACATAATAATAAAGATGTATACAACGATATTAAACACCAAGAATAATAATAATAAACGTAAACATGTTCACGAGTTTTAATCAGAACTACTACAAAGTGCAGGTCTGATCAAATTTTGTTTTTTTAACATTGATGTTGAATTGTTGATAATTCATTTATAACTCCACATTTCTTTTTTTCACAAAAACCAAACCACTTTATTATATACGTTGGTTGGTTGTATATAATGTTAGGAAAAGCTCCATTTTATTCCACTTCTTTCATTTACTTCAATAACTTGGTTATAGGTTGGTTGGTGGTATATAATGTTAGGAAAAACTCGATTTTATTCAACTTCTTTCATTTATTTCAATTATTAGGTAAAAAAACTCGTGTATTACATACGTTGAATAAGTAATTTTTTTAATATTTGAAGTTTTGAATTTGTGTAATAATAAAAATAATAATAATAATAACAATAATAATAATAATAATAATTATTATTATTATTGTTATTATTTTTGTGCAATAATAATAATTATTATTATTATTATTGTTATTATTATTGTTATTATTTTTATTATTACACAAATTCAAAACTTCAAATATTAAAAAAATTACTTATTCAACGTATGTAATACACGAGTTTTTTTACCTAATGGTGTCGCCGCTAAAAGTGTCTGTTTCTTGTAGTGTAATAATAATAATAATAATAATAATAATAATAATAATAATAATAATAATAATAATAATAATAACAAGTCGATTCATGCTAACGAGTAGTTTGCAAAAGTTGTTAGCTGAAGATACGAGATAAGTTGGAGCATTGATTGAATTTATTATTGAATAACAACTATTAATTTTTTAGAACATGTAATACACTTAAAAATATAAAAATATATATATAGAAAAACAATTAAAAAATACCGGTTTTTGAAAATGATAAAAAAAAAGCGCAATTAAAAGTTATATTCCAGTTGCAACGAATTCAAAAAATGAAAAAAAATAAACAAAAACTAAAAATAAAAATCAAGTTGAAAAAACTTTTAAAAAATACATACAAATAAAATGGTCACAAAATTGAAAATAATTAAAATTATAAATTAGTTTTTGCTCGCAAAACATTTGAAAAAAAAAACACAAGAGTAAATTATACAGGTAGTGTTAAACCTAAATATGCTACAAAAGTAAACCATAAGAACTAGTAAATACCTAAAAGGGTAAAACTATCATTCAAAAGAATTAACATAATTTTTAGCAAAACTTAGTGTTAGACTCTAAATATGTTAAAAACTATATATGTCAAACCTGTTATTTTTCAAAGTTAGACCCCCTCTCTCTCTCTCTCTCTCTCTCTCTCTCTCTCTCTCTCTCTCTCTCCCTCCCTCCCTCCCTCCCTCGGTCGGTCCCTCCCTCCCTCCCTCCCTCTCTCTCTCTCAAAATTCGACCACAAATGTGCTACTTTTTTTTTTTTGTAAAAACACAGCAACCAAACATTTTTATTTTTTATTTTTGTAAAACCACAGCAACCATTTATGCTAAACTCTAAATAAAAAAAATCAACTTGATTACAGTTGCATTAATAACTTGTAAACCTTTTGCTTTAGTAACTTATACACAACATTTATTTTCCTATTTTAAGCCATTTAAATATAGTAGACGAGTAAAATAACAAAAAGTCTTTAATATTTAAATTTCATTAACTTATATACTAGCTTAGACAATTATTATTTATTTATACATTATTATTATTATATATATTAAACCAGATCATATTAGCTACAAGCGAGTTTTAGGTTTTTTAATACAAGACTTCAATAATTATTATTTGAAAAAATATACTTTTTCTTTTCTTTCTTATTTAACACTAATGTTTTCTTACTATTTACTTAACCCATGTTTATGTTTATATAAATAAATCTTACATTTACCACGATATCTATTTCCAGTATATTTATGATATTAGAAATTTTCATTAGCTTAGTATTAAGAGTAAACTGCCATTTTGGTTTCTGTGGTTTGGACACTTTTGCCATTTTAGTCCAAATCTCAAACTTTTTAAATCTGTATCCCTGTAGTTTCACTTTTGTTGCCATTTTAGTCCAAAATTCAAATTACCTCATATTTCACTATTAAAAGCTGGTAGTTTTGTCTTTTTGTTCAGGGGTATAATCGTCCAGTTTTTTATAACAGTTAAATCATTAAAATAATTATACTCATTTAATTCCTTTATACCCCCCATTTAGCCATTGTCTCCCCAAACAGCAGTTCATCTTCCCCAAAAAACTTTAGATCTGAGAATCAAATCTTGTAGCTGGGAATTATGTCACCTGAAACAAACCCTACGCAGTTAACCGCACAAAATCGATTCGAGTCTTGTAAAAACTTTAGATCTGAGAATCAAATCCTGTAGTTTCCGTTCGAATCCTCTACCGATTCGTTCCACAAACTCTTCAACCAAATCGATCAACACAAAGTTCCTGTTTCGTATCAGATTCAACGGTAACGGTACCTGTATGAACAAGCGTTTGCGTAAGGGTTTTGATAAACTCTCGATCGATCCACGCTTGAATCTCGGACTCGATTGCAACGGCGAGTCTGGAAACCTCATGTTAGTTGACTCGGTGAGTTATGAACGATCTGAGTCCGTGTTTACGTTGTTGAGCGTTACACGAGTGTTCGATGAGAGTTTTTAACGCGGTTAGGTGCGTAAACAGCGTAACAAGGTGCAGATCGTTGCAGAGGATTGATTCCGATTCGTGTTCGAGCTCAAGAAGTGCTTTAATGGCGAATTCGGATGCGGATGAGGTTGAAACTGTGTTTGTTATCGGTTTGTGAGGGGTTAGGGTTTTGGTGGAGGTTGTGTGAATCTTGTTTGAGAGCTTTGAGGATGTGGAGGAAGATGAACTGCTGTTAGGGTTTTTTGGGGAAGACGATGGCTAAATGAGGGGTATAAAGGAATTAAATGAGTATAATTAATTTAATGATTTAACTGTTATAAAAAACTGGACGATTATACCCCTGAACAAAAAGACAAAACTACCAGCTTTTAATAGTGAAATAGGAGGTAATTTGAATTTTGGACTAAATGGCAACAAAAGTGAAACCACAGGGACCCAGATTTAAAATGTTTGAGATTTGGACTAAAATGACAAAAGTGCTCAAACCATAGGGACCAAAATGGCAGTTTACTCTAGTATTAATTTAAATTAATAAAAAAATTACATAATTAAAAAAATTATAATATTTTTATGTCGATACTCGGTACCAATATTATCAGAACCAGCGCCGCTATTTGTAATATACTTCTTTAATCTATTTAAATTTTATTTAATTTATTTTTCTGAATGGTTTGTGTTCGTTAACTTTTGAAAAAAAATCTGAACATATGATCGTGTGTAATTTTTTGCTAGGCATTCTGGTATAAACTTGTATTCAGAACAAATTTTTTTCGGTATCTTAATTTATGCGAGTGCTGCTACCAGGACAAACGAACTGATTTCGACTGAGCAACAACGGTACCAGTATTAGTATTACCGGAACCGTTATTGATATATGTCATTATGGTTTTAGATCAATGTAAAATACGTGCCAAAATCTTTTTAGACATATCAAGATTTTAATTTTGGGATTTTTTTTATTTCAATTGCTATAACGAGTGTTGGTAACGTAAAGAACTGAACCGACACAGATCACGTTCCCGCTGCATAGCGCGGGGTATCCCACTAGTTATTTTATTATATATAGACTATTATATGAGTAAAATGCACGGATAGTCCCTGTGGTTTTGTAAAATAACACATATAGTCCCCAACTTTTAAAAATTACACCGATGCTCCCTGTGGTTTGACAGTTTGTTACTCGGATAGTCCCTGGAGTGGATGTCCGTTAGTTTTCTCCGTTAAATCTATGTAAAATGACCAACATGCCCTCAGTATTAAATTAAAACACTAAAACTAATAAATTCATTCAATAACCAGACAATCAGACATTAAAACTGTTCTAGCAAACTCAAAGAATATAAAATTCAATTGATTCCATTACATAAAATTGAATCACGTATGAATCTGGATATGAAAACTAACAATAGAAAGAGGTAAAGAACAATATCTTCCATTGGTTCTTGATGAGTAACAGGCGTCAAAACATTTTTCAAAAAGTGATTGAAATTGAAATTGGGTTTAGAAAACTCATGAACCTAAAATCGAGATCGGCCCACCACTGCCAAATCGGAACAGGGTCATCGGTAACATCACCGTCTCCACATCGTTAGATCACTAGTGCACACGTACACAACCGTACTCGTGACCGTATCCAATCAAAACTCTAAAGCATCCACTTTACACACTGAAATATTTTGAACTCTGAACCGTTAAATACCTTCCACCGCCTCAAACTCCGACCGTCGTCACCGGAATATCTGATCGGAATACCAGATCTAGTCGCCGAAGATACAATAACAGACACGAAACTTACAATTTCAGATAAACGCGAAGAGAAATGGCAACAGCAAGAGTAGATCTAGACGAAAACACGATAACTAAGATGACAATATGCATGATCGGCGCCGGAGGTTTTACCGGCTCGCATTTGTGCGAGAAGCTGATGGAGGAGACGTCGCACACGGTGTGGGTTGGATGGTGATGGCAGCTGGGGTTGGATGGTGATGGCAGCTGGGGTTGGATGGTGGTGTGAGGGTGGTGGTAGGTGATGGTGGTAGTGGTAGTGGTGGTGCTGGTGATGGTAGGTGGTGGTAGGGATTTTCTTGAGAGAGAGATAGAGATAGAGATAGTCAAAGTGACTGTTTATATACATGTGTGTGATTTTTTTATATTTTAATAAAATCAAGGGGTAAATAAGTAATTTCAGATGGACTTAACGGAGAAAACTAACCCCCATCCACTTCAGGGACCATCCGAGTAACAAACTGTCAAACCACAGGGAGCACCGGTGTAATTTCCAAAAGTTATGGACTATAGGTGTTACTTTACAAAACCACATGGACTATGTGTGCATTTTACTCCTATTCTATTAACAAAATAATTATATATTAGGGTAAATTACTTTTTGAGTCCCTGTGTTTTATTGGTTTTAACTAGTTGACTCCAAAAGCAAAAAGTTTAACGACCTGAGTCCCTATAAGCATTTTCTTTAACCATTTGAGTCCAAATTTCTAACACCATCCACCAAGTCTGTTAGCTACAAGGGTAATTTAGTCATTTACACACAAAGTACAAGTCTTATATGCATATGAGTATAAGAAACAAGTCTTTAATGCATAAAATTTTAATATATAATATATATAAAAAGAAATTACATTATATATAATATAAACACACACACCTGCACACATTTTCTCACACACTCTTCTCTCTATAAACACCACCACAATCTCCACCACTGCCCCACCGTCATCTCCACCACTGCCCCACCGTCCAGATCCAGAAAGGATGCAAAACAAACCCTAGATAAAACAAACCCCTGATTCTATGTTTCCAACCATCAAAATCACACACAGACGATCGAAAACAAACCCTAAACCAAACATATCCCCAATTCTCTATTTCCAAATCACCTAAAAAACATTCACAACGAAACCCTAGCTCAACCAAATCAAAATAAAAAAACTCACAATCGAGAACGAAGTAAAGAGGCAGATCCTTGGAGGCTTGTAGCCATGACTTGCAGACGAGCAGGTGCCGTTCCATCGCAATTCAACAGAGGGTTGTACGCCCAATTATTGACACCTCTTCCAGAAGCTTGGTAGGGGTGTCGATGTTGATGGAGGTGGTTGTGCGGTGTTGATGGAGGTGGTTGTGCGATGGTTGTTCCTATTCTTTCTCGTTCGGAGCTCGTGGTGGTGCGGCGGTGTTGATGGAGGTGGTTGTGCGGTGGTGATGGTGGCGGAGGTGGTGCGGTGGTGATGGTGATGGTTGTGGTGCAGTGGCGATCGCTGTGGCGGTGGTGATTCGTTGTGGCGGTGGTGATTCGTTGACGGCGTAGTGGTGGTGGTGACGGTGGAGTGCGGTGGCGACGGTGCTGCTGATGGTGGAGGTGTGGTGGTGGGATGGAGATGGTTTAGCTAGAGAGAGAGAGAGAAAGTTCTAGAGTCTGGATATGATGGAGTCTGGATATAATCCAGAGAATATATGTATATTCAATAATAAAATGGTTTTTTAATTAAAAGGGTAATTTGGTCATTTAACAAAAGTTAACTGAATAATTTTAACATTGTTAGAAATTTGGACTCAAATGGTTAAAGAAAATGCTTATAGGGACTCAGGTCGTTAAACTTTTTGCTTTTGGACTCAACTAGTTAAAACCAATAAAACACAGGGACTCAAAAAGTAATTTACCCTATATATTATAATACGTTAATGAAGTAATAACTAAATATTGGTTTGGTATTAAAAACAACTTGATTACGGATAATAAGAGTTAATTACACAAATAGTTTATGTGGTTTACCTAAAATAACACTTTTAGGTACCAATGCTTTTCATTGTTTTTTTATAACAGGCTCAGGTTCTATGGTCTCAATTGCGTAACACTTTATGGTAAAGCTAACATACGTTAAGATTTTCGTAAAGTTTGAATAAAATGACAAAAACACTCTTTTATAACCAGAGAGACCATTAATGTAATAAAGCGTTTTCAATTATAGGGACCATTTATTTAAATTACTAAATAAATATAAAAACAAAATAACCTCACCCCACCTGAAATCAGACCTTGGTAACAGGTGACCACCACTAGTCTGAGGGGACGATGGGGGTAGTGGCGGTTGCGCCTATTGTTATGGTTTCTTTGATTTGGGTTTTGAAATAGTAAAAAAAGAGCAACGGGGAAGGAGCTGGTTTCAATGAGTATTCATGGAGGCCAACGAGGGTGGTTTCATTTAGTATTGGTGGTGGTCGAAAGGTGGTGTTTGCCGGTGATGAATTTGCAGTCAAGTGGTGAAACTATTCTGGTTGGTTGCTTGCTACAAAATAAGAATATAAGTTTGAGTCTGTTACAATAACAGTCCCTCATACTTTTTTTACTTTATAACTAAAAGGGTATTTGGGGCACTTTACTCGAATTTAACAAAAAATCCAACAGACGTTGGTCTTAGTACCCTAATGTTGTTAGAAAATTGAAACCATACAACTTGAACCTATTACCAAAAAAGCCCCTTAGTATCTAAAGGTGTTATGTTAGGTAAATCACAAGGACTATTTGTGTAATTAACTCGAAAAAATATATATAAAAAGTAGTGATGAATTTGAAATGTATGCATTTGTAAGGATGTTTGTAGGGTTGAAAAAAGAAACAAATGTTTTTAAAGTATTTGTGAAAATGTAATGTAACAACTAACTAGCTACGCTACGTCCATAATTATTTTTAGAGTTAATTACATAGTTAGTCTCTGTGGTTTGCACAAAATAACATATTTACGTACTAATAGTTTAAAATCACCTTCTAGGGTATTAACTTTTCATTTTGTAACGATTGGAGGTATTAACGTTAATTGTTTGTTAAACTATTAGTACATAAGTATGTTATTTTGTGCAAACCACAGGGACTAACTATGTTAATACCCTAGAAGTTAATATCTCCAAACGTTACAAAATGAAAAGTTAATATCCTATAAGATAATTTTAAACTATTAGTACCTAAGTATGTTAGTATATACAAACCACCGGGACTAACTATGTAATTAACTCTTGTTTTTATCTATTTACATTTGTTGATAATAAAATGAAAATAAATGAGTGCTGTTTACTTCTCATACCCCATTCCTTTTTGAAATTACATTAAAAGTTTTCATTCTACCCTTACAAATTTCACTTCAAACCTTTTTAGTTTTTTTTTTAAATTTTTGTTTATATTGTTATTATTTTCTTTTAAACGTTTTTTATCTTTATTTTTGAAAGAACATTTTGTAAACTTGTTTTTTTAATATATTTTTAAATAAATTTTATTAAATGTTTTTTGAATATTTTTAAATAACGTTATTGTTCTTAAACTTTTTTTACTAAAAATTGTTTTAAGGTTATTTTTAAAAAGTGATGCTGTGTTTTTAGCCACCATATTCTCCTGATAACCCTACAGAACAAAATTTACAAAAGAATATAACTGTAAATAATTTTGAAAGTTTAAAAAATAATGGAAACCAATTTATCAAATATATGTATGTATAATGTATCTATGTGTAAACGAGTTTCTTAAATCAAAACCAATTCTTTTGAATTGCCATGATCATTATGTGTGTTTCGATTTCTCGATATACGATAGTGTTTCTTTCTCTTTTTCTTTTTTTTTTTTTTTTTTGATAAACATTTTTCATTTTTTTCTAGATGTTTGATAGTGTTGTTTTTATTTATGTATCTTCTAATAAACCTTTATAATTTTTTCTACTAAAGTGTTTCGGACTTATAAAAACCATTTTTAAAAATAGTGAAATTTCTAGGAGGAAATATGAAACTTTCTAATGTAATTTCAAAAAGGAAAAAGGTTATGATAAGTAAAAAGTGGTGCATTAATTTAGCTTAATTTACCCAAATAAACTTACAGCCAAGGGACGTCTCCAACAAGCATCCAATCCCCATCTTTGTCTTCATATATTATTGTGTATTCACAACTCCCATTGTCTTCTTCCATTGCTTCACCTACATTATTCAACTTTTTTCCTAAATATATATATATATATATATATATATATATATATATCAATTAATAACACTTTATCCTTTAGCATGAAAAGAAAAGCTTCAAGACTTGTAGAAAAACCTTGCATTTTTATTTATTTATTTATATTTTTGTTTAAGTAGTATTTCCTATTCTTGCATTGCATGCCAACCATTGAGTACATACCAATTCCATAACAATCAAAGAGCTTCTCAAGAGCCATGCCAAGCTCAGAATACCCTTTAAAACAAAGTAAATCAACTTTTCTAAGAATCGGTACACCATCCATGCTCACTTTCACGTACAACTTTGCCACAACATTCTTCCTATACAACCCCACCGGTGGCCACCCTACTACCACATCCACCTCCTGCCCGCCTTCGGAAATCACCCTCTTCTTCACTCTTCTCTCACCACTGTCGCCCCCGCCCGGTAGCCCTAACCTAAGTTCAGTTATCTCAAGCCCGATCACCTGAGGTCCCATTTTTTTTGTTATTATTATTATTTTAGAAGATGAGGTATGTTTTGTTTTGTGTGGATAGTGCTTATATTTATACACACATAAAGACGGGTATCGAATGATTGAAAAAGCAAGGGGGGTCATTCATATTATGGTCACTCACACTAGAATCTCTTGCAACCAACAAAACATTACCGTACTCTTGTTAGAAACAGGGATATTTTTTGCTTATAAATAGTGTTGGGATATTAGGCAAGATTGAACATAGGGTTTCTTTGGATATTTTGTGCTTTGATTTGTGGCCGTTGGATCAATGTTGGTTTGTAGACACAAACCATGTGATCTTTGTCTTCTCAAAAGTTGGTTACCATCAACTCGCACAGTCTTATGCTACGTAATTAATAATACACCATAAATTACCATATTTATTGCTTTAGTAACTTGCAAGATCGGGTTATAGTTTAAATTACACTTTCTTCCTAAAATATACCATATCATCTGACCTTTCATATCTAAATTTTGATAGTGAGAGCTCTTATTTTATCCAACGTATTTGATCGATATAATATACACCAAGATGGAAGAATAAACACAAATGGTGAAAAGCCTGTGCATGGAATGTTTCTAAAGATAAGATAAGTAAAAGGAATGACAGTGAGGTAACCGGAGGTAATTGTGTAGAAGATATTTTGTTTCCAACACATGTAAGTCTTTAGTGCCCAACTTGTCGAGTATTTATAAGAAGATTTAAAGTTGCGATATCATAACACTAGATTGCGATATATAAGAAGATTTAAAGTTTCATTTTCATTTCATCGAATCAAACATTACATTGTTTAAAGAAAAGAAGTGACAATTTGAAATTTCATAACTAAATTATCAAATGCATAAGTAAATTTGGTGAGTATCTAAATCCACCCTAAGTAGTTTTCTTGCAATAGCATCATCAAACATTTCCTGCAACATGTATAAAATATCCGTCAACACAAACTATGTCACTGAGCATACTAGTTTGGTTATATAGCATAAGTTAGAATAAGTCTCAAATCCACATGTTCATAGCATACTAAATCATGTAACATACTAACATGCAACAGTCTGATATCAATCCAAAGTTTGGCACTAGAATAACCTTATCACCGAAGTAAGTAAGGCATAAAGGATAACTTAACAATGATCCACAAAACGGACGGTGTGCTAATCCTATAGCGCTATACATGTTAAGGGGGGCTTGTAAGGTAAATGATAGATGTCTAAGCATAAGTATAATCTAGCATGTCATCACATTTAGCGTAACAAATAAGCATGCATATGGATTGAGTGTTTAAATAAGTTTGCATTTATGTTTGTGTATGTGTGTTTAGTATGGATACATGTTGCAACCCAAATAGTGTTTAAAATGTAAAATGGGTCAAGTATGAACTCACGGTTTGCGAAGAATTTTCCATAAATACCAGTGAGCGGGTTTGAGGGATGGAACACCGAAGTCACTGTAAAATGGTAAACAAATGTGTATGAGTATATGGATTTAGAATATTGGAATGTAATCAGAAATTTACGAGTATGAAAATACATAAAACGTATCTCGCTTAGACACTTATCTGGACACTATTATTAGTGTATGTTTTTCATAAGTGTTAAACTGTAACATCCCAAAAAAGGACTTGGTAATATATCCAAATTAGTGGTAAAAAATTAACCCATAAACATTAGGATTTAAATAAATAAATCTAATGTTAAATAAAAGGCAAGTAAATGTTTTTAGAAAATAAAGTTTATAAAAGGCTCGGGTTATCAGAACTTAATCTAGGTCGGGTAGTAACATTCCCGAACTTCATAAATTGAATTACCATGTTCAATTGACGTTAAGTGTATAACTAGGGATATTAACCTAATTAATATAGTTGTTTATTAGTGAAGAATAAGAAAGTTATGAACAAACCAAAATACTAACCTAAACCTAAGGGGCTAAAGTTGGACAAATGAGAAGTTAAAAGATTAAAAGCTTAAATAAAACTAAAACACACACTTAGGGTGTGTGTGTGTGTGTGGTAAGAGATGAGAGAAAGAGAACAAGAGTTATCTCTTTGATCAAGTGTATAAATTCAGCAAGTAATTTTGTTGCATGTTGAAGGATTTAGGCCATCTAACATCAACTAAGCCTAAGGTATGTTTTAATTTCACTTTTGGTGGATTTTCTAGTTTAAAGAATCCATGAAATAGAAAGGTCTAGCGGAAATTGTAGCAAGATAATGTAAATTGATGTTGTATTGGTGTTTATAGACATCATACTAACTCGTAAGTATGAATTACTTGAACAAATTAGGACTTTTGTTAAGTGTTCATAAGTGATTAGAAGTGGGTTTTGACATAAGAGTTGAACCCATGATTATGATGGTCAAATTGTATATTTTCTTATAATAACTAAAAATACATGTTAATTGATTGTTACTTGAGGTATGAAATGGTTGACTTATAATGAGGCAGTAGGATGATGACAAATTGAGATACTAAGAAAAGCTTCAAAATTATACACATAAGGTGTTTGGTGAAATATCTAAGTGAAATCTAGATGCTAATATTACATGAAAAGCTTTGGTCAAGAATCCTATGAATGGTTGTTAGCAAGGATTGATAGAATAGCTTAATATGATAGCCTAAAATTGATTCCTACCAAGTATTTGATAAAATGCCTAAATGAGTTTATTCAACTTGTTAAATCATTAGAGCATTCACAATTAGCTCTTTAATCTTTATCCATATCTATATAATTACACTAGACAACTATTTTTTCTCTCTTCTTTTCAATTAAATAATATTTTTATACCTTTATCATTACATTTTCTCTCTCTTCTCCACTCACAACCACTTCTAAAAATATTAAAAAATTTATAAGGGATGAACAATATTTCTCATATATTTACAGATGAATAGTAACATTCTCATATATTTTCTCTATCCTCCACTCACAACTAGGGGTGTAAACAAGCCCAGAGGCTCGAGAGCCACTCGTGATCGGCTCGGTTAAAAGCTCGAACGAGCCGAGCCTTAACGAGCCCGAGCTCGAGCCTAAAATAGAGCTCGTTTTGTTATCGAGCCCGAGCTCGAGCCTGAAATACAAAGCTTGTTTAGGCTCGCGCGCCTAAACGAGCCTATACAAAATTTTAATTTTTTTATATATAATATATTAATAATGATGATAACATTGATGAGCCGAGCTCGAGCCGAGCTTTGGCTCGTTTAAGCGATGTTGAAGTGAGCTCGAGCCGAGCTTTTAGCTCGTTTAAGGTTGTTCTCAAAATAGTTCGAGCCGAGCTCGAGCTTTGGGTTTTACTCGCGAGCCGAGCTCGAGCTCAAAGAAGTAGGCTCGAACCGAGCCGAGCTCGAGCTTCATAAAAACCTAACGAGCCGAGCTCGAGCCTGGTCACAACAATTACTTATAAATATAAGTAATCTACTCCAATGTTTTCAGGACCGGGCCAAAGGTCGACCCGGTCGCCTTACGGGGTCAAAGGTCGGACCGGTCTGACCGGTTTGACCGGATTACGTCATAAATTATATAAAAATATATATATAATATATATAAATATAGAGATCACCTATAAAATTATAAATTAGACATAAAATATATTAAAAAGGTTTTTATAAGTAATAAGTATGCTCTAAATAAAAATAATAAACTAATTAATAAGTTGATTAAATAATATATTGATTAATAGACTGATAATACATAAGTTGATTATATACTATATAATTAATAGAATAATTATAAGTAAGTTATCTTTGTAAATGTAATTTGTAACTAATAAATAAAATAGGAGAATAATAAAGTGAGTCAGCAGCCCACGTGGGTTGCAGGGCACTTTCCAATTTTCAAGAAAGGATAATAATTCAAATAATAACAATAATCTTTTAGTTTTAAAAAACATAAAACAGTGTCTTCTTCTTCATTCTCTGCAACAACGCCGGCCGGAGATTTAAGTTTTCTTCAAATTATTTATTTTTCTTCTCTAATATAATACTCAGCGGTATCCCTAGTATTTCCTCATGTGTATCTGAATATATAAAATCGAAAAATAATTTTCTTTTGTATTTTCATCAAGAATGTTGAGGGTATCCGGTGCAACCTCTGCCTTCCACGTAGATCCGCCCCTGAATGTCGAGGATGTTACAGGTCAGAAAAAAAAGTGAAACGGAAACCGGCCCGACCTCTCCGGTTCACGAAACATCCGGCCGAACCGCCGGCCCACTGCAAAAACGGCCTGAACATCTGAACCGGCCTGGTATTACTAGCGGTTCCCTGCCCGACCGGTCCGACCAGCTGGTCCGATCCTTGTTTAAGATCATTGATATACTCACATATTTTTAGGGGTTCCAATGCGAATGCTCTTAGTATATGACAATTGGCAGTTTGATTTTTAAAAGTCAAACAGACCTATAATAGATTTGAATGAAAAAGATGTTTTAAAAATCCATAAGGTGATGATCATGGTATATGATGACTAATCTAACCATCTTTTGGATATTGTATTATAGTTTGACTCTTAACAAGCTAGGTGAGAGCTTGGAAAGAAATGGGTTAAGTGGGTCAAAGTCGCGAGAAAACGTGGACGGGCGAAAGGTAAGTATAGCTTACACCTCTTAAATAGAACCCCCCTACTTATGTAATTGGTAAAGAACAAGATGAACAAAGAATCAGAGGAATTTTTGAAATAAGATGTTCTGATGCGAACCAATACGAGTCGAACGAGTAAAATGGTAAGTAACCATATTTTGGTGGTAAACCAATGAGTTTTGAAGAGGATATTCTATGGTGTAAGCCATAAAAGGGTCAAATTGGTAATATTGTAATTTGATCACGTGTTGACAAATTACTCATGTATTACTCATGTAATCATCAAGACACGTTTAAATCATTCAAAAACCGAGTTACGTTGTGTAAATTCAATATTCGAGACCCAATCAACCAACTATTATGTCATACCGTGCTTATACATTATGTTAGAAACTCAAATTTATACATATAATAAAAGAGAAATGCATAGAACAAACAATCTCATAACATCAGGGACCAAAAAAACAATATATATATATTAATGGGCCAATTTTCTCCAAGTTTTCATCTTTTCCACCACCTGTAACCCTAATCCATCACCTATAAATACTACACTCATTCCACCGTTTTTTCTTTGCATCTTCTCAAGAATTCTCCAACTTTTGAAAGTGAGACTCATCTCGTTTCACCTTCTTCTTCCTTTCTTGTTTTTCTTTCGTTTTCCATACTTCACCCACATTGGAAAACCTCTATGGAATGTCACCCATGTTCATCATGGTGAACAACGGTGGTGCATCACCAAAATGAGGACCAATCTTGGGTTTTATTTTATAACTTTTAACCTTTCATTATTGTATGTCATTAATTTTTTATACATGACCAACCAAGATCATCACCTAAGTTGATGATTCTTGGTGTAACAAAGGGGTAAAATGGATGATAATTATCCTACCACTATAACATGTTCATTACATTACTAACCCATTACTAATAACTACTATATTATCTAACTTATTATTATTATTATTATTATTATTATTATTATTATTATTATTATTATTCATGCCTAACTTACATAATATTATTAACTAACCAGTGGCGGATCTAGGATTCGAGCCAAGCGGTAACGTTTTATAAATAAGCGGTAACGAAATCGAAAAAACGTCAAATTTTTCCAAAATTTACACTAATTTTACACTACCACCGGAACGCCAAGCCGTAGCGGACGCCACCCCTTACACTAATGTACATCCTCCCCTGTAACTAACATATTATTACCATTGTAGGTCCACTTGGAAGATCAAGATTAAACCTACTTCATTGTCTTGTAACACACTAACGAGTGCGGAATCCACGTAAGTATGCAAACCAAAGCAAAAAGGAACAAACACAAAGTAACCAAAGATTCACAACTTTGATTAAGTGAAGAGAATCAGTACACACATACACACAGTGTTTACAACTTTCACAGGGACTCTCTTGACTGAACTATGGAACAAGAATCTGTATATATAGGCCTAATACCAGTAACACTACGAAGAGTGTTACTGGGCCACGAACAGTGGACAAACCCACGAAGACTAGTAGTCTTCGTGAATAAAGTCGATGAACCAATATGATTCCACAAACAACCACTGTTCGTTGTGAACAATTATATGCCATTATTCATGAACAGTGATTCCAACGAACAGTCATGGTTCTTTGAAGTTAATTTCACATTCACACAATGTTAAAGATGACATCATGGTGATGTCAACTCGTGGCTCTTCGTGCTTCGCGTGTCGAACTCTGGGGCGCACGATGGAGGAATGTCACAACGTCGGTCTTGAGTCGAACCTAACCGATTCGAACCGAACCGAGTCGAACCGAACCGAGCTGCATCCATAGAGTGCATCAACAAACTCCCCCTTGGATGCTGCTCGTGATGGTTCGATCTTCACATGTTGTCGGATCTTCAGACGTCTTCACTTGAAACAAACATGAGGTGTATCAACAAA
Organism: Helianthus tuberosus; assembly: GCA_030545235.1. Taxonomy (NCBI): domain Eukaryota; kingdom Viridiplantae; phylum Streptophyta; class Magnoliopsida; order Asterales; family Asteraceae; genus Helianthus; species Helianthus tuberosus. Next base: position 14,964,308 of record CM060444.1, on the reverse strand, counting down.
CTCCCCCTTGAATGTTGCTCGTAATTGTTTGATCTTCAAGACTTCAGATCCTTTTGGTGTTGATGGGTGGTCAGCTGCAACTCGATCATCTTGATCCTTTGATTGCATCCATGTCGTGTTTTCATTCCACAACTTGTCATCTAACACGTTCTCTTTGCCTTTAGCTGGTTCAAATGCCACATCTGCACATACAACAGAGCTAAACGCGTAATGAGAACAACCGCTTGGAATATAGTCAAACAACACATGACACACATGAGACCAACTCTCAAACAAACACCGACCGACAACAGTTTTAAAGCTGGAAATTTTGATCAATTTAGATTTTAACTTTCAAAACTTGCTAAATTTCGACCGTTTATGAAGGTGCAATTGTTTTCCGGCTTACAATCAGGCTTCAGGTGGTAAAGACTCGAGATCCAACATCGTACAATCAAAAATAAATAGAAATAAAATCTTTTTGGTTTTTATAAAGTTTATATTAAAACACACCTAAAATCTTTTTGGCATTTTTGAATATTTCAAACGTAAAGACGGAAAGCAGTAAATAAATATATACAGAGATGCAGAAATTGAAAGCATTAAATAAATATTTACAGACATTCTTTTTGCGAGTTTCGAGGGTAAGAAAATCATATCAGTGTGTGGTCATGCCATAACATCAAGACACGTTTAAATCATTCAAAAACCGAGTTACGTTGTGTAAATTCGATATTCGAGACACAATCAACCAACTATTGTGTCATACTATGCTTATAAATTATGTTAGAAGCTCAAATTTATACATATAATAAAAGCGAAATGTATAGAACAAACAATCTCATAACATCAGGGACCAAAAAACAAAAATATATATATATATATTAATGGGCCAATTTCTTCAAGTTTTCATCTTTTCCACCACCTGTAACCCTAATCCATCACCTATAAATACCACTCATTCCACCACTTTTTCTTTGCATCTTCTCAAGAATTCTCCAACTTTTGAAAGTGAGACTCATATCCTTTCACTTTCTTCTTCCTTTCTTGTTTTTCTTTTGTTTTCCATACTTCGCCCACATTGGAAAAACCTCTATGGAATGTCACCCAATGTTCACCATGGTGAACAAAGGTGGTGCATCACCAAAATGAGGACCAATCTTGGGTTTTATTTTATAACTTTCAACCTTTCATTATTATGTCATTTATATTTTATACATGACCAACCAAGATCATCACCTAAGTTGATGATTCTTGGTGTAAGAAAGGGGTAAAATGGATGATAATTATCCTACCTCTATAACATGGTCATTACATTACTAACCCGTTACTAATTACTACTATATTATCTAACTTATAATTATTATTATTATTATTATTATTCATGCTTAACCTACATAATATTATTAACTAACATATTATTACCATGTCTAACATTACTAACACATGCTAACTCTTTTAATCATCCTACTAACTACTAACTCTTCTAATCATATTACTAACTCTTTTAATTTTGTCATTTACTTATTTAGTCTTACAATTACTTCATTATTACCAATTCATTAATTATTATTACATACTAAAAATATATTAAACTACTAACTCTTTTAATTTTGTCATTTACGTATTTAGTCTTACAATTAGATCATTATTACCAATTCATTAATTATTATTGCATACTAAAAATATATAAATGTACTAACTCCTTTAATTTTTGTTATTTACTTATTTAGACTTCATTGCCAATCAATTATTTAATATTATGTACTAAAGATATATAAATATTAAACCTAGCCATGACACCAACCAATTTATGGTGAAAAGTTGTGTGCAAAGGTAAAACACTTATCTCAGAATAAATTCCTAACACGGGGACTTCTAGTGGGTGAATTAGTGCCCACGAAATACACATTAATGTGTAGTGTCCAAAGTGAGTGTTTAGACAAGATAATATTTTATGTATTTTTATATGTATTATTATTATGAGTTATTACTTATTCAAACCTTATTTACATTTCAACTCTTAAATTCTTGTACTTACACACCTTTGTTCATCCTTGTTAGGATAACTTGGTGCTCCAACCTCACAAGTCAATCATCTCATGTTTGTGGAAACCTTTGGAAACCGTGAGGATACTCGAACCCTTTTTCCTTTAAACACACTTTGGGTTGCAATATATGAAATTATAAAAACTCACATACACACAATCAATCACATTAACCAAACACTCAATCTATGAATACATGCTATTTGTCATACATACATGCTAGAAGTCAATCTTGTGTACTCAATCGGCTACCTTAACGATTATAACGCTATAGGAGTAGCACATCGCCCTTATGTGGTATTGTTAAGTATTCAATCTTATACGGCCTCTCCCTTATGTGGAAAGGATATGCTAGTGGACACTTTGGTTTGATTGATGGTTTACACATGCTAGTATTATACAAATTGACATGTTAGAATGAGACTTTTATTCTATATTATGTAAACTAAACTTGTATGCTCACCAACCATTGTGTTAACATTTATTATTCATATATTGCAGGAAATTGATGATGATATCCAAGAAAGAAATCTACTTAGGTGGATTTAGAAACGCACCAAATTTTAATGTCTTTTCTTTTATTTGAGTACTTGATTCTATGTAATGTCTTTCCTTACAATGTATCGAACCGAGTCATGAAATAAAAATGGATTTATTCAAATGTTGTCACTTTTAGTTGTATGATGCTTTGAACAATCATCCATTTGCTCACGCCCCGATGTTTACGCCATCGGTTGGTGAAACGCCCATTTCTCAGTCTGTCAAATACCAAAGTTTAAACAATAAAATTTACGTCCAAATTTAAACTTTTACACATTATTAAAGTAAACTTGGTTATGCATACAAAAATTTAACCATTTTTAACTAGCTACAACACATCCAACGTTTATCAAAAGTTACGAACATAAGTCTTAGAGTAAAGTTTAACAACTACCCTTTTAACTACATGATAACAAAAGTATTTTCACCCATTTACTAAATTTAAACCCGGAAGCGCGTGAAGGCGACATGGGGTGTGTTCGTCCGAGCGTAGCATGCCATTTAAAGTGATTAAAGTTCGAGCGGTGCTCAAGTTAAAAAACAAACTAAATTAGCTTGGGCTTGACCCAAAGAACAACGCAAGAAAGGTTTCGGGGACGAAACCTCTTTAAGGGGGGTAGACTTGTAACATCCCAAAAATGGACTTAGTAATTAATCCAAATTAACCAGGGATGAGTTGGTAAAATACCATTAGTGGTAAAAGTTTAACCCATAAACATTAGGATTTAAATAAATAAATCTAATGTTAAATAAAAGGCGAGTAAATGTTTATAGAAAATAAAGTTTATAAAAGGCTCGGGTCATCGGGACTTAAGCAAGGTCGGGTAGTAACATTCCCGAGCTTGGTAAATTGAATTACCATGTTCAATTAACAATTGACATAAAGTGTATAACTAGGAATATTAACCTAGTTAATATAGTTGTTTATTAGTGAAGAATAAGTGAGTTATGAACAAACCAAAATACCAACCTAAACCTAAACCTAAGGGGCAAAAGTTGGACAAATGAAAAGTTAAAAGATTAAAAGCTTAAATAAAACTAAAACACACATTTAGGGTGTGTTTTGGTACAAGGTGAGGGAAAGAGAACAAGAGTTCTCTCTTTGATCAAGTGTACAAATTCAACAAGAATCAAAGGTGAAATCAAGCAATTTTGTTGCATGTTGAAGGATTTAGTCCATCTAACATCAGTTGAGCCTGAGGTATGTTAGAATTTCACTTTTGGTGGGTTTTCTAGTTTAGAGAATCCATGAAATAGAAAGGTCTAGTGGAAATTGTAGCAAGATAATGTAAATTGATGTTGTATTGGTGTCTATAAACATCATACTAACTCGTATGTATGAATTACTTGCACAAATTAGGAATTTTGTTAAGTGTTCATAAGTGCCACAACCAACTACTGCTTTTGTTATCTTTTGAAAACAAAGGTGAGGATGCTCAACTTCTTCTTTGAAATTAAAGTAATAGATTGATTTTCTAATTCTTTTGCCACTCATATAAATCTTATCATTTTCTAAACCAAATAGCAACCATGTATCGGGTAAGAAGGTTACCTTGAAGCCTTTGTCACAGAATTGTCCAGAACCTAGAAGATTATATTTCAAACCTTCTACATATGTCACTTTGTCTATTGTAAGTGGCATTCTTGTTCTTGAATTGTGTTTTAGAAACTGGCATTCTTGTTCTTGAATTATGTTTTAGAATACTTTGTTTATTTTGTTAAGTTATTGGATTTCCTTATGTTTTGTTAAACATGTTTCGGATGTTCAGTTTTAATGTTAAAGTTTAAGAACTTTGCTTGTAATGTAAATCCAACACTTTGGCCTCTCGGGTTCGGGTTCTAAAGTTTTAATAAAATAAAAACAATTGTCCGGTTATGTATATAATCTATACAACTGTATGTCATGTGTGGGTTATTAAAACATATATGAACAAATTAGTTTAATGGTTTTTATATAAATAACTTATACATGTGTATGTACGAATTACAAAATTAAACAAATATGATTGTAGATTAAAAAAACGATTTAAATTTGTTCTTGTTGTTCTTGTAATAGTTTAGTGTTTTGTAATGATTCTCACACTATGCATATTGCTTTAAAGTTAGAAAGGAGATGAGATTTCAGCTTGGGCATATGTTAGGCAGATATAATTTAGGAATTGCAACAATTGTTATTTGGATGTATAAATGACTCACCAACAAGTTCATTTTCTTAACAAATTAAGGCTAGCAAAAATGTATTTGTATGATTAAGATCACCAATATTGACATAAACAAGTCTCATTTGTCTTTTTTATAAGAAGACAAAATATGGCATAATCTAAACTCTGTTCAAATCTATTTGCCCCATCATGTTCGATGAATTTCATGGTGTCTTTGTTCACGTTTAAAACAATCTATATATACATAAAGGACAAAATTTGCAATTCACTCAAAAATCAAATACCAAGGATAAGTATTATTAGGTAGAGTTAATTACTGTTTTCGTCCCTGTGGTTTGTCAAAAATCATTATTTCAGTCCATTAGTTTAAAAATTGTGATTTCAGTCCCTGTGGTTTCACTTTCGTAACCATTTCAATCCATTATTCTATTAAGTACAATGACTGAAATGGTTACGAAAGTGAAACCACATGGACTGAAATCGCAATTTTTAAACTAATGGACTGAAATAGTAATTTTTGACAAACCACAGGGACGAAAACAGTGATTAACTCTATTAAGTAAAAAAAGGTGTATTGTTTTTTTTTATAATATCTTCTAACCCACTTGATGAAATTACCATGTGTAATTTAACATGAACATAGAAACATTTAGTGGGCCAATGGGTGGGCCTACAAAATACGTAATGCACTAAAACCAAAATTTATGTTCCTTATTACCATAACAAAACTATGGGCCTGAAAATTTTGGTCCCTACTTTTGGTCAGCCTGATTGGAGTTGATTAAGTGGGCCCAAAGTTGGTGTATGGGTAAGATCTAAAAAACGTGTGCATATATTTGTCCATGGATACAGATATTTAACAACTGGATAAAATGGATGCAACGTGGATATGAAAATGGGCCTTGAGGCTTGCCGTAATTTACATTTTAAATGCAAGTAAATCCTTGAATAAATTACTTTTGAATTGTGATGTGTAATGTATAAAACTGATTAACAGTTTAGCACAAAGTAATTTATAATTAAAAAAATCAATGACCAACTAAATATTGCATTAGAACCGTCTGACCGGTTAAACCAGACACTTACTAGTACAGTTAGAAGCTAATGGACCGAACATAAACAAATCTCGCCTCTTTTTTGCCTACAGCCGGTGTTTTTGACCGGCCGGGTAAGCAACTAACGATGCTGGTTCGATATTCGTTAACATTGGTCTCAAGATAAGATTTTCTAACCCCCCCCCCCCCCCCCCCCCCCCAAAAAAAAAAAAAGAAAAATGTGATCTCCATTCTTAACACACAAACTTTATACTATATCCCCACAGTCCCACACATATTAATGTTGATCAACTTGTTTATAGCAGTAAAAACCCTCAATGCCAAAATTTTCATAGCATTTGTACAAGTTTGAAAAATAAAAAGTACAACATACTTTTGGGATCTTCTCAACTCTCTTCCTCTATCGAAAAGAAAAAAAAAACCTCAGAAACCAAACACGTAAGTATACACCATTTTAAAAACGTAAAAACTCAACGACTAATGGTACAAAGGTTTATGGTGTCTTTTTTTGTTTTACCTAGGTCGGCTGTCGTGTTATTTCATCATTGTACCAAACCCGCAAAATTAGTGCATAGAAGTTTGTCAATTTGAAGTTATACCCAAGAGAAAATTTGCATTCTTGTGTTTATCTAAATTGCTAGATTTTTCAATGCACTTGATGGAAGAAATTCAACTGAACCGTTTTCAGACTGCGTTTGTTTGGAATCTTTGTTTAAAGCATGAGAAGAGCAGTTTCGGCCTTCAAAGTAGGTTGAGTATGGAAAATATTCTGCACATCGGAGTTTCCACCCTGCAAATATATATTAATAATAATAATTAAATACTAACGCAAAAAAAATTAATAACATACAATGAATATTACACCTTATTACAGATTTAACGTCCAATTTTCCAATATTAGTATCATCCCGTAAATGTTCACGAATCGCATTATGAAGTTCATTTTTGTCTTTATGTTTCTAAATTACAGAATAGGGTTGTAATTTATCTCAAACGGGCCACATAAAAATAGCTAAAAGGAGAACGGATGAAATGGGCTACACGTCGCCAAAAGTTTATTTTTAATGTACGAGTCCTAGATGGTTGTATTTGAAGTTATAGATTATTATCACAATAATAATGTGTTTTTGTAATAAAAACTGATACCTCAATCATCACTGTAGTCTGTAAAAACTGACAACTTTGTGGTGGTCAGCTAGACTAGTTTGACCCATACCAAAAAATGATACGTTTCAACAAGAACCCAGTTTGACCCGTTACCCGACTCGCCCATCTTTAAAACTCTAGTGTGAACTAAATTCTAATTCAGTTTCAGCATTTGAAATTTCATGGGCAACAGCTACTCAGTAAGAAATATCAAGAAAAAACATAACAAACTTACTTGTTGCAGCATCATTATCATTAAAAACCGTCCCCAACATTTTGTGAACTGCAACACAGTCTTTTAGCTTCCATTCTCTAACCGATCCATTACTGATTCAGAAAAAAAAAGGGTTCTCTTAAAATTAAATGAAGTATAAATAATCATATTAAAGTGAAACGAGCAACGGTAAATACTGTTGGAACCAAAAAATAAGAGTAACAGACAAACACTGACCTCGACACAAGATTATTGGGTGATTCTTCTATCAATTTAATCGCATCACCCTTGTTCCGTTCTAGACAATAAATCATCTCTGCTACTGCTGCTCTGTGCAATAAGGAATCTGCATTGCCACCATAACAATCATCTTAAAGGTAAAACAATGATCATGAATGTGGACCAAAATCATTAAGAATATAACCCAGTGTTGTAAAGTAAAAAGAAAATTACCTTTATGTTGCTCGAGGAAAACAGTATTTGCTTCCGTCAGAGATTTACCATGCAACTGACTAAAAAAAGACAAAGGCTTGATTAACAATAAATAAAAAAAGAAAAAAAACGTCAAAGATGAGGTAATCTTCAGAAGAAAAATTAAATCAAATCAGCATAGTACAGAAGTATAATGATTTTCATATATTTTTAGAACACCCTAGAAAATAACCTGAAAGTTAGTCGCTCTGCTTCCAAGACGCCCGAAATAAGTTTTTCACCATCAGTGGCAGGGGCTGGCATTGATGCAACTTCATGGAAAAATCTCAACTGCAAAAATAAAATAAAATAAAATAAAATAAAATATAAAATAAGTAAAACCGTTGATCTTGAACAAAGAAAGCCCATGTGCACTACTTTCTTATTAAGAAATGACATGAATAAACTCATAAAGCATAAATTAAAAATAAAATTGCCAGCAATCAGATGATGTGTATGCAATGTTTCTACTTAATTAACTTGCATACCAAACATCGATGAGCATCTGGGTTTCCAGGATCCATTCGTTGTAGATGCTTCAGAGCCTGATTAAAGAGAACAGCAGTCAAGTTATTATCCAAGTCAAATAAAATAAATCGAAATTTTATCAATTGTACCTCTAGGACGGATATAAAACTTCCAACAATAAAAAGTAAAAGGTTTTATTTTCGATGTAATCTTATTTGATTGAGTCTTCATCACTACAATCTTTTATTTTTGTAAAGTGCTTATTTTTTGTTATTTTTATTGATCAAATTAACTATAAGTACAGTTGAGGCATTCTCATATAATTTCAAATTTTAGTAGTATCGCATTTACCTTTGTCAAAACACAAACTAAAATACCAATTTCATAAAATAAAATTTAAAAAAAATAACTTTTAACTTATAACAGCCTGTATCATTGAATAACTAATAGCCATTTGCTTGACACTAAAGCTTCCAAAAGAACATCATAGACTAAAACAAAATTACCTGCAATGCAAGTAAAATCTTTTTCTTTCTCATATTTACTTCAAAAGAAAGCAAATGTGTCTCCAAGAAGTCGGATGAATGTTTTTGCAGCAACTTCAGATACTTTCCAGCTTCCATTAAAGGATCTTCAGTCTAACAATAACAAAAGTTATAAAAGTCGCATAGTATTCTTATACAAGCAACAACTTTTAGTAAATGCATAATGGGCTTTAAAAAGCAAAAACAAAAAAAAGATTTAAATGATTGCATCACAAAAGGGGTACCTGCAATAGCTTCTCTCCATGTGGATCCGGGTCAACTGGTTTGACCTGTCGTTTACCAGATTTAGAAACACCACCAACGTTTGCTTCCTCACTCTTCACTTCTGCCTCCTATAAAACATTAAAAAAAGAGTAAAAATCAAATTGACAGAGAATCGGGGTGAGCAGAAAACCGATTTAACCGAACCACACAGAAAACGAACCACGGTTTTACATTTTTTGAAAATCGAAGCGGACAGAATAACCTAAAAATCATAACTTTTAATGTTTGTTATAGAATTAGGAAATATTAGTTTTATTCTTGAATGTCAAGTATTTATAATAAAAACATTAACATGAATATCTATCACTGAAATGATTTATCCATTGCCTACAACAAATAACAAAATTGAGTAAATTGCTAAAATAGTCCCTAACGTTTGTTCACATTTGCTAGATCCATCCAAAAAAAGATTTTTTCTCATATGAACCACTGAGGTTTCAAAAACGTTGCTAAATCCATCCAAACTTCAGGGACGATTTTAGCAATTTAATAAAACAAACTTTTTTTGGATGGATTTAGCAAATGTGAACAAACGTCAGGGACGATTTTAGCAATTTACTCTATTTTTTTTTATTTTCATCTTTTTATTATATCTCTTAATTAACATAAAATCTATTTATTTTTTTATTTTCATCTTTTTATTTAATTTCTTATTTAACATAAAATCTACTAGTTTTTTTTTTTTTGAACGGCGAATTTCTACAACAGGCGATAGATTCGCACCTGCTTTTGCAGGCCCTCCACCCCACTCTAGCCAAGACTACGCTTGGCATCAGAGTTTGGCATGGCCCAGGTTCGAAACCCGCGGAGCACACCCGAGTTTTCTATTACAGTGCATTTACTCCAGAGAGTTTTCGGCTCTTGTGGAGGGTGCAACTACTCGCATATGGCAGTAGGCTGGAAATTTTGTCGGGGAGCGCCAAGTCAAACTCTGATGCCAAGCGTGAGCCCGGTTAAGACAACATAGTCTTGGCCAGAGTGGGGTGGAGGGCCTGCAAAAGCAGGTGTGAATCTATTGCCTGTTATAGAAATTCATCGTTCAAAAAAAAAAAAAAAAAACTAGTAGATTTTATGTTAAATAAGAAATTTAATAAAAAGATGAAAATAAAAAAATAAATAGATTTTATGTTAATTAAGAGATATAATAAAAAGATGAAAATAAAAAAAATAGAGTAAATTGCTAAAATCGTCCCTGACGTTTGTTCACATTTGCTAAATCCGTCCAAAAAAAGTTTGTATTATTAAATTGCTAAAATCGTCCCTGAAGTTTGGATGGATTTAGCAAATTTTTTGAAACCTCAGTGGTTCATATGAGAAAAAAAAAATTTGGATGGATCTAGCAAATGTGAACAAACGTTAGGGACTATTTTAGCAATTTACTCAACAAAATTTAACATGTAAAATAAATGATTTTTAAAGTATTATAAGAGATATTGTCTTAATAAAAACTTTGGAGAAACATAAAATATATTAGGAGGTTAGGTTTATGTGAACAATACTAATTGAAAACCTTAAATATAAGAACTTAAATTAAATATAAACATCTAATAAAGATTCTTGAATCATGGATTATACTTCTTATTTTTAAATCTGCCGTAATTTTATTCCAAAAACCGAAAAACCAAACCTTGCAAAAACCGAAATAACCGAAAACCGAACATTTTGGATACGGTTTCGGTTTACCTTAAACCGAACCAAACATGCACACCGCTAACATAGATGACAAAACCAAATGTAGACTATTTGTAACCCTTAGTACATAAAAAAGCTTAATACCTTTTTAGCTCGTGCTTCAGCCTTCCTCTGTTTTTGCCTCAATTTCTTCTTTTGAGAAGCAGGTAATTTTGCAAGTTCATCTTCTTCTTCCGTTGATGACTTTGAAGGGGTATCATACAGCTTGATGTAGCATCTGTATTAGTATAAAGAATAAGAAAACCATCATGTAAAAAGGGATAAAAAAAGAAGAAAATAATAATCGAGAAGAATGTCATTAATTCATACTTTATAGCTCCAATTGCTGCTTTCCTAAAGTAATCATGTGCATGAAGCCGATCTTGAAACCTTAGCATTTCGATATAGGAACGCAGGGTCATTTTTCTTAAACAATAAGAATGGAAGTCAAACTGGTCTTCTGTGATGTCAGCATAATGTTTCTCCACAGCTAAGAACTTTTTTAAAGCACGCCCAAGATCACCCTGTCGGAAGTAACTTTCTCCACACGCAAGTTCATACCTATAAATGAAGATATTTGATAGATATTATTGAAACTTTTAACACATAATTGTTAAGATTGTAACAGTCACCAACCACATGCATTGCATGTCATGAAGATTATTGTGTTGTTCTCCATCTTTTGTGAATAATACAGCTGTCTTTTCTGCAAGGAGAACCTATAAAAGATAGTAAATTTGGTTAAACAAACATACCAGTTTTAAAAAATATATATATATAATTTGGTGCTATCAACCTGGTCAGCTTGCAACATTCTTTTGACACATTGGCTGTTGACATATCGATCTGCAAGATCCATGCATCTAGCTTCATCTGCCAGCTCAGCAGCAGCAGCGAAGTCCCCGCCATGTTTTAATATTTTGCTCTGTGAATAAAAGAAACTCCATTATGATTCACTAATATTCATTAAGATAACTTTTTCCTGCAAGTTATAAGGCCTGGTAAATTAACTTTCATACAAGAGTAAAATGCCATTTTCATCCATGAGGTTTGGCCAGTTTTGCGACTTTCATCCAAAGGTTTGTTTTTCCACATCTAGATCCAAAATGTTTAAAAAAATTGCCATTTTCATCCGGCTCATTAACTCCATCCATTTTTTCTCCGTTAAGTCAGGGGTATTTTCGTCTTTTTTGTTAACTTAAAGGGCAATTCGGTATTTTAATAACTTGTACATTATGCTAAATGCTTGTACATAAAGTGAAAAAGACCGAATGCCCTTTAAATTAACAAAAAAGACGAAAATACCACTGACTTAACAGAGAGAAATGAATGGAGTTAATGAGTGGGATGAAAATGGCAAGATTTCAAACCTTTTGGATCCAGATGCGGAAAAACAAACCTTTGGACGAAAGTCGCAAAACTGGCCAAACCTCAGGGACGAAAATGGCATTTTACTCTTCATACAAATGTATACAAAATGAAACAACGGATAGCGTAAACAAACCTTAACGGAGTATAGATCAATGACAGTCGGAGTGTGTTGCAAAGCCTCATCGATTTTAGCAAGAGCAACATCATACAGCCCACGTCTGTCATAATGCTACACAAGCGAAACTATACGAAAATAAGTAAAAAACAATTTATAAATCAAAAAGTAGTCATAAAGTGAGGACAAACTTGAGCCAGATAAAACAGGATCCACATCAGCGTTGAAGGGGGCTCTTTTTCCGATCTACATATTAAATCCAACACAACAATTTAGCGGTATTCAAAAATGTGAAGAACCGGTAGTTATTACATTATACATAAATGATAAATCACAATTACCTTCCGGGGTATCCACCAGTGGTTTTAACTGATTCCTCCAAATCAAGGAGCAACTTTTCAAGAATATCAGCCTGTAAAAAAGGAGAGAGATTTATCATACTAATATAAGGAATCATGAAGTGAAATGGTCTACATGTTTCTAGATGGTCGCTTGCACAAACCTTGCCAGGATGATCATATAGAGGAGAAAGATCCGAGAAAAGTGAAGGGACTCCCTACATTTTCCGTTAGTAAAATTATAAGCTGTAATTTATTAAAAGGTCAAAAAGTAACAAAGGCTGTAATTTATTAAAAGGTCAAAAAGTAACAAACTTGTAAGTACCTTTGTTAGGAGCGGCTTAATATAGTTATCAGCCGCTTCTCGAAATTTTACATCCTCTAGAAAATCTAATGGAATTCTCTGAAAATAAAGCGGCATGCCTTAGATATCGAAAAGAGATAACAATTAACATAAAGAGTTAAATGTCATTTTCGTCCATGAGGTTTGGCCAGTTTTGTGATTTTCGTCCAAAGGTTTGTTTTTCCGCATCTGGATCCAAAAGGTTTAAAATCTTGCCACTATCATCCGGTTCGTTAACTCCATCCATTTTTCTCCGATAAGTCATGGGATTTTCGTCTTTTTTGTTAACTGAAAGGGCAATTCGGTCTTTTGAATACTTGTACATTATGATAAGTGCTCGTACATAAAGCGAAAATGATCGAATTGCCCTTTAAGTTAACAATAAGAACGGAAATACCCCTGACTTAACAGACAAAATGGAGTTAACGAGCCGGATGAAAATGGCAAGATTTCAAACCTTTTGGATCCAGATGGGGAAAAACAAACCTTTGGACGTAAGTCGCAAAACTGGCCAAACCTCAGGGACGAAAACGGCAATTTACTCTAACAAAAATTAAGAATTTGGAACTGTTAGTCACCTTAACAGCAGAAGACCAGGTGTATTCCTGCCCAAGTGACTTGTATAACGAGTCCAATTGGTCAACTTCATCAGAGGAATATTGACCATTTTTCGAATATAGTCCAACACATTTTTGCAATCCTTCATAGTATCTAAAAGCACAAGAGCCCAATTAATATCATTCCCTCGCACTAAAACTACAAATAAATAAAAAATTTCTACCTGTAATTGTCGGGATTCATTGATAACAGAACTCTGTACAATTTTTCACCTTCTTGAAGGCGATTAAGCTTCACAAGAAGAGAAGCCTCCACTTCCTTGTAGGATAATTTATCAACCTATGATAATATTTGCAGAAGGTAATAAATTAGGCCAATTTTTTAAAAATACAATACAGAAGAAAAAAGAAAATGGAATGATGAACATACTATCTTCAATTCTTTCTTGTGTAACTCAAGAAGAGCTTTTTCAAGCAATCCACATTCCTCTAATAAAGATATCTGGAGAATGAAACATGCAAACAAATTACATATTATGTATATAAACATATACTAAAGTAATAAAATGGTTTTGTGTAAGGTAAGTTATTATGGCATTGAGTATTATATATATTACCTTGTATAACAGCATTTCATCATGTTCACAGCGTTCATTATCTGGAGGATAATCTTCTTCAAGAGTCCCTTCATATGCTTCTAGAATGTCAACGGCTTTGGATGCACTGGCAAAAAAACATGACGCATCAATATGAAATTACAAAATTTTGTGGTTTTATATATAATTGTGATTGTGGGCCCTATTCACTTGATAGGAATAATAATTAATAGGGTAAGTTCATATATACAATCATCTGAAATGCAAGATTTCGTATATGCTCCTCTAAATTTCATAATATTATACTTTCCTTTCAACACATAAAAGTTCTCATATTAACTCATCCCATCCATGGTAAATAAAAATAAAATCAGTTACTCATAAGTTATAACAAACTCATTTCACATGATAAATGAAAAGAATACCATGCACCGAGAGGATTCACAGTAATAACGTTAAATGTTGTTTTCTAATTCATTTATTCAGTTAAACATGTTTTATAAGTAATAGATCCTATTTTATATACCATAAAAAAGGTACATATGAGTTTAAGTCTTTTCAAATATAAACATGAGAATTATAGTCTTATGAAAAGGTAAATTTCACGTTATGAAATTTGGTGGGGTAAACACGAATTCTAAACTTTTATATGAGCAAAAAATGAAATAAATCTCAATGTTTATGGGACCCACAATATGGAGAACTTGAGATAAGAGAAAAAATGATACTAAACCAAATGAAACCTAACAAATTAACACTTATCATGGTATATGAAGATAATAGAAAGTTCAAGAATATAACCAAATATCACATTTACTTTGAGTTCAGATGCTGAGAAACTGCAAAACCGATCCAATTCATTCGATGACTTGGTTTCAATGTCAGCAACTGTTGTCTGGTTTCAACAAAACCAGCCAAGTCTCGCATTTGGGCCTGAAAATGAAAAATATGTTTAAAAACTGGTATACATTAATTACATAAAATCGACCAATCAAAATGTAGCTGTTTTCTCATATGAATTAAATGGTATTAACTATGAGAGTCCTAGACACTAATTCATAACCAAAAAGCAAATTCACTTTAATCACTTTACAGCGATCAAATAATAGCTCTTAACTTTACCCAGTTGGATTCACTCTACTGTATGATTCTAGCTTTTAGGGTTTTAGATCAAGTTAAGAACTTTACAACACATGACTACATCTCTAGCTTTTAGGGTTTTAGATCATGTTAAGAACTTTACAACACATGACTACATCTCTAGCTTTTAGGGTTTTAGATCATGTTAAGAACTTTACATGACCCCAAAGATCTACAAAATAATTACAAGTAAAATACCAGCTATCAAACTATCCACCTCATAAAAGGGCCACAGATACTCAATAATCAAACGATCAGTGTCAACAGTAAACATTTGACATCACGTCTTCCAAATCCTTAACCTACGAAGTGTCGAATATCCTTCCACTTATAAGAAGCTAAATCACAATATTTAATAAGATATTGCTAGATATCTGTAATGTGTGTTCATAATAAAATCTGGTTCTATAAGTACATCCACTTAGACTATACACTATGGTGACCCACTCATTGGGTTGGTTGCCAAGTGGATTTATTTTTAATAAAAAAGAAATCAATATTTTTTTGGGAAAAATTCACTATGGTGACCCAATCCTTGGGTTGGTTGCCATGTGGATTTAATAAAAAAAAGCACTTTATGGGGGAAAAACTCACAACCTGGTTGCCATGGCAACCAAGGTTGCAACCCAAAATCATGCCACATGTCAAATTTATATATATTATCAATTCATAACATAACTGAGCAATAGTGTTTTAACGGTAACGGCCGTTAGCAAGCTTTTATTAAAACCAAAACCCTACATGAACAGCCGCACACCCACTCTTCCCCCTTTTCCCACTTGACCCGATCACCGGAGCTACTTCCGGCGACCATTCCGCCTTCCGGCCAAACGATCAGGCAAGCACACCACACTCAGAACACCCCTCCTTCTTGTACACACCTAACTCACAACTCACCTCTAATTTCACCGATCTTCGTACACTCACGTCCAGCAATTTTAGAGAGAGAGACTGAAGTTAGAGAGACAGACAGCAGGAGCAAGTGTTGATGACGGCGGCACCGCGGGCGGTGGCGGCAGGGGAGCTCCGGCAGAGCTCCGATGTACCGGTACGTTGACCCCCTTCTCAAATCTGAAAACTTGATTATCAAATCCTCCTGAATCCTGTTGTGTCGTGAGTCTATTTCATGTCAGTGGAGACCATTAAACAAGTAGCTTGTGGTATTGTCTTCTTTGATATGTATATTTCCCCTGCTTGTGGACCACTAAGGGCATATATGTAACACTGGATCAGAAGATGGGAAAAAACAAAGTAGATATAGCAATCCTGGCCATACATTATCTAGTAAAGATAGGTAATCGTTTATGATATTTTATTTGTACAAAGATAGGGATTTATACAAGATTATGAATATTGAAGACACAGAATGGGCCATGATTGTGATATCGGGTCGACTGGCCTACAAGCTCTTTTTGTCCATTTTATATAAAAAATTAATTAATGCTTTCTGATTGTGCTTTGAGGTTCGGGATTATTTGAAAGAATGATGAATGTTTGTCGATGTAGTGTAGGTTTCTGTTAATAACAGATAATCAGAGTAATTGTATTTTGTATATTGTGTAAATGATAAAGGAGTACAAAGGATATAAATAGACTACATAATTACATATTAATCCCTCTATTATATAAACATATCTAAACCTATAATAGTTGTCTAATATTCCCCCTCAAGCTAAGCGCGGGGAACGAGCTGTAGCTTGTCTCTTAAAATTGCAAATCGTTCAGAAGGTAATGGCTTTGTGAAAACATCAGCAATCTGATCATGTGTAGAGATAAACCGAACCGCAAGTTTCCCTTGAGCAACCTTTTCTCGCACAAAATGAAAATCAACTTCAACATGTTTAGTACGAGCATGAAAGATAGGATTGGCAGATAAATATGTGGCACCGAGATTATCACACCATAAGATAGGAGCCGACTTCACAGGGACACGAAGTTCACGCAGTAAAGAATCCAGCCAGGTAAGTTCAGCAACTGTATCAGCTAATGCTTTATATTCCGATTCAGTGGATGACCGAGAGACAGTACGTTGTTTTCGAGCTGACCAAGAGATGAGATTAGAGCCCAGATAGATAGCAAATCCCCCTGTGGAACGACGGTCATCGGGACAACCAGCCCAGTCCGCATCAGAATATGCTGTCAAAGACCGATAATGAGCATCTGTATAAGCATGCAAAGTGGAGCTAGAGGACAGACGGAAGAGGAGACCGTGATTTAGACTGCCCTGTAGATATCGAAGGATCCGTTTAACCGCAGACCAATGGTTCTCTGTCGGAGAGTGCATAAACTGACAAACTTTGTTTACAGCAAATGCTATGTCAGGACGTGTCAATGTTAAGTATTGTAGAGCCCCTACAATCTGGCGACACCGAACGGGATTATCAAAGCTTGGACTGTCACCAAGAGCCAGATGAACCGAGGGAGAACAGGGAGAACTAACAGGCTTAGATTGTGAAAGTCCTGCTTTGGCCAAGAGCTCCAAAATGTATTTCTTTTGAGAGAGGAGTAAATCAGGGCCTTAGACTGAACTTCAATTCCCAGAAAATAAGATAGAGCACCCATATCTTGAATAGCAAAGATGGAACTCAGATTTTTTACACACTGTCAATCGCGGCTGGATTGTTGCCTGTCAAAATGATGTCGTCGACATATACTAACATATAGAGAATAATACCTGCAGATGAATAGATAAATAGTGAAGGATCTGTCCTGGAACCTTGAAACCCCAAATGCTGAAGAGCATGAGACAACTGCTGAAACCATGCTCGAGGGGCCTGCTTCAGACCATATAATGACTTGTGTAAAAGACATAAGTGATTCGGTCTAGTAGGATCTGTAAACCCAGGTGGCTGTCTCAGATAGACGGTCTCATGTAAATCACCGTGTAAAAATGCATTCTGCACATCCAATTGTCTAAGAGACCAGCCACATGTAACTGCGAGTGAAAGAACAACACGAATGCTGGTTGCTTTGACTACAGGGCTGAAGGTTTCATGGTAGTCAATTCCAGGTTGCTGGTTGAAGCCCTTGGCAACCAATCGAGCCTTATATCGAGTAATAGCACCATTTTGATCCCGTTTAAGTTTATACACCCATTTGCAATCAACAACATTAGCATTTGATACCGGAGGGACAAGAGTCTACGTGCCATTTTTCATGAGGGCCTTGTATTCCTCAGACATGGCATGACGCCATTCAGGACTTTTGTTAGCAATGGTGAAAGTAGTAGGTTCAAGATCATTGGACCCTGTGGTGGTATGGTAGGCTGAGGGGTAGTAGCGGTTAGGTTTTGGTGGGTTTTGGCGAAGGTTGGCAGGACGAGGACGGGTGGGTGGTGGTGGAGAGTGTGATGTAGCTGGTGATTGGGCTATATTTGTGGGCTGAGTTTGAGAAGATTGTTGGGCCGGTTGTGGTGGGGAAGAGGTTAGGGACGATTGTGGTGGGGAATTGGGTAAGTCCGTGGATTGGTGTTGGGCCGGTGGTGGGGATGAGCTGGAAGTAGAGACTGCAGGTTCGGTGGTTGAGTCGGGAATGTCAGGTTGGTGGGAGGGAAAAGAGGAGACATAAGGCGAATGATCAGTGGGAGATGGAGTAGGTGATGGGATGGACTGTTGAGCAAAAGGGAAGAGTTGTTCACTAAAGCGAACGTGTCGTGCAACATATAAACGATTTGTGGCCAAGTCAAGACAACGATAGCCATAATGAGATGTACTATATCCCAGAAAAACACATGGTAAAGAACGAAAATCCATTTTGTGAGGATTATAGGGACGTAAGTGAGGATAACATTGACATCCGAAAACACGTAAGAAAGATAAATCAGGTGGGTGTTAAAATAAGTGTTCAAAGGGAGAGATTTTGAAAGCAACTCTGGATGGCATTCGATTGATTAGGTAAACCGCAGTGTCAAAGGCAAAGTGCCAAAATTTTTTAGGCACACCGGATTGAGCAAGAAGAGTAAGCCCGGTTTCCACTACATGTCGGTGGCGTCTCTCAACAAATCCGTTTTGTTCACTAGTGTGGGGACAAGAGAGACGATGAATGATACCTAGAGAGGTAAAAAAGGGAGAGAGAGGTCGAAACTCCCCACCCCAATCAGTTTGGACAGATTTGAGCTTGGTCTTAAATTGTCGTTCAACCATAGCATGAAAATTTTTGAATGTAACACACACATCTGATTTATGTTTTAAGGGAAAAATCCACATATAGCGAGTAAAATGATCAACACATAGTAAAAAATAAGAATCACCATTCAATGATTTAATTGGTGCAGGACCCCACACATCACAAAAAATTAAATCCAAAACACTATTACTCTTAAAAGTTGAAGGAAACAAATGAAGTTTTGAGGATTTCCCCATGTGACACGAGGTACAAGAGGATGACAAACTTTTATTACTAACAGGAAGTGAAAAAAGAGATAACATAGACTTCAATAGATCTGGATGTGGATGTCCAAGTCTTCGATGCCATGTATCTTGAAAAGCACAAACAGCAGAAAAGGCAACTTTGTGTAGAGGACGGATGGATGGCACACAAAGGGAGTAGAGCCCGTTGTTACTTGGACCCGTGAGGAGGGTTTTCTGTGTACACGTGTCCTTCACAGCAAAAAAAGTCGAGTGAAATTCAAAGAAAACATTATTATCTTGACAAAATTTTTGAACGGAAAGAAGGTTTCTTTTAAGTTGTGGAACATGAAGAATATCGGAAAGTGTAAAGGTTTTGTATGGCGAATAGATTTTGGTGGAGCCAATGTGTAAAATGGGTAAACTTTCACCATTACCAACAAGGAGGGAATCCTTACCATAGTATGGTTCTGAGTGATCAAGGCCGTTGTGATCCATGGCAGAGTGACCATTGCATCCAGTGTCAGGCAGCCAAGTTGTTGAAGCTTGTGAGCGATAATCAACAAAGTTTGCTGCTGCTGGTGCTGTCCTTAGGGTACTGGGATCCCGGTTAGGACAATGTGACGGGATGTGACCGATTCCACACCTGTTACAAGTACCAAAGACAGTGTTTTGATTAGATGCCCAGTTAAATTGTCCTCTGTTGTTACCATTGTTGTTGTAGGAGTTGTGGTTAGGATTGTTATTGTAGCGAGAGTTGCCACGTCCCCCACGACCACGATACGAAGAGCTCCGACCTCTACCCCT
The DNA here is from genome assembly GCA_030545235.1 of Helianthus tuberosus. Taxonomy (NCBI): domain Eukaryota; kingdom Viridiplantae; phylum Streptophyta; class Magnoliopsida; order Asterales; family Asteraceae; genus Helianthus; species Helianthus tuberosus. The sequence continues at coordinate 14,944,132 of CM060444.1, read as the reverse complement.
AGACCCAAAGAAAGCCTGTTGTTGGGGCTGCTGTGATGAAGAAGATTGGGGCTGTAGGTGTAACCCCAACTGATATAGGAGCTGTTGTAGAGACTGAACTGTATCAGCTGGTAAGGACGGGGCTGTAGGTGGGGTTGAGGAACTTTTGCTGGTGACCGTGAATGCCTGAGCAGGGGATGTGTCAGGTTTTTTTTACCATGTATTCATGATCAGCAAATAATGCAAAGAGGTCAGAGAAAGGTGTAGGTGCAGAACGACCTACAATCTGAGATTTAAAGCCATCGTATTCATCACGAAGACCGGTCACAACCAGCATGACCAAGTCTTTTTCTTTGTAGGGTTCTCCTATGTTGGCCAGGGCATCAGCATATTGTCTGGCTCTGGTGAGATAAGCAGTAGATGATTCTTCTGGTTGCATCTGGATCCTGAGCAGTTGTGACTTCAAGGTGTATTCACGAGAGATTGAATGCGGGGCAAAAGCACGTTCCAAGGCTAGCCATAACTCCCTAGAAGTGGTGCCCTGAACATGCTGGAAGGCACTTTCAGAGATGGTGGATAGCAGCAGCATTCGTACATGAGCATCATTAGAAACCCATATGGTGTGATTAGGGTTTGGACGGGTTGTAGGAGGTAAAGCAGCGTCTGTGTTAGGGACGGTTATCACAGGATCTGGGCAAGGAATAGTCCCATCAACGTAATCAAAAAGTTTGTTTGTGACAAGAAAAGGGTGTATCATAGTTTTCCAGTGACCATAGTTAGAGGGTGAGAGGGTAAAAGCAAACTTGTGGGAATTGTGACTGGTTTTCTCGGCTGTGGTAAATGGAGCAAGCAGGGGCATTGTTCGGTTGAAGAGATGCAGATTAGAAGGCTACAGAGAAGAAAAAAAAAAAAAGGTGACGGCAGTTAGGGTTTTTGGGAGCTGTGCTCTGATACCAAGATAATCAGAGTAATTGTATTTTGTATATTGTGTAAATGATAAAGGAGTACAAAGGATATAAATAGACTACATAATTACATATTAATCCCTCTATTATATAAACATATCTAAACCTATAATAGTTGTCCAATAATAACTAATGCTTGCCAGGAGATGAGATTTAGGTGCTGTTTGTTTTTTCAGATGTAAAATGTCTGTAGTCTGCGAACCACATCTGCAGGCATCTACAAGAGAAGATGTGGCTCCAATATCTGCAGTCTGCAAGGAGAAGAGGGTTTGTTTTTTTTATATTTAAAAACCTCTTCTCATATTTTATAAACACAAACAACACACAGACAACCCAGCACCATAACCTCTCTCTCTCATCTCTCTCTCCCTGCCTCCCTCTACCACCACAACCACCGTCCACCTCCACCACCACAATCAACCACCACCACTTCAGCCACCACCCACCGGAGAAGAAGGGGAGCCGGAGAAGAAGGGAAGCCGGAGAAGAAGGGGAGCCGGAGGTGGAGGTCGACGACGAGGTAGAGCCGGTGGGGGAGGTGGTGGCGGCTGAGGTTGGAGATCGAACCACATCTGCAATCTGCTCTCTCTCTCTCTCACAGATCTCTCTCTCTCTCTCTACGGTGGTGCGGTGGTGGCGGAGGTGGTGCGGCTGAGGTTGGAGATCGAACCACATCTGCAGTCTGCTCTCTCTCTCTCACAGCTCTCTCTCTCTCACAGATCTCTCTCTCTCTCTACGGTGGTGCGGTGGTGGCGGAGGTGCGGTGGTGACGGAGGTGGTGGCGGAGGTGGCGGTGGCAGGTGAGAAGGGAAGAAGAAGACATGTGCAGATGTTTGAAGCTTTGTTTCAAAGCTTCTTTTTTAAGACGTTTGAAGCTAATATAAGATCTGTTTGAAAAAAAAAAAAAAAACGGTCTTTAAGGCCTTATGTCTGCAGGCGGGCAGACATAAGCCTTTTGCAGATGTAATAAGCAAAAACAAACACCCCCTTAATAAAATTCTTATAAACTGCTATATATTGGATTAGTTAGTTAACCGTTGAGTTTTGATGTAATGAGTGGTGGTGATATTTAACTGCTTTGCATATGATTCAAAAAGGAAGATATGATATGGCTATTGTAGTATGTGTTCATCATTGATTGTCTGCATTTTTGTGATTCTCGGGTATATATAGATATTGGTTAAACTGTTTTGATGGAGAGTGAGCTACCGATATGTTCTTATATTGTATATTAGTTTTAATTAGCCGACATGTTGAAGTTTGGAGAATAATTAGATGATCTCGAATTCTTTGCATAATGAGATTGAAACTGTAGTTGTAAATGTTATTTTTTTTTTGAACGGCCAACAATTATAACGGTGAAATATATTTGACGTAAACTTTATTCGAAAACAAATTGGGCCAAATATTTGACAGTATAAATTCGAGTTGCTTTAAGTTTTCACGCTGCGCAACGCGCAGCGCGTGAAAACACTAGTTGCTATTAATCCATAGTTTTCTGTTCTTTTTTCTTTCCTTACAATTAATGTCAACTTTAATTTATTTTTCTAATAACTTATATATTTACTTTTTTTAAATCTAAAAGACACCATCTTTTATAAATTAGTCTTAGTTTCAAAATGAAATGGTTATTTTCAATATTTATAATACAACAACCACATTATAAATATTTATAATAAATTTGATATAAATTTTATTAAAAAGTGAGTTTTTTTAATACAACTCTCCAATCCTACGTTTCCAATTAAACTAGAGTAAAATGCCATTCCATCCCTGAGGTTTGGCCAGTTTTGCGACTTTCGTCCAAAGGTTTGTTTTTCCGCATCTGGATCCAAAAGGTTTGAGATCTTGCCATTCTCATCCGGCTCGTTAATTCCGTTAATTTTTCTCCGTTAAGTCAAGGGTATTTTCGTCTAAAAAATGGTTTAGGTTGGGATGCTAATAGATGTGAAAGATTGAGTTGGGTTGGATTTTAAATGCGGGTAGTCTTAAACTCTTCGCATAACAATGCTTATAACTCAATCTCGGTACAGAAAGTGAGACATCTAAATATTTCAACATATATTAGCTTAAACCACAACAAAAGTAAATCATTTATATTAAGACTAAAAGTATGCAATTGCAAACATATTCACCAAGATGACCAATTTCTAAATATCCTTCATCTTAATTCCAACCACAAAATTACACTACTAATACGGACTATATAAGAATAAACACCATTACATTAGTCTCATGATCAACCATAATTTTATCTTTGAACTTATATGTATGACTCACAGATCTTAAAAGAATGATAACAAGTTTCTTTTAAATCAATATAACACAACCTTCAAAACTCAAACATATCTTATTAGATACTCTTAACAAACCTATATGTTCTTCAAACTATAAGTACTTCTCATTCATGAATGTCTTAAGATCTATGGTCTAATAAATTTTTTTAACCCTTGTGCTCAAAATTAAAGAACCAGCCATGCTATAAAAACACTCACATGTCATTTTTAGTATCGTGTAGAAAATTGGATATTGTATCATCTACTATGATATCATCCATAAAACTCAATCAACAAATGTTATAACTCACTCAAAATATTCTATCATAAATAACTCCCAAACCATTTGAGACCAAAGCATTCGACCGCTATGCTCCGGTTGCACTTATGTGATCATTTCGTAATCTATGAAAGAAAGAAATAAGCAAAGGACAAGATACACAGAACCATTAGTGCAAATTATAAGAATCAATATAAGATAGGACATAATCCTAAAGAGACGTTACACACGAATCATAGCACCAACAAAGAATAACTATTATAGATTGTTCAAAACCTAGTATCCACTAATTAACAACGAAAAAAACAAAAATTAAAATATATTCTTTTTCTCGTATGATTTATTTAAGTAGTATTAACAACAAAGAGTCTTAACTAATAACTAAATCTAATCAGAAAACAAGTTAACCTCAGTCATTTTGTCCATAATCAAACATTATCTCTAACTATGCCTGGTTGTATTACACTAAATCCAATCGAAATGCAGACTCATAACTGCTCCAAATGAGAAGAGAACTTATGAAAAGAAGTGGTGAAAATGTGAAATGAGTGCTACAAAGAGTAAGAATATCTACCTGCAATAACGATAGGTCTCTCAGTATTTCAATGTTATCTGGATCTATCCGCAGAGCATTCCGGTAACATTTTATTGCCTCCCTATACTCTCTATCTGAACGATAGAGAAGACCATACACGTGCCAACAAACATGGCTTTTCAAATCATTCTACAATAAAAAAAAAACGATACTGTAAAATCCATATCATACCACAAAAGTTGCACTTACAGAAACTTTAGTGAAAATAGAAGGAATATGTTTCAGACCTTTAATCCCAACCGTACTAGCTCGTATGCTTCTGGCTTACGATCCATACAGTTCAGTGTTAATCCTTTCATTGAAAGAGTTTCTAGAATCCGAAGTATCACAAATGAAAAACATTTAATAGATGGAAGACAAACAAAATGCTCAATCATGATAATACAATCATTAACATTCTATCTATAGACTCATGATTCTATCTTTGTAAAAGCTATGTTTTTGTACATATTCTATCAAGCTATTGTGCAACGGTTCAAGATAATCAAGTTGAAAAATATTTCAGATAAAATGGCCTGGGTGATAAGGTGTATGATTTGTCGTCTCAGTGGTCGGTGACACCTAAAAAGGTCACCTTTATCTCTCTCTGTTTAAGGACTTACATGTTTACATCTGAACTCAAGAGCTATATTCAATATGATTTTAATGCTTACAACAAACATGACTAATTTTATAAGCAACAGGTGCTTGTTTTCGCTCCACATTGGAATCTTTAGTCTCGTATGCAACATATATAAAAACATATGTGAAACATGAGTGCAGCATTATTTAGGAACAGCAGAATGCTACTTATACTAGATTAACGAAGACAAGTAGCATTTCCTAAACCAAGGCTAAAAACTAAAGTTGCAATAGGTGATAACTTCTAACAGACCTCCATGATTTGGAAACTTCTTCAATATAGCATCTGCAGCCTTCAACCCCTTCTTGTACTGTTTGGTTTCATAAGATTTCTGCCAAACAAACAATCAATAGAACATTTAATTATTTCATAAGCAAACCAGTCAACACTCAGACAATGATGCTAGTCCTATTATTAACCTAGTGAGCGCGCCCAAATACAACAAAACAAAATGATTTTTAAAATCACATATTAGGCACATTTGTCGTTTAACTAGAGCGTGATGTTCAGTCCTTAATCACCTTCTTGTTTTTAAAATGGGCGCATAATATGTGATGCGCACCATGCGCTGATGAGATCGCGCTGCTTTTACATGATGCGAGAATGATGCGCCCTAAATCGCATAATGCGCTGGCATTATGCATGCATTTTCCTAAAATCAACCACTATAGAGTAAAATTGTACAATGAGCTTGGTTTTAAAATGTGTGCATTATGCGCGCATAATGCGTGATGCGCCCGATGCACTAATGAGAGCGCATCGCAACAGTTGATGCGATGCGTTTACGTAATGTGAGAATATTGCGCGCATTTCGCATAATGCGCTTATCGCATAATGCGCTCTGATGCACGCAACATTGTTTCTTATGCTTTTTTCCAGATTTTATGAACTGTGTTCGGTTTTTTCCATAATTAACATCTTAGTATGCTTGATTTGAACCAAAAAACACAACTCTTATCTTCTAATTACGTCGTTGTTTTACTTTAAGTATGTTTTTATAAGTTTTTATGTATAAATAATTTTTTACTATTTTTTTATAAAGAACGCATCACATACGTGATGCGCTCGCATAGCGCATCACGCATCAGATTTTTGGACTAAACGCATCGGAGCACATCACGCAATTTAAAACCAAGACAATGAGCTTGTAGAAGGTGCTTAACAAGCTTGTACAATGAGCTGATGAAGTTGTTAAACGAGTTTCTACATAGATTACTTGTACCTTTTGCATAGACTACATGTACACTTAAAAGTTCAAGGCTTATTTTGGTTATATTAAACTTCTTGAATGGTACTAGAGCTATTTTGTTCTATTTATTTATTCTAATCTCTAAAATTATAGTGTTTAAAGTTAACAAGTTGTAATATTATCTATAAATATTTTTTTAAATAACAAACGCCTCACATACATGATGCACGCGCGGCGCGCATCACGCATTTTAAAACCAAGATCAGCATGTGGCATCAGTCTAAATAGCAATTAACACAAATGAGATGCGAAAAAGTGTCAATAAATGATATTTACTATATATAACATTATGTATTATGTATATGCAGCTGCCAGCTTGCTAAACTGTATTGTAAGTTTGTATAGTAACATAAAACTAAACTCCTTAAATATTACAAATACACTAATAATTCAATGTCACATATCTAACAATGGCAACATCAACATGCTCTTCATAACTGAACCTAATAATCCAAATTCATCTACAACAGTTAACAATAAGTTAACCACTACACAAACCCTAGGGTTCCAAAACAACAACAACAACAAATCGATTAACTAATTAAATCGATAACGAATGAAGAACTTACGACGATTAGCTTGAACAGATTGGCCTCTTTCGGAGGCAGAGAAGCGCCCATTGTTTGTGTTGTAAATTAAACGGTTCTAGAGAGAGAAAGTAGGTGTAGAAAACACACACACGAATGGTTGATAGTTCAGTTGTAGAGAGAGAAAGATGTAGTGGTGGCGTCTGTCTGACTGACTGTTGCAACCCTACTGAAGAACGATGGGGTTTTTTATGTGACCCGGGTCCTATATTTTTTTGAGACTTCTTGAGGACGGCTCTGTTTTTACTGATACGTTCGCGTATTTAGGTCCAAGACCTTTTTGTTTTGAACGGTAATTTTTTTGCCCAGGTTTGAACATGGAAACTCCCCTTTAAGATCATACGGTGTGGACGTGGATCAGCGGCGTTTATGCCTTTCCACGTCGCACACACCACACCGTCGACGGCATTGTGAGTGTCGTTTATGAATGGGGGTGCGATTCTCCACCGGCGTTGTGAATGAATGTGTGTCAACGTGGCGTGTTATGAATAGGGTGGCATATAGCCATTATAAAATCTTGGATATGAAATTTCTTGCTATGAAGATCGATCACCTAGACGACGAAGAGAGGGAAATGTACAAGAAACTGAAAGAAGAAATAAAAACAAAATATCGTACTTAGTTCGGTTTTTTTAGCTTTCCTTTTGTTTTTTTTTTAATTTATGTAGTTTTTTTATTTAAATTATGTAAACTTTTTTTGGTTTATGTATTTTTTTATTTACATTTTCTAATCTTTTTTTATTATTGTTAATTATTATATAGGTATTTTTTTTTAAATTAAATACGCATTTTAAAAATAGTAACAAAAAATAGGTGTCACGTGTCGAATAACGCCACTGTCCCACGCACCTTCCCACACCCCGCATTTGGCATGCACAACGTCCCGTTTCTGACGCGTGCTAACGTGTCGTCCACGTGTCGAATAACGTCCTATTTTTCAAGCTCCTCCACACCGTATGGTCTAGGAGGCATGTGTCTCTATTAAGTAAGTTGCCTAGTCAAAGACCTCTTGAATGAAAGTTTTGATCTACTCGTTTCTCTTTAAAAATGACAAATGATATTATGTTTTTTTCCTGTTTAATTGGATTAATAATAGATCTAAATTGGATAAGTTGTCTTGGTAGGAGTGGTTTTGCTCCCTTCTTATTTTTGTATTTCGTAATTCTTTTCTCTAATTGCTAGTCATTTAATGATATTTTAGCTGCTCGGAGAAAATTTCTTTAACAAACTAGCAAGAAGCTAGAAAACACAAGCAACAAAAAGAAAATTCACAGGGGGGGGGGGGGGGGGCATTTAAACCAATCCGACCAAACTATGACATTGCGGGGCGACCAATTCTTGATCCAAAGAAAGCTTAGAGATATAATATCTTCCACAACTCTTGCTATGCTGTGTTCCTTTGCCGAAAAAACTAACTCATTCCTCGATTTCCAAATGCACCAACATGCGGTAAGAATAATCGCTTTTGAGGCGACAAAACCCAATAGTCTTGTGAAACAAAAGCAGGTCAATGAACGTGAAGGCATAAATGGGAGAAGTTACACCACAAAGATATCACTTGTCAACTTTAGATATACAAAAGAACATTCTATACAAAAGATAAGACACAAAAACATTGCTTAATGGGCTAAGCTAGAGATTGTTATCATGTCAACTCAAGCTTCAAGCTTCTACAGTTAGCTAAAGTATATAACCATAACTAAATCATAAAATTAGTTATAAAAAAGATCATGATCAACCATCAATTTCTCAATATATTTGATTACTTCCATTAAAGCTATTCAATCATATCGACTATGGTCCGATTATTCGGTTGTTCTACTCATCGCGTACACGTAGTCACCTACAACACACTTGGCTACTTGACACGAGATCGGCAAAGATCAAGGCTTTCATTTTGGCAAGGCTGTAAATACTAAAAGAGTGCTACAAAACGTGTCTGGAGTCGAACCCAGATGTACCTAATCTAGGGGTGTAAACAAGCCCAAAGGCTCGAGAGCTACTCATGATCGGCTCGGTTAAAAGCTCGAACAAACCGAACCTTAAAGAGCCCAAGATAGAAATAGAGCTCGTTTAGTTATCAAGCCCGAACCTGGAATACAAAGCTCGTTTAAGCTCGCGAACCTAAATTAGCCCAAACAAAATTTTATTTTAGTTTTTTTATATATGACTAGTATTAAGCCCATGCGTTGCAGCGGTTGTCATAAAATTGTGTTAAGTAGTAGCAATACTATACCATTGTCAGCAACCACCAACACCGGAAAAACTCGTAAAAACAAAATAAATAAAAACGGAAAAAAAATAACGCCGAACGAAAAGCAGACGTAAAATCTTTGTATCTCGCACGCTTGTTGTTGAGAAATTAATCCGAAACGTAAAACATAGAAAAAAATAACTAAGTCCATCCAGGACTCGCGTGTTGGACGAACTTGTCAAACGCAGAAAAATATATGTGACGCGACGGGTCAGTCAAATAGGAAAACAATATACGAAAAAATGTTTAACCCCACACGTACGTTGCGGTGCGTTAACTCACAAAATTTAGAACGAAACAAAAAAACTTGGGAAAAATGAAAAGTATGGTAGACCATAATTTAAAATAAAAAAGAGTTGGGATTAAATTGCAAAAGATGAAAAACTTTGGGTTAAAAGTAAAAAAAACAAAGGGTCTAAATTGCAAAATTGAAGTTATTTATTAATTTTAGATAAAGATAAGAATAAAAATAAGTGATATCTATATATTTATTATTAATTGATAATTAATATTAAACAAATATAAATAATACTTATGAGATTGAAGGAGAGAATGACATGTGGCATTATTTGGAGTCTTTTATTATAAGTTAGATATAATAATAATGATGATAACATTGGTGAGCCGAACTTTGACTCATTTAAGCAATATTGAAGCGAGCTCAAGCCGAGCTTTTAGCTCATTTGAGGTTGTTTTCAAAATAGCTCAAGCTGAGTCGAGCTGCACTCAAGCTTTGGGTTTTACTTGCGAGCCGAGCTCGAGCTCAAATAAGTAGGCTCGAACCAAGCCGAGCTCGAGCTCGAGCCTCATAAAAACTTGATGAGCGGAGCTCGAGCCTAGTCGGGCTCGGGCTCGGCCCGGCTCGTTTACACCCATAACCTAATCCACTAAAACTAGCATATAGCAGTACAAACAACTAAAGAAACTTGTCAAACCCCATATGAACCGGGCCACGTGACAATAAGGGTCAAACATAAAGGACCAAAAACCACTTTCGTCTTTTTAGATAACACAAAGTGACTGTTCATAAAACCGTGATAAGACCAGGCACAAACTCAGAACAGTCAACTAAAGTGGTTATCACTTATCATTCATGAAAGCTAGAAGCAACTCTATCAAATGCTTCCTTAACTTCTTCTTCTGTCATCTCAATTGTATCATCACTGTCATAGTTTTCTGTTTTTTCACTTTTCTCAATCTTCGCTCGTTTCTTTTTATCCGTCGTTTTTTCATCTTCTGAATTTCCGAGCTCAAATTCATAAATGCGTTTGCAAACGATAGCTTGGTGGTAAACGTCTTTTTTAACCGGACTATCCCCGGCTATGTCAAGCTTGTTCAGCTCTTCAACAACCCGTGGGACAAAACTCCAGTCCTCAAGTATTTTTTCCAAGCCCTGTAGACAAATTTGTAATATTTTAAACACATAGAATGGAAAATTTTATGGAGATATTGGTAAAAATGTGCCTATAGTGGTTTACAAAGGGGATGCAGAATATAACAGGAATCAACTCATTCATAGGTAAACAGATGACTCGCGTAGGATGACTTTGGGTCAAGGAGGGTAATTAGGCTTTGGATTGACCCGAAACAATTTCAATTTCAGAAAGTTATTATTTTTGTAACAACTAGGAAAATTGTCCGCGCGTTGCGCCGGGAATTTGGATGGTATCGGTTTGCGTGTTGCATCGGTTCAACCGACTCATATCGAAACAAAAAACTATAAAAATAAGTACCGGCATAAAATAAAGTTGTGTTATGTCCAAAGGGATATCGACACGTGTTTTACATCAATCAAAAACCAAACATATATATTGGTGTGATACCATTACAAACTTTGTTTGATCAGGATCGGTTCGATTCGTCACGGTTCAGGCACAGCATTTGCACTCGCTATAGTCTACGAGACCGAAAAAATTCTATATGTAGAACACAATTCCGTTTTCAATAAAGTTTATCTTGGAATGTCGAGGAAAAAAACAAAATGTAACCAGACATTCAGCTTTTTCTAAAAAAAACTAAGGAACGAAATTCGTAAGTGAAAAGTAAAAGTATTGAATTAAAGGCGTATATTCTAATAAGTATGATATAAGCCATTGAAACAAAAAAAATCAATGGTTTTGTTACACAAAAGTTGTAAAATGTAACCAAAAAATATAGCGAAAACCATAAAAACAAAACTTGTAAAAGTGTGTATATTAATTTACTAATCAATGTTGCAAAATCATGTACTTTTCTTTGTTTATTAATGTTGGAAACTTGAATAAAAGAGATAAACCAAGAACATTAGTGTTCGAAATGAAAACCAAAAAAGCATCCTGTAGCCTTGAACTTGTTTTTTAGTATTATTAATAATAATAATTAATAATAATAGTGTGTTATTATTTCAATAAATACATATTTTTTAAATGAAAACATTTGAGGACGTATGAACTTTAATTACAATTCCGGCACTTTTGACCCATCTGACCCATACCCCGTTTAACCAACTTTTTTTGTATTCTACCTAGTAAGAATTTGAACATAACAACTAAGCATGCCAAAATTAGAACCATGTAGCAGACATTACAAGAGATTACATACCCGTCCCTCCTTGAGAGAATCTATCGCATCCTGCAAACATGTCAGGATTCCTTCAGCTGCTATCTTCTTTATCTCACTTGAATCAGGCTGAGTAATAATGTGCATGAGTGAGTTGGCTTTATTGTTTTCTTCTTACTTTTTTAGCATCTCAGAAAAAAACGATCTACCTTACCTTTTCCTCTTGACTGTTCAACCATGACATCGTTTTTTTCATGTCATCTATTGCCCATTTCTTCACGTCAGAAGTTGAAAACTCCTTTTTAGCAGGCTTATGGGCTGTCTGTTGACTCTGTTTCAGATATCACATACAAAAATGTCACTATAACCATTATTTCAATCATACAATCAAATAGCTTGGCACATTGCTCCGTAATTAAACCAAAAAAGGCAAAATAAACCTTGCTCGAAGAAGACGCTCGTGGTTTTGAATCCACAAACTTATCTGCTTGCTTATACGAGCTCTTTGATGAAGATGGTTTTAAATCTGCAAGCACCAATTATATCAGATGCCAAATGTAAAACAAGACAGTTTGCAAATCCTTAAAATTTATGAGCGGAAAACAGACGCAAGAAGAAAAATCACAAATACAAAGTTTTATACCAACTAAAGACGGTTAAATTCGGTACTACATTTATACACGGGTAACTGCGAAGTGATTAACAGTAAATAAAGACACAAACTTTAGCTTTGAAGAAACTAACGGCTTGTACGAGATGTCAATTGAAGCAGTTAATCTGAAGATATACTAATTACTACTTCAGTTATATTACATGACCATTTACATGATAGAAATGCTGAGATGGTAGAAATCAAGTACAATTATAAATGACTAGCTAGCTACATATATGTATGTACGTATGTGTTTGTGTGTATAGAGAGAGGAAACCTTGGCTAGGTCCAGTAGAATTACTTTGATGCCTCCACGGTTTACCAGCATGCAAAAGGAAAGGTTCAATCGCAACAAGCTGTTTCTGGTCATAACACTCGGTTATCCAACCCTAAAATAAAATTATCAAACTTTGTAAGATGCGTTGTAACACACTGACAGTCATATATTAATACATAGCATATCACATGGTAGTAGATGGATTTACAAACTGAAAGTTCACGTTACTACTGTATCTGGTCCTTATAGATAAAACTTTTTAGGTTTGAAGTTTTAACAGAACTTAACAAGCTTATACAACGTCACACCAACGAATAAATATGAAAATGTGATAAGAAGTTAAACCTTGGAGACAACGGTTCCATTATCAGCCTGAACTTGTCGAAACTTCGGGGTATTAGTAAACGCACAAACCAGCAGGGTGCACTTGTCGTTCCAATCACCTTGATACTCGGCCCCCATTTCCAATGCTTGAGACCGTAACGTGCTGCGTTCCGGATTAACAAACCCTGAAAGTACAAATACAACCCCTTCCTACAATCATCAAAATTACCATCAAGAGATTTACCGTAAGAAGAAATATAATAACAGCATATCGAGATGTAAACCAAATTGTACCATGAGTTTGGAAAATTTATCAGTAGATGTGCGTTGGCCGGCTGGCTGTTTTTCTTTGTCGTTTTCCTTACGACTGGAGTTGTTATCGGCATCCCTTGCGCTCATCCACGAAGGGAGAGCCCGCCCTGCGGGTTTATGACTTCCGGAATCAGGCATGTCAAAGAGTCAATACACCTACTTGAAGCAACTTTGACCTGATTATAAACCATTTACCATCCAGTAAGTAGCAGTCAAAATATTTTACAACAAGGCTGGCACCAACAGTAAAAACCGTAAAGAACAGCCACATTTCAAAACTACTACCCCATCCAAACCCTAGTGTTCGTTTCACGGATTGGAATGGAATCTGGATGAAATTGGAATGTAGATTCCATTCCTTATGTTGTTCGTTTCAACAAAAGGGAACTGGAACCAACAACATAAGGAATGAAATCTACATTCCAAGGGATTTAGATTCAATTCCAATTCAATTACCTAAAGTTTGCAGCAATCGACTCTACATGCAGCTCAAAACAAGTTTCGTACTTAGTATTCAAAATGCCGAAAACCGAAACAACCAATAACTGATACTGACAAAAATCGACAACAAGTAACTTTAATTTGAAAATCGTTTGTTGTGATTTTGTTAGGATGAATTAGGTTTTGCCTATGACTAAATCTGAATAGGTCAACAATATATATATATATATATATATATAGGTAGAGGATCCTGTAAAAAGTGCTCAAAGTGTGAGAAGTGTATTATAACACTATATATAATACTATATAACACCATATAAACACCGTATAACAATATGTAACACCATATAATACCATATAACACTATATATCATTATATAACAAATATAACACTATAGGTTGTCTGATAGCATGTCTATGATAGATGTATAGTGTTATATTTGTTATATAATGATATATAGTGTTACATAGTGTTATATGGTATTATATGGTGTTACATATTGTTATACGGTGTTTATATGGTGTTATATAGTATTATATATAGTGTTATAATACACTTCTCACACTTTAGGCCATTTTTACACTATCCTTACCCTATATATATATATATATAGGTAGAGGATCCTGTAAAAAGTGCTCAAAGTGTGAGAAGTGTATTATAACACTATATATAATACTATATAACACCATATAAACACCGTATAACAATATGTAACACCATATAACACTATGTAACACTATATATCATTATATAACAAATATAACACTATAGGTTGTCTGATAGCATGTCTATTTTAGATGTATAGTGTTATTTTTGTTATATAATGATATATAGTGTTACATAGTGTTATATGGTGTTACATATTGTTATACGGTGTTTATATGGTGTTATATAGTATTATATATAGTGTTATAATACACTTCTCACACTTTAGGCCCTTTTTACACTATCATTACCCTATATATATATATATATATATATATATATATATATATATATATATATATATAATATTAGTTTTTTTGTTATTAGTTTTACAATAGTAAATATATTAGTTTTTCATTCTTTTATTATTATAATAATTAATTAATTGGCAAATTGGATTTAAATAATCCGAACCGGCTGTTTTTGGCCAATAATAATCCGAACCGAGTTTATTCCCGACAGTGGTCCCAACTATTTCAATTTGTTTGCATAATGATCCGCCGTTAAAAATAACTTAACGGAGTTAAGTTTTTTCCCGAATCACAAACCGATATTTTAGGGCTTTTGTTCTAAACAAGGATACGAGTCCATTGATGTAAAGCTTACCTCGAAATGATGCTCCAAACGGCTTGATTTTTGTTAAGTGGAAGTTTAAACACCAGAATTGAAGCACCGTTTTCGTCGTTTGGAGCATTGTTTCGAAGTGAGTTTTACATCAATCGACTCGCTTGGTTTTAAAAAGCGAGAGGCGCACAAAAGCGACGAGGTCTAAAATTGAGGCGCGAAGCGCAAAAGCGGTGGGCTTTTCATACCCGAGGCGCAAGATGTTTATATAATTTTTTTTATATATCCCATACATATCCCATAGGTTTTTAGCTTCCTTTAACCAAAATATAGCTATAAGTAAGGCTTTTATACCATTTTAATTACATGTACAAGTCAAAAAACCCAAGGTACAACATTTTTATGCAGTAAAATGCCTAAGGTACATGAGGCGCGCGCCTCAGGCCAAAAAGCCCACAAAAAAAATCAAAAAATGCGCTTTTTGGTCGCTTCCTGTAATTACACAAGGCGAGAAGCAAAAAAGCCCCAGGCCCTGCGCCTTGCGCCTAGGCGAGCCTAGGGCGCGCTTTTTAAAACCAAGTCGACTCGTATGATCGTATCCTCGTTCTGATTAAAAGCCCTAAAACATTGCTTTGTAATTCGGAAAAAAACTTAACTCCGTTAAGTTATTTAACAGCGGACCATTATACAAACAAAATGAAATAGTTGGGACCACTGTCGAGAACAAAACTCAGTTGGTATTATTACTGGCCAAAAACAACCGGTTCGGATTATTTAAATACAATTTGCCTAATTAATTTTGAGTATAATTTGTTTTGGATATGATTTATGAAACATAAGTTCATCAGTTTATAACTTTATATACAATTTATACAAACAATATACAATGATATACTATATACAAACTGTATGATGAGATCTTATATCTATAAACAGACAATTTACCGAAATGAATAAACACCGAAATCACTCCGGTGAATATAATGCTTGCTTGAACTGCAATCTAATGATACACACACAATCGCTGAAATAACGATCTAAACCTAGAGCAGACTAATTGAATGTATACGAGTAATTAACGGCGTGTATAGCTATATTATGCGTAATAGAACAATGAATCACTGAAAACTAAGAGGTTGCATACTTACTGGTGGCTCCGGTGACGGTCGGTGATACCAATACTTCGCCGGTGGTTTTGGTCCTCTAGGGTACACACAACATAACGACGGTTTAAATGTTAGAAACGGTAAAACCCAAAACTCTATTGCACATCCACGTGTCAATGGTGTTAACTAGTTTTTTTTAATGGCGTACGGTTAGGATGTCGCTAACCGGGTTAACTAGTGTTGTATAGGGTTTGGGACCAGTAATTTTCATTATCAATTTGGTACCTTATTTATGTGTTTTTTGAAGTCGGTACTTTCGATTCTACGGTACGGTATTTTGGGTTACCGTATCGGTCAATTTTGGTACCGGTACCATTTTATGCGTCTTTCAGGATGTTTACTTTCATTTCGGTACCGGTACGAAACCTAACTGACCCTGTATGGTTCAATTTCTTTGAATGGTTTTGTTACCTCTGATTTTACGAGCCCAATATACCTTTTTTTCCTTCTCATGTTTCATTTCTTTGTATTCTATTTCTTAGCTAAAGAAAGAAAACAGCCATTTCGTTTTATTATTCATAAATCTTCGTTAGAGAAGACTTGATTGTTATTATTATTGTTAGTCGTGATTGAAAAAACCAAAAGATTTACCATGAAAGAATGAAATACTAGTTTTATAAAAACCTTATAGTTGTGTAATTACTTTATCATTGTCAACTTTTTGTCCGCATAATGTCATTAGACGTTCATTCGATGGTAGTTTGTTTGATAAAAATTAAAATATACGTAAACAAGGAGAGTTGAGATGGTTTTGAGTTTTTTTGCAAGAAGTTTTGGGTTTTAATGTGGAGGATTGGGATGACTATAAAGGGTGATAAAGGGATTATTTCAAGAATGGTGATGGTAGAGTGCAGGTTTTTGGTTGTTGGTTTGTGTAGATTGGCAGAGTGCTTTGGAAAGTTTAGTTTGGTTGTTGCTGCTCTCAAGAATGTTTGACTTGTATGATAGGTTAATATGGTGGTTTTTGTATAGATTGGGCGGGGGTCGGGCTTTTGTATAGGTTAATATGGTTGTTTTTGTATAGAATGGTTGTTGCTGCTCTCAACAATTCGCTTTTGTTTAGGTATTTTAACAAACACCTTGTGGGCATGATTTTATAAAATCAACAATCAAGTTTTATGACTAGTTATTTAGCTAAGATTAAACATCTTTTACAAGTTCATATGCCTAGTTTACATACGCAATATCAATGCTTTCATCATACATCAGCTTTATGCCATTTCAACATTGAATTTCATGTATTCATCACCTAGTTATAACACCCACTTAAGGCATGTATAGGTGATTATCAAATTTCACAATTTTCATCACTAATTTATCAAACTATTGACTAGGGTTTACCCCTAGACATGATTTCATCCTAATTTCACCCAAACATCAATCATTCAAGCTCAATTTTCGATTTCAAGTTTTCATCAAGAATTCAAGATGTAACCAAAAGATGAAATTTGACATATATTGTGATCCCTTCACTTGGGTGATTACTATATTCAACTTGGTTTTCGATTTGAGCTAGTTAGGGTTTGAGCTCAAGAACCTTCTTGGCTCTTGTGGAAATCTCGACCAGAACACACACAAGTGTGTGTGTTGTGGTGTTTTGTTTGTTAAATTAAAACCATTTTAATTTTTGTCAAGTTTAGTCCCTCCACTTATCCAAGTTTTATAAAGGATTATTAACCAAGTTTTTCTTTATTGTTTTAAGGCACATATTTAACTAGGTTAATGTTTCCTAGTTATTTTATCCTTAGTTGTTACCAACATATTTAACATGGTTATCTATATAATTTCTAATATTTTCGGGGTGTTACAATCACCACCACCATCCACCACTCACCACCGTCCATCACCACCACCACCGTCAACCACCACCATCCATCACCACCACCACCCACCACCGTCCATCACCACCATCCACCACCGTCCACCGTCCACCACCCACCACCCACCACCGTTCATCACCACCACCATCCACCATCCACCACCCATCACCGTCCACCACCGACCACCACCCATCAACGTCCACCACCCACCACTGTCCTCCAACACCCACCACCGTCCACCACCACCGTTCATCACCCACCACCGTCCATCACCACCACCACCACCCATCAACGTCCACCACCCACCACTGTCCTCCAACACCCACTATCGTCCACCGTTCATCACCACCACCGTTCACCACCAACCACCACCGTCCACCACCCACCACCACCGTCTACCACCATCACCACCACCACCACCGTCCGTACACCACCACCAGATTATTTTAGAAGTCTGCAGAAGTTAAAAAAAACAAACAGTCTTCTTCTTGCAGACTGCAGACATTTGGTCCACCTCTTCTGCTACAGATGTCTGCAGATGTGGTCCGCAGATTGCAGACATTTTACCTCTTAAAAAACAAACAACACCTAAGTGTTTAACCAGTAAGAGGTCTGAACCATTAAGATGCTCATTAAGAGGTAAACAAAGAGCCATTAAGTATTTAACTAGTAAGATGTCTGAACCATTAAGATGCTTATTAAGAGGTAAACAAACAGCGCTTACTCTAAACAGAACTATATATGTGTGATGAACCAATGGCATCATCAGATTGGCTAACAATATTACCAAATCTAACGGCAAATTTGTCGGTTTCATTGATGTCAACTAAAAGTCTAAAAAAACTAGAAGTCTAATTCAAGTCGGTTTCATTAATGCCAACTAAAAGTCTCACTCAACAATAGTTGAGGGCACACACAGATAACGTCAATAAACAATTTGACAAAGACCAATCCATATCTTCTTTGTAATTTAATAATTGAATGCTACAGTCGCCAACAGAAAACTTCTTAAATATTATATATCAAGTTTGTGGCCAACAGATATACTGATATACAATCAGAATAGAATCACCCAATTGCAACATCTTGAACACACAATTAATCTATAAATAGTTCAATCCATTAGTCTTAATTAACCTATATAAACAATTTCTGCAAATCACTTGTTTCTTCATTCATGGATCGGTTTCAAGATCTTCCTCATGATATTGCACTTCAATGTTTTATTCGAGTTCCTTTCAATCAGTTTCATACTATCAGATCAGTATGCAAGGCTTGGAAAGCTGAGGTTCACTTGCCTGAGCTTCTCCGGCTCCGGAATTCCACCGGAAAAGCTCAATCTCTCGTGGTTCTCTCTCAGGCGAAGATGAACCCGGCCGGAAAAAGGAAGTGTTTGGATGTTCCGGTGTACCGGTTGGTTGTTTTCGAGCCGGAGACGGGTAGCTGGTCGGAGATGCCGTGTTTAACGGAGTTTGAAAACGGGTTGCCGTTGTTTTGTGGGACGGTTGCTGTTGGGTCGGATCTTGTTGTTATGGGCGGGTACGACCCGAAAACTTGGGACTGTCTTAATTCGGTATTTATTTTTGATTTTCTGTCGTCCAAGTGGCGTCGTGGTGCTGACATGCCTGGTGGGCCCAGATCGTTTTTTGGTTGTGCGAGTGATGGTGATCGGACGGTTTTTGTTGCCGGTGGGCATGATCTCGAAAAAAACGCGCTTAAATCCGTATGGGCGTATGACGTGACGAACGATAATTGGACCCAATTACCTGACATGGCAAAAGAGCGTGACGAGTGTGAATGCTTGTTCTACCGTGGCAAGTTCCATGTCATCAATGGGTATTCAACAAACATGCAAGGTCAGTTCCATCATAGCATTGAGGTATTTGACACGTCTGCTAGAAAGTGGTTAGAAAGCAATGGTGTGTTATTGGAGACTACGAACACTCCCAAAATTTGTGTCGAAGGTACCGATAAAAAACTATACACATGTCATGCTAATGACGTGGTCGTACTAGAAGATGACATGTGGCAGTCTGTTGCAAGACTACCTGCTGAGGTGACAAACATGCAATGTTTAGTATCGTTCCTTGGACATCTCTTGTTGATCGGTACACCAAAATACGGAGAGCCTAGTAATGCTTATAAGGTGGACTTAAATAAGCGTGTATGGACGAAAGTCCACACACCGGTCGAGTATTCTGGTCATGTTGACTCTGGTTGCTGTTTGATTATTTGAATTCTGAATGATATAAAATGCTAAAAAACTGTATGTATGAAAAGATTAAATTATGTATTAGGTAGAGCTTCAAACAATAAAGATATACAACTTTGAATCTGACATGTGAAAAATTTAACCTAATGAGTTTGTATTTGTTTTGTCTCATGTAATCTAAACATCAAACAGAAGACATCATAATATCTCATGTTATCAAACCTATTTGTATATGCCTAAGTGGCTAAGTGGCTATTACGACTAGGGCTGTTCACGAGCCGGGCCGAGCGGACCTTTGATCGTGTTTGGCTCGTTTACAAACCAAACCAAGCGGGGCGGGGCGGCTCATTTAATACCGAGCCTCAAATCAAGCGAGCATTTTCCGAGCAGTAAATATTCCGAGCGAGTGTCGAGCGAAGTTCGAGCGATTTGCACAACCGTGTCGCCAGATTTAAATCTACTGAGAGAGATAGTGACAATGTTGGGTCTCAAGTTTTATGTCTTTAAAAACAGAAACATTTCATGGCATAATATTTTTCTTATAAATAGCAATGTTGTCGCCGACGCGGCGATGATCATATTGCACGAACAATGACGTTGAGAGCAGGAGACGATCGACTTAGGGTAACAACATGAAAAATTGAGGCGATGAGCAGACTGTCGTTTATCGGTTTAGGGTTTAACTTTTAGATTTGATAATAAATTTTTAAAGTGGCGTGGTTGGGCTAGTACGTATAGATATAGTTGTAAATTTTTATATAGTGGACCAAAATCTAATAGAGTGGTATATTTAAAATTATAAATTTAATTTAATTTATACTTAAGTGTGTGTGAGTGTGTGTGTGGGAAGGTTCAAATGAAAACCACTTTTATTGCGAAAACTCGAAAATTAACTAAAAAAATCCTAAAAAACACACCAATTTTTATTTTTACAATTTTTTTTTATCAAAGATCGCTAGTTTTATATATATATAAAAAACTTTTTTTTCAAAAAAAATAAAAAAATTGTATGTGTAATTACAAATGTGCTCTACATATTTTTTTTTTTGAATTTTTTTTATATAATTTAAATAGCGAAAATTGGTATGAAAAAAAATTGGTATGTTTTTTAGGCTTTTTTAGTTAGTTTTCGCGATAACTAGTGGTTTTCATTTGAACATTCCCATATGTATGTATGTATGTATGTATGTATGTATGTATGTATGTATGTATGCATGCATGGGGTAAGATCAAATAAAAAGTTAATTTTCCCTAAGTAAGTAGGATGAGAAGAAATCTTAACCATTCATTTTTCAAATCAATGGTTAAGACTTAAGATGAAAGTGTAGGAGAAAGGAGGAGTGCAAGGGTATTGATGTGGAAAAAGTAGTTCAACTAAATAAACTAAAATAACCCTAAATTAAGACTCAAGTAATAAAAATCTAGACTCTCTAACTTGACTAAACTACTCACCGGCAAGTGAACCGGTCGACTCTAGCAAAGAAAAGTAAGTCCGGATGTCGAACCCACAAGGACTCTAATTAATTACGTTAATGACTTTACTTAGACTTGACACTGACACGACTTAACAATTATTGTGTTTTAAGGGGGGGGGGGGTTTACCAAAATCCTAAAAGTGAAATTAAAATGAAACTAGACTAAAACACGAATAAGAACTAAGGTTTGATTCAGATGAGATTAACGACTACCTAGGCTTGAATCCAGTTTAACAATGAATGGATTTCCAACGGTATTATTGTTGTATGGAATCGGGATCGTAAGATACTAAACCCTAAAGTATTTCAAGCTAAGACTTCCCGACCCTTCTCAGGAAGAAACCTAGGAAACCCTACAAGGCTGTTATGAACACCGACTGTTAGACTTCCTCTCAGTCCTCTAACGACTCTAAAAGTGCCCTAATTTGACTATCTACCTCTCAGCGCGATAATCTAAGGCAATTCTAGGTTCTAGCTTGGTTTACTAGACACAAATGCAATTAGGGAACTAAGATTGACTTCTCTCAAAACCTATCTTAGATATATACTGCATCGCGACCTAATAACTAACTCGAGCCTCTCAGCGACAAGTTAAGCAGAATATTTAATTCTAACTGTATTTTAATTACTGTTTCTAATGCTATTGGCCAATTTACCCAACGATCACCCGAACCCGCAAAGAATCGAATAATCAACACAAATTTATTATGTGAAAGACATTCACCAAAATCTATGTGAAACAGTAAATAATCAACAATCAAAAGTAAATACGCATACGCACCAAATCAGAAATTCTAGAACACTTTACTTTTAAAGATCAATCCATAAACAAGCAATAAAAACCGTTAAAAGATCCAAACTTCGATCAAACTATCATCTTGCCTAGGTAGTTATAAGGGTTTTAGCCAAGAAACATGTTGTCTAGAATAAACAAATCAAGTTCAACACAAGAATTCATTGGAAAAATATTGAAAACACGAAATTAAAGAAAACCGGGAGATAAAACCCGAACAATCTTCACTTCCACGCTCCAAGCTTCAACCGTATGATTCTCGTAACCTCAAAAACTCCGAAAGATGTAAAATCTGCTCCAAAAGTCGCCTTAGGGTTTCTTAATTCGTAAGTGTTTGATAATGATCAGTAACTTCCAATAAATACCAAAACCCTAGCATTAAACAAAGATTATCCGGAATATTACCCCGCCGCGTCGCGCGACGGGGTCCTCTCTTCTCACTCGCGCGACGCCAGCATGCCAATATTCAGATTTTCTTTCTCACTTGCTAGCGCTACGCGACAATATGTTCATCTACCCGTGGCGCGACGCCACATGCATATTTTCACAGCCTATCTCGTCCAAAACTCAGCTTTTCATTCCAAAAACTCTCAAGAATTATTCTAACTCTTTGTGACTTGTTCCAGGACATAATGTTTCAGCACTCTAGCTCGTTTCCACCCAATTTCCAGCAAATAATGTATCGAGACCTGGAAAACCGAACTTTGATCAATAGCACGCAATTCTAAATAAAACTAAACTATAAATAACGATAAAATATACAAAACATACACGATAAAGGATGTATTTTGCAATACATCAAATATCCCCACACTTGCTCTTTTTTCGTCCTCGAAAAAGAATTGTGCAACGGAATCAGAGACGAACAATCACTTGGGTCAAAAATTATTTATATCTTATTAAAACCAAGGCTTGCGTTAGCCGCGATTGCGAATATACTTGTCCCTTTAAACCCGAATCCAATCCTAAAGCCTTATCATGTGATTTAATTTAAGTGCGGTCAATCCAACTAGGATCTCACACTAGAATTTACGGTCCATCTACTCCCACCTCAAGCTTATAGGACTAAAGGAACGATCACTGGACCAATTCCCAACCGTCTTATATCAAAACCAAGAGAGTTTACAATCAAATATATTTTTTTTCTTTTTCCATTTTTTTCGCTTTTCTTTCTTTTTTTTTCTTTTTCATGAGCTTAGACGATGCTTTCCCTAACCAAGAGCCAATCCGGCTGTAGAGTCGCTATCCCCAACTCGGATTACTTAAGCTTCGGTACTTTTTTTTCTCTTTTCTTTGCACGGTCGATTTCACACACCCTAGCGGTAATTCGGCTGTAGAGTCGCTATCCCCAACCCAAACTACATAGGAATGCATTACTTTCATTTAGTTTCTAGCTCACTTTTTATTCTATTTTTTTTTATTTTTCCGCATGATCACAAACTCTAACAGTTTTAACTTATAACGGTGCCCCTTATACTATTATCGGCAGTTTTGATTTCCCATATCTCCCAGGCGAAAACCCACTAGCAGACCGACAATTAAGGTATATTAGCTCAAAGGGACTTAAAACCAAACCCGAGCCTATCCACATATCCCTAACTAGACGCAAACTCGATTTATTATATTCTCATATTATTATTATTTGAACCCAAGCAACAATTCCTCTTTTCTATCATTTTTCGTTTTATTTATGCAAACTTCTCATATCGAAAGACATTTTTCTGTTTTTTCAATTTTTTTGGATTTTTAATTTTTTTTTTTGTATTTTTCAATTTTTTAAGACTCGATTATTTACATGTATCCCATCCCCACACTTAAAGATTGCATTGTCCCTAATGCAAGAATGGAAATACGACTCAACTACCTAAACACAACTACTAGACTACTAACGAGCTAACTAGATAAATAACGAACGAACGATGAAATAAATAAAATACAAGAACAAAAAGGGAAACGACTTAGCTGATATATGAGACTGTTAAAGTGCCAGTCATTCCCACATAAGCCCTCCAATTCGAAACGCCCTCAGCAAACAACTCTAACCTCGGACACAAGAACGAAAGCGGCTAACACAATCAACCTATCTGAATCAAACAAACTACCAAACCATATCATCATGTATATATCAAAATCATCAGTAGTTCATCAGTTTCATCACATCAACCAACCCAACCTTCCCTAACCAACCTGTTTAAAGTGTATAAATATCAGTACAGACCAAAAGTGAGGATAAAAAACAACATAAAATAAAAATAATCAGCAAAAGATATAATCGTCAGCTGCTGCTCTGCATCCTCGTGCCATCCCCACACTACTCCTGCTGCCCAGCTGCACCACTGCTCTCTCCAACTACCTGAACTGGAGGCCCCGGATCAACTCTCGCATCCGTACCAGCCGGGCCCTCCTGCTGCCTCGGCTGGTCCCCCCTAAGTGACTCGATCAAATGCTCCAACCTATCGAACCTCTGCTCCACATACAGCGAGAACGACTCCAAAGTAAGAGGCTCAGGTGGAGGCTGTCTCCTCGGGTACTGACGTGCTGGCAGCTCGTGTCGCTGAGGTGGTCGCTGCCTATGTGTCGGCTCAATCTGAATCATGACATCCTGAGCTGGATGTCCCTGTGGTGGCTAAACCTGTGGACCCTCTCTGATCGGCTCCCACCCGTAGGGTTCCTGCCACGACACTATGCCTGCCTTCTGCAGCTCTTGCAACCCAAACACACCGTCTTGGGCCCCTCGTGTAAAAATTCGGGCCGATATTTGTCAAGCACCCCCAAATTTGTTGCAATCCTGGTAATGTAGGGGCCCATATCCAACCCAGCACGAATACCTCCTCTTCGACCTCTACTAAACGAATCTGCTAAGACCGTAGCCTGATTCACCTCCCTCTTCTGGACTCTACACATCAAGATAAACAGATCGATCCAGTTCGCCTTGTTCTCCCCCGACTTCCGACCTACAACTGTAGTAGACAAGATTTTCAGCACATATCTATATACCGGATTACGAACCGATGTGATCAGATTCGTAGACCCAAACGGATGATCGGAAATCGTACTCCAAAACTCTCTCAACTCAGTCCCACCGACACTATAATCCCTAGGCTTATTATACGCACCCCTCAAGCAAGTAGCAAACTCCGGCCTTTTCACCTCCTCTTCGGTATACAACCCCGAAACTATAGCAAACCGAACCATATTCATTTCATACACTTGCCTACCCAAACTAAACGACACCGCTGTGCCCTGCTCGAACTTCCCTTCCTTATGTAACCACGTATTATGAAACTCCAGAACTAACTCCTCATACTGAGGCTGTGTGCACTCCAACGCGTCAGATAACTTAGGATCCACAATGTCCTGCAGATCCTGTAACGAACCTATCTCCTCCACCCAATCCCAATTGATAACCCGATGATGAAGTAGCTCAGTATCTTTCAGTTTTTCAAGTTTGTTCCATTCTGGTGAATCCCGCTCAAACTTCAGAATCGGGTGATTTGCTACTACATGCATTTTCTCATCCGGAATAAAGTTATAAGTCCCTCAATATTTGATTTTTCTCAATTTCGGATCATTGGCCGCTATTTGAATAATCGGTGTTTCTTGAGGGACCGGATCCTGCTGCGATGCCGACTGGCCCTTTCCTGTCTTTCTACCTTTTCCTCGGCGAGAACTACTAGCCATGCCTGTAAAACAAATAAATTTCAAGACAAAACAAGCAGACAGTCAGTAATAACAAACTATTTTTGGTATTTTTAAATTTTATAATTTTTTTGAATTTTTGAATTTTTAATATTTTTTTGGATTTTTAATAATTTTTCGAAAAAAATAAAGAATAGTCGTATAGCATTTCATTCGCGGCTAATTCTAACACAAGCGGGTTACTTTTTACAATTGCTAAGTGGTAGTTAAACTCGCCCTAATGGAGATTGAGTACGGGCGAGTCTAAACCACTTGTACGTGCAAGTAAACCCAAACAATACTAAACACTACTCAAACTATGCTAAAACGACACAATGACGACGCGAAACACTAAACTAGACTCAATGTACACTACCCCCCATGGGCACTTTTAATTGTCCCAATTAAGAGCCAAAGTGCCGAACAATGACATTGAAGTCCAATTCGCGCTTTAAATGTAGTTACCTTTTAGTTGTTTTGAAAAGAAATTTTAGCGTCGAAAGATTCCGCCTAATGAAAGGAAGTTTCTTTCGTATGCAAAAACGTAGTTTCAATGCGCAAAATCGAAGCTTCAATTCAATGTATCAAACCCAATCATTCAAATACCAAGCGAACAATTTCAGTACCAACCCGACTACCATAACCAATCCCAATTTTGAGTGTAAACCCATGAATCCCCACACTTAAATCTATCAAGTATACTATCATCTCCCAACCCGAGCCATCCGCAAGCTTATGAAAAATCAATTACACGACTAACCTACCACAAAAGACTCAACAATGACCTTTGTGACTCGAAGACGACTCGAAGTTTTCTGACTCAACAACTACTCGACTAGAATTAAACTATGACTCGACACACTAAGCTACCAAGCACTTAACTCACTGACGATTGACTCAACACAGTGACTCAATTAACATTGAACTCGACTCTAAAACACATCGACTCAAACTGAAACTGGACTCGACAACTCAACCCGGATTCTACTGAACCAACAAATGGATTCGACAAAGCCAAACCGACAAGACTCACAAGACCCGAAGGCCGACTCAACCCTAACTCGACAACTAATGGACCTGACAATACGACGTGATAAAGACTCGACTAACTCTAAGCATCAAACAGACAAGAAATTAAGCAAGAAACATACCTGAATCAGTGATTTTGTGCAAGAAAAAACTTGAAATTTGCGAGTTGTGAAATCCCCCAATCGATGTGTTTGAGCAGATGAATGATGAGATTTTTATTAGGGGTTTTGTTCGGGGAGGAGTTCCGATCACATGGGTGTAATTTTTGGTAAAAATGGTGAGGTTTTAGGGGATGAATGGAGGTTTAATGGTGGGTGGATGTCACACCCCGACTTTCCACGTTTGACCGGTGGGCCCGGTGGGGAGTATCGTGTCGTAGTTGATATCATCATAGTCAAACAACACAATATATATGAATGCACAGCGGAAGCAAAAGATAGATATATTACAATCCGAATATAACGTAATATCAAGGTATTACAACGGAAAGTAAAGGATCCACAGGCGGATCTTAAAACATAAACATTGTTCAACAGACTTTAGGCGCCTAGAACTTGCAAGATTCCTTATAAACGCCCTGAGCTTCCAGCCAATTACGTTCAGTACCTGTCACTTAACCCTTTTGGAAAATAAGTCAGTTTTCACTGGTAAATACACTCAACCGACTCATTTTGAAAAGGTTTAATAAAATTGATTTGAATGCACGTGGCACAAACTCTTTATAACTTGGGACAATTATATTTATAATCTTGTATACAGATTTACATGTTCGTTGTACGTTCAGGGCCCGATGTAGAAACCGAGTCAGATTAACAGACACGCCACAAGTATAGGCCCACAAGAGAGTGAGATACCGTTTTCCCTTAAGCAACTGTCAGGTGTATGCGTACACCCCGTGCTTAAGACGTGGCCATTTTATAATACAATGATGTCAAGGATATCTGGGACATGGTCATTAACCCCTAAAGGCTTTTATTTCAAACAATACAGATTAAAGCGGGTTACCTCAATAATTTAATCACAATTCGACTAAACATTCAATACCCGACCAAGCGGTATTATTATAATACCGTATCCCAAGCTCGTATAGGGAAAATAAGTTAAGAGTATTTACCTGAGCTAGCAATGCAATTTATACTCAGCCGTATTTTCTAATCAGCAAGCACAAGTACTTTTACTGGGGCTCTTAATCTGGAACGAAGGTTTTATAATAACCTATTAGAATCCTAACGGGTCTTTAATTAATCCTTGACTTAGACCGGTTAGTTTTCAAAAGGAAGATACGATTCAAACGCATGATAAAGCGAAGACCGGATTAGAATGTGGTTTTGACCCGACAAGCTTGTATGCTTGTTTAATATGGGTAACTTAAACACATTCTGGATTTTGAGACAAAAATGATATGGTTTGACCCGTTTCGGCTAATATATGCAAACTAGTTACATAAGCCGATCCGAACGCGAAAAGTGCGTAACGAGTAACCAAATAAATCATATACAGGTTTCCTAAGTTAATATGCCTTTAATATGTTGTGATATCAGTAGGATACCTTCCATTATGCCCAAAACGAGTTTAATCTCAAAATAAGCCCCGTAGGGGTATTTTGGTCATTTAAAAGGTTGTAAAAGAGTTTAAATGAAGTTCTGAGATTCGGGTTCGAATACATCAGTAAAATAACTTATTTTAATAGGTCATATCAGTTGGTAATAAGTCTTGTGTGATAAAATGGTTTTAAACCCAAACTATGCGTTTAATACGCTTAAAAAGCCATTTTAAGTGATTTCCGGGTTATACCAGAAATCTGAGTTTTCTGGACAGGTTATAAAGTTTAAAATACTTTATTTATTAAATAAAATCAGTAGAGACTGGATTGGCATCAAAATACTTTGTAGAACTCATTTTATAACCAAAAAGGGTATATTCGGTATTTACCGAATTAATGCCATAACCTTAGGTTATGAGCAGGTTAAAAATAATTAAAAATCTTTAAAAATCCCAAAATATTATATTACATCAGTGGGCAAAAGGTTTGGTGTCAAAAATTGGGTTTAGATAGGCTTTATGCTAATTGCGCCTTTTAATTACTAAAATGCGTTATAATTACGCTAATGAGCATAACTCCTAATCTAGACCTCCAATTGATGTAAAATTTTAGGGATATGTTTATAAATTAGTAACAAAGGTTATTGTCTTTTCACATATCCAAAATTCTCGTTTTATGGTCAAAAGGGCATATTGGTCAACATTTAAGCAATTAACGGAAACATGTAAACGAATCGGATAATCAATGAACCAACCACAGAGGGTTATGCTAACATGTAGCCTGGTCCTAAGGAAGCTCTAAGGCATTTCCAAATCATACTAAATCGGGTCAGAACTGAAGTTAAAGCAAAAGTCAAAGTTTTGCGACTTTCGGTTCCGAACCAGGTCTAAACAGAAAATTGTCGGATCAAACAAGCTTAGACCAGTTCTTATACTTATTAACAAGTTATATGAGTGATAAAATAGGTTACATGCCTTCTACATTGTTAATTAGGCGTTAATTCGCAAATTAAGGTTTTGTTGACTTTTTCTAATCAACTTTGACCCGACATTTGATCTAATTAGAGCGGGAATCAGAGGGAGCCCTTTTAAGGGTTTAATGCCCACATAATTACCAACTTATAACTACTTTCAGTTCGACTAATCACTGGACCATTAATGATTAATCGCTAAGTCAACCGTTAATTACGACGGTTTGACTTTTAAGCTAAAACTAAGTAAAAACTCAACTAAGAAATGTTAAGCATACTTACCAAAGTCTAATGCACTATTAGAGATGGCTTGGGTCTGCTCTTATGCTCCAGGAAGCTCCAAGAAAGCAGATGGAATGAGTGATCATACTGTTGCAACTATGAAGGCCTTTTATAGTGATTTTGATCTCATTAGATCATGACACACAAGGCTAGCAATGTTCCCAGATCATTTACATGTGTCCCTAAGGCCTAGGAACTGTTAGGGGTCGCCCATGAATGAGAAAATATCTAACTAAGTCAGTTACAAGCTCATAACAGCCAACTGCCCGATTTTCTGCATCTGGGGACCCCTTACGGACCGTAAGGGTGGACCTTTATGGTCCGTAAGACAGTCATCAGGGCAAAAAAATTCTTTTCAGTTTGCATCCTTGGCTCTTGGTCCTTCGAAAGGTCAATCCACCTTTATTCTTTGCATTTTGAGCCCTTCTAATTGACTTATAAGGGCTTCAAGTCTTATACCTTCTTTGTTAAGTCCTTGGCCACATTGTTATTACCCGAAAAGTCATAATTTTCAACGTTGACGCTTTAACCCCTTATATACGAATTTGATCATAACTTTCTCATACGATAACGAAACGTTATGAAATTTATATCGTGCATTTTAGTGAGCATAATTAACCGTTACAAAGCTTCAGGTTTGCTAAAAGGTCACTCAGAGGTATACTTTAAACATGTTGACATATTTAACCCCTGTAGTTTGTAATCTCTCACTTTCTTTCATATTTAGCTTCGTATGATCCATGATTTATTCGTTTGAAGGTATGAGCATCATGTAGGGTTATTGTAAAGTATAATTACCCATTGTTGACATTTTGTACCCTTATATTTACATACTTTCCATGTTTGTCAACTTTAGTCCTTCTAGAACATTCTTTCACACGTTCAAACCTATGACACGTGTCAACACATTATAGGATGTGAATTTTCGAGTTGTTACATCCTCACCCCCTTAAAAGAAATCTCGACCTCGAGATTTGCTACAATGCTGTAAGTACTTTTTGTCGCATAATGGACTTAACTTCTATAACATATCTGGAGTCTTTCCAAGCTCTCAAAGTGACCCCTATATTAGGTACATGTATCCTTTTGGGGCTTCTTAACCTGTCGATCCTCAATCGATACAGGATGCTCATCACATCATAATTCTGCATATCATTATGTGATAGTGTTTCTTAACTTATTGGCGAAACACATCCTTCAGTCACTAGTGTGCAATGTATTGCAGCCCCGCCAAGCTCCCTAAATAGTTTTAGCTTATAAGCTACTTGATCATGATACATTTGATTTCCTTCGAATGATTCTATATATTCAGAGCTTAACTAGCCTGATAATTTAACAAATTTGGCACACCCTTCCTGGGTGATATCTTTTGTTGAACCTTATCCTTAACAAGAATTTAGGAGGCTTGCTATTCTCATTAATCCTTGATTTTCTGCCGAATACAGGCATCTTACAGATGATTATGTATTTGCGTGATCTTATTTGTTGTTTCTAATGCAACTTTCAGATCCTGATAATTGGACTTACCAATCTACTGTCCTATCAATAAGCGTTTAACATTCCATCTATACAAGGTTTTCAAAGGAGCCACCTTGATACTTATATACAACTATTATAGAAAAGCTTATCTTAAGGTGAGATGGTTATCCCAACCATTGCTTAAAACTATTCTTAAGGAATAGCTAATCCTTATAGCTAGTTGAATAACTCGACGATCCTGGGTAGTTGATGGCGATTCTTAATCGTTGTCTAAATAGGGTTGCAGTAATGAATGCATAAGCAAAATGAACCGTCTTCCTTATTTAGCAATATCAAACTCTCGGAATATTAAGTTAGGCTATATGAATCTCTTATCTTAAAATTTACTTAATTAGGGTTTCGATTATTCCATAATCAATCATGGAGTTCTATAACACTCTAACCCAAAGTGGGATGTAAATCTTAACTCTACTTGCCTCTCGGGAGGTAAACAGGGTAGTCTTTGCAGAAGGTAATCAAGACACACGGAGATTACAGAGATTTTTCCAAATCTCGGCTCCAGTTCGTTTATCATTGCCTGTGTCAGATAAGTGGCATATTTATGTTACGAGTCCACAGATTTAATCAGTGACACTTACTTGGACAATTCCATTCTGGATATCTTCTTTGAATACTATTAGTTGACTTTAGTACCATATGATCATTGGGATATCTTTGTGGTCCCATGCATTAAACCTCCATACTGATCAGGCATGGAAGCAATCTATGGAACTTATTAAGATACATCAATTTTCATACGGTGGTTTTGTCATACCATTTGGTATTCGTAATCAATAGGGATTAAGGATATATCAATTACATGCGAATGTCCTTTATCTATAGAGAGGGTACATTAGAATTTTATGACTTAAAGATTTCTGACAGGAATGGAAGAAATGGTTCCTATTACTAAATGAATCACTTTCTTGGTTGCGATCCGACAACTGCTATTCCTCATCCTCATGGCCTTATACTAACCATGGTTTCATTAAACCATACATGCCAATATAACATTAACATTCTTAATGAACGTTATTTAATATATATCAATTATACTTAGCCTAGGTCATAAAAGACCATTAATGGTATTTAAAGTTTGGTCCTAATCCATCATTTTTTTGACAGGGAATCAAAATGTCATATCTGTCTTTATTATAGTGATGAATTTGGATAGCTTGAAAGCTTGCCATAAGGATATCAGAAAAGAGTGATTCCTAATAGATATAAAATATCAATCTAAGATTTGTTGGAGCATTTTCTATAGTGTCATCGGCCAATTTCTACCTCGCATTAAATGACCGGAGTCCTAATCAGGCGGAGACAATCGTCCTCGACATTTATCGTTCATTATAGAATCATATGTGTCAGCATCAAATAAATTTTTGCATAAACTGTTTGGTAAGGAGAGGTACCTACTATGTAATTATCATTCTGCACCATCTCCTAGGCGTTCATCATGCGTTTGTTTTCTTGGCCTCTTCGGGCTTCTTCTGATTCCTAGGGCAGTTGCTCTTGATATGCCCCTTCTCGTTGCAACCATAACAGGTTGCATCTTTCAACTTCTTACAATCCAGGGTTTTATGTTCCTTAGACTTGCAAATTCCACACAGTAGAGGCTGAGATTCAAATCTGCAATTCCCGAGGTGGTATTTCCTACAGGTTTCGCACCTGGTCTTCTCACCCGACTTCTGGCTGTCTCTCTTAAACCCGGAACTCTTCTTATCCTCAGAGTTCCTCTTCCTATCGGAGCGATGAGAATTCTCATCCTCCCTTTTACGCTTTCCATCTTCAGAGGCTTTGGCAGCCTTGTTTCTGACTACATCGAGTGTAAGAGATAGCGACAGATCGGCCGCTGACCTGAATGTAGTAGGTCTTGAAGCCTTAACACTGGCTTTGATTTCTGGGGCTAAACCCCCTAATGAAGCGAGCAATTCTCTTGGGTTCAGGTGTTACTAGATAAGGAACCAGTCTGGACAGGGTATTGAAACTGGTGAGGTAAGCTTGACAATCTAAGTTTGTCATAACCAATGATAAGAAACCTGACTCAATCCTCTCAACCTCGTGTTGAGGGCAGTAGTTCTCCATAATGAGAGCAACAAACTGTTCCCATGACATGTTGTAAAGTGGGATCTTCCCAGCAGCTTGAATGAGAGCCTTCCACCATGCTAGTGTCTCTCCCTTGAACGATTGGGATACATACTTCACTACATCCCTCTCAGCACAACCGTTGATATCGACAACTGTGTCCATTTCATCCAACCAGGTCATACAATCGTTTGCCCCTTTCTCCCCAGTGAAATCCCGGGGTTTGCAGGAAACAAAGTATTTATAGGTACAGGACTTGGTACGTGGTTCATTACCGAATACTATCCTCTTGGATGGAACACTGTGTTGAATAGATGAATGTCGATCATCATCCTTCTTTGACTCATCTTTCTTTGAGGGTGGCTTGCTATGAGCCTCAGAATGAGTCTTAGGGACAGACTTAGAATGGGGTACAGATGAGGCTTTACTATTAGTTCCACTATACTTGTCACGGCCCTTGGCCCCGGTTTGACCTGGTCCAGAGCCGCGAGGCAGGAAATCCGATGGTATCTAATTAAATGACAGCGGAAGTCTTTTTAAACAGGATCGATTAATATTAAAACTGCTCGTTTATATATATATAATATAGGGGTAAATCCCATAATTTACAATAAAGTGATTTTACTGGGAAATCTTTAATTCTTAAAACATGTTTCTTTATTTATTTACATTGAGCCACTTTTCTAAGCTTGTAGTACTCCACGGCACTTTTCCTGTGCTCACAACAGATCACCTGAAACATGTTTGAAAAAGGTTTTGTCAGCAGGGAAATACTGAGTGAATCATTCAGTTTTACTAAAACGACTCGTTTGTTATAATTCACAGTATTAAGAGATATTACAATGTTTCTGATATCAAACCAACTACCCACAATATTTGTCACTCGACTCATTTCGGTGACTGTGGTCATATCACCATTGGCTGCCCCAATGAATGACGAATATCACTAATTAGGTTCGCCCACCTAAAGTGATAACAACAGTAGTAATGTGCACAATACCCCACATACCGGCTGTAACTTGGTGATTACATAAACTTAATCACTGTAATTATAACCTTTGAAAATAAACATGATTTCAAAAGTAATTTGATAAAAAGAGAATGACTCACTTTGTAGATTTAACGAGCAGAGTATAAGCCTACTGATTAGCCTTGATAAACCTAATTTTAAATAACAATGCACACACAAACAGGTTAGTAACTAATATAGCAGTTACGATAATTCACGAGATTAAATCCTCACAACGATTTACAAGTGCAATACTCAGCAATTCAGCGGATGCACAACGAATGACAGAGTATAGTCCGAGTTCGAACAGCACTCAAACATTCAAGTCGAAATCACGATGAATAGCAAAGTATAAACTCAATTTAAGCGGCACTTAAACAATCGTTGGATAGTTATAATCGATCGGACGTTGAATCGTAATAGCGATCGAGTTATTACCCTGATTGTGGCAGCAATTAGTGATTGTGTGTGTTTTGATATTGTTTCTGCTATAACTCAGCGTATACTTCGAATTTTTACGTCGTTTCAGTACCATAATTCAAGTCCCAAACCAACCTATTTATACTGAAAATTTACCCAGTCGCGTAGCGCGACTGCCTACCCCCTTAGTCGTCGCGCTACGCGACTGCCAACCTATTTTCATAGGGTAGCCAGGTGTATGAGTAGGCTTGCTGAGTTGACTGTTTCGTGAAATTCGATTTCTACAGATAGTTATTTAGATAATCGTAACGAGGGTTTTACCCCCCCTGAGTTTTAGGGGCCCTAATCCTGATTCTGAAAATTCTGAAAATTTTAGGGTTTGTGCAAAATTACTTGGGTTTCTCAATTAGGGTTTCCTATTGGCCAAATTAAAATAATAATTAGGACTTTTGATGAGAGTTGTTACATTCTCCCCACCTTAATAAAATCTCGTCCTCGAGATTTACTGGAATAAATGAGGATACTTTCGCTTCATTTCTGATTCCAGCTCCCAAGTGTATTCAGCTCCTCTTTTTGAATCCCATCTGACTTTGACTAAAACTAGTCGTTTATGTTTGAGAAACTTAATCTTTCGATCCGCAATTTGAAGAGGTTTCTCAACAAATTTCAGCTTTTCGTTTACCTCTATATCTCGAAGAGGTACTACCAGAGATTCGTCTGCTAGACATTTCTTGAGATTGGATACATGAAATACATCATGTACTCCAGCTAACTCTTCTGGTAGTTGTAAACGATAAGCAACTAGTCCTATACGTTGGATCACTGAAAATGGTCCTACGTACCTGGGACTTAGCTTTCCTTTCTTACCGAATCGAACAACTCCTTTCCAAGGAGAAACTTTCAATAGTACTTTATCTCCGACTTGAAATTCTAACGGCTTGCGGCGATTATCCGCATAGCTCTTCTGACGATCTCGAGCTGTTTTCAGTCTTTCCTTGATTTGAGTAATCTTATCAGTCGTTTCTTGTACTATTTCAGGACCTGACAATTGACTTTCTCCTATTTCTGCCCAACAAACTGGAGTTCTGCACTTTCTTCCATACAGTGCCTCGAATGGGGCAGTTTCAATACTTGAATGATAACTATTATTATAGGAGAATTCAATTAATGGTAAATGATTATCCCAGTTTCCACTAAAATCTATTACACATGCTCGGAGCATGTCTTCCAGAGTTTGGATCGTTCTCTCACTTTGCCCGTCCGTTTGAGGATGATATGCAGTACTCAGATTTAGTCGAGTTCCTATAGCTTGCTGGAAACTTTTCCAAAAATGAGAAGTGAAACGACTATCTCTATCTGATACAATGGAGAGTGGGACTCCATGTAAAGATACCACTTCGTCTACGTACAACTTGGCTAGCCTTTCCAGGCTAAAGGTTTCCTTCATTGGTAGAAAATGAGCTGATTTGGTTAATCGATCCACAATTACCCAAATCGCATCATTACCTTTTCTTGTTTTGGGTAACTTAGTAACAAAATCCATTGTTATAAGTTCCCATTTCCACATAGGCATTTCCAATTGTTGTAGTAGTCCTGAAGGTTTCTGATGTTCAGCCTTTACTTGTGAACAAGTAAGACACTTAGAAACATATCTTGCTATATCTTTCTTCATGCCTATCCACCAAAAATTCTTTCTTAAATCTTGGTACATCTTATTGTTTCCAGGGTGCATAGTATACCTAGATTTATGGGCTTCTTCTAAAATCTTATTTCTTAATTCTCCTTGCTTAGGTACCCAAATTCGTTTGTTGTGGAATCTCCAAATTCCATCATTTCCTTGCTCTAGTTCCTTTATATAACCTTTCATTCCTTCAGCATCGTCCTTGATTGTTGTTTCCTGAACTTCCTTTAATTGTTCCATTAAATCTACTTGTAGATTTAATCTAAGAGCACGAACTCGCTTTTGTTTTTCCTGATACTTACGACTTAAGGCATCTGCAACTACGTTTGCCTTTCCTTCGTGATATTGAATATCACAGTCGTAATCGCTTAGAACTTCCATCCATCTTCTTTGCCTCATATTTAACTCTTTCTGCCCAAATATATACTTTAAACTTTTATGATCTGTATAAACAGTAAACTTACTTCCATACAGATAATGTCTCCAAATTTTCAAGGCAAAAATTATGGCTCCTAATTCTAAGTCATGAGTCGTATAATTCTCCTCGTGCTTTTTCAACTGCCGGGAGGCATACGCAATTAGCTTTTTGCGTTGCATCAATACACATCCGAATCCTAATTTTGAAGCATCACAATATACTTCAAAATCTTCTGTTCCTTCGGGTAATGCCAAAATTGGAGCATTTGTCAATCGGTGCTTTAAAATCTTAAAAGCTTCTTCTTGCCTATGTCCCCATTCAAACTTAGTGGCTTTACAGGTTAACTTAGTCAAAGGTACAACTATCTTAGAGAAATCTTTAATAAATCGTCTGTAGTATCCAGCTAAGCCTAGAAAACTTCTAATTTCCATAGCTGTTTGTGGGACCTTCCATTTAGTGATTGCTTCTATTTTAGCAGGATCTACGTGAATGCCTTCGTGATTCACCATATGTCCTAGGAATTGCACTTCCTTTAACCAAAATTCACACTTCGAGAATTTGGCATAAAGCTTTTCTTTTCTTAACAAAGTTAAGAGTGCATGCAAGTGTTCGCAATGTTCTTCCTGACTTTTGGAATAAATAAGTATATCGTAGATGAATACGATTACAAATTTATCCAAGTATGGCTTACAGATCCGATTCATCATGTCCATAAATGCTGCTGGGGCATTTGTTAGTCCAAAGGGCATAACTGTAAACTCATAATGGCCATACCTAGTTCTGAAAGCAGTTTTAGGTATGTCTTCTTCTTGTACTTTTAACTGGTGATATCCGGATCTTAAGTCTATCTTAGAAAAATACCTAGCGCCTTGAAGTTGATCAAAAAGATCGTCAATCCTAGGTAATGGGTATCGATTCTTAATTGTAACTTTATTTAGTTCTCTATAATCGATACACATTCTCATTGATCCATCTTTCTTTTTCACAAACAACACTGGTGCTCCCCAAGGGGATGAACTAGGTTGTATAAATCCTTTGCTTAATAATTCATCTAACTGCTTTTTCAATTCTAGCATTTCGGTGGGTGCTAATCGATAAGGTGCCTTAGCTATTGGTGTAGTACCCGGAATTAGATGGATTCTAAACTCTACTTCTCTATCAGGTGGTAACCCAGCTAATTCTTCTGGAAAGATGTCTGGGTATTCTGAAACTATAAGGATGTCTGAGAGTTCCTTACTTTTAGTGTTAATGATTACCGAAATCATATACACCATTTCTTGTTTTCTTGAATAACTGGCCAATTTTATTACTGAAATGAATTTCAGTGGCTTTCGTGGTTTATCTCCTGTAATTAAAATTATCTCTCCTGTGGGAGTACGGATTTCTACGGAATTCTTATCACAAAGGATTCGAGCATGGTTGGCTATCAACCAATCCATTCCTAACACTACATCGAATCCGGCTAACTTCATAGGTAACAGGTTTGCAGAAAACTTATGGCCTAACAGTTCTATCTTTCCTTCTTGCAAAACCTTATTTATGTTAACAGCATTTCCGTCTGCCGTTTCGACTGTAAAAATTTTCCTAAGGGTGGTTAAAGGTAAGTTAAGAGCTTGGCAAAATGAAGTATTGATAAAACTTTGGTTTGCACCAGAGTCAAATAACACTTTTGCATAAACGTCGTGGATCAAGAACGTACCAGCTATGACGTCAGGGATTAGTTCGGCTTCCTGAGTGGTTAGCTGGAATGCTCGGGCATTCTTCTTTGTTGTTCCATCAGCTGGTTTGCCTTTATTGTCTGCGGTTTTAATCAATTTAGGACATTCTGTTTTGTAATGTCCTGTTTCTCCACAGTTATAGCAGACTATGGTTTTCTTTTTGCAATTTTCTTCACGATGTCCTGCCATTTTGCAGAAGTTGCAGATTATATTGCATTTTCCAAAATGATTCTTTTTGCAATTTCTGCAAAAAGGCGGTTGTGCAGATTGTCTCCTTCCTCTTTTCTTGAACCTATTATTATCATTACCCATACGAAATCCTTGGGTAATCTTTTGAGCCAATTCCTTCTTTCGATCTTCTTCTCTTGTGCGCACTAGTTCATCAGTTAGGGTATTAGCTAGTTCCACAGCATCGTCAATAGTGCGAGGTCTCGCAGCTTTAACGATGTTACGGATTTCACTAATTAGTCCCCAAATATAACGGGAAATGAGTACCGGTTCTGGCGAAGCCAGTGTTGGTACCACTCTAGCATATTCAAAGAATGTCGAAGTATAACCGCGACACTCTACACCTACCATACGATGGTTTAGGAACTTATTTGCCATTTGTTCCTTTTCATATTCAGGACAATATTTTCTTTCTACAAGAATTTTAAATTCTTCCCAGTTCATAGCATAAGCCCTATTTCTTCCTTTAGCCTGTAGCACCGTGTTCCACCATTCGAGTTCTTTGAAAAGATTTGACGCGTACATGACCTGATCTTCTTCGGAACACTTACTTATTGCAATTACTGCTTTGGTTTTCTCTAACCAACGCAATACTGCAGTTGCTCCTTCGTTGCCTGCTAATTCAGCCGGTTTACAAGCAAGAAATTCTTTGAAAGTGCAACCAGGTGTTGCTGATTTTATTTTCTTAGGAGGTGGAGCCTGTCGTGGATTATTATCGTCATGATTGCCGCCTCCATTTACACTATGACTAAAATTATCTTCCTGAGTACGTTTACTAGGAATGATTTGTTGTGGTTCAACAGGTTTCTGAGCAGCAGCCATGATTGCTGGAATAGCATTAGCTATCCCTTGAGTGATGATGTTTTCAATATCTTGTCTAGTCATATACTGGTTTTCCTGATTTTGTTCAGATTGATTCCCTTCATTAACTGGTTCATTACTAGCGTTTTCCATCTGATAATTATTATAAATATAACTATTAGTATCAAATGATTGTAAATAAAACAATTACACAGAAGCACATAAAATCTTACAACACAGATATATGTATCCAAAATTGTCGATGTTTCGACTTCTATTTTGCTTTATATATTATATAGGCATCCATACACACTGTTTATCTTACAATGTTTTATTTCCCATTTTACAGAGTTATATTTAGCTATTATTATTATTATTATACAGACATTTTTCCCAACCCCACTATTCTTTGGTCAACTGGCAGTTTAGTAGCGACGCTCCCTTTTGTCGTATTTCCAGGAAATTTGTTCCCCCATTTCCCGAATCCTATTCCCTGTACCTATCAGCTCTTCACCGAACTGACGGAGTTCGGCTAAGTTTTAGTTGCTCATTGGAGGATTGGGGATAGGTTCTGGATCAAACTGTGGAAGGAAAGAATAAGGACTATTGATGATATTTTCGAATTGCCAGTCATTTGTCCACCATTCTTCCATTTGGCCTAAAGGTCGAGTGTGGATTAGTGGGTCTGGAATAGCTGGTTCCAGATTTACAGGAAGTTGGATTTCTATGTAAGGATATAGATTATTATGGATAGGGCTAATGACATCACAATTTGCCAGTAGACGGTCTATTTCGTCTTGAAATGTGATTTCTTCAGATTGTCTAGAACTCTCTCCAATTTCTATTCCTTTTTGTTTAAAATCTTTCCGGATTTCTATCTCTGCTGGATTAGAATTTTCTCTGATTTCGATTCCCTTTCCTTTGTCTATAGGGTTTTCTATTTTGGGGAGTTTCCTAGTGGCTGGCTTTCTCCTGTGCACTTTCCTCCATCCTACATATCTTCTTTTCTTTTTAAGTTTTGCTTTTTCCAGCGGTGGAGCTTGGAATTCAGAGGTTCCTCTATGTCAGCAATATAACCAGTAAAGTCGTGGGAGACTTCAATTGGTACTGGGTAGAGGTTGAGATTCTGAAATGCTTCCGATATCTCACTCATGCTGGATAGCATATATGCAAAATGCACAAAAATGCTAAGTTAAAACTTTGGAACAAAGTTTTACAAATAAACATTAAAGTTTTATTGCATACGGATTTGTACAAAAGACTACAGGAAAGAGAACACACTATACTTTATTTATTTACTGGAGATTAATTTTCTACTAGACCAGGCTGATTGATATTTTTAGAGGTTTGCATTCTCTGCTACGGTAGCTAGCATATAAAGGTTTGCCCATTTTTCATCTAATGTGTCTTCCCAAGGTGACCTATTGTCTAATTCTTGGATTTCTGAATTAAACCTCACTTTCTTGACTTGGGGTTTCTTTATTTTCTCCTGTCCCTTTCTAAGAATCAAATTTCTTTTATCTTGGGTGAGAGGATTTTCATAATTTGCTTTACGGACAAAAATCCCTTCTTCCAGATCTGCTGGGTGTTTGGAGGAAGAGGTTCCTTTTTCTGTGGGTGCAGTATCTAATTTGTGGTAGATAGCAGAAATCTTTTGTTTACCCATACTGTAACTCAACAATTAATCAGTTAATAAAACATGTATTCACAGAATAGCAATTAGATTTCCTAAGTATCTCTCAATTATTTTAATAGGCTAAAATCAATAGTAAGCTTAAATCAGTGGCTCTGATACCACCTTTTCCTGTCACGGCCCTTGGCCCCGGTTTGACCTGGTCCAGAGCCGCGAGGCAGGAAATCCGATGGTATCTAATTAAATGACAGCGGAAGTCTTTTTAAACAGGATCGATTAATATTAAAACTGCTCGTTTATATATATAATATAGGGATAAATCCCATAATTTACAATAAAGTGATTTTACTGGGAAATCTTTAATTCTTAAAACATGTTTCTTTATTTATTTACATTGAGCCACTTTTCTAAGCTTGTAGTGCTCCACGGCACTTTTCCTGTGCTCACAACAGATCACCTGAAACATGTTTGAAAAAGGTTTTGTCAGCAGGGAAATACTGAGTGAATCATTCAGTTTTACTAAAACGACTCGTTTGTTATAATTCACAGTATTAAGAGATATTACAATGTTTCTGATATCAAACCAACTACCCACAGT
The DNA here is from genome assembly GCA_030545235.1 of Helianthus tuberosus. Classification (NCBI taxonomy): domain Eukaryota; kingdom Viridiplantae; phylum Streptophyta; class Magnoliopsida; order Asterales; family Asteraceae; genus Helianthus; species Helianthus tuberosus. The sequence goes on along the minus strand of CM060444.1, from coordinate 14,902,434 downwards.
ATTTGTCACTCGACTCATTTCGGTAACTGTGGTCATATCACCATTGGCTGCCCCAATGAATGACGAATATCACTAATTAGGTTCGCCCAACTAAAGTGATAACAACAGTAGTAATGTGCACAATACCCCACATACCGGCTGTAACTTGGTGATTACATAAACTTAATCACTGTAATTATAACCTTTGAAAATAAACATGATTTCAAAAGTAATTTGATAAAAAGAGAATGACTCACTTTGTAGATTTAACGAGCAGAGTATAAGCCTACTGATTAGCCTTGATTAACCTAATTTTAAATAACAATGCACACACAAACAGGTTAGTAACTAATACAGCAGTTACGACAATTCACGAGATTAAATCCTCACAACGATTTACAAGTGCAATACTCAGCAATTCAACGGATTCACAACGAATGACAGAGTATAGTCCGAGTTCGAACAGCACTCAAACATTCAAGTCGAAATCACGATGAATAGCAAAGTATAAACTCAATTTGAGCGGCACTTAAACAATCGTTGGATAGTTATAATCGATCGGACGTTGAATCGTAATAGCGATCGAGTTATTACCCTGATTGTGGCAGCAATTAGTGATTGTGTGTGTTTTGATATTGTTTCTGCTATAACTCAGTGTATACTTCGAATTTTTACGTCGTTTCAGTACCAGAATTCAAGTCCCAAACCAACCTATTTATACTGAAAATTTGACCCAGTCGCGTAGCGCGACTGCCTACCCCCTTAGTCGTCGCGCTACGCAACTGCCAACCTATTTTCATAGGGTAGCCAGGTGTATGAGTAGGCTTGCTGAGTTGACTGTTTCGTGAAATTCGATTTCTACAGATAGTTATTTAGATAATCGTAACGAGGGTTTTACTCCCCCTGAGTTTTAGGGGCCCTAATCCTGATTCTGAAAATTCTGAAAATTTTAGGGTTTGTGCAAAATTACTTGGGTTTCTCAATTAGGGTTTCCTATTGGCCAAATTAAAATAATAATTAGGACTTTTGATGAGAGTTGTTACAATACTCCCTAAATTTCTCCTCTACAGCTTTAGATACCGCTGTATCAATCAGTGTACGAAGTTCTCCTCTGGTTATATTAATCTTATCATCATCACGGTTTTCCAGAGGATGACTGTTTATCTCGTCAGAGTCAGCCATGTAGGTAGTTTTAATTGCTACAAAAAGAAAATAAGGGCAAGGTTTATTTAGAAGCCCATACAGTACTATCGTTCTTGACGATTTATTAACCATGGTTTTTAATAACTATTTTGGTTAATTTGTTAAGCATGCATATATTCAGGATCTTTATTACAATCCCTAATTATAATTTAATAATGGCATAAAAGGCCTAGTCACGTAGACAAGGTTAATTTATAAGCCATGATTTCAGAGAATCGAGGCATTAAGGTTTGAATCAAAGTTCATTACCTTTTCTTGACAGGGAGTTGTAGGCTACCACTGTCTTTAGTCTCAGATGGCATTAACTATAGCCCGTAGGCACTTCCCTTCTAAGGGATGTTTATAATATGATCCTCTTATAGGATGATATAAGCCATGATTTCAGAGAATCGAGGCATTAAGGTTTGAACATATTTCATTACCTTTTCTTGACAGAGAGTCAAAGACTACTACTGTCTTTAGTCCCAGAGGACGTTAGTTATAGCCCGTGGGCACTTCATCCTTAAGGGATGATTATTTAAATAAGGGATTTTAAAATAACCCAATTTAAAAATGACTTATGTGATTTTATCGAATCACACTTTGTCAAGCATATTAATTCAGGCTTTCAGAGGTTAACAAGGTTTTGAATCTTTTGAATAGGTTGTACCATCTTGGCCATGTCTGAAATGACATTCAGGCTAGATTTTACCATCTTGGCCATGTCTGAAATGAGAATTAGGCTAGGTTTTACCTTTAAGATTATTTTAATATTAACGCAGAGCAAACCTAAATTGAGATGTTAACAAGGATCTAATTCCAATTGTGGAACTACCATCTTGGCCCTGTCTTAAGGTGACATATGGCTAGGTCTTGTCCTTTTTAGATTTTTGCCATTTTATTATAATGGTAGATCTTATAATATAGGAATGATATTTTAAATATATATAATCGTTCCATTATAATTTAAACAAGTATATGGTTGCCCTAAACGGGACTTCTAATAGCAAATGACTTGCCCATGCAAGGGCTAATCAGAAAAATAACAAAGGAATCAAATAATGACAAAATAAAACGAATTAGGATTAGTCCTATGTTCTTGTCTAGACTCAAGAATGTGCAACTGTGTAACTGAGATTAAACGCAAAAGACTAGCGTTTAATTCACTCAGTGTTGGCTCTGATACCAACCTGTCACACCCCGACTTTCCACGTTTGACCGGTGGGCCCGGTGGGGAGTATCGTGACGTAGTTGATATCATCATAGTCAAACAACACAATATATATGAATGCACAGCGGAAGCAAAAGATAGATATATTACAATCCGAATATAACGTAATATCAAGGTATTACAACGGAAAGTAAAGGATCCACAGACGGATCTTAAAACATAAACATTGTTCAACAGACTTTAGGCGCCTAGAACTTGCAAGATTCCTTATAAACGCCCTGAGCTTCCAGCCAATTACGTTCAGTACCTGTCACTTAACCCTTTTGGAAAATACGTTAGTTTTCACTGGTAAATATAATCTCAACCGACTCATTTTGAAAAGGTTTAATAAAATTGATTTGAATGCACGTGGCACAAACTCTTTATAACTTGGGACAATTATATTTATAATCTTGTATACAGATTTACATGTTCGTTGTATGTTCAGGGCCCGATGTAGAAACCGAGTCAGATTAACAGACACGCCACAAGTATAGGCCCACAAGAGAGTGAGATACTGTAACGCCCTAACACATTTTAACCCAAGATTCGCAGCGGAAAGTACATACCAAAAATTTCTTTAATGATATTCTTTCTTTCACTTAAATACATTAATCCCTTTTTATAATTTAATTAAAAACTAACATATATATATATCGAATTAAGTGACCACATACACACCCACGTACAATCCATGTCTTGACTCGATCTTCAACCGCGTACACCTCTTGATGAAACATCCATAAACCTGTACAACCTGCAGTCACCACAACCAATTACTTCATTAGAAACCGGTGACATAATACATATACTTTAAATGCCGCATAATCAAGCATCAACATCTTTTATTCTCGTTCATATAAGTCCATTCGAACCCTCTCGTCTGACTTCCATACTTAACCTTCATTCTCCATTTTCAGTATACCTGCACTTCCAATTCATTCTTAACAGAAAACAATCAACATCATTAGACTTATCTCATATGTGTAATTTAACTAGTTTCCATGTCATGCATAAATACCTTACCAATCATACCCCCTTCATTTACAACTTACATTTTAAATAAAATGTATAATTACTTATTTCATCTTTGTGCATAATACTAACATGTATATTCCCTTCCTTATCCATACTTAATAGAAATTACTTTCCTATCCATTTTCGACTCTTTTTCCGTAAACTTACCTTATTACTTCCATTGTTTAATACCTTCTCACATGAATCACAATAATCATTATACTACAGTACATTTTACATCTAAAGTGTAAGTCCGAGATTTACTTACCTTAAGCGTCCGTATTTGCATTCGCTTACTTGAGTCTTCTTGTCCCGTTAGCCTTCCACGCTCCCATCCATCTTGACATGATTCCTATACTTTCATGTCATTACATTTACATCCTTATTAGCATACATGATTATTCATATGAACGATCATATCAAGTTCATATCTCACATATGTATTTCATTAGCCGATTCAAACAAGCATATAGCTTACTCAACATCATCATAACACAACCTTCACATATTATTGTCATTTAGACATTTCATCAAACACGTGGTGTGCGTACTACTTCCTAGGCACCATGTACAACTAGTTTATGCATAATCTTCCTAGTTCATTCATATTTCATCAAATCTTCTTACTAATCAACAAGTATCATTAACACATAAACATCAAACATATCAACACCATATTTCTTTCGATTCATTTAACAATAGTTCATCATAACACAACATAGTTCATCCAACTAGTGGGTTTACATCCTTAAACATCAAATTAGTCAAAATTATGCATAACACATGTTCCCTATGATGAGGTTAACACATATTCATGCTTAATTTCATACAAACTCGTGGATTGATCATAACCCACTTCATACAAGATCATCAAATCTAAGTTTTAAGACATACCTTATGATCCCCTTGCTTGGGTGATCATTAATTCACGTTCGGTTGTGAATTTAGACTTCATTCCATCCTTTAATTTGAAGATTTATCAAGAACTAGGGTTTGAACCCTTGGTTCTTTCTCCTGGACATCGATCCAGAACACACACGAGTGTGTGTGTTTGTGTGTGTGTTTTCTTTTAATTAACATCTTTCAAGTTGTCCCACTTTGGTCCCTCATGTTTCGTTTTAATTAAATAAGGCTACAACCCTTCGTTTAATACTAACGATATTAACAATCGACTAGGTTAATTAGTCCTAGTTAATATTCACTTACGGGTTCACTTTTATCCCCTAACGGTAGTTTACCCGTTCCTTTATATTAACCGGGTTTAAATTACCAAACCCATTTTTGGGGTGTTACAGATACCGTTTTCCCTTAAGCAACTGTCAGGTGTATGCGTACACCCCGTGCTTAAGACGTGGCCATTTTATAATACAATGATGTCAAGGATATCCGGGACATGGTCATTAACCCCTAAAGGCTTTTATTTCAAACAATACAGATTAAAGCGGGTTACCTCAATAATTTAATCACAATTCGACTAAACATTCAATACCCGACCAAGCGGTATTATTATAATACCGTATCCCAAGCCCGTATAGGGAAAATAAGTTAAGAGTATTTACCTGAGCTAGCAATGCAATTTATACTCAGCAGTATTTTCTAATCAGCAAGTACAAGTACTTTTACTGGGGCACTTAATCTGGAACGAAGGTTTTATAATAACCTATTAGAATCCTAACGGGTCTTTAATTAAGCCTTGACTTAGACCGGTTAGTTTTCAAAAGGAAGATACGGTTCAAACGCATGATAAAGCGAAGACCGGATTAGAATGTGGTTTTGACCCGACAAGCTTGTATGCTTGTTTAATATGGGTAACTTAAACACATTCTGGATTTTGAGACAAAAATGATATGGTTTGACCCGTTTCGGCTAATATATGCAAACTAGTTAAATAAGCCGATCCGAACGCGAAAAGTGCGTAACGAGTAACCAAATAAATCATATACAGGTTTCCTAAGTTAATATGCCTTTAATATGTTGTGATATCAGTAGGATACCTTCCATTATGCCCAAAACGAGTTTAATCTCAAAATAAGCCCCGTAGGGGTATTTTGGTCATTTAAAAGGTTGTAAAAGAGTTTAAATGAAGTTCTGAGATTCAGGTTCGAATACATAAGTAAAATAACTTATTTTAATAGGGCATATCTGTTGGTAATAAGTCTTGTGTGATAAAATGGTTTTAAACCCAAACTATGCGTTTAATACGCTTAAAAAGCCATTTTAAGTGATTTCCGGGTTATACCGGAAATCTGAGTTTTCTGGACAGGTTATAAAGTTCAAAATACTTTATTTATTAAATAAAATCAGTAGAGACTGGATTGGCATCAAAATACTTTGTAGAACTCATTTTATAACCAAAAAGGGTATATTCGGTATTTACCGAATTAATGTCATAACCTTAGGTTATGAGCAGGTTAAAAATAATTAAAAATCTTTAAAAATCCCGAAATATTATATTACATCAGTGGGTAAAAGGTTTGGTGTCAAAAATTGGGTTTAGATAGGCTTTATGCTAATTGCGCCTTTTAATTACTAAAAGGCGTTATAATTACGCTAATGAGCATAACTCCTAATCTAGACCTCCAATTGATGTAAAATTTTAGGGACATGTTTATAAATTAGTAACAAAGGTTATTGTCTTTTCACATATCCAAAATTCTCGTTTTATGGTCAAAAGGGCATATTGGTCAACATTTAAGCAATTAACGGAAACATGTAAACGAATCGGATAATCAATGAACCAACCACATAGGGTTATGCTAACATGTAGCCTGGTCCTAAGGAAGCTCTAAGGCATTTCCAAATCATGCTAAATCGGGTCAGAACTGAAGTCAAAGCAAAAGTCAAAGTTTTGCGACTTTCGGTTCCGAACCGGGTCTAAACAGAAAATTGTCGGATCAAACAAGCTTAGACCAGTTCTTATACTTATTAACAAGTTATATGAGTGATAAAATAGGTTACATGCCTTCTACATTGTTAATTAGGCGTTAATTCGCAAATTAAGGTTCTGTTGACTTTTTCTAATCAACTTTGACCCGACATTTGATCTAGTTAGAGCGGGAATCAGAGGGAGCCCTTTTAAGGGTTTAATGCCCACATAATTACCAACTTATAACTACTTTCAATTCGACTAATCACTGGACCATTAATGATTAATCGCTAAGTCAACCGTTAATTTCGACGGTTTGACTTTTAAGCTAAAACTAAGTAAAAATTCAACTAAGAAAGGTTAAGCATACTTACCAAAGTCTAATGCACTATTAGAGATGGCTTGGGTCTGCTCTTATGCTCCAGGAAGCTCCAAGAAAGCAGATGGAATGAGTGATCATAATGTTGCAACTATGAAGGCCTTTTATAGTGATTTTGATCTCATTAGATCATGACACACTAGGCTAGCAATGTTCCCAGATCATTTACATGTGTCCCTAAGGCCTAGGAACTGTTAGGGGTCGCCCATGAATGAGAAAATATCTAACTAAGTCGGTTACAAGCTCATAACAGCCAACTGCCCGATTTTCTGCATCTGGGGACCCCTTACGGACCGTAAGGGTGGACCTTTACGGTCCGTAAGACAGTCATCAGGGCAAAAAAATTCTTTTCAGTTTGCATCCTTGGCTCTTGGTCCTTCGAAAGGTCAATCCACCTTTATTCTTTGCATTTTGAGCCCTTCTAATTGACTTATAAGGGCTTCAATTCTTATACCTTCTTTGTTAAGTCCTTGGCCATATTGTTATTACCCGAAAAGTCATAATTTTCAACGTTGACGCTTTAACCCCTTATATACGAATTTGATCATAACTTTCTCATACGATAACGAAACTTTATGAAATTTATATCGTGCATTTTAGTGAGCATAATTAACCGTTACAAAGCTTTGGGTTTGCTAAAAGGTCACTCAGAGGTATACTTTAAACATGTTGACACATTTAACCCCTGTAGTTTGTAATCTCTCACTTTCTTTCATATTTAGCTTCGTATGATCCATGATTTATTCGTTTGAAGGTATGAGCATCATGTAGGGTTATTGTAAATTATAATTACCCATTGTTGACATTTTGTACCCTTATATTTACATACTTTCCATGTTTGTCAACTTTAGTCCTTCTAGACATTCTTTCACACGTTCAAACCTATGACACGTGTCAACACATTATAGGACGTGAATTTTCGAGGTGTTACAGTGGAAGGTATCGGTGGTGGGGGAAGGAGACAAAAGGGCTTTGGGTTAGTTGTGTGGGGTAATTGGTGAACTAAAATGATTTTATATGGTGTTAATGCGGTCGCGTCACGCGAGGAGTGAAGTGGGGAGGTCTTGGCGTAGCGCCACGCTAGGGTTTAGGTCAAAGGGTTCAGCTTTTGGGGGTTCAAACCGTTTGAAAGGGATTCAAATGGGTTTATAATAACCCACATGTTGGCGCTACGCGACCATGTGATGGTATGGGTGGTGGCGCGACGCGATCTGTGTTTTTTAACAGAAGGTTCCGCAAATTTTCAAGTTTTTGCCTTAGAATTTTTTTTTAACTTTTGCCAACCTTCCCCAAACCATCCCAAAATTTTTCTAAGTATGGGACTTACCTGGAATGACTTTTTCTTCGCATTTTCAGCTCTTCAAAGGTACGTTTCCTGCAAATTTTCTCAAACAAGCAAAACACAAACAAGAAAAACTACGAGAAACATGAAAAATAACGAAATTTACAAACAGTACATACTCTACAAACGAAGCTTTTCGCACTCACTGTTCGGTGAAGGTGAGTGGGTCCTCTAGAGGAATTTCTTCCTATTCGGTAGTATCAATGGGATCTCTCAAGTAGTGTTTCAAGCGATGACCGTTTACTTTCCACACACCTTTGTCGACTTCATCATATAACTCAACGATACCGTATGGAAACACCTCCTTTACCACATACGGTTCACTCCATCTTGACTTCAACTTCCCCGCTATCAATTTCAACCTTGAATTGAATAGGAGCACTTTATCACCTACCTTAAACTCCTTCATTCCTCACAATCTCCAATCATGCAACGCCTTAGTTTTTTCTTTGATACTCCAAGATCGTTCATAGGCGGCATCCCTCAAAGCCTCCAACTCATGAATTTGGAAGAATCTCCTTCTTGTGGCTTCGGTAAGGTCAAGGTTAACGGTTTTCAAAGCCCACAAAGCTCTATGCTCTAACTCTACCGGAAGATGGAAAGCTTTGCCATACACAATCATAAAGGGTGTTGTTCCTAACGGTGTTTTGTAGGCGGTGCGGAATGCCCACAAAGCGTCGTCGAGCTTTTCCGACCAATCCTTTCTACTTTTTCCTACCGTTTTCTCTAAGATTCTCTTCACCCCTCGGTTAGCATTCTCTACTTGGCCACTCGTTTACGATGCGGTGGAAAGACGATGAGTGACACCGTAGCGAGCAAGTGCTTTTTCCATGGCGAAATTGCAAAAATGCGTACCACGGTCACTTATTATAGCTTTAGGAACTCCAAAATGTGTGAATAACTTTTTAAGGAATCTCACCACCACTCGGGCATCATTAGTAGGCAAAGCTTGAGCTTCCACCCACTTTGAGACATAGTCAATGGCCACGAGGATGTACCTATTCCCACTCGAAGATGGGAAAGGTCCCATGAAGTCAATGCCCTAAACATCAAAGATTTCAAGAACTTGGATGGGATTTTGGGGCATTTCATCCTTGGATGAGATGTCGCCGGTACGTTGGCAACGGTCACATGTCCTAACAAACTCTATGGCATCTTTCACTACTGTTGGCCAATAAAAGCCACTATCAAAAACCTTTTGTGCCGTCACATTTGCCCCGTGATGGCCTCCCGTTAAACCCTCGTGCATATGTCTAAGGATGTCTAACCCATCCTCCTTTGAAACACATCTCCTAAGCACTCTATCTCCACCTATTCTAAATAGGTACGGGTCATCCCAAATGTACTTCCTAGCATCCCTAAGAAGCTTTTTCTTTTGTTGATATGACATACCCCTCACAAGATCTCCGGTCGCTAAATAATTTGCCAAATCCGAGAACCATGACAAACCCTCTACCTCGGCACTAACAAAGTCTATGGTTTCATGAGGAAAAGTGTCTCCTATGGAATCCTCACGAACCTCCTCTCTCTTTGGATCCTCTAAACGTGACAAATGATCAGCGGCCACGTTTTCCGCCCCCTTTTTATCCCTAATTTCTATATCGAACTCGGAGAGCAAAAGAATCCATCTAATGAGACGCGGCTTCACATCTTTCTTTTGGAATAGAAATCGCAAAGCGGCATGGTCGGTGAATACAGTGGTTTTGGAAAGAACGAGATATGAGCGAAACTTATCAAACGCAAACACTACGGCTAAGAGCTCTTTTTCCGTGGTCGTATAGTTCTCTTGAGCATCATTTAAAGTTTTGCTCGCGTAGTAGATTGGATGAAAGTGTTTGTCGACTCTTTGACCCAAGACCGCACCTACGGCATAATCACTTGCATCGCACATGAGCTCGAAAGGCAAGCTCCAATCGGGCTAAACAAGTATAGGGGCACTAACAAGTTTTTCTTTCAAGAAATCAAACGCCTTGATGCACTCTTCGTCGAAGACGAAAGGTACATCCTTCTCTAAAAGTCGGGTCATGGGGCATGTAATTTTGGAAAAATCCTTTATGAAATGCCTATAGAAGCCCGCATGACCTAGGAAGCTTCTAACAGACTTGACACTAGTAGGTGGAGGCAATCTACTTATGGTATCTATCTTGGCCCTATCCACCTCTATACCTTCTCTAGACACCTTGTGTCCTAAAACTATCCCCTCCGTCACCATAAAGTGACATTTCTCCCAATTCAACATAAGATTTGTCTCCATGAATCTCTTAAGCATCCTATCAAGATTTAGAAGACATTGGTCGAAAGTGGTGCCATAAACCGAGTAGTCATCCATGAAAACCTCCATGGAAGTCTCAAGCATGTCTTGGAATATAGCAACAATGTATCTTTGGAATGTAGCCGGAGCGTTGCATAACCCGAAAGGCATGCGACGATACGCATAAGTGCTGTAAGGGCATATGAACGTGGTTTTATCTTGATCCTCCAGGGCGATGGGGATCTGAAAATAACCCGAAAATCCATCGAGAAAACAATAGAATTGTTGACCCGCTAGACGCTCCAACATTTGGTCAATGAATGGCAAGGGGAAATGGTCTTTCCGGGTGGCGTCGTTTAACTTTCGATAGTCTATGCATACACGCCAACCGGTAACGGTACGAGAAGGGATTAATTCGTTCTTTTCGTTCATGATCACCGTCATCCCACCCTTCTTTGGGACGACTTGGGTCAGGCTCACCCATGGTGAATCGGAAATAGGGTATATCACCCCGGCATCTAACAATTTAAGCACTTCCTTCTTAACAACCTCTTGCATGTCCGGATTTAGGCGCAATTGAGGTTGCACCACCGGCTTATAATCATCTTCCATGAGTATCCGGTGGGTACAATAGGCGGGGCTTATGCCCTTGATATCCGAAAGTCGCCATGCAATGTGTCACGGCCCTCGACCCGGTTTGACCCGTTTCAGGAGCCGCGGGACAGAAATACTGCGGTATTTAATTAATTGAGTTTGACAGCGGAAGTTTTCATCAGGATCTTTTAAAATGTAAATATTTCCCGATTATTTTATTTCACAATTCGGGATAAAACCCGGTAATTTACAATAGTTTGATTTCACAAAGAAATCTTTTTATTTTTTTACAAAACATGTTTCTTTATTTTATACTGAGCCACTTCCTTGAGCTTGTAGTGCTATATGGCACTTTTCCTAGATCATAACAGATCACCTGAAACATGTTTGAAAAAGGTTTTGTCAGCGGGAAATACTGAGTGAATCATTCTATTTTGCATAACGATGCATAGTTATTAATTACAGCATAAGAGCGATTACAATGGCTTCTATCTTATTTTTATCTGGCTTTCTGTCACAATGGTGACGATGGTCATACCACTACTAGATCAATGAACCTAAATAGTGATGATTATCCCTGTAGGTCAATGAACCTAACAGTGATTATCCCGAGTAGGTCAATGAACCTAACTGGGAGAAATTAGTAATGTGCACAATACCCCACTAACCAGTAATTCAAGATATCCACGACTTAGTCCCTGTAATTATAACTTTGAAAATAATTTGAGGTATTGTAAAATAGTTGATAAAAAGAGAATGACTCACAAACTGTGAGAAAAGGAGAATGACTCACAAACTGTGAGAAAAGGAGAATGACTCACATTGCAAATTTATACGGGCAGAGTTTAGCCTACTGATTTAGCCTTTTCAACCTAAATTTTTATAACAGGCACACAATTCGGGGTTAGTAATCAATCCAGCATTTACGATAACTCACGAGATCAAATTCTCACAACGAACGACAAAGTGCGATACTTCATCCATCGAATTAACGACGAACGACAAAGTACGATACTTAAACATCCATCGATTTAACGACGAATGACAAAGTATAGCCCTAATGTGGGCGGCACTTAAACATTCATTGGATATATTGATCGATCGGACAATGAATCGTAATAGCGATTGTGCTAATACCCTGATTGCGGCGTCGATTAGTGCCTGTGTGTGTTAATTGAAGTATACAGAACTTATCTCAGCGCACAAAGTGAATTTGAGCGTCGTTCAATCGTCCAGAATTAAGTCCCAAAGTCCTCTATTTATAGCCCAATTTTGACCAGCCTTGCGCACCGTAAGCTTAAGAACCTTACGGTCCGTAAGGACCTTTGCGCACCGTAACCTTGATTTCCTTGCGGTGCGCAAGGGACACGTTTTCATTATAGGGTAGCCACGTTTGGGACTAGGCATGCTGAATCATATATTTCGAATTTTCACTTATTGACAGCAACTTTTAGTGGATAATCGTCCACTAGGGTTTATCCCCCCTGAGTTTTAGGGCCCTAATCCTGATTCTGAAATTTCTGAAAATTTTAGGGTTTGCGCAGAATCACTTGGGTGTCTCAATTAGGGTTTCCTATTGGTCAAATTAATTTAATAATTATGACTTTTGATAAGAATCGTTACACAATGGCTTCCCTATTCTCTCTTAACACCTCTAACAACCTACCCTTCTCTCCCTCCTCTAACTCGAACGAAATAATGACGGGAAAATCGGACCCCTCACCTAAGAACACATACTCTAAGTGGGACGGGAGAACTTTAAGTTCTAGTGGGGCGGGTTTCTCTATAGGTGTACTCTCAAACTCACTTTTGACCTCACTCAATTCTAGCACTTCGGGGACCCACTCGTTTTCTTCTACTTCCTCACTCTCACTCACAACCTCCTCTAGCTTCTCAACTACCTCATCTATCTTACTCTCAACTAGATCGGCTCCACTAATATAGTCAAAGCAATGGTCGACACAAGATAAGAAAGACTCTATGAAATAGACCGAATGACAAGGGCTACTAAGATCATCGGAACCACTAGGGTGTTCCATGGAGCGTGCTATCTCGAAAGTAACTCTCTCCTCACCGACTTGAAGTGTAATTTTTCCATCGAAGACATCGATGATAGCCTTAGCGGTACACAAGAATGGGCGTCCTAGAATGATAGGAACCTTCTCGTCGGCTTCCATATCAAGAATGACAAAGTCTACGGGAAAGACGAATTTATCCACTTTGACTAGAAGGTTTTCAATTATACCCCGTGGATACTTCACCGACCTATCGGCTAGAGACAAAGACATATGTGTAGGGGATAACTGTCATAGACCTAACCTCTCGTACATGGAATATGGCATTAGGTTTATACTCGCTCCTAGATCGGCTAGGGCCCTACACTCGGTATCACTCCCAAACAAGCACGGGATGGTGAAAAGGCCCGGATCCGTCAATTTTTTCGGGACCTTGTTCAAGACTACGGCTGAACACCCTCCACTAAGGGGGATGTTAGAAACCTCTCCTAACCTATCCTTACGTTTTAGAAGATCCTTTAAAAACTTTGAATATTTAGGAATTGATTGAAGGGCTTCTATGAAAGGGAGGTTGATTCTAAGCTGCTTAAAGATCTCTAAAAATTTCCCGTACTCTTTGGAATAAGTTTGATTTTTAAGGCGGGAAGGAAATGGAGCACTGGAAAGATCAATAGTGGGAGTTGGAGCAACTTGTATCGGCTTTTTTCCTATACTTTTCTCACTTGAAGGTCCCCCGGTGTGTGCGGTACTTGCTGGGATGAACCTAGGTTGCACTTTACCGGGCGCCTCCATTTCAATCTCCTCATCTACGGGGTCCTCATCTTCTACCTCGACACTCTCGGGTCTCACTACCTCTCCTAGAGTCCTACCACTATGGGTCGAAATTGCCTTCAAAGAGCCAGATGGGTTGGGCTTTGTGTTGCCCGAAAATTGACCAGGAGGTCGCTCTTGCAACTGGCGTGCAATATCCCCAACTTGCCTTTGAAGATCTAGGAAATTTGAGTGATTATTCTTTAAGAAAGTAGCGTGTTCTTCTAAAGTATGTTGGGTAGCTTGATCCTTAACCACTAGTTGGGTAAGAAGGTCCTCTATCCTAGACAGACTACTATTTGACCCCTCATTCTTAGGTTGAACCTCTTGGTTTGACCCCTCACCTCTGAACTGCCCCCTGAACCTGAACTAGCAAATTGACCTGTTTGACCCGACCCCCACTAGAATAGAAACCTGGTCCTCTGCTTTGATATTGACCTGATGGAAAACCAGGGGGTTACCTGAAGAGCGATAACTATTAGCACGCCAATTAGAGTTACTATTATTGAACGGGTTCGTTGGACCCCTATTTTGACCTGCTATGTACTCGACTTGTTCTAGGGTAAGTGTTGGGCATTCTATGGTGTCATGTCCACATCTACAAACTTCGCACCTATCAACCTTCTTCTTAATTTCTAGCAACTCTTTGGTGATATAGTCTAGTTGAGATACTACCTTTGAGTCTGATACGACTTGGTTCACTCCTCGAGAAGATGAGGAAGTAATCACAGGATTGGAATTCCTGCTGGTAGCACTATGATCTATATCAGCATGAGCGAAGCTCTCAAAGAGATCATTGCAGTCAGCCACAATTTTCTTTCCCATTAGGTGGCCTCCTGCAGATGTGTCGAATCGGGCCTTGCACTCAGGGGTAAGACCATTGTAAAATTTTTCTACTAAAGCCCAATCCGGCAGCCCATGTTGGGAACAACGTGAGAGTAAAGTTTGAAACCTCTCCCATGCTAAGTGATATGGTTTGTCAGGTTCCATTCTGAATGAATGGATCTGATCTCGAAGGCGAGAGGCCTTCGCAGGTGGGAAATACTTTGCAAGGAAGGCATCCCTAAGTCCAGCCCAAGTAGTGTAAGTACCTGCTGGCTGCGAATCGAGCCATGTGGCTGTGCGGCCAATAAGCGAAAAGGGAAAGACTTGGAGAAAACGGGCATCAAGATTAACACCTTCGATGCCGAAGGTGCTACACAGACGGGTGAGACGGTTGATATGTGCAGGCGCATCCTCATCATCACGACCATGGAACTGACAAGAGTTGTTAATGGCGGTCATGATGTATGAGGGAATTTGCCAGGACTTGTCATTGGTGATTTCAGGGATGGTGATGGGTGAATTTGCGGTAAAACCTGAGGTGGAACACTGGTGGACAATTTGGTTATCGGCCATTTGGTGAACTGGTGGTGGACTAGGGTGACGGGAGGGTGGTGGGGAGTTGTGAGGTGATGACTTTGGGGTGAAGTTGTAGCTCGGTGGTTTAGATTGAAGTGTAGAGTCAGAAGGGGCTGAAGATGAAGTTGAGGATTTTTTTAACTGAAAACTGGGTGTGGAGAAGGAAGACTTGTCGATCGGCTGCTTCACTGGTCCCTGCGAACGCGTGTGGGGCATGAACTGCAAAACCAAGAACAAACAAGTAAGACGACTCCAACAAACGACTCGAAAAATAACAAAAAGACACTAAAATTACTTGGACTCCTATGACTCACAAACACACAAAAAGCACGTAACGATATCAGTTGAAATCCAAACAAAGTAGTCAACGCAATTGCCAAGAATCTCCGACAACGGCGCCAAAAACTTGATGTGGAAAAAGTAGTTCAACTAAATAAACTAAAATAACCCTAAATTAAGACTCAAGTAATAAAAATCTAGACTCTCTAACTTGACTAAACTACTCACCGGCAAGTGAACCGGTCGACTCTAGCAAAGAAAAGTAAGTCCGGATGTCGAACCCACAAGGACTCTAATTAATTACGTTAACGACTTTACTTAGACTTGACACTGACACGACTTAACAATTATTGTGTTTTAATGGGGGGTTTTACTAAAATCCTAAAAGTGAAATTAAAATGAAACTAGACTAAAACACGAATAAGAACTAAGGTTTGATTCAGATGAGATTAACGACTACCTAGGCTTGAATCCAGTTTAACTATGAATGGATTTCCAACGGTATTATTGTTGTATGGAATCGGGATCGTAAGATACTAAACCCAAAGGTATTTCAAGCTAAGACTTCCCGACCCTTCTCAGGAAGAAACCTAGGAAACCCTATAAGGCTGTTATGAACACCGACTGTTAGACTTCCTCTCAGTCCTCTAACGACTCTAAAAGTGCCATAATTTGACTATCTACCTCTCAGCGCGATAATCTAAGGCAATTCTAGGTTCTAACTTGGTTTACTAGACACAAATGCAATTAGGGAACTAAGATTGACTTCTCTCAAAACCTATCTTAGATATATATACTGCATCGCGACCTAATAACTAACTCGAGCCTCTCAGCGACACGTTAAGCAGAATATTTAATTCTAACTGTATTTTAATTACTGTTTCTAAGGCTATTGGCTAAGTAACCCAACGATCACCCGAACCCGCAAAGAATTGAATAATCAACACAAATTTATTATGTGAAAGACATTCACCAAAATCTATGTGAAACAGTAAATAATCAACAATCAAAAGTAAATACGCATACGCACCAAATAAGAAATTCTAGAACACTTTACTTTTAAAGATCAATCCATAAACAAGCAATAAAAACCGTTAAAAGATCCAAACTTCGATCAAACTATCATCTTGCCTAGGTAGTTATAAGGGTTTTAGCCAAGAAATATGTTGTCTAGAATAAACAAATCAAGTTCAACACAAGAATTCATTGGAAAAATATTGAAAACACGAAATTAAAGAAAATCGAGAGATAAAACCCGAACAATCTTCACTTCCACGCTCCAAGCTTCAACCGTATGATTCCCGTAAGCTCAAAAACTCCGAAAGATGTAAAATCTGCTCCAAAAGTCGCCTTAGGGTTTCTTAATTCGTAAGTGTTTGATAATGATCAGTAACTTCCAATAAATACCAAAACCCTAGCATTAAACAAAGATTTTCCGGAATATTACCCCGTCGCGTCGCGCAACGGGGTCCTCTCTTCTCACTCGCGCGACGCCAGCATGCCAATATTCAGATTTTCTTTCTCACTTGCTAGCGCTACGCGACAATATGTTCATCTACCCATGGCGCGACGCCACGGGCATATTTTCACAGCCTATCTCGTCCAAAACTCAGCTTTTCATTCCAAAAACTCTCAAAAATTATTCTAACTCTTTGTGACTTGTTCCAGGACATAATGTTTCAGCACTCTAGCTCGTTTCCACCCAATTTCTAGCCAAATAATGTATCGAGACCTGGAAAACCGAACTTTCATCAATAGCACGCAATTCTAAATAAATCTAAACTATAAATAACGATAAAATATACAAAACATACACGATAAAGGATGTATTTTGCAATACATCAGGTATCTTGAGAAAATCATATTTATAGACTTTCTCTCTCCACATGCAAGGCACATGCAAATTTCACCCCAAGTTTTTAAACGTTCATAACTTTCTTATACGACATTATTTTTTCATAAAAGTTTCACCATAAAATTAAGCGTCTTTTTATCTTTAATCAAATCAAAAGTTTAGAAAAAAAAGGTTTTTAAACTAAGAAAAATAAAAACTAACTAAAATGCTGAAAAATGAAAATAAAAGTAAAAACAGATAGACAAGATGAATCACTTGGCTCCGACTCGTGTTTAGTGTAACCTTTGATTATTTCCGCACTTTCGCACTATTTAAGAGATTATCTTAGTTATTGTAGTAGGCCCCTCTTTTGGAGGTGACGTTACCCTCAACCCAGTAGTTTGAGTCAGCAAGGATACAATCCTAAAGGGTCGGATTATTGAAAGATAATTAATTAAGTTATTAATGCATAATGTGGTAGGCCCCTCTTTTGAAGGCGACGTTACCCTCGGCTAAGTAGTCTGAGTCAGCAGGGATACAGTCCTAAGTAGTCGGGTTAAAGTATTAATAGTAGTTTAACTTATGAG